>JAZHRO010000078.1:47410000-48660000 GCA_037157565.1 Thalassia testudinum
AGTCTATTTGGAAACGTATGGATCTATTGCGAAAGAAATTGTTTTGGAAGGGGGTGTGACATGAGGCAAGATTCATGCAACCTTTAAAATGGGAGCATCTGTGTTACCCCAAGGAAGAAGGTGGTCTGGGGATTAAAGCGCTTAAAGAATTTAATGAAGCCCTTTTGATTAAATGGGTGATTAAAATTCTTAATGGTGAGGATAAGTTATGGACTGATCTTGTTAAGGATGGCTGTGGAGACTCTAACAGTGCACTAAAGAGATTATCCCTTGTCAGACCTTCTCCATTCTGGAGATCAATTATTCAGGCTGTCAAGAATAATTGGACTTGATGCAGTCGGTACTTGGAGATGGCCAAAATTTTAATTTTTGGAGGGAACAGTGGTCAGTATTGGGCATCCTGAAAGAGTCCTCTCCAAGGGCATATGTGGCTGCAGCTAATAAAAATTGTTCAGTTAGCAGCCTCTGGTCTGAGATGTGCGGCAACTAGAATTTGGCTAAACCTGAAACCAGCAGGGAGGCCACTCGACTGTGGGAGGAAAGACAACGCCTGATTTCAGACCTACAGAGTTTCAGACTAAGGTCTGGCATGGAGGACACATATGCTTGGGATGGCATATACACAGCCCAATGTGCATTTAATAAAATCCTAATTTCTGGTAGGGATTTGGGGAGAGCTCATATTGAAAAGAAGCTTTGGCTATTGAAGATCCCTCTCAAGGTGCAAATCTTTCTATGGTTGTGCAGAAAAGAAGGTCTGATTATAGGGGACCTTAGACACAAGCGGATGGGGATAGCATTGCACGAATGTCACCTTTGTGGAATGCACTCTGATAGTCTAACTCTCATTTTCTCTTCATGCTTGGTCACAGATACAATTTGGAGAAAAATTTGCCAAGAGCTACTCCCATCATGGGATGCATTATGGCAAAATTTTGCGATGCCTGGGAAACCACATCTGTGAATGGCCATGTCCCTATGGTGTGTTTGGAGGGCAAGAAATGAAAGATTATTTCAGGAGAGACCAGTTTGATGTTAGTAAATTATAAATGAGTGTTGGTCCCTCATACATAGATGGGGATCTAATTTGCAGTTCTCCTTGTTTCTTACTTCATGATTTTGAATAAAAAGCCCTTTGGATCGCTATCGTAACACGATAGCTTTCCTTTTAGTTTCAAAAAAAATATCCCTTGAAAATTGGCGCCTATCATCCTCTCACCCAACCAAAAAAATGCCAACTTAATGACACAATAAGTGGTGATTTCTATATTTGCAAATCAAAGTTGACGCACAATTTGAATTTCCCCATGTAGGTGGCGATTTCCATATATTCAAGGTCCTCCATAAAAACCCAAAAATCTTGTGGACAAGATCATTCTTCTCCCCACCAAAAATCATCCAAGGGCTCTTCTTCTTCTTCCTCAAAATGTCCACCATTGAAGGAGAGCTTCTCCACCTTCACCTCAAGGATGACCATCATCATTAGAGGCGGGTGGTGCCCTCCTTCTTGGAGCACCACCACCGCCCTCCTCTCCATCTCCAACACCTAGGTCGACCCTCCTCTACTCTCTCTCTTCTTATTTTTGTTACAAGTCATTTTCTTTGTCTCACCGCTCTAAGGGCATGCCCAAGCTCTTCCATAGCTAATGGGTGTGCTCCTCCTTTGGTGTGACGTGTAGACAACCTTCTCGTGGTCTTGGTCTAGTTGCCACCACCCTCCAAAAGCCGATGGCTCCTTGGAGTACTTCTGGCGGGGTTGGATTAATGTTAGTGTAATTTTAATTTCTATTATGTTTGCTAAGCATTTTTCTATATTTCATTATGTAATTATGTTGATAGGTTAACTTTTGATGTAATGGAAATTTATTTATCTTGATTTCTAGATTGTTAACTGATCTAATTTTCACATCACCTTCGCTTCTGTCATTGGAACACCACATGCCCACCACCACTCTCCATGTGGTGGCCGTCCCCCTCACATACCATCATCATTGTAAATCCATACCATTCTATTCCCCCCCACCCCCCTAGTCTTAGGTTAGTACACCATTCGCACAGACATCATGGCCCTCACTTAGGTACACATAGGTTTTAGGTTTTCCCTTAGTTTCTTGTTTGAAAGATAAAAACACCAAAAAAAAATCCAAAAGATAAAAAAAATTAGAAAGATTAGGTTAGAGCAAATCAAGGTTAACAAATCGTAATTCAAAATTTAATAACCTTCACTTTATGTCTCCTAGAGACGAATGACTGGGACTCACAAATTAAAAATATAAGAAAATCAACCAACGTGAGTTTCGTAATGGTAAAAATATTTTGATTTGAGAATTTTCACGATTGTACTACAAACGACGATGTATTTTCAAAGACAATTTTTTTTTAGAGTGGAAAGACCTTATCAGAAGTCCAAGTGTAGTCCTTTAATTAGGTGACTAGATTTTAAAATTCAAGTTTTGGTTAGTTCATTTTTAGGAGTTCTACTTGTTTTAGATTTGGCCTTGTTAAGAAGACTAAGTGAATAAAATCCAACTTTTTCAGGCTAACCGGGCCAGGTTGAGTATGAGGGAACTAAAGGGAAGGTTCAACATTGGAGAAATTTAGATTATTCACTCAAGTATGTAATAACAAGCACATGCTAAGAATTTTTTTCTTTTTGATTAACCCTTAAATCCTAAATAAAATGAGCCCAAGGTGATTTGCCTAAGTTTGTAAATCAGTTGATTTTAATTCATGGTTGGTGAGGTGGTCAACGAAGCAAACAACCCTCACCCACTAGGCAATGGGCTCAATTAGGTCCCAAACAAGTCAAGTGGGTCCCTAAAAAAGATAAAAACCCTAAAGTTTTCAACCTAGGGTTTATGATCACTACAAGAAATCAGCCTTTTTGTAGAGGTTCAAAACTGTCGGCAAATGGTATAAAACCGTTGCTAAGAATTGACGATGAATGCCCCATCAGTAAAGATCTTTGCCATTAATTTTGACAAGAACTGCTGGCGTATATTGAAAACCGCCACAAAGATGAACCGCCGACAAATGTTTACCTTTGCCAACATTTTTGTTACTAGTCGATTAATGTAACCTTTTACCAAGGGTTTGACAGCTACTGGTAAATGTAATCTTTTACCATGGGTTATACAATCGCCAATATAACTTATGGCGATAGTTTTAAATCCATTGGTAAAATGTTTAGCGATAATGATAAAAACTACTGGTAAAGATGTTGAACGTCAAGTTTCTTTGCACGACAGTTTCATAATCGCTGGTGTAGATCTTATAACATAACCTATATACCATCATATAATATAACATTCACTTGATGACCTGTATACTAATCATTTACATGCAAATCTATAGCATTCACATAATAACATGAAACTCACATAGCATTCACATAATTACATGAAATTCACATAGCATTCACATAATAACATACAAACAATATAATCCAACAAAATAAAATTTGGAACACATAAAAGTCGAACAAATGAAAGTATAGCATATATAAAAGTTTTAGAACATAAGTTTCTCAACATAGTTTCCAAATAGTCTAACATAGTTTCCAACATAATTTCCAACATAGATAAATCAATCTAAGGATCTACCGAACCATGTCAAGGGGACACATCATTATCATCATGATGATGAAAAAAATTTGGTGTATGCTCAACAAATGTAGTAACAAGATCGAATAGGTGGCCAATCTTCTGATTTTGTTTTTCGATTAATTGTTTATGCTCCTTCCTATCTTTACGAAGTTCCTCCACCTGAGTCACAAGATTTTCGACCTTAGTCGTGAGATTGTTAAGTTGCTCTTGTGACGCTCCTCCATCTTTTCTACCATACCAGCTACTAATGGTGGCACCTGCTCCACTACATAGGACACGACCTAGATGCTCTTTTGGATGTATTGTCCTAAATGCATCCTCTGCGATCATCGGTGTTGATGAGCATTCACCACCACTCTCTACTGGAGTCATGAGTTGTGTCATTCGTTCCTAATTAAAAAAATGTTAGTCTGTATAATATTTAATATATAATTTGTTTTTGAATAGGTAAGGAGTGCTATCGTTAATGATAGTAGACTAGAAACATTTTATTCATAAGTCATAATAGAGAAAAACATTCACAAAGAATCTCTCCACGCTCCTACTAGTTCACTGCAAGTTCTAACAATATTCCTTACATATATTAGTGTCCCTCTAAATAATTTATTGTTACAAGCACACCAGATACACCACAAAAGTTCTGCCATCAATGTATGCGGTTTGGGTGAATTTCTAAAGTACATCCATAATTCATCCTATGAGTGGAGGCCTTCTCTGCATATGATTCTCCATGCTTGATCTGTCACCAGGCACATAGAAAAAATGTGTATGCTGCTATCAGTTGGGAAATCACATAGTGGGTAGTTCTAGGCTGGGGCACCCAGTCTTGTGTGCCTCATGTCCTCGGTAATGAGAGCATCTCTTTTACATAGCCAAAGGAAAATTTTTATTTTTAGGGGCATTTTTAAATGCCAAATACCAGCACAATCCTTGTCCACTAGCAAAGGAGTATTATCATCTCCAGCAATTAGATATTTATAGGCCTTGGCTGGGGAAAATGGCCCATGATTCCAGACATACCAATCAAGTCCACCCAATGGTTGCAAAGGGACTAATTCCCTCCTCAACTGAGTGCATTCTTCTTGCAAGCATCCTCCTAGTCTAGCTGCATGGTCTACAAGCCTTCAAATGCTATTTAGGGGGTCTCAGCTATCATTTTCCGAGATGGATTTGTCCACTGCAATATTGAATGCACGTGGGAATCTATTTTTCAATAGGCCCAAACTAGACCAATGATCCTGCCAGAAGGAGAACTGCTGGCCATCTCCAAGTTTTGGCTCAATGCTTGACCAGTTGTCATGGACTGTTGCCCAAACAGACCTCCAGAATGGAGATGGTCGGTGAGGGGAAGAGGTGTATCTAGTTGCAAGAGAGCTGCCATGGGCATCTTTGATGACCGCTGACCAGCTCTTGCCATCATCTTCAAGGGGTTTAGCCACCCATTTCATCAGCAGAGAGTTGTTAAACTCCTTTAATGAGTGGATACCTAGACCACCTTTTTGTTTAGGAGTGCATAATTTCTACCATTTAATGGGGTGTAAGAATCTACCTCGAAATTTTTCCCCTTTCCAAAAGAATCGCTTCCACAGTGTGTCAAGTCTTTTCCAAATTGATCTTGGTGCCCTAAAAATGGAGAAGAAAAAGACCAGGATAGAAGTGGTGACTGAGTTTAAGAGGATCAACCTGCCTCCCTTCGATAAGTATCGGTTGCTCCAACTCTCTAGCATGGCTGTAACTTTCTCAAATAAGGGGTTCCAGTCTCTCTTTTTTATTTTGGTGTCTCGCAAAGGGAGTCCCAGATATTTCACTGGTAGGTTTCCAAAAGGAGTATGAAAGGTGGAGGATAGCCTCTCAGTTTCATGACCAGCCTATCCTGGGTGTGGGACAAGCTTCTCTTGAGCTTTGGAGAGGGAGAGAAGAGAATGAAGGGATGAGAAATCCGTATGGAAGGGGTCTCCTTTTATAGTTGCAAGGAGTGGGGGCATTTTGGACATTACAACTTGAAAAACATTAATTTAGGACCCTTAGTGACCTATTTATCCGTCATTAAAGGCCTGAGTGTGGTCAACGTGTGCGCCGCTCGTGCGCCCCTTTGCCTCTGCGCCCTTCAACGCACATGCACGTTTGCATGTTCTCAGCCGTACGATCAAGAGATCGGACAGCTTAAGTTGCCTACACCTCGCCGCACTCTCGTGTGCAATCACGCGTAAGTGCCGCGCGTCTGATTGCGCGTGGGCGCTATTGATCAATCAGCGCCATTGGATCTTCATCGCTCGGCTCCAATCACGCGCCCGCTCACAGCGACTGCGAGCTCGAACCCACATCACGCGCTCGCATAGCGTGCTCAACCACTGTGCTATGCATAGCTTTGTGTCATGTAGCGTGTTTTTTGCACAGCTGATCTCGATTGTTGGATCTTCATCCAACAGTCGAGATCAAACGTAGCATGCGCCTTCAGAAGAGGAGAGCGTTGGATGAGCGATGGCGTGGTACGATCTCGGCCATTGGATGGACATTCAACGGCTGAGATTTGTCGAGGGGTGAAGGAGAGCTACGGTCGATGTTGGGTGGCTATGATGGAGCCACATGGCACCACCTAGGTCGTCCATCTTCTGAGTAATGTAGGTGGTGCCATGGGTGTCGGATTGGATCGATTTTCACGTCGTTAGGTTGCGATCGTTGATCTGAACCCATCCATGCAGTTAGATTTGTCATCTAAGGTGTGGATTAACACCATCTTGGCCCTTTCTCTTTAAGGTTCCTCGATCTCTATCTGGTGCTACGAATGTCCGATTAAGGAGATCTTGGAGTCGTTGAACTCCATTTGTCACCCTGATCAGATTCATACAGTTGGATCTTCGATCCGAGGCCCTAATAAAAAGTCACCCTGTCCTTGACCAAAAAAAGGAGACAATTACTATACAGTTTGTACAACTTGATCTAAATGCATGATTATGCATGTTATGCACTATTTACATTGTATGATGCTAATGTGACACCAAGAACATGCATTAATAGACATTTTAGTTTAATCAGATGCATGCACATCACATCCCCATGCCTATCTTTTGCTAGTCTCTAGCAAAAACTACATGCAATTTATAAAAGAATTAGGTTGGATTACTTGGGCATAAATCATTTTCAACATTAAAAAATTTTTACTCAGGATCTGAACTTTCAAAGACACAACAGCGCCCGGGTATCTGCCAAAATGCAGACCGCCTCAAGCCCTCGGCTTATTCAAGGAAAAATCTCTTTTTCTCTTTTTCTTCTTTTCTAATTTTTTTGGATTTTTGAGTGTAGGGTTAAAGAGTGGCTTTCTACGGCTACTCAACCCGCCCAAGATTTGATGAGAACCCTAAGTTCTAAGCATCTTATTGTGAATGTGATAGACTCATTGATCAGCAATTAGAACGGACTTCGAGTTTCTACGCCTCTAGGTGACCTTAAAAAGAGAGTTCTGCCTAAAGGTGTATCTTTACGACTGGTAGCTTTCTTCCTACTTTTATTTTTATGGGGTCAACACAAGGGTGAGTCCATTGTATATCTCCCCAGCTTATTCTACTTCTCTGCTTCTTCCTAAGTGTTTTGGGAATTTTTAGTGCATTTCTTGAGCTGGGTTCTAGACAACCGGTTGATAAGCTGTTACCACCGACAACTTGCCAGCCATATTCGTGTGGCGAAATGTGGCTTATTTCTTTTGTTTTCTTTTTTTCTTTCTTATTTATTTTTTCTTTTTCTTTTTCTTTTCTTTTTGACTTTCTTTTTCTTTTTAAGTAGGTGGCTTCCCTAGTTTAAGATTTACCTATAGGCAGCAAGAAGAAAATGGTCTAGTGACTGGGCTCTGGACAACCTACCTATGGGTTGTTACCCACGATAACTTGCCAGCCATATCACCCTAGAAGGTTCATTAGCTACCCAATTTCCATTAAAATTGCTGAACGAGTCAGTGACAAGATAGTGTGTAGATGCTTAGACTTAAAATTCCCTCAAATCAAAGGACGGGTTGATAAGTCGTGTAGTTATCACCCAAACTTATTTAATCAAATTAAAATAGAATTCAGGATAGCGAGGACTCGAAAAACAAATTCACATTTTACTGGATACCTAGGCTGATTAAGACCAAAGACCTGAAGGATCTTAGTGTTCATATCCTATTGTAATATTTCCTAAGATTGAAAAGTCCTAATGTCCAAGTATTCCTTCCTAATTCAATTTTTTTTTAATTTTATTATTTTATTTTTTTTATGTATATATAAGAAGAGAAATAGAATTCACAAGAATTTCACAAAGCTGACAAAATGATTCAGAAATGAATCCACCCCCCATGCCTAGCTGATGCAATGCCTACATTGAGAATGAAAGACATGAAAGGAAGGGTAGAGAACGGAAGATATCACCTGAATATGAAGCTCGGGTTAGCTCTGAGTCAGACTGTACAACTGCTGAGTTTAATGCCGTCAGCTAGGCGAAGTCCAGCCAAAGAAGTCACAACATGGCTAGAGCAACTATGTTTGAGATGGGTTATGGAATAGTACGATCAATAACAGGCTTCAGACGTTGACCATTGACTTTGAATGAATTACCTGTCTTCGGGTCAGAGATCTGAACAGCTCCTTTTGGAAATATCTGGTCGATAATGAATAGGCCGTTTCATTTTGACCTAAGTTTGCTTGGAAAGAGCTTAAGTTGAGAATCGAATAGCTAGACCTTCTGGTTCAGCTCAAAGCTCTTGTGGGAAATCAATTGGTCATGTAGAGCTTTGGTCCGAGCCTTGCAGATCTTGGCATTCTCATATGCATCATTTCTAAGCTCCTCCAACTCAGATAGTTGGAGTTTCCTGGTCATCCTGGCTAAACTCAGATCTAGATTACACTACTTGATTTCCCAGAATGCCCTATGTTCAATTTCTATGGGTAAATGGCATGCCTTTCCATACACCAAATGAAACGGAGACATTCCAATGGGTGTTTTATACGCCGTACGGTAGGCCCAAAGAGCGTCCTCAAGCTTTTGAGTCCAGTCTTTGCGATCAGGCCTAACTGTTTTCTACAAAATATTCTTGATCTCCCGATTGAAGATTTTGGCCTGTCCATTTGTCTGGGGATGGTAAGGTGTGGAGATTCGGTGATTAACCCCGTATTTTTCCAGCAAATTATGAAACTGGGCATTAGTGAAATGAGTGCCACCATCGCTGATGATGGCACTCGAAATCCCAAACCTGTTGAAGATGTTCTTCTTGACAAAATCGACGACCACCTTGTGATCATTGGTTCGGGTGGGAATCGCCTCGATCCATTTGGACACGTAATCAACAGCTATGAGAATGTACTGATGTCCAAATGAAGGGAGGAAGGGTCCCATGAAGTCAATGTTCCAAACATCGAAGATTTCGACAGGAAGAATCGGGTTTAGGCCATCATATCTCTCTTAGTTATGCTCCCAAGTGCTTGGCATCAGGAACACGACCTTGAGAATTCTTGGGTATCCTTGAATAAATACGGCCAATAGAATCCAGATTGCAAAATTTTTGTAGCCGTCTTTTTCTCGGAGAAGTGTCCACCACATGCAGATGCATGGCAGAACTCGAGTATACTGTTGAATTCATTCTCTAGAACATTTCGGGGAATAATCTGATCAGAGCAGATGCGGTACAGTTTAGAGTCCTCCCAGAAGTAATATTTGGCCTCAGATTTGAGTCTATCTCGTTGTTGCTTAGTCCAATCCTGGGGGATTTGACCAATGGCCAAATAATTAATAATGTCAGTAAACCACGGGGTTTGGATGCTTGAAACTATAGGGATGGTTTCGTCTGAAAAGATATCAGCAATCGGAATGTATGGACGAGAAGAAGCACTCAGAAGTGTTGACAGATGATCTTCCACCACTTTTTGTACCCCAGATTTATCCTTGATTTCAAGATCAAATTGTTGAAGTAGAAGAATCCAACGAATAAGCCAGGGTTTGGCATCCTTTTGGGCCAAGAGATGTCCCAAGGTCGAGTGGTCGGTATATATAATGACGTGAGACCCTAAGAGATAAGCCCTGAATTTCTCCAAAGCGAATACTAGTAATTCCTTCTCAGTAACAGTGCAATTCCTCTGGACTTCATCCAGAGTTTTACTAGCGTAGTAGATAATAGAGGGCTTCCTATCAACTTTCTGACCCAAAACAGGCTCGATTGTGTAATCAGAAGTGTCGATCATGATCTCAAAAGGGGCTATCCAAACTGGTGGTTGCAACACCGGAGCACAAGTGACTGCCATTTTAAGAAAATCAAATGCCTTACGGCATGATTCGTCGAAATCAAACAGCGTTTCTTTGGCAAGAAGATTGCTCAGAGGACGAGCAACCTTCGAAAAGTCCTTGATGAATCTCCTGTAGAATCCCACATGACCACTAAATGACCGAATTTGTTTAATAGATGTGGGAGGAGGAAGTTTTACGATAGCATCAACCTTAGCTTTATCCACTTGGATTCCCTGTTCAAAGATTACATGACACAAGACGATGCCTTCTTGTGTCATGAAATGACCTTTTCCCAACTAAGGACCAATCTTGTTTTGATGCATCGTTTAAGAATCATTTCAAGATTAGCTAGACAAGAGTCAAACGATTCTCCAAAAATAGAGAAATCGTTCATGAAGACTTCCATAAACTCTCCACCATGTCAGAGAATATGGCTAGCATACACCTTTGAAAAGTCGCAGGTGCATTGCATAAGCCAAATGGCATCCTACGGAAAGCAAAGGTTCCATAGGGACAGGTGAAAGTAATTTTTTCCTGATCCTCGGGATGGATAGGAACTTGGTTGTATCCCAAGTAGCCATCAAGAAAATAGAAGTGCTTCTGCCCGGCTAATCTTTCCAAGATTTGATCAATGAAAGGTAAAGGAAAATGATCCTTTTTCGTGGCCGTGTTCAGCTTCTTGTAATTGATACAAACCCTCCAAGAGGAAGCTGAATGAGTTGTGACAAATTCTCCTTTCTCATTAGTCACAATGGTAATCCTGGCTTTCTTGGGAATAATATGCACAGGACTTACCCAAGGATGATCAGAGATTGGATAAATGATTCCTGCATCGAGCCACTTAATAATCTCCTTCTTGACCACTTCTCGCATATTTGGATTTAATCTCCACTGCATCTGGCGAGAAGGGCGGGATCCATCTTCCAAAAATATTCTGTGATTACAATAAGATGGCTCGATCCCCCTAAGGTCATGAATGGTCCAACCAATTACCTCCTTATGTTCCTTCATGACCTTAATCAGTTTAATCTCCTGCTCCTTTGTTAATTTAGCACTGATAATCACAGGGAGCATCTTATGTGGTCCTAAAAACTGATATTTCAGATTCTCAGGCAATGGTTTCAGTTCAAGCTGGGGCGGGTTGATGATTGAAGGTAAGGAAGATACTGATGAAGACTCATCAAGAGGAAGAGGTTGAGAGTAAACAAAATCAATAACCTCTTCAGAATATGGCAGGTCTGCCATAGATGGTTGCGGGTCAAATTCATCATTAGAGGAGGAACTTTCAAATGCAGAAACCATCATACAAGTTTCAATATTCACATTATCGTCCTAAAGTTCCTCAATAAATCCACAATCCTCGAATTTATTAATCACCTTAAAAATATCCAATTTCATTCTTTGATCCCTAAAGGTGATTTCCATGCTACCACTTTCACAGTTAATGTTGGCCTTAGCGGTAGCCAAGAACGGATGCCCTAGAATGATGGGCATATTCCTCAGATTTTCAGGTACATCCATGTCAAGGATAAGGAAATCTACAAGAAAATAGAAATCCTTAACCTTAACAATAACATCTTCAATAACACCTCGCGGATTTGTGACCAAACGGTCTGCTAATGGCAGCGTTACTGAAGTTGGCCGAAGTTCACCTAATCCAAACTTCTCGTAAAGAGAAGTCAGAATTAGGTTGATGGATGCACCCAGATCCAGCAGTGCTCTATCAAAAGTGTAATCTCCGATGACACAAGAAATCAAAGGAGCACTTGGATCTCTCTTTAACTGAGGGAGGTGGTGCAGGGTAACAGAACTAGCCTGCTCGGAGAGTACCACCTTCTCGGAACATATTCTCTCGACTTACACTTCTGTGTACATAAATCCTTTAAAAATCTCACGTAAGCTGGTATATGTTTGATAGCGTCGAGGAGAGGGATATTGATCATGACATTCTTGAAAATATTCAGAAGCTCCTCATTATTATCAACTGACTTCTTCCTTGATCTGATCAAGGCCTCAGGAAAAGGAACATGAGTTGGATCTTCGGAATTAGGTTCCTGAGCCTTGATTTCTTCTCCAGAATTCTCCTTTCTCTCCTCAGGTTCTTCAAGATTCAGTAAATCAGAACAGTGTGGTTGTGGATCGTGAGTTTGTTTACCACTCCTCAAGGTAATAGAATTTGCGGATGCATACGAGTTCTGGGGAGGGTTAGGAAAGATTAGAGGGACTTCATTAGCCAAGAATCATTGATTTGCAGAAGAAGAAGAAGAGGAAGGACCCTGCTCAATCACCTGAGCATGTGCATGTGGGTCCCTCTGATTTCTGTACCCATGGGCTTGATTGCTCGGATTCAAGAAATTTCGTGGGTTGGGTACAGGTTGAGATGGTAAAGATTTGGGTTGACGAGAATTAGCTATGAGCTTGGTTTGCAAGTTGTCCAGCAAAGTTTTCATTTGCTGCATGAGCTGAAGCATAGATCCTTGCATCTCTACCATCTGTCGGTTCAAATTAGCCTGCCCTACAGGTTGACGGGCGTTCCAAGTTGGCTGATTGACCTGATTTGGGGGAAACTGAGTATAAGCTTGACCCTGACCCATTGGTCGTTGTGGACCATAGTTGCGGGGTTAGAATTGGGTTTGCTGCCCTGGGTTTTCCTAGGAGAAGTTAGGGTGTTTTCTCCAACCTGGATTATAGACATTGGAGTAGGGGTTGGATCTAACATTCTCTTGTACAGCACAAACATCCTCATATGGTGAGGATGGAGAGAAAGAAAGGGAAGGATTAGAGAAACTAGGATCAAAGGCCCCAGTTTGGAACCCATGGGGTTCCGAATAATGCTGACTCATAGGTTGAGCCGCATCAAGTTGATTCACGAACTCCCATCCAAAAGGAGCTCGTGATGAATGGAATCCCAAATTCTGGGATTGAGTGGATTGAGAGTTCATTGAGTTTCCAGCCATCCACTCCTCCATTCTCTTAGCAACTAAGTCCACCTTATCAAGTTTATTACAAATCAATTCCATATCGAATGAATGAGAGTCGTGGACTTCATTAACATTAGATCTGGGCTGCTGGGATCGGTTAAAAGTATCCATGGAGGCATGATTGATCGAATTCTCGCTCATCTCCTCAAACAAATCGTGCGCCTATCTCCATCTTTGTTGAGGAAATTGCCTCCACAAGAAGCATCCACGTGATTTCTGAGTTGCTCAGTCAACCCGTGGTAGAAAATCTACACGAGTTGCCATTTCGGCACCTCGTGGTGTGGACACCTCCGCAATAGGTCCTGGAATCGCTCCCAGGCAACATGAAACTGCTCCCCCGGCCGCTAGGTAAAAGTAGTAATTGCCCGTCTCAAAGCATTGGTACATTCGATAGAGAAGAATTTCTTCAGAAAGGTCGATTTCAACTCATTCCAAGTTGCAATTGGTCTTTCTATAGTCTTGTACCAATGAGCGGCTTTATCCCTAAGAGAGTGGGGGAAGAGCCTCATGATCATTTGCTCCTCATTCACGTTTTGCGCCTTTGTGGTCTGGACCAAAGTGGTCATGTCCTCCAAGTGCCGAAACGGGTCTTTAGAGCCAAGCCCATGGAAATGTTTGATCAGGCTTAACACCTAGGGCTTGATTTCTACGTCTCCGGCAGGAATCTGGATGGCAGGATGTTTCCCATAATTTGAAGGATCATAAAAATCCTTCAAAGGTTGAGCGCCTTGCATCCTCTAGAACCATTCTTGCATTCTTTGCATTTGTTCCAGCTGCCTTCAAAATACCTCCTGTGGATCTTGGGGTAGAGGAGGCTATTGATCGGCCATGGGATCAATTTGGCCAAAATCCAATCTACTCCTCCTAGAATACTCTAATGGTCCTTCCAATCGGGGATTCAATGACCTTCTTTCAAGCATAAACTAGGAAAAGTCGGAAGGACTGGGGATAAGAACCCTACAGCACAACAAAATAAGCCTGTCCTTAAGTGGGGTAGCCTAAGGATCTACAGACTCTTAGAACCCACCTTAAGATTATAAACGATTTACTCTACTTGTGTTTGCTCAATCCAACTAGTTAGGAGGGACTGGGGAGAAGGTTCTTCCTTTGGCTTGCGCCTCTGGTTCCTAGTGTACCCCCCACTCGCGGTCGTTTGACGCTACTCCCCTAGCTCGACATCAGATTGATCAGTACAAGCAAGTTAATCGTAAACAATCTCAGACTAGGCCCCGAAGAGCGAATCAGTCCTTAAGGCCAATGTCTACTCGATTTTATTGAGGCCTGGGATTGTAGTGCTCATGGAATGTGGTGGGCCCTTAAAATGGGTTGTGCTCTTAATGATCAATTGAGTATGTGTAAGTGTGTGCACAACCAAGGTTTTCAAGTAAGATTATTTGTGATGAGTAGATTTTAATGTTCAAATCTTGCTTAAGTAGCTTTTAGGGTTTAGAATTAGGTTGAATTCAATCAAGTTTTGGGCAAACCAGGTTTTCAAGCACGAGTGAAAATTGCTTTCCTTTAAAATTAGAAATAAAGTGGAGTGCCCGGTATGAACCTAGATTGAAAACCCCAAGAGGAAGCCACTTGGTGAGTTGATTTTATGTTGAGTGGTGCGGCGCAAACAACTTAAAGAATTGGCCACAATTGCACCACTGAGTTAGGCACACAAATATGATTAACCTAGAATGATTTCTACTCTTTTGTGTGTACTGGTTCCACAGATCGGAAGCCGGTTGAGTAGAAGAAAATCAATTAGGTTAAGTGCCTTGAATGTGGGTGCATGTGTGTATGTTGAATTACCCCACAAAAATATCTTTTTGTTTTTTTGCTTTTATATATATGCGAGGGTGAAATGAATGTGGGTGGAAATCCAAACAACCAAACTAATCTTAGGATTTATGCAAACACCTAGGTTAATTGGAATTTGAATTTAATGTGATGAAATGAAATCTATGGAGGGGGTAGAATGGGGTTGCACTTTACTTTGATCTACTGCTTGATGATTCCCTGATAGAGATATCTACAAAACAATAGACAGAAGAGAAAGTAAGTTAGAAGACAATAAAGTGTGTGAAATGTGAAAATAAGATCGGAGAATCGTTGCCTCCCTGGCAACGGGTGCCAAATGTTGAAAACCCGTCGGATGCCAAAGAAGATCGGAGAATCGCAATTGGTTTTGAAAACCTGTCGTTGTAGTTCAAGTAGCGAAGAAATACGTTCAACAAATAAAATTTATACCGAAAAATCTGTAAAGAAATCCTGGGTTGAACTTAGGGAGGCTACGTCGATCAAAATTCGCAATTATATATATATATTGTGCAAAATATTTTTACAACTAAGAAAGCGAGAAAAGATTACACTAGAAAGCGAGAAATTATTACAACTAGAAGGTAGGAAAATTCTACTCTAGAAAGCAGGAAAAAGAATGGGAGAGAGAAGTTATCCTCCTCGACGATCTCTTGGAGGACGAGACAACGCCGTTAACAACACTTGATCGAATTTGTCCCCGGCAACGGTGCCAAAATGTTTACAATGCTCGATCGGGGATTTATAGATAAAAGCTGTTGCATTGTAGTATAGGGGATCAAATGTTGAAAACAAATAAAAAATTTTTATTACTCGAAAACCTAAGTATCCGAGGTTGAACACAAGGTGCAAATGGAATTATTCACTAGTCTCAATAATGTAATTTGAACACTTAAAGTTACTCAAAACCTAATTCAAAATATAATGCATGAGTTTATGGATATTAAAATGTAGCAAAATAGAAAAGAAATTGAGAGGAATAGAATAAAAAGGTTGATTCTTTTCTTGGCTCTCTCTCTTCAGCTTCCTCTTTCTTTTCCTTTCTTTCCTTCTTCTTCGTTGGTTCTCCTCTTTCTTCTTTCTTGCCTTTGCCTTAGCCGCACCTTCTCTTCTTCTTTTCTTCTTTGTCTGCCTTGGCTTCTCTTCTTTGATTTCTTTCCTTCAGCTCTTCTTCTTTAGCCTTTTCTTCAGCCACTACAGTGCTTTCTCTTTCTTGGCCTTGGCTTCTGCTTTCAGCCCTTAGCTTTTCTTCTTTCTTCTTCAGCCGCGCCTCTTTTCTTCTTCTTCCTTCTTCCTCTGCAGTCTTCTTCCTTATCTTCCTCAGCTTCTGCTTCCAAGTCCTTCTTCCTTCATCCCTATGCTTTCCTTAGTCGCTCTTGCCTTCAGGTTCCTTCCCTGCTTGCCTTGGCTGTGCCTTGCCTTAGCTCTTCTTCCTTCTCCTTCTTTCTCTTTGGTTGTGCCTTCCTCTTCCTTTCTTCTTTTCCCTGCACACAGAAGAGCAAAACCTACCCTCTACCCTTCCCCGTGTACACACTCTCTCTATTTCTCTCTTGGGTTCACTCTCCCAGAGCCAGGCCTGGTAATCGAGTCAGGTTTTGCATGCTCGGGTCCAGGCACACCTGCGTGGGTGGTGCACGAGGAGTGCGGGGTTAATCGGGTCAGTCAGCCAAGTTCGCGGGGGCATAGGTCATGGACGAGGCGGGTGTGCGTGGGTGAGGGACCTCACCCCGTGTACTTGAGGCGACCAACAATAAACATAAATTCAACTTATACTACGCACCTGCATTGAAGACTTCCAAGGTGAGACTAAAGTGTCCCACCCGCTTTGGTCGCACGCCCGCAGGATGTCACCTTCAATTTCCACTGTTGTGATCCCTCTCAAGGCCTCTCACTTGACTGGACGAGTGCGCAAAACTAACCCGCATCACCTGGGACTCTTCTACCTGGAGCACAACTGCCTGGAGTGAGGATACAAGCTCCTTCAAGCTAGCGTTAATGGCGGCTGAGGTCAGACTTGGGTTCCAAACAATACGGCATTTTGGCCCCGTTAAACCACATGGGGGGGCTTCACCATGGCATGGTGAAAGTGCTGCGGTGGTTGGCTGGCCATGGGGAGGCCTAGGCATGCGTGGCTAGGTCGCTCTGTGGTCGTGAAGGTGGGTTGGGTCGGTGGGCGAGTATGGCTGTGTTGGCGGTCAGTGGAGGGGTGGATGATGATCAGTGGGTGATGGTAGAGATTATGAGGGGTCTGGCAAGGCGTGTGGAAGTGCGGAGGGGTGGATGCGCCTTCACCGGTGGTCGGCTGGAGATGGAAAAGGTGGTGGTGGTCTATGGCGTCGAGGGGATAAAAGTAGAAATAAAGGAGGGGGAAATGGAGATAAGAGAGAGAGAAAGAGATTTGACCTACTTTAGAGATGAAAGGAGGGAGGAGGCAGACGGCTCGTACCTACCGTCGCTGGAGAAGAAGATTCTAGTGGAGGGAGAGCGGCGACGACGACGGGGCTGGAGGCACGCGCGTGGGTATTGCGCGACGCGGAGGAAGGAGGTGAAGACGGCTCTACCATTGGTATTGTGGTAGAGTGACGAGAAGGAGAAGGAAGAATCTCCGGAGCCTATTGGACACTTGCCAGAGGAGAAGAGACGAAGTTGGAGGTGGTTCTCTGGCCAAGCCAAGCTGATTTTGTGCGGCTAGAGATGGTGGTCCTTTTATAGGCACTGGCAAGGGCTCTTGTGCTTGGAAGGCAAGATTCCAAGTGCACGAGTCCTTGCCGGAGAAGGAATGTGGGAGATACCCAAATCTCTCGTGCGTTCGCACGAGAGATTGGGTGCAAATTAGATCCTGGAGTTGCGTTCAGATGGAAGGGAATTCCTCAGAGAATCTCCCTTCCAAATCTGGGAGATCTCTGAGGGATCGTGGAGAAATCCTCCTTGGATCCTTGTTGGAGTAGGATTCCTCCGCTTTAATGGTGGAGGGACCTAATTTTAAGAGTGGTGAGGAAGATAGGGGGGTCTGCGCAATGAATTTCAAAAGTTAGGGGTCAAAATGTAATTGGGTGGACTATTTTGCAAAGTAGGTCAAGGTGACCTCTCCTTAGGTCCAAATTTTGGCACAAACCTAATTTGGACCTAATAAATCCAATGGTGAAGTTAGATTTTAGGTTTGACCACATTTTACTGGATATTTTACATAAAAACCCAAATTAATTCAAATAATGAGCTAGGGCCCTAATCTAGGTCAAAATAGGTTCCAAAGGCCAATTTGAAGGTTCTAAACCCTAGGGGATATTTTTCCATGAATGTTAGAGGGTTTAGTTGATTTTTATCCTGACCAAAACCTTGTTGAATTATGTGAGTCTGTTTTAGGGTTACAGAATGTTATTTAATTCTTAGATCTCACAATAACCCTTTTTTGATTGAACCATCCCACTTTTTCTCTTGTTAAGACCAATTGACCTATGTTTAGCCCTTGAGAAACCTGTTGATGCACTGCAATTGTAAAATTGCAGTTTTACCTTTTGTTTCATGTTTTCTTCTCAGAACATATTTATTCCTTGAATTAGGCCCCTCTCCAAGTTATGTAGGAGCTTTTATTCTCTTTCTTAGGTCAAAATGAGCTAGTTATGGCTTATGATGATGTTATCATCAGCCTGGAAGATGAGGAACGAAGTGGGAAGAAGGAGGTCGAAGCAGGAGGAACAAGAACGAGGTAGCACATCGTCGTCACGGGATCTACTTTCGGAACGGGGGCGAAAACTTGATTTTAGCTCTTGAGGAGCATCCTGGGTGTAGGACAAGCTTCTCTTGAGCTTTGGAGAGGGAGAGAAGAGAAGGGATGAGAAATATGTATGGAAGGGGTCTCCTTTTATAGTTGTAAGGAGTGGAGGCATTTTGGACATTACAACTTGAAAAACATTAATTCAGGATGTTTAGTGACAGATTTATCCATCACTAAAGGCCTGAACGTGGCCGATGTGCACGCCGCTCGCACGTCCGCTCACCTCTGCTCCCTTCAACGCATAAGCACATTCGCACGCTCTCAGCCGTTCGATCAAGAGATTGGATGGCTTAAGTTGCCTACGCCCGCACTGCATGCCCGCGCGCGATCACGTGTAAGTGCCGCACGTTTGATTGCGCGTGGGCGCTATTGATCGATCAACATCGTTGGATCTTCATCACTCGGCTCCAATCTCTCGCCCGCTCGCAGTGAATGCGAGCTCGAACGCGCGTTGCGCGCTCGCGTAGTGCACTCGACCGCTGCGCTATGTGTAGCTTTGTGTCGCGCGATGTGTTTTGCGCATGGCTGATCTCGGCCATTGGATCTTCATCCAAAGGTCGAGATCAAACATAGCATGCGCCTTCAGAAGATGAGAGAGTTGGATGAGCAGTGGTGTGGTGCGATCTTGGCCGTTAGATGGGCATCCAACGGTTGAGATTTGTCGAGCAGGTGAAGAAGGAGAGCTACGCCCGGTGTTGGGTGGCTATGATGGTGCCACGTGGCGCCATCTAGGTCGTCCATCTTCTGAGTGTTGTAGATGGTGCAACAAGTGTTGGATTGGATCGATTTTCACATCATTAGGCTGCGATCATCGATCCGAACCCATCTGTGTGGTCGTATTTGTCATCTGAGGTGCAGATTAACACCATCATGGCCCTTGCTCTTTAAGGTTCCTCGATCTCTATCTGGTGCAATGAATGTTTGATTAGGGCGATCTTGGAGTCGTTGAACTCCAATCATCACCCTGATCAGATCGTACGGTTGGATCTTCGATCCGAGGCCCTGATAAAAAGTTGCCCTGTCCCTAACCATAAAAAGGAGACAATTACTATACAATTTATACAACTTGATCTAAATGCATGATTACGTATGTTATGTACTACAATGTATGATGCTAATGTGACACTAAGAACATGCATTAATAGTCATTTTAGGCTAATCAAATGTATGCACATCCCCGTCCCACTTTATAGGAGTATTTTCTTCCCCGGCACCGACCTACCAACGCCGGTGCCGTTCTCCCCCTTTTTTTTGTTTAGATTAGGTTAGATTAGTTAGTTTAGATTCTTAGGTTAATTTTATACCCAAAAACCCCAAAAACAAGCCCTCGACTATGCCGCTTACCCTTGTCTTCTCCTTCTCTGACTTCTCCTCTGGCGAGGCGTATACGCCTCTACACCCCTTCATCCGCCTCGCCAACCACATCACAACCTTCGTCACACCACCCTCTACAAAACCTCTCTCCCTATTTGCCACTCCACTTGCCCACATTATCCACAGAACAACCCACCTTCCCGTCACCATTCCCGACTCTGTTTAGCCACCACAGACCACCATCCTTCGCGAAACTACCTCTGCTACACTCGCCGTGGTTCGATGAAGCTTAAGAGCTATTCTAATGTGGTTGTGAGGCCCTATTTCATGTTTCAGGTCTTCACTGTCCACCACCATCGCCGCCTCCATCTCTGACGTCATTCAAGCTCCTCCAGCCATGTTCTTTGGCAATTCCACACCTTGGTTGCATGGCTTTCGCCCAGGAGAGTTCCAAGTCCTCAATTGAAGACCATAGGAGCAGCAGCCACTCCAATTGAAGGTGCCACCACCTGTTGTTGTGCGATGGAAGAAGGGGACATTTAGTCCCACCTAGGAAGCGGGCAGCCAAGTAGAGGCGCGTAAATTGATTTTCTGCCTTAGCCTCTTCACCTCCTAACACGAGGGTGAGGTCCTCCTTACCCATGCACGCCTTGCCCATGACATATACTCCGTGGGTCTGGCGTTCACCCGATTACCCGCCTAAGCTAAGCACTCCTCGCTCACCACCCACTTCCAATGAGCCTGGTCCCAGGTGAGCGTGTGCCCGTTAACCCGATAACCTGATACTGCAAAGGGCCTTGGGAAGGCGAGGGAGAGGATCCCAGAGAGAGCGGGGGTAGGGGGTTTTGCTCTCTGTGACACTTAGTTGCAAGAGGGATTATCTCCCTCTATGCATAAAGAAGAAAGAAGAGGAGAAGGAAGAAGGCTTGACAGAAGCGAAAGGAAGGAGAATTGAAGGAGAAGGTCTTGACAGAAGAAGAAGAGAAGGAAGAAGAGAAGAGAAGCCAAGAAGTGAAGAAAAGAAGAGCAGAAGTAGAAGGAGAGAAAGAAGAGGAAGCTGAAGAAGAAACACAGTGCCTTGGTTGATACTGTTGATATATTTAAGTACCTAAGTTTGAATGGTTGATGACATTGTTGCATTATTTGAACTCAACTCATATATGCTTAAATTGAATAATTGGTGATCTAAATTACCAATGTTTTTGCTTTTAGATTTCTTTTTGCCATGCATACTTATTGTTAAACTCATGCTTTACATTGATTATCATTTCTGAGTAATTTATTGGCTTATTTCTTGTGCTCATTTACTTGTTAATCAAGGTTAGCGATTGAATTCCATATTTTCTCCCTGTGTTCGACCTCGGACTTCATTTCTGATATTTGAGTATAAATATTATTTATTTTTCGCACTGATTCAATCTATACTACAATGCATTGATTTTTAAAACCCGTTTCAGAGAGGCTAACATTTTGGCACTGTTGTCGGGGAGCAACGCATAATTCATGTCTATTCTCTATATTATTTGATTATATTTAAGCACTGACTTGCCCTGATTGCTTTATTGTGATTTTGTGAGGTACTTCACAAAGAAATCTTCCACGCAAAATAGCCACACCAGGGCAAGTAACTTCTCTTCCCTAATCAACCTCCTTATTTTGGGAAGATAAAATAAAGGAAACAATCAATTAGGAATCACTTGTCTTATTTTTCGTAGTAATTATCATTTAAAGGGATAGTTCCTAATTTGCGAAAATTTTTTTTTCAAATCTGATTGAAGACTGAGATGATTCTGTTTAGAATTCCCTACCCCAAATTTCCTATGCCTATTAGGGACTACGCTTCAATTCTAATCTTCTTGGATTACTCACCCTCTTATTTGAAGTCCAAGGAGAACATTTTAAAAGCAAATTGGATGCAGAATAGAGCCAATTAAGGTTTCAATTCTAGGGTTTTGGAGTGCTAGTTCATACTTTCCTGCATAAAAGGAAACAAACCCACCCAAATTTGTGTGCCACCCAAGCCCTTGGTTGAAAAGATCTAATCAAAAACCCTAAAATTTGACTCTAAATTCACTTGAACCCTAAAATCCTTGGACCTAATAACCTGAGAGTCAATCAGGATGATTTCTAAGTCTTGACCTAGATCTCATCTTGCCATCTTTAGGGCAGGTCAGGTGAAGTTGGTCTACTTTGTAGACCAACCAACCTCCAAATTAGGTCACAAGTTGAATTAACTTTTAATCAAGTGAAAATCAGGGCACAAATTAGGACATAAAATTGGTAGACTTAAGGACTTAAGTTCGTACATTCCTGTCTACCTAGATCCTCAGTGACAAGGAAGGTCGGGTGGGGGAAACCTTGTAACCCGTGGGGACACTCTACCATGTAGGGGTCTTTGCGAGGCTCTCCCTTCCTGGCTACCCAGGTAATTCTCAGGTGTATAAATTTCTGATTCAAAGGTATCATCCACCTTGAAATTGCCTTATTCATCCAAAAATCTTTGGGTGCCTTGATTAGGTCAAAATTCAAATCTTGTCCCTCATCCCTTCTATTAGAGCACATACACTGGAAGGCTATTAGGTTTTTTACCTAAAATGCCTCACTAGATCATCTTGGGGATTTCTTTTCTGATCTGATCAACTTCAATCTAACCTGAGTTTTGAAATGATTCAAAAATGCAACCTGACATGTTAGCAGACCCATTTGAGGATATACAGGTTAATGTGTCAAACACAACAACATTCATTTTAGAACAAGTACAACTAATTTTGACACAACTAGAAAACGGGGCAACTTGGGATGTTCTCATGCCAAAATACAAGGAAATTGAGAGATGGCATAATGGTGAGTATATCTTGTGTAGATTTGAGCTATCACTATGGAAAGTACATCGAGATGACCTTGAAAAAGGAGACAAGGTAATGTAGATGTTGAAATGTGTTATCGATCATAGGCATCAGTACACCCTTGCGACATCTTGGATTAACTAACATAATCTCCCAAATCCCGGGCTTGATAGCCAAGCTTATTACAGGCTCCCAACCCAGAGGAATTCCAATTCAAATTTCATAGCAATTGACATACCTGACCTTGAAATGGGTGGGGAAGATCCGATTATAGGAGATCACGATTATGAGCCAACCCTACCACGCCCTAATGTTCCAGACACTTGCGATACCAAAATTGAATCAGAACCTCTCGAGGGTGTAAATTCCATCCCTTAGTCTGATAAGGTGACTCTCAAGAGCAATTCTGACAACCTTGTAGAGCTCAATCTAAATCCTAGTGATCCAACCCACACCCTTAACTTAGAATATGGATTTAAGCCTTATTGGGATGATTA
Organism: Thalassia testudinum; assembly: GCA_037157565.1. Taxonomy (NCBI): domain Eukaryota; kingdom Viridiplantae; phylum Streptophyta; class Magnoliopsida; order Alismatales; family Hydrocharitaceae; genus Thalassia; species Thalassia testudinum. The sequence continues at coordinate 47,433,074 of JAZHRO010000078.1, forward strand.
TGAGGCGCCATGCGAAACAAATCAGATTTTGAATCTAGATTATGATTCAGGGCCTGTATTTGATGAGTACACCTCTCCAAACTCCTCAGAGATATAGATTGATTTTTCGGAAGTCATGTCAATCTATGATATAGAAACCGAGGAGTTGTAAGAGTTGGGTTTTGATTGGGTCTTCCCTACAAGCCAAGAACCCAAGCCCAAACCTAATAGGGACATCTTTGAGAGCTTGGAATCTAAAACTAGGTTAGACCCAAGTCAGGTTGCTGATTGTCCACATCTTGATTTATTCTATGGTGGAATCTTGAATCCCGAATTAGATTTAGAACATGATTCTCGCAAGTTCTCTGACGATTTCAAATCTTACTTTGATTTTGGAGAACTGTTGTTTCCTAACGACTATGAGCCAATTTACGACCTCAGCAACTACAACCTGTCTTTTGATTTTGATGCTGAGGTCAATGATTTGAAAGAAAACACCTCTTTTACACTTGCAGAACCTTCCCAAACCCGTTTTCAACCCTGACCCGCTACCGTACTCAATTTCTACTCTGATTCTCCTCCTAGTGAGCCGATTGCAGATGATTCTCCTCCACATTCCAATCAGGTTTCAAACATCAATCAGACTACAAATCATGCCCCATCCTTCTTTGATCACTCCCATAGGGATCTCACATACTCTACTGATTCATTCTCTTTTGAGGATCCCTACTTTGACCAGGCTGATCCGATTAAACCAAACCCTAATTTTTCACTTCCGCATCATTCCAAGCTTTAGAGCATATGGTGGGTTCCACATCGTTTTATCCACATTTGTCAACCCACCAGATTGATTGGGTTTGGGTTGCATCATCAGCTTACTGATCTGAACAAGCACCTGGTTGGACCAACCAGGCTATTGATCAAGGTGCTTATTTTACAAAATTTGTCTGATTTGACCACTCCTCCATACCATGTTCTGCTTGGCTGAAGGCATTAAATTTAGTGCTTAACGGGAGGCAACCCGTCAATCCAAAAACCCGAGATCCTTCTGATTATCCTTTTGTAGTTTACATCTATTGCACTGTGAGTTTAGTTTTAGAACAGTCGATCCCACCTCTAGTATTCATACCAGGGCTTGAAATCATCCACAATAGTCATCCCAACCCATTCACCCACCTGATAATCCTATTCTAATCCCTGAACCCTAACTATTTCATACCCTCCATTTACAATGAGGACATTGCAAAACTTAGGCATGGGAGGCTGTTAAAGTGTAAACATACAAAAACTCAAAGTTCTGAAGGGTCTCACAAAAAAATATATATACATATTCCAAAAAATCAAGTAGAAAATTGAAAAAGAACAAAAAAATGGAGAAAGGGGAGGAAATTTTGAGAATAAATTGCATATCATTCTTGAGAAGGAAAAGGGGAGGTGATTTAAAATGTCAAAAAGAGCACAATTTGAAACAAAAAGAGGTAGTCATTAGTAAAAGATTAAGGAATCTACTAAGTTCTAGACTAAATCAAAAAGAAAGAAATAAAAGAGAAAAAGTGCTATGAGACACAGGAGATTAGTATGAACGCTGATCTTAGGCCTCTTGGGCTTGTGTTTAGGCTTAAAAATTCAAGTATTTGTTAAGATCTAAATAGTTCTCAAGAGGTTGGGTAAAATGCAAAGCTTAAGTATTAGGTCTAAGGCTTAGGGATTATTCAGCCTCGTTAACTGACCTCTGGTTTGCGGGACTTGGTAACCTAAGCACCCCAATCCACACACTGTCTAGTTCAGTGCACTTAATTATCAAAATCACGCAAAAACATTAATTTTATTCTGAAATGCTACCTAGATTAGGAGTGGCTTATCAACACAAGTTGATTTGGAAGAGTTCCCAGTGCAGAGAGGCGGGAAATTCCCCTCGAAGATGCGCAATAACATACCACCTCCTTGGTGCTTGTCTCCTAGGATATCTAAATATCCTACCGGGGGCATGTAAGCACCTTGTGCTAGTTTAGGTGCCATGGGCGGGATTATCCCAAAATGTCGATTGCCAGGGCCTGAATTTAGCTACAGAATACCATGGGCGGCACTATCTCTAAGTAACGAAAGTTAGGGTTCTGGGGATTGCCATGGGCGATGCTATCTCGAAGCATTGATTGCCAGGGACCCTGCAAGGATTGATGGTGAGAACTAGGAATCCAATACAGACCATGTTGTAAAGCCAATCCGAAGCTAGAAATAAAAAAAGAAAAGAGAGAAAACTCTCCAAAAATAAAAAAAATTCTTCTTTCTCTCTCTTACAACAGCACACTGCAAACTGAACTTGGACTAAACATGTTTTAACCACAGGTTCTTTATCCGCGAAGTTCAATGAACCTTAGGTTAGTTCTTATGGGCCTTAGAAACCTTCGCGGCGGACTGAGGCAAAAGCTGGTCAGGTCCGGATCTTGGTTGGTACTTTAGTATTTCTAGGTCTACTATTATCATTCTGACCTACTCTACAAAAGAAAGCACACAACAGAAATTTGAGCATTAAAAGGCATGGTCTAGAATCTAAGTTAATTCCATGAGATTTTGCTTAGGGACTAGCAAAAGCTAGGCATGGGGGTATGATGGGAACGCCATCATGAGCCATAACTAGCTCAATTTGATCTGATTAAGTCATTAAATGTTCCTACATAATCGCTAGAGAGCCCTAATTCACTGCAAATCCAGTTTGAGGGAAATACAGTAAAACAAGGCTAAAACTGCAGTTCTAATAGTATATCTCAATTGCAGTACAATCATGGGTTTTCTCAGGGGTTAATTAAGGGTCAAATGATCTTAAGAGTCTAACAAGTGGGTTAGTACAGATAAAAAAGGGTCTTCGTGCGTTTTGAGAATTAAATGACATTTGAAACCCTAAAAATAGACCCGCTTAATTAACTGAGGTTTTGGTCAAGATAAAATTCACCTAAGCCCCCTAAAATTCATAGAAAAATATTCTCTAGGGATTGGTACCTTCAATTTGACCATCAGAACCGGTCTTGACCCAAAATAGAACTACAGGCAGACCTTTGCCCTAATTTGGGTAATTGTGTATGTCTCTAGTTAAACTTGGTCAAAACCTATATCTAACTTCACCATTGGATTCCTTGGGTTCAGATTAGGTTTGTACCAAAATTTGGACCAAATCTAAGATTATCTTGACCTAGTTTGCAATTTGGTCTTGTTTGATTCTTTTCTCTCACACACATGCCCTTAACTTTCAAAATCCTTGTAAGCCCCAAAACTTTGTTGTCTTCTTCACAAATAGGTCCCTGCCACCATAAAATCCTATTCGCACAACTCCGACGACCTTAATATGGCAAGATCTTCATGATTCCTTGATGAATCCCTCTCAAAATTGAAAGAAAAGTTCGTCAAGAAATTATCTTCCTTTTTAGCTAGATCCAAAGTTCTAGATCTCACCCAATCTCTCATGCGAATCCTTCAAAGAGATGGGTATCCTATTCCAGCGAACATTCCAAGCTTGGAAGATTGTCTTCCAAGCTCAAATCGACCTCTAAACCCCCTATAAAAGGACCCTCAGACCTCACTGAGTTCCCTAGACTCAATTTTGGCTGGAAAACCCCAATTTCCTCTCTCCTATTTCGATTGAATAGCTCCTCGAGCTTCGATGACTTCCACTGACTCCTCGCATCGTCTGACCGTAATATAGCGGTAGATTCTTCTCCCTAACCTTCCTTCGCATTGTGCAATACCGATCGCTGTTGCCTTCTCTTCGTCATCATCGCCGTCCCCCTCTGCTGGAGTATCTTCTTCCTTGGTGTCAGCCTACCAACGCTGGTGCCATTCTCCCCTTTTCGTCTGATTAAATTAGGTTAGATTAGTTAGTTTAGATTCTTAGGTTAGTTTTATACCCAAAAACCCTAAAAACAAGCCCTCGACTGCGCCGCCCACCCACTTCTCCGTCTCTAACCGCTCCTCCGATGAGGTGTATATGTCGCTACACCCCTCCATCCGCCTTGCCGACAACCTCACAACCTTTGCCACACCACCCTCTACAAAACCCCTCTCCCTATTTGCCACTCCACTTGCCCACATCATCCACCGAACAACCCACCTTCCCGCCACCTTTCCCAACTCCATCTGGCCACCACAGACCACCATCCTCCACGAAACTACCTCAGCTACACTTGCCGTGGTTTGATGAAGCTTACGAGCTATTCTAATGTGGCTGTGAGGCCCTATTTCATGTTTCAGGTCATCGTCGTCCATCACCATCGCCACCTCCATCTGCGATGTCATTCCAGCTCCTCCAGTCATCTTCTTTGCCAATTGAAGGTGTGGCTTACGCCCAGGAGAGCATCCAGGTCCTCAATTGAAGACCACAGGAGCAACAGCCACTCCAATTGAAGGCGCCACCACCTGCTGCTGTGCAAAGGAAGAAGGGGATATTTAGTCCCACCCCGGAAGCGAGTAGCCAAGCAGAGGAGCATAAATTGATTTTCTGCCTTACCCTCTTCGCCTCCTAACATGAGGGTGAGGTCCTCCTTGCCCACACACGCGTCGCCCATGACATATACTCCGTGGGTCTGGCATTCACTCAATTACCCGCCTAAGATAAGCACTCCTTGCTCACCACCCACTTCCGGTCAACCTTGTCCCAGGTGCGCATGTGCCCGTTAACCTGATAACCTGATACTGCAAAGGGCCTTGGGAAAGAGAGGGAGAGGATCCCCGAGAGAAAAGGAAAGAGAGAGCGGGGGCAGGGGGTTTTGCTCTCTATGACACTTAGCTGCAGGAGGGATTGTCTCCCTCTATGCATAAAGAAGAAAGAAGAGGAGAAGGAAGAAGGCTTGACAGAAGCGAAAGGAAGGAGAATTGAAGGAGAAGGTCGTGACAGAAGAAGAAGAGAAGGAAGGAGAGAAGAGAAGCCAAGAAGTGAAGAAAAGAAGAGCAGAAGCAGAAGGAGAGAAAGAAGAGAAGCTGAAGAAGAAACACAGTGCCCTGGTTAATACTGTTGATATATTTAAGTACCTAAGTTTGAATGGTTGATGGCACTGTTGCATTATTTGAACTCAACGCATGTATGCTTAAATTGAATAATTGGTGAACTAAATCACCATTGTTTTCGCCTTTAGATTTCTTTTTGCCATGCATACTTATTGTTAAACTCATGCTTTACATTGATTATCATTTCTGAGTAATTTATTGGTTTATTTCTTGTGCTCATTTACTTGTTAATCAAGATTAGCAATTGAATTCCGTATTTGCTCCCTGTGTTTGACCTCAGACTTCATTTCCGATATTCGAGTATAAATATTATTTGTTTTTCGCGCTGATTCAATTTATACTACAATGCATTGATTTTTTAATCCCGTTTCAGAGAAGCTAACAAGTCTGAAGTTGTTAGTCTCCAACTTCCTATGTCTGTTGCTCTGGTAGCTTCTTTTTTGATAGCTACACGGGAGGACAACACTTGATCACCTGAATGCAAAGAAGAGATATAATTGATTCTCCTTCTAGAGCTGGCTACCGTGTGGAAGAATTTGGTATTTGCGTCTCCTTCATTTAGCCATAGTTTTCTTGACTTTTCTCTCCAATCAATTTCCCTCCTTAGATCTTCCTCTAAAATGGTCTCCTGATAAGTTTTACATTGAAGTCGCTCATCTTCTGTTAGCTGCCCCTTATCCTCTTTTTCGTCCAGCAGTTGCACCTTCTTTAAGGCTTCCATCCTTCTTTTGTCTCGTAAGACCTCTATTACATTTCTATATTCCTTCATGATAGATTTAAGTTCTTTGAGTTTGGTAGCAAGACTGAAGGTGGCTGTGCCCTCCACCTGCTTGGATACCCACCAGTTGACAATCATATCCTTACATCCTTCTTCCCTTAGCCATGACTTTCTGAATTTGAAGTACGTGCTTGTCAAGGAGCCTTCACCACAATCCCACAGTAGCAGGGTATGATCTAAGAATGGGCGGTCCAGCCCCCTTACCGATGATAGTTGAAAGCCTTCCAACAACTCCGCATTGCCAAAGAATCGATCTAGCATCGACTTATGCCCATTTCCATTTCTCCAAGTGTATTTAGCTCCTGAGGAAGGAAAGAGAGCCAGGCCTAAAGCTGAGGTTGCCATCTGAAAGCCAAGCAAACCACCATTTAGCGTTCCACTTCCTCTGTCATCTTCGGTTAAGGTGCAATTGAAATCTCCCCTCACTAGCCAAGGTAGTCCTTGTACCACATCTGCAGCTCTGGATAGCTCTTGCCACAAAGCATTTCTCGCACTGTCAGAGCATGGTCCATACTCTCATGACAGACTTAAATCTCGATCTGAGCTCAGTTGTTTCAACTTGCATGTTATCACATATTACTCCCTCCACACTTCTTTCAATTCCATTCTTGAGAGTTTCCACCATATTTTGATACCTCTAGACCTCCCCTGTGAGTCAATTGTCCTGACATCTGTCTGACCACATTGGATTAAAGAGTGCCATAGATTTTTGTTTTCTTCCTCAAAATGCGTTTCCTGGAAAAGTGTACAGTCTACCTCCCACTCACAAAGATATCGAGCAAGCGAAGCCCTCCGAACTCCATCGTGCAACCCATGCACATTCCAAGTGAGGACTTTCATCTATGCGTGGTTAGTCCCCTTTTGCACCACCATCCTTCTTTCCAAATTGAGAATTGCTGCTATAGCTACTTCACTGATTTTCTGACCTCCGCCTACAGTTCTCCCCTTGAGTTTGTATGGAGAGCAACCATATTTGACTGCTGAAGATGATCCTACCCCAAATTTTATACCTTCAGGCGCCTCAAAGATGAAATTGTCTTCTTTGCCTTCATCAACCATTAGTCCCCATGTCTATTCTTCTACTAAAGTTCTTGTTGCCGCAATTTCCCTTCCATTAGGGGTGTTAATCATCTCCACGCTGCCCTGTTGGATCCTATCAAGCTTGTCCATCGGCTCGTCTTATAGGATCGAGACATGGAGTTCCTTCCTCTTCTTCGAATCAGGACATCCTTCTTGATTTAGCTGGCATTTACAGCTTCTTACCTGGGCCCCAACTACTTTAGCATATGTTCTTTCTCCCTCTTGCTCTTGTTTCTCATCATGATGGCAAAAAAATCTGACATGAAGGAGCCAAGTGTTTCCTTCATAGTGAACTATTAGCTTGTTGGAAACTTGCCCACCTCGAGTTAGTTTGACCTTTGTTGATATGGACCTCCCATCTCCTACTTGCAGCCCTACATTTGCTCCTTCTGCTAAGGACGCAAAGCTAGAGATTGCATTTGCTACCACATTGTTGACCCTCAGATGTAATGGGAGTCCTCTGATTTCTAGGGTTCCCCGTTGCTCCTGCACTCTTTGAGGAGGGTGTTCTTGCATTGATCCATCAAAGGGTGAAACAAGCCTCCACATTATGGCCAGCCCTTTAGAGGCTTTCATGCGGAAACGGAGGTTTTCAACATCAATCATACCCAGACCGAACAACAAGAGACGGGATCCACCTAACATCGTGATTTTGTATCCTTTGGAGGTTAGGGATAGGGAACTCACCAAGTTTTGGGCTTTTATGTATGAAATCATTCCTGTTAAAGCCTCGCCGATCATGGCCCCATGCAAGGCCGTCTCCAAGTCTTTAACCTCTTTGGATAGTGGGATCTCCACATCAAGAGCATGGTTGAACCCTTCAGGTAGAGGGGGAGGGTAGGAATTCATCTTTTGAAAATTTCTTTGTGGTGGCACTCCGCCTGGATTGGTTGGTCCCTTTCTTCTGCAGACATCATTTTTATGACCTAATCAGCGACAAGCTAGATAGAGAATTGGGGAGTTGCAAGTAGCGGCCATGTGACCCCTTCTTCTGCACCTGTAACATAACACATCTGTGCTTCCTTCTTGTCTGTATCACCATCTACCCCTACCTTCTTGTCCCCGACGAGGAGTAGTCGAGGCCAAACCTTCACCATCCCGTCGATGCCTGCCTTTGGATCTCCAAACCCTCCAGCCATCACCTTCCTCCCCATCGACTCCATTGCCATGCTGCCTTATGCCTTGGTTACCTCCCAGATTTTTAATATAATTGATGAGTCAATTTTAATGGACTATTGTTATACCTAAGTTAACTTTATTCTTGTATTTTATGTTCGTTGATAACTACATTAGGTCATAGAATAATTGCATGCATCATTACTTAGGTGATGTAAACACATTTACACTACTTAAAATATCTATTTATGCATGTTCTTAAGCATAGGATTGCATTTCATGACATAAATATTTCATTACATGCATCATCTTGCATTTAGAGTAGTTTGAAAAAAATGGAGGTTAATTGTCTCCTTTTATGTGCTTGGACAGGGCAAATATTTTATCGGGGCCTCGGATCAAAGATCCAACCGTATGGATATGATCAGGGCGGCGATTGGAGTTCAACGACTCCAAGATCGCCCTAATCAGGCATCCGTAGCATCAGATAGAGACCGGGGAACCCTAGAAGATCAAGGGCCAGGATGGTGTAAATCCACACTTCAGATGACAAATCCGACCACACTGATGAATTCGGATCGACGATCGCAGCCAAAAGACACAAAAATCGAGTCAATCCGACATCCGTGGCACCATCTACAACTTCCAGAAGATGGCGCACGTGGCGCCATCTCAGCCGCCCAAACGGCCGCTGGCATTTTGTGAAGGCCCCCGCCCGATCGCTCTCCACCGTCAGATGGAGATCCAACGACTGTGGCCGCCCGGCGCTTAAAACATGCGCTCGACCATCCGCGCCCCGTAGCGCAGCGGTCGAGCGTGCTTACGCGAGCGCGGGGCGCGGGTTCGAGCCGCGGCGAGTGGATTGGAGACGTGGGTTATTGAGGCACGTGGAGCGTCGGATGGAGATCGTGCGGTCGCAGGCGCCCGATAGTGCCGACGCGCGATTGGACGCCCCGCGTAATGCGCGATCGCACGCGCAAGCAGGCGGGCTGCAGCGGGCGCGGACGCGATTTAAGCCGTCCGATCTCGCGATCGGACGGCTGAGACTTCGCGGACGTGCGTAGGCGTTACGCACGCGGGCAGCCGAGTGGGCGCACGTGGGCGCGGCGGCGACGGCCACGTCGGGGCTTTAGTGACGGATTTATCTGTCACTAAAGACCCCTTATTTATTATTTTGAAGATGTAATGTCCATTTTGCCCCCACTCCTTGCAACTATAAAAGGAGACCCCCTCCATACGAAATTTTGATCCCTTCTTTCTCCTCTCTACCCCTCCAAAGCTCAAGAGAAGCTTGTCCCACACCCGGGATGCTTCTCGCGAGATAAAGTCCAATTTTCGTTCCCCTTCGGAAGTGGATCCCACGACGACGACGGCGTGCTGCTTCGTTCCCGTTCTTCTGCTTCGTCCTCCTTCATCCCTCTTCGTTCTCCTTCGTCCAGGCGTCGTCCCGTCTGGCTCGTCCTCCAAGCAACCGTCGAGAAGGATTTCTCTCTCCTTATTCTTTTTACCGCTTTCTAGTATAGATTTACTACTTTCTAGATTAATCTACTCGTCCTCCAAGCAATCGTCGAGGAGGACATTTCTCTCTCCATTCTTTTAATGCTTTCTAGAGTAAATTTATAGCTTTCTAGAGTAATTGTTTTATGCTTTCTAGTTGTAATGAACAATCTCTTCAATACAAAAATACCTTGTTTATTCTACATCTCATTTTGATTTCTCTGTGTAATATTCTCTTTCTCTCTTACTTTTTCTCTCTCTTCTATTTATTGTAAATAATTAGATGGTTCTAAATTGAATTATTCTGTAACAAATAAAAAGAAACGCGTAGTTTTTAAATCAAACGTTCGCCTCCCTGTGTTCGACCCGGAATTTTAATTTTGGTATAAATTTTATTTGTTGAACACGAATTCTTCGCTTTCGAACTACAATGACAGGTTTTCAAAACCGAACACGTTAGCGTAGGTTCGTACTCGTTCAACATTTTGGCGCCGTTGCCGGGGAGGCAACGCTCTTTGATTTCTCTTCACGTTTTGTAACTTATAAATCATTTACCTCACTTTTCTCCTTTCTTATTGTAATTGCAGGTACTCTTTCGAGACAGGCAAAAGCGGTAGATCGGAGTAAAGTGCTGTGGAAGATTTTGTAAGTTATCCCCCACCTCCCACCCATTAGATTTCATTTCATCACATAATAATTCAAACATCAATCAACCTAGGCATTTTTATAAACTCTAAGGTTAGATTGTTTGTTGTTTGACACCCATACTCACCCCAACCCCCACATTAAAAAGAAAAAAAAAAAAATCTCACAGAGGTACACAACCTCATCTGATTTTCAAACCCAACCGGTAATCCAATCTTAGGAGCCGGTACACACATCCAAACACATAATTGAGTAGAAATCAGATTAGGTAATCATTTGTGTGCCTAATTAAGTGGTGCAACAGGCCAATTGTTTGAGTTGATTGGGCCGCACCACTTCAAATAAAATCAACTCATCATGTAGCTGCCAATTAGGTTCAACTCTTAGGGATTTACCAGGCACTCCACATTCTTTTTAAACTTTAAAGGAAAGCATCTTCACCTGTGCTTGTAAAACTTGGTGTGCCAACGAAACTTGATTGAAAACACCTAAAGTTGAATCCTAAAAGCTACTAAGCAAGATTTGAATCTTAAAATTCACCACATCAAAAACAATCTTGCTTGAAACCCACTGGTTGTGCACTCACATACAAATCAATCAATCATTAAGGGCACAACCCATTTAAAGGGCCCATCACATTCCAAAGCACATTCAAACCTAGCCCTAAATAAAATAGAGTAGACGTTGGCTTTAAGGATTGGACTCGCTCTTCAGAACCCAGAACAAGATTATTTTCGATTAGTCTGTTTCTACTGTTCAATCTAATGTCTAGCTAGGGGAGCAGAGTCAAACGATCGCAGCTGGGGGTACACTAGGAACCGGAGGCGCAAGCCGAAGGAAGAACCTTCTCCCTAGTCCCTCCTTCTAACTGGTTGGATTGAACAGACGGAAGTAGATCAAATCGTTCCTTTATCTCAAGACGGGTTTTGAGAGTCTGTAGGTCTTTAGGCTAACCTATTTAAGGACAGGTTTGATTGTTTGTATTGCAGGGCACCTTTCTTCCTCCCGTGTATCATGAATCCTTCCACATATTTCACGCATTCCCACTCTTTCCCTCCTGTTGTAAATTATCCTCAACATAACGATTATCCCAACTCGTATTGTAATCAACCATCAGTTAGTTGGGATAATTCGGATTGGGGATACAATTCCGGACCCCGTGTTTAGGGTCTAACCCTGAACACTTTGATTTTGATTTTTATCCTTCTCAGAGCTACATCGATTATAGATCGTCTTCCTTTCATGAACAGCATAATACGATCTACAATCAAGAAGGATACACCGATCCTTACCCATCCTCTGATTTCACTGCCTTTAGGTCATCACCATCTTTTCAACAATCTAAAATGACCTATTATCAGGAAGGGTATAACAAATCTCAATTCGTTAATTCCTCTACATTGATGTCAAACCCGCCCAACCCTGAACCAACTCATTTGGTTCAGGTTAATCAGGTTCAAGATAAGGTTCTGGCTAACTTGAGGAATATCATTCAATCTTTAGAAGTTCAGCCAATACCTTGCATTGAGAGATTGGAGCCCCTGATTGAAATGATTGATGATTTAAACAAGTCTTTGTTGGATTGGCTCCAGGATGTTAAGGATAAGAACCCGGGTGAGTTTCTACTTGGGAAATTAGCGAAATTGAGGATGAGATTCGTGGTTGCTTTGATTCAATCTTGGAATAATTCGCAGGATGAACTCTCTTCAGGAAAGCCAATGACAGAACTCGCTCAGGCACCTGTTGGGGGGGACAAGTGTTATAAGGCTGACCAGATTGAATTAAAGCAACCAATTAAGGATGATTTGATTTCTTCACCTGAGATCCCTGAGCCGGGTTACGAGGAAACATGTCTCCTTGGAACAGAAAGTGACAACTGATTTTGGGACATACATTGATACGGATCCTGATGGTGACGATTCAAGTTGCGAAGTCTCACGTGAGTTTTTTGAACACGATTTCTGTGAGACAATTGGGCCTGAGGAATCTGATAGATCATTTAATAGCCCAATAACTGAGGAAACTGATCTTATTAGGGCATACATTACGAATCCAGAATCGCATTTTCTGGAAGAATCAATTCAATGCCCTGATTATCAGTTACACCCTGTTGAGCTTATTGATGATTCTAATTCTGAGATAATTAGACCCAAGTCAATTTTGATTCTGCCACATCATTTAGACTTGGAGATTTCAGACGGGGTGATAAATGTACAAGAGGTCCTGGAATTTGATATGCTAAATGAGGAGGATAGGAGCGGGGAAGTTCTGATTTGGGAAGTTAATTTTGGAGGAAATGGAAGATTGAGTCGAAGGGTTCCTTTTAAGCTGAAACCATCAAATCAGAACCCTTACGACATTTGTTTCGAGGATGTTCAACTCAAGCACACATTCAACGATTATCCTTTTGAGCTTCAATTCTCTGTAACCCGACATTTTGGCCTTGGGTTGCATCCTCATAAATCACAGGCCCGACCTCGCTTGCATTCTGATTTTAGGTTTTGGGTAATTTTTATCCAGAACCTAAGATATTCTCGATTATGGGGGATGGGTCTGCACCACAATCTGGTCCACATCTGTGGACCACTGTTGATAGGTCAGAGGATTCTTCTGTTTATATTAATTCTGACCTGCACTTGTGAATTCTTCATTTCTTTTCTTTGTATAGTGCGCCTAGCTGAAGGCACTAAACTCAGCACTTATACAGTTCTTTTTTCGATTTCATCTCGGAGCGGACATGACATTCACGCAATTCAGGTGCTTTCTACGCTTTTCCACTCTGTTTTATGTCTTTTTAATACAATGAGGACATTGCATTAGATATGCATGGGGGGGTAGATATTTATCTCTGAATTCATTCATCAGCTCCGTAGATTTGTTTATTTTCTTTTATAAAAAAAAAAAAATCAGAATTAGGAAAGAGAATTTGGGTTTAAGAAAATTTGCAATCTTAGGAAATACTACATTAGGATCTGAACACAAAGACCCGTCAGGTCTTTGGACTTAATTAGTCTGTGTATCCACTAAAATGTGGATTTGTTTTTGAGTCCTCGCCATCTTAATTCTATTATAATTGGAATAAATAAGTTTGGGTGATAAGTACATGACTTATTAACCCGCCCTCTGATTTGAGGGAATTTTGAGTTTTAAGCATCTACACAATTTCTTTGCACTGACTCGTTATTCGGCGATTCTAACGGAAATTGGGTAGCTAATGAACCTTCTAGGGTGATATGGCTGGCAAGTTATCGTGGGTAACAGCACATAGGTAGGTTGTCCAGAGCCCAGTCACTGGACCTTTCTCTTTTTACTACCTTTAGGTAAATCTTAGATCAGGGAAGCCACCTACTTAAAAAAAAAAAAATCAAAAAGGAGAAAAGAACAAAAAGAAATAAGCCACACTTCGCCGCACGAGTATGGCTGGCAAGTTGTCGGTGGTAACAGCTCATTGACCGGTTGTCCAGAACCCAGCTCAGAAAATGCACTAAAAATTCCCAAAACACTTAGGAAGAAGCGGAGAAGTAGAATAAACCGGGGAGATATACACTGGATTCACCCTTGTGTTGACCCCGTTAAAAAATAAAAGTAGGGAGAAAGCTACCGGTTGTAAAGATACACCTTTAGGCAGAATTCTTTTTGAGGTCACCTAGAGGCGTAAAAATCCGAAGTCCGTTCTAATTGCCGGTCAACGAGTCTATCACAATCACAATAAGATGCTTAAAACTTAGGGTTCTCATCAAATCTTGGGTGAGTTGAATGGTCGTAGAAGGCCACTCTTGAACCCTAAAATTTGAAAATCCAAAAAAAATTAGAAAAGAGTAAAAAGAGAAAAAGAAATTTTTCTTTGAATAAGGCGAGGGCTTGAGGCGGTCTACATTTTGGCTGATACCCGGGCACTGTTGTGTCTTTGAAAGTTCAGTTCCTAAGTAGACAATTTCTTAATGATTGAAAATAACTCAGGTCCAAATAATCTAACCTAATTCTTTTATAAATAGCATATAGTTTTTGCTAGGGACTAGCAAAAGATAGGCATGGGGGTATGATGTAAACACATTTACACTACCTAAAATGTCTATTTATGCATGTTCTTAAGCATAGGATTGCATTTCATGATATAAATATTGCATTACATGAATCATCTTGCATTTATAGTTTGAATAAAATGGAGGTTAATTGTCTCCTTTTATGTGCTTGGACAGGGCAAATATTTTATCGGGGCCTCGGATCAAAGATCCAACCGTATGGATATGATCAGGGCGACGATTGGAGTTCAACGACTCCAAGATCGCCCTAATCAGGCATCCGTAGCATCGATAGAGATCGGGGAACCCTAGAAGATCAAGGGCCAGGATGGTGTAAATCCGCACTTCAGATGACAAATCCGACCACACTGATGAATTCGGATCGACGATCGCAGCCAAAAGACACAAAAATCGAGTCAATCCGACATCCGTGGCACCATCTACAACTTCCAGAAGATGGACGGCCAAGATGGCGCCACGTGGCGCCATCTCAGCTGCCCAAACGGCCGCTGCATTTTGTGAAGGCCCCCGCCCGATCGCTCACCACCGTCAGATGGAGATCCAACAGCTGTGGCCGCTCGGCGCTTAAAACGTGCGCTCGACCATCCGCTCCCCGCAGCGCAGCGGTCGAGCGCGCTTACGCGAGCGCGGGGCGCGGGTTCGAGCCGCGGCGAGTGGATTGGAGATGCGGGTTATTGAGGCACGTGGAGCGTCGGATGGAGATCGTGCGGTCGCGGGCGCCCGATAGCGCTGACGCGCGATTGGACGCCCCGCGTAACATGCGATCGCACGCGCAGGCAGGCGGGTTGCAGCGGGCGCGAACGCGATTTAAGCCGTCCGATCTCGCGATCGGACGGCTGAGACTTCGCGGACGTGCGTAGGCGTTATGCACGCGGGCAGCCGAGCGGGCGCGCGTGGGCGCGGCGGCGACGGCCACGTCGGGGCTTTAGTGACGGATTTATCTGTCACTAAAGACCCCTTATTTATTATTTTGAAGATGTAATGTCCATTTTGCCCCCACTCCTTGCAACTATAAAAGGAGACCCCCTCCATACGAAATTTTGATCCCTTCTTTCTCCTCTCTACCCCTCCAAAGCTCAAGAGAAGCTTGTCCCACACCCGGGATGCTTCTCGCGAGATAAAGTCTAATTTTCGTTCCCCTTCGGAAGTGGATCCCGCGACGACGACGGCGTGCTGCTTCGTTCCCATTCTTCTGCTTCGTCCTCCTTCGTCCCTCTTCGTTCTCCTTCGTCCAGGCGTCGTCCCGTCCGGCTCGTCCTCCAAGCAACCGTCGAGGAGGATTTCTCTCTCCCTATTCTTTTTACCGCTTTCTAGTATAGATTTACTGCTTTCTAGATTAATCTACTCGTCCTCCAAGCAATCGTCGAGGAGGACATTTCTCTCTCCATTCTTTTAATGCTTTCTAGAGTAAATTTATAGCTTTCTAGAGTAATTGTTTTATGCTTTCTAGTTGTAATGAACAATCTCTTCACTACAAAAATACCTTGTTTATTCTACATCTCATTTTGATTTCTCTATGTAATATTCTCTTTCTCTCTTACTCTTTCTCTCTCTTCTATTTATTGTAAATAATTAGATGGTTCTAAATTGAATATTCGCGTCCCTGTGTTCGACCCGGAATTTTAATTTCGGTATAAATTTTATTTATTGAACACGAATTCTTCGCTTTCGAACTACAACGACAGGTTTTCCAAAACCGAACACGTTAGCGTAGGTTCGTACTCGTTCAACATTAGGTTTGCATATATCTAATGCATTTTATAACTTATTGTATATAAATAATTATTTTATATTTTGTTATTTAATGAATAAACCAAACCTCCTCTCCCATGCAGGACCAAACTCACGCACACAGCACAACTTCTCGCAACCCAACTTCCTCCACCTGACTCGTTCCATCTCAACCTTCAAGCAAGGCCAGCCAAATTTTCAAGCTATTTTTAGAGTAATAGCAGCCGTGAAAAGGGGAGAGGAGGAGGAATAGATTCGGGAAGTTAAAAAGCAAAGGCTTGGAGGATCTTCTCCCCCAGCCGGAGACCTTCTCCCTCTCCACCATCGTCATTGTGGCCTAGACTTGCACCGTGAACCCCAAGCGTGCACTGTGGATTGAGGCCAACATCGTCGTCATCGCCTACGTCACGGTGATGCTCGGTGACAGAGAGCATCACCATCACCACCAGCCACCTCCACCATCAGCCGCTTCTCCATTGAAAACTCCCTCACCAACATAACCCAACAGCCACCTATTCTTTTTCCCTTCATCTCCTTCTTCAACCTTTCTTCTTCCAACTGCTACCTGTAACTTTCCCAAAAGGAACCCAACATCTCCTTTTGCACTAGCAGCTTAGCCGAGCACGCCGCCAACACTGTGCTCACCACGCTCAACCGTTCGTGCTCCACGCGCACGTCCATGTGCGCACCACCAGCAAGCCGTTCTTGCCCAAGCGTGTGGGCACACCACCAGCAGCGCAGCTTGCACCACTAGCAGCGCAGCCTGCGTTCGCCTGGCGACTGCTCCATCTGCAGCTTGCCTCAGCCGTCCCCACCCTGCGTGCGCCCCTTGCCAGTGCCACAGGCTGCTACAAATAGAGTGTCACCTACCATCTCCCTCTCTTCTAACCGGCCACACTCAACCGCCCCATGCCGCGATTCCACTGTCATCGAACTCCCCATGCACCAGCCATCCATCCTCTAGTGCATCTCCAGCTGCCGGGCTCCATCGCATGCATGAGGAGGGAGAATCATTCCTCTGTTTTGATGAGAATTAATATTTACATTGATGTGCCATTGCGTGAGTTTTTATTTTAAATAAATTAATTTTGATTTATTGAGTGATATTGCTAACCAACCCCTCAGCTTTTCTATAATTATCTGGTGATTCATTCTTTTCTCCTGTGCATTCTGTCCCTCTTCCAACGCACATGGCTAATTCAATAATGCAAGGGGATTAAGTTGTTGGCTGATTTTCTTGGTTTAGAATATTGTGGGTTATTTTTCTTAGAATATTTATTTATTGCATGAATTACAGCTAGCTCCTTGCATTTTTACTATATTATTTGATGGCATATCTATTCAATCTATTAGCTTCACGTACAATGCATGTTAAACAATAATTGTAGGCTCTATCATGATGGAATAATAAGATAAGGAATTTGCGAGTTTTATTAGGCTTAAACCGCCCTATGGATATGACCTAACCCTTATGGTTTAAATTAATATCTGTTTAATCTTTGATCGAGAGATTTTCCACCACACAACTACAACGACTTACCCTTTTATTACTATCATTCATAATCAAGCGAATTTTTATCTATCAAATGATGCCGTTGCCGGGGAGGGAATGGGCCTAGTAAACTCACAAGTAATCTTCCCATGTAGTTTGAGTTGTAATTGATAGTATACATCCATTGATTTAGCATTTTTTCTGTGCGAGGTACATTCTTGGGAGGAAGCGCACGAAACTGATGTACAATTTGTTGGACCTTGCTGCTACCTCAGAGATAATCATGGGTGCTTGTGGCCCTTGATCCCACGCACGTGAAGGCGCACGGAGGAGCCTTTCTTGATTTAATCATTAGATCTTAGTTTAGATTTAGGCTAGATAGACATTAGACATTTAATTTCTCTTTTGGATCCTTGTTGGGCATTTTTGGGAATGTGTTCCCAATGCTTTTTATTTCTTATCACTCTTATATGCAGGAGCATATTTTTCGGAGTTTGTTCCCATTTTATTTAGATTATAGGTTTATTTGAATTATTTAAACTGCATGTTAGTTAGTTAGTTAGTTAGATTAGGTTTGTTTACTTACTATTAAAAATAAATAAATAAATATTCGAACTACCTACTAGAAGATGCATATCAATAGAGTGACCATCTAGGATTGAATGAGCAGCATCTAGCTTATATTTTTGCATCGCATACATCGTTGCACGAAGAAAGCTAGAGTAAGGTACGTCTTCTCTTAAGCATCAATTACCTGTCATGCATCTGAATTAGACTTGAATTCAAGACCACTAAAGTGTTTGAATCGAATTAATTCAGTGGTCACTTTAAAAATTGGGACTGCTATGAGGTTGGACCTTAAAATCTGTTACTTGAAATTGTGTGCAAAAGGATCTTGTTTGCGAGATTTCAAAATTCAAAATGCGAATGTGTGTTGCACACCTGAGACACTGTGTACATCACACATAAGGTCACTACATAAATTTCTACCTCTCCTCTTTTGCACCACAAGGGAAGTTAGTCGAAAATCAACAAGCCTATCCACCAAGTTACTTTGGTTTCTCGTGTGCAGGCTCAATTAGAGACTTCCATCCATTGCGAGTAGGTTGTAGGCATCAACAAAGGTCCACCTAGGAAGCATAATTCTTGTAAAACTTGTTTGGCCACCAACTGAACACTTAATTCTAAGACCTAGAATCTACTAAACATAGATCCAACTGTATTTGCATTTGTTTTGACAGTGGAAGAACTCTCTAGGAAGTTTCTGCTTTTGTTCCGATGTCTTCTAAACCCTAAGAGAGTTAAATCTGTTTGGCTTAAAGAAATGGATCACCCTTACTCCTATCATTCAGATTGTCAGAGTCAATACTTCCCATCTTTTAACCAAGATCCCATGCCCCGAGCGTATCCATCCTTTGATGGGTACAATGACAATTCATGGGATCAATCATATTCCTATCCTAGGAGTACTGGCCTGATAGCTCCCATTTTTGAGTAGTGCCTAGGAGCAGAATTTTTCACCCCTGGAATCCCCACTACTATGCAAACACCCAACCCTCCCACCCTTCATGATTTTCCTTATCAAGGTTGGACCGATACCCTAGGCAACCAGTGACTGAGATTGACTATCCTCCCCAATCTGATAGTAGTAGCCTCTCCTCTTTTATGATAGAAATGCAAAAACAACAAAAAGAAATGATGGAGTCTATGGGAGAGATGTTGCGGAATAGTCAACAATTGAACAAAGAAATTGGACAGCTTAGCCCTTACTACTAATTCTGATCCCTACCCATACAACCGTGATCATCCAAATAATTCTGAGGAAACTAATGATAATAGGGATCCCGTTTTGAGTAGCTATCACTTAGACTTGCCCCATGAGACACGGCCACTAGAGGAGAATGATCCTAGTGATTATCCACCCGAGCTATATTGAAGTCAAAAGAAAGGGAAGATGGTACCTCTTGAGGACCTTGACCCCGATGATAGTATTTTTCTTACCCCTGATAACCTGAGTCAAGGTCTTACTATTTGTATCACTTCCCCTATTAATCATTTGGTGGAACCCCATTCTACCCCTAGTGAGCCTAATCATGATCCTCCACTTACGGAGTCAACACCTATCATTCCACATTCTAAGGATTTAAATGCACCCAATGAAGGTGACCCTAAGGGAATGGAGAACGAATTTGATCAATTTTGGTCTCAGGGATATAAGGAGTCTATTTTAAAGGAGGATGATAACCCGATGGAGGAACCTGGGCTTAGAGTTTGGAGTGAATCACAGGGGCATTATGTGTTATTCGAGGACTTACCCCCTGAGGATATAAATAATCTGGTGAAATCCAGAGTCCTCCCTTCTTTTGATTTTGAGAGTCATCCTTTGCAAAACCAGGAGTTGATATTTGAGGAGGATGAACACAATAGTGAGAAGCTTAGGAGAGACTCTTGGGGACAATACACATCAATTGAGGATTTATGCCTCGAGAAGAACAAAGAATTGAGTGATATATGCTTACTCCAAAACATTAAGACCGATCCTCCTTCAGCAATAATTGAGGATACTGAATCAACTCCTTTCTTTACTGAATCACATATACACCCCAACAAAAACTCAAGTGGACCAAAAGAATCCAGGGATGAAATTCATGAAAAAGATTATGTTGCTTCGACCCTGCCATCAAAGGAATTTGATTTGGAGTCCACCATCAATTCACATATAGTGGAGGGTGAAAATATGACTCCGATCATTAATGATAGGTAGAGTGTCATGAATTTTTCTACAACTGTTAGGAAGAATAATATAGAATCTGAATTATTGGACTTGACACAAGGTAAGCCCTCCTTGGACTTAACCATTACCGCCCAATACCACAAACAACCTTTACACTCCCTAACCAATCTTTCGCTCAGGTCTCTGCTCATATACATTCTTTCTGGGGAGAATATCAGGTCAGTACATCCTCAGTAGAATGGCGAGTGTGGATTGATGCTTGTACTTTTAGTGTTGCCATTCAAGGGTTTGAAATAATTATGTTTATATCTTTAAAAACCCTTCCTACTTTGGAGGATCCTTGTTATCCTTCACTTATTCCATTTTGGGAGGTCCTTTCTCATGTTCCTTTTGTTATTCATAGACCTCTGCAGGTAGCATGCGAGGTTGTCAATTTTCATGTCTTTTGGTGAGCCATTGGAATCACCTTGCATCATCAGCTTGCCAACATTTGTGGCTACCTATTTTCTAGGCCCACACTGTTGCACATATTTTTAGGGCCTAGCTCTTTTTGTCTGGAACTAGACTTATAGGTTCCCTATAAGTCTGGCTACCGACAGAAAATGTAGCGCTTATTGGGAGGCAACCCAGCATTCAGAATAACACCATCATTTGGTGATTTCCTTCCTTTCTCCCCTTGTTTTAATTTTACAATGAAAACATTGTAGGATTTAGGCATAGGGGGTGCATTTTGCATTTTTTAGGCAGTATTCATGAATTTAGGTTAGGTGCATTAGCATAAAAAAAAATCTCTTTTATTTTCTTGAGCTGAACTGGTTAGTCCCTAGCAGAAAATTTTTATCAAGGAGGTGTCATTAAAGATTTTCTTCTTAAATTGTTTCTTAAGTTTAGAATCTAGTACATTTACTTCACTTAGACTGGGTAGTGGATCTTTCTTGAAAATCAATAAGCATTTTTAGTCTGCTGAATCCTTGGACAGTTAATAGGGAGATAGGCATACTATTTTCTATTAGATCCACATAATATCTGTGAGAAGTAGAAGGACTACTGGTGTGCTAAGTCTAGTGCAAGGACTCTTAAGTTCTGGATAATTAGATGATGATACCTCAAAGGTCGGCATAGTTTTCGCTCTCTGTACCTATGTGCATATATTGTCTGAATCCCTAAGAAACACCAAATAAGGCAGATACACATAGATGGAGTCCTAATAAAACTATAACTATGGTGGATGGTTACAACTGTCCATAGAGTTCTCGGCTGAAGGGGGGTAGTAATGTCAAAGGTCAGAAATACGCTTGTCCTATCCATTCCTTTCCTAGTGTCGAGAGTAGGCACTTCCACCAAATAAGCCATACAATATCCTCTTGACCATCATCATTCCTTATAATGCCTCACAAATAAAACTATGCGTCGTTTTGTGTTATTAGGTGAAAAAAAAAATAAAGAGAGAGAAAAAAGGAAATATTTATATTTAGAAAGATATATATATATAAGAAAAAAAAAGAGAGAAAAAGAAAAAGAAAAGAGTTTGAGCTTGGAGTTTCATCTTCTTGCCATTTTTTTATTATATGTCGATGTGTTTGAGGCAACAAAAAAAACACCCATTGCGATCTACCAAATATAACCCATACTTTTCAGTATTTCTGATCGCTTGAATACTGGCTGAGGTCCTCTAACTTAGTTTTAGGGTTATTAGGAATTTAATTGAAGTGTAAATGCCATGTGAGGCTACCAAACAGTTAGTACATTGACAAAATTTGGTGAGATTTGTGATCTTAGAAAGAAAAGAAGGAAAAGAGTGAACACAAAAGAACATCAAGAGAACACAGTTGTTTAGCCTCTCTCTAGGTTGACTCTTTTGATAGTCTGGAGAGTTAGAGTCTACAGTACTAGACTACATGTAGCACCATATGAGTGTGAGCCACCAAATATAAATCCATTCAACTCAGTATCTCCTACCTTAGCTAAAAAGTCAGGGTCAAACTATATATTATTTTCTGCTTTATCTCCAAGGGAAAAAGTTGCCTATCCTAATAAAATATTTACCAAGGGATAAGTAAGAACTGTAAATGTAAGTTGGCTTTTCACTTGGATCCGTTACCTAGGCTATTATTACTTCACAATTGTCTAGATCTCTAAGTTTTTGGAATAAGAAAAGAAGAAATCTTTTGGTTACTTCCATTGTTCTTCACTTTTGCTAGGGACTAGCAAATCTTAGGCATGGGGGTATTTGATGAGTCTATTTCAATGGATTATTGTTACGCCTAAGTTAACTTTATTCTTATATTTTATGTTCGTTAATAACTACATTAGGTCATAGAACAATTGCATGCATCATTACTTAGGTTTGCATATATCTAATGCATTTTATAACTTATTGTATATAAATAATTATTTTATATTTTGTTATTTAATGAATAAACCAAACCTCCTCTCCCATGCAGGACCAAGCTCACGCACATAGCACACCTTCTCGCAACCCAACTTCCTCCACTTGACCCGCTCCATCTCAAGTTTCACGCAAGGCCAACCGAATTTTCAAGCTATTTTTAGAGTAACAGCAGCTGTGAAAAGGGGAGAGGAGGAGGAACAGATTCGGGAAGTTAAAAAGAAAAGGCTCAGAGGATCTTCTCCCCTTGTCGGAGACCTCCCTCTCCACCATCGGCACCGTGGCCTAGGCTTGCACCTTGAAACCCAAGCGTGCATTGTTGATTGAGGCCAACATCATCATCGCTGCCTACGCCACGGTGATGCTCAATGACAGAGAGCACCACCATCACCACCAGCCGCCTCCACCATTAGTCGCTTCTCCATCGAAAACTCCCTCACCAAAATAACCCAATAGGCACCTATCATTTTTTCCCTCATGTCATTCTTCAACCTTCCTTCTTCCAACCGCCCCCTGCAACTTTCCCAAAAGGAACCCAACATCTCCTTTGCACTAGTAGCGTACTCCACCAACACCGCGCTCACCATGCAGCGACCGTCTGTGCTTCGTGCACACGTCCTTGTGCGCGCCACCAGCAAACCTTCCCCACCCCGCACGTTTTTACGCCCCAGCGTGTGGGCGCACCACCAACAGCGTAGCTCGCACCACTTGCAGTGCAACCCATGACCACTTGGCGACTGCTCCATCTGTAGCTCACCTTAGCCGTCCCCACCTTGCGCGCGCCCTCACTAGTGCAGCAAGCTACTGCAAACAGAGCGGCACCCACCATCTCCCTCTCTTCTGACGGGCCACGCCTGGCCGCCCCACGCCATGATTCCACCATCATCGAACTCCCCATGCGCTAGCTAAACATCCTCCATCGCATCTCCGGCCGCCGCCGGGCTCCATCGCATGCATTAGGAGGGGGAGAATCATTCCTCGGTTTTGAAGGGAATTAATATTTACATTGATGTGCCATTGCATGAGTTTTTATTTTAAATAAAATAATTCTGATTTATTGAGTAATATTGCTGACCAGCCCCTTAGCTTTTCTATTATTATCTGGTGATTCATTCTTTCTCCTATGCATTCTGTCCCTCTTCCAATGCACATGGCTAATTCAATAATGTAAGGGGATTAAGTTGTTGGCTGACTTTCTTTGTTTAGAATATTGTGGGTTATTTTTCTTAGAATATTTATTTATTACATGAATTATAGCCAGCCCCTTGATTTTTACTATATTATCTAATTGCATATCTATTCAATCTATTAGCCTCACGTACATTGCATGTTAAACTATAATTGTAGGCTCTATCATGATGGAATAATAAGATAAGGAATTTGCGAGTTTTATTAGGCTTAAACCTCCTTGTGGATACGACCTAACCCTCTTGGTTTAAATTAATATCTGTTTAATCTTTGATTGAGAGATTTTCCACCACACGACTACAATGACATACCTTTTTATTACTATCATTCATAATCAAGCGATTTTCTCCCTATCAATAATTTTGGAGCAAAATTATATTATCAGAAATAAGACAGCATGTGGACTTGATTTTTGTAGCACAAACAACAAAATTTAGAGGCAAGAAATAAGTTGTGGGGTTGAGCCCATCCAGATGCCTATTTTTGGTATTTTTATTCCTCATAATTTTTTGCAACAAACTACAAGTTTTTGGCCTTTTGCCCTTTTTCTTGCAAGGGGATAGATATAACGGTGGATGACAAGGTTTGATGATAATTATTCATCATATAATGAAAGAAATCATTTGACCAAAATACATTTAGAAGAAATTTTTTTAAAAAAATATAAAACAAGAAATTCTAAGAAGATTTTGGAAGGTTTAAATGAGTACTAGTAGGGCTAGTTTTGAATAAGAAAGTTCAAATAAAAAATAAATGTTTGAAGATGCTCAAATAGTTATCAAAAGTAAGAAATTATGCAAAAGGGGGAGATAGTCAAGCACAGAGAGAAGTTAAGATGCTAAACATAGGGAAAATGTAAATATGAGAGGAATGTGAGAAGCTAAAATCTGCATAGAAGATATCTCCAGGAAAAATCTCCTCTACAAGATTCCTATATATAAAGCATGATCAAGGTTGCAACGGAGAGATATAGAGTATAACTTGAGAGTAGTACTTAAGGTTTCTACCGAGCAAGAGACAAAGAGCTACTTTTTTCTACTTTTTATCTTCTTTACTTCTAAGCACCTTACTTTGATCTAAAAGCATTCTCCCTTATAACCCCTCGTTAATCTACCATGAGTTGCATTTGCAAATGATACTGAGGTGATGGTGGAGGTTCTAAATATGGAGGTGATGGTGGAGATTCAAAATATGAAAAGGAAGAAAGAGGAGGAGGGGGAGTGCTTGCTGGTGGTGGTGATGAGGAGGCAATGGTTGGTGGTGGTAAATTTGGTGATGGTTGTGGATTAGGAGGAGGTGGAGGAGGACTTCTTACTGCTGCTGGTGGTGATTTTAAAGGAGGTGTAGGACTGCTTGCTGCTTGTGGAGGTGGTTGTAAAGGAGGAGGACTGCTTGCTACTGCTGGTGGTGATTGTAAAGAAGGAGGTGGAGTGGAATCATTGGAGGCAGCTGGAGGTAGGGACCCTGGAAGTTGCGATGGTGGGTTGGTGGTGGAATTGGTAGGAGTAGGTTCGGCTGGCGACCCTTCAAAAGTTGGTGGTGGTGAAGGAAATGTGGGTATTGAATTGGACGGTGGTGAAGGGGTTCCTACTGCAGCACTTGGTGGCATTACCATCTTCCCCAATCAAAGCAAAATTGTTGGTGGAGGGAAGCAAGTTCCTCCTGATTGAAGAAGCACACACACACAAACATAGCCAAATCATGCACCAAAGCTCAAATCATGTTCACTAAATAGTAACTGGACAGAACAACAACAACAACAAAAATCTAACAAAGTTATTTAAGTTCAGATTTTACGAGCACATACAAAGAGGTCCAAAATGTCAAAGAAGAGCTCTTCTTCCTTTGTTTCTAGAACCAAGAGAGAATCAACCTCCTATCTTCGATGGAGATTCTCGAATTGGTGAAGTAGATAGAAAGATGAAAATCTAATTAGGAATCTGAAAGTTTCCGAGTAGACGACGAATATTTTTCATACATTACCTACCTAAGATAAAAGAGGAGTTAATTTCACTTTTGGCCGCCCAAACAACATTAAAATGCAGCAGCAGCTGGTTGGTGGAAGAAGCATATCCTTCGAACAAGAAGATCCAACCCTTTATGGTTGACCTTGAAACTCACCTCTCGCATATGCTCTGCCAGCGGCATCCAAAAAAGGAAGAGATGGAAAAAGGTGAGGAGGAGACCCCAATAGGAGGGCCAAATGCCAGCCAGAGGAAGGAACAATGGAAGGCCAAATCGTCTCCTCTCCTCTCCACTTCCTCCTTCTCCCCTCCCCCTTGTCCTACCCCCTATCTTTGTCAAGGGGCTTCCTAGAATGTGTGCACGACTGACTATGCTTGTTACCTTCCCTCCTCTTTTTTAAAAAAGTTGTTCTGTGGAATATTTTGACTTACTCTTCATGAAGTAGAAAAAGGAAAATGAACATTTCGAATTGGCCCCTGACTATGGGATAAGTTTCACTTTTTCTATTTAGATTTAACATCTGGGGCAGCCAAGAAAACCAAGGAATAGGTAGGAAGAGAGAGAGGGGGGATTTGTGATTAATTTCAGTTCTTCAATTCGTTAGATTTTATTGGTGGAATAAGTGATAGTTATCTAAGCTTTGGTATCTTATTGGAGAAATAGCTAAGGTGTGGCGTTAATTCCTTATCCTCCAAAAGCCATGCTTAAGCCAAAAAATTAAAATTAGAATGAAAAGTCACTCATTCTAATTAGATAAAGATTCAAAAGCAGGTAGTGTGCCTGCAGCTATGGATGGGGACCATCACTACTTCCTCCAGAGTGTAGATGGGCATGACCTCAGAAGGCCAGAAAGAAGATGACAGTAAAAGAAGCAAAGACCTACGTGGAGCAAGTAATGTCAAGGTTCTTCAGGGTAAATAAGAAGGCCATGGAGATGGGAGTTGATGAATCCTCCATAATATGTGTTAGCAAATTTAGTGATCATACATGATCATACATGAGAGGAATCACTGCTAAGAGGTAACCGACATAGATCCATAATTTTGTTAGTACTTGTAATGCTCAAACTATATCATGACACAATTCTCAAAATCCAATGAGTTTAGAAGAAGGGGGATTTCTTTAAATCTTCAACATTCTTTAGTTATTCATGGGTTGTTGTAATGTGCAGTGTCAATTTGTTTCTATGTTCCAATAAAATGTTATGCAGTTAAATGTTTGTATTCCAAAAGTTTGCTATTTGAGAGAACACATACAAGATGCAAAGCAAATGCATGTTCAAGAAAATAATAGCAAGTTCTCGTCACGTCTATAACTTGTGACCATCCATACCTAACCCAAGTCTAGTTGAGTCACTAGACTTGGGTAATGTATACAGGGCTTATTAGTGTGGTTCTTCGTTGTAGATGTGAATGTGGGAAAAAGTTGAAGAGGATGCTCCCTTGGACTATCATCTTTAGGGAGGAGCTAGAAGAGGGACTGATTTCATCTCCTTTTGGTGTAAATTGAGAAACAAGTAGATAAAGAAACAAGATCCATAGATGATATTCCATGTAGCAGCTATTTCATAGAAATTTTATGGTTCTTTTTGCAGCTCATAATTCACTGATACTAACAACTCGGTCAAAATTGAGGCTCTTGGGTTATAGGAGGTGGTGGGAGAGTTTAGTCTTGCCTACTACTCATGGGTTATGGTAGAGTTCTTGATTGGATGATGAATGTTTGGTTAGTGGTAGATTTTCTGGTGTTGCGGTAGTTGGAGGATCTTTTTTTTGCCAAAATGGGCATTGGTACTGGATTTAACTTTTGGAAGGATGCTTGGTGCTCCTTGGGGAAAGATGTTTTGGATTGACTCAAAGTCAGGATGTAAGTTTTGTGGAGTGCCAGAGTGGCCCCTTGGAAAGGGTTTTGGTGGCTAGATGCCCACTTTTTTTTCTTTCTTTTTCTTTTCTTTTCTTTTCCCCAAGGTCTTTTTGAGGCCCATATACAACTTGGCCCTTCATTCTAGTTTGGAAAATGGGTTGGAATGGGTGGATGGCAAGTGCTATGTGAATGAAAATGTCATTAGTTGTAAATAGCAATAAAATAAAATTATAGTCAATGATGACAGGCCTTGCTAGTAACAATCTGAACTTCTGGATTAACACCCAAAAAAACTGATGCTACTTTGCGCTAAATAGAGAGAGCTCAAAACATCTATTATTAACTGAAAAATCGACTAGGACCCTATTGTTTACACGAATTCGTCGTTGTTTAAGATATGTGTTGTAGTATAGGACAAATGAGATCAAACAAATAAAATTTATAACTCAAAATCAAAAAATGAGTTCGAGGTCGTTCACTGGGAGCAAGTATGCAATTCAATTTCTCAAATCACAATTCAATTAGAAATATAAGCAATTACGACCAAAACTTCATTTTAAAACAATCTAGAATAATATGTCAATAATCTAGGTAGCAATGTGCAAAAATAATTGGTTAAAATGATGATTTATATCACCAAATTAACCTTAGACAATTAACCAGTAATATCCTGAATATATGAGCAGTATTAATCAAATACTTTTTGTCAATCACAATTTCAGAATCAACTAAGGGCCCCATGGCTTCAGACGATGGCCCAAATACTTAGACACCTTAATTAGGGCTCAACAAAGGCTAAAGGCCTCTTCCTTCTTCTCTTCAAGCCTCATGGGAGACGCACAACACAGCATAGAGGCAAAACCTCCCCCCTCACTTCTCTTTTTCTTTCTCTCTCTTCTCAAACATGGCCTACTCAGGTAACCGGATCCAGACCTGGGCCAGACCCGCCTGCGTGAATAGTGGGTGAGGCGTACGTGGGGACCCAACCCCTGTGACTTGGGCAAGGGGTCAAGGGAAGAAATTCCCTTTATCCTACACCAAGAGCTCCAATCTTCATGATGTGGGACTAAATGTGCCACAGTCTTTGAGTGAGAGCAACTGTGGCAGAGGGTCTCGATCGGGGCTGTAGCTATGGATGAAGGCCCCAATTGGGAACCTAGAGATGCTCCTGAAGGAAATCCATAGCGCTTGAGGAAGTTGATTGGAGGTCTCGCAGCCGAAGCACTGCAAACAAGGTCAAAGGAGTCGAGGCGACGACGGAGCTTCGATGAAGTACCTGAAAGCACGAACACAGCCTTGTGGCCAAGTCAAACTAGTTCAGAAGCTTCACCATGGAACGACGAGTACAACAACGTGTGTGGTGTGCAGTGCATAAGCGTGAGAAGGCCTACCAACCTTGAGATGACAGTGAGGAGGTGAGGGTGGTCGGGGAGAATTTTCAGTGGGTGAAGCACAAAATAGGTTGAGGGCTTTTGTAGAGGATGGCACGACAAAGATTGTGGAGGTGGCGGTGGTGCTTTTGGTGAATTATTGCGAGCTATAGGCTACGTCAGAGAGTCGTCAGAGGCATGGAAGATGATGGCGTGGTGGGTGGTGTAGTGGTCGTGCATGTGTTATGAGTGTGGAACAAGGGAATAGAGGGAGAGAGGATGATATAGAGGGACTTATGGGGGAAGTAAGAGAATGGAGGGCACCGATGTTGGCGAGCCAAAGCCGAAGAAGATGAGGAGGTCCGACGATGTGGTGACGACGACGAAGAGGCAGGAGGCAATCACTCTTTGGCTGGAGAGATGCGGAGGAGGCAGCAGAAGGTAGATGGCTGTCCAATTTGATTGTGAGACGGCTTGATGAGGAGGAAGGAGAAGGTCGCCGAAGCAAGGTG
The DNA here is from genome assembly GCA_037157565.1 of Thalassia testudinum. NCBI lineage: Eukaryota > Viridiplantae > Streptophyta > Magnoliopsida > Alismatales > Hydrocharitaceae > Thalassia > Thalassia testudinum. The sequence continues at coordinate 47,462,451 of JAZHRO010000078.1, forward strand.
TGGAGGTGGTCGGAGAAGGAGGAAGAGGGCTTTTTTGAGGCCAAAACTTGCTAAGGAACTCGACCTTACGACCTGGGTACTTTCATAGGGCTTAGGTGATCGTTTCAAGCTTAGAAACCATGCTTGAAACCTTGAAGGCTTCACACAATAGGAAACCCACATCTCCCATGCATTTGGATGGGAGATTGGGAAATAATTAAAGCCTAAGAATAGGTTTAGATTGTAAAGGATCCTTTCAGGAATCTTCCTTCCAATCTTGGAAGGGTTTGGCCGCGAAATCAGGGAGTAATCCCTGATTAAAGGTCACCGACGAAGTGGGTTTAGGAGTTGAAGGTGGTGGGGACCTGTTGGTGAAGAAGATGGTGAAGTTAGGGGCATATTTGTAAATAATTCAAAAGTTAGGGGCCTGTGTATGAGAGAAAAGAGTTAGATTAGACCAAAATGCAAACTTGGTCAATGAGATCTCTGATTGGGCCTAAATTTTGGTACAAACCTTATTTGGACCCAAGGAATTAGATGGTGAAGTAGCATTTAGGTTTTGGCAAAGTTTGATTGGGTAAATTGTGCAGAAACTTAAATTAGAGTAACTGTCTATCTGAGACTATTTTAGATCAAAATGGGTTCCAATGGTCAAAGCAAATATACCAAACCTTATAGAATATTTTTTTATGATTTTTAGAAGGTTTAGGTGAAATTTTTCCTGACCATAACGTCAGTTAATTAAGCCGGTCTGTTTTTAGGGTTTCAGATGTCATTTAACTCCGAAAACTCGCGAAAACCCGTTTCTATTTATATGAACCCACTTTTTAGACATTTATGACCATTTGACCTTCAATTAGCCCTTGGAATACCCTGTGGTTATTCTATAGTTGTGAAATATTGTTAAAATTACAGAAATAACCCTGGCTTCATCTTTTCTTCTCAAAATAGAACATTAAGCATTTAGGACCTTCTGATGGTTATGTTGGAGCTTTTATTACCTTTTTAAGACCAAAATCGGCTAGTTAGGGCCTATGATGGTGCTCCATCATACCCCCATGTGTAGATTTTGCTAGTCCCTTAGCAAAACCTTATCGATCAAACCAGTTATCTAGGTCAGATGTAACCGTCAGGGTGCCCTACTAAGCTACAACTATAGGAATTGATCTTAATATCAACAATAAGCCCAGAGGTACTCAAGTACCAACTCAGATCTAGACTTGACTAGCTCTCGCCTCCGTCTGTTGGAAAGGTTTCTAAGGCTTGTAAGAACTAACCTAAGGTTCGTTGGACGCAGCGGTTAAAACAACCGTGCTTGTAACATGGTTAGCCTAGGTTTTGTTTGCCAGTGCATTTTTGTAAGAGAGAGATGGAAGAATTTTTCATTTTTGGTGAGCTTTCTCTCTCTTTTTATTTTCATTATATTTTTCCTTAGATCCAACCTTGTATTGGCCCTAAACACATTTTGTATCGGATTCCTTTCCCCCATCATCAATCATCGCAGGGTCTCTGGCAATCGATGCTTCGAGATGACATCGCCCATGGCTGCCCCTAGAACCTTGGCTTTCGACACTTAGAGATAGTGCCTCCCATGGCATTCTGTAGCTAAATCCAGACCCTAGCAATCGACATTTCGTGATAATGCCGCCCATGGCACCTGAACCAGCATAAGGTGCTTACGTGCCCTCGGTAGGATATTTAGATATCCTAGGAGGCAAGCACCAAGGAGACGAAATGCTATTGCGCATCTTTGAGGGGAATTTCCAACCTCTCCGCATTGAGAACTCATCCAAATCAACTTGTGTTTTCAAGCTGCTACTAATCTAGATCTTAGGACCATTTTTAGAACAGCATAAAAGCTTTTTGGCATGATTTCATATTTAAGCACACTAAACCAGACTGTGTGCGATTTAGGGTGCTTAAGTTACTGAGTCCCGCAAACCAGAGGTCAGTTAATGGGGCTGAATAATCCCTAAGCCTTAGACCTAATGTTGAACGTGTAAGGGTTGCTACACTAATGTGTTTGGTTTTGAAAAACCTGTCGTCGTAGTATGAAAGCAAAAAACTCGTGTTCAACAAATAAAATTTATACCAAAATAGAAATCCCAGGTCAAACACAGGGAGGCGGACGTTGGATTTAAAAACACACGTTTATTTTATTTGTCACGAAGTAAATTAATTGTTTAGAACTATCTAACTATTTACAATAAATATAAGAGAGAGAGTAAGAGAGAGAGAATATTACAAACAAAAACTAAAAAGAGATGTAGAATAAACAAGGAATTCATTATCAGAGGATTTTTCATTACACTAAACATTACGACTAGAAAGTGGGAAAATGATTACACTAGAAAGAAGTAAATCTATTCTAGAAAGCAGTAAAAAGAATGGGGAGAGAGATATCCTCCTCGACGGTCGCTTGGAGGACGAGCCGGGCGGGACGATGCTTGGACGAAGGAGGACGGAGCGAGACAAAGGAGGACGAAGCAGAAGAATGGGAACGGGGCAGCACGTCGTCGTCGTCGCGGGATCCGCTTCCGAAAGGGGACAAAAAATTGACTTTATCTTACAAGAAGCATCCCGGGTGTGGGACAAGCTTCTCTTGAGCTTTGGAGAGGGAGAGAAGAGAAGGAAGGGATGAGAATTTCGTATGGAAGGGGTTTCCTTTTATAGTTGCAAGTAGTGGGAGCAATTTGGTCATTACAATTCTAAAAACATTAATTTAGGACCTTTAGTGACGGATAAAACCATCGCTAAAGGTTCGAACATGGCCTTCGTGGGCAGCGCGCGCGCCCACTCGCCTTCCGCTCCTCAATGCACGTTCACGTACTTTAAATGTCGGCCGTTCGATCGCGTAGTCGAACGGCTGAGATGCATCCATTGCCTGCCTCAGCTGTGCACCTCATCGCGTGTGATGCCGCGTCTTCGTCGCGCGTCTAATGGTGTGTGAGCGCTATCGGGCACGCGTCCATTCGATGATGATCTGATGCTCCTCGCACCCGCTCGCTTGAGCCCATTCGCTCGCGCATGTGGATTCGAACCCGCATCTGAAGGCGACCGAGCACCTTATCCACTACGCTGCATGCGTGGATGGGCGGGTGGCCGAACTTTTGAACACGTGATCAGGACCATTGGATCAAGATCCAACGGCCCAGATCGCACATTGGATTTTCTTTGGAGAGGCAGTGGCGGTCCTGAGGGTCGGTTGGATGGTTGAGATGGAGCCACGTGGTGCCATCTTGGTCGTCCATCTTATGGATGATGTAGATGGTGCCATGGGTGTCGGATTGAGTCGATTTTTACGCTGTTAGGCTGCGATCGTCGATTCAAATCCATCCGTGTGGTCGGATTTGTCATTTGAAGTGTGGATTCACACCATCTTGGCCCTTGATCTTCTAGGGTTCCCCGGTCACTATCTGATGCTACAGATGTCTGATTAGGGCGATCCTGGAGTCGTTGAACTCCAATCGTCGCCTTGATCACATCTGTATGGTTAGATCTTCGATCCAAAGCTCCGATAAAAAGTTTACCCTGTCCATGAACATAAAAGGAGACAATTAACCTCCATTTTATTCAAACTACTCTAAATGCAAGATGATGCATGTTATACAATATTTATAGTATGCAATGCAATCCTATGCTTAAGAACATGCATAAATAGACATCTTAAGTAGTGTAAACATGTTTACATCACCTAATACACAAGCTTTGCATTTTCCTCAACCTCTTGACGATTAATCTAGATCTTGACAAGTACGTGAGTGTTTAAATCTCAGAACAGATCCAAGAGGCCTAGGGTCGGTATTCACCCCTAATCCCTTAAGTTTTAGCCTTCCTTGTCTTAATTCATCATTCGATCCAACCTAGAAGTTAGGTGAGTTCCATGTTATTTTGAAGTGACTCCATTTTTTTCTTTATCTTTCTGCTCCTTTCTTTTCTTTGCAATTTTCCTCCCTCCTTTTTTCTCATTTTTCCCTCAAATGGACCTTCTTTTTTTCATAATAAAATCCTTTTGTGATTTGATTTTCATGATGTTTTGCACTTTAATACCCCCCATGCCTACGATTTGCAATGTCCTCATTGTAAATTAGGTGGGTTTAAGTTCAACATAGATCATACATTAGAACAAGGTCAAAGGGTGGATGGACGGGTTTAGGTGACTACTGCGGATGATTTCAAGCTTTGATAAAGTACTAAAGGTGGAGTCGGTTGTTATAATGCACGATCCCTAAAGTGCAATATGATTTCAGTGAAGAGATATGTCAAAAAGATTTTGGGTTTTTTCAAAAGATGACCAGTTGCCTCCTGTTAAGCGCTAAGTTTAGTGCCATCGACTGGGTGCAAGAAGCTTAGGGAGAATGGAGATTAAAACAGACAACAGCCAAGTTCGGGTCAGTGAGTTTGATGAATGGTTTGATTCTCTGACCGTTCTCGATAAAAGGTTCAGAATCATGGCTGAGTGCACTAATTTCAACAGCTCCATTTCCAAATACTCGTCTCACCAAGAATGGTCCAATCCATTTAGATCTGAGTTTTCCTGGAAAGAGTTTGAGTTTGGCATCAAAAAGTAGGACTTTTTGACCAGGATGAAAAGATTTTCACATAATGTGCTTGTCATGGAAGGCTTTAACCTGCTCTTTGTAGAATCGTGAGTTCTAGTACGCATCGTTGCGTAGTTCCTTAATCTCGCTCATTTGCAACTAGCAGTGTAATCCAGCCTTCATAAGAATGAGATTGCACTTCCGTACAGCCCAATAGGCCTTGTGCTCCATCTCTACGGGAAGGTGACATGCCTTTCCATACACTAATTTGAAGGGAGACATGCCTAATTGGGTCTTGTGGGTGGTCTTGTAGACCCACAGAGCTTCTGGAAGGCAAGTAGACCAGTCCTTCTTGTCAGGTCGAATAGTGACTTGAAGGATCTTCTTGATCTCTCAAGTTGACAGTTCAGCCAATCCATTAGTCTGTGGGTGGTAAGGAGTCGAGATACGATGTGTCACCCAGTACTTTTTCATTAAGGACTGGAAGTGCACATTGTTGAAATGAGACCTGCCATCACTAATGATGGCCTTAGGAACCCTAAATTTGTAAAAGATGTTCTCTTGAATGAATCAAAGAACAACTTTGTGATCGCTAGTTTTGGTGGGGACGGCTTCGATCCATTTTGAGACATAATCAACAATGAGTAAGATGTATTCGAAGCCATTAGATCTTGTAAAGGGTCCCATGAAATCAATTCCTCATATGTTAAAGATTTCACACACAATGATCGACTTCAAGGGCATCATATCTCATAGGCCCATGTTGCCAAGGGTCTGACAACGAGCACTTGCCCTATAATACGTTTTTTCATCTTTGAACATCATGGGCTAGAATAATCCACACTGGAGGATTTTTCCTGTGGTTTCTCGCCTAGAGAAATGGCCACTGCAAGCCTGGTCATGGCAGAATGAGATTACATCGTTGACCTCAATGTCAGGAATGCATCTCCGGATTACTTGATCATTGCCAATGTGGAAGAGATACGATTCCTCCCAAATATAGTACTTGGCCTCAGAAATCAGCTTGTCCCACCTAGAAGTCGCCCAATCTGGTGGGACTTTCCCCGTAACCAAGTTATTTACCATATTAGCAAACCATGGGAGACCATGAATAGTCAATAGATGCTCATCCGGAAAATGCTCCGTGATTGGACCGGATGGGTCAATGACATAAGAAGGAAGGCGAGATAAGTGATCAGCTACCACATTTTGTTTCCCTACCTTATCATGAATCTTGAGGTTGAATTCTTGCAACAGTAAGATCCAACGGATTAGTTGAGGTTTCGTGTCCTTCTTCACGAGTAAGTGCCTCACTGCAATGTGATCCGAGTAGATGATGACACGGGAACCCAGAAGGTATGTTCTAAATTTTTCCAGGCCAAATACTATAGCCAGTAGCTCTTTCTTAGTAACCGTGTAGTTATGCTGAGCCTCGTCAAGCATCTTGCTGGTGTAGTAGACGACCACGGGTTTCCATCAATTTTTTGCCTAAGCACTGCACCCACTACATAGTTAGACACATCGCACATGATCTCAAAGGGTAGAGACCAGTCAAGGGATTGCAGGATCGGTTCTTGGGTAACTCGGTCACGTAGGCTTTCAAATGAGTGAATGCACTCATTTGTGATCTCAAATGGGACATCTTTTGATAGGAGAAAAGATTGGATGTCCTTAACCGAGCTAGGTATAGGTAGTTTGGAAATCAGATTTACCTTAACCCAGTCAACATGGATGCCTTTTTCAGAGATGAGGTGTCCCAGGAAATACCCTCAGGAACCATGAAGTGGCACTTTTCCCAAGAAAGAACTAGATTCACGTTGATGCAACGCCTGAGGATTTGGACCAAATGCAGGAGGCAATCATCGAAAGATGCACCAAGTATCGAGAAGTCATCCATAAAGACTTCAAGGTACTTACCTACATATCAGACAATATGGCGAGCATGCATCGCTAAAAGGTGGTGGGTGCATTGCAGAACCCAAATGCAATCCTGTGGAACGTGTACGTCCCATAGGGGTAGGTGAAGGTGGTTTCTCTTGGTCCTCAGGATTGATTGCCACCTGATTATAACCAGAGTACCCGTCCAAAAAGCAGAAGAATCTATTTCCCGCTAGTTTCTAGGGTATATATCAATGAATGGTAGTGGGAAATGATCTTTTTTCGTGGAGGCATTCAATCTTCTATAATCAATGTAGACTCTCCACGAGTTTGCTATACAGGTCTGTATGGTCTCTCCGATTTCAGTCGTAATTACAGTGAGTCCTAACTTCTTGGGCACAACTTAGATTGGACTCACCCAACGACTGTTGGAGATCGAGTAGATGATCCCAGCATCTAACCACTTAATGATCTCCTTTTTCACAACATCTCTGCATTTCACGAGATGGTTGCGAGCCCTCTTCAGTGTAGATGTGGTGCATGCAATACAAAGGGCTAATACCAGTTAGATTATTGAGAGTCCATCCAATGGCTCTCCGATGCTGCTAGAGGATAGATCAGATGTGAGTCGGCAATTGATAATCACAGGAAACATCTGATTGGAACCCAAAAAGACATACTTCAGTTGATTGGAAAAAGGTCTTATTTCCATGACAGGATTATTAGCAACAGAAGGTGGTTCGGGGTGGGCCTCAGAATAAAATATGGGAGCTGCCGATGGGTCTAGATCAGTGCTAGGCTCCTTTATCTGAGAGGTTTGATCTACTTAGGGTTAAGGATCAAGGGTATTTAGGTCATCCTCGATAAACGAGTCCTCAACCATAGCATTAATGTCGCACACTTGTTCTATTGCCCCGCAATTAATTCTTTTCTGGGCCTTGAAGACATAGATTTTCAGAGTCTTATTCCTGAACTTCAACTCAATCTAGCCCTCTTCGTAGTTAATGTTCGCCTAGCTGTCGCTAAGAACAGCCTTCCTAGTATAATCGGTCTATTCTTCAAATTCTTAGGAGTCTCCATATCCAAAATGATGAAGTCCACAGGAAAGTAGAAGTCATGGATCCACGCCAGAACATCCTCGAGAACTCCTCTAGGTGACTTGATCGATCTGTCAGCTAACTGTAAGGTCACCTCAGTTGGTTTTAGCTCAGCTTCCTCGAAATGATCTAGTAGGGACATAGGGGTCAAATTGATGGAAGCCCTAAGTCTAAAAGGGTTCTATCGAATTTCAAATCACTGATTTTACAAGAGATCAGAGGGGTACCAGGATCCTTTGCCTTAGGTGGAAGTTTGCTCAAGATGATGGAGCGGGCTTGCTCTGATAGTAAGATTGGATTCCTGCCTTTGGTTCGTGGCTTACGCTTAGGTGTACATACGTCCTTTAGAAATCTCGTATAAGTCGGTACATGGCGAATCGCATCCATCAATGGGATGTTTATTTGGACCTGCTCAAAGAGCTTGACCAGGTCTTCCTCGAGAGCCATGGGTTTGGGTTTCCTCTTTCCTTTTGTCAAGGCCTCCGGAAATGGAACCTTTGTAGGTTCCTTTAGAATTGGTCCAGGTTCTTGATCTGGGATAGGGGTATCCTGGATGACCAACCTAGGGTTTGGGTTTGAACTACTAGGCTGAGAGTGGCTCGAGTAAGGTAGGTCCTGAGTTGTTTTGCCACTACAGGTAGTCACGGAATTCAGTCCTGCCTTGTTCTAGGTCAAGGTTGGCAAAAGAGGTGGTTGCTGCTGATAACCTAAATATGATGCCGAAGACTCCATCCCATCAGGAGATGGAGTAGAAGGGGCCTGATAGATGTAGTGAGCTTGTCCTTGAGTCGGGTTCATAACATGGCTTTGGTTTGGCACGTTGTTTGGATTAGGAAGAGGTTGTGAAGGGAGTGGACCAGGTTGGCGAGAATTCGTCATCTGTGCAGCTGATTACGGACCTCTGTGATTTCATCCTTGTGCTATTTTTGTATAGCTGCATTCGTCTTTTGAATGTTTGGCAAGGTTTGAAGGATTAGAGACATTTGATCTTCTCGTGTTGGCCCAGATTGATAATTTGGGTTGGGCCTAGGCTGAGGTGGTTGATATGGATGAGAAACTTGTGGTCAGGTTTGATATTGAGGTCTCTGATTTTGATTGTTCCCTGACCACATGATGTTAGGATGATTGCACCATCCAGGATTATAAGTGTTTAAGAATGGATCGTTCTGGATGACGTTGAGGTCCTTGCAGGTCTAAGGAACCTTGGAGAAATCAAAAGACGAGGGTTCAGAGTTCCCCCAACTAGAGTAGGCAAATTCGAAGTTTCCTCCGAACCCTAGATTAGATGGGGGTGGATATAGATCCATCCCCTAAGAAGATCGGTGGTAGATGTTATGAATAGCCTCCCTCTTAGAGGGTGGTTGTGCAAATAGGTTTTATGCAGAAGTGGCTCGCTACAAATGTCGAGTTATTTCGTCCACCTTCTTTTTGATGATTGAGACCTTGTCCAGGCGACTGGCCAATAATTCTAGATCGACGGATGAGGATAGGCTCGGAGTCTTGTGTGCACCCTGTGTATTCGTCAATGCATGAGCAGTCGTCCAGTCAAGCATGCCCATGGATTCATTATTGATGGAGTTCTGACACATATTCTTGAGAATCTCCCACACAGTGTCTTTGTGTTGACCCATGATGTTTCCTCCATAGGTCACATTGACGAACAATCTGATGTCCTCACGGAGTCCCTGGTAAAAAGACTAGACTTGTTCTTATTTAGGAACCCCATGATGGGGGCACTTTCGCATGAGATCCAGAAGGCGATCCCATGCCTCATGAAGCGATTCTCCTGCATTTTCCATGGAATGCATGATCTGGTGCCTCAAAGCATTTGTCCTACCAATGGGAAAGAACTTTTTCAGAAACTCGAATTGGAGTTCAGCCCATGTGTTGATCGGGTGAGTTAGGGTTTGGTACCGGTGAGTAGCCTTATCCATGAGAGAGAAGGAGAACATCATCATGAGCAAGATATCCTGATTTTGAGCTTTTGATCCAAAGGTCTGGGCCACATGCTTGAGTTGCTTGATATGCTAGAAGGGATCTTCATAATTAATCCCATGAAATTTAGGAATAGCATGAATCATGTTGGGAATGAGTTCAGTATCAAGACCTCCAGCAGAGATTTGGACTCGAGGTTCGATCGCCACCGCAGTGGGATTGTAATGATCTCGCAACATAGGACGTTGCGGTGGATTGATAAAAGCCTGGAATAGATTGTTGAGGAGATGAAGCTAATTTTGGAGATTGTTTTCTTCTTCTGCTGGGTGCTCCATGATTATAGACAAAGGTGATCTTGGCTCAGATGAATCAGAAGAGATATCGATCTGGTCGGGTTGTTGCACAAACAAGGAGGTCGAGGCTTGGCCTTGATGAGAGTGAATAGCTAATGGAGGCCTCAAGGGTGGTCTCAAGGACCTCCTCCCAAACAAGCACCGATGGAGAAGATGTGGGATAGAAGGTGTGATGGACCTAATCAAGACACCCAAAGATTTTTGGATGACTATAGAGGTTCGAGGCGACTGATACCTCTAGATTAAAAAGTCATGCACCTGAGAAATACCTGTGCAGCCAGGAAGGGAGAGTCCTGTAAAGACCTAATGTAAACATGTTTACACTACTTAAGATGTCTATTTATGCATGTTCTTAAGCATAGGATTGCATTTCATACTATAAATATTACATAACATGCATCATCTTGCATTTAGATTAGTTTGAATAAAATGGAGGTTAATTATCTCCTTTTATGTTCATGGACAGGGCAAACTTTTTATCAGGGCCTCGAATAAAGGATCCAACTGTACAGATGTGATCAGGGAGACGATTGGAGTTCAACGACTCCAAGATCACCCTAATTAGAAATTTGTAGCATCAGATAGAGATCGGGCAACCCTAGAAGATCAAGAGCCAAGATGGAGTGAATCCACATTTCAAACAACAAATCAGACCACACGAATGGATTCGGATCGACGATCGCAGCCTAACGGTGTGAAAATCAACTCAATCCGACACTCGTGGCACCATCTACATCATCCAGAAGATGGACGGCCAAGATGGCGCCACATGATGCCATCTCGGCCGCCCAACCAGCCGCCCTCAATCACTGAAGAAAATAGCGCCTACGCATCTCTGCCATTGGATCAAGATCAAACGGCTGAGAGAGGAGCTCAGCCGGCGCTTGAAGACCCTGAAGAATTGCTAGAAGGAGCTATCTCGACCATACTGTTGGTTCTCAATCCAACGGTCCTGATCACGTGTTCAAAAGATCGGCCGCCCGCCCATCCACGTGCGCAGCGTAGTGGATAAGGCGCTCGATTGCCTTAAGGCTCGGGTTCAAATCTGCATGAGGAGGTGAGCAGGCGTGGGCGAGCAGGCGTGTGCGACCGTGCGATTAGGATCGAGCAGCTGCAGGCGCTCGATAGCACCCATGCGCTATTGCACGCCTGAGCCTCACGCGCCATCACATCCCGAGCGCACATTGAGGAGCAGGCAGGGAGGCACGAGATAAGCCGTTCGATCTCACGATCCGATGGCTAGGATCAGCAGATCGTGAACGCGCATTACACGCACGAGCAGGTGAGCAGGCGTGTGCTCTCCGCCCCACTATGCCCACCATGGGGCTTTAGCGACGGTTTTATCCATCACTAAAGACCCCTTATTTAATGTTTTGAGATTTAAATGACCAAATTGCCCTCACTCCTTGCAACTATAAAAGGAGACCCCCTCCACACGAAATTCTCATCCCTTCCTTCTCCTCTCCCTTTCCAAAGCTCAAGAGAAGCTTGTCCCACACCCAGGATGCTTCTCGCGAGATAAAGTCAATTTTCGTCCCCCTTTCGGAAGCGAATCCCGCAACAACGATGACATGTTGCCCCGTTCCCGTTCTTCTCGCTTCATTCTCCTTCGTCCAGGCGTCGTCCTGTCCGGCTCATCCTCCAAGCGACCGTCGAGGAGGATATCTCTCTCCCCATTCTTTTTACTGCTTTCTAGAATAGATTTACTACTTTCTAGTGTAATCATTTTCCTGCTTTCTAGTCGAAATGTTTAGTGTAATGAATAATCCTTCTTATAATGAATTCCATGTTCATTGTACATCACTTTTTGGTTTTTGTTTGTAATATTCTCTCTCTCTCTCTTCTATTTATTGTAAATAGATAGTTTCCAATCAATTATTCTACTTCGTGACAAATAAAACAAACACATATTTTTTAAATCAAACGTCCGCCTCCTTGAGTTCACCCTAGGATTTCCATTCCGGTATAAATTTTATTTGTTGAACACGAGTTCTTCACTTTCATACTACACCGACAGGTTTTTCAAAACCAAACACGTTAGTGTAGCAACTCGTAGTGTTCAACATTTTTTATCCTGGGAATGTTGAACACTACGAGTTGCTACACTAACGTGTTTGGTTTTGAAAAAAGCTATCCTTATAGTATGAAAGTGAAGAACTCGTGTTCAACAAATAAAATTTATACCGAAATGGAAATCCTAGGTCGAACTCAGGGAGGTGGACCTTTGATTTTAAAAATACGTGTTTGTTTTATTTGTCATGAAGTAGAATAATTGATTGGAAACTATTTATCTATTTACAATAAATAGAAGAGAGAGAGAGAGAATATTACAAACAAAAACCAAAAAGAGATGTAGAATGAACGTGGAATTCATTATCAGAAGGATTGTTCATTACACTAAACATTACGACTAGAAAGCGGGAAAATGATTGCACTAGAAAGCAGTAAATCTACTCTAGAAAGTAGTAAATCTATTCTAGAAAGTAGTAAAAAGAATGGGGAGAGAGATATCCTCCTCAACGGTCGCTTGGAGGACAAGCCGGACGGGACGACGCCTGGACGAACGAGGATAGAGCAGGACGAAGGAGAACAAAGCGGGAAGAACGGGAATAGGGCAGCATGTCTTCGTCGTCGTGGGATCCGCTTCCGAAAGGGGGACGAAAAATTGACTTTATCTTGGGAGAAGCATCCCAGGTGTGGGACAAGCTTCTCTTGAGCTTTAGAGAGGGAGAGAATAGAAGGAAGGGATGAGAATTTCGTGTGGAGGGGGTCTCCTTTTATAGTTGCAAGGAGTGAGGGCAATTTGGTCATTTAAATCTCAAAACATTAAATATGGGGTCTTTAGTGACAGATAAAACCGTCGCTAAAGCCCATCGTGGGCATCATGGGGCGGAGCGCGTGTGCCAGCTCGCCTACTTGTGCATGTAACGCGCATTCACGATCTGCTGATCCTACGATTGGACGGCTTATCTCACGCCTCCCTGCCCGCTCCTCAGCATGCGCTCGTGCGTGTGATGGCGCGTGAGGTGCGGGCATGCAATAGCACATGGGCGCTATCGAGCACCTGCAGTCGCTCGATCCTCATCGCACGATCACATGCGCCTGCTCGCTCGTGCCCGCTCACCTCCTCATGTGAATTCAAACCCATGCCTTAAGGCGACCGAGCACCTTATCCACTACGCTGCGTGCATGGATGGGCGGGCGGCCGATCTTTTGAACACGCGATCAAGACCGTTGGATTGAGATCCAACGATTGAGATAGCTCCTTCCAACGATTCTTCAGGGTCTTCAAGAGCCGGCTGAGCTCCTCTCTCAGCCGTTGGATCATGATCCAATTGCGGAGATGTGTGGGTTCTATTGGATTCAGTGATTGAGGGTGGTTGGTTGGGTGACCGAGATGGTGCCACGTGGCACCATCTTGGCCGTCCATCTTTTGGATAATGTAGATGGTGCCACGGGTGTCAGATTGAGTCGATTTTCGCACCGTTAGGCTACAATCGTCGATCCAAATCCATCTGTGTGGTTGGATTTGTCATTTGAAATGCGAATTACCACATACTTGAGGGGGAGTGTGAGCATATGGTTTTTATTTCTATTTCGTGGTGAAGTGTCCTCGTCAAGTTGAATCTAATACTTTAACCATAGGATGACCACCAAGTTTCAAACTAGGTAGGGAAATCAATGTAGAAGCTTCCATTGGAGGTGCATTGTTACATGAGATAAATGGATGCTTCGATAACTCAAGCTTATTAGTTGTATTTATTAAGCAAGTTGAGCTGATATTCACTAAGCATTGGTCGAGGTCTTCCCCTTCACCCTTGTAGCATAATTTATTGCCCCCATCCTCATTCCTTCAGATACAGAGGTCACTATCTCACCTCGCATCCATGGCCATGGCACCCCCAATCCCCACCCTTGCCACCCACCAAGCCTTGTCGTTGGCTACTTTGTTCTCATAACGTCAACGAAAATCAAATCTATAGCCATGAATGACCTCTCAGTTGTCTCTTCTTAAGATTGTTCTTCCCCTCCAGATTTTGGTTGACCATAACCTTGAGCTTCCTTGATCAAGTTCTTTTGGAAGCTTCCCACAAGGTGAAGCCAATTGGGAAGCTAGTTGGCCTAGCTGATTTTTGACTTCCCAATGCTTCGTGTAAGATTCTATTAACTCGAGTCTCGTGTGCTAGAAGTGATTTGTTATGGATTATTAACATCGTAAACTTAAAAAAAAAACATTAACATGGTAAACTTGAAGCTATCTTGTCAGGATGAGGGATAGATATTTAATATGGACAAATTGAGTCATTCACTTCTCAAAAGAAAAATACCTACTGTGATATGGACTAGAATTTGTACCTTACTAGATACGATTATTTTGGGGCCATTGGTCTAGCCTCATAACAGTTGCCTTGGCTACCCTTATGGAGAACGAAAACCCAAGTGCTTATTGGAAACTTTCAAGGAATAGTTTAATAAAACTATGTTTAACCCACAAAAATGTTGCAGTTAATGCCTTTCAGTTAGGGGGTTAGTTACGACATTACCTAACCCAAAAAAGCATAGAATATCCTACGTAAGTTGTTTTAGGGTTGAGATGGTTTGGAAGTTATCCCAGGCTGCCTCAACTCAAAAAATGTCCATTTTCCAAATTTATCGCACTATTTATCCCCTCTTTACCAAAGAACCACATAACACATTAGAGGTGTATAAAGGTTCACAAACAGAAATATGTATTAACCCTACAAAAGTTAACCCCATAAATCCTACCTACCAATCCAGCCTTCAGTTTCTCCATCTTTTAGAGAAAATAGAATTTCACTTTATGATAATTGGAGATGAAACCAAGGTTTAGATTTGGATAAGAAGTTGCACATAATAGCTAAGGAATTAACATTATCTTCCTTCAAAAGATAAACCACAGGCCATCCACTGTGGTTAAGAGCATGCTAACTAAAGTAATGTGAATGCAATTTCACGTTTAGACATGCAAAAGAAGGTTGTTCTTCAAATAACCTGTCACCAGGTATTGATGTTCATAAGATGTCTAGCATCATAGCTTCATTTATTGTATCCTTCTTACTGCTTAAGATGTGTTTCTTGTGTTTCATTAAATCTGCCATTGTTTTCATACTTGTATTACATATCATCACAAGGATCTTTCATAGTACCCATTGCAAACATAGTTTTGAAGATAACATTCCCAGCAATCTACACCACCTTCATTTTTCTAGATTAAATATTTTACTATTTATGGGTGTAGTTGCAGTCCTGTGATATCTGAAATCATATTATTGATTTTTGCACTAACCTTTTCTTCAAGATTCTTCAATTGAAAATAGTACCACCTACTCCCTTGTCAAAAGAAAAAGAAAAATGAAAATAGTACTACCTACTATCCTTAGATATGCCTACATATTATCGATCTATTACTACTTTGCCTCTACTTTCTTGTGCTATGTCTATCTTTTATGGTCAACTAATGTGAATTGCCTGCAGGTTCTGCTGGATATAATAGATTCTGAGTTGAATATTTTGGACATACTTGAAGAATTCGAATATGAAAGGAGACATGCTTGCCAACAGCTAATTTGAGATAGAGTATTATTCATAATCGCAAAATATGAGATTAGGAACATTGTTCTAAGAAGCTTTAGCAAATGAAAAATATTAAGGCAACATTTTTAAATGCATGTTATACAAAAATTTTGCATGTTATTACACTTAATTCTTCATGTTATCAATTCATATCCTATGTTGATATGGAAAATAATATATGGTTTAATAATAGCATACCGTTAGATGTCTCATCCTGCATAGGACTTTCGGATATCTGAGGATCCTAATCCTTTATCTCCGAACCCTCATGTCCTAGAGGAGTTAGGTGAGTAGTTCCAAGGTTAGTAACATCCTCTATCGACTTTAGCTCTGGTAACGTTCTCTTAAATTGCACCCTCAGCATCTGCAATGTTATAACAAAACGTTAGGAGCATTTATATAATAAAGAAACTGTAAATGAAAAAACAATAACATTTATAAATACTTACAATGTACAAAAATGCTAAGTTGAAGTAATTACCTTTCAATGTAACAGTGTGTCTTTGTATATCCATATCTACTAGACTAGGACCCACTACACCATCATTGAAAACCTCTTGATACATGTCTGAATCCATTACAGGCTCATCACCATTTTGAACATCATAGTAATCTCTTGGCATTGCTTTAATAGGTATGATCCATCCACTTCTTGCATTGTCACCAACATAAAAGACTTGCTCCACTTGAATGGCAAGTGCGAATGGTTTGCTTGTCTATAAAATCTTTTTATTCTTACTCAAACCAATGAAACCATGATGTGGATCCAATTGAAAACCTGTAGTTTCTTTGAACACATCAAACCAATCACATTTAGAAAGGACAACTCGATGATCATGAGTGAATCTGATCTCAACAATGTCAACAATTTATCCATAATAACCATTGCAACTAGATTGTAAGTTGCATTTAACTATAACACCAAAAAGTTGTGTCGATTTCGCAACATCAATAACTTTCTTTCAAAATCTAAACACATTAATTATATATCCTGAATGATAATGAACATGTCTCAAATTTCTGTAAAATGACAACCATAAATTGAAGTTACACAAACGAGTACATAACTACTTTGATCATAACTTAGGTGTTATTTGTCACATGTAACACATTTGAAGAAATTTTGGCAACATCTCCCTACATTTCTTTGGCATACCCCTGAGACTGACATTAACTTGATTCCTAAAACACCCAATTGAGGGTGCTTAAGGAAGCTAGCTAAAATCAGTTGGTATAACAAAGATGGGCTAAAATCAGTTCGTACTTAAGAACCCTCCTTAATTTAGACTGACGAGATGATTTTCACATTGGAAGAAATTTTGCACATGAAATGACGCATTGAAGTAGTATATAAGTGGTGGAAAATTGATCATCAAAACAAATAAAATTAACCACTCAAGAAGAGCGGGTTGTATCCATAGGGAGGTAATGGCCTATTAAAATTTACTACTATTTAAATCCAATGTTCACTATTGACTTCCCCTAAAAATCAAGCCAAAATCTCCTTTAGATTAGGTCATCAATGTATAAATATGCTGGAATGGTAGTTTTGAAGAATAAGAAGGATGTGCTCATAAATGTACCACAATAGAATATCAATAAATAAAAAATCCTCTCCCCACAATGGCATAACATGTAATTATTAATTAAACATAAAACAGATCACTTCCTTCGAGAAATCTCCACGCACGAAGGAAGCGATGGTCAGAGGTGAGGAGTTCGCCAGAGGACAAGTCGGTCGAGGCACTTCCGATGGTGGTGGTGGCATGGAAAGTGGTTGCCGGAGCTAGCGGTGGCAAGGAGGAGATGACGGTGGGTTGATGCTATTGTTGGAGATGAGAGAGAGGTGGCAGTGGTTGCTTGCTACTGGAGGTGCTCATGGAGACTAAAGGGGCACACGTATGACTGGGGCTGCACGCTCGAGTGTGGTGCGTGTGCGCAGCTAGGGTCTGGGTGAGCAGTGCACGTGGCGACCTTGTTGGGAGTGGTGTAACGGGACGTCGTCACGCCGGTGCTGTTACAGCTCGCAAGTGCTACGCGACCACCATGAGTGGTGTGTAAGGGATCCACGTGGCACACATTGAGCACTGTCGAGGAGTGTAGGCGGTGGTGCTGGCTAGCGAGGAGGTGGGCGGGCATGCACGATCAGGCTTGCTGCTGGTGCGATGGCATAGAGGTGAAATTTGGGTCCTCTAGAGGTTGATGAAGAAGGTGAAGTGTCAGGGGAAGGAGAAGAAGGAGATGAAGATGGTGGTGCGTGGAGGTGGAGTCGTGAGCGTGGAGGTGCGACCTACTGGAGGTGGTTGTGTTGGGTTCCCTGAGGATGCAAAAGAAGAAAAAGAAGATGAAGAAGGATAACTGCGTGTCCTTCTAGCACATGCTCACGGTGAGCTGCACAAGTCACTGGAGGCGTGGCAGTCTGTCACCCCTCCTGCCTGCAGTGGTGTGAACTTGTGCACATGGTTGAGGCCGGTGATGATGGAGCGGGAGAGAGCTTGAACTCTTTGCGTAGTGTTGGAGTGGGGTGGAGGCCTCCTAAACATGGCAGACTCCCGCTCTCCTTTGTAGATGCAGTAGCTGCTTGGATTTGAAATGGAGCTTGAGCAATGAAGGCTCCAAATCCACTTTTCACGGAGGATGAATGCTTGTAGCTGGTGGTGTGGTGTTGATCGTAAGAATTTCCCTGCATAAAGAAAGGAATAAATAAATTAAGGAAAAGATTGATTTATTTATATACAAAGCCCAAAAGAATGTTTAAATCTTATTTCTTTTTAAAGAATGCATGTAATGTTTGCATGCAAACTAAATAATAACTAGCTTACTTAAATTCTAATGCATGCTAAATAATTTCTATATGAATGTAATGCATACAAGCAAATATATATAAACTACATTATTTACAACTTAATGCATGCTATGTATATGTTATTATTAATCTAAAGTCTAGCCAATTAAATAGCTAATTAGCCCATAAATATGGGCTTATCAAATACCCCATGCCTAGTTTTTGCTAGTCCCTAGCAAATTCAAGCATGACCTAGCACTCCAAGTTATCTAAGCTGACTCAATTGACCTTTTCACAGAAATCAGGTTGAATTATCTAACCCTAGATCATAAGGTACCTAAGTAGCTACTAAGTTACAGACAAGATCGACTAAGGACAAGTTGTAGCCACAGGTTTCCTTGATTTCTAGCTCTACCCAACTATTTATTACTCCCAGAGATTAAACCATTCGTGCATGTACAATGGTCTTATTTATTTGAGGTTGGTATGATTGCCAACCTAGAAAGAGAATAAGGATTTTTTTTTTTGTAATATATGTATATTTTTTTGTTTCATCCCTCTAAGTCTAACCTTGGATCAACTATTAACATGGTCTATGTCAGATTCACTATCCCCACCACCAACCTTGAAGGGTTCCTAGCTTTCAATGCTTCGAGATAACATCGCCCATAGTGACCCCAAGAACTCCTGGAAATCGACACTTTGAGATAGTATCACCCATGGATTTCTTAAGCGAATTTAGGCCTGTAGTAATCGACACTTCGAGATAGGGCTGCCCATGGTACCTGAATCGCACAATATGCTTACATGCCCCTAGTAGGATGGATATCCTAAGAGAAAAGTTCTGAGGAGGATGTGTTATCATCGCGTCATCAAGGTGAGTATATACTCCACCTCTAATGTAGTAGGAACTCGTCCAATCAAATTATGTTTTCAAACTTCTCCTAAGTTAGAACCAAGAGAACCAAATTTTTTCTAAGAAAGGTGATACTATTTACACAAAACCAAGTGTGTGTGAAATGTGGATGCTTAGGTTACGAGGACCCATAAACCAAAAGGTAGAAAAAGACACCAGGTACTACCCAACCTTTAACTCAATCCCTAGCTTTCATTCCTCAACCTCTTAAGGAATGGTCCATAACTTAACCCCTACTCAAGTTTTTAAGTCCACAAAGGATCCTAAGGTCTAAAGCTAGTAGCTCAACTTAGCTTCTAAAGATAGACACCTAGAATTAACAAAGTCTAACCTAAAGTCTTGATCTTATGACTAAGAATGCAGGGCCCAACTAGTTAAGCTCAATGCATTTATTTTTTTTGGTGCAAATGCATGCTATGCAATGTTGTGCAGATGTATGTAATAATGTATGTATGCTATGTATATCCCCTATGTACACTTGCCCATGCCTAAAATTTGCAATGTCCCCATTGCATAGAAGGGTATTACCTAGGTCAGAGTTGGGCAGCCATTATTTTGTTGGCAGCCGAGTAGCCAAAGAACCTGCAAGTCTGGTTCCAAAACAAAAGAAATAGGCCCTAAAAATGGGCGAAGTAACATAGGCCTAGAAAATAGGTAAGCTAGGATGTTGGTGAGCTGATGATGAATACCAATCGCAAACTCTCGCCCAACAAATAAGAGAATGAAATCTTCTCAGGTCTCCGGAGGAGATTCTAAATGACAGTCAAGAATGACGACCTCCCAAGGGGTAAGCGGAGGATGACAAAGATCCTTCAAAAGAGATGGGGAAGGAATGGTGCAAAGATAAATCCCTAGGGTAATGGATTGACCATAGAAAGCACCCATCCATACCGGTACCCCATTACAAGAGATATTGGTTCACTAAGCCCCCTGGTTAGAATAGAAGTGGGCAGTTTCCTAATCCAAGGATCGTCTAGGGTGTCCAAGTTTCAAGGCTGTAGGATGGCCATAAGATCAAGATTTGGTCTAATTAGCTTAGTATCCAATCCTAACAGCTTTTCTAGTTCCTCAATCACATATCTTGAAATAACTTAAGTATCTCCCTGCGCTTCATTGGTGATCATTTTTGCACATATAGTCAAATTTTTGCCTTAAGACATAGGCAAATCAGAGGGTGACTCTGAATCAAATGAAGGTAGGTTGGAAGCAACAAATTTAGGGATTACCCTATCAATCTAATCCCCAGGTTCTCGTTCTTTACTCAAATCTACACTGGAGTCTATATGTGAATCCACATAAATCTTAGAAGTTGCTTCCACGTTTTCCATTACTTTATCATGAGGAGAGATATCATCAATGGGTGTGCTAAGGAAACCCAATTTGATCATATTTGTGACATTCTCGAGGGCTAATTCTTCAAATAAAACATAATCACCCTTAGTGTCACTCCAAATCTTGAATGTAGGTTCCTCACATAATTCATCATTCTCCTCATCATACAATTCATCATGTACCCGAGGTCTAGAATCATCAAAAATCTTTTCAGATCACCTAGGGTATTCTATCTAGGGTAAAAGGTTCATACTGGTAACATTAGACTCCTCAGATAGGTAAATTTCTTCAGGATTAGGTTCCCTAAGGGTGGGTTTAGGTTCCATTGATCATCATCAGAAGGGAGGGTAGGATTAACAACTTGACTTCGACCCACTTGAACAAATGTCACGAAAATACTATCGTCTGGGTCAAGGTCTTCCAATGGTACCATCATTCCCTTCTTTTGACTCCAATATAGCTTAACTAGGTACTGAATCTCAATGTCATCCTCGGGTTGCCACCTTTCTTCATCCAATGCATAACTACTTTCATTCATATCCTCCTCCCACTTAAGGTATGGACCTCTCAAGGAAGTGTCATCTAGTGGGAAGGGTTCAAAATCAATCCTCGAAAAGTAGCTATTCTCCCTTACATAATCCCCAAAATTCCCCTCCAACTTAAAGTGTGGCTCTCCCATGGGAGATGCATCTAGCGTAGAGGGGTGCTTGTCATCCTCCATGGGGTAGGTTGGGTGGCTAATGCCTTTTTTCTTGTTGGCCTACTCTTGAAGATTCTCCTAATAATTTGATCATCTCATCTTGCATTTTTTTGTATTTCCATCTTCAAGGTGAAGTCATCACTATTTTTAGGAGAGAAGTCAGGCTCAGTGGTATAATATGTAGGAGTTTCTGTCCAACCATTATATCCATTTAGGGAGGGTAGGTTGGTATTTCTATGGTGTGTGGGATATTGAGCAAGGCAAATCCCGCTCCTAGGTTCTGGTCACTGATTTAGGGCTTAACTAGGCTAATACTCCAATAGTAGGAGTTAAAAGGATCCCAACGACTGTCATTATGTCCATCAAAGGATGGACCATCTCGGCGTTTGTGATCAAAGATCACAGAGTGGGGGTAAGGGTGTGGGCAAGATGTGAAAGGATGGAAGTCAAGGTGGTCCATTCTAACTCACCCAAGTCAGATTCTTCCCAATACAAACACAAATCAAAAGACCTTTTAGGTCTTTACCAATTTAGGTGTTTGGTTTTAAGTCAGATTGTAGGTGACAATGCAATTTTTTCAATCAATTTATGTGCCTATTGTCAAGCTACGGAATGCCTAAAAGACCTAGTTGGAACTTAAGTGCTCTTCCCTTAAGTTCAAATGGTAGAGTACTCCAAGGACAGAAGATCGAGGGATGCAAGTAGGCCTAACCTTCCTTTGAAGCTGTGCTTCTTAACTACCCTCAAAAATCCGTGGCAGGCTATCCCTCTCCTTGGAGTTACAAAACCTTTGATCATGAGTTTCAAACACTTTGGAATCCAATGGTAGGACGGTTGTTTCCTAACAACTCAAAAACCACAGTGTCTAAATGCGTGCTTTAGTGCACAATCATGCATGTGTGCATTCACCATAAAATTTTGAGTTTAAGTTTTGAAACGCACAAGTTTTCAGCTCAAGTCCTTGGTTTTTAGTGTTCCTCCTTCAGTTAGTCCTTTTTAGAAGCTTTAATGTGGCCACTTTGTTAGATCATTTCAAGACAAATTATGTGGTCTAGGAATTAAGCCCAAATGCAAATGTGTGAACAAGATAGAATGCAAGAAAATGTACCTTGCCTCCAGTGATCAGCAATGAAATGCATGCAAATGCAAAATAAATCTATGGCTACTCTTACATTCCTAAATGGCCGTCCCTAAGTCAATCTAAGGCTCATGTTTTTTCTTTTTTCTTTACCTACTTATGCATAAACAATGAAAAATAAAATCAATCCATGAAAGAAAATAAAAACCTAAGTCTAAAGAAATGGGAACAGACTCCAGAAAAATTACCCAACATGAGCCTAAAAGAAAGTCGGGGAACAAACCCCTCAACTGTACCCTAGAACAAGGGTCTCAAACCAAAATGAAAAGAATAAAAGAAGTCTAAACTAATTCTAAGCTAATCTAATATACTATCTATTCTATCTATTCACAAAGACATTTAAGGAGAGAAGTACTCCTTGCATCCTTCTCCTCCCAATGATGGAATTAAGGTCCATCACACTTCCACAATAGCTCCATGGGGTGGCAACAAGGTCCACTAGGCATTGCTAAGGCTAGTGCAACAACTCGTCTCTAAATATACATACCTCACACCAAAAAAGAAAATTAGAGTTAAATGTGTCTTAAATATAGATCAATGTGAACAGAAAAATATGCGTAAATTTGCTAGGCATATTTCCTCCTTGGCAACGGTGCCATTTGTTGAGATAATTTTTGCTTTAGAAGAAAATTTGCACATGAAATGATGCGTTGAAGTAGTATGTAAGTGGTGGAGAATCGATCATCAAAGCAAATAAAATTAACCACTCGAGTAGAGCGGATCGTATCTACAGGGAGGCAATGGCCTATTAAAATTTACTACTATTTAAATCCAATGTTCACTATTGACTTCCCCTAAAAATTAAGCCAAATCCACCCTTAGATTAGGTCATCAATGTTTAAACATGCTGGAATGGTAGTTATGAAGAATAAGAGGGATGTGCTCATAAATGTGCCATAATAGAATATCCAATAAATAAAAAATCCTCTCCCCACAATGGCATAACATGTAATTATTAATTAAACATAAAATAGATCACTTCCTTCAAGAGCTCTCCATGCACGGAGGAAGCAATGGCCGAAGGTGAAGAGCTCGCTAGAGGATAAGTCAGCCGAGCCACTTTTGATGGCGGTGGTGGTGCGGCAAATGGTTGCTGGAGCTGGTGACGGTGAGGAGGAGACGGCGGTGGGTTGCTGCTACTGTTGGCGATGAGGGAGAGGTGGTGATGGCTGCTTATTGCTAGAGGAGCGCACGGAGAGGAGAGGGGCATGCGCGCGGCTGGGGCTACACGCTGGAGTGTGGCGCACTCGCCTGGCTGGGGCTTAGATAGGTGGTGCGTGCGGTGACCCTACTAGGTGCGATGTAAGGGGGGCACCATCGCGTAGGGGCTGCTACAGCTTGTAGCTGCTGCACGACCATCACGAGTAGTGTGCGAGGGATGCGCGTGGCGTGTGTTGAGCACCGGCGAGGAGTATGGGCGGAGGTGCTGGTTAGCGAGGAGGTGGCCTGGCATGCATGATCAGGCTTGCTACTGGTGCAATGGTGTGGTGGTGAAATTTAGGTCCTTTGGAGGTTGAAGAAGAAGGTGAAGTGTTAGGGGAAGGAGAAGAAGGAGATGAAGATGGTGGTGCGTGGAGGTGAAGTCATGAGCATGGAGGAGCGGCGTGCTGGAGGTGGTGGTGGTGGGTTCCTTGAGGATGCAAAAGAAGAAAAAGAAGATGAAGAATAGTTGTGTGGCCTTTAGGCACACGCTCACGGTGAGCTGCACAAGTCACTGGTGCCATAACGGTCTGTCACCCTGCCTTCTCGTGGTGGTGTGAACTTGTGCACAAGCTTGAAGTCGGCGGTGATGGAGTGAGTGAGGCCTTGAACTCGCTACATAGTATTAAAGTGGGGTGGAGGTGTCCTGAACATGGTAGACTCCCGCTCTCCTTTGTAGCTGCAGTAGCTGCTTGGATTTGAAATGGAGCGTGAGCATTGAAGGCTCCAGATCCACTTTTCACGGAGGATGAATGCTTGTGATTAGCCCATAGTTGTGGGCTATTTAAGTATTTAAGTGCCTACACATTAGGTTAATTATAACATTTATTTAGCATAAATTAGGATGTAAATAGATTAATTCATAGTTTTAATTTAATTACATAATCCATGCATTTCATTCATATTTTAAGTGCATTTAGAATTAGCTTAGAATGGCATTCATCTAATTACATAACCAATTAGGTACATTATTTTCATTAACATAAAAGTTGAGGGTCTGTATATAAATGACCCTAATATTTTAACATTATTTTCTTTATTCTTCTTCTTGCAGGAACGGCTGGCTACCGCTCCAACGCCACCAGCTGCCGCAGTGAAGAACCCATTCAAGGAGGAGCGGATGTGTTGGATCTGGTCGGGCAGCTGATTTCAAATTTGTGTAGGACACTACAAAAGGAGGAGGGAGGCAGCCGAGCTCGGGAGGCCTCCACCATCGACCACCACTGTGCAGAGGAGAGATCTCCTCTCTTATATTCCATACTGCCGGCCTCAACCATGGCGGCGAGTCTCCACCACCGTGGGCGTGTGGTGTGACAGGCCACACTGCCATCCGGAGCTCGTCCGCATTACCATGAGCACCTTAGCGTGCATCTCCATCACCGTCGTCACCAACCACCATCGCCGCAGCTACTGTTCAACCACCCTTTCAGTCACTTAAGACATCCGGGAAATTTCCCAGACGTCTGAAGCCACCCGCTCACCTTCAGCCTGCACCTTACCGCTCACCCGCGCCCTCTGCCAACAGCCTGCGCACCTGTCTGAAGTCCACCCGCACCCGCACAACCACATCCGACCACTTCACCTCCAGCGCCATCTCCACGCTCTCCAGCCGCACCCACTCACCTCCAGCAGCACCCGCAACCTCCCACGCCTGCAGAACCGCCAGCAACACCCGCTCACCTCCAGCTACACGCAAGGCGTGCACAACCTCCAACCCTCACGCCCGCTCACTCCACCTTCCTTGTGCCTGCAGAACCTCCAGCTTCACCCACACCCTCTGCTAACCGCTAGCAGCACCCACCTGAAGTCAACCGCAACATCCCGCGCCTGCAGAACCGCCAGCAGCACCCGCTCTCCACGCCAACAGAGCGTGCATCGGCTGCAGTGCGTGCCCACGCCTTCAGCCAGCATGCAGCAGCAGCATGCGGCAGTCCTCACCGCCAACAGGCCGCGCGCACTCACGCCAAAGCAGTTGCGGCACCGGCTGCAGCACCTCCGCCGGAGCTCGTCAGGCCACCTCCGGCCACCACGCGACACGCCGCCACCACCGTTTCGAAGCCCTCGATCCAAGGGACTTCCTTCGAGCATTCCCGTGGCCGACCATCCACTCCTCGTTGCTCACGCCAAAGGGGAAAAAATCCCCTATTTTGCTACAGTAAAAGGGCCATTAATATTTACATTTTCTACCTTTGCCAACTTTTATTAATATTTTATTGATTCTGCATTGCAAAAAATATCCTCTAGTTTCTCAGAATTGCTATTTCAGCATTGTCCTTGCTTCAACCTTAATCTAAAGGAAATTTTGGCTTGATTCTTGTCCAAACTGACTACGAACAAACGTTTTTAACTGGTACGAATTTTAATACATCATTGCCTCCCTGTGGATCGACCCGCTCCTCTGCGAGTGGTTATTTCTTTTCAAATATTGATTAGTCGATTTTTCCACCACATTAAACTGCAAACGACTTTAAAGCGAACAATCGACAAGTCAAATGGCGCCGTTGCCAGGGAGGCAACAGACGCAATAATTTCGCCTGATTTTATTTTGATTATTTGTCAATTGCATAGAGATTTGACCATTTATTATTTTCTTTTCTATGCAAAAAAATTTATGCAAGAATCAGCCACTGTGAGAGGCGACCCTTGACGTCGCCAGAGGAGAATTGGACGAGCAATTTTAATAGGAGTAGAAGGACGAGGACGCGACGGATACCATTGTATATTTAGTCGCTAGTTTAATTAGAATAGAATTAAGACTTTAGATTTAATTTTACATTGCAGTTAGTTTGAAACCCTTGTTCTGGGGTATATTTTGAGGGGTTTGTTCCCCGATTTTGTTTTGGGCCAGTGTTGGGTAATTTTTGGGAGCCTGTTTCCTTTTCTTTAGATTTAGGTTTTTAATTTATTGATTAATTTTATTTGCTTGTGCATAAGTAGTTTAAAAATTAAAAAAAAAAAAAAATGAGTTGCCTGCTAGAAGCTGCTTGCCCTAGAACGAACCATTTAGGTCTGTATGAGCAGCCTCTAGATTTACTTCTTTGCATTGCGTGCATTCTTGCATTGTTGATTGCTGGAAGCAAGGTACGCATTCTTTTACTTTGCATCCTATTCTTGATCACGCATTGCATTTGGAATTAATTCAAAGACCACAAAGTTTGTCTTGAAGCTATTTAACAAGTGGTCACATATTTTCTAAAAAAGAAAGGACTAATTAAAGGAGGGACATCTAAAAATCAAGGACTTAATTGTAAAACGCAGTGTGCGATTCAAAACTCAAAATCCTTTTGTGGTGAATGCACACTTATATCTGTTGCACCATAGCACTCATTTAGACACTCCTAAGTCTTGAAACGACTAGGACAAGAGCCCTCCTACTGTTGGATTCTGAAGTATTCGGAACTTGAGATCAAAGGTTTTGTAGATCCAAAGAGGGGGATACCCTGTCACGGATTTTTGGGGGTAGTTGAGAAGCACCGCGAAAGCATAGCTTCAAAGGAAGGCTTAGGCCTACTTGCATCCCTCGATCTTCCGTCTTGGATTTACTTGACTATTTGAGATTTAGGGAAGAATACCTAAGCTCTAACTAGGTCTTTTTAGGCATTTCGAAGGTTGACAATAGGCGCGTAATTGATTGAGCAACTTGTTTTGTCACCTACAATTTGAACTAAAGTCAAAAGCCTAAATCTGTAAAGACCAAACAAGTCCTTTTGAATTGTGTTTGTAGTGCATGCTTGGTAGGCGTTCTCTTAGGAGACAACTTGTATTTGATCTTGAACCTGAAAGAATCCTAAGAAGAGACCTTCCAAGGGTAGAAATGGCTGGTCAAAGGAGCCTTAAGGAATATTTCATCCCAACCAATCAAGCTGGCCCAGCACTACGAAGACCTGGAGGGGACAATCCGTATGAGATCAAAAGTAGTACCATATCCTTGCTACCCTCCTTTTATGGTACTATTAGGGAAGACCCTTACAGGAATATTGAGGAATTCACCGAGGTCTGTTCCACGGTGAAGCTGCAGGGCGTTACTGATGACGCTCAAATGCGGACCCTCTTTCCCTTCTCCCTAAAGGACAAAGCCAAGTATTGGTATCACACCCTTGATAATATAAATACTTGGGATGCCCTGAAGAAGGAGTTTTTGAAGAAGTACTTCCCCATGAGCAAAACAAATCACTTTAGGAGGGAAATTATGAGTTTTGTTCAAAAGGATGGGGAAGCATTCCATGATGCGTGGGAGCACTTTAACGATTTGCTGAGACTTTGCCCACATCACCAGGTGCCTAAATGGCAATTGGTTGAAAGGTTCCACACCGGACTTAATGATTCGCATAGGCAAACTGTGGATGGTGCTTGTGCAGGAACCTTTCTATCTAAGACTGAGGATGAAGCTTGGAACTTATTTGATACTTTGAGTGAGAATTCTATTCACTTGAATTCTACCTACATGGATAGAAAGCCCGCTCTCATGCAAAGAAAGTTGGAGGCGAATGAAGCAAGGGACACCCAGAATTTAGCCTATCAGATCCAATTATTGAATCAAAACATGAAAAGGCTTATGTCGAACCTGAGTTCATTCGTACCTAACACCTCCACATCCCAAGCTTCCGAATGCGTAATTTGTCAAGGCAATACATACGCCACTGTGGATTGCCACTTGGCCTCCCAATTCCCTGAGCTTGTACAAGCGGATTTGAATGCCGCTCAAGGGTTCCGTCCAAGACCTCGTAATGATCCTTTCTCCAACACTTATAATGAGGGATGGAGGAACCACCCAAACTTTTCATGGAGACAAGGAAATGTCTCAAATTCAGGGAATTACAAACCACAATCCTTTCAAAACCATCAAATGAACCAACCTCAGACCTTTGCCCAACCTAAAACCTCTGAGACGGATGAATTGAAGGCAATGTTGAAAACTATGCAAGAAAGTCAAAGTGCCATCATCTAATCTCATGACAAGGCTATACATGAGACGAAGTCACAAATTGGACACCTTGTTGAGGCCGTTAGACAGAGGGAGACTGGGAAGTTTCCCAGTGCTGCTGAGGAAAATCCTAAAGGAAAAGGGATTGTCTTTAGGGAGCATGCTCAGGCGGTGACTATTCTGAGGAGTGGGAAAGAAATTTCCAAACCTGATGCTCCTATAGTCTCACCCCCTAAGAAACCATCCACCCCGACTTTCACCCCCACCGAAGAAGATTTGCCCAAATCTTCTCCGCTTGAAATCACCTCACCGGAAGAAGTTGCCCCCGTTCCACCCCTTACTCGACATGACAACCCTTCCACCCGGAGGTCGAGAGTGCCTTTTCCAGAGCGCTTATCCACCTCTGGGCAGACTTCTGCTGGCTCATCTGGAGCCAAAGATAAGGCGGATGAGATTATGGAAACTTTCAAGCAAGTGCAGATTAACCTGCCTCTGCTTGAAGCTATCAGGCAGATTCCGTCTTATGCCCACTTCTTAAAGGACCTTTGCACGAAAAACGGCAATCTAGAAAACAGGTCCAATCAAAAGTTGTCATGCCTGATTCTGTTAGCTCGATTGTTCAACATGGCACACCCCCGAAACTTAAGGACCCAGGAGCCCCATACATCTCTGTAGTTATTGGTGACATACAAATTGATGAGGCTCTACTTGATCTGGGTGCGGGGGTGAACATCCTTCCGAGCTACGTGTATGAACAACTTGGGGGAGGCAATCTGAAGCCTAGCCCTGTAATACTTCAAGTTGCTGATCGATCACTTAAGACACCACGGGGAATTTTGGAAGATGTCCTCGTAAGAGTGGAGGATTTCTTCTTTCCCGTTGACTTCTTAGTTTTGGACACTGACCCTACCAACAAGCCAACCAAACCCTCCATCATTTTGGGCCACCCCTTCCTTGCAACTTCCCATGCTTCAATTAATTGCAATACTGGGGCATTGAAAATGGGCTTTGGGAATAGGAAAATCCGGCTTAATGTGTTTGATGCTTACAAACAAGCTGGACTGGAGGATTGTTCTCAAGTTGAGGTGATAGATAACCTGATTGAAGAGGCAACTCCTGCAATGTTATGTGATGACCCCCTTCAGCATGTCATGCTAAATGAGCATTCCCATCTCTTGGAGGAATGTGAAGGGGATATACTAGAACTAGAGGAATTGCTAGGAGTTTCTGCTGAGTCTCTTCCCCCATCATTTTCGTCGAAGGTAGATTTGCTACCTGAGATGGGGACATCTATTATGAAACCCTCAACCATACAAGCCCCCAACCTTGAGTTGAAACCCCTCCCTAACACTCTCTGTAACGACCCGATTCCCAAGTCCCTACGAGACACGAGAACCGGATCGACTCGACTAATCCCAAGACCTAGTCGTCCAACGAGGAAGTAACCAAAAGAGCAGTAAAATAAACCACATTCAACATGAAATATAACTAGCAGTAACAAAATACAGCAGTAAGAAAAAGAACTACCACAGCATGTACCACCACAACAGTAGAACAACATTTATAACATAACAAGAACTACGAGTAAAGAAAAGTACAGAGAGTAACAAAAACTACTCACTACAGCGGAAACAAAAGGGGTACAAAAGAGCAGTGGTAACTCTACTAGACCCTACTCGGCCCTGCGTCCTCTGCAGCCGCTGACCCTGGCTGCTCATACCTGGTTCTGAAAAGTAACGAGTGTAACACGTCAGCGAAACGCTGAGTAGAGTGGCAGCTAAACTAAAGAAACAGTAAAGTGTACAGTAGCTGTTTTATTTTCTTTCTTCCTTTATTTACATCTTTCTATTGTTTCACAATTTATCTATTTCTCAGATCCTTCACTTGATCTCGAATGTTCCTCGTGGGAACGATCTTGATTGCAGTCTTTTTCGAACAGTAGAAGTAGCACGTGGTGCTCTCCTGGTCGGGAGAGTCCCCCGTGGTGATCCTACTCTCAGTCAACCACCCCAAGGTCACGGACAGACGTAACGGTGACTACGGCACGCGCGATAAACGCACAAGTAGCTAACCCGCCTGGCACGCGGTCAGCCGTTTCCGTTAACGGGTGCGCCCCAAAGCACAGCACGGAACCAGTATAGGGCAGAGCCCTCTTAGTAACAGGGGTCCAACCCCTCCATAGTAATCAAACAGAGGCCTTGCCCCTCCACAGTCCACGCACCCTCGCCTGACTACCCTGGTTTGCACAGTGGGCCTAACAAGTCGGTGTAGGTGAGCGAGCAGAACCCCGGGGCCCGTGGGGTAGCTAGTACTCGCCCTACACTAGTAGCTCTCCTCGGTACTGCGTACACGAGGGCCAGCAAGTCGGTACAAAGTGGCCAGACCTAACCCTGGGTCCCTGGGGCGGCTGGCTCCGCTCTGCACTAAATAGGGGGATAGTCGCTCTCCTTGGTACTCCGTACTCAAGGGCCAGCTCACTTCCCCAATTCTATTCCATTCACTTTCCAGGAGTTCTACTCCTAATTCCCGGTAGGGTTCCAGCTCTTTTAACTCAGCACATTCAGGTTTCACCTTTCCAGTTTCACGTTCATACATCCCATATTCTCAATCATGTTCATTTATTCATAGCAGGCAGCTGTTAAACTAATTTACAGGCAGCTATGTGTTCCTTTCCATTTTTCCAAGACTGCAGTATTTGTATATTCCACTAGTTTTCCCATCCTAGGATTCATGCCATACCCTAGGATCTATAATACAATCTAGTTTTCCAGTCCTAGGATTCATGCAACACCCTAGGATCTACCATTCATTCTAGTTTCTCATTCCTAGGATTCATGCAATGTCCTAGGTTCTATTTATGGTTTCATAATTTAGCAGATTATACTAATAAACTTAAAAGCTACTCTACCAGTTACAACAGGAGTACTGGGGGCGTGGTCGGGAATCTCGCATGCCTCTGCAACCCCCGAGACTGCAATGGAACGGGGTCCTATCACAAGGATCAAACACAAGGAGTTTCTCTAAACAGTATCTAATCACTGTAGACGGGTAGAGGATTTAATTCCGAAAAGAACGCAACTCGAAACACGGAAAATGGACTCCGAACGGGCCCTAAACAGGTCGAAAACGACGAAATAGTGCAAAATCAGACGTCTGGAACTTCTTCCAGACTTCTTAAAAATGGAGATCAGATGGTACGTTGTCCTGCGTAGTCTCTCAGACGTCCAGAAGCCTTCGGGGGCGTCTAGCCTAGTTCCCAGATGTTTGATGGTCACCCCAGACGTCTGGAAGTCCCTCCAGTCGTCTGGCACCGCTGCCAGATGTCTGATTCACGTTGGAAGTGAATCTCAGAACCTACATGTACCCATCCTCGTGCTCAGTACGGACGGTCGAACGAAAGGAAGAAGGTACGAAAATAACTTACCTTTCAGACGTCTGGACAATCCTCCAAACGTCTTCCCCGTCATCTGGTTGGAAACCCAGACGTCTGATTCTGGAAAAACTTCCAGAATCAGAGCGCGACTCGCCCTCCGCCTGCGACGCACGGCCGCGCCTCGTCCCTTGCTGCTTGAGCTGCAGCAGGCCTCCCGCGTCACTTCGCGCCCACTGCGCCCCCGCCGGCCGGCACTCGTTGCCCCGGCAGGCTCGATCCCTCACGGTCGATGCCTCCTCCCTCGCGTCGCACCTCCTCCCTCACCCACCACGGCTGTCGCTGCCATCGCTCGCTCACGCTCGTACTTGTACACCGGCTGGAAGGAGAAGAGGAAGGGAGCGGAGGTGATGAGAGTGAGGGAGAGGGCGTGGCTTTTTAAAGCTGCGCGGGGAGAGAGAGAGAGAGAGACAGAGGGGGCAGCACTTGCGGAGGAGAGGGAAAAAGGAGCGCATCTCCAGGTCTGCGCGCACAGGCGCATAGACGACATCCTCCGTGCCACGAAAATTAAATCCCAGACGTCTGGAAGGTGTCCCAGACGTCTGGGCCAGCTCCCAGACGTCTTAAAAGACGTTTTGAAGCTGCAGTCGTAACACTCTCAAGTATGTTTTCCTAGGTGCCAATGATATGCTCCCCGTTATCATTTTGGCTTTGCTATCTGAGGCACAGGAAGGAGCTTTGATTGAATGCCTGTCTCGGCACAAGGAAGCTATTGCTTGGAGCATTGCTGACATTAAGGGTATAGACTCTACACTCTGCATGCACCACATTTATACTGATGATTCCATCAAGCCATTTAGGGACATGCAGAGACGTCTGAACCCTAATATGAGGGAGGTTGTAAAAAAGGAAATCCTGAAGTGGTTGGACGCTGGGATCATATATCACATTGCTGATAGTAAATGGGTCAGTCCCATTCATGTGGTGCCAAAGAAGGCAGGCTTTACTGTGGAACTCAATGACCAAGGTGAACAAGTTGTCACTAGACCCTCAACTGGACGGAGGGTTTGTATTGATTACCGCAAGCTGAACACCGCTACCCAGAAGGATCACTTTCCTTTGCCTTTTATTGATCAAATTCTCGAAAAATTGGCAAGGAATAAGTATTATTGCTTTCGCGATGGATATTCTGGGTACAATCAGGTGGCAGTCTTTCCTGATGACCAGGAAAAGCCGACATTCACGAGTCCTTACGGTAATTTTGCATTCAGGCGTATGCTGTTTGGATTATGTAATGCCCCTGCAACTTTCTAGCGGTGTATGATGTCTATCTTTTCGGACATGATTGATGAGTGTGTCGAAGTATTTATGGATGATTTCTCTATTTATGGCTCGTCTTTTGACCAGTGTCTCCTGCACCTGGAGAATGTGTTGAAATGATGTAAGGAGACTGGTTTAGTCCTCAGCTGGGAGAAAAGTCACTTCATGGTACAGAAAGAAATTGTACTTGGGCATGTTGTATCCGAGCAAGGTTTGGAAGTAGATAAAGCCAAGATTGATTCTATTTCCAAACTTTTATTGCCTACGAATGTCAAACAGATTAGATCTTTTCTGGGCCATGCTGGCTTTTACAGGCGCTTTACTAAAAATTTTAGTAAGATTTCTAGGCCACTTTGTGACTTGTTGGCGAAGGAATCTTCCTTCAGTTTTGATTCAAAGTGTGCCGAGGCCTTTCAAACTCTAAAGGAGGCCTTGATCTCTGCGCCTGTTCTCCAAGCTCCTGATTGGACACTCCCATTTGAGCTTATGTGTGATGCTTCGGATTATGCAGTGGGAGCAGTCCTTGGACAAAGGGCTGAGGGAAGACCTCATGTGCTGCATTATGCAAGCAAGACTTTAACTGAACCTCAGCAAAACTACACCGTCACTGAAAAAGAATTACTTGTTGTAGTTTTTGTTCTGGAGAAGTTTAGGTCTTATTTACTTGGGTCTAAGGTGGTTATTTTTACTGATCATGCAGCAGTGAAACATCTCATTGCTAAGAAAGATTCTAAGCCATGTCTGATTAGGTGGATCTTACTCCTTCAAGAATTTGACTTGGAAATACGTGAAAAGAAAGGAGTAGAAAATGTTGTGGCTGACCACCTGTCTCGCCTTCCTCTTAATGACTCTCTTTCTGAAGACATTCGCGAGACATTTCCCGATGAAACTCTGATGGCGGTAACACCAACTTTACCTTGGTATGCAGACATTGTAAATTATCTGGTCACTGGACAAACTCCTGGCTCTTGGGATGAGCAGAAAAGAAAGAGATTCATTTCTCAAGCAAGATATTTTCATTGGGAAGAGCCAGAATTATTTAGAATTGGACAAGACCAAGTATTGAGACGTTGTGTGCCTGAAGAGGAACAACAAAGTGTGCTGAGTTTTTGCCATGAACTTCATTGCGGAGGACACTTTGGTGCTAAGAAAATTGCTTTTAATGTTCTCCAGTCTGATTTTTGGTGGCCTTCCTTATTTAAGGATTCTCATAATTTTGTTAAGGCCTGTATTAGATGTCAACGGATTGGAACGATTGGGAAGAAGAATGAAATGCCTCAACATCCTATTCAAGCTGTTGAAATTTTTGATGTGTGGGGAATTGACTTTATGGGCCCCTTCTTGTCGTCCCATGGTTTTGAATATATCTTGGTGGAAGTTGATTGTCTCTAAATGGATAGAGGCCATTCCTACGTGCACAAATGACCACTTTGTGGTTTTGAAATTTGTGAAGGACAATATCATATCTCGTTTCGACTGCCCCAAGACTATTATAAGTGATGGGGGACCTCATTTCCGAAACCACCACTTCAATCGATTAATTAAGAGTTTGGGAGTGACTCACAAGGTTGCTACCCCTTACCACCCTCAGACAAGTGGCCAGGTTGAAGTATCAAATAGGGAGATAAAAAATATTTTGGACAAGACCGTTAGACCTGATAGGAAAGATTGGTCCCAAAAGCTCGATGATGCTTTGTGGGCTTATCGAACGGCCTATAAGACCCCTTTGGGTACTTCTCCATTTTGGATTATGTATGGAAAAGCGTGCCATTTACCTGTTGAGTTGGAACATAAAGCACTTTGGCTATTCGAAGTGTTAACATGGATTTAGAGAAGGCAGGTAAGGCACGATTTCTAGAATTAAGTGAGCTTGAGGAGCTGAGAAATGATGCTTATGACACCTCTCAAGCTTATAAAGAAAGAACTAAGGTCTTGCATGATAAGTTTATTCTTCGAAAGACCTTTGAGCCTAACCAACAAGTCTGGCTTTTCAATTCCAGACTTAAGCTTTTTCCTGGGAAGTTAAAATCTCGTTGGGATGGGACTTACATAATCACCAAAGTATTTCCGCATGGAGTTGTGGAGATCAAAAATCCTTCCTCTTCAGCAACTCCCTTTATCGTCAACGGTCAATGGTTAAAACCGTACATAACTTTAGATGGCCATCTGGTTGACGAAGTCACTCTTGAGGAGCCTTAGCTCCTACCATTCTCCGCCTCAGGTAATATCTTCCTTTAGCTATTTCTGTTTTCAATGAGGACATTGTTTGAACCAGGCATGGGGGAGAGGACCTGAGGCATTTTGTTTATAGCATGCATATAAAAAAAAAAAAAGAGAGAAAGAGAGAGAGAGAGAGAGAGAGAAAATGACAAAAAGAAAAAAGGAGTTTTGAGCTTAACTGGCTAGATCTTGCAGTCTTAAGCAAATCAGAACTCTAGGGTAGACTAAGTTAATTCTAAGGTCAAACTTTAGAAGCTAAATGAGCTGCTAGCTTTAGACCTTTAGTGTCCTTTGTGGACTTAAAAACTTAAGTAGGAGTTAAGTTGCGGACCATTCCATAAGAGGTTGAGGAAGGGAAGCTAGGGTTTGAGTTAAAAGTGGGGTAGTACCTGGAGTCTTGTTCTACCTTTTGGTTTACGAGTCCTTGTAACCCAAGCATCCAAATTTCACACACATGGTTTGGTAATTAACTTAATTTCTGTCTTTCTGAAAAGAGATTTGGTTCTCTTAGTTTGACTTAGGAGAGGCTTGAAAACACATTTTGATTGGAAGAGTTCCCGCCGCAGGAGAGGTGGAGTATATACTCACCTTGAGGATGCGATGATAACATATTACCTCCTCAGTGCTTGTCTCTTAGGATATCCATCCTACTGGGGGCATGTAAGCGCATTGTGAGGTTCAGGTACCATGGGCGGCCCTATCTCGAAGTGCCGTTTGCCATAGGCCTAAATTTTCTTAAGAAATCCATAGGCGATACTATCACGAAGTGTCGATTGCCAGGAGTTCTTGGGGTCGTTATGGGCGGTGCTATCTCGAAGCATCGAAAGCCAGGCACCCTTTGAGGTATGGTAATGGGGACAATGAATCCAACACAGACCGTGTTGATAGCTAATCTAAGGTTAGACTTAGAAGAATAAAAAAAATATATATATATATATATATAAAAATTTCTTTAACTAAAATAACTCAGACCAATGCACAGGCACGGATGCTTTAATCTCAGGGAGCAATAAACTTTAGGGTAGAGTCAGAAATCAGGGAAACTTGTGCCTGCAACTCGTCTTTAACCGACCTAGTCTGTAACTTAGCAACTACTTAGGAACCTTAGGTCTAGAGTCTGAACTTATTATGCTTCTGAAGGAAGACTAAGTGAGTTGACTAGTCTACTTGGAGTGCTAGGTTTCGCTTAATTTTGCTAGGGACTAGCAAAAACTAGGCATGGGGGTATTTGATTAGCCCATAGTTATGGGCTATTTAAGTATTTAAGTACCTACACATTAGGTTAATTATAACATTTATTTAGCATAAATTAGGATGTAAATAGATTAATTCATAGTTTTAATTTAATTACATAATCCATGCATTGCATTCATATTTTAAGTG
This sequence comes from Thalassia testudinum, assembly GCA_037157565.1. NCBI lineage: Eukaryota > Viridiplantae > Streptophyta > Magnoliopsida > Alismatales > Hydrocharitaceae > Thalassia > Thalassia testudinum. Next base: position 47,499,117 of record JAZHRO010000078.1, read on the forward strand.
CATTTAGAATTAGCTTAGAATGGTATTCATCTAATTACATAACCAATTAGGTACATTGTTTTCATTAACATAAAAGTTGAGGGTCTGTATATAAATGATCCTAATATTTTAACATTATTTTCTTTATTCTTCTTCTTGCAGGAACGGCTGGCTGCCACTCCAACACCACCAGCTGCCGCAGTGAAGAACCCATTCAAGGAGGAGTGGATGTGTTGGATCTGGTTGGGCAGCTGATTTCAAATTTGTGCAGGACACTACAAAAGGAGGAGGGAGGTAGCCGAGCCCAGGAGGCCTCCACCATCGACCACCACTGCGCAGAGGAGAGATCTCCTCTCTTCCATTCCATACTGTCGGCCTCAACCGTGGCGGCTAGTCTCCACCACCATGGGCGTGTGGTGTGACAGGCCACACCGCCATCCGGAGCTCGTCCGCATTACCTTGAGCACCTTAGCGTGCATCTCCCTCACCGTCGTCACCAATCACCACCGCCGCAGCTACTGTTCAACCACCCTTTTAGTCACTTAAGACGTCCAGGAAATTTCCCGGATGTCTGAAGCCACCAGCTCACCTTCAGCATGCACCTTACCGCTCACCCGCGCCCTCTGCCAACAGCCTGCGCACCCGTCTGAAGTCCACCCGCACCCGCACAACCACATCTGACCACTTCACCTCCAGCGCCATCTCTACGCTCTCCAACCGTACCCGCTCACCTCCAGCAGCACCCGCAACCTCCCGCGCCTGCAGAACCGCCAGCAGCACCCGCTCACCTCCAACCGCACGCAAGGCATGCACAACCTCCAACCCTCACGCCTGCTCACTCCACCTTCCCCGCGCCTGCAGAACCTCCAGCCGCACCCGCACCCTCTGCTAACCGCCAGCAGCACCCACCTGAAGTCAACCGCAACATCCTGCGCCTGCAGAACCGCCAGCAGCACCCACTCTCCACGCCAACAGAGCATGCACCAGCTGTAGTGCACGCCCACGCCTTCAGCCAGCATGCAGCAGCAGCACGCGGCAGTCCTCACCGCCAGCAGGCCGCGCGCACTCATGCCAAAGCAGCTGCGGCACCGGCTGCAGCACCTCCGCTGGAGCTCGTCCGGCTGCCTCCGGCCGCCGCGTGACACGCCGCCACCACCATTTCGAAGCCCTTGGTCCAAGGGACTTCCTCCGAGCATTCCCGCGACCGGCCGTCCACTCCTCGTCGTGCACGCCAAAGGGGAAAAAATCCCCTATTTGCTACAGTAAAAGGGCCATTAATATTTACATTTTCTACCATTGCCAACTTTTATTAATATTTTATTGATTCTACATTGCAAAAAATATCCTCTAGTTTCTCAGAATTGCTATTTCAGCATTGTTCCTTGCTTCAACCTTAATCTAAAGGCAATTTTGGCTTGATTCTTGTCCAAACTGACTACGAACAAACTTTTTTAATTGGTGCAAATTTTAATACGTCATTGCCTCCCTGTAGATATGACCCGCTCCTCTGCGAGTGGTTATTTCTTTTCAAATATTGATTAGTCGATTTTTCCACCACATTAAACTGTAAACGACTTTAAAGCAAACAATCGACAAGTCAGCTTGCAGCTAGTGGTGTGGTGTACATTGAAAGAATTTCCCTGTATAGAAAAAAAGGAATAAGTAAATTAAAGAAAAGATTGGTTTATTTATATACAAAGCCCAAAAGAATGTTTAAATCTTATTTCTTTTTAAACAATGCATGTAAAGTATGCATGCAAACTAAATAATAACTAGCTTACTTGAATTCTAATGCATGCAAAATAATTTATATATGAATGTAATGCATACAAGCAAATATATATAAACTACATTATTTACATCTTAATGCATGCTATGTATATGTTATTATTAATCTAAAGTCTGGGCATTTAAATAGCTAATTAACCCACTAATATGGGCTCATCACGGACTAGATGTGGGTGGCCAAGGAGCAGAGTAACAATTTCAGTTAACACATTTTTTTTCTAAAGAAAACACGCACTAGAGGTTATAGGCAAACAATTTTAGATAACATGACAGACTTGGAAAGGAGGCTCGGGGCCTCCAATCATCCTCCTTTATGAGTAGTGGTAGGCGAGCATTAGCATCAGGCAGGTGGTCGGAGAACAAGCACTAACTAAACGGCACCACATTCCCCTTCCTCGTGACCTCCACAAAAGGGAACATGCCGCCGCTGCTGCCACCTCCTCCCCTCTATGCGTAGTTGTTATGGCATTCCATACTACATCAACCATAAATCCACAAAGATGAAGAAGGAACAAGGATCTTACGTGGTTGATCAGCAACTTCCACTACGCTTGGGGCGAAGGTCGCACAGGATTTAAACTCAAAATGAAGGCAAGGGAGTGGCAATTGGTAAGGGGGATTTGTGGACGGAGGGTGACGAGGTCAAGGAGAAACTGTTGTCATCGTCGTGGTGAGGAAGAAGCAGCAAGGACGGCTGAGGGTTTGGGATTGTGGTTGGGTGAGGGTTTGGGGCTGTGGTCAGGTGAGGGAGATGTGTTGTCGATGATGGTCGAGTGAGGGTTTGGGGCATCAGTTTGCTTTAGGGTGGGATGCTTTTTGTTTTTTTTGTTTCTGGCTTAAGTGTTATTTAGCGTGAGGGCTTATCACGACGACACTTAACTTATGCCGAAGGTTTAAAATCGCTTGCAATAGAAATAATTTAGGTATACCAGCAGTTCCAACATAACTGTTGCCAAGGTGTTAGAATTACCATCAGTTTTGTAGATAGGGCAGACAGGCCCCTTGTTAGTATTTCAACTTGAAACAATGTGAGGACTAATCCAAAAAATCACGAAAAATAACTAATAAAACTGATTTCACTAGCTTTCAAACCCAACCGATTTTAGTTAAATCAGAGTTTTACAGTGGTTGAAATAAATTTTCAACGATGAATAGATTCAAATTTTAATCTGATTCAACCCAAGTTCACTCTGTGAATTTTAAAATTTGTATGGTACTAATTTTATCAAATGAAAGGTGGAATTGGAAAGCTGGTTTGTAAAGATACAACCAGATTGAATTTGGATTTTTCAGAGCAATAGAAATACGGCAAATGAATTTTGAAATCGTATGAAAAGTGCGGGTCGAATTTCTAAAAATAATAAAGAGGCTTTAAAGAGAATTTTTTAATGAAAAATCCTTTTTACCAATTTTTTTTTCAAAAATTAAATTAAAAAATAAATTTAATTTAATATATATATATATATATATATTTTAGTAATCAAACAAACAACTAACCTATGGTTCAAAAATAACCCTAAAGTTCTAAGAAATTAAAATGCGCCTAAGCTAGGAAATGAAGGTGTGCACTTGATTTGATCTTCACCTGCGTTCGATGAGTGTGTAGATTCATCTTCAAGTTCTTACACACCAAAATGCAAGCAAACACCATTGTGTTAGAAATAAAAAATCAGATTCGCTTTGCCTCCCCAGCAACAGCGGCATTTGTTATGCTCAAAATCATGAAATTAATAAGTTTTATGTTGTAGTATAGTTGTAAAATTGAATCTAAACAAAATATATAATGGAACTCGAGGTGAGTCCCGGTTGATCTCTGGGAGGCAATAAAATGCAAAAATTCTTCTGATTTTTACTATCTTTTCTTTACTTGCATATAAAAACTAACTTATAAAATGATCTAACCTAGATCTAGATTAACTAATCTAGACTAAACTTAAAATTGTAGCCCAAATTCGAGAATGCACACATACATTTCACCGATGATGTTGTGCACGTGGATAATGAGGGTGTGCGTAAGAAACATAATAAATGTGAATGGTGTGTCTCAATGAGCACCATCTCAACTACACGTAAACTACTAATTGCGCAGCAAGTCACACTAACATATTGTCAATCTTATGGTATTTTATGGCTTTACACATCTAGGATTAGGTAACAATACTTGCATTTTGTTAATACCTGCATTCATGCATAATGAGAGAGAGAGAGAGATAGAGCCCTCATGTTTACACTACCACTTAATATCACCTGCCTATCATCTACAATAATTAACCAAAATTTCAAGTGCCTACCCCACAAAATTCCCAAAAAGATCCTAATCCATGCCAAGTGCCACTGCAGCTTCCTCCCCACACCTCACCCTTTACCTATAAAACACTAATCCATGCCAAGGGTCGACACCCACCATCATCCAGACCCACACATTCATTCCATTCACCTTACGCACACAACAGTACACCTACTCAGCTTGCCACCTCTCTTCTCTCTCTCTCTCTTCATGTCCCGTTCACAGCACCCTCTCACTAGTTGAGAGGGCATGTTAATGACATTGGGAAGCCTCCCATGGTTGCAAACCACCACAGTGAGGTCCACCATCATCTAGCTCCTTTATGAGTAGGCAGACATGCTGGATTCCCTTTTTATTTTGCTATTTTTATCTTCGTTTTTGGTCACCATTAGAGTAGTTTAGAGCTCTTTAGTTTTGTTGCTCACTTTCTATAATAACACCAATCGCGATTCATTTTTTTTTCTCATTCACCAAATTCGTTCTCACTTATCCGATGGCAAAAGCCCCACACACACACTTCTCTCACCTCAGCTAGTTGCACCTCACTCTTGTACTTCTCGCTCACCAGTGTGACCGACTAATTGAGAAGCTTAGTTGGTAACGCGTCATACTAGCAAGTCACCCCTGCTCATCACGTGCCTCGCGTGACCAGTTGGCGCATTAACTCACCGGGTGTGTTTCTCACTTATTCAGTGACTTGCTTTAGCACGTGCCTTCCCTCTCTCTCCTCCACAGGTCACACCTCCTCACTCACTCTCTCTGCACGCCTATTCACCCTTGCATGCACCCTCTACCTACACCCACACGCCTCTACGTGCTCTCACACATCCTCTGCACGCATGCATGCACGCAACACTTGCAGACACTCACAGGCAGACACACATACACATACAAACAGACACACAAACATGCACACTTGCACACAGATATACACATACACATATATCCATTCTCCATCATGCGCATATCTCCATTTACCATGCATTTTCTCGCGTGTGTGTATGCACAAGTTGTGAACAGATACGTGATTGTTGGCACACATTAAGCATCCACACACACGCACACAGACACGTCCGATCCACACCTTCACACAAGTCATAGCTAGGGTTAATCACATCTCTCTAGAAGTTGGTTAACCTAGCACGGTCTACATCCAATTTTCTAATCCCATCCTCCTTTTCTTCTCTCATTCTCTATATCAACATATATATACATACATATATATATCTATTATACATACATATATACATATATAAATAAGATAATTATTTCCATTTAATTTAATTCCCTCATTTTTTCTTTTGTTCTCGTATTATCTTTTATTTGTTAATTAAGAAAATGCCAAAAAAAGTAGAAAAGAGAAAAGATAACTGATGTAAAAACATTTATATCATATAAACCATCTATTTATACATGTTCTTAGGCATATAGTTGCATCATACATTATAAATATTGCATAGCATGCATCATCTTGCATTTAGGTTAGATTATATAAAATTTAGGTTAATTATCTCTTTTTATGGTCAAGAAAGAGAGCAATATCTTATCAGGGCCTCGGATTGAAGATCCAACCATACGGATCTGATCAGGGCGATGATTGGAGTTCAATGACTCCAAGATCACCCTGAACGGACTTCCACAGTATCAGATGCAGTCCGAGAAAGATTAGAGATCAAGGGGCAATGTGGTGTAAATCCATACCTCAAACGACAAATCCGACCACACAGATGGGTTCAGATCGATGATCGTAGCTCAACAGTGTGAAAATCGATCCAATCGGACATCTGTAGCACTACCTACAAGTATATGAAGACAAACAACTAGAATGGTTCCACGTGGCACCATCCCAGCCATCTGCGCATGGCATCAGCCCGCTCCTCTTCCTCAAAGGCCTCTCCATCGTGCAATCTCAGTTATTGGATCTTGATCCAACGGCTGAGATTTACTCAAGGCCGTACCCTCTCCTCATTTGAAGGCATGGGATTGGAAGATCTCAATCGTTGGAACACAATCCAATGGTTGCTAGTGCCGGCCCTTAAAACATAAACGCGACCAAATGGCAGCCGTAGAGTAGTGGCTGGGCGCTTCACATGCGAGAGGAGGATGCAAGATCGAGCCTCGCCCCGCCTTAAATCATGCGGGCAAGCGAGTGTAGCTCAATTTGGGCCATCAGATCTTGATCATGTGGCGGGAGATGCAGCTACATGGCATGCGGGATGAGCGTTTTTCGGGCACACGCGCGATGATTCTTGATCGAATGTGTGATCGTATGCACGCACGCCCAACAGATGAAGGCTCTCGCGGCTTTTAAGCCGTTCGATCTCGCGATCGGACGGCTAAGTGTGCTGGGACGTGCTTGTGCATTGAAACCAAGGGAGAATAAGTGGCGAGCACATGCGAGTGCACTAAGCCCACGTTCAGGGCTTTAATGATGCTTAAATTCACCAATAAAGGCCCTTGCATTAATGTTTTAAACTTGAAATGACCTAATTGCCCCTTCAAACCTCACCTTTAAATAGCCTTACGACCCTCACATATTTCTCATCCCTTTCTCTCTTCTCTCACCCCCTCCAAAGCTCTAAGAGCTTGTCCCAAACCTGAGACGCTCCTCTAGAGTTAAAAATACAAGTTTTCCACCTTCTCATCCCCTTCGTGGAGCATCCCGCAGTTGTCCACTCACCAGTATTCGGGAAGCGGATCCCCCTGTGACATCGCCCTGGCCCATTCTCCGTCATCCGTCGTCGTTCTCTTTCGCCCCGCATCTCACCATCTTCCAGGCGCTCCAGGAAGTGGATCCCCCTGCAACGTTGCCCTGTCCCATTCTCAGTCATCCATCGTCGTTCTCCTTCATCCCGCATCTCACCATCTTCGTCTGGGCACTCCGTCAATGCGTCTCATCCTCCAAGTAGCCATCGAGGAGGATAACTTCTCTCCACCTTTTTACTACTTTCTAGTTGTAAGATTTTCCACTTTCTACTGTAGTGGTTAGTTGTAATAGACATCATTTTGTGGTTATGAAATATATGTTTATTCTATTTCTATTTTGTGTTTATTTGTAATATTCTCTCTCTCTTCTATTCGTTATTCTTTAAGTAGATAGCTAGTTTTGAATAAATTCGACCAGCTAATCTGTTTCGTGACAAATAAAACAAACGTAATTTTTAATCAAACGTCTGCCTCCCTATGTTCGACCCGAAATTCCTTTTGAGTTTTGGTTAAATTTACCTGTTGACGATTTTTCTCGCAAATCGCACTACAACGATGGGTTTTCCAAACTCAAAACCTTTTTGTGTTTTGGCATTGTTGCCGGGGGAGTCGACGCTCTTTGATTTTTTGCATTTTCCCACCTTACTTATCCTTTACCTCACTTCTCTCCTTTCTTATTATGATTGCATATACTCTCTTGAGATGGGCAAAAGTGGTAGATTGGAGTAAGATGCTATTGAAGGGTCAGTAAGTTTACCCCCACCTCCCCACCCACTAGATTTCTTTCCATCACCTAATAACGCAAACCCTAATTAACCTAGGAGTTCTCATAAACCCTAAGGTTAGTTTTGATTGTTTGGTTGTCACCTCCACTTGCCTCACCCTCAGCATATAAAGAAAAATTTAAAAAAAATCTCACAGAGGTACACAACCTCTTCTGATTCTTCATACTCAACTGGTAACCCGATCTTTGGGACTGGTACACTCATCAACACATAATTGAGTAGAAATCAGATTAGTTAATCACTTGTGTGGCTAATTAAGTGGTGTATCAGGCCAATTGTTTGAGTTGTTTGGGTCGCACCACTTCAACTAAAAACAACTCATCAAGTAGCTGCCACATAAGTTCAACTTTTAGGGATTTACCAGGCACTCCACATTCCTTTAAGCTTTAAAGGAAAACATCTTCACCTGTGCTATCAAAACCTTGTGTGCCAACTGAACTTGATTGAATATACCTAAAGTTAAATCCTAAAAGCTACTAAGCAAGATTTAAACCCTACAATTCACTACATCCAAAAATAATCTTGCTTAAAAACCACTGGTTGTGGATGCACACACATATCAATCAAACATTAAGGGCACAACCCAGATAAAGGGCCCATCACATTCCAAAGCACATTCAAACCTAAGCCTAATTAAAACAAAGTAGATGTTGGCCTTAAGGATTGGACTTGCTCTTCAGAGCCCAGATCGAGATTATTTTCGATTAGTCTGTTTCTACCATTCAATCTGATGTCTAGGTAGGGGAGCAGAATCAAACGATCACAGTTGGGGGGCACACTAGGAATTGGAGGTGCAAGCCAAAGGAAGAACCTTCTCCCTAACCCCTCCCTCTAACTGGTACGATTGACTAGAAAGAAGTAGATCACATCGTTTCTTCACCTCAAGATGGGTTCTGGTAGTCTGTAGGTCTTTAGGCTAACCCACTTAAGGACATGTTTGATTGTTTGTATTGCAGGGCACCTTTCTTCCTCCCATCTGTCATGGATCATTCCACATCCTATTCGCACTTCCACTCCTACCCTCCTGTTATGACCTGGTTCCTGAATCCTTATAAGACACGAGACCGAACCGACTCGACTGATCCCAAGGTCCAGTCGTCCAACGAGAAAGTAACCAAAAAGTAGTAAAATAAACCACATTCACCATGCTAGCAACTAACAGTAACAAAAGTACAACAGTAAAGAAGTAAACTACTACAGTACACACCACCACAACAGTAGAAAAGTAAACGGGTACAGGAATACAAAGTGAAAAACAAGGAGTACATAATATAAAGGTACAATAAGCTACTCACTACTACAAATGAGTACAAAAGAACTACAACTACTGGGCTCTACTGGGCCGAGCACCCACTGTAGCCGTGTGCCTAGGCTACTCAATACCTGGACCTGAAAAGGTTATGAGTACAAAACGTCAACAAACGCTAAGTAGAGTGGCAACCAACTACTAAAGCAGTAAAGGTGGATAAGTAGCTATTGTTTTTCAATTTCTTTCTTTCTTTAACTAATTATTCTTTCTTTCACCACTTAATTTAATTAGCAGGTCTATTTCTTGATCTCGAATGTTCCTCGTGGAAACGATCTTGATTGCAGTCTTTTCCGAAGAGTAGAAGTAGCACGTGGTGCTCTTCTGGCCGGGAGAGTCCCCCGTGGTGGTCCTACACCCAGTCAACCACCCCAAGGTTATTGACAGACGTAACGGTGACTATGGCACGCGTGATAAATGCATGGGTAGCTAGCCCACATTGGCACGCGGTCAGTCATTTCCATTAGCGGGTGCACCCAAAGCACAGCACGGAACCAGTATAAGGCATAGCCCTCTCAGTAACAGGGGTCAAGCCCCTAAGAACCAAATAGGGGTCTCGCCCCTCCACAGTCCGCGCACCCTCGCCTGACTACCCCGGTTTGCCCAGTGGGCCTAACAACTCGGTGTAAGGCGGCTAGCTGAACCCTAGGCCCCATGGGGTGGCTAGCACTCTCCCTACACTAGTAGCTCTCCCTGGTAATGTGTACGCGAGGGCCAAGAAGTCGGTACAGAGTGGCCAATCCTAACCCTGGGTCCCAACCCAAGGGTGGCTAGCTCTGCTCTACACTAAACAGGGGGATAGTCACTTTCCTTGGTACTCCGTACTCAAGGGCCAGCTCACTTCCCCACTCACATTCCCAGTTCCATTTCATTTATTTCCAGGAGCTCTACTCCTAATTCCCCGTAGGGTTCATGCTCATATTTCTCAGGCCAAGCCATGCCAGGTTTCATCATTTCTATTTCCATTCTCAGGTTATACACATGCAATTGTACTCTATTTCATATTCGATTTATTCACAGATAGCTCATGTTCCAACCTTCACCTTTCCATTTCCAAATTATATACATGCAGCTCATATTACGTCATTTCACGGGTATAACAGAAAGGTTACATTCAACAGTTAACTAACACAACTACTATAGGTTCCGTAGGCAACTGTTATTCATTTACAGGCAATAGTTATCATTCTATCTACTCATTCAAGACTGCAATTCATTCATTCAATACAGAAAATCCAGTATTTCTAGTCCTAGGATTCATGCCATATTGATGTAAACACATTTACACTACTTAAGATGTCTATTTATGCATGCTCTTAAGCATAGGATTGCATTCCATGATATAAATATTGCATAACATGCATCATCTTGCATTTAGAGTAGTTTGAATAAAATGGAGGTTAATTGTCTACTTTTATGTGCTTGGACAAGGAAAACATTTTATCGGAGCCTTGGATCAAAGATCCAATCGTATGGATGTGATCAGGGCGACGATTGGAGTTCAACGATTCCAAGATTGCCCTAATCAGGCATCCGTAGCATCAAATAGTGACCGGGGAACCTTAGAAGATCAAGGGCCAGGATGGTGCAAATCCGCACTTCAAATGACAAATCCAACTACATGGATGAATTCGGATCGACGATCGCAGCCCAACGACGCAAAAATCAAGTCAATCCGATATCCGTGGCACCATCTACAACTTCCAGAAGATGGACGGCCAAGATGGAGCCACGTGGTGCCATCCTGGCCGCCCAAACGGTCGCATGAATCTATGAAGGTGCCACACCCGCTCCCTCTCCGCCGTTGGATCCTGATACAATGGCTGTGGGAGGCCACACCTAAAAGCTCCCACTCGACCATCCGTGCCTCGTAGCGTAGCGGTCGAGTGCGCTTACGCGAGCTGCGGGCGCGGGTTCGAGCCGCAGCGAAGGGGAGGAAGGCGCGGGAGTGCAGGCGATGGCGGGCATCGGATCCTGATCGAACGGCCGTCTTCGCTCAATCGAGATCACGCGCGATTGAACGCGCGGCGTCACGTGGCATCACACGCGCCAGGCGGGCGCGCAGCAACGGGCGATCACGTGTCTTAAGCCGTCCGATCTCGCGATCAGACAGCTGAGAATCAAAGTATGTGGGCGTAAGCGTTGTGTGCGGGTAGCTGAGGAGGCGCACGTGGGTGCGGGAGCTACGCCCACGTTAGGAGCTTTAGTGACGGATTTATCCGTCACTAAAGACCCCTCATTTATTATTTTGAAGATATAATGACCATTTTGCCCCCACTCCTTGCAACTATAAAAGGAGACTCCCTTCATACGAAATTCTCATCCCTTCCTTCTCCTCTCTACCTCTCCAAAGCTCAAGAGAAGCTTGTCCCACACCCGAGATGCTTCTCGCGAGATAAAGTCCAAATTTTCGTCCCCCTTCGGAAGTGGATCCCGCGACGACGACGGCGTGCTGCTCCATTCCCGTTCTTCTGCTTTGTCCTCCTTTGTCCTGCCTCGTTCTCCTTCGTCCAGGCGTCGTCCCGTCCGGCTCGTCCTCCAAGCGACCGTCGAGGAGGATTTCTCTCTCCCTATTCCTTTTACTGCTTTCTAGTATAGATTTACTGCTTTCTAGTGTAGTTCTGCTCGTCCTCCAGGCGACCGTCGAGGAGGACATTTCTCCCTCCATTCTTTTAATGCTTTCTAGAGTAAATTTATCATTTTCTAGTGCAATTGTTTTATGCTTTCTAGTTATAATGAACAATCTTCTTAATGATAAATTCTTTGTTTATTCTACATCTCATTTTGATTTCTATGTATAATATTCTCTCTCTCTCTCTTCTATTTATTGTAAATAATTAGATAGTTTTAAATTGAATTACTTCGTGACAAATAAAAAGAAACGCGTAGTTTTTAAATCAAACTCCGCCTCCCTGTGTTCGACCCGGAATTTTCATTTCGGTATAAATTTTATTTGTTGAACACGAATTCTTCGCTTTCAAGCAACAATGACAGGTTCTCCAAAACTGAACACGTTAGCGTAGCGATTCGCGCGTGCAACATTTTGGCACCGTTGCCGGGGAGGCAACGATTTCCCATCTTTTCTTCGCATTTCTTGCACTTTATTTGTTTTCTAACTAGCTTTCTCTTGTGTCTATTGTTTTGCAGAGACCTCCATCAAGGAATCAACAAGCGGTAGACTGGAGTAAAGTGCAGTTGAAGACAACTGTAAGTGCTCCCCCATTCTTTTCCCCTCCATAGATTTCATTTGCCACATTAAATCCAAATTCCAATTAACCTAGGTGTTTGCATAAATCCTAGGAATAGTTTGGTTGTTTGGATTCTCACTCACATTCATTCCACCTTCATTTATATATATAAAAAAAAAACAAAAAGATAATTTCGTGGGGCAATTTTCAACAAACAAACAACATACACCCACATTCAAAGGCACTTAACCGAATTGATTTGTTTCTACTCAATCGGATTCTGATCTGTGGAACCGGTACACATAAAGCAACACATAAAAGAGTAGAAGTCATTCTAGGTTAACCATCTTTGTGTGCCTAACTTAGTGGTGAATTTGTGGCCAGTTGTTTGAGTTAATTGGGCCACACCACTTCAAATAAAATAACTCATCAAGTAGCTGCCAATTAGGTTCAACTCTTAAGGATTTACCAGGCACTCCACATTCTTTTTAAGCTTTAAAGGAAAACATCTTCACCTGTGCTTGTAAAACCTGGTGTGCCAATGAAACTTGTTTGAAAATACCTAATGTTGAATCCTAAAAGCTAATAAGCAAGATTTGAACCGTAAAATTCACCGCATCAAAAAAATAATCTTGCTTGAAAATCATTGGTTGTGCATGCACACACAAATCAATCAATCATTAAGGGCACAACCCATTTAAAGGGCCCATCACATTCCAATGCACATTTAAACCTAGCCCTAAATAAAACAAAGTAGACGTTGGCCTTAAGGATTGAACTCGCTCTTCAGAACTCAGAACGAGATTATTTTCGATTAGTCTGCTTCTACTGTTCAATCTGATGTCTAGCTAGGAGAGCAGAGTCAAACGATCGCAGCTGGGGGGTACACTAGGAACCGGAGGCACAAGCCGAAGGAAGAACCTTTTCCCTAGTCCCTCTTTCTAATTGGTTGGATTGAACAGACGGAAGTAGATAAAATTGTTCCTTTATCTCAAGACGGGTTTTGGGAGTCTGTAGGTCTTTAGGCTAACCCATTTAAGGATAGGTTTGATTGTTTGTATTGCAGGGTGCCTTTCTTCCTCCCGTATCTCATGAATCCTTCCACATATTTCACGCATTCCTGCTCTTTCCCTCCTGTTGTGAATTATCCTCAACATGACGATTATCCCGACTCGTATTGTAATCAACCATCAATTAGTTGGGATAATTTGGATTGGGGATACAATTCTGGACCCCCATGTTTAGGGTCTAACCCTGAACACTTTGATTTTGATTTGTATCCTTCTCAGAGCTACATCGATTATAGATCATCTTCCTTTCATGCACAACCTAATACGATCTACAATCAAGAAGGATACACCGATCTTTACCCAACCTCTGATTTCACTGCCTTTAGGTCATCACTATCTTTTGAACAATCTGAAATGACCTATTTTCAGGAAGGGTATAACGAATCTCAATTCGTTAATTCCCCTGCATTGAGCCCAAACCCGCCCAACCCTGAACCAACTCATTTGGTTCAGGTTAATCAGGTTCAAGATAAGGTTCTGGCTAACTTGAGGAATATTATTCAATCTTTAGAAGTTCAGCCAATACCTTGCATTGAGAGATTGGAGCCCCTGATTGAAATGATTGATGATTTGAATAAGTCTTTGTTGGATTAGCTCCAGGACATTAAGGATAAGAACCTGGGTGAGTTTCTACTTGGGAAATTAGCGAAATTGAGGATGAGATTCGTGGTTGCTTTGATTCAATCTTGGGATGATTCCCAGGATGAACCCTCTTCAGGAAAGCCAATGACAGAACCCACTCAGGCACCTGTTGAGGGGGACATGTGTTATGACCAGATTGAATTAAAGCGACCAATTAAGGAAGATCTGATTTCTTCACCTGAGATCCCTGAGTCGAGTTACAAGGAAACATATGTCACCTTGGAACAGAAAGTGACAAATGATTTTGGGACATACATTGATACAGATCCAGATTTCTTTGATGGTGAAGATTCAAGTTGCGAAGTCTCACACGAGTTTTCAGAACACGATTTTTGTGAGACGATTGGGCTTAAGGAATCTAATAGATCATTTGATAGCCCAATAATTGAGGAAACTGATCTTAGGGCACACATTACGGATCCAGAATTACATTTTCTGGAGGATTCAATTCAATGCCCTGATTGTCAGTTACACCCCGTTGAGCTTATCGATAATTCTATTTCTAAGATATTTAGACCCAAGTCAATTCTGATTCCGCCACATCATTTAGACTTGGAGATTTCAGACGGGGTGATTAACATGCAAGAGGTCTCAGAATTTAACATTCGAAATGAGGAGGATAGGAGCTGGGAAGTTCTGATTTGGGAAGTTACTTTTGGAGGAAATGGAAGATTGAGTCGAAGGGTTCCTTTTAAGCTAAAACCATCAAATCAGAACCCTTACGACATTTGTTTCGAGGATGTCAAACTCAAGCACACATTCAACGATTATCCTTTTGAGCTTCAATTCTCTATAACCCGACTTTTTGGTCTTGGGTTGCATCCTCATAAATCGCAGGCCCGACCCCGCTTGCATTCTGATTTTAGGTTTTGGGTAATTTTTATCCAGAACCTAAGATATTCTCGATTATGGGGAATGGGTCTGCACCATAATCTGGTCCACATCTGTGGACCGCTGTTGATAGGTCAGAAGATTCTTCTATTTATTCTAATTCTGACCTGCACTTGTGAATTCTTCATTTCTTTTCTTTGTATAGTGTGCCTAGCTGAAGGCACTAAACTCAGCACATATACAGTTTTTCTTAGTTTTCATCTCAGAGCGGACCTGACATTCACGCAATTCAGGTGCTTTCTATGCTTTTCTACTCTGTTTTATGTCTTTTTAATACAATGAGGACATTGCATTAGATAGGCATGGAGGGGTAGATTTGTTTTATTTTCTTTTATTAAAAAAAAATTCGGAATTAGGAAAGAGAATTTGGGTTTAAGAAAATTTTCAATCTTTGGAAATACTACATTAAGATCAGAACACAAAGACCCTTCAGGTCTTTGGACTTAATTAACCCGTGTATCTACGAAAATGTGGATTTGTCTTTGAGTCCTCGCCATCTTAATTCTATCGTAATTGGAATAAATAAGTTTGGGTGATAAGTACACGACTTATCAACCCGCCCTCTGATTTGAGGGAATTTTGAGTCTTAAGCATCTACACACTTTCTTTGCACTGACTCGTTGTTCGGCGATTCTAACGGAAATTGGGTAGCTAATGAGCATTCTAAGCTGACATGGCTGGTAAGTTATCGTGGGTAACAGCTCATAGGTAGGTTGTCCAGAGCCCAATCATTGGACCTTTCTCTCTTTGCTGCCTTTAGGTAAATCTTAGACCAGGGAAGCCACCTATTTAAAAAAGAAAAAAAGAAAAAAAATCAAAAAGAAAAGGAAAAAAAAAGAAATAAGCCACACTTCGTCGCACGAGTATGGCTGGCAAGTTGTCGGTGGTAACAGCTCATCGGCCGGTTATCCAGAACCCAGCTCAGTAAATTCACTAAAAATTCCCAAAACACTTAGGAAGAAGTGGATAAGTAGAATTAACCGGGGAGATATACACTGGATTCACCCTTGTGTTGACCCCGTAAAAAAATAAAAGTAGGGAGAAAGCTACCGGTTGTAAAGATACACCTTTAGGCAGAATTCTTTTTGAGGTCACCTAGAGGCGTAGAAATTCAAAGTCCGTTTTAACTGCCGGTCAACGAGTCTATCACAATCACAATAAGATTCTTAAAGCTTAGGGTTCTCATCAAATCTTGGGTGAGTTGAATGGCCGTAGAAAGCCACTCTTAAATCCTAAAATTTGAAAATCCAAAAAAATTAGAAAAGAGTAAAAAGAGAAAAAGAATTTTCCTTTGAATAAGGCGAGGGCTTGAGGCGGTCTGTATTTTGGCTGATACCCGGGCACTGTTGTGTCTTTGAAAGTTCAGTTCCTAAGTAGACAATTTCTTAATGATTGAAAATAACTCAGGTCCAAATAATCCAACCTAATTCTTTTATAAATAGCATATAGTTTTTGCTAGGGACTAGCAAAAGATAGGTATGGGGGTATGATGTAAACACATTTACACTACTTAAGATGTCTATTTATGCATGTTCTTAAGCATAGGATTGCATTCCATGATATAAATATTGCATAACATGCATCATCTTACATTTAGAGTAGTTTCAATAAAATGGAGGTTAATTGTCTCTTTTTATGTGCTTGGACAGGGCAAACATTTTATCGGGGCCTCGGATCAAAGATCCAACCATATGGATGTGATCTGGGCGACGATTGGAGTTCAACGACTCCAAGATCGCCCTAATCAGGCATCCGTAGCATCAAATAGTGACAGGGGAACCCTAGAAGATCAAGGGCCAGGATGGTGCAAATCCACACTTCAAATGACAAATCCGACTGCACGGATGAATTCGGATCGACGATCGCAGCCCAACTACACAAAAATCAAGTCAATCTGACATCCGTGGCACCATCTATAACTTCCAGAAGATGGACGGCCAAGATGGCGCCACGTGGTGCCATCCCGGCCACCCAAACGGCCGCATGAATCTCTGAAGGCCCCGCACCCGCTCCCTCTCCGCCGTTGGATCCCGATACAACGGTTGTGGGCAGCCGCGCCCAAAAGCGCCCTCTCGACCATCCGCGCCTCGTAGCGCAGCGGTCGAGTGCGCTTACGCGAGCTGTGGGTGCGGGTTCGAGCCGCAGCGAAGGGGAGGAAGGCACGAGCGTGTAGGCGATGGCGGGCGTCGGATCTTGATCGAATGGCCGTCTGTGCTCAATCGAGATCACGCGCGATTGAACACGCGGCGTCACGCGGCATCACACGCACCAAGCGGGCGCGCGGCGACGGCTGAGAATCAAACTATGTGGGCGTAAGCATTGTGCGCGGGCAGCTGAGGAGGCGCGTGTGGGCGCGGGAGCTACGCCCACATTGGGAGCTTTAGTGACGGATTTATCCGTCACTAAAGACCCCTCATTTATTATTTTGAAGATATAATGACCATTTTTCCCCCACTCCTTGCAACTATAAAAGGAGACCCCCTCCATACGAATTTCTCATCCCTTCCTTCTCCTCTCTACCTCTCCAAAGCTCAAGAGAAGCTTGTCCCACACCCAGGAAGCTTCTCGCGAGATAAAGTCCAAATTTTCGTCCCCCTTCGGAAGTGGATCCCGCGACGATGACGGTGTACTGCTCCGTTCCCGTTCTTCTGCTTCGTCCTCCTTCGTCCCGTCCAGTTCGTCCTCCAAGCGACCGTCGAGGAGGATTTCTCTCTCCCTATTCATTTTACTGCTTTCTAGTGTAGTTCTGCTCGTCCTCCAAGTGACCGTCGGGGAGGACATTTCTCCTTCCATTCTTTTAATGCTTTCTAGAGTAAATTTATCGCTTTCTAGTGCAATTGTTTTATGCTTTCTAGTTATAACGAACAATCTTCTTAATGATAAATTCCTTATTTATTCTACATCTCATTTTGATTTCTATGTGTAATATTCTCTCTCTCTTCTATTTATTGTAAATAATTAGATAGTTTTAAATTGAATTACTTCGTGAAAAATAAAAAGAAACGCGTAGTTTTTAAATCAAACGTCCGCCTCCCTGTGTTCGACCCGGAATTTTCATTTCGGTATAAATTTTATTTGTTGAACACAAATTCTTCACTTTCAAACTACAACGACAGGTTCTCCAAAATCGAACACATTAGCATAGCGATTCGTGCGTTCAACACATATCCTAGGTTCTAATTATTCATTCCACACCTCCAATTAGGTTGAAATTAAATTAAGGGGAAGCCACTCTACCGGTAAGCCTAAGAGTAGTGGGGGCTTGATCGGCAAGTCCACGTGCCCCAGCAAACCCCAAACCCGTAACGGAACGAGGTCCTATCACAAGGGTCAATCACAAGAGACTACTCAAAACAGTATAGAAAGTATTCCAACAAGTAGAGGAATTCATACGGGAAACAACGGTATCTTAATTGCGGAAATCAAACCTCGAACAGACCCTAAATGGGTCAAAAATAGTAATTCTGACTCAAATCAGACGTCTGGAACACCTTCCAGATGTCTTAAAAGAGTCCAGAGTCATACCTCAAGTCCTGTGCCACTCCTTAGACGTCCAAGAACTCTGTTGGACCGTCTGCACTTAGTTCCAGATGTCCGACCACCTCTCCGGACGTCTGGAAATGCTTCCTATCGTCTGGTGCCTCGCCCAGACGTTCGAACTACGTGGGAGGGAGTGTCCCACGCCTTCCCAAAGCAACCTCTACGCAAATCAAGCTAAGATCTTCTCAATAAGGCACGAAACAGTACCTCGGCAGAATGGCCTACATGGCCGTATCCGCAAAGGAGATGTACGTTCGCGAAGCTTACCTCTCAATCATCTGGAACCTCCTCCAGACTTCGGCTACATTGTCTGGACGTCCCTCCAGACGTCTAATTCTGGGAAAATCCTAGAACCGACACCTGCCTTCGCCTCCTCGCGCCACGCGTGGCCGCGCCGTGCCTGCTAGCCTGCTGCTCCGGCTGCAGCAATGTTGGGGAGGACCTCCCCGACACACCTCTCCACCTCGCGCACACACCAACCGGCTATGAGCTCCCTGGCGAACTCCCATGCGAGCTCGCGTGCTTGCTCTCCTCTCTTCCCCTTGCTGCTCCTCCTCTCCTCCCACGCCGCTCACGCTCGCAGCTCGTTGCTCTTGCTGGAGGAAGGAGAAGGGTGGCTGGAAGTGGGGGTGGTGTGAGGGAGAGGAGGGGGGTTATATAAGGTGTGGGGTTAGGGTTTACGTTGAGCGAGAGGAGAGAGAAGGAGAAGAAAACGATGGTCGCGTACTGTCTGCACGCAGCACGCATGCAGACGTGAGGACGTACATGAAAATTTTGATTTTCAGACGTCTGGGAATGAGTCCAGACTTCTTGCAAGACATCTGACCCTCAGTCCAGACGTCATACCAAATGTCTGACCTAAAGTACGGACGTCTTAAAAAGGCTTAATGACACGGGTCTTAACAACATAACAAACTCAAAGGAAGTTTCATCCCCGAAACTTGAGCTAACTAGGGTGCGGAAAAAGAACAACATACGCATAACAAACTCAAAGAGGACCGAAGTCGGTCCAAAAAGACGTACCCTGAAAGAGCTCCGGTACCGCTCTCGCATTATCGCCTCAGGCTCCCAGGTAGCCTCCTCATACCTCTGGCTCCTCCACAAGACCTTCACCAGGGGTACCTACTTTCGTCTCAAACTTCGGACGGCTCTGTCTAGTATCTGCACTGGTCACTTAGGGTAGGTCAGGTCGTCACCCACCTCGACCTCTCGTGGCTCAGAACGTGATTGGGATCGGCGACGTACTTCCTGAGGTTGGACACATGGAACACGCCGTGCACACCAGAAAGCTGGGGAGGAAGGGCAAGCTTGTAAGCAACGGGTCCAATCCGCTCCAGGACATCAAAGGGCCCCACAAACCTCGGTGCTAGCTTCCCTTTCACCCCAAAATGCTGCAGGCCCTTCATGGGCGAAAAGCGAAGGAAGACGTGATCCCCAACCTCAAACTTCACCTCTCTGCGCTTCCGATCCATGTAGCTCTTCTGTCTGCTCCTGATAGTGCGAAGTCGTCTGTGTATCTGCTCAATCACCTCCTGACTCTGTCGAATCAGCCAAGGGCCATCCTCCCACTTGGTCCCCACCTCAACCCAACTCAAGGGTGCAGTACACCTCCGTCCGTACAGAGCCTCGTAGGGTGCCAGGACGATGCTCGAGTGGTAGCTGTTATTATATGCAAACTCCGCCAGGGGCAAGTGCTCCTCCCAAGAGCCCCTCCACTCCAGTACATAAGCACGTGAAAGGTCCTTAAGTGTCTGTATCGTGCGCTCTGACTGTCCGTCCGTCTGGGGGTGGTATGATGTACTGAACCTCAATTGTGTCCCCAAGGCCTTCTGAAACTCAACCCAAAATTGAAACATAAAGGGGGTATCCCGGTCGGATACAATCTCCCGTGGAACTCCGTGCAGTTGTACCATGTCTCGAATATACCTCTCTGCCAACTGTGCCGGTCGCAAAGTGACTCGGATCGGCAAGAAACATGTCGTCTTTGTCAATCTGTCTATAATCACCCAGACTGCGTCGTGTCCTCACTGGGTAATGTGCAAGCCCACTACCAAGTCCATGGTGATGCTCTCCCACTTCCACTTTGGCACTGGAAGTGGCTACAGCGGCCCTACAAGCCTCTGATGCTCGGCTTTCACCTGGTGGCACGCTAAACACTGCTGTACGAATTCACCTACATCCCACTTCATTCCCCTCCACCAAAAGTGCATCTCAGATCATGATACATCTTTGTGTTCTTGGGATGTATGGTGAACCTAGAACCGTGTGCCTTAGTCAGGAGCTTTCTCAACAGCTCCTCATCCCTGGGAACGCACAAATGTCCCCTCATGCGAAGCACCCCGTCGGTAAAGGAGAAGTCTCCAGGGTCCCCTGATAGTACTCTATCATGCAACGACTGCAAGTACGGGTCTGCCATCTGTCCTGTGATGATGCGGTCTAGTAACTCTGGCCTCGTCTGTCGTGTCACAGTCACTGCCCCACAGTGCCCCAGTAACTCTAGGGGTCGCCAATTGCCCATCTCCTCCATGAGTCTCCAACTCTGTGCCTGTAAACTGGCCAAGTGGGTGGGCGCCTTCCGGCTCAAGGCGTCAGCCACCACGTTGGCCTTCCCTGCATGGTAGGAAATGTTGCAGTCATAGTCCTTCAGGATCTCTAACCAACGTCTCTGTCTCATGTTGAGCTCCTTCTGATCAAACAAGTACCTGAGGCTCTTATGATCTGTGAAAATCTCAAAAGTCTCATCATACAGGTAGTGCCTCCAAGTCTTCAGTGCGAAGACGACAGCTACCAACTCTAGGTCGTGGGTAGGGTAGCTATGCTCATGGGGCTTCAGTTGCCGTGAAGAGTAAGCGACAACGTGACCCCACTTCATGAGCACACCCCCCAACCCCTGTAAAGAGGCGTCCGTGTACACAACGAAACTACCACTGCTGTTCGGAATGGTAAGCATGGGAGCCGAAGTCAGCCTCTCCTTCAGCCCCTGAAAACATGCCTCACAAGCGTCTGTCCAAGAAAAGGGCACATCCTTCCAGGTCAACTATGTCATAGGACGTGCAATCTGTGAGAAACCCCTGATAAACCGCCGATAGTAGCCTGCCAGTCCCAAGAAGTTGCGGATCTCTGTCACTGTACGTGGTCTCTCCCACCTAAGCACTGCCTCAACCTTGGCTGGATCCACAGCCAAGCCATCCCCTGATATCACATGACCTAGAAAAGTCACCTCCCTCAATTAGAACTCACACTTGCTGTACTTGGCATACAACCTACATCGTCTCAATGTGTCCAAAACCATCTGCACATGCTGTCCGTGCTACGCCTGATCTCGAGAGTAGATGAGCACATCATCAATAAATACCACCACAAACTGATCCAAGTATGGTCTGAACACTCGGTTCATCAAATCCATGAAAGCAGTGGGGGCATTGGTCAGCCCAAATGGCATGACCAAAAGCTCATAGTGTCCGTACCGGGTGCGGAAAGCTGTCTTGGAGACGTCGGTCTCCTTGATCCTCAGTTGGTGGTAGCCAGACCTCAAGTCTATCTTGGAGAATACCGTGGCACCTTGCAACTGGTCAAACAAGTCGCCAATCCTCGGCAACAGATACCTGTTCTTGATGGTAACCCTATTTAGCTGTCTGTAGTCCACACAAAGGCATAGGGTACCATCCTTCTTCTTCACAAATAATACCGGGGCTCCCTACGGAGACGCACTAGGCCTCACAAAGCCCTTCTCCAGAAGGTCCTGCAACTGAGACTTAAGCTCTCGCAGCTCAAGTGGTGCCATCCTGTAAGGTGCTGTAGAAATGGGGCAGGTCCCCGGTACCAGTGAGATCTCAAACTCGATCTCATGCTCGGGCGGTAGTCCTGCCAGCTCCACTGGGAACACGTCGGGGTACTCTCTGACCACTGGGATACTCTGAAAATCTGTCATGGGGCTGGGCATGCCACTACATAAGCCAGAAAGGCCTCACACCCTTGGCCCAAAAGTCTCACTACCCGAAGTGCAGAAATGCACCTGAAACCTCCATCCACTAGCTGTCCGTGAAAGTCAAAAGGAGGCATCTCTGGTATGGAGAAGACGATCTTCCTCTCAAAACAGTCCACCAAAGCGTGGTAGGCGGACAACCAGTCCATCCCCAGAATCACGCCAAAGTCTTCCATCGGTATCACAATCAGATCGATGGGGAGGCTGTGTCTCCCAACACTGACCTCACAGCCTGTGTAAACCTCCTCAGCTACAAACAGCTGACCACCCAGACCTCTGATCACAAACGGGTCCTCTAACAACACACAGTCCTGCCCCAAACTGACAGCAAAATTAGCAGTGACAAACGAGTGTGTGGCACCGGAATCAAAAAGTATGTAAACTAGTCTGCCGAAAACTGTAACCATACCTGCCACCACTGAACCTGAAGCTATGGCGTCTCTGTGTGTTAGGGCGTTAATATGCCCTTCAGCTCTAGGTGTGGATGAAGCAACCACACTCTGTGTCGGATGGGTAGTCGCTGGCCGGTACTCTCCTCGTGACTGTTGACCTCCCCCGCGCGTCTGGGAACCACAGCCTCCTGCTCGTCCTCCAGTGCTCGACGTGAGGAGCATCTGCTAACCTCTAGCCCTAGATGGGCAATCCCTCCTGATGTGGCCCGGCTGGCCACACTAGTAGCAAAGGGGAACTCAACTCTTACCCTCGGTAGGTCCCTGCTGACAGCTAGCCCCTGTCGGGGGCCCTCAAAGGCCACTGACGGCCCTGCAAAGTGTGACGACTCTCCTGTGGGCACCACATGACTCCTCTCTCGCCAGCCCTATGAGTAGTCTGGCTGGTAGGGCCTCTTCCGTCTGCTGTCAGTGTCATATGCGGCCGGGTTGGTCTCGTCATATGTCATAGCTACCTCCACCACTCTAGAGAATGTAGGCAGCTTCAGGGGTTTAACATACCCCCGAATAACAGGCTGGAGCCCCTTGGTGAACCTCCATAGGCACTCCTCCTCGATAGCCACAGCTGTCGTGGCAAAACAAGATAGGTCCAGAAAACACGTGCGATACGCGCTCACGGTCATTGTCCCATGGTAGAGAGTGTGGAACTCCATCCTCCTCTGATCCTGCCACATCTAGGGAAAGTACTGCTCGCAAAAGAGGGTGACAAACTGGTCCCAAGTCGGCTTGACCCTCTCCTTACCTCTAACCTCCCTCCACCACCTGTGTGCCACGCTCTCCAGCTGGTACGTGCAAAGGCCACGTAGCACTCCACAGGGGGGCGAAGGGTGTCAAAACCTTCTCTATCTGCTTGAGCCAATCCTCCGCCTCAGTCGGGTCCTCATCCCCCTTGAATGAGGGGGGCTTCAGCTTCTGGAACTGTCCAAAAAGCTCATAATGGCGCTGAAGTGGGGAAACTGGTATGCCTCCAGGCAAGGAGGGCTCGTGCTTGGAAGTGTCAGAGGATGGTGGGGGCAGTGGAGGACCACCCCCTCCCCCACGTCTAGCACTGTGTCTGTCTTGCGATCCCACAGAGGACTCCCCCTCCGCAACCCCAGGGAGAGCCACCTGTTGAAGCGAGTGAAGCTCCTCTGGTACGATCTCCCGTATCAGCTGGGTGAGGTCCTGGGCCTAAATGCCTAGAAGTAGTGGCTGGTCCACTGAGACGTCGGGCTCGACATGTCCACCCCTCCGACCTCGACCTCGACTACGTTCGTGGCCCGCCTCACTGACTCCACATCGAGGCATCTCCTGCAAGGAGACGCGAACACAAAACAGAAAGACGTCAATTCCATAGACATTCAGCAAAAGAACCTCAGAACATATGTCAAAAGGTACATTGTGGTGGTTACTCTAGTTACAAGCACGTGAATTGGTTATTTTCCACCTAGTTGGTTCACTTCTCGGGACGACCTTGCTCTGATACCATCTTGTTACGACCTGGTTCCCAAATCCCTACAGGACACGAGACCGAACCAACTCAACTGATCCCAAGACCCAGTCATCCAATGAGAAAGTAACCAAAAAGCAGTAAAATAAATCACATTCACCATGCTAGCAACTAACAGTAACAAAAGTACAGCAGTAAAGAAGTAAACTACTACAGTACACACCACCACAACAGCAGAAAAGTAAATGGGTACAGGAATATAAAGTGCAGAATGAGGAGTACAGAATGAAAAGGTATAATAAGCTACTCACTACTACAAATGAGTACAAAAGAACTACAACTACTGGGCTCTACTGGGCCGAGCACCCTCTGCAGCCGTGTGCTCAGGCTACTCAATACTTGGACCTGAAAAGGTTATGAGTACAAAACATCAGTGAACGCTGAGTAGAGTGGCAACCAACTACTAAAGCAGTAAAGGTAGACAAGTAGCTGTTGTTTTTCAATTTCTTTCTTTCTTTAACTAATTGTTCTTTCTTTCACCACTTAATTTAATTAGCAGGTCTATTTCTTGATCTCGAATGTTCCTCGTGGAAATGATCTTAATTACAGTCTCTTCCAAAGAGTAGAAGTAGCACGTGGTGATCTTCTGGCCGGGAGAGTCCCCCGTGGTGGTCCTGCACCCAGTCAACCACCCCAAGGTCATTGGCAGACGTAACGGTGACTATGGCACGCGTGATAAATGGACGGGTAGCTACCCCGCACTGGCATGCAGTCAGTCATTTCCATTAGCGGGTGTGCCCAAAGCATAGCACGGAACCAGTATAGGGCATAGCCCTCTCAGTAACAGGGGTCTAGCCCCTAAGAACCAAACAGGGGTCTCGCCCCTCCACAGTCCGCGCACCCTCGACTGACTACCCTGGTTTGCCTAGTGGGCCTAACAAGTCGGTGTAAGGCGGCTAGCTGAACATCGGGCCCCGTGGGATGGCTAGCTCTCTCCCTACACTAGTATCTCTCCCCGGTACTGTGTACGCGAGGGCCAAGAAGTCGGTATAGAGTGGCCAATCCTAACCTTGGGTTCCAACCTATAAGGGTGGCTAGCTCCGCTCTGCACTAAATAGGGGGACAGTCGCTTTCCTTGGTACTCCTACTCAAGGGCCAGCTCACTTCCCCACTCACATTCCCAGTTCCATTTCATTTATTTCTAGGAGCTCTACTCCTAATTCCCCGTAGGGTTCATGCTCATATTTCTCAGGCCAAGCCATACCAGGTTTCATCATTTCTATTTCCATTCTCAAGTTATACACATGCATTTGTACTCTATTTCATATTCAGTTTATTCACAGATAGCTCGTGTTCCAACCTTCACCTTTCCATTTCCAAATTATATACATGCGGCTCATATTACATCATTTCACGGGTATGATAGAAAGGTTACATTCAACAGTTAACTAACACAACTACTATATGTTCCACAGGCAACTGTTATTCATTTACCGGCAATAGTTATCATTCTATCTACTCATTCAAGATTGCAATTCATTCATTCAATACAGACAATGCAGTATTTCTAGTCCTAGGATTCATGCCATATCCTAGGTTCTAATTATTCATTCCACACCTGCAATTAGGTTGAAATTAAATTAAGGGGAAGCCACTCTACCAGTAAACCCAGGAGTAGTGGGGGCTTGATCGGCAGGTCGACGTGCCTCAGCAAACCCCAAACCCGCAATGGAACGAGGTCCTATCACAAGGATCAATCACAAGAGACTACTCAGAACCGTATAGAAAGTATTCCAACAAGTGGAGGAATTCATACGGGAAACAACGGTATCTTAATTGCGGAAATCGGACCTCGAACGGACCCTAAATAGGTCAAAAATAGTAATTTTGACTCAAATCAGACATCTGTAACACCTTCCAGACGTCCTAAAAGAGTCCAGAGCCATACCTCAAGTCCTGCGCCACTCTTCAGATGTCCAGGAACTCCACTGGATTGTCTGGACCCAGTTCCAGACGTCTGACCACCTCTTCGGATGTCTGGAAACACTTCCCGTCGTCTGGTGCCTCACCTAGACGTCCGAACTACGTGGGAGGGCATGTCCTGCGCCTTCCCGAAGAAACCTCTGCACAAATCAAGCTAAAATCTTCTCAATAAGGCACGAAACAGGGCCTCAGTGGAATGGCCTGCATGGCCGTATCCGCAAAGGAGATGTACATTCGTGAAGCTTACCTCTTAGTCGTTTGGAACCTCCTCCAGACGTCGGCTACGTCGCCTGGACATCCCTCCAGACGTCTGATTCTGGGAAAATCCCAGAACCAGCACCCGCCTTTGCCTCCTTGCGCTATACGTGGCCGCACTACGCCCACTCGCCTGCTGCTCCAGCTGCAGCAGTGTCGGGGAGGACCTCCCCGATGCACCTCTCGGTCTCGCGCATGCACCGACCGGCTGTGAGCTCCCCGGCGAGCTCCCATGTGAGCTGGCGTGCTTGCTCTCCTCTCTTCCCCTCGCTGCTCCTCCTCTCCTCCCACGCCGCTCACGTGCGTAGCTCGCTGCTCTCGCTGGAGGAAGGAGAAGGGTGGCTGGAAGTGGGGGTGGTGTAAGGGAGAGGAGGGGGGTTATATATGGTGTGGGGTTAGGGTTTGTGTCGAGCAAGAGGAGGAAGAAGGAGAAGAAAACGAGGGTCGCGTACAGTCTACACGCAGCACACACACAGACGCGAGTGCGTACACGAAAATTTTGATTTCCAGATGTCTGGGAATGAGTTCAAATGTCTTGCAAGACGTCTGACCTAAAGTACGGACTTCCTAAAAAAGTTTAATGACACGGGTCTTAACATCTCCTACCACTACTTATTCCCAAAATGATTATTATTCCAACCAAACTTATTCACATCCATCTTCTAGTTCGGATAATCATGATTGGGGATACAGTTCCACACCTTAATGTTCAGGGTCTACCTTGGACACCATGATCTTGATTCTGATCCTTCTCCAAGCTACATCGATTATAGATCACCGCCCTCATTTGGACAACCTAATATGATCTATAATCAAGAAGGATATATTGATCCTTACCCTTCCCTAAATTACGCTGCATATAGGTCATCACCTCCTTATGGACAACTCGAAATGGCCTATTATCAGGGAAGGTATCAAGAACCTCAATTTGTTGACTCCCTTGCATTGAACCCAAACCCGCCCAACCCTGAACCAAACCATTTGGTTCAGGTTAACCAAGTTCAAGATAAGGTGTTGGCTAACTTAAGGAATACCATTCATTCTCCAGAAGCTCAACCAATACCTTGCCCTAAAGAATTAGAGCCTCTGATTAAAATGATTGACAATCTTAACAAGTATTTATTGGATTGGCTCCAGGATGTTAAGGATAAAGGCTCGGGTGAGTTTTTACTTGGAAAGTTATCGAAATTGAGGATGAGATTTGTGATTGCTTTAGTCCAATCTTGGGACGATTCCCAGGATGAACCCTTGACAGGAGAGTCGATGTCAGAATCCACTCAGGCACCTGTAGGGGGGAACATGTTTTATGAGACAATGGTTGACCAGGTTGTTCAAGAGTAATCAAATAAGGATGAACTGATTTCTTCACCTGAGATCCTTGAGCCGAGGTATGAGGAAACGTATGTCTCCATGAAACAGAAAGTGATTGATGATTTTGAGACATACATTAATGCGGATTTAGAATTCTTTGATTCTGAAGGTGAAGAATCATTATGTGAAGTCTCACCTAAGTTTAAAGCACACGATTTCAGTGAGACAACTGGGCTTGAGGAATTTGATGAATCATTTAATGGCCCAATAACTAAGGAAATTGATCTTGTTGGGGCTAGCATGGTGGACTCAAATTCTTATTTCATAAAGGATTCAATTCATAGCCCTATTCCTCAATTACACCCCTTCGAGCATAATGATGATTTTGATTTTGAGATCACTAGACCCAAGTCAATTCTGATTCAACAACAAATCTTGGACTTGAAAATTTTAAATGGGGTGATTATCATGCAAGAGTTCCTGGAATCTGAAGCCTTGATTGTGGAAGATAGGAGTTTTGAAATGATGATTTGGGAAGCCAATTCCGAAGGAAGCAGAAGATCGAGTCTAAGGGTGCCTATTTGTCTAAAACCACCAACCTTTTACCAGGACCCTTATGACATCTTTTATTCAGAGGATGTCTAACCCAAGTACACATTCATTGATTATCCTTTTGAGCTTGATTTCTCTATAACCTGACTTTTTGGTCTTGGGTTGCATCCTCACAAATCACAGGCCCAACCCCGCTTGCATACTGATCTTAGGTTCTGGGTAATTTTTATCCAGAACCTTAGATATACTCGACCATGGGCTTTGGGTCAGCACCACAATCTGGTCCACATCTGTGGACATCTACTGGTAGGTCCAGAGGTGAATCTTTTTATTCTGATTCTGACCTGCACCTGTGAATTCTTTATTTCTTCTTTGTATAGTATTCCTAGCTGAAGGCACTAAATTTACCATGTATACAGTTTCTTTTCATCTCAGAGTCAACCTGTTATTCATGCAATTCAGGTGCTTTCTACTCTAGTCTACTCAGTTTCATGTCTTTTTAATACAATGAGGATATTGTATTAGATAGGCATGGGGGGATGGATATGATGTAAACACATTTACACTACTTAAGATGTCTATTTATGCATGTTCTCAAGCATAGGATTGCATTGCATGCTATAAATATTGCATAACATGCATCATCTTGCATTTAGAGTAGTTTGAATAAAATGGAGGCTAATTGTCTCCTTTTATGTGCTTGGACAGGGCAAACTTTTTATCGGGGCCTCGGATCGAAGATCCAACCATACAGATGTGATTAGGGCGACGATTGGAGTTCAACGACTCCAAGATCGCCCTAATCAGACATCTGTAGCATCAGATAGAGACTGGGGAACCCTAGAAGATCAAGGGCCAAGATGGTGTAAATTTGCACTTCAAGTGACAAATACGACCGCACGGATGGATTCGGATCGACGATCGTAGCCTAACGACACGAAAATCTACTCAATCCAACACCTGTGGCACCATCTACAACATCCAGAAGATGGATGGCCAAGATGGCACCACGTGGTGCCATCTTAGCCGTCCAACCGGCCCTCAAGACCGCCACTGCTTTCCCAAAGAAGATTTGGCACGTGATCTGGGTCGTTGGATCTCGATCCAACGACTGTGGATATGAGCGCCTTGAAACATCCTCGCGCCTATCCATGCTCCGCAACGCAGTGGGGGAGAGTTTTATCGCGAGCAGGTGACGCGCGATCGAATCGCGCGAGAGGGCAAGCGGTGCGAATGAGCAGACTCGGGCGAGCATCATATCTCGATCGAGCGGCTGCAGCCGCTCGATAGCGCCCACACACTATCGCACGCCCGCACCTCACGCAAGATTGTACGCGGGCGGATGCGCGTTGAGGAGAGGGGAAGGCGCAACTTAAGCCGTTCGATCTCGCGATCGGACGGCTGAGATACAATGAACGTGAGCGTGTGTTGAGCATGCGAGAAAGCAAGCAGCCGTGCGAGCAGCACCCACTACACCCACGATGGGGCTTTAGCAACGATTTTATCTATCACTAATGACCCCTTATTTAATGTTTTGAGATTTAAATGACCAAATTGCCCTCACTCCTTGCAACTATAAAAGGAGACCCCCTCCATACAAAATTCTCATCCCTTCCTTCTCTTCTCTCCCTCTCCAAAGCTCAAGAGAAGCTTGTCGCACACCCGGGATGCTTCTCGCAAGATAAGGTCAAATTTTCATCCCCCTTCGGAAGTGGATCCCGCGACGATGACGACGATGACATGCTGCCCTGTTCCCATTCTTTTGCTTCGTCCTCCTTCATCCTGCGTCGTCCTCCTTCGTCCAGGCGTCGTCCCGTCCGGCTCGTCCTCGAAGCAACTGTCGAGGAGGATATTTCTCTCTCCATTCTTTTAATGCTTTCTAAAGTAAATTTACTGCTTTCTAGTGTAATTATTTTCTGCTTTCTAGTTGTAATGTTTAGTGAAACAAACAATCTCTTTAATGATGAATTCCCTGTTCATTCTACATCTCATTTTGATTTCTGTTTGTAATATTCTCTCTCTCTTAATCTCTCTCTCTTCTATTTATTTTAAATAGTTAGATAGTTTTAATCAATTGAATTACTTCGTGACAAATAAAATCAAACGTGCAATTTTTAAATCAAACGTCCGCCTCCCTGTGTTCGACCCAGAATTTCAATTTCGGTATAAATTTTATTTGTTGAACACAAGTTCTTCACTTTCAAACTACAATGATAGGTTTTTCAAAATCAAACCTATTAGCGTAGCAACTCGTACGTTCAACAGGATATCATTATTTGAATCATCTTGTTAGCTCCATTGATTCTTGTTATTTTCTCTTTATTTTGAAAAAAAAGTTGAATTAGGAAAGAGAACTTGGGCTTTAGAAAATTTTTAATTTTAGAGAACAAAAATGTATGACTTAAACACTTAGACCCTTCAGGTCTTCAGGCTTAATCAGCCCGGGTGTCCACTAAAATGTGGATTTGTTTCTCAAGTCCTCGCCAGTCTAAATATCTTTCTAATTGATTAAAAAAGTTGGGGTGACAAGTACACAACTTATCAACCCGTCCTCTGATTTGAAGGGATTTTAAGTCTAAGCATCTACACACTATTTTGCACTAACTCACTTTTTGGTGGTTTTTACGGAAATTGGGTAGCTAATGAACCTTATAGGGTGGCATGGCTAGCAAGTTATCATGGTAACAACCCATTGGTCGATTGTCATAGCCCAGCCATAGGACCAGTCTCTTCTTGCTGCCTTTAGGTCAATCTTAGATCAGGGAAGCCACCTACTTAATGGAAAAAAAAGAAAAATAAAAAAAGAAAAAAAGAAAAAGATCCAAAAAGAAAAGAAAAAAGAAATATAAAAGGAGAAAAGAAAAGAAGAAATAAGCCACACTTCACTGCACGAGTATGGCTGGCAAGTTATCGTGGGTAACAGCCCATTGTAGGTTATCCAGATCCAGCTCAAGAAATGCATGTATAATTCCTAAACACTTAGGAAGAAGCGGAGAAGTAGAATAAGCCAGGGAGATATACACTGGGTTTGCCCTTGTGTTGACCCCATAAAAATAAAAGTAGGGAGAAAGCTACCAGTTGGAGAGATACACCTTTAGATAGAATTCCTTTTTAAGGTCACCTAAGGGCATAGAAACCCAAAGTCTGTTCTAATTGCCGATCAATGAGTTAGCACTTCACACAAAAAGATGCTTAGAACTTAGAGTTCTCATCTAGTCTTGGGTGGTTGAGTGGCCGTAGAAAGCTGTTCCGAAACCCTAAGCTCACAAATCCAAAAAAATTAAAAAAGAAGAAAAAGAAAAAAGGATCATTCTTTGAATAAGGCTAAGGCTTGAGGAGGTTTGCATTTTGGCGAACACCTGGACACTGTTGTATCTCTGTAGCTCAGCTCTCAGTTGAAATCTCTAAGTGTTGAAAAATAACTATTGCTCAAGAAATCTGACCTAATTCTCTTATAAATAACAAGTAGTTTTGCTAGGGACTAGCAAAAGATAGGCATGAATGAGTGATTTAAACACATTTATATCACATAAACCATTTATTTATGCATGTTCGTAGTCATATAGTTGCATCATACATTATAAATATTGTATAGCATGCATCATCTTGCATTTAGGTTAGATTATATAAAATTTAGGTTAATTATCTCTTTTATGGTCAGGAAATAGGGCAATATCTCATTGGGGCCTCAGATTGAAGATCCAACTACACGAATCTGATCAGGGCGACGATCGGAGTTCAACAACTCCAAGATCACCCCGATCGGACTTCCGTAGTATCAGATGCAGTCCGAGAAAGATAAGAGGTTGAGGGGCAAGGTGGTGTAAATCCTACCTTAAACAACAAATCCGACCACACGGATGGATTCGGATCGACGATCGTAACCCAACAGCGTGAAAATCGATCCAATCCGGCATCCGTGGCACTACCTACAAGTATATGAAGATGGACAGCCAGGATGGTGCCACATGGCACCATTCCAGCCGTCCGCGCGCACCATTAGCTCGCTCCTCTTCCTCAAAGGCTTGTCCATCGCGTGATCTTAGTCATTGGATCTTGATCCGACGACCAAGATTTACTTGAGGCCGTGCCCCCTCCTCATTTAAAGGCAAGGGATCAGATGATCTCAATCGTTGGATCACCATCAAATAGTTGTGAGCGTCAGCCCTTAAAACATAAACACAACCAAATGGCAGTCGTAGCGCAACAGCTGGGCGCTTCACACGCGAGAGGAGGATGCAAGATCGAGCCCCGCCCAACCTCAAATCGCGCGGGCGAGCAAGTGTAGCTCAAATCCTGGGCCGTCAGATCTTGATCATACGACAGGAGATGCGGCTACATGGTGGCAGGATGGGCATGGATCGCGCACGCGTGCGATGACGTGCGATCGGATGCACTATTGCACACATGCACGGCTAACAGATGAAGGCTTTTCCGGCTTTTAATTGATTATGCGTTGAAGTCAAGGGAGAAAAAGCGGTGGGTTGGGGCGAGCGCCTAAGCCCACATTCAGTGCTTTAGTGACGCTTAAATCCATCACTAAAGGCCCTTGCATTATTGTTTTAAACTTGAAATGACCTAATTGCCCCTTCAAACCTCACCTATAAATAGCCCTACGTCCCCCACATATTTCTCATTCCTTCCTCTCTTCTCTTAAGCCCTCCAAAGCTCTAAGAGCTTGTCCCAAACCTGGGATGCTCCTCTAGAGGTAAAAATACAATTTTTCCACCTTCGCATCCCCTTCATGGAGCATCCCACGGTTGTCCTCTCACCACCATTTGGGAAGCGGATCCCATTGTGACGTTGCCCTGCCCCATTCTCCATTGTTCGCCGTCATTCTCCTTCGTCCCGCATCTCACCATCTTCGTCTGGGCACTCCGTCAATGCAGCTCGTCCTCCAAGCAGCTATCGAGGAGGGTAACTTCTCTCTACCTTCTTTTTACTGCTTTCTAGAGGAGATTTACCACTTTCTAGTTGTAAGATTTCCCGCTTTCTATTGCAATGGTTAGTTGTAATAGACATCATTCTGTGCTTATGAAATATCTATTTATTTATCTTATTTTGTCTTTATTTATACTATTCTCTCTCTCTTTTATTCATTATTCTATAAGTAGATAGCTAGTTTTGAATAAATTTTACCAGCTAATCTGCTTCATGATAAATAAAACAAATGCGATTTTTAATCAAACGTCCACCTCCCTGTGTTCGACCTGGAATTCCTTTCACAGTTTTAGTTAAATTTATCTATTGATGGTTTTTGTTACAAATCGCACTACAACGACGGGTTTTCCAAACTCAAAACCTTTTTGTGTAGATTATCCGCTTCAACAATAACCCTTGACTTTGCAGGTACTTGATCTTGTGCATAGTGAGCTTGTTTTAGATTGAAGTTGATGTGTTGCCAAGGAGTTATTTTGAGGCTGTACCTCAAGGACCAAGGTTATCACAAAAAAATGTTCAAACGAAGAAAATCCAAAAACATAATAAGTGAAAGGAAATGACCCATCTTTAGGATCCGTATAGAAATCAATTTATCTGAAGCCTGCTTTCCTGAGTTCGACCCTAGGTCTAAAACTATCTTAAAACATACTTTAATAGAAGTTAAAATATATTTGAAAAATCTTTGTAGGATCACTTGTACTTAACCACTTCCACTATACTCATTTTCATGCTAATATCGCCTAATTAAATAACAGTACTTGCAATTTGACATAAGTTTTCTGGTGCTGTTGCCGAGGAGGCACTATTTAGATTTGAATTCTATTATTTTCCTTTAGCTTTATTTTTCTTTCCACCTATCGCTTTACGGGTATTTCTTATTTATTTTTGTGCAGGTGAACCTGTTGTGAGGAGAAGACATGCAGAGGAGATCAGAGACATGGGCGATTCCAAGGCAGGAGTGAGAGCATGAAGTCGTCGACGCCACTTGGAGCTTCGTACACGTTGAGGAGGTAGGTGTCCTTGTCTCTTAATAAACCTAGGTCCTCTTGTCATCACACTACAACAAAGAAGGGTTTTGGTCACGGTTGACCAAAGGTTTTATAACCGTTACCAATTAGTGTCACAAAAAGTTGCGTGGTGGAAGGGTCTTTGGTTACGATTCAAAACCGTGACTAAATCATTTGGTCACAGTTCCACATAAAACCGTCACCAAAGCCTCCCATTAGCTACGTCCGAGAGTTTTCGTCATGGTTATAAACTGTGACCAATGACTTTTCGTCACAGTTTTAAAACCGTGACGAAAAATGAGCTTTGGTCACGGTTAATAAGCATGAGCAAAATTTGGCATGGAAAAAAAAGGATTCCTTTGGTCACGATTAACAGACCATCACCAAAGGTCTCTTAAAACAAAAAAATAAATAAATGTAAATATGTTTGGTAACTAGAATGCTCTGGAATTCTACCTTACCTTGCACCACTTTATCTTGAAGATGATGAACCTTGGCAACTAGCTCTGCTATTGCTCCTATTGCTCCTTGCCAAATGAAGATACACCCAAATAACAAAATAGCCTGGAAAAAGAGCCAAAAGCAATGCCTATTTATGGATATTAAAGAGAAAGCGGCCTTCCAAATAAAAGGTGGTAGATGGATCTAAGATGGTATCTATGTAGAGGTACAATAGCAACCATGCATGTCCTAGATTTTTTAGAAATGCTCTCCAACCCTTTCTCCAAAGCCAAAATTGAATTCTTCAGGTACAAAGAGTAGTTATCTGCAAACCCACCCTCCTGATCTATGGCAACTAGAAGCTTATCAAGTTCTTTCACCATGTCATTTACCTTGAAAAACTTGTATTTTAAGGAAAATACAAGCTAACATAGAAAACTAGGAGTGTGAACATGGCATCAATATCATAAGAACCCAATCCTTGTATTCATTAAGCAAAAAGATCCCACAAACTATAAAACTACAATGAATCTTACCCAAAAAAATTATCAATTACCAATTAACAAGCATTATTCGATTAAAAAAAATGTAGACAGAAATAAAGATATTCCATGTATTATATACCCATCCGAAAAGAAGTCTAAGAATAATTAAAATGAATGATCTGTGCTACACAAAGATGTATGTAGTACGCATAAATGAGGTGCTTCAGGAGAGTACAATTTTAATAGAGTGCAATAGCCTCATTAATGGGAAAGAAACTAGAAATACAAAAACCAGCTCAAGGGCATGGAAAAGCTAGATAAAATCATAGGATAGCAGAGGCTTCCTCAGCTATCCAATAACCTTAGTTTTCATATTCTTTTGCCTGTTCTTAGAAGACATCATGTTAGGAAGATTATGATACCAAACCAAGAATTTAACCATATTTATCCTACTTAAGCACGAAATAATTTGATCACATGGATTTTAGCAGCCAATATTTTTTTTGTAAAATCTTAAGGAATATCCTAGCTAATTTATCTCAAATGGAAAATATCAATTCAATCTCACCTAAAGTTTTCAGCAAGAAGGCATACATTTATATTAGAATTAGACCTACCAATCACAATAATCCCATCCAAATGAAGCTTTCTGGCAGTTTCTTTAGCTTGTTTAAACTGCAGTCAAAATGAAAATACGATGGGCCAACAATGAAAGAAACAATGCAACATGAATTATGTCGACCCTGTTGCCCAGAAAAAGTAGAAACCGGATCTTGTCTCTTCCATTATGGATCATGTCAAATCCTCCCTGTTCAATTAAAAGAAGAGTCTTTTAAAAAAATGACATACAAAAATACTCTTAATACTTTGCATTGGGCAACTTCCTATCATATTTGTTTTGTTTGAGAAGAAATTAGTGTCCTTAAAGTGTGGTTATTCTAGAATCTATTTTGAATGCTTACCTAATGTCAATCATGGGTTTTTGACAGGGCTCGTTGAATCGAGAAGTGAAGGTCTGGGTCTCTGCAAGCCATGAAGGTTGGCTATTGCCTATTGATTCATAATCATGGTATTGCACTTAGACATTGGATCTTCAAAGTTCATCTGAGCTCTGATATGAGGATGCATTTTTCAACCAGGTTGTGGTGTTACCCCAAGCTAACCTGTTACTACTTGCTAATGCAAAAAAGAATGCTATATATGTTGTACTTGTAGATTGATGAAGTGTGATTCCATATGCAAAAAGATTTGAGTTAGAAACCCGTCATCGTAGTGCATAGAAATCTGCTAACCAGATAAAATTTATAACCGAAACTCTAGGTGAGTCCCAGGTCGAACATGGGTAGGCGATGTTTGTTTCTTGAAATCCATGTTTCGCTTTGTTTCTTTTTGGTATTTTGTATTTGCTATTTTTTTGGCATTTATGATACTGTGGGAACAAACAGGAATATTATCTATACTAAGCTATTCTAGAAAGCAGAAAAGAACTATTCTACTTGCTAAGTATGTAGGAAGAGAGAGAATAAAAAACTACTTCTAGATAAATGTTTGACAAATGTCTATTACAAATACTTCTACACTACGAAAGTAGTAAAAGGGAAAGGGGTGAGAGAAATCCTCTTTGTCAACTGCTTGGAGGACGAAGCTGCGTTGACATGGCCCGAACAAAGATGTTGAGGAGTTGGAGGCAGAAGAATGGAGTCGGAAGATGAGGGGAGGACGGGCGACATTGCGGCGTGATCCGCTTCCTGGAATGGGGTTGAGAGGATAACCGATGAGAGCTCCACGAATGGTGATGAGAGGGTGGAAAATACTTTTTTTCTTTTCTCTAGTGGAGCATCCCAAAGGCTTGGGACACAAGCTCAAAGTGTATTTTGAGCTCTAGAGTAGGTGAGGAGAGCATAGGAAGGGATGATGGTGGATGGAGGGGTATGGGTCCTTTTATAGTGGAGGATGAAGGGCTTGGTTGCACATAGGAAATTAGTGACGTCCGTAAACATCGCTAAAGATCCATCCATCTATTGCTGAAGATTCATGCACATCCTCGCTGGCATGCGTGCATGCCCCTCTCTCGCCTGTGCCTTTGCTTGCCTTGTCACGCGCGTGCGCACTGGCATGCGCTGCACTGCTGCGGTTGGTGCATGCCTTTCACGCGTGCGCATCACGTGCTTCTTGCGTTGGCCGATATTGAGCGCTACTTCAAATGAGGATTTGGGGGGGTTGCGGGATTCGAACCCATGCCCTCCTTTAGGAGTGAGTGCTTTGACAATTGTGCTGCTCTTGCAGATTGCCATAAAGACCATCCAAAGCACGATCGCTCGTAGCCGTTGGATGAGGATCCAACAGCTGTGAGCTCTTGAAGACTAGATGTGGAGAGGCGACGTGGCTACACAGGAGCCATTTGATGGGCATCCAACGGCCCTAATCTCTGAGCGGAGACGCCTTTAAGGAGGAGCAGTTTCTGCTGGCTAGCTTGGAGGGTCCGGATGGAGCCACGTGGCACCATTTGGATTGTCCATCTTCAGGTGCTTCTAAGTGGCACCACGGATGTCGGATTGGGTTGATTTTCACGTTGTTGGGCTACGATCGTCGATCCAAGTCCATTTGTGCATTCAGATTTGTTGTTTGAAGCTCCAAATTGAGTCACCTAGTCCCTTGGCTGTTAATCTTCCTTGGATTACAAAAGGTGCTATGGGATTCCGATCAAGATGATTTCGGAGGCGTTGGACTCCGATCGTTTTCCTGTTCAGATCCGTACGATCGGATCATCAATCTAAGGCCCTGAAATAAATCTCCTTTTCTCCTAACCACAAAAGGACATGAATTAACTTAACATATATACAAACTACTCTAAATGCAGAATGATGCATGCTATGTAATATTTATAGTATGGAATGCATATTTAAGCGTAGGAACATGCATAAATAGGCATTTTATCCTAAATAAATGTGTCTACGTCATAGACTATGGTCCAACACCGGTGTCAACACGAATGGATTATATAGTAGAGTTCACTGTTACCATGCAAATTTTGAGCCTTACAGCCACTTTTGACTGCTTTCCTGATGGGAAGCAGCTTGTTCTGGTTTACTCTGTCCAAGCCCATGCTATCTAGCAGTATCTTTGGATCTATTTCAATGCTTGCCACCAGCTCTTGAAAATGGGGGGTTAGAAAGAGACCCCTCGATGTCTCGTGTCTTTGAGTTGCCTACTTTAGATGTATTTGCTATTCCTGAACCATCCTGTGGAAGTCTTGAGAATGAAATTCCTACAACAAATGCTTTGCATAATCCACAGCTACCTAGGAGTAGTCCTACTACCACAACTACTGCAAGGAATGTATCACCTATCAATGCAGAAGCTCACCACATTCGTAAACCCATTAATACAAAAATTGAAATACTTTCACCTTCACACTTTAATATGGATGCCAATGACCAACATGTACCTCCCCATTTAGTTTCTGCTATGTCAATGATTGCTAATAGACATATTCTTTGACTGACTCTTTGAAAAATAAGAAAGAAAAGAAAGAAAACAAGTTGTAAAAGTAGGCACAAGCATACTTGAAAGCATCACAGAAATTGAAATAATCTCATTTGAACAATTGAACTGTGGGCTAACAATAAGCATCTTGGCCATCTGAGGATCCAAGGGAAACTTACTCGTGATTTCACCTAATTTTGTCAAATTTTCATCATCATCAAGAGCCCCAAGGTAATTTAGAACCTCC
This sequence comes from Thalassia testudinum, assembly GCA_037157565.1. Taxonomy (NCBI): domain Eukaryota; kingdom Viridiplantae; phylum Streptophyta; class Magnoliopsida; order Alismatales; family Hydrocharitaceae; genus Thalassia; species Thalassia testudinum. The sequence goes on from JAZHRO010000078.1 coordinate 47,537,870, forward strand.
AAGGCCTGCATCAATGTCTCTAGTGTAGGGGGATCCATAAAATCAAAATGGACCAAATCATCGATTCCGAGCTTCTTTAATGTAAGAACAATATTTGCTAAATTAGAACGAAGAATTTCAGGTTATGTTTGTGTTGAAGATCACCACTAAAACTTCTTTCAATATAAAGTCTAAAGCGTTTTCCTAGTTGTTCTACCAGCACGTCCAGATCTTTGATGAGCAATTGCCTTTGATATTGGAGACACAAATAATGATTCCACACGTATCTGAGGATTATAGACTTTCTTTTTGGAAAAGCCAGGGTCAATTACATAAACTATCCCATCAATGGTCAATGAAGTTTCTGCAATGTTAGTGGACACAACAATCTTCCTTCCTAGAGGACCTCCTTCCTTCAATGGAGCTGGGGTTGACTCAAAAAATTTCTACTACATTGCTGGAGGAAGAGTAGAGTAAAGTGGAACTACTTCAACTGGACCAACTTGGTCACCCAAATTATTAGCCACCTTTGTAATTTTCCTACATGCATCTTCTATCTCTTCTTCTCCAGTTAGGAAAAAATGTATATCACCCAGAGGTTCACACATGTGAATCTATACAACTGTCCATATAGCAGCTTCTAGATATTCCCTCTCAGGCTCTTGGGTATAAAATATTTCCACAGGATGTAACCTGATCGAATTTTCACATGGTTTATAAAGTTAGGGTTTTAGTCATTGAGATGCACAAAAATAGATTTGCTTTTGAAATTTGTAAACCTAGATAGGGAGAGTATCTAGGGTTCTCCAAGGAGGCCAAATGTTTGCAAAATATGTCTCTTACTTGAAAAGAGAAATCACCTTTCTTTTTTGTATTTTTTCAATATATATATTTTTTGGGGTTTTTGAATAAACAAGGAAACGTGAAATGTTGGTGGGAAAAAAGGCTAATTCTAACTTAGCAACTAGGTGATAAGAATGACCTCTTCCCAAGCTCACCCTAGGCAAGTGGGGGCCTCGAATAATTGGGAAGAGGGTGTGAAAGTGCTAGAACAAAATCAAAGTAAGAAGAAGATGCACCAAATTAAAAAGGCAATTTTATAGGAAATGGATTTTTGTTCTACAATTGTAGAGGAAAGCCTCTATGACAAAAAATGAAACCAAAAAGAAAATGAAACAAAAATCCTGGATGATGACGATGAAGATGGTGAAGCTCTTGGTCCAACTGCGGCTGCTCCCACAGTTAAAAAGGGCTCCTCCTTCTCCTTCTTCTTGAACTAAGATGTGGTCTCCTCCTGGCAAGCCCTAGAAGGGGAACGTGCCTTGGCTCCTTCAAGGTGGAAGCTACCACCTTCAAGTCTTCTCCAAGGGTGGGCATGCACCATCCTTATCTCCTCTAATGCCTGGCCATCCTCCAAATTGAAAAGCTTGCTCCTCCTTGGCATGGCACAAGGAAGTAGAGAGAAGGGGAAGAAGTCGCCAAGGGGGCGGGTAGGATGCCCCCTTAATCTTCTTCTCTTCTTCTCCTTCCTTGGCAATAGGTTAGGGTGGATGTACCGTAGAAATTAACTAAATGGAGGATGAGGTTTTAGTGGTGGTTAGGAGGGTTTTTATAGAGGTGGAGTTGGGGGACTGGCATGTCCTTTGGATGGGTGGCTAGGATTGGATGATGGAAGGTGGTTAAGGATCCTATCATGGAGGGTGTTTGGTGCCACCTTAAGGGATGTGGTGGTGGTGGTTATGGTGGTGGAGAGGCACCATAGGTTGGCGCCACCATGGAGAGCTGCCATGATTTTGGCACCAACTATGGGAGGCTTCTAGAAGGTGGGTAGGTGTAGGGTGGTGATGGCTTGAAGGGGTAGGTGTAGGGTGGATATGGGAGGTGAAGTTGGCGCCAAAAAGGGGGTTAGTTAGGGTGGTTTTGGTGCCAACTTATTGGTTCCCTTTGTTGGTGGTTGAGGGGTGAAAGGTGGTGATGGTGGTGGTGCCAACTTGGAGTGGAGGTGGAGCTAGCTTAGGTGGTCTTAGGTGGACTTAGTTGGTTGAGCTAGTTAGGTAGGGTTTTAGGATATTGGATTGCCAAGGGAGCTGGAGCTTAGCTAAGCTAAGCTAGCTTAGCTAGTAGTAGAGTAGAGGAGAAGGCAATTGGAGCTAGGATTTGAGGAGAGGAGCTGAGAAAGAGAAGTCTGGAGCTGAGCTAGAGTTGGTAGCTACTGAAGAAGATGGTATGGAGCTACTTTACCTAGCTTACCTTGCTAGTTCTTTGCTAGCTGCTAAGCCAAGCTAATGTAAGTTTGCTTTTGCTAAGGTATGCTGAGGTGAGCTAGATCTGATATTCCCGGGGATGACCTAGCTAGTTGGAGTAGCTAAGGTTGCTGAGTCCCTAGGAGCTGGACTTGAGATTCCTAAGCTAAGATGAAGTCAACTTCAGCTGGCTAGAGTTGAGTGGAGCTGGATGTAGTTGGTCCTGAGCTGAGGTGAACTCCAGTCAACTCAGTTGAGCTAGCTAAAGCTCCCAATGAACTGATAGGAGCTGAGATGAGCTAGACTCAGCTAGGTTGAGCTGGATCTGAGCTGACATGAGCTAAGGTGAGCTAAGATGAGCTCTCTTGAGTTGCCATTCAGCTGAGATGAGCTGAATGGAGCTGAATGGAGCTAGGATGAGCTAACCCTAGTTCAAGTAAGCTAGATTCCAGCTATGGTGAGCTGGATAAAGCTGAGTTCTAGCTGGTTTGGGCTTTTCCTTTACCAGTTACCTTCCTGAGTTCTATGGCATTAGGGATCTATCAATTTGTATATCCCTAACACTCAGAAAAACACATCAAAAAGACAATAAAAAGTAAAATGCATGCCTAACCTAATTTTATGCCTAAATGCAACCCAAAAACTTGTTTGCGAAGCAAAATCCTAAGAGCTAGGTTTGTTTTAATGCATCAGAATGATGATAAACTGACATTTATCATAATCGTCTAGGAACTTTCATTAAGAACTTCCTTTAAAAGTCCAAACATTGCCTCTCTTGTCACCAAGGTTCATTCATGAGCCTCATCAAGTATTATGACCTTGTATCTCTCCAAGAGTGGATCTGCCATTGCCTCTCTTAGAGCATACCATCAGCTAAGTATCTATGCATACAAATAGCAACACAACAATTATATGTTGCGATGGTTAGTATTCCACTGTTGTATGTGATTCCAAATGTTCAGCAAACACAAAGTGAACTTACTTTAAAATGGTTTTACTACTACTATAGCCTTCAAAACTAATGTTGTAACCAACCTCTTCCCTGATAGTAACATCCATTTCTTCAGCAACTCAGAGAGAAATAGGCATTGCAGCAACCCTATGAGGTTGTGTGCAAGCAACAATTGGGCGCTTGCTAAGATCAACTTCAAGAACAAACTGTGGAATCTGCCTATCATTGTAATACATTATTTGCATACTCATGCATGAGGGAAAAGATATCAGATTCAACAAAATAAATAGCCTAAAGCACTTCACATCACATCTATAGCACAACTTACTTATTCACATGTGCATATAACAAAGACCAGATATTGCACAATTATTCTCAATTCCTCAATTTACACAATGTTAGATATGAAAACATTGATCTAACTAAAGATGATATAGTTTTACCAACAAAGAGAAGTCACAAAACACATTGAGAGGATGGGAGGAGAGAAGAGGAGAGGTCGACCATGGCGTGGATGAGGGATGGTCAACATGGCAGTCTAGGGCTGGGCAGAGAAGAGATTGGAGAGGGGAAACCTTAAGTGGCAGCAGTCATATGGGAAATGGCCGAGTTGGGAGAGAGAGGTGGAGTAGGGTTTACAGGGATATCGTTTGCTATCGCTGCTGAAGGAGAGGCCATCTGGTGGCGATCTGCCGATCCCCCCTCGTCTGCCTGGCATGTGGAGGACACGGGCATAAGAGAGATGCTTGCATGAAGATCAGAGGGGGACTTAGCAAGACGTCGGTCTGGCGCCCTAAGTCGACACTTAATGCTGGACCACCGCCACTACCAAACAGCTACAAGGGGTTTACCATTGACGTTGAAGTTCCTATGTCTAAGGATACAAAGACCTCCGAGCTTATGCTCAAAGGGGCGTTGGTCGGGGAGGTGATGGCTGGCAATCTGTCGATAGACCACATCAAAAACATGGTAAAATCCCTTACACTCTCAGTTGAAGGTTGGAAGGTCTCTACCCTATCCCCTACGAAATTTGTTCTTTCCGATTTGGGTATGATGGATGTGGAGCGACTTCGATTTAAATCCTCTAGTTTTGAGAATTTAACTGTGATCTGGAGGTTCATCTCACCTTTTGATGGAGCCTTGCCTGACCGACCACCTCAAATGGTTGGCTCTCGATCTGGGTCTCTAGAAATCAGTGGTCTGCCATTGCATCTTAGATCGCGAACTGTGGTAGCATCTATTCTGGCTGGATATGTGACTGTGGCATAGGATGCAAAGATTGGGTTGAGGGAAGGGGATGGCAGAGCGTTATATGTTAATGTGGAGGTCTTCAAAGGAGGATCGGTACTAGAGAAGATCATTCTCAGATGTGGTGGGAGTTCATGGTTTCTAAGGCTGAAATTTGGGGAGGTGGTGAATGCTGTCCATGAGCAGAAGTTGCAGCGAACCTATGCAGAGATGGTTCGAGAGGAACCCTCATTGGAGCAGGCAGAGAGAGGTACACATGAGGAGGCACCCGAGCCAAAGAAGAGGAAAGATCATCACTACAAGGAGAGGGAAGAGGAGGAGATGGTTGTGATGGGGGATGACCAAACTATTCAGGAGGAAGAACAATTTGTGGGAGTACTGCAAGATATTCTAGTGAACTCGACGGTACAAACTTCCTCTTTCAATGCTGCCAAAGATCTGGCATATGGGCTTGGAGCTTCATCAAAACCAACCTTGGGGAGATCTCCCTATAAGCTAAGGCAAAGAAGAAAGATTTTGGTGACCAAGAAGGTGGATGCAAACTCTATGCTCTAATAATTAAAGCTGAATGCATGCCTCAAGCAAACATAGGGGATTCTTAAAAGGGGAGATGAGAGTTCTCTCCTGGAATGTGCATGGGTTGTGCGATAAAATTAGAAGGGCCTCACTTATGAGATATCTGAGAGAATCGGACATTGAATGTGCTCTCATTCAAGAAAGGCATATTGAATGTGAGAAAAGTCCTTTGTGGACTGATTTGAAGAAAAATGGATATGCTGGCTGTGTGGCAGTGGGAGCAAATGGAAGAGCTGGAGGGATGGCATTTTGGTGGAAGGAGGTATGCTTAGATGTGTTTGAGGTCTTTAAATCTAGGCATGCGATCTCTTGTAGATGTAAGATGATCCAAGGGGATATGGAATGTTCAATCACAGGTGTGTATGGCCCGTGTGCTGCGAGTAGTCGATCTGAATTGTGGGAGGACCTGACAGATCTGGCGAGACACTCACAGGGACTGCCATGGTTAGTTGGGGGTGACTTCAACTGCACATTAACAGAGTCGGACAGATTGAGTGGAATTCTGGACAATGCTTCTCTTGGATTTCAGTTAACAATACAAGAACTGGGGTTGAGTGAATTTCCTACTGCTAGGGTGGATTTTACATGGAGAAGTAGGAATGGTCTCTACTCCAAACTGGACAGATTCTTCGGGAATGTAGAGCTACTGGAAAAATTCCATTTATCCTCGGTGGCAGGATTGGAGCATCCATTTTCAGATCATACACCGCTGGTCTAGGACATTGGTGACAACACACATGTTGGGTCTTATTTTAAACTCAGAATGTCTTGGCTTAAAGAGCAGGGATTCTGTGAAATGATTGAGTCCTGGTGGAGATCAAATCAGGCTGAAGGCACTGCAACAGTCAAATTGGCTGCTAAACTGACATCTATGCATTCCATGCTGAAAGAATATGCTCCACATCGGCTGTACTGAGGAACCAAAAATGCATTGAAGCTCTGGCTACAATACAATAGCTGGATGCAAAGGAGGAGACCACATGTTTGACTGTGCAGAAGCTGCTGGACAGGAAGAACTGGCAGGAGATAGTGGCTGAGGAAGACTTAAAAGGAGAAATGGATTGGCGTGAGCGCTCACGACAACTTTGGCTCAAAGAGGGGAACGCCAATACAAAATTTTTCCATTTGGTGGCTAGTGCATGAAGAAGATATAATCTTATTTCCTCCATTGTTGTGGACGATCAGGAAACTTCGTCTATACCTGAAATCAAAGCTGCTGCCATTAGATACTTCAGGGACAGTTCTTGGGCAGCTGGAAGGGGGGTGTGGAAGATGGCAGGGTATGTTTTTCCCCACCTCTCTATGTAGCAGGTTGGTAGCTTGGTGACTCCCTTCTCCGAAGAAGAGGTCTGGGAAGCACTGAATGATCTGAATAATGAAGGTTTGTCGGGTCCAGATGGAATACATGTCTTCTTCTACAAAGAATTTTGGACTATGTTGAAGGGGGAGGTGATGGAAGTAGTTGGGGAATTTGAGAGGGGTAATAGTGGCTTTGATAAAAATAACAGATTCTATCTTTTTCTACTCCCAAAAAGTCCAGGTGCAAACTGCTTCTCGAAGTTTAGACCAATTGCTTTGTCTAACTCCATATATTTATTGGTAAGGTTCTAGCTAACAGATTAAGGAAGGTTCTACAAGACCTCATTCTCCCAGTGCAATCTACTTTCCTCCCCAACAGGTCATTACAAGAGTCCTTTATTATGGCACAGGAGATGGTGATGGGTTGGCACAGGAGAAAGTATAAGGCCTTCCTATGGAAGGTTGATTTCCGAAAGGCATATGACTCGGTGATGTGGCAATATCTATGGGAAATATTCAAGAGAAGGGGGTTTCCACCTTTGTGGCTGCAATGGATGAAAAGGTGCATCGCCACCACTTCTTTCTCAACATTGATTAATGGTAGGCCTTGTGGGACATGGATTCAGCCTCAATGTGGTGTTAAGCAGGGATGGCCTCTTGCTCCACTTGTGTTCAACCTCGTGGTTGACACTTTAGCGAGGTATGCTTGCAAATTGTCAGAGGTTGGTGTCATCAGAGGATATTCCATCTCCAATAGGAATGCCCTGGCTCTTGTTTTGCAATATGCCGATGATATAGTTTTCTTTGTAGAAGGGAATGAACAAGAAGCATAGGCACTGCTCCACATGGTAAAGATATTTGGGGAAAAATCTAGTTTGAAATTGAATGGTGATAAATCCTCTTTGGTGTGTTTTGGACTAACTAATGACGAGCAATCGGCCATCTCCTCAATATTAGGTACCCCCTAGTTACTCTCCCTATCAGATATTTGGGCTTGCCTCTGAAATGTACTAAACTTAAGAAGAGCAACTGGCATGTTCTATTTGATAAAATCTCTGTCAAGCTACAAGGATGGAGCAGCAAATATCTCTCTAAGGGGGGTAGACTTATTCTTTTGAACTCGATGATGACTTCTATCCCTATTTTTTTATTCCCTATGTTTAAAGCACCTAAGTCCATCTGGAAGCATATTGATGTGATGTGGAAACACTTCTTCTGAAAGGAAGCCAATCATGAAGGTAAATTTCTTCAGCCAGTGAAGTGGGATAGTCTTTGTATGCCAAAAGATCAAGGTGGTATGGGAATAAAATCTCTTAAAGAGTTCAATGATGCTTTGTTGCTTAAGTGGGCCATCAAATTTCTTAATGATGAGAATAAGAATTGGGTGAATCTTATTAAAGAAAACTATGGCAACTCCCATAGTTCTTTGGACCGTCTCCAGCCACTTAAGCCTTCTTTTTGGAGATCTGTGATACAAGCCATGAAGAACAATTGGTAGATGTTTCAACCTGTTTTAGGTGATGGATGCTACTTGAAGTTTTGGCAAGAGGAATGGTCTTCTTTGGGTCAACTGAAGGAAGTATAACCAAGAGCTTATGCAGCTGACATGAATAAAGGGGACCCGATTTGCAGGTTATGGTCTGAGGGGAATGAGGCCTGGCAGATTGGTGGGGGTGAATCTAGCAGAGAAGGCACAAGAACATGGGAGGAAAAGACTCGCCTGGAGCAAGATTTGATGGCTTTTAGGCCGCTGCTTGGTATTGAAGACATGTATGCTGGGAGGGAATTTTCACTCCTGTAAGAGCATACGAAAAGATCATGAGGCACTCCTACTTAATGGAGGCTGATGCGGTAGGGTAAAAGCTGTGGCTATTGAGGATCCCAATTCAAGTCCAGATTTTTCTTTGGCTATGTAGGAGGGATGGATTAGTGACAAGTGATCTCAGACATAGAAGATTGGGTGCTGTGTTACAATCCTGCTTGCTATGTGGTTTGCCAGTCAATAGTTCCATTCATATTTTTTCTTCATGCGCAATCGCTGATGCCATGTGTAGAAGAGTATGCAAGGAACCTCTTCCCATTTGGGATGATCTATGGAAAAAATTTTTGTTGCATGATAAACTACCCTGTCATATGGCAGCAATCATGTGGTGTGTTTGGAGACTGAGAAATGATTTTGTATGTGTGGAGCAAATTGTAAATGTATGCTGGTCTCTCATACACATGTGGGGATCTACGTTGTAATCATGTCTTTACAGTGATTAATAAAATGCTCTCCTGGATTGCTATCATTGCATGATAGCTTTCCTTGTTGTTTCAAAAAAAAAAACTAAAGATGGTATAAATAAATATGAAGGTTTAAGTTATAGTTTGGACACTGCAATCAAAGTTCAACAAAATTAGATTTAGGAGTTATACCATAACTTAAAGCTTAGCAAACTTGGTTGAGAAAATTATCTAACCAAATCTACAATTGCAAGAACTTGATCAAAGTAGTTTTCTATATTCTGAGATAAAGAAATATGATAGCTTTCAATAGTAGCCCTTCTTAGAACTTAGAATGCTGGCACTTCCTCTCAATCACAACCAATCCAGTAGCATGACCACAAAGTTCTAAGTTTCAGGAAGGGACCACAATGTCACTGGCCTCTGTCTAAAAAAATCCATAAGAATAGCCATGCTCCTTAGAGGATGGTATTAGCAAATGGAAGTGGAAGTTCTTCCTTGGTTTCACTAGCAGTCTCCCCATGTTCCAAATTGCAAGGCTCGAGGCAACCCCCTCAAGCTATCAAGGCAAGGCATATGTCCAAATCAGTAGAGGTAGTGCCAAGTTGTTAAGCTATTCATGATTGATGCAGCAAAAAGGACTTTATTGCAATTATACAGCTTGTTTTTTCCTCTTATTTAGTTAAATAGCCAATCTTAGGATATTAATATAATTGAGATTAGTTAAGATCTCCACTTTAGGTGTCCATTAGTTTAGGAAAGTTTTGTTTCTTTCTTCTATTACAAGATGGAGATTAAAACAAGTAGGAATCTCACCATCACATATTAAAAAGAGTCTTTATATGTCAAGCTATATGCTTTCCAACCGGCTATCCACTACTAGATTCTTAAATCAAGCCAAATTACTACTTAAATCCATGACATTCATAGCCTTATATCAAGCCAAATTACTACAACTGCACCACTTGAACTCAACTGCACCACCTGAACTCTCATACAACAAAATCAACTTGATTCGCTATGAAAGAACAAAATCTAGAGTCCAACAGAACTCCTAAAGCTCTCTTGGTAGACTTGACAGATAAATTTTACTCCTGTCAAAATTTAGGATTACTAGACCTATAGTTCACATGACAACTTTTGTAATAAGTGATACTCTCATAACCAATCGCAAACATAAGAATACACCTAATCTCTAACTACAAACATATCTCAATATAAAAATCTACCAACTATGAAGTTTGCAAGCATACAACTTGCGAAATATACTTTGCCAACCAAAAGGGACGTCGAAACTAAAGCCTAGACAACTTGTGGTCATAAAATTCACAACTTCCCTCAACTTTCGAGATCCCAAACTCCTTCCTCTTCTAGTGGAAAAATCACTCAACAAAATAGATTGAAAAGCAACAGAATAATAAGTAAGAAAATGCTAAGGAAAAATTTAGAGTAAAAAGAAAAGGTGTGATGGTTGGTGATGTAAAGCGAGAGTGGGTAAAAAAGAAGGAAACAAAAAAAGAAAAAAGACAAATGATTGATTGATGAAAAGTTGGAAACCAACCATGCAACCAACCTGATGCTTTGCCACTGCCTGTCTCCCCAATGAGGATTAGGGTTTGGTTGCCCTTAAGGACCTGCAAGAACTCATCCTTCTACTGCCAAACGGGCAAGGTCTTGCAAATGGGATTTTGGGTCTATGAAAAAACCAAAACCTCTCCAAATAGACATAACCTTGTTACAACATAAGGGGAATAAAAATCCAAATATGTAAATATGTGAATGATCAATCTAATAGAAGGGGAGGTTGATGCTTTAATAACACAAAAAACAATAGCAGATACAAATATAATAATAATTTGTAAGATGCTTTAATATAAATCTCCAGATACATAGAAAACAATAGCAGTAGATAGCATCATCTCCAAAATATTTGAATCCACAAAGCAGATATCAAATTGCAATAGTCTTGGATCAACAAAATGAGAGGTGACTTACCATTTGGGCTCATATCCATGTTAAATAGGTGTCCTGCAACTCTTCTTTGCCAAATTCTCCCACTTGAGCCACATGTGTGAAGCATCTTTGACCATAGTCACAATAATCTCTTTTGTTTTACTTAATTAGACGTATCTTTCAATTTTGAAATTAAAAATGTATGAAACCAATTTGTGCATTTGATTTATGTAGCATATTGACATTAGCTTCAGCTGAGATTTGTATAGCTTACAGATCTTGGAAAAAGTACCCATGACTTATTTGCGGCTTTCAAGACAAATCTCTTGATGGAAAACGTACCATTTAAAAAAAAAAAGCAATAATCATTAGAACTTATAACTAATCCCTTTAGATCTCATTTATGATCTTAAGCTACCCAATGCTTTAAGCTTAAAAAAAATCTCGTATAAAGTTTTAAACCATCTTCACCAGATATATTTTGATGCATAACCCTGAATCTATTTCCTAAAGAGTAGAAGAGAGAGGAGCTTAGCTTTAAATATGAGCTACATTTCACAGAAGAACACCACAAATCAGAGTTAAACAAAAAAAGGTGAAATAAGGAAAAAGGGCAGGTAGATTTGATAGTTGAGCTCTTTATTGCCAATTCAAGAATAATAACTAGAGTCCACAACTCCTGTTGGTGCTACTACCATTGTGAAAGCTTCCAACACCTCCACCTCCGTTGCAACTAAAAAACTAGTAGTAATTTTACGGAAGCCCCCATTTCAATATGCCAATAGCTGAACAATCTCAAATCAAGTTCTTCTCAATATGCATATAACTTTGATAAGCATCAAATATGCTACGCAGCATCTTCATGCTTATTAAATTGAAGCAATAGGAGACTACAACCCTTCTTACAGTGTTCCAGCAAATTTGGTGGCCATGTGGCTCTTATCTTCAGGAAGGAGCCTCGCCAACCCAAAATCTACGATCTTTGGCTAAAAGTCATCATTGAGAAGTGCGTTGCTTGGCTTATATCACGGTGTATGACATGGACGTGGAACTCATCATGCAGATAAGCAAGCCCTTGAGCCATCCCAAGAATTATGTTGAATCTTTATTTCAAGTTAGGGATCCATGCTGGTGATAAACTCCAGTATATCATCATTCTTATGACTTAAAAAAAAACTAGCTCTTAGGATTTTAACTCCATAAATGGGTTTTTGGGCTGCATTTAGGAAACAATTAGGTTAGGCATGCATTGCATATTTTGTTGTGTTTTTGACATGTTTATTTGAGTGTTAGGGATAAACAGATAATCAAATCACTAAAACCCTAGCACTCAAGAAGGCAGAAGATGAAGAAGAAGCTCCTTTCAGCTGGATTCCAGCTAGATCTAGCTCATCCCAGCTGGATCAACTCATCCCTAGCTCCACTCAACTCATCTCAACTAAATGGTAGCTCTAGCTAGTTCACCTCAGCTCCATTCAGCTCACCTCAGCTGGATGGCAACTCAAACTCGCTCAAGTCAGTTGATCCCAGCTCCATTCCACCTCCTCCAACTTAGAAGAGTTCACTGGAAGTTCAACCTAACTAGGACTAGCTACTAGCTAGAACTGGTCAACTGAAGATGACCTTAACCAGCTCAAGCCAGCTCAAGTCTAGTGCCTGGAGGCTAAACTAAGCTCAACTTAGTTGAACTGAGCTACTTGACTTAAGATAGCTACTCTAGCAAGCTTAGTAACCTCCAGGAAGACTCGACCCAGCTCACCTTAGCATACATCAACAGAAGCCAGCACATCTTAGCTTGGCATAGCAGATAGCAAAGAACTAGCAACCTAAGCTAGCTAAGGTAGCTCCTTGCAAGTCGCTTCAGCAACCACCAGCTCCAATGCAGCTCAAGACAGCTTCCTCTAGCTCATCACCTCCAAAACCTTAGCTCCCTCTACCTCTCTACCCTACTCCCTACTAGCTAAGCTAGCTAAAAACAACAAAAACAATAACAAAAATCCTAAAAACAACAAAATAAAAAATACAAAAACACATGTGTTGATGTGAGAGGCGAGAGAGAGAACCAATTCATGTGATTAACATGTTTGTCTCCTTGGATGACCTAGAAACCACCACTATCTAGGAATATAAATTTAAGAGTTGATCGATTTTACGCATTGCAATGACATCTAAGACCCACATTTTACAAACTACGTACAATCCACATCACGTTTTGGCGCCATTGCTGGAGAGGCATGGCTTAGTTGCATATTTAATCTCTCTCTTGCTTGCTTTTTCTTCATTAAATTTTGTTTGTTTTGATTTTAGGTGCGAATCAGGAGCAGGAGTGGGATTTGGAGCACTTGGAGCGGAAGCTTCACGATTCTTTTCTTCCTACGTACTTCAGTTTAGTACCCCAGGCTTTTTCTTATAAAAAACAAAAGCAAAATCTCTTAAAAAATCTTTAAATTATCAAAAAAATCAAAAACAAGAAAATTAAGGGTGGTGGAACCCTAAAATTCACTTTGTTGCTTGTTGGCTTCATTTTTCCACCACATTTGCCTTATTGGTGTCTGATTTTTGAAAATCTAGACTTCTATCTTGATTTTCAAAAATTAGATTAGAGCACTTAGAAGCTTCCTAAAATCATCAAATTTCATCCAGGGAAGCCCCTTTGAGTCAAGAACCTTGAGTCCAATTTTCAAGTAGTTTTCCTTAGTAGAAAAAATTAAAAAATTCACGGACTGAATAGGAGTCATACCTTGTTTTCTTACTATTTTCTTATTGTTTGAGAATTTTATAAAGTTTTCTACTCTTCAAAGTTGGGAAAAGTTTATATTTCTGGAAACCTTACGAAATTATCTACATCATATAAAATGCTCAAAAAATTTTGAGATCATATGAGGTTTCTGTAGAATCAATTCCCTGAATCTATCATTTCTGACTCATGACACCAGTAACAAGAAAAATTCCAAACAAATATCAAAAAAATTCCTAAAATCATAAAAAAGTAATTTTTGGATTCCTTGTTTGATTTTACATTAGGTGGTGGTGTTGTTTGTCTTGTTTGGGCCAATACCTAAAAATATTTTAAAAAGAGATTAATTTTTAGAAGTTACATTACTAGGAATTCCAACTTTAGGATTTTTAATTCTCTCTTAGTCACATCAAAATTCAAATGAATTGATCTCCACCAACAATAACTTGTTTGAAATTATTTTGTGGGACATCAAAACCTTGTTTGAACATTTAATAAGAGAGATCCTAAAAGACATTAAATCTTTATTAAAACCCTAAAATCCTTCAACCAAAAATCCTTGTTTGAAAATCTCTTTTGATTTGGCTTGGGCACTACTTCCTACCCAATTCGCACACCAAAAAAAAAGAAATAATCGGGCATTACCCCAACTAATGCCCATCACATTCCTTATGCACTTTAAGCTCCTAGACTTAATTAAAATTTTGTAGCAATTTGACCCTTAAGGTTTCATGAAACTTAGCCTTGCTACCTAGGTTTTAAGTTTTCTTTAGTTGGTATCAATTCTTTCATCTATATCTGGTGCCAAGTCGAGGGGCTGTATCAAATGACCTGGCACGGGTTTACATAAGCCCCCAGTGATTTTCCTGGAACATGCTTAGGCCCAGCCCTCCCTTTATTCAGCCTAACCAGATTTGTTGAGAGAATGAATATCCACTACTGATTTCTTATTTTCTAGATAGACCAAGTCTTAGGTTAATTTTTAGGGAGTCACATTTAAGTTAAGTCTAGAATTTTGTTGCTTGATTGCACACTTTCTCTCATCTCTCTCTCCTTTCCTCCCTGTTTCGTCCATATTTTTTCACAGGCAATGATCCCAAACTCCACACTTGGAGGGACCACTTGATTTTGTCCCCCGCACCAAAGACCTCTTTTCCTGCATTCTTCCTCTTCTTTGCATTTTAAAAAAAATGAAAAAACAAAATAGGTCCTCTAACCCACATGCTGATTTTTCTATCCCCCATCTATTCGCTTTGGAGCTACCTAATCAAGCCCCCCAACCTCATTTCTACTCCATGATGGCTCAACTACAAGCTAATCAACAATAGTTGACTAGGGATATAACAAACCTAGCCAACCAAGGGAGACCTGCCAAACTTACCCAAGCTCCATGGGCTCCACATCTAGCCCCATCTAACACCCCAAAGAGTGAAAATTTTCATAATCTAAATACTGCCTGTGCTAAGTATAATTAATATTCTGAGGCTTTTTACGGTTCAACGGGGAAATACACTTATCCAAATCATCACCCCAGTCAAAATCTCTCCACCTTCCAGGAGCAATTTAAAAATTCCTTTAATTGGAGGAATTATTTGACTCACTCCTGGACCAATCCGGTTCCTCTCCAACAACAGAACTCGTTTGGAGGGTATGGTTCAAATCAGACTTGTTATCAATTTGGGCCAACTTAAGAAGACATCAATGCCTAGATGATGAAAACCATGCAGGGTATGCAAAGAAAAATGATAGAAATAACCCGTGTTATTAACAATCTCCATGATCAAGTTGTGGTTACTCCGACCTAAAGACCTGTAGGGCATTCACCATCCTAGCCCACACCAAACCCTATCAATCAAAGGAACTAACACCTGGATGGAAACTGACATCAGAACCACACTAATTGGTTGCCTATTAACCTGATACCTTAGCACCAACCTATTTTCTATCAACAACAAGCCCCCCCACCTCCTCCTAAGCATAACCAAACTGCCTATGCAAATACTTTGAGGAGTGGGAAAAACACCACTGATTCAGGGCCTTCACATCAAACTAAGGAAACCCACTCTCAACCTATGCAAATTGACTCTCTTAACCCCAATCAGGAAGAAGAAAAAGAACCACTAACAACACAAGATTCAAATCCTACTCCTTACCCTTAGGCACTGCAATCCAATCCTTCCAAGAGAAAGAAATTAGAGCCCTCTCACCAAGATCTTTTGGACTTATTTGGGCAAGTCGAGACTAACATCCCTCTCCTAAATGCCATCCCTGCCTAAGCTCATCTTTCGAAAGAAATTTGTACTACAAAGTGGCAGGACCAGAATCTAGGATGAGTGGTCCTTTCCGAGATAGTAAGCTCAGTTGTATAGAGCAAGCTACCTCTCACGAAAAAGGACCCGAGTGCACCACTCATTTCTGTTGTCATAAATGATGCCACCTTTTATTGCACCCCTCTTGACTCAAGTGCCTCTATTAATCTCACTCCCTTGCTTTTATTCAAGAAATTTCAATTTAGTGATTTAAAACCTATTAAGGTTCAATTTCAATTGACAAACTGATCTATCATTCAACTACGGGGTTCGCTGCCTTGACAAAGAATGCTAGGGTAGGCCTCTGTAAGGGTGATGGGAGGTCGATTAAGGTGGAGGTGTTGATCCTGAGGGGGGGCCCAATCTTGGATAAGATAATCCTAAGAAGTGGAGGGAGTTCTTGGCTTCTTAGACTGAAGCTTTCAGTGGTGCAGGATGACAGGCATCAGCAGGGGTCCTCTGATGTGCAAGAGGAAATGACTATCGCGTCGAACACTGATAATGAAGGTAGAACCATACAGCCTGGCCGACCGGAGGCTAAGAAGAGGAAGGAAATTCATGTCTCAGATGGATCACACAATAATGAACGAAACCATGGTTCAGGATGCGGGGGTGGGAAGGGAGTTCGTGGTTAGTAGTAATGGTTAACAAGGGCAGGAGTCTGAACAACAGTCAACAGCATAGAAATCTGACCAATTCTCCTTCATGAAGTCAGGGAGAGTGGAATATGTGGTGGGAGATTCGTCCAAAGGTAATTTTTTTTTTTTTTGAAAAAATAAGGAATGCTATCTAAGGAGATAGCCATCCGGGAATTTTATTATTAGAATCAAAGAAACAAGAATATTACATCAACTTCTCCAATAACGTGTGAGAGCCTGACACTCATGCATAATTTGTGTTGAGTTGACGAGTTTCCCCTAAAAAAGACACTCATTACGTGCACGCCACATACACCACAGAACGACCACCATAGAATAATGGGGCCTCCTACTTCTAACAAAATCTCCCCACATGTGCTCCCATATAGGTATCCCACTGCCACATACCCTATTCTACACACAATCAGTGATCACACATGAAGAAAAAATATGGCGTATGCTATCAGTATGAAAGCAACATAGATAACATGTATGAGCAGCCATTCCCATCCTTCTGTACCTCAAGCCACTAGTGATAAGCCCATCCCTCCTGCAAAGCCATAGAAAAATTTGTATCTTCAATGGGATTTTTAGCTTCCATAAACCTGCACAAATGATGTCAACATCACCACTTTGTCTCCTTGAAACCATATCTTCATAGGCCTTGGCAGTGGAAAAATTCCCCATCCATCTGTAAGTGTCAGCACCCCCTATTGGCTTGAAAGCTTGCAAGTCTTGTATCAATCTTGCTCTTTCCCCCCAGGTGCGGCTCCCCTCCCTACAACCCATCTCTTGTATCTCCCATCCATTGGCTTCTTCTTCCCAGAGGTCAGCAACCTTAGCCTCTTTGTCACCCACAAGGCCATATACCCGTGGATAGTGATTCTGTAAAACATCCAAAGATGACCACTTTTCCAACCAGTAGAGGAAAGATTTTCCATCTCCACAAGCTAGTTGGAAAAGGTCCCAATTTTCCTTCATAGTTGCCACCACCAAGCTCCAAAAGGGTGATGCTTTGATAGGGGAAAGTCTATTTGTCACAGAATGTGAAACACCATATGTTCCTCTGATCACTGCCACCGATGGTTTATTTTCCCCTTGGAAAATTTTTATTGCCCACTTCAATAATAAAGAGTCGTTAAACTCCTTCAAGGATCTAATTCCACACCCCCCTGCTTCTTTGGTGCACACATACTCTCCAATTTTACTAGCTGAAGGAAGCATGCATCCCTCATGTTTCACCCCCTTCCAAAAGAAACACTTGCTCATTATATCTAGGCACTTCCAAATTGCTTTAGGAGCTCTAAAGACTGAAAACATAAATACTGGCATTGCGGTGATAATAGAGTTCAAGAGAATCAACCTTCCCCCCTTTGAGAGAAATTTACTACTCCAACATTCCAGCTTTGCAGAAATTTTTTCGAACAGGTAGCTCCAATCACTCTTCTTCATCTTCCCGCTCTTCAGTGGCAATCCAAGATAGGTAATCGGCAATGAAATGATCGGCGTGTGCAAAATTTCAAACAGTTGGTGGCCCACATCTCTGTTCGTTCCAAAACAAAAAAGAGAAGATGTTTCCCCATTGAGTTTCGGCCCTGAAATCTCCCCAAAAATAGTCACATATGATGTATAATGCGCACCTCCCATGTACCCCGTTCTACAAAAAATACCGTGTCAACTGCATATTGAAGCACGAGAGCCAGAGCCTGACTGCTCGATAGAGTATACCCCTTGATCATCCTCAGTTCTGAGAGCTTGAGAGTGAAAAGAGCCAAGGTATCCATTGCCAAGTTGAATAACAGTGGAGCTCGTGGATGCCCCTACCTGACCCCACATCTAGGTTGAATCCATGCACCGCATGGTTCTCTCGTTAATCAAAGGGGAGAAAGCCGAAGTAGTAATGCATCTCTTCATCCATCTAATCCATAGAACAGGAAATCCTCTATGCCTGAGCACCTCCCATAGGTAAGGCCAGGACATTGAGTTGTAGGCCGTACTAAAGTCAACCTTCCACAAGAAAGCCTTTGTCTTTCTCCTACTCCATCCAGCCACCATCTCTTGGGCCACAATAAAGGACTCTTGCAATGATCTATCAGGCAAGAAGGCCAACTGAACAGGAGATATCATTCCTTGGAGTATCCCTCTCAATCTGTTTGCCAGTACTTTGCTTATAATCAAATAAATGGAGTTAGATAATGATATGGATTTGAACTCACTGAACCTCTCTGCCCCTAGCTTCTTAGGGAGAAAAAACAAATATGACCTATTCAACTTCTCAAATCCACTATTCCCCTATTGGAACTCGTGGATCACCTCCATTACTTCCCCTCTCACCACCCTCCAAAACTCCTTGTAGAATAAAATTTGAAACCCATCTAGAAGCGGAGATCCTTCCAGATTGAGGCCATTGATGGCATCAATCACTTCCTATTCAGAAAAAAGGGGCTACCAATCTTTCAACTTGCACATCATCCACCCTTGGGTACTCCATTGTCATCACTTTCCAAGCACTTTTGAAGGGGGCAGCAGAGAGGTCACGAAAATATGCAACTGTTGCAACCCAAATTTCTATCATTGAGGTGAGTCGTTGGGTTCCTAGTAAGATGGATGAAATATGGTTGATGCGCCTTCTTGAACTAGAAGCCATGTGGAAAAACTTGGTGTTGGCATCACCCTCATGCAGCCAGAGTTGTCTCAACTTTTCCTGCTAGTCCATTTCCCTCTTCAAATCCTCTTCTAGAACCACCTCTTGCATTTGTTTCTATTGCTGCAGCTTTCCTTCAACCAACGGACCTAAAGCCTCTTTCTCATCCAACGTGCGTAGCCAAGCAAGAGCTTCCACCCTCCTTTGCTCGTGCAACACTTGCACCATCTGTCCATACTCCTTCAACACAGTTTTCAGCCCCGCTAACTTCGTAGCAAGCCTCGAGGTCGCTATCCCAGACACCTGTTTCATCTCTCACCAGTTTGCAACCATGTCTTTGCACCCTAGCTCCCTCAACCACGACCATCTGAATTTAAAGTAGGAGCCCACTGAACTGCCTTCACCACAATCCCAAATCAATGGAGTGTGGTTAGAGAATGACCTCTCCTACCCGACCATGCTAGAAAGATGGTACTTGCCTAAGAGACTTGAGTTCCCAAAGAAATGATCCGGCTTCGACGTCTGCCCATTGCCACTACGCCAAGTGTATTCTAATCCTGAGGAGGGGTACTCATTCAAACCCATATTCTAGACTGCAATTTGAAAACCACATGCAAAATGATCAGTGCGCCCACTCACTTTGTCCTATCCTGATAATATGCAATTGAAGTCGCCCCCTACAAACCATGGGTTGTCTCCATCCCCCGCCACTCTCTCGGCGAGCTCAGACCATAGGGCAGTCCTCTTGGTTGCATTACATGGCCCATAAAGGCAGGTGATATACAAAAAGCATCTCGATTGGACTGCCAGAAATCTACAAGTTATATGAAATTCTCCCTACAGTACCTCCGTCAACTGCAGCCTAGAGATCTTCCGCCATATGGTCATGCCTGCAGACCTTCCTTGGGCCTTCACAGTAGTGATTTCAGATCTCCCCTCCTGTTTCAGCAGCTTCCATGAGGTCTGTCCATCCTTTTCAATGTGCGTTTCTTGCAGAAGTGCATAATCAACATCCCACTCTCTCATATATCTGGCAAGGGAGCCTCTTCTCACCCCATCGTGCAACCCACGCACGTTCCATGATAAAACTCTCATCCAGTGTCAAGTTTCCCCTTCCTTGCCCCCCATCAGTCCTCACTACGCCAAGCGCTCTTGCCACGGTGCTCAATTCCATCCCCATCCTATCATCACCATGCCTTCTCTAAAGTTTGTATAAGGATCTAATCAGTACACCTTTCCCTTTGATTTTAGTCCCAACATTGTATCGAAAGTCTTCAGGCATATTAAAGGTGCATGGAGCTTCCACCCCCACTTTTCTAGGTCTGGTCCCAGCATTCTCCTCCACTGGTAAAATCATTTACAAATCTCTCTCACATATATTGTCCACATTCAGGATTGATTCAGCTGCTTCAGACATCATGTCCCCTTCTCGT
Organism: Thalassia testudinum; assembly: GCA_037157565.1. NCBI lineage: Eukaryota > Viridiplantae > Streptophyta > Magnoliopsida > Alismatales > Hydrocharitaceae > Thalassia > Thalassia testudinum. The sequence goes on from JAZHRO010000078.1 coordinate 47,558,107, forward strand.
TCCTCAACATGGTGCTACTTCCTCTTCTTTATCGCTGGTCTCTCCTCTGCAGAGGATCCATCTCCTTCTCCTGGACAGATTTGTTCTGGACCACCTCTGCGAAAGTCTTTGCCCTCTGCTACTCATGTGACTCCACATTATCTAGGTAACTTTGAAGCTGGATCAACCACGAGCTTCCCTCATACTTGAGTATGATTTTTTCTGGTAAAGAGCCACTGCGTGCAAATTGGTGCATTCTCCTTACAAATTAAGGAGAAGAACTGCTGGTGTTGGATAGAAACTCATGGAAGAAAAGGTGGCAGCCATCTTGAAAGTTGAGAAGAGGGATGTGGGAAAGCTGGGGAATCCCAGTATTAGGGGATGAAAATCATCACGTGGAATGTACATGGGCTGTGCGGCAAGGTCCTAAGAGCATCCTTGGGTCGGTATCAGCCTAAGTGGGAAGTTGACTACGCACTGTTGCAAGAAACGCATATAGAAGGAGGAGGAGATTCCCTTTGGTAGTCACTTCTTCAAGGTGGCCAGGCTGACATCAGGGTTGTGGATGCGTAGGGTAGGGCGGGAGGTTTGGCAATATGGTGGAAAACCTCTAAGCTGGTTCTAAAAGATGTTTGGAAGGGACAATTCCAGGTGTCTTGCAAATTCCAATCGATGGGGGATGATCAAGATCTGATTATATCTTGTATCTATGGCCCTTGTGCTGATAGTTTGAGGAATGATCTCTGGAATGAGCTACGGTAGATGGCAGACAAGACTGAAGGGGTGCCTTGGCCTATGGGCGGAGATTTCAACTCCACAGAGGGACCAGAAGGATGGACCGAGCCTCCCTTGGCTTCCAACTGGTCATCTCTAAGCTGGGTTTGAACGAATACCTATCTGCAGGGGTTAAATTTACCTGGAGGAGTGGTAACAGACTGGTTGCAAAGCTGGATAGAATCTTTGGCAGTGTAGAGCTGATGGAGAGATTTCAGCTCTCCTCTATGATTGGAATGGCTAGGCCATTCTCAGACCATACCCCACTACTGTGGGATAGTGGGGAGGGATCTCCCACCAATACATACTTTAATTTCAAGAAATCTTGGCTTAAGGAGGAGGGGTTTAGAGATATGGTAAGCTGCTGGTGGGATCAGAAGCAGATACAAGGGTCGGCCACCTGTAGGTTGGCTAGAAAATTGAGGAACTTGAGGTCTATGTTGAAGGAGTATAGGCAGATTGTTGATGTAATGAGATGTCAAAGAAGAACTGAAGCTCTTACAAGCTTGTGCACACTGGATGAAAAAGAAGATGCTGGATGGTTGAGTGATGCTGAGATGGAGCAGAGAAAGCATTGGGAAGAGGCGATCCATGTTGGGGACTTGGCGAGAGAGGTGGACTGGAGAGAAAAATCCTGACAACTGTGGTTAAAAGAGGGTGACGTGAACACAAAATATTTTCACATGGCTGCAAGTGCTAGGAGGGTGAATCTCATATCCTCGCTGAAGAAGGACAACCTTACTCTAACCTCTGATGATGATATTTGGAGGGAAGTGATACAATATTTCAGGGAGGCCACCAGAGCAGTAGATAGGGGCGGCTGGAGATTGGCAGCATCCAGCTTCTCGCAGGTGGGAGATCAAGCTGCTAACAAACTGATAGACAACATAATAGAGCAGGAGGTGATAAAGGCTATGAATGGGTTGAACGCAGAAGGGTCGCTAGGACCAGACGGATTGCAAGTTTTCTTCTACAAGGAGTTTTGGCAAGTGGTCAGAGGGGACGTCATGGAAGTCATCAAAGAATTCCAAAGTGGTAACTCAGGGGTGAAAAGATTAAACAAGTTGTATTTATTTCTACTTTCGAAGAGATATGGGGCTGAGAAATTGTTAGAGTTTAGACCAATCGCCCTTTCAAACACGATCTGCTTGATTATTAGCAAAGTGTTGGCCAACCATTTGAAGGGAGTTCTATCAGATTTGATTAGTCCTGTACAATCGGCATTCCTCCCCACTGATCGCTACAAGAATTCTTCATAGTAGCACAGGAGATGGTGGCAGGGTGGAGCAAAAGGAGTAAAGCATACTTGTGGAAGGTGGATTTCAGTAGAGCCTATGACTCAGTTGTATGGCCCTATGTATGGGAGATCTTTAGCAGGAGAGGCTTTCCTACACTTTGGGTTCAATGGATGAAAAGGTGTATTGTGACATCATCCTTTTCACCTTTAGTTAATGGAAGGCCGTGTGGTGTGTGGATATAACCACAATGTGGGGTGAGACAAGGCTGCCCCTTAGCCCCATTAATTTTTAATTTAGCTATGGACACGTTGTAGGTTCTGGCCCTACGAGGAGGGGTGACGTAATAAATGCGGAAATAAAATATGCAATCTCACAAAATAAACAAACACACAAGTACACAGGTATTTTTAGGTGGAAACCCAAACCGGGTGAAAACCACCACCTAACCCTCTCGAATTAGGATTTTCCGATCAACCAAGTTGATCAAAATCCACTAAATCGAATCACTTTAAACGAGGGTGATTCAACCTCAATACAACCACACTACAAGTACGAGGGTAGCGTTCCTCAACCCCTTCTCTCCACGAGAAGGATTTTGTCCCACGAAGGAGACGGGAATTTGCAAAGCGAATACCCAACCAAATAACAAAGATAAAAGAAACAACAAGTCCTATAGAGCCAACAAAGTAATTATAAACCTAGCTTCTATAGGAATTAGGAAACTCCCCTTTGCAAGGAGTGCGTCGAGTTGATGACGCGGTGCGTGTGCCACGCAACGGCGCAATGTCGCTCTCGTGAACAACGGCGGGAGAGCGGGTGCGCGAAGGCTTGATGCTTTCAAGGGAATGGAGCTTAAGCTTGGAGAGCAAGATCTTTTCTGGACACAAAAGAGTGTGAAAGTGTGTAGCTAAGTGTATCCAAGTGTGTGTTATGTTTCTCTTTGTGTATCTTGGTGTCTCTAAGTGTGTGTTTGTGTTGCAAAGGCTCCCCTCTATTTATAGAGGCCTTAGGAAGGCTTTGGAAGGCTTAGGAAAGGTTCTATAGCCGTTGGGAACAAAGCCCAACAGAATCAGCCCGAAATCAGGAACAATCATTGCTCTGACAGGCTTATCAGATGTCTAATTCTGGCATCAGACGTCTGGAACTTCACTTTAAGACGTCTGATTTCAAGGTCAGACGTCTGATTTTGGGCGGGTCTCTCCCTGACTTGGATCAGATCTAAACAGGGTTTTTGCGCAAGTCCATCAGACGAAATATAGGACGTCTGGCACTATGTCTGGACGTCTGGAAACCTACTTTTACTGTGGGAATGGATTTTCCAAACGTTGCAACGGCTAGAAAATCTCTGAGAAGAGATTTTGGGTCAACCGAGGCAAAACGGTCAATTATCAGACGTCTGGAAAGGCCTAAGGATGTCTGATAAGGCTCTAACGGTCATATTCTTGAGTTTTTGCTAAGCCAGCCAACGGTCCACTAATTGGACGTCTGGCAAATCCATCAGACGTCTCCTAAGACGTCTGGTCTAAGGTCTGGACGTCTGATTTCATCAGACAGAACTAGCTATGTCGAGCCTAAAAGTTATCAGACGTCTGAAACAATAGTCAGACGTCTTAAAATACTTTATCAGACGTCTGATTTGGGAATTAGACGTCTGGAAACTCTGTTTGAACCCTATATTGGTTTTCTAAGTGTTCTACAAAAAACCTAAGTATCCTAGGGTTGTGCAGGTGTTCCTAGGACTACTGTTAGGGTACTTTGAGGCTCTTTAACAAAATATTCTAAGGAAATAAAAAGAGCAAGAAAAATAAAGACAAGAGATACAAGAAAGGATTAAAAAGAATCTATCCTATTCTTCTTGTCTTCTATCTTCAATCTGTCGCTCCACGCGAACCTCTTCTGTTCTTCATTAGGCTCCTCCAATCCATCCTGGATGCGAGCTCGAGTTCCGTCTAAACACGTCTACATTTGCAATTGACCTGAAATCTAGGACTCAAATTGCAAATGTTAAATAACACGTGTTTTGTTATCATCAAAACAAATGATCCTGGTGCTCTAGCACCAACACACGTTGGCTTAGTTCTCGTGTAGGTTGGCCAATGCAGGTTTGGTGAAGGGCTACTCTATGTCAAACTCCAGGGTGTTGGTGCCTATTTTGCAGTACTCTGATGACATGGTTTTCTTTGTGGAAGGAGGGAGAGAAGAGGCAAAGATCTTATACACTATGGTCAGCATTTTTGGAGAGATTTCAGGCCTTAGATTAAATGGTGCAAAGTCTTCCTTGGTTTGTTTGGGTATGGCTGCCCAGGAAAGGGAAGCAATTGCTTCCATCCCACACATGCCTAAGACCAATTTTCCTATAAGATGCTTGGGTCTACCCCTAAGAAGTGGGAAGCTGAAGAAGAGCAATTGGGCCATCTTATTTGAGAAAATTTTGGCTAAGTTGGAGAATTGGAGTAGAAAATTTATGTCAAGGGGGGAAGACTAATTCTTCTCAATTCGGTCATCACCTCTATCCCCGTCTTCTTTTTTTCTCTACTTAGATCCCTAAAGGCAATTTGGAAGAGGCTAGATATGTTGAGGAAATGATTTTTCTGGAAAGGCACGAAGGCAGAAGGAAGATTCATTCACCTGTTCAAGTGGCAAAAGCTATGTAGACCTTGATCACAGGGTGGGCTGGGGATGCGCTCCCTCAAAGAGTTCAACGATGCATTGTTACTGAAATGGGTAGTGAAACTATCCACAAATGAAGGAAAATTATGGCCACAACTGATTAAGGATGCTCATGGTTCTTCGATTGTGCAGCTTTGGTCTACTCCACCCCAGCGTCCCTCTCCATTCTAGCAATCAGTCTGGAAAGTGATACACGACAATTGGACTGAATTTGCTCAAGTTTTGGGAGATGGCAGAAGCTTCATGTTCTGGACAAACAGGTGGTCGAGTCTGGGTAGCCTGTGCGAGTCCTTCCCAAGGGCATATGCAACAACTGCAAACAGTAGGCACTCCGTCAGTGAATGCTAGGATGATAACAGTGGCAGATGGAGCATAGCAGGTGCTGGAATGCGCGAGGGAGGGTGAACGCAGGCTGAACAGGAGCGCTTACTGACTGAACTTGAGGCATTGCAATCGGTGGGAGGGATAAATTGTTTACAAGAGTATGATGGCTTGCTCAAACACTAATCAATTGAGGGAGGATAGGGAATGTGCCAAAATTTGGTCCTTAAAGATTCCGTTGAAGATCAAGATCTTCTTATGGCTATGTAGGTGTGATGGCTTGGTGACCAGTGAAATGAGATCTAGAAGGATGGGTGCTCCCAGTCAAAATTGCCCCTTGTGTGACCTCCCATCAGATAGTAGGATACATTTATTCTCCTCCTATCTTTTGACGGATCAAATTTGGAGGAAAGTGTGTGGGGAAGCTCTTCCCACATGGAAAGATTTATGGAGAAGACTTTTGACGAAAGGAGAGTGACAAGTGAAGATGGCTGGAGTAATGTGGTATGTGTGGCATGCTCGAAGTGAGTGTTTGTTTAGAGGGAGTACTATAAATCTTGGGAACATGTTTAGGAAGTGTTGGGGATTTGTAAAGGAGTGGAGTGATTCATTGTAATTCTTTTAAAGAGTTTGAATAAAATGTTCCTGGTCTGCTATACTCATGATAGCATTCCTCACTTTTTCAAAAAAGAAAAATCATTCAACCGCAGGAAGTTGTCGAGGATAATATTGTCAAGGCCAGGAATTGTCCATTTTCGATTGACTTTCTGGTCCTTGACATAGAGGTACCAATCATCGTTGGAAGACCTTTTCTGATTACCGCATAAGCTAATATCAATTATCCTTCCAGAAAAATGGATATAAGTTGCGATAACCAAACTATCTCATTATATATTTTCCAAGCTTCCAAGAAGTCCATTGATCATGAATTTTTTGACCTTGATAATAAAATGGAAGAAGAAATGGAGAAATCTATGTTGATCAATTCCTACTCTACTTTAACCACTGTTGATCCAAATTCTATTGATTCATATTCCAAATATGATTTTGTGGTCCAAGACATTTTAGATCAACTAGGGTTTGACTTTTGTCTTTTAATCTTCCTAATTTATCACCAGAAACATCCACGCTAACTTCACCCACCCTGCATCACATTGACTTCTCTACCCCTCTTTTTCCGTTGGACCTAGCACCCGACCCATCCAAGTTTGGCTTTCATCATAAATTCAAACCATGTCCAGACTTGGGTCATTCTTCCAATTTTCCATTTCATTTTGATCCCTATATCTTTACCAATCATCTTTTCAGGGATCCTAAGGAAGACACCTTTCTTGAGGACATTCAAGTGTCCAATTATTTACATGATTATCCGTCTTCTGTGCATTGCAATTCACTCTCGTTTGAATGGCGTAAAAGATAACACTGGATGGGAGGTAACCCATCATTTTTTTCCATTTTTTTGTTTTTCAGTAAAGTGGTTTTTCCTATCCTGTTGTTGACCGCCTTCACCAAGGTAACCCCTTTTCGCTTCCAATTCCATGCTGACATGACACATCTTAAGCATGGTGGGAATGCTTTTAAATTTTGACGATCAAATCAAGATTTTCAGAACCCAAAAACATGCAATTTTCTTGTTTCATTTTCTACATGCATACCCAAAAGAATAAAAATGTTGAAAACTTTTTGAGGAAATTTTGAAATCAAGACTAAGGTTAAACATTCAATTTTAGTACAATGGAAATTAATCTTTAACAAACTAGGGATAAGGATACAGATCCGATTATTAGAATTTCAGGGTCTACCTTTAGACTAGATTAAATATCCTTCTCTAAAATTGCACTTGAACTCATGTTAGTTCAGGTGACTTGGTCCCCTTTTTTAACATGAAAAGTATCTGGCTTATTTTCGATTTATAAACTTGCAACTCGTGAAAAATTTCTTGTGTCAAAATTCACACACAAGCCAACACCTAAAAAATAATTAAAAATTAGAAAAACCCTTTGTTTGGCCTTAGTAAAAGTTCAAAGCTGACCATTGGTTTGAGTTCCCACCGCCAAGAAGGAGGAAAATACCTCCTTTGAGGATGCGATGTCAACATGTTACTACCTCGATGCTGCTCTATTTCTATATTTCATATGTTTAGACGAAGCATTAAGGTGCATTTTTGCAGCTCAAGTGTCTTGGATGGTGCTCTACCCATAGTGTCGAAGCAAGAGCTTGAGTTTGCTTGGAGCGCCCCATTACACTGCATTGTGTTTTAAGGTTATGAGCTCCAGGTGGTGTCATGGACAATACTATCTCGAAGTACTAGCACCAGAGCCCCCTCGAGGATTAGTAACGGGAATGATCTCGACACATCTATTATAAAACTAAGCTAAGAATAAGCATGGGGGAGACAAAAAAAAGTTTCAAATCAAAAACATGACTTATAAATGTTGGCTTTTCACGAGAACAGACACAAGGTTTTAAAATATATTGGAAGCTATGAATCACGTTCAAGAGCCGAAGAAATCCTAACTACAAAAATTTCAAGTTGTCTGAATTAACAAGGGGTTAATTTGTGAATTTTTGGTGGATACATTGATCTCGATTAGTCTAATTTTTTGGATTCGAAAATGAATCCTGTTGTTTATCGATAACAAATCCCATACCTCCCGTGTTTTAACCAACCAAGGTCCTGTGATCTCCTCCTTAAAAAAGTTGAAAAAAATTAGTTTTCTTAAAAATTCCATTTTGTAAAAGTTTGTTTTGCTACAAGACTAGTAAAAGATAAGAATAGGGGTGTGATAAACACTTAGTTTATCATCATTCTTATGACCTAAAACAAACCTAGCTCTTAGGATTTTAACTCCGCAAATGGTTTTTTGGGCTATATTTAGGCATCAATTAGGCTAGGCATGCATTCCAGCTAGATCTAGCTCATCCCAGCTAGATCCCAGCTCCTTCTAGTTGGATCAACTCATCCCTAGCTCCATTCAGCTCATCTCAGCTGAATGGTAGCTCTAGTTAGTTCACCTCAACTGCATGCAGCTCACCTCAGCTGGATGGCAACTCAAACTTGCTTAAGTCAGTTGATCCTAGCTCCATTCCAGCTCCTCCAACTTAGAAGAGTTTACTGGAAGTTCAATCTGACTAGGACTAGCTAATAGCTAGACCTGGTTAGCTGAAGATGACCTTAACCAGCTTAGGCCAGCTCAAGTCCAGCTCTGAGAGGCTCAACTAAGCTCAACTTAATTGAGCTGAGCTACTTGACTTAAGCTAGCTACTCTATCTAGCTCAGTAACCTCTGAGAAGACCAGACCTAGCTCACCTTAGCTCACATCAGCAGAAGCCAGCTATCTTAGCTTGGCATAGCAACTAGCAAAGAATTAGCAAGCTAAGCCAGCTAAGGTAGCTCCTTGCAAATCTCTTCAGTAGCCACCAGCTCAAGTGCAGCATAAGACAACTTCCTCCAGCTCATCACCTCCAAAACCCTAGCTCCCTCTACCTCTCTTCCCTACTCCCTACTAGCTAAGCTATCTAAGCTATCTTAGCTTAGCTAGTCACCTCCTTGCCATGCCTACCTAACCTAAAAAGCCACCTACCTAAGCTCCAGCAAATAATCCAAAAACTAGTCCACCTAAGCTCCCTACTCCCAATCTATCTTGGCGCCACCTAACTCACCACCTTTCAATCCACCACCACCACCAAGAGTCACCTTGATTTTGGCACCAAAAACACCTAACTACCCTCTCCATTTTGGCACCAAAATCCCCTTCCATCTCAACCCTCCATCCAACACCTAAACCTATCCTACCCATCCAATCTTGGCGCCACCTAGGATCCCTTCTAGAAGGCCCATTTTGGAACCAAAACCAAAGGTCACTAAGGGTAGCAACCACCCATAACTACCACCTATGTGACCCTTGGGTTTGCACCAATCCTTTTTAGCCATAGGATCACCAACTACCCACCAAAATCAATCCTACCCCTCCATTACATCCCACACCAATCACCCTTCTCCCTTCCTATTAATACCCCCCTTAACCACCACCATAACATCATCTTCTTCCTTTGTATATTCCACCATTACACCACCTACACCTAAGTCCAAAGAAGAAGAAGAAGAGAAGAAGATCAATGGGGCAACCTACCCACCCCCTTGGTGCCTTCTTCCTCATTCTTCTTCTCCCTTGTGCCACACCAAGGAGGAAGCCTTCATCTAAGGGGACGGCCAGGCAAGAGGAGGAACAAGGGTGGTGGACGTCCACCCTTGGAGAAGTCATGCAGAAGGACCACTTGAAGGAAGAAGCCAAAGAGGAGTGCTTTTCAACTGTGGGTGCAGTCGTAATTAGAGCAAGGATTTCCTAAAGCTTCTAGTCGAGGATCGTCATCTTGTTCTTCATCACTTTCTATTTTTGCATTAGCTAGACTTTGTTTATGTTTCAAGCATTCATTTACTTGTGACTTTGTATATCTAGTTATTATAAAGCTTTTTGCCTTCCAAATTCTTGTTTTGGTTAGTGTGCTTTTCCTTGTAGTTGTAGTGCACCACAACTCTCTTTTAATTATCCTAGGTGCACTTGCCTAGGGTGAGCTTAGAAGAGAGGACATTCTTGTCACTCTATAGTAGTTGATAGGCGTAGCTTTAACATACTTTCATCTTCACATCCGTTACCCGACTATTTCTAAAAATCCTAAAAACAACAAAATGAAAAATACAAAAACACGTGTTGATTTGAGAGCTGTGCGAGAGAACCAATTCATGTGATTAACAAACTGGTCACATTGGATGACCCTAGATACCGCCACTATCTAGAAATATAAATAAGAGTTGATCGATTTTACATGTTGCAATGACATCTAAAACCCGCATTTTACAAACCGCACAAAATCCACATCAGCTATTCACCTATTAGGTAACTGCTAAAAAACGAACACAAATCAGAGTTAAACAAAAAAGGTTGAAAGAAGGAAAAAAGGGTAGGTAGGTCTGATAACTAAACTCTTTATTGCCAATTCCAGAATAATAACAAGTGTCCACTACTATTGTTGGTGCTACTACCACTGTGAAAGCTTCATACATTCACTTGCCTCAGGTTTACTTTACAAAGAAACATGTTAACCTGCCTCTTACATTCACCACCAATGCAAACATACTCATATCATGATTTCCCAAATTCATATACCCCAAGTACAAACATACTCATATCATTATTTCCCACATTCATATACCACAAATGCAAATATATATTCTACAATTAATATATATATTCCATCATGCACCACATGCATGATACTCATTCCTAAAAAAACACATGTATATATCACATGTTTTGAAATGTATACATAAAACTAGACATGTGAAAAAAAAAAAATCCAGGCAACTATGTAATGGCTTCTATGTCACTTGTTCCGGAACCTCCATGTCATCATCGGGTGGATGAGGTGGGAAATGAAAAGAAGAATGATCTGCACCACCTCGTTCCAATACACTTAAGATTTCCTGAGATTGTGCTTGCATCTGCTCCCGTTGTTGTTGTGCTTCATGTCTTTGTCATTCTAGTATATCATTTGTCTTGTCCAACTTTAACGTAACATCATCTAGTTTCTCTTGAAAGGTCTCCACCTGTGTCTGTAACTGTTGTAATCTCTCTGAATCCCCTGATCCCTTTCTTCCATACCAACTAGTAGCAGTCTCACTGGCACTAGCACTACAAACAAAACCAGCATACTCATGGGACATAACTATCCTAAATGCTTGCTCTGTTGTCATAGGTTGTAATGGGCCAGTCTTTGATTGCTCATCCATATCATCACTAGAAGGATGCATCAAATCCATCATGCAACCCTACACATAGTTGAGCTTATGGTAAGTTCTCCCAAATGCTTATCACTAAGTTATTCATTACTTATTTCAACGAGATTACATGTCTCTCTTGATATAATGGATCAATCCAAACATGGGGGCCATCAGTAGTAGACTTGCTATGACTCCTCTCATAGATCGAAACATGATCAAGTTGTACACCATTATGGGTATCTGACTGCATATTTGAGATGTGGTTATAAATTAAGTTTTCTTAAATTTTAGCTTCTCCTATTTAAGTCTCCTAACTTGTAAGTTTTATAATAGATATTATAATCAATAATTTTTATATCGCCAATTAAGCTGGTGAAAATGTACTTACATAACTATCCCTCAAGGTATCTATTCTGATCCATCCCAAGCAGTGTGTTGTAGTCAGAGCTTTCGCCCTATTAGCTTTATTTTTCTCATCTTGCTCCTATAACAGCAAATTATTAAAATTGGTACTTAATCATTTTTCTTTTAGAATAGAAGTAATTAATATAAAATATTAATTACCTTCATGATTTCCTAATCCCAATATTCGCAACACTCCACCCATTGACCAGCTTGTACTGTTGGTGGCACGTCTCTCAATGCATCATCATAATTCTTACTAATAAAGAACTATTCATATATACAGAAAAGTTAGCAGCACCTAAAAGTAAATAGTTGTGTTATTGTGTTATTATGAATTCTATATCTATACTTATGTCTTACTTGGCTTTTAATCTCTTCTCTCCACCTACGAAGTGCCCTCCTTGCTGCTTGGAGAATACATGTAGTCGTCATTGGATTTGTTCCCCAATCATACGTCACCTGCATTTTATATTATAATGAATAATTAGAAAAAGGATTTTAAGTAAACCAAATGAATGACATAACAACAATATCATATTAATACCTTTATCTCATGAATGAACTCATCCTTATATCGCTGAGGGACCTACCTCCAATCAAAATAGCATGGGGGTATAATAGTCTCACAAGTGTAGGGATCCTGCTATTAAAGGGTGTGTAATGTGGACATCTTCTGCTACAACTTACTTCAACCGTTATTCGAGTCCCTTCAGTTAATTTTCTCAATTCCAAATTCTTCGTCTTACCCCTTGGCTTTGATTTTATACCTTCAGTAAACAAATAGTCAAAATAAAATTATTATAAAGAATTAATATCAAAGAAAATTAATGTGAGAATTTATATACCATTCGGCCCTGCTTGACTCTACTCCTGAGATTGGCTCTGTGACTGACTCTGTGGCTGACTATTTTGCTGAGATTGGCTATGTGACTGGATCTAAGGAGGGTCTATGAACTAAGATGGTGCCTATTGCTGGGATCCACTTTGGGGAGGGTGTAGGGGTTGAGATGGTGTCCGCTGCTGGGACCGACTCTGGGGAGGGTGTAGGGGCTGAGCTGGTGTCTGCTGCTGAGACTGGCTCTAGGTAAGGAGTAGGGGATGAGCTGGTGTTTGCTGCTGGGATTGGCTCTAGGGAGGGTGTAGGGGCTGAGCTGGTGTCCACTACTAGGACTGGCTCTAGGGAGGGTGTAGGGGCTAAGATGGTGTCTGCTGCTGGGATTGGCTCTGGGGAGGGTGTAGGGACTGAGCTAGTGTCAGCTGTTGGGATTAGCTCTGGGGAGGGTGTAGGGGCTGAGTTGGTGTCCGCTGCTAGGACTGACTCTGGGGAGGGTGTAGGGGCTGAGCTGGTGTACACTGCTGGGACTGACTCTGGGGAGGGTGTAGGGGCTGAGCTGGTGTCTGCTACTGAGACTAGCTCTGGGGAGGGTGTAGGGGCTGAGCTCATGCGTGTTGCTGGGATTGTCTATAGGGAGGGTGTAGGGGCTGAGCTGGTGTCCGCTGCTGTTACTGGCTCTGGGGAGGGTGCAGAGGCTGAGCTGGTGTTTGTTGTTGTGACTAGCTCTAGGGAGGGTGTAGGGGCTGAGCTGTTGTTCGCTGTTGGGATTGGCTCTATGGAGGGCATAGAGGCTGAGCTGGTGTTTGCTGCTAGGACTGGCTCTGGGGAGGGTGTAAGGGCTGAGCTGGTGTCTACTACTGGGAATGGCTCTAGGGAGGATGTAAGGGATGAGGTTGTGGGTGCCTAGGTGGAAGCTGAGAGTGAGGCAGTGTATTTTGTTGAGGTCTATGCTAAGGCCTAGATTTTGCAAGAGTATGAGGTGGGATCATGGCATGTCGAGTATGGGATCGAAGTCGAGTTTGAGGTAGTGGCGAAGTCTATAGATTGGGCATGTGGGAAGGCAACTAGAGTTGATGGTCATGATGTGAGTGGGGTTGAGGATCATGTTGGGGCTCAGGCTAGGTGTCAATGCCACACTTGTGTCCTTGGACCTGGTCATTTATCTCAAATGGAGAGCCATCACTGAACATATCAAGATGACGCTTTTTGTATGCTATAACTTCTTAGCTGTCATCTACATTTGTAAAAAAAATTATTAATTACAAAAAATACAGTAGAAAAATGATTACATCATCAAATATATTTATCAAATGATAAGTTTTGATAAAGTGAATAAGCACATCTTCTAAATGGAAGGTACTATTAAATTCTCCAAATTTCAGGGCTACTAAATGTGACCAATTTATTTACTCCAAATTGATGCTACTATATGTAGAAAATTTCACTTTGATTATTCCAATAGAATAATTTCAGTTTGATTATACTTCATGCCACTATGTGTAGAAAGCATATACCTGAAAATAGAAAGCTTACTCTTATATGATTCATTCAAAACAAATCATAACTTTGGTTATAGGAAATAAGAGAGGAGCTATAAAATATAAAAGGATGTTGTCATACATTTTATATAGTCAACTGTGATGAAAGAAGTATGTCAAAGCAAGTAAAAGATCTGCCTAGTACAATAAGAAAATCTACAATGGAGAAAATATATGAAAAAAATTTTAAGAATGAAATAGTTAAACTCTAGAAAATAGATTAATTGAAAACATTTACCTCAAATATCAATATCCATTGCACCATGACCTATTTCTCAATCTTGTAGCACATCTTGGTATGCTTCAAAATCAAAGTCAGGATCCTTATCATGTATATCATAATAATTAGGCAGCATTGTTGTTATTGATACTATCAAGCCATTTCTACTATTATCAGGCACGTAAAAAACTTGTTCAACTTGACAAGCTAATATAAACGGTTCATATGCTTGAATAATTGTACGATCCTTATTCAAACTTATGAAATTAGTTTCTTTATCCACTTTAACACCATATCTATTGTTAAAAATATCAAATTAGTCACACTTAAATAAGACAGCTCAGCGATCATGACTATAGTTTACTTCCACAATCCCTTTCATTTTCCCATAGTAACCATCACAACTAGTTTGTATGCCACCACATTTCATAATAATGCTTGAATGTTGTGTCTCCTTCAAATCATCAATTGATTGCACTCTAAATCTGAACCCATTTATTATATATCTAGAGTGATAATGTGCATAACTTAAAGGTATGTTCATCATTAAATCAAAATCTTCTATCTATTATGGATCATTGTTTTGTTTGCTTTCTTGCACACGAGTTCTAAACTAGTCAATGAAGTCTTCTTCACATCTAGAAATGTGCAAAGATTGTTGAAATTCATCGTAAAAATCTGAAATCTGCTTTAATATATATATGAGCTAATCGTTGATCATGTTCAGACATTGGTTTAAATTCCATTCGTATAATTGGCCTTCCTCAGATATCAAATACAGGAAAATAATCTTCCACATTTTCACTGTTTTGTCTATCACATTCCTTTCCAATCAATTGAATCGATTATCTAGACCATCCATATACATCGCACAAAACTTGATGAATTCTTCTATAAGATACCCTTCGACAATTAAACCTTCTGATTTAGCCTTATTGAAGATGTAGTCTTTCAATTTTTTTAAGAAGATCTTAGCTAGATACATCCACCTATACTGGACTGATCCAACAATGCTTGCTTCATTTGCTAGGTAGAGTATAAGTTGTACCAAGACATTGAAAAATACAGGAGGAAAAACCTACTCAATCTTGCATAGTGTGATCACAATTTGCTTGTCCCAATAGTCTAACAATTGAGAATCCAATTTCTTTGAACATATAACCTTGAGGAGTCGGCTTATCTCCGTCATAGAGTCAACCACTAGTTGAGGAAGCACTCCATGAATTGCTAATGGGAATAGGATTTGCATGTAAACATGGCAATCGTGACTCTTTAACCCACTTATCTTCTTCAATGCTTCATTTACACATGTAGAAAGTTGTGATGAGAATCCATTTGGAACCTTGATATATTTTAGAAAAGAAAATATCATCAGTCATTGCTCATCTTTCAAAGTATATAATGCCTTAGGAAAGTCATAACTGCCATCATCTTTATGATTTACGTGCATGTCAGGATGAATGCCCAACTTCTTCAAATCATTACAGGTCTTCAACATGTCTTTTAGACTATCCATTAAGTTTAGCATATCTAAAATATTATCCATAACATTCTTCTCGATATGCATCACATCAAGATTGTGATGAACTATGAGATCTTTGCAATAAGGGAGCTCCATGAAGAATATGCTCTTTTAAAATCCAGAATTATGTAAGTCTGTAAGACCTTTATGAAATAGACGACCAAATCAGATTTTACCAATCTGTTGTAACTTCTCCATTATTTTGTTTCCTGACAACCTGATTGTATTTGTTCTTAAAAAAATTTTTGGATTCTTGGTTGAATAGTGGAAAGGTTTACCATCAAATTTGTCTATAAACTTGGATTGTCGCCATCTATGTTTGATTGGTAGGAATCTACGATGCCCTAAATAACACAATTTATTGCTTTCAGGTAAACGCAAGTAATGAGTATCATCCATACATATTGGACATGCCAACTTGCCTTTAGTGCTCCAATCAAATGAATTTGCATAAGCTGAGAAATCATTAATAGTCTGCAACAGTGCTGCATGCATCTTAAAAATTATTTTCTAGCTGCATCATATTTTTCAACCCCGTTATAACATAGTAATTTCAACTCGTCAATGAGTGGTTGCATGTAAACATCAACTGCATTTCTTGGTGCCTTTTTCCCAGAGATGAGAAGCATCAGCATCATAAACGAAGATCTCATACACATCCATGGCGGCAAATTATATGTAAAGATCACCACTGGCCATATTGAATATGACGGATGCATGTTTTTGAAAGGATTGAATCCATCACTTGCAAGACCAAGCCTAACATTAAGTGTTTCCTCTGCAAATAGAGCATGTTTGTTATTGAATGCAACCTACTCGTCAGAATCTATCGGATGATGCATAAGTCCATCTCATGATTTGTTATTATAAAGCCATGTCATCCACTTTGTAGTTTTAGTCAACATGAAAAGACGTTACAGCCTAGGAAAAAAAGGAAAGTAACATAGTACCTTCCTTGATCGTTTCTTCCCTCGTGTATTTGAACTACTATTTTCTTCACATCTTCCTTCTCCACATTGTAGGCAACTATTCAAGCATGCATTTTCTTTAGTGTACAGCATACATCCATTCTTACAAGCATCAATCTTTTCACACTTCATGCCAAGTACGCGAAACTATTTTTCTGCATCATACCATGACAGAAGAAAATCTTTGGGATTATTTAACAACTCTTCTATGAACCTAAGGACACTGGACATTAACTTAGAGGTTGCCTTATTCATCACTTTAATTTGAAACATTCTCAAAAGAAATGACAACCTTGATATGGAATTAATTCCAGGAGCAATAGGTTCCTTTGCTGCCTTTAGTGCATCATAAAAATGATTACAATCTCCAAACATGTTATCATTATCTATATTATCAGCATTTGTAGCCCTCATCTCTTCTAACATCTCTGCAACATTATCACGTCCAATATCTTCAATGCGATTCTCAACATCATATTAATAGAAGGATAAGTGATTTCTTCTCCATGTGAGGTCCATACTGTGTATTGAGGCCACCAACCAGTACAAATTAGGTGTTCAAATATTGAGTTACGATCATGCATAAATTCATTCAAACAAATTTTGCATGGACAACAAATTCATTCATAGAAGTCTCCTCTTCTTTGTTGCTTCCTATCTTCATGGAATGGCTAGTTTAAGAATGAAATCACTCCGCTCTTATATCAAAATTAATCAGAAATCCTCAAACCAATCTAAGACTTATCCATGGAAACCTATAATCAAATAAACCTACAAACAATGAAAGTAAGTTACATAAAGAAACATCAAATATTTGTATATTTTAGTTACAATTTTCACTTGATATCTCACTTGTATCCTAAGCCTACATGCTAATACAGGTTCTAGCATGATATTAGGTGTCTAAGATTGGGGCAAATGCCTTTCAATCTAGCTCGGTGGTTCCACAGTGCTCGTATATGGTTTCGTAGGTGGCAATAGTAGATAAATTAGATCCTTAGGTCTAGGGTCACCTTTAGAGGTTAGGACCATGATTGTTTGATTTGTCATCAAGTGCACCTATTCGACGTCATTTCTCTCATCCCCTTCTCTCTTCTGATCTCCCCAATTCTTCTTCTGCTGGTGCATGTTTGGGAGGAGGTCACAAAACCCTGAAGTTCTTGAATTGTCTGGTAATTTTAGGGGAATAGAAACTGGTGAATCATCCTCTTCCACCATAAACATGGCTACTCGCCCACCCGTAAATCACAAGGGGAATCATCCTCCTCCCCCTCCACCAGACCCGTTAACATGCATCCAAGACTATATGGTATTATGCATAGAACAGATTGAAGCTATCCGGGAAACTTTGGAGGAGATGCAAAATCCTCCCCATTAGAAGGTGCCTAGGTCTCTAAGCTCATATCAGAATCCCATTACAACAGAGACCCATAGGTAGGTTCGTGTCCCCGCTAGCAGGGATGATTTTGAATTGAAACCAAATGTCATTGGCCTAATCAATTTCTATTATAATGGACATGCTGGTGAAGACCCTTTTCTTCAGTTAGAGGATCAGACCCGATTGGCTGAAACAATTAAACTAAGAAATATCAGGTTAAATATTGTCCTCATGAAAATGTTCCTATTTTTGTTGTGAGACAAATCTGCGTAATGGCTGTGCACAATTGGAAGACCCATTCATTCTCAGGAAGAGATGTGCACATCATTTCTCAAGAAATTCTTCCTGATCGGGCTCACTAATGCTCTCCGTCGTGCATCACTTCTTTCACGCAACGAAACGGCAAATAATTTTGATGTGAACACCATCATGAGCCTTAACTAGCCTAATTTGGTCTGATAAAGTTGATAAAAGCTCCTAATAACCATCAAAGGGTCCTATGTGCACACTATTCTGTTTTTAAGAAAAAGAGAACACAAGGTTATTTCTATAATTTAACTGCATTTCATAAGTGCAGAATAACCAGGGGAATTTGAGAGGTTAACTGAAGGTCAAATGGTCATTAATGTCTAACAAGAGGGTCCATGCAAGTAGAAATGGGTTCTCGCACATTTCAAGAATTAATGGACATCCAAAACCCTAATTTCAGACATGCTTAATTAATAGAGGTTTTGGTCAATATAAAATTCACCTAAACCTTCTAAAAATGATAGAAAAATATTCTATAAGGTTTGGTACCTTTGATTTGACCTTTAGAACCCATTTTGACCTAAAACAGAGTATTAGATGGATAATTATCCTAATTTGGATTTCTACGTAAATTACCTAGTCAAACTTGTTCAAAATCGAAATCCAACTTTACCATCAGATTTCTTGGGTCCAAATTAGATTTTTACCAAAATTTGGGTCCAATCAAAGATCATCTTGACCTAGTTTTCATTTTAGTCTAATCTGATTCTTTTTCTCCCAAATAACCCTCAACTTTCGAAATAATTACACAGACACCACTAACTTTGTCATCGCCTTCACCAAGAAGCCCCTGTCGCCATTGCCATCTAAATGCATTGAACCACCAACCTTTAATCAAGGAAGCTCCCAGATTCCTCAATCAATCTCCTCCAAAATTGGAAGGAGCATTCCTCAGATGATTCCCTTTAATCTAAACCCAGTCTTGGACTGTGAATCTTGCCCTAGAGTTCATGTGAACTCTTGGAAATCACCAAGTCCCTATCCCTAATTCTCGAAGCCTTCAATCTTGTTTACAAGCTTGGAAGCTCGACTCTAACCCTATAAAAGGACCCTGATCAAGTTCCTCACCTCCTGAGAGAGTTTTTGGGCCACAAATATCTTCCTTTCTCCCTCTCCAGCCTGCTCCAATCTCAGCTTTGGCAACCATCCTTCCCTGCTCACTTCGTCGATCGCCACATACTATAGGCGATTGGTTCCAACTCCCCTCTTCATTCCATGCCTCGCAATACTGGTAAGGAGCTCTCTGACCCCCTCTTCAGTGCTATTCTCCCTACTAGAGCATTCATCTTCTCTGGCATTGCTCATCACAGCTGACACCTCCTCCACTTCCTCCTTGTCTGCTAGCTACTCTCTTCAACTCCTTAGCATCCACTCATCATCACAACAACTTCACACCTTCGCTTCGACCACCATCACGCCTGCTCCAACTTCGTCTTCCACTTCTCTGGCATACCTCTGGCGAGGCATTCCCACCGTCACACTGCACCAATCCACCTCCCACTGGTCCAGAAATCTCCGCCATACTCCACCAACCAAAACCCCTTAAGTATTTGAGGGGATTGGCTGCTCATTCACTCTACCCGACTCATGCCCCTCCGCACTGACATCTCGAGGTCGTCAGACCTTTTCACGCACATGCACTCCATGCCACCGCCACCGCCACCACCACATTCGCCGCACTCGTGCGAGCTCCTAAGCGCTTCTGATGTGGCTGCAAGGCTATTTTCATCTTTGCAGGTGTTCGCGGTCCGTCGCCTTTAATGGAGCTTCTTTCTTGACCGTAGGAGTCGTGTTCTTGCCGGTTTCTTCAGCTATTCAACTCCCGGGTCACGCAGTCTCCTTCCAAGCGTACACCTAGGCTAACATTTGAAGCAGACAGCCTTATCTCGACTCGCAATTGGAGGACCAACTCCTGCTATTGCCTCACGAAGAACAGGTGGACTCTTTACTACCACATCAACACCTGACAAGCCTTTCACACCGCATAAGTTGATTTTCTACATTGGACCCCTTGCCCAATACACCAGGTGAAAGAGCGATCTTCGTTTTCGATAAAATTTGTAACATAAAATGACACGTCATTGTAGTATGTCGCGTGGTAGAAAATGGCTTTTCAAAACATTTAATTGCTTAAAATCTAACCACGAAAATAGTTAGGTCATCTCCACAGGGGAGAATTAGCCTATTAAACTACTGAATGGTGTCTCATTTATTCAGGAAACTCAATGGGTGTGCATGCTAATTTGTGCAATTCCTTTTCAACATAAGTCATCATTTTATGTAAGTAATCAAGAATATAGGTGTTCACATGCAAAATGACCATAATATAATACCATGTAAATACGTGAATCGCTATCTTGATACTAGTAAACACCATAAATATTAATTTCCTACATGATAGAGCCTGTTCACTATATCTAATATCCCTTATTTATTATCATTCATGAGGAGAATTCAACCATAAGTAATTAATCAAAAATAAGGGGATATTGATGTAGTTTCCTTTCAATATATTAATTCATTAAATAAAGTAATAGTAAAAGTGGCAATGGTAATATTCATAATTACTAATTAGAGGAGAAAAAGAGCTTTTTTTCTCTCTCTTCTTTACGCATGGAGAAGGGCTCGCCGGGGGGAGGGTTGGTTGGAGGAGGTAGGCCGGGATGGTGACGGGGCGGTGAGAGGCAGCTAGTGGCAGTCAGACGAAGGACGCTGGAGATGGTGGGTTGGTCGGCGGCTGTCGCAGGAGTTCTGTGTGCTCGGTGAAAGCACTCAGGGTCGTCATTGGAGTGAGGGCATCGTCGTGGTGGCGTCGACGGTGAGGTAGGAGGTCGAACGATGGGTGATGGAGCTGGCTCTAATGGGTTCGATGGGGAAGGTTGCAGGTGGTGATGGGTCCTTCTTTTGGATGGCAAATGAAAAAGATAAGGAAGATGGAGAAGACTAAGAGGGAAGAGAGGGGGAGGTGGCGTTGGTGGTTGGCGTTATATGTTGGTGGTGAACGGCTGAAGGTATTGATGGCAGTGATGTTGCTGCGGCTGAAGGTGGTCTGTGGTGAGGAAGGGAGATGGTGGTGATGGCTGTAGGTAGGTGGTGTACTACGATTGTTTGGGTTCTTTTGGGCAAAACTGAGGAAGGGGAAGAAGAAAACAAAGGAGGAAATGGATGGCTAAGGGGGGGGTTATGTGCGGTGGTGTTGTGGCTGCACACTATCACCATGCAATCGGTGAGAGGGAGAAAGAGCAGAGGTGAAGCACGCCTAAGCCACGGTGCGAGCAGTGTCCACAGGGTGCATTTATTCCACGATGATGGAGGAAGGAGGTAATCCCTGCAGGGTGGAAGGATTCTGAAGAAGATGGTCAGCCTTCCCTTTAAAAACTCCTTCATTTGTTTGTTTCTTTGGCTGGAAGCCTCTCCAACCACTTGGGATCTTCCCGAGTGGTTGGAACATCAAGATAAGTTTCGGAGGTTTTTCATCAGACGTCCGATAAATTCTCCAGACATCTTAAAATGTGAAGACATCTGTGGTTCTCGATGGAAATTCTTAGATGTCCAAATTAAACTTCAGACGTCTTGTAGAGTGATTTTGGCTATCTACCTGATGTCTTCAAGTGTCATGTGCCTAGCTTGTATCCACCAAATTATTATCATAACATATCATATGTTATTAAACATAAAATTGGTGCATAAGATGATATGCAGACTACGTTGAATTGCCACTTAATTTCATATAAACATGCATAAATGCATCGTAAAATGCTTATTTATGATAGTTCCTAGGCTTAGCATTACATATCATGTTATAAATACTGCATAACACCCATTGCATGGCATTTAGGATAGTTGCATATTTTTTGTATATTAATTCCTGCCAGGAGGCAATGCGACATCCTTACGAACTTCAGATGAAAAATCCGACCGTATGGATGGATCCAGAGTGACGATCATAGCCCGACAATGCAAAAATCACCTCAATCCGAGCACCGTGGCATCCTTTGCAAGCAATGAAGGATGGACGGTCCAGATGGTGCCATGTGGCACCATCTGGAGCTTCCAACACCACCTGCCACTTCTCCAAAGGCCGATCATCAAGTGATCTCAGCCGTTGGATGAGAATCCAACGATTGAGAGTCGCCCTCACCACGCAGCTGCAAATTCTACTCACGACGCACATGCAGACTTGGCTCATTGGTCGACGTGGCGGTTCGCAAGGAAGGGGCGCGGGTTCGAATCCCCACAGCCCCCCCAATTCTCAAATCAGTCAGGCAGCAACACAAGCAACAGGAGTGGCAGTGCAGCATGCACACGCGCTAGTGCACGCTAACACACACACCAGTAGGACACCACGCGATCAGCACGCATGATGGGCGGTGATTAGCTCATATTTGTGGGTTGTTTAAGTATTTAAGTGTCAAGACAATAAGTTAATTTTAACATTTAGAGAGCATACATTAGGATGTAAATAAATTAATTCATATTTTTAGCTTAAGTGCATAATTCATGCATTTAGAATTAACCTAGGGTTGCATACATTTAATTAGTTAATTAATTAGGTGCACTATTTTAATTAACATAGAAGTTAAGGAGTTATGTATAAATAATCCTAATTATTTTATTCTTTTTTTTGTCCTTCTCCTTTGCAGGTAACACCTCCATCTTCGCCTCCTCCTCCTACGCATTAGCATTGATTCTACGGTGGCTTTTGAATTTCAAATCTTTGTAGCCGTGGCTACAAAAGAGAAGGAAGGGATGCCGTTCAAAAGGAGGCCACCACTCATTCCACCACCGTGCAGCATTCCATCACCGTGGGCCTCTACGGCCAAGCTCCATCATACTGTGGGTCGGCGGGGTGACAAACCGACGTGCCAAGAGGATGGACTTAACCACCACCGTGCACGAGCTCCTTGAAGCTCGCCTACTGTGAGTGAATCTACTGATGCACGACTTGTTACCACCGTCATCAACCATCACCAGTATCCACCTCCATCTTCTTCCCTATTCCCTATTTTTCCTCCACTCCACCAAAAAGAACCCAAAAAACTTGCCACACCCGTTGCAGCACAAAGAGCTGCAACCTCGCCTTCCCGCACCTCAGCCCAGCCAGCACCCCACCGTGCGCACCTGCAGCCCCCGCGCCTTCACCACCGCATGCCTTCACCTCCAACCTGCATGCACACGTGCCTGCACCTCCACCGCAGCAAGCGTGCGCATGCCAGCACCCCACCATGCACCTTCACATCCAGCGCCTTCGCCTCAACGCATGCACGCCTGCGCACCCTCACCTCGCGCCTACAGCCTCCGTGCCTTCACCTCCACACGCCACCGCTACAACGCCCGCGCATCGCCCCCTGCAACACCTGTAGCCATGTAGCCACAAGACCCCATGCACCCAAGCAGCCTGCAGAGCGCCTGCCTGCCCACGCCTCCTCGCACCTACAGTGCCCGCATGCCGCCCCTCCTCGCACCTATAGCACGCGTGACCAGCAGCAGCAACCTCCACCGCCACCGCTTCTCTCCTCCATCCGATCGACTCCGACCATCTTGCAACTTGCCGCCACCACCGTTACGGAGCCCTTGCTTTGGCCAATCTACGCCTAGAAGAGTTCCTCGAACAATCCTCTCTCCCATGCGCGAGGAGAGAGATAGAATCCTCTATTTATGGTGGAATTAATAATTACATTTCATGCCATTGCCACAAAAATGAATTTTGATTTATCATTATTTTATTGTGGTGAATTTATGCCTTCATGTTCATGCTTCTAGAGAATTGCTAGACCTTATTATTCATCTCTATGTGCATTGAATTTAATTTTGAATTACATTTTAGTATGCATGCAAGTGAATAATACATGGCATACCCTTGCACATGGATGATTTTCTGACGTAAAAATTACATTAACACCTCTTGACTTCTCCATAAATTTAAGGTTTACTTTCAGAGCTGCACAGGCATTTTTGATCTGGCGAATAGTTTAGCGAACTTGATTTTGACCTAATTGCGAGTTTAATTAAGTCATTGCCTCTGTGTGAACATGACCCGCTCTCCTGTGAGTGGTTTAATTTTAATTTTAATCATTTTGTTAAGTGGTTTTCCACCACTTTGATCCTACAATGACAAATCATCTTAATACATTATTCGAAAGCGAAAATCAACTTATCAAATGGTGCCGTTGCTGGGGAGGCAACAAGCCTATTAGACTCACATTTATTTAATTATTTGTTCACATTTTATTCGAGGCATATTTAAATTCAATTTTCTGTTTGGCACGAGGTACACGTATTTGGAGACATCTTGTCGCACCAGCCTCAAAGATCAAGCGATCCTTGACATCGTTGGTGGAGTTGCAACACTGGGAGGAGCATCACACCTGCCTCAGCAACACCTTGGTGGACCTTATTTCCATCGCTGGAGGAGATATCCGAAGGACAACACCTTCATCCATTTAGTTGTATATAGATTTTATTTTTCTTTCTTCTCTTTATTTTAGTACATTCATTTGGAAAATCCTTATTCTGGGGTACAGTTGAGGGGTTTGTTCCCCGATGTTGTTTTAGGCCCGTGTTGGGTAATTTTTGGGAGTCTGTTCCCTTTTTATTTAGATCTAAGTTTTCTTTTATAAATTAGTTTTATTTTTCTTGATTGTTCATAAAAAGAAAAAAACAAAAACATGAGCTACCTGCTAGAAGCTGCCTGCCCCTAGGTCATATCATTTAGGATTGAATGAGCAGCATCTAGATCTAATTTCCTGTCTTGCATATTGCATGAAGAATGCTAAAATTAGGTATGCACTTCTAACTTTGCATTTCTACCTGTCATGCAAATGCATTTGGATTAATTTCAAGACCACCTAATCTGTATTGAAATTAGATCACATTGATTTTCATCCTTTCACATCTTGCCCACACCATTACCCCCACTCTGTACTCTTCGATCCCATACATCGAGATGGTCTATCTTTTGATGGACATAATGATAATCATTGGGATGCGTTTTACTCCTATTATAGGAGTATTGGCCTGGTTAAGCCCCAAATCAGTGAGCAGAACCTAGGAGTGGGAGTTGCTTTGCCCAATATCCCACACACCATAGAAATACCCAACCCACCCTCCCTGAATAACTATAATGGTTGGACTGACACTCCTAGGTACTATAAGCCTAAGCCTGACTTCTCTCCTGATAGAAATGACCTCTCCTCCTTGAAGATGGAAATACAAAAAAATGCGAGAAGAAATGATTGAATTGTTAGGAGAATCTTCAAGAGTAGTCCAACAACAAAGAGATGAAATTAGCCACGTAATCTACCCCATTGAGGATGACGTACACCCCTCTATAATAGATGCATCTCCCGTGGGAGAGCTACACTTTAAGTTCGAGGGAAATTTTGGGGATTATGTAAGGGAGAAGAGCTACTTTTCGAGGATAGATTTTGAAACCTCCCCATTAGATGACACTTCTTTGAGAGATCCACGCCTTAAGTGGGAGGAAGATACATATGAAAGTAGCTATGCATTGGATGAAGAAAGGTGGCAACCCGAGGAAGATGATGATAAGGTTGAGTATCCACCTGAATTATATTGGAGTCAAAAGAAGGGAATGATGGTACCATTGGAAGACCTTGACCCAGATGATAGTATTTTTGTGACATTTGATGAAGTGGGAAGAAGTCAAGTTGTTAATCCTTCCCTCCCTTCTGATCATGAGATGGAACTCAAGCCCACCCTTAAGGAACCTAACCCTGAAGAAATTGACCTATCTAAGGAGTCCGATGTTACCAGTGTAAACCATTTACCTCAGATAGAGTACCCTAGGGGATAAACTGAGATTTTAGATGATTCTAAACCTTGGGTATATGATGAATCATATGATGAGGAGAAGGATTAATTATATGAAGAACCTACATTCAAGATTTGGAGTGACACTAAGGGCGATTATGTCTTATTTGAAGAGTTAGGCCCTGAGGATGTCACAAATTTGACCAAATTAGGTTTCCTTAGCACACCCATCGATGATATTTCTCCTCATCATGAAATAATGGAAAATGTGGAAGCAACTTCTGAGATTTATGTGGATTCGCATATAGACTCCAGGGAAGATTTAAGTAAAGAACAAGAACCTGGGGATGACATTGATAGGATAATCTCTAGATCTGTTGCTTCCAACTTGCCTTCATTTGATTCGAAGTCACCCTCTGATTCGCTTATGTCTGAAGGCAAAATTTTGACTCCTGATGAAGTGCAGGAAGATACTTGTGATAATGCAAGGAATGCTAAGGATGCAATTGAGGATTTGGAAAGATTGTTAGGGATGGACATCGAGCTGATTAAACCCAACCTGGATCTTATGGCCATCCTGCAACCTCGAAACTTGGACACCCTAGATGATCCTTGGTTTAGAGATATGCTCACTTTTGTTCTGACCGAGGAGCTTAACAGACCAATATTTCCTGTAATGGAGTATCGGGTATGGATTGATGATTTCTTTAGTTAGTCCATTACCTTGGGGGTTTATCTCTGCACCATTCGTTCCCCATCTCTGTTGGAGGATCCTTGTCATCCTTCCATTACCCCTTTAAAGGTTGCTATTCCAATTTATCCTTTAGAACCTCCTCTGGTGACCTGGGAAGATTTCATTCTCATCTTAGTTGGCATCATTAGCTCGCCAACATCCTAGGTTACCTATTTTCTAGGCTAGCATTACTTTGCTCATTTTTAGGGCCTATTTCTGCAATCCTTGAACCTGATTTGCGGGTTCATTGGCTACTCGATTGCTAGAAAATTAAAGGTAGCCCATCTTTGACCCAGGTAATATCCTTCAATGCAATGGGGACATTGCAGATTTTAGGCAGGGGGTGTACTTGGGGATATACATAGCATTTATACATAGTTCATCATGCATTTAGTTAAAGCATTCTGCATTGTATACATTTGCATTAAAAAAAAAACATTTTGTATTATTGAGCTTAATTGGATGGCCCTGCATTCTTAGGCATAAGATCAGAACTTTAGGTTAGACTAAGTTGACTCTAGGTTCTGAATTTAAAAAGTAAGTTGAGCTATTAACTTTAGACCTTTAGGTCCTTTGTGGACTTAAAAAACTTAAGTAGGAGTTAAGTTGCGGACCATTCCTAAAGAGGTTGAGGAAGGAAAGCTAGGGATTGAGTTAAAAGGTGGGGTAGTACTTGGAGTCTTGTTCTACCTTTTGGTTTACGGGTCCTTGTAACCCAAGCATCCAAATTTCACACACTTGGTCTTGTGTAAGTGATCACCTTAATTACTTTCTTAAAAGAAATTTGGTTCACTTAGTTTTGACTTAGGAGAGGCTTGAAAACACAATTTGATTGGAAGAGTTCCTGCCGCAAGAGTGGTGGAGTATATACTTACCTTGAGGATGCGATGATAACATATTACCTCGGCATTTGCCTCTTAGGATATCCATCCTACTGGGGGCATGTAAGCGCATTGTGCGGTTCAGGTACCATGGGCGACTCTCTCTCGAAGTGCCGATTACCACAGGCCTGAATTCGCTTAAGAAATCCATGGGCGATACTATCTCGAAGTGTCGATTGCCAGGAGTTCTTGGGGTCGCTAGGGGCGGTGCTATCTCAAAGCATCGAAAGCCAGGCACCCTTCGAGGTACGGTGATGGGGACAATGAATCTAACACAGACCGTGTTGATAGCGGATCCGAGGTTAGACTTAGAGGAATCAAACAAGAAATATATATATATAAATCCTTTTTTCCTTTCTAGGTTGGAAATCATACCAACCTCAAATAACTCAGACCAATGCACATGCACTGATGCTTTAATCTCAGGGATCAATAGATCTTAGGGTAGAGTCAGAAATCAAGGAAACTTGTGCCTGCAACTCGTCTTTAGCCGACATAATTTGTAACTTAGCAACTACTTGGGAACCTTAGGTCTAAAGTCTAAACTTAATATGTTTCTAAAGGAAGACCGATTGGGTTGGCTAGTCTACTTGGAGTGCTAGGTTTTACTTGGATTTGCTAGGGACTAGCAAAAACTAGACATGGGGGTATTTGATTAGCTCATATTTGTGGGTTGTTTAAGTATTTAAGTGTCTAGACATTAAGTTAATTTTAACATTTAGATAGCATACATTAAGATGTAAATAAACTAATTCATAGTTTTAGCTTAAGTGCATAATTCAAGTATTTAGAATTAACCTAGGGTTGCATACATTTAATTAGTTAATTAATTAGGTGCACTATTTTAATTAACATAGAAGTTAAGAGTTATGTATAAATAATCCTAATTATTTTATTCTTTTTTTTCTCCTTCTCCTTTGCAGGTAACTCCTCCATCTTCGCCTCCTCCTCCTACACATTAGCATTGATTCTACGGTGGCTTTTGAATTTCAAATCTTTGTAGCCGTGGCTACAAAAGAGAAGGAAGGGCTGCCGTTCAAAAGGAGGCCACCACTCATTCCACCACCGTGCAACATTCCATCACCGTGGGCCTCCACGGCCAAGTTCCGTCATACTGTGGGCCGGTGGGGTGATAGACCGCCGAACTAAGAGGATGGACTTGACCACCACCGTGCATGAGCTCCTTAAAGCTTGCCTACTGTGAGTGAATCTACTGATGCACGACCTGTTACCACCGTCATCAACCATCACCAGCATCCACCTCCATCTTCTTCCCCATTCTCTGTTTTTCCTCCACTCCACCAAAAAGAACCCAAAAACCTTGCCACACCTGTTGCAGGACAGAGCTGCAACCTCGCCTTCCCACGCCTCAACCCAGCCAGCACCCCACCGTGCACACCTGCAGCCCCCATGCCTTCACCACCGCGTGCCTTCACCTCCAACCTACATGCCTGCGTGCATGCACCTCCACTGTAGCAAGCGTGCGTGCGCCAGCACCCCACTGAGCACCTTCACCTCCAGTGCCTTTGCCTCAACGCATGCACGCCTGCGCGCCCTCGCCTCGCGCCTACAGCCTCCACACCTTCACCTCCACACGCCCCCGCTGCAGCGCCCATGTGTCGCCCCCTGCAGCACCTGTAGCCGCGCGGCCACAAGACCCCGTGCACCCAAGCGGCCTGCAAAGCGCCCACAACACCCGCGCTCCCACGCCTCCTCGTGCCTGCAACACCTATATTGCCCGCGCGCTACCCCTCCTCACGCCTGTAGAACGCGCAGCCAGCAGCAGCAACCTCCACCGCCACCGCTTCTCTCCTCCGTCCGACCGACTCCCGCCATCTTGCAACTTGCCGCCACCACCATTGCAGAGCCCTTGCTCTGGCCAATCTACGCCCAAAGAGTTCCTCGAACAATCCTCTCTCCCATGCGCGAGGAGGAGAGAGGTAGAATCCTCTATTTATGGTGGAATTAATAATTACATTTCATGCCATTGCCACAAAAATGAATTTTGATTTATCATTATTTTATTGTGGTGAATTTATGCCTTCATGCTCATGCTTCTAGAGAATTGCTAAACCTTATTATTCATCTCTATGTGCATTGAATTTAATTTTGAATTACATTTTAGTATGCATGCAAGTGAATAATACATGGCATACCCTTGCACATGGATAATTTTCTGACGTAAAAATTACATTAACACCCCTTGACTTCTCCATAAATTTAAGGTTTACTTTCAAAGATGCACAGGCATTTTTGATCTGGCGAATAGTTTAGTGAACTTGATTTCGACCAAATTACGAGTTTAATTAAGTCATTGCCTCCCTGTGGACATGACCCGTTCTCCTGTGAGTGGTTTAATTTTAATTTTAATTATTTTGTTAAGCGGTTTTCCACCACTTTGACCCTACAATGACAAATCATCTTAATACATTACTCGAAAGCGAAAATCGACTTATCAGGCAGCCGGGCAGTGTGGGCGCATGCGTGGTTGGTGCCAGCTTTCATTGACAACTGGGCTGACCTACAGCGATGCTTGCAGACGTCGCTACTTCATTGCAAGCCAATAAAGCCAGCGAAGGGCAGAGCAGATGTGAGCTGTCTACATCGACATTTCCAGCGACGGTCTAGAGGTCGCTAAAGGCCCTATACCCATTTTTAGCCTTTTCTCCTCCACTATAAAAGGACCTACACCCCCTTCCTTCCAAGCCATCTCTACCTACTCTACTCCCACCTACTCCCAAGCTCTAGCAAGCCTACCAACTCTCCATTAGAGCAAGTTCTCAAGCTCCCAAGGCTCCTATTAATGTAGCAAACCTCTGCCTCACCAAATATTCATCCATCTTCCCATCCCCATTCATAGGTCTCCTTGGAGCCATCCTCCCACCTCCATTCTGGTAGCAGATCACCTCCGTCTTCTCACCTCCATTCCGGAGCCGCACCAAAGCTTTCCTTTACCTGACTTCCTCCTGCATCTCACCTCTGTCATCCTACTCCTCACCTCCTTCGTCCAAGCTTCCGCCAGGCACCATCGTATCACCTTACAGCCAATTCGAGAGATTTCCACTCACCCCCTCTCTTTTTTTGCTTTCATAGTTTATTGTAATTGACATTGGAAGTGATATATATCAGATTTGTTTCATATCTCTTGTGATTCATTTTACTTGTCTTTTTCTTTCAAAAATACAAACAAAATAACAAAACCCTAAAATACCAAAAACAAACAAAATCGAAGCGCGGTAAATAATTAGAGTAAACGTCGCCTCCTTGTGTTCGACCCAGGACTCCCTTGGAGTTTCAGTATAAATTTTATTTGACCACACATTTTGCAACTACGACGATGGGTTACTTGTAACCCTGATTTCTATCTCGTGAAACACGTGTGACCATTTTGGCACCGTTGCCGGGGAGGCAACGAAATTTACTTTATTGCTTATTATGTTTCTTTGCATTTACATAACACTAACCCTCCTTGTCTTTGATCTACTTTCTTGTAGGTACCCTAGCATGGAGATCCAAGTGTGGTAGATTGGAGTAAAGTGTGGCTAGAGTACTCTGTAAGTGTCCCCCTCATTCCCCCCCACTAGTTCATTTCGCCACACTCATAACCAAGACCTAATCTACTTAGGTGTTTGCATAAACCCTAGGATAGAATTGTTTGTCTTGTTTGCCACCTTCATCCACCTCACCCTCGCATTTAAAAAAAAAAAAATAAGAGATACTTTCTGTGGGATGAATCAATATACACACTCTATACACCCACATTTGAGGCACATAATCGGACTTGATTTTCATCTACTCAACCAGGCTTCCGACCTGTGGACCCGTTACACGAATTCAACACATAAAAGAGTAGAAATCATATTAGGTTAACCACCTTTTTGTGTGCCTTAATCGGTGGTGCATTTGAGCTGATTGATTGAATTGTTTAGGCCACACCACCTAATCTAAAAGACGTTCATTTTGTAACTGCCCCATAGGATTCAATAACTAGGTCAAGCCAGGCACTCCATATTTTTCTTGATTTCTAAAGGAAAATACTTGAACACATGCTTTCAAAAACAAACTTGGTTTGCCTCACAAAACTTGGTTAAAAACACCTAATATTTGAATCCTAAAAGCTATTAAGCAAGATTCGAACCCTAAAACTCACCTCATCATTAATAATCTTGCTTGAAAACCTCTTGGTTGTTCACATTCACACGTTCTCAAACAAATCATTAAGGGCACAACGCATTAAGGGCCCATCACATTCCAGAGCACCAATTTCCCAAGCCTAACTAAAATCAATTAGACGTTGGCCCTAAGGATTCATTCTCTCGTTGGGATCAAGATTGAGATTATTCACGGTTAACCTGTTTATACTAGTCAATCTGATGTTTAGCTAGGGGAGTAGTGTCAAACTACCGCGGCTGGGGGGGTACACTAGGAACCGGAGGCGCAAGCCAAAGGAAGAACCTTCTCCCCAGTCCCTCCTTCTAACTGGTTGGTTTGCCTAGACATAAGTAGAGTAAATCATCCATAATCTTAGGACGGATTCTGAGAGTCAATAGACCTTAGGCTACCCCATCTAAGGACAAGCTTGCATTCTTGTGCTGCAGGGTTCCCTCTTTTCCCCGTCCTTCCAACTTCCTTCTAGTGTATGCTTGGGAGGAGGTCATTGAACCCTAGATTGGAAGGACCTTTAGACCATTCTAAGGGGCAGAGGTTGAGCTATATTCATGCAGATTCCATGGCTAATCAACAACTGCCTCCCCCACCTCCGAACCAACAGGAGCTGATTCAGAGGCAGTTGAAAGAATTGCAGCAGATGCAGCAATGGTTCCAACGTATGCATGGTTAGGGTGCTCGGTCCTTCAAGGATTTCTACGATCCTTCAAACTATGGGGAACGTCCCAACATCATGATTCCCACCGGAGACATAGAAATCAAGCCCCAAGTCTTAAGTTTGATTAAGCATTTCCACGGGCTTGGCTCAGAGGACCCATTCTAGCACTTAGAGGATCTGACCACTTTGGTTCTGACCACTAGAGCAAGGAATGTGAATGAAGAGCAAATGATCATCAGGCTTTTCCCCCACTCTCTTAGGGATAAGGCTGCACATTGGTACCGGACTATGGGAAGGCCGATTGAAACTTGGGCTGCTCTTAAATCGACTTTCTTGAAGAAATTCTTCCCTATCGGAAGAACCAATGCCTTGCGACGGGCGATTACCACTTTCGCCCAGTGGTCGAGGGAACCATTTCATGGTGCCTGGGAGCGATTCCAAGAACTTTTTAGGAAGTGTCCACACCACGAGGTGCCGAAATGGCAACTCGTGCAGATTTTCTATCACAGGTTGCTTGAGCAACTCTATAATCACGTGGATGCTTCTTGCGGAGGCAATTTCCTCGATAGGGATGCAGATAATGCATACGACCTGTTTGAGGAAATGAGTGAGAACTCAATTAATCATGCCTCCATGGATGCATTCAACCGGTCCCAACAACCTAGATCAAGTGCTAATGAGATCCAGGATTCTTATTCATTTGACATGGAATTAATTTGTAATAAACTAGATAAAATGGACTTGGTTGCTAAGAGAATGGAAGAATGGATGTCTGGGAATTTAGGAAACACTTCTATACCTAAATTCAGGATACCATTCCTCACGAGCTCCCACGAGGCGGGAATTCGTGAACCAACTCAATTCGGCTCAACCTGTGAGCCAAGATTTCCCAGAACCTTATGGGTTCCAAACTAGGGCTTTGATCCCAATTTTTCTGATCCTTCCTTCTCTCCATCCTCGTCTTATGAGGATGCTTATGCAATGCAGGAGAATGTTAGGTCCAACCCGTATTCCAACACTTATAACTCGGGATGGAGGAACCACCCTAACTTCTCCTGGAAAAATCAGGGGCAACAAACCCAAACTCGACCCAGCAACTATGCATCGCAAAAACCTATGGGTCAAGGTCAAGTATACACCCAGTTGCTCCCGAGACTGATTACTCAGCCATCTTGGAATGCCCAACAATCCGTGGGCAGGCTGAGTTAAACCGGTAGATGGTAGAAAAGTAAGGGTCCATGCTTCAGCTTATGCAGCAAACGAAGACATCATTGGATAACTTTCAATCTGGGTTAATTGCTAACACTCAACAACCCGGATCATTACCATCACAACCCGTACCCAACTTGCGTAATGTGCAAAATCAGGGCAATAAAGCCCAAGGGTATGGGAATCAAAGGGACCCACACGCACATGCTCAGGTGGTTGAGCAGGGTCCCTCATCTTCTTCTTCTTCTTCTAGTTACATGACCAACCAAGGCCCTCCAATCTTCACTAATCCACCTCAAAAACCAAACCCTTATGCCTTTGCAAACTCTGTCACCTTGAGAAGTGGGAAGCAGACCCAGAACCCTGAATTACCTTCTAGAAGTCAAAACCCTAGGGAGCTTGAGAAAGAGGAGGAGGTTGAAGAAGAAAATAAGGTCCAGGAACTGAAAATTGAAAGTACCACCCATATCCCGTTCCCTGAGGCCATATTGAAAACTACGAAGAAGAAAACCATAGACAGCAACAAGGAGCTCCTGAATTTATTCAAGAGTGTAGAGATAAATATTCCGCTCCTCGATGCTATTATGCATATCCCAGCTTACTCTAAATTCTTGAAAGAATTGTGTACCCAAAAGCGTAAGTCGAGAGAACCCAGGCTGAGGAAGGTGATTCTCTCTGAGCAGTCAAGTTCTGTTATCCTGCATCACCTTCCTCAAAAGAAGAAAGATCCAGGTGCCCCCTTGATATCATGCGTTAATGGGGAATACACTTTTGATAGGGCACTATTGGACCTAGGTGCATCCATCCACCTAATCCCAACTTCTATTTATGAGAGGTTTGGGTTAGGTGAACTCAGGCCAACCTCAGTAACGCTACAATTAGCGAACCGATCGGTCACCACACCGAGAGGCGTTATTGAGGATGTAATTGTCAAGGTCAAGGATTTCTATTTTCCTATAAATTTCTTCGTCCTTGACGTGGATGTACCTAATGATTTGAGGAACACTCCCATCATTCTGGGGCATCTGTTCCTAGCTATCGCCAAGGCCAACATAAACTATGAAAGCGGTAGTATGGAGATCACCTTTGGGGATAAGAAATTAACTCTGGATATTTTTAAGGCGATAAGAGGATTTGAGGATTGTGGATTCATTGAGGAGCTCGAGGATCAGGATCTTGAGACTTGTATGACAATCAGTGCACTCGAGGACTCCACCAGCTTAGCGAACCCAACCCACAACCCTCCATGGTAGACCTGCCACATTCTGAAGAGGCTATTGATTTTGTTCATTCCCAGCCTCTTCCACTGGATCATCCTGATGAATCTTCATCAGCATCCTCCCTTCCTTCTATTCTAAACCCACCCCAGCTGGAATTAAAACCATTGCCCAAAAATTTGAAATATGAGTTCTTAGAACCTGAAAACACGGTCCCTGTGATTATTAGTGCTGATTTGACTAACGAGCAAGAATCAAGGTTAATTAAGGTCCTTAAGAACAACAAGGAGGCAATTGGTTGGACCATCCATGACCTTAGGGGGATCGAGCCATCTTATTGTAATCATCGTATTTTCATGGAAGATGGATCCCGCCCTTCTCGCAAAATGCAAAGGAGACTAAACTTGAATATGCGAGAAGTGGTCAAGAAGGAGATAATCGAGTGGCTCAATGCTAGGATTATTTACCCAATCTCAAATAGTCCGTGGGTTAGCCCCATTCAGATTGTTCCCAAGAAGGCGGGGATAATTGTTACGACTAATGAGAAAGGGGAAACCTTCTCCACTCGTTCAGCTTCTACTTGGAGAGTCTGTATTGATATAGGAAGCTGAACATAGCTACTAAAAAGGATCACTTTCCCTTGCCATTCATCGATCAAATCCTCAAAAGGTTAGCTGGGCAAAAATATTTTTACTTCCTGGATGGTTATTCAGGATATAACCAAGTCCCTATCCATCCCAAAGACCAGGAAAAGACAACTTTCACATGTCTCTATGGAACCTTTGCATTCCGTAGAATGTCGTTCGAGCTTTGCAATGCGCCTACGACTTTTCAAAGGTGCATGTTGGCCACCTTTTCTGACATGGTGGGAGATTGTCTTGAGGTGTTCATGGATGATTTCTCCATTTTCGGAGATTCTTTTCAGTCTTTCCTGGCTAACCTGGAATTGATCCTTCAGAGATGCATCAAAACACGACTGGTCCTTAGCTGGGAAAAGAGCCATTTTATGACTCAGGAAGGCATTGTCCAGGGTCATGTGGTCTCTAGTCAGGATACTGAAGTTGATAGAGCTAAGGTGGATGATATCTCTAGACTTCCTCCACCCACATCCGTAAAATAGATTCGCTCTTTCCTTAGTCATGTGGGTTTTTACAGAAGATTCATTAAGGATTTCTCAAAGGTTGCTCGGCCCTTAAGTAACCTTCTGGCCAAAGACACGCCATTTGAGTTTGATGAATCATGTCATAAGGCATTTGATTTATTGAAAACAGAGTCACCTGTGCCTCGGTATTGCAACCACCGGTCTGGATAGCCCCATTTGAGATTATGGCTGATGCACCTAATTATGCCATCGAGGCTATCTTGGGTCAAACATTGAGAAAAAGCCCTCTGTGATTTACTATGCTAGCAAGACTTTGGATGAGGCCCAGAGGAACTACACCGTTACTGAAAAAGAATTGCTAGCCGTAGTTTTCACTTTAGAAAAATTTAGGGCTTATCTGTTAGGTTCTTGTGTCATCATATATACCGAACACTCGGCCTTGAAACATCTCTTGGCAAAAAAGGATGCCAAACCCTGACTTATTCGCTGGATTCTACTGCTTCAAGAGTTTGATCTTGAAATCAGGGATAAAGTCAGGGCACAAAATGTAGTGGCAGATCACCTATCGAGAATCCTAATTGATTCTCCGCATCCAGATGTCCCGATCTCTAATACTTTTCCAGATGAGACTATCCTCACAGTCTCGGGTATCCGAACCCCCTGGTTTGCAGATATTATCAATTATTTGGTCGTTGGTCAAATCCCCCAGGATTGGACCAAACAATAACGAGATAGACTTGTGTCTGAGGCCAAATATTATTTTTGGGATGATCTCAAGTTGTACCTCATCGGCGCAGACCAAATTATTCGTTGATGCATCCCAAAAATCGAGTTCCATAGCATACTTGAGTTTTGTCACACATCAGCGTGTGGTGGACACCTTTTTGGGAAAAAGACGGCCGCAAAAATCTTGCAATCTGGATTCTATTGGCCGTCATTATTTAAGGATGCCCAGGAATTCTCAAAGCCATGCACTCAATGCCAAACACTCAGGAACATGGCTAAGAGAGATATGATGTCCCTAAACCCAATTCTTTCTGTTGAAATATTTGACATTTGGGGTATCAACTTTATGGGACCCTTCCCTCCTTCATTTGGACACCAATATATTCTGGTCGCTATTGATTACGTGTCCAAGTGGATTGAGGCAATTCCCACCCGAATCAATGACCACAAGGTGGTCATAGATTTTGTAAAGATAAATATCTTCAATCAGTTCAGGATTCCTAGGGCAATTATCAGTTGTTGAACGGTTATGAACGCTGCGCTAACGTGTTCGGTTTTGGAAAACCTGTCGTTGCAGTTCGAAAGCGAAGAATTCATGTTCAACAAATAAAATTTATACCGAAATTAAAATTCCGGGTCGAATACAGGAGGCGGACGTTTGATTTAAAAACTACGCGTTTCTTTTTATTTGTTACAGAATAATTCAATTTAGAACTATCTAATTATTTACAATAAATAGAAGAGAGAGAGAGAGTAAGAGAGAAAAAGAATATTACACAGAGAAATCAAAATGAGATGTAGAATAAATAAGGAATTTTTGCATTGAAGAGATTGTTCATTACAACTAGAAAGCATAAAATAATTACTCTAGAAAGCGATAAATTTACTCTAGAAAGCATTAAAAGAATGGAGGGAGAAATGTCCTCCTCGACGGTCACTTGGAGGACGAGTAGATTAATCTAGAAAGTAGTAAATCTATACTAGAAAGCAGTAAAAAGAATAGGGAGAGAGAAATCCTCCTCGACGGTTGCTTGGAGGACGAGCCGGACGGGACGATGCCTGGACGAAGGAGAACGAAGCGGGACAAAGGAGGACGAAGCAGAAGAACGGGAACGAAGCAGCACGCCGTCGTCATCGCGGGATCCACTTCCGAAGGGGAACGAAAATTGGACTTTATCTCGCAAGAAGCATCCCGGGTGTGGGACAAGCTTCTTTTGAGCTTTGGAGGGGTAGAGAGGAGAAAGAAGGGATGAGAATTTCGTATGGAGGGGGTCTCCTTTTATAGTTGCAAGGAGTGGGGGCAAAATGGACATTACAACTTCAAAATAGTAAATAAGGGGTCTTTAGTGACGGATAAATCCGTCACTAAAGCTCCCTTCGTGGGCGACGTGGGCGGCTCGCGCGCGCCCGCTCGGCTGCTCGCGTGCGCAACGCCCGCGCACGTCCATTGATTTTCAGCCGTCCGATCGCGAGATTGGACGGCTTAAAATCGTGCCTTCATCCGCTGCAGCCCGCCCGCCTGGCGCGTGCGATCACGCGTTACGCGCGGGCGTCCAATCGCGCGTCAGTGCTATTGGGCGCGCGCAACCGTTGGATCTCCATCTGACGGTGGAGAGCGATCGGGAAGGGGCCTTCAAAAAATGCAAGCGGCCGTTTGGGCAGCTGAGATGGTGCCACGTGGCACCATCTTGGCCGTCCATCTTCTGGAAGTTGTAGATGGTGCCACGGATGTCAGATTGACTCGATTTTTGTGTCGTTGGGCTGCGATCGTCAATCCAAATTCATCCGTGCGGTCGGATTTGTCATCTGAAGTGCGGATTTTCACCATCCTGGTCCTTGATTTTCTAGGGTTCCCCGATCTCTATCTGATGCTACGGATGCCTGATTAGGCCGATCTTGGAGTCGTTGAACTCCAATCGTCGCCCTGATCACATCCATACGGTTGGATCTTTGATCTGAGGCCCTGATAAAATATTTGCCCTATCCGAGTACATAAAAGGAGATAATCAACCTCCATTTTATTCAAAGTATTCTAAATGCAAGATGATGCATGTAATGCAATATTTATATCATGAAATGCAATCCTATGCTTAAGAACATGCATAAATAGACATCTTAAGTAGTGTAAATGTGTTTACATCATCAGTGATGGTGGCACACATTTCACTCATGCCCAGTTTCAAAATTTACTGGGGAAATACGGGGTGAACCATCGAATTTCCACACCTTACCACCCTTAGACGAACGAACAAGCCGAGGTCTCCAATCGGGAGATCAAGAACATTTTGCAGAAAATTGTTAGGCCTGATAGGAAGGACTGGACCCAAAAGCTAGACGATGCTCTTTGGGCCTACCGTATGACGTACAAAACACCTATCGGTATGTCTCCATTCCATCTGGTGTTTGGTAAGGCATGTCACTTACTCGTAGAACTTGAACACCGAGAATTTTGGGCCATCAGGAAATGTAATGTGGACCTTGAGTTGGCCAGGAAAACTAGGAAACTCCAACTATCTGAGTTGGAGGAGCTTCAAAATGATGCTTATGAAAATGCCAAAATTTATAAGGCAAGGACCAAAGCTCTCCATGACCAGATGATTTCACGTAAGAGCTTTGAGCTGAACCAGAAGGTCTGGCTTTTCGATTCTCAATTGAAGCTTTTCCCCAGAAAACTCATGTCTAAGTGGGACGGCCCATTCGTTATTGAGCGGATTTTCCCTAATGGGGCCTTTGAAATCTCCGACCCAAAGACAGGTAATATTTTCAAGGTCAATGGATAACATCTCAAACCCTCTGTTGACCTTGTGCTCCTTGAACCCATCTCAGATAAGTTTGTTTATACCCTACCTTGACCACAGCGGGCCGATCATTGCCCAGTTGAAGGCACTAAACTCAACACATGTAAAGACTGTTCCAAGTTGACTAGAGTCTCACGAAAACCAGGTGCTATTCTTCCACTTCTACTCTCCTGCATGCTTTCATTTTTCACAATGAGGACATTGCAATAGCTAAGCATGGGGGTGGACATATTTTATAACCTTTTTGTCAATTGTAACAGTAATTTCCTGTTATTTAATTCATTTTTAAAAAAAAGAGAAAAATTGAAAATTCAACAAGATAAAAAAATACAAAGAAATTTAGAATTAGGAGACGAGAACTTAGGCGTTAGGAGTTGCAAACATTAGGAATTGATACTTTGAGACCTGAATACTTAAACTCTTCAGGTCTTCAGGCTTAATTAGCCTAGGTGTCCACTCGAATGTGGACTTAGTCTCGAGTCCTCACCAATTAAAATTCATTTTAGTTTGGTAAATAATTTGGGATGATAAGTATGCGACTTATCAACCAACCCTCTGATTTGGGAGACTTTAGGCCTAAGCATCTACACACATTTTTTTGCACTGACTCACTTTTCGACGGTTTCTTCGGAAATTGGGTAGGTAATGAACTATCTAGGGTGGTATGGCTGGCAAGTTGTCGGTGGTAACAACTTATCGACCGGTTATCCAGAGGCCAGTCACAAGACCATTTTCATTGTACTGTCTTTAGGTAAATCTTAGATCAAGAAAGTCACATACTTAAAAAAATAAAAAAGAAAAAAAAGAAAAGAAAATATAGAAAATAAAATTGAAAAAGGAGAAAATAAAAAAAATAAATAAAACCACACTTCACTATACGAGTATGGCTAGCAAGTTGTCGGTGGTAATAACTCATCGGCCGGTTTTCCAGAACCCAGATCACAAAAAATGCACAATAATTCCTAAAATACCTAGGGAAGAAGAGGGGAAGTAGAATAAACCGGGGAGATATACACTGGGTTCACCCTTGTGTTGACCCCATAAATAAAAGAAGTAGGGAGAAAGCTACCGATAGAAAAGATAAACCTCTAGGGAAGGTCACCTAGGGTCGTAGAAATCCAAAGTCCGTTTTAACAGCCGTCTAGTGAGTCTTTCACTATTTTCACAAGATGCCTAGCACTTAGAGTCCTTTTCGAGTCTTGAGCGGGTTAGGTAGCTGTAAAAAGTTATCTCGGAACTCTCAAACTCCAAAAGTACAAAAAAAATTAGAAAAGAAGAAAAATAAAAAAATGTATCTTCCCTTTTCAAATAAGGTGAGGACTTGGGCGATCTGCATTCTGGTAGACATCCGGGCACTGTTGAGTCTTTATGTCTAGGTCTTGGGGCTGAGATTTTCTAAAGCAATTGACGAATTTTGCCTAAATAATCGAATCCTGATTCTACTATTTTACATAGCATCTAGTTTAATTTGCTAGGGACTAGCAAAAAGTAAGCATGGGGGTATGATAAACATGCATAAATTCATCGTAAAATGCTTATTTATGATAGTTCCTAGGCTTAGCATTGCATATCATGTTATAAATACTACATAACAACCATTGCATGGCATTTAGGATAGTTGCATATTTTTTGCATATTAATTCCTTCATTTTATATGGCTAGGAGGCAATGCAACATCCTTACGGACTTCGGATGAAAAATCCGACCATACGGATGGATCCGGAGCGACGATCACAGTCCGACCATGCAGAAATCACCTCAATCCGAGCACCGTGCCATCCTCTGCAAGCAATGGAGGGTGGATGGTCTAGATGGTGCCATGTGGAACCATCTAGAGCACCCAACGCCAGCCACCACTTCTCCAAAGGTCGATCATCAAGTGATCTCAGTCGTAGGATGAGAATCGAATAGCTGAGTGTAGCCCTCACCACGTAGCTGCAAATCCTCCTTACGACGCACATGTAGACTTGGCGCATTGGTTGACGCAGCAGTTCGCAAGGGAGGGGCGCTGGTTCGAATCCCCGCAGCCCCCCCAATTCTCAAATCAATCGGGCAACAGCACATGCAGCAGCAGTGGCAACGCAGCACGCGTGCACACTAGCGCACGCCAATGCGCACCCAGCAGGACGCTACCCGATCAACGTGCGTGATGGGTGACAGTGCAGTGCGAGCGCGTGCACGGTTGGTGCCATCTTTTAGTGATAGTTGGGCTAACCTACAGCGACGCTTACAGCAGTCGCTACTTCATTACAAGCCAACAAAGACAACTAAGGGCGTGAGCGAATGTGAGTTGTCTATAGCAAAGACAGCTAAGGTCTGGAGGTCGTTAAAGGTCCTTTACCCATTTTTAGCCTCTTCTCCTCCACTATTAAAGGACCTACACCCTCTCCCTTCCAAGCCATCTCTACCTACTCTACTCCCACCTACTCCCAAGCTCTGGCAAGCCTACCAACGCTCCATTAGAGCTTGTTCTCAAGCTCCCAAGGCTCCTATTAGTGTAGCAAACCTCTGCCTCACCAAATATTCATCCATCTTCCCATCCCCATTCATAGGTCACCTTGGAGCCGTCCTCCCACCTCCATTTCAGTAGCAGATCACCTCCGTCTTCTCACCTCCATTCTGGACCCACGCTGAAGCTTTCCTCTACTCGACATCCTCTTACATCTCACCTCCGTCATCCTGCTCCTCACCTCCTTCGTCTGAGCTTCTACCAGGCACCGTCATCTCACCTTATAGCCGATTTAGGAAATTTCCTCTCACCCCTCTCTCTTTTATGCTTTCATACTTTATTGTAATTGACATTGGAAGTGATATATACCAGATTTATTTCATATCTCTTGTGATTCATTTTGCTTGTCTTATTCTTTCAAAAATACAAAAAAATAACAAAACCCTAAAATATAAAAAACAAACAAAATCGAAGCATGGTAAACAATTAAAGCAAACGTCGCCTCCATGTGTTTGACCCAAGACTCCCCTAGAGTTTCGGTATAAATTTTATTTGACCATGCGTTTTGCAACTACGACGACGAGTTACTTGTAACCCTGATTTCTAACTTGCGAAACACGTGCGACCAATTCCTAATCAAATATCAACTAAGAACGACTAATTAAAGAGTACTTAGGCAAAATAATGGTCCACGAAAGTGAACTTATCAAATGCCCCCATGCCTATGATTTGCTAGTCCTGAGCAAAAGTGAAAAATAATGAAAGTAACCAAGAGATCTCTCCTTTCCTTATTCCAAAAATTTAGAAATCCAGACAAATGTGAAGTGATAGTAGCCTAGGTAATGGATCCAAGTGAAAAGCCAACTTACATTTGAAGTTCATACTTAACCCTTGATAAAATTCTATCCGGATAGGCAACTACTTTCCTCAGGGATAAAGTAGAAAATGATCTATAATTTGACCTCGACTTTTTGGCTTAGGTAGGAGATGTTGAGTGGAATGGATTCGTATTTGGTGGCACATACTCAACTTGGTACTGCATGTAGTATAGTACTACAAACTCTAGCTCTCCAGACTATCAAATGAGTCAACCCAGAGAGAGGCTAAACAACTGTGCTCTCTTAATGTTCCTTTGTGCTCATTCTTTTCCTTCTTTTCTTTCTGAGATCACAAATCTCACTAGATTTTATAAATGTCCTCACTATTTGGTGGCCTCACATGGCATTATACTTCAATTAAAGTCCTAATAAGCCTACAACTAAGTTAGAGGACCTCAGCCAGTATTCAGGCAATTAGAAATACTAAAAAGTAGGTATGGGCTATATTTGGTGGATTGCAATGGATGTTTTTGTTGTTTCCTCAAAAACATTGACACAAAAAATGACATGAAGATAAAACTCCAAACTTGGACTCTTTTTTTCCTTTTCTTTTTTTTTAAATATAAATATTTCCCTTTGTTTTTTTATTCTTTTTTTTATCTCTTTTTTTATATAAATTAACATAACATGACACAGATTTTTATTCATGAGGCATTATTAAGGATGATGATGGTCAAGAGGATATTGTGTGGCTTATTTGGTGGAAATGCCTACTTTCGGCATCGAGAAAAGATGGATAGGACAAGCATATTTCTGACCTTTGACACTATTACCCTCCTTTAGCCGAGGACTCTATGAAGGACGATCATAACCATCCACCATAGACATAGTTTTATTCAGACTCAATCTCTGTGTATCTATCTTAATTGGTGACTCTCAGGAATTCACACAATGTACACACACAGGAACAGAGAGCGAAAACTATGCCTAACTC
Source organism: Thalassia testudinum (assembly GCA_037157565.1). Taxonomy (NCBI): domain Eukaryota; kingdom Viridiplantae; phylum Streptophyta; class Magnoliopsida; order Alismatales; family Hydrocharitaceae; genus Thalassia; species Thalassia testudinum. The sequence continues at coordinate 47,601,571 of JAZHRO010000078.1, forward strand.
TGAGGTATCATCATTTAATTGTCTAGAACTTAAGAGTCCTTTCATTAGACTTAGTACACCAGTAGTCTCTCTACTTTTCCACACACATATTAGGTGGCTCTAATAAAAGATAATATGCCTGACTCCCTGTTAACTGTCTAAGGGTTTAGCAGACTAAAAATGCTTATTGATTTTCTTCAAAGATCCATTACCCAGTCTACGTGAAATTGAAGTAAATGTACTGGATTCTAAACTTATGAAACAATTTAAGAAGAAAATTTTAAGTATCACCTCCTTGATAAAAATTTTCTGCTATGGCTAACCAATTTTGCTCAAGAAAAGAGAGATTTTTTTTTTAATGCTAATGCACCTAACCTAAATGCATGAATACTGCCTAAAAATGCAAAATGCACCCCCCATGCCTAAATCCTACAATGACCTCATTGTAAAATTAAAACAGGGGGAGAAAGGAAGGAAATCACCTGATGAGGCATTAATCTGGACGTTGGGTTTCCTCCCAACCAGGGCTGCATTTTCTGTCGGCAGCCAGACTTATAGGGAACATGTAAGTCTGGTTCCAGATAGAAAGAGCTAGGCCCTAAAAATATGTGTAACAGGGCGGCCCTAGAAAGCAGGTAGCCACAGATGTTGGCGAGATGATGGTGTAACGTTATCTCAAATGCTTGCCAGAAGACATGAAAATAGAGAACCTCGCAGGCTACCTGGGGAGGTCTAGGAATAACAAAAGGAACATGAAAAGGGACCTCCCGAAATGGAATAGGAGGATAACAAGGATCCTCCAAAGCAGGAAGGGTTTTGAAAGATATGAACATAATAATTTCAAACCCTTGAATGGCGAGACTAAAAGTACAAGCATCAATCCAAACCCGCCATTCTACCCAAGGATGTACTGGCCTAATATTCTCCCTAAAAAGAATGTATATGAGTAGAGACCTGAGCCAAGGATTGGTTAGGGAGTGTAAGGGTTGTTTGTGGTGTTGGGCGAAAATGGTTAAGTTCGAGGAGGGCTAACTATGTGTCAAGTCCAATAATTCAAATTCTGTATTATTCTCCCTAACAGTTGTAGAAAAATTCACGTCACCTTGCCTATCATTAATGATCGGAGTCATATTTTTATCATCCAGTATATGTGAATCAATGGTGGACTCCAAATTAAATTCCTTTGATGGCAGGGTCGAAACAATAGAATCTTTTTCATTAATTTCATCCCCGGATTCTTTTGGTTCACTCAAGTTTCTGTCAGGGTGTATATGTGATTCACTAGTAAAGAAAGGAGTTGCTTCAATATCCTCAATTATCTCTAAAGGAGGATCAGTCTTAATGTTTTGGAGTAAGCTTATATCACTCAATTCTTTGTTCTTCTTGGGGCGTAAATCCTCAATTGATGTGTATTGTCCCTGAGAGTCTCCCTTAGGCTTCTCACTATTGTGTTTGTCCTCCTCCAATATCAACTCTTGGTTTTGTGGAGGATGACTCTCAAAATCAAAAGAAGGGAGGAATCCGAATTTCACCAGATTATTTATATCATCAAGGGATAAGTCCTCGAATAACACATAATCCCCCTGTGATTCACTCCAAACTCTAAGGTCGGGTTCCTCCATTGGGTTAATATCCTCCTCTAAAATAGACTCTTTGTATCCCTAAGACTAGAATTGATCCAATTTATCCTCCATTCCCTTAGGGTCACCTTCATTGGGTGCATTAAAATCCTCAGAATGCTAAATGGTAGGTGTTGATTCCCTAAGTGGAGGGTTAGGATGAGGCTCACCAAGAGTAGAATGAGGTTCCACCACATGATTAATAGGGGAAGTGGCATGAACAATACGACCTTGACACGGGTTATTAGGGGTAAGGAAAATACTATCATCAGGGTCAAGGTCCTCAAGAGGTACCATCTTCCCTTTCTTTTGACTCCAATATAGCTTGGGTGGATAATCACTAGGATCGTTCTCCTCTAGTGGTCGTGTCTCATGGGGAAAGTCTAAGTGATAGCTACGCAAAAGGGGATCCCTATTGTCATTGGTTTCCTCAGAATTATTTTCATGATCACGGTTGTACGGGTAGGGATCAGAATCACTAGTATGAGCGTAGCTAAGCTATCTAATTTCCTTGTTCAATTGCTGACTATTCCTCAACATCTCTCCCATAGACTCCATCATTTCTTTTTGTTGTTTTTGCATTTCTATCATAAAAGAGGAGAGGCTACTACTATCAGATTGGGGAGGATAGTCAATCTCAGGCTTTGGTTTCCTAGGGGTATTGGTCCAACCTCGATAAGGAAAATCATGAATGGTGGGGGGGTTGGGTGTTTGCATAGTAGTGGGGATTCTAGGGATGGAAAATCCTGCTCCTAAGCTCTACTCAAAAGTGGGAGCTATCGGGCTAGTACTCCCAGGATAGGAATATGATTGATCCCATGAATTGTCATTGTACCCATCAAAGGATGGATATGCTCGGGGCATGGGATCTTGGTTAAAAGATGGGAAGTATTGACTTTGATAATCTGAATGATAGGAGTAAGGGTGATCCATTTCTTTAAGCCAACAAGTTTAACTCTCTTAGAATTTAGAAGAAATCAGAACAAAAGCAGAAGCTTCCTAGAGAGTTTTACCACTGTCAAAACAAATGTAAATACAGTGGGATCTATTTTTAGTAGATTCTAGGTCTTAGAATTAAGTGTTCAGTTGGTGGCCAAACAAGTTTTGCATGAATTACGCTTCCTAGGCCGACCTTCGTTGGTGCCTACAACCTACTCGCAAGGGATGGAAGTCTCGAATCAAGCCCACACATGAGGAATCAAAGTAACTTAGTGGATAGGTTTGTTGATTTCCAACTAACTTCCCTTGTGATGCAAAAGAGGAGAGGTAGAAATTTATCTAGTGACCTTATGTGTGATGTGCACAGTGTCTCAGGTGTGCAACACACGTTTGTGTTTTGAATTTTGAAATCTCGCAATCAATCCTTTTTCCCACAATTTCAAGTCACAGATTTTAAGGTCCAACCTCTTAAAAATCCCAATTTTTAAAGTGACCGCTGAATTAATTCGATTCAAGAACTTTAGTGGTCTTGAATTTAAGTCCAATGCAGATGCATGACAAGTAATTGATGCTAAAGAGAAGACGTACCTTACTCCAGCTTTCTTCGCACAAGGATGTATGCGATGCAGAAATATAAGCTAGATGCTGCTCATTCAATCCTAGATGGTCTCCCTATTGATATGCAGCTTCTAGCAAACAGTTTGAATATTTATTTTTTTTATTCTTATATATATATATATATATATATATTAATAAGTAAACAAACCTAATTTAACCAGCTAACTAATATGCAGTTTAAATAATTCAAATAAGCCTATAATCTAAATAAAATGGGAACACACTACCGCATACAAGAGCAATAAGAAATAAAAAGCACCGGGAACATGTTCCCAAAAATGCCCAACAAGGGTCCAAAAGACAAAAATTAAATGTCTAATGTCTATCTAGCCTAAATCTAAACTAAGATCTCATGACTAAATCAGGAAAGGCTTCTGCGTATGCCTTCACATGCGTGAGATGAAGGCCCACAAGTACCCGTTGCTGGCCTCCAGGTGGCATCAAGGTCCACCAAAAATATCATCTCCGCCATGCGTGCCTGTCGTGCTCGTCATTCGATTCGTGCACAAAAAGAGAACCAATGTCAATAGTTCAGAAAAGCTTTCAAAATAGCATAAAAATAACATAAATTTCCCAAAACAATTAATAGGCGTGTTTCCTCCCCGACAACGACACCATTTGAAAGAGCGATCTTCATTTTCGATAAAATTTGTAACATAAAATGACGTGTACTTGTTGTATGTCACGTGGTAGAAAATCACTTTTAAAAACATTTAATTACTCAAAATCTAACCACGAAAATAATTAGGTTGTCTTCACAAGGAGGAATTAGCCTATTAAACTACTGAATGGTGTCTCGTTTATTCGGAAAACTTAACAAGTGCGCATGCTAATTGGTGTAATTATTTTCAACATAAGTCATCATTTTATGTAATTAATTAAGAATGTAAGTGTTCACATGCAAAATGACCATAATATAATACCATGTAAATATGTGAATCGCTATCTTGATATTGGTAAACACCGTAAATATTAATTTCCTACAAGACAGGGCCTATTCACTATATCTAATATCCCTTATTTAATATCATTCATGAGAAGAATTCAACCATAAGTAATTAATCAAAAATAGGGGATATTGAAGAGTTTCCTTTAAATATATTAATTCATTAAATAAAGTAATAGTAAAAGTGGCAATGACAATATTTGTAATTATTAATTAGAGGAGAAACAAAGCTTTTTCCTCTCTCTTCTTTCCGCACAGAGAGGGGCTCGCCGATGGGAGGGTTGGTTGGAGGAGGTCGGCCGAGAGGAGGACTTCAAGATGATGGTGACGGGGTGGCGAGAGGCAGCCGGTGCCAGTCGAACGAAGGAGGAGGATGTCGACGATGGTGGGTTGGTCGGCAGCTATCATAGGAGTTCTGTGTGCTCGATGAAAGCACTCACGATCGTCGTTGGAGTGAGGGCATCGTCGTGGTGGCGTCGGCGGTGAGGTAGGAGGTCAGACGATGGGTGATGGAGCCGGGGGGTCGACGGGGGAGGTTGCAGGTGGAGATGGGTCCTTCTTTTAGATGGCAAATGAAAAAGATAAGGAAGAAGAAGACTAAGAGGGAAGAGAGGGGAAGGTGGCATTGGTGGTTGGCGTTATATGTTGGTGGTGAACGGCTGAAGGTATTGATGGCGGTGATGTTGCTGCGACTGAAGGTGGTCTGCGGTGAGGAAGGGAGATGGTGGTGATGGCTGCAGGTACGTGGCGTGCTGCGATTGTTTGGGTTCTTTTTGATGAAACAGAGGAAGGGGAAGAAGAAAACGAAGGAGGAAACGAATGGCTAAGGGGGGGTTATGTGCGGTGGTGTTGTGGCTGCACACTGTCACCATGCAACCGACGAGAGGGAGAAAGAGCAGAGGTGCAACACGCCTAAGCCATGGTGTGCGCAGTGTCCACAGAGTGCGTTTACTCCACGGTGATGGAGGAAGGAGGAGAACCCCGCAGGGGGGAAGGATTCTGAAGAAGATGGCCAACCTTCCCTTTAAAACTCCTCCGTCTGTTTGTTTCTTCAGTCGAAAGCCTCTCCAACCACTCGGGGAAGATTCCAAGTGGTTGGAACATCAAGATAAGTTCTGAAGGTTTTTCATCAGATGTCCGATAAATTCTCCAAACATCTTAAAATGTGAAGACATCAGTGGTTCTCGATGGAGATTCTCAGACGTTCAAATTAAACTTCAGACGTCTTGTAGAGTGATTTTGGCTGTCTACGTGATGTCTTCAGGTGTCATGTTCCTAGCCTACATCCACCAAATGATTATCATAACATATCATATGTTATTAAACATAAAATTGGTGCATAAGATGAGACACAGACTACCTTGAATTGCCACTTAATTCCTAATCAAATATCAACTAAGAATGACTAATTAAAGAGTACTTAGGCCAAATAATGATCCACGAAAGTGGACTTATCACCAGGGGTCAGGTCCCTCCTCACGCTTTCCTCACTCCTCAGCTATAACTCACACCCGATCACCCTGGCCCCCTTGGCAGATCCGTATGCCCACCAGGATACTTAATAAGCGACCCGATTACACATGTCTGAAAGACAAGAAAGAGAGAGGGGGGTGTTTTGCACTGCCTCCCAATCTCTCTACACTTAGCTACTGAGAGGCCTTTGCCTCTGTGGTGTTGTACTGTGCTTCTCTGCTGAGGCTCGAGAAGGAAGAAGTAACGAGGCCCTTGAGCCACTTGCAGGCACTGTAGCAAGCTTCACTTAAGTCGACTGATATCTACTGGTTCTAAGCTCCTGTGGTTACATTAGTTACTTAAATGATGTGGAATATCTGATTGAGTTTACTGTTCATATATTTGAGTATTTGTGAGGTTTAAACTTAAAGGGTAATTTGGTGATTCAAATCACCACTTTACCTTAATCTTTTTGCACATTGATATTTTCATCCATTGATATATTGTTCTGGATTACTCTTCTCATCTTTATAGCTTATATTTTGCTTAGAATTGTGATATATGAGATTGAATTTCCATTATTACTCCCAGTGGATGACCTCGTGCTTTCTCGAGGTTATAAATTTAAGTGTTTTTCGAGCGATTTCGAATTGCTACAACGAAACGATTTAAAACTCCGATTTCACCCATTAACAAATTTCATGAGGCCTAGGAGAGGTATAATGACCTTCTCAGGAAATGTCCACACCACGATCTGCCTCAGTGGCATGTAGCCCACATTGTCTATTATGGGCTAAATGAAACCATGAGACAGATTGCGGACACTTCTTATAGAGGTAATTTCATGAACAAAGACGAGGATGGAGCATTTGAACTATTCGAGAACATGAGTGAAAATTCAATGAACACTTTCGTCGTCACCTTTAACCAGACCAGTGCACCTCGTAGTAGAGCACACTAGGTTGACACGGGACCCTTCCATTCATCCACTGATATGAATTTGATTGCACAAAAATTGGACAAAGTCTTCCTCATTCACAAGAAGCTGGACGAACTTTTGGCCAACCCCTCCCATTCTGTGGCCAACACTTCGACTCCTCCCTCACGTCACAAACCTAATTCTTCCCAAGTCAAGCTTATTTCCAAGAATCTCGCATGACCTACATCGTCTTTGCCGAGTATCGCACCGAGTGACTCGGTAAGCAATGTGGACCTGGCTTCTACTAGCTAGTATTTTGACATGGAGGAGAAAGCCTCCATGTACTTGGATGCATTATCATATGCGGACCCATCTTCAGATTTCAAAGACATGTACGCCCTGGGGAACAACTTGTATTCTACTACTTATAACCTAGGGTGACAAAATCATCTGAACTTCTCATGGTCCAGCAATCCTCAGCATCAAAACGCTGCTGGTGGAACAATTTGATCATCTGCCCCATCATCCCAGGGGCCTAGTATTTTCCTCTAGCAAATCGACCGTCGGGCCCTTGCGCACCTCAAGCAGATCACGCATCTTGCCCTCTTGACAAGTTGATGCGAGGGATGATGGTATTGTTTAAGGGCCATGAAGAAAACCTGACTTCTCTTCAGCACCAATTGGTGCAACAGAATGCTAAGATCAACCAGCTACACATGACGACTCGATCTCAAGGCACTCTTCCCACCCAACCTATTCCTAACCTGTGAAATTTTGTACTCCATGGTCTGCAACCACAGGTATGACCTTCTCAACAGCAGGTTCACCAGATTCTACATGCTCCGAGTACTCCCCCAAGATTTCAGGCAAATCTGACAATAGCACAGCAACCCTATACCCCTATTGGGAACCCTCATAAGGCCCCACTGGACCTGCAACGTCAAATGCAATTACCACGAGGAGTGGCAAGCAAACCGTCGATCTGCCTCGACCTGATGCTGGCCCATCTTTGTAGTCATCCCATTCAGATTATGCACCTCATTCTCGTGCAGACGACATACCCAAACTGGTGCCAGAATTGGTCCCATTCCCTGAGGCTCTACTAAGGGAACCAAAAGGGAAGAAAAAGAACACACAAACCTTTGATATTTGCGTGATTTATTCAAGGATGTTGAAATCAAGATTCTCTTGCTAGAGGCGATCAACCACATCCCTACCGTTGCTCGTTTCTTTAAGGATTACACTACGCCAAGGCAACAACAAAAGAAAACTAAAACTTCAGTGGTTCTCTCACCTCCTGCGAGTTGTGTTATTCTCTCAAAATTACCATCGAAGCAAAAAGACCCGGGCACCCCTCTAATTTCATGCAGCATCAAAGACTGTAACTTCGATCGTGCCCTACTTGATTTAGGATCTTCCATTAACCTCATTCCAACCATCATGTTTCAAAAATTTGCATTATGAAATTTGAAATCCACCCTTATTTCGTTACAACTGGTAGATTGCTCTATTAAAATTCCGTGGGCTGTGGTGGAAGACGTGGTGGTTAGGGTCAATAGTCTCTATTTTCCTGTTGACTTTCTCGTATTAGACATGGAAGTTCTTGATTCACTTTCTAGTTACCCAATCATCCTCCAAAGACCACTCTTGGCCACATCCTGAGCTGAAATTGATTGTGAAATGGGCTGCATTAAGATAGCCATGGGCTCTAAAAAGTTCAAAACCCAATATTTTTAAGGTTGCCAACAATTTTACTGTGATTTATTAGAGGATGACACATTTGACGATGACATGGTTGTCAGTGCATGTATCGAGTTGGTAGGGACTTATTCAGACTACTGCAGCATACCCCTAGAGAATTACCAAAGCCTGATTTATTTATATTGTGGCATTTCCCCATCCCTCTGTTATCCCTTCCTGACCAAACCCTTGACGTGGCTCACTCCACTTCTTACGCCTTATGGTTTGAGTTATTTCTAGGCTACTCACCTTCGATCTACCCCTATGAAGATAGGAGTGCCTTTTCTTCCCTACCAAATCTAGTGGAAGCAATATTCGACACTGGGACCCTATTTCCAAACACTAGTTCCTGGGGTACCCCTTTCTTAAATCCATCAATCCAAGATGCCCCTATACTTGGCCAACCTGAGGGCCAGTTTTCTTCACCCCTTATTCTCTCTCCCTGTGATCCTTTTGAGACACTTACATCCCAAGTTTTGTGAGATCTTTCCCCATCCATTCCTGAGCTTAAAGCGTTTCCTGACATGCTAAAATATGCTTTCTTAGGACCAAATGAGACGCTCCCTGTAATCATTAATTTGAAATTGTCCAGGGAGCAGGTGTGCAAACTAATGAAGGTCCTAATTGAACATAAGGTAGCAATTGGATGGTCTTTCTTTGATTTGACTAACATTAGCCCCTCCTACTATCCTCACCATATATATATGGAGGAGGCTCGACCTTCCTGCGAGATGCAACAATGTCTCAATCCTAATATGCGAGAGGTCGTTAAAAAAGAAATCATTAAATGGCTTTATGCAGGCATCATTTACCCGATCAGTGACAGCTCCTGGGCAAGCTTGATTGATGTTGTGCCCAACAAGGCAAGTCTCACCATCTGTGTTAATGACAGGGGCAAATCCTTCCCTTGACATACTCCTACGTCTTGGAGAGTGTGTGTAGACTATAGTAAGCTTAATGCTGCTACTAAGAAAGACCATTTCCCGCTACCTTTTATTAACCAAATCCTAGAGTGATTAGTGGCAAATTAGTTATTTTGTTTCCTAGATGGGTTCTCAAGCTGTAATTAGGTGGTTATCGACCCCTGTGATCAAGAGAAGACCACCTTTACCTGCCCCTTTAGCAACTTCGCCCTTTAAAGGATGTCATTCAAACTTTGTAATGTGCCAGCTACCTTCAATGTTGCATGCTGCTAATATTCCATGATATGGTGGGTGATTTTCTTGACGCCTTTATGGATGACTTTTCGATCTACAGGCCGACCTTTGATGATTGTTTAGCCAACCTGACCTGCATTCTTTGGAGATGTATTGATGTAAACCTTGTTCTTTCCTAGGAGAAAGGTCACTTTATGGTTCACTAGGGTACTGTTTTGGGACATATCTTTGAAAGAGGTATTGAGGTGGACATAGTTAAGGTACATGTGCGAGCTGATTTACCTATACCCAGCTCTATTAGGCAAATCCACTCCTTTCTTGGTCACGTCGAGTTATATAGGAGATTTATTAAGGATTTCTCTAAGATTTCTAGACCTTTGATACATCTCCTATATCGACCAATGTGCCCTTCGACATGGGCCTATATTCAAGCATTCATGCAACTGCGTGATGCTGTCACTAAGTCCCCTATTCTCTAGCCTCCAGATTGGTCCCTTGACTTCAAGCTCATGTGTGATGCTTCTGACCTAGCTGTTGGAGCCATCTTGTGACAAAGATGCGATACACTTGATAAACACACATGAATTCATGATAAAATGCTTATTTATGATAGTTTCTAGGCTTAGCATTGCATATCATGTTATAAATACTTCATAACATCCATTGCATGGCATTTAGGATAGTTTTGTATTATGTACATTAATTCTTCCATTTTCTATGGCTAGGAAGTAATGCGACATCTTAACGGGTTTCGAATGAAGAATCCGATCGTATGAATGAATCCAAAGCAACAATCGCAGTCCGTCAACGTGAAAATCATCCTGATCAGAGCTTCGTAGCACCCTATACAAGAAGATGGACGATCCAGATGGCACCACGTGGTGCCATGCAGACCGCCCTACACAAACCACGGCTCCCCTAAGCTTCATGCAAGGAGAGATCTCAGTCGTTGGATCTCAATACAACGGCTAAGACATATGCTCCCATGGCTGAAGGGCGCCCGGCCTCAAGCAAGGATTCGCCTCGACCATTGGATCTTCATCCAATGCTTAAGGCACGCGCGACCACACCACCCTCCACTCAGCAAACCATGGCTTTGGCGCAATGGTGTAGGCAAGTGCTCGCAAACCGCGAGCACGAGTTCGAGCTGCGGTGGGGGAGGCAATCTCGCGAACACGAGCGCAATTGAATTGTGCCCGTTGGATGGCCACCAAGCGGCAAAGAGGGAGGCGACATGGCACAATCAGATCCACGAGATCTACACGTGTATGATCACGCACCGACCGACGCACCAACAAGTGCGCAATTTGAACGCGCCCACGCCATCTCAACCGTCCACCTCTGATCCAACGGCTACCAATGGTTCACGCCTAATCCAGCCATGAGCGTGCGTGCGTGAGCGTGAGTTGGAGGCAACAGCAACAACCTGGGAGGAACTTTATTGATGCATACAGCTGCCACTAATTGCTTGTAGGCATAAGGCCAGCTGCGGGAATGAGCGGTGGGGGCACAATCTTCAGCAACAGTTGCAGGGGTCTTTAGTGATGCTTGCAACTGTCACTACAACCCTCTACATGAATTTCTTCTTCTTCCCTCCACTATATAAACACCCCCACACCCCCCATTCCTCTTCATCTCTATCTACTTTACTCCCACCTACTCCTAAGCTCTAGTAGCCTACCAAAGCTCCATTAGAGCTTACTCTCAAGCTCCAAAGGCCTCTTATTAGTGTAATGATCATTTGCCCCATCAAACATTCGTCCTACATCCCACCACCTTCATAAGAAGCCTTGGAGCCATCCTCCCACCTCCATACCGGTAGAAGAACACCTCCATCTCCACACCTCCATTCCAGAACCTCGATAAAGCATTCCTCTACCTGGCATCGTCCTGCATCTCACCTCCATCATCTTGCATCTCACCTCCTTCATCCAAGCTTCTGCCAGGCGCCATTGTCTTGCCAAACAGTCGATTCGGGAGATTTCCTCTCACCCCTATCTCTTTTATGCTTTCATAGATTATTGTAACAAACATTTGCATAATATATCATAGTTGTTTCATCTCTTTTGTGATCTATCTTACTTGCTTTTTCTATAAAAACAAAAGAAAAAATAAAAAACCCCAAAACACCAAAAAGAAACAAAACAAAATGCAGATTTCAAACAAAGTAAACGTCGCTTCCCTGTGTTCGACCTGGAACTCCCCTGGAGTTTTAGTTATAAATTGTATTTGATAGACACGTTTTGTGAGCTACGACAACGGGTTCTCCAAACCCTAATTTTAATTCACGAAACACGACTCATCATTTTGGCGCCGTTGCTGGGGAGGCAATGGAATTTACTTTCTTATTTTCTGTGCTTCTTCGCATTTACATATTATTAACCCGCTTGTCTCTAATCCACTGTCTTGCAGGTACCCTAGCATGGAGATCCAAGTGCAGTAGACCAGAGTAAAGTGCGGGTAGAGTAATCTATAAGTAACCCCCACATTCCCCCCCACTAGTTTCATTCGCCACATTCATAACCAAGACCTAATCTACTTAGGTGTTTGCATAAACCCTAGGATAGAAATTGTTTGTCTTGTTTGTCACCTCCACTCATCTTACCCTCGCATATTATAAAAAAAAATAAAAAGATACTTCTTGTGGGATGAATCAACATACACACCACATACACCCACATTTGTGGCACATAACCTAACTTGATTTTTATCTACTCAACCGGGATTCCGACTTGTGGAACCGATACACACAAATCAACACATAAAGTAGTAGAAATTAGTCTAAGTTAATCATCTCTGCGTACCGAATTGGTGGTGCATTTGGGTCACTTGATTGAATTGTTTGGACTGCACCACCCAATTTAAAACTGATTCATTTTGTAGCTGCCCCATAGGATTCAATATTTAAGTCAAGCCAGGCACTCCACATTTTTTCTTGATTTATAAAGAAAAAAAAACACTTGAACTCGTGGTTTCAAATTTGGTTGGCCTCCTGAGAACTTAGTTGAATACACCTAATGTTTGAATCCTAAAAGCTACTAAGCAAGATCTAAATCTTAAAAATCACTTCATCCTTAATAATCTTGCTTGAAAACTTTTTGGTTGTGCACATACACACATTCTCAAACAAATCATTAAGAGCACAACCCATTAAGTGCCCATCACATTCCAGAAGCACCGATATCCCAAGCCTAACTAAAATTGTATAAACGTTGGCCCCAAGGACCGGTTCGCTCGTCGGGATCCAGATTGAGATTGTTCATGATTAACCTGCTTATACTAGTCAATTGGATGTCTAGCTAGGGGAGTAGCATCAAATGACCGTGGCTGGGGGGTACACTAGGAATCGAAGGCGCAAGCTAAAGGAAGAACCTTCTCCCCAGTCCCTCCTCCTAACTGGTTAGATTGCCTAGATACAAGTAGAATAAATCATCCTTAATTTTAGGATGGATTCTGAGAGCCTGTAGACCTTTAGGCTACCCAACCTAAGGACAGGCTTGTATTTTTTGTGTTGTAGGGTTCCTTCTCTTCCTTGTCCTTCCGACTTCCTTCCAGTGTATGCTTTGAAGGAGGTCATTGAACCCTAGATTGGAAGGATCTTTCAACCATTCCAGGAGGTGGAGGTTGAGCTATAGCCAAGCAAATCCCATGGCTGATCAACATCCACCTCCCCCGCCCCTGAACCAGCAAGAGCTAATTCAAAGGCAGTTGGAAGAATGGCAGCAGATGTAGCAATGGTTCCAACGAATGAATGGTTAGGGCACTCAGCCCTTGAAGGGTTTCTATGATCCTTCAAACTATGGGGAACATCCCGGCGTCATGATTCTCTCCAGAGACATAGAAATCAAGCCCCAAGTCTTAAGTTTGATTAAGCATTTCCATGGGCTTGGCTTAGAGGACCCATTCCAGCACTTGGAGGATCTGACCACTTTGGTTCAAACCACCTGAGCAAGGAATGTGAACGAAGAGCAAATGATCATCAGGTTCTTTCCCCACTCTCTCAGGGATAAGGCCACACATTGGTACCAAACCATCGGAAGGCTGATAGAAACAAGGGCAGCTCTTAAGTCGGCTTTCCTGAAGAAATTCCTCCCAATTGGACGGATGAATGCCTTGCGATGGGCGATTACCACTTTCACCCAACTACCAGGGGAACCGTTGATGGAGACTGGGAGTAATTCCAGGAACTTTTAAGGAAGTGTCCACACCACGAGGTGCCGAAATGGAAACTCGTGTAGATTTTCTATCATGGGTTGGTTGAACAACTCCGTAATCACATGGACACCTCCTGCGGAGGTAATTTCCACAACAGGGATGCAGATAGTGCATACGACCTGTTTGAGGAAATGAGCGAGAACGCAATTAATCATGCCTCCATGGATGCATTCAACCGGTCCCAACAACCCAGGTCAAATGCTAATGAGATTTAGGATTCTCATTCATTTGACATGGAATTGATTTGTAATAAGCTTAATAAGATGGATTTGGTTGCTAAAAGAATGGAAGAATGGATGTCTGGGAATTCGGGAAACACATCTACTCACACTCAATCCCAGAATTCGGGATTTCATTCCTCATGAGTTCCCACAGGACAAGAGTTCGTGAACCAACTTGAATCGGCTCAACCTATAAGCCAGGAATTCTCGGAACCTTATGGGTTCCAAACTGGGGCCTTTGATCCCAGTTTTTCTGATCCTTCCTTCTCTCCATCCTCACCTTATGAGGATGCAAATGCAGTGCAGGAGAATGCTAGGTTCAACCCGTATTCCGATACTTATAACTCGGGTTGGAGGAACTACCCTAACTTCTCCTAGAAAAGTCAGGGGCAATAGACCCAAACACAACCCTGCAACTATGAATCTCAAAGACCTATGGGTCAGGGTCAAGTATACACCCAGTTGCCCCCGAGACTGGCTACTCAGCCATCTTGGAATGCCCAACAATCTGTAGGGCAGGCTGATTTAAACCGACAGATGGTGGAAATGCAAGGGTCCATGCTTCAGCTTATGCAGCAAATGAAGACATCATTGGACAACTTGCAATCCGGGTTTATTGATAACACCCAACAACCTGAATCTCTACCATCCCAACCCTTACCCAACCTGTGCAATGTGCAAAATCAAGGCAATAGAGCCCAAGGGTACGAAAATCAAAGGGACCCACATGCACATGCTCAGGTGGTTGAGCAGGGTCCCTCCTCCTCTTCTTCTTTATCTGGTTACATGAGCAACTAAGGCCCTCCAATCTTCACTAACCCACCTCAAGACCCGAACCCATATGCCTCTGCAAACTCCATCACCTTGAGAAGTGGGAAGCAGACCCAGGACCCTGAATTACCTTATAGAAGCCAAAACCCTGGGGAGCTTGAGAGAGAGAAGGAGAAGATTGAAGAAGACAATAAGGACCAGGGACCAAAAATTGAAAATACCACCCACATCCCGTTCCTTGAAGCTCTATTGAAAACTAGGAAGAAGAAAACCTTTGATAGCAATGAGGAGCTCCTAAATTTATTCAAGAGTGTAGAGATCAATATTCGACTCCTCGATGCTATTAAGCACATCCCAGCTTACGCTAAATTTCTGAAAGAACTATGTACACAAAAGCGTAAGCCAAGAGAACCCACTCCGTGGAAGGTGATTCTCTCTGAGCAAGCAAGTTCTGTCATCCTACATCACCTTCCTCAAAAGAAGAAAGATCCTGGTGCCCCGTTGATTTCATGCGTTATTGGGGAATACACTTTTGATAGGGCACTATTGGATCTAGGTGCATCCATCAACCTAATCCTGACTTCTCTTTATGAGAGAGGTTTGGGTTAGGTGAACTTAGGCCAACCTCAGTAATGCTACAATTAGCAGACCGCTCGGTCACCACACCGAAGGGCGTTATTGAGGATGTAATTGCCAAGGTCAAGGATTTCTATTTTCCCATAGATTTCCTGGTCCTTGACACGGATGTACCTAACGATTTGAGGGACACGCCCATCATTCTGGGGCACCCGTTCCTAGCTACCGCCAAGGCCAACATAAACTGTGAGAGCCGTAGTATGGAGATCGCCTTTAAGGATAGGAAGCTAACTCTTGATATTTTTAAGGCGATAAGAGGATTTAAGGATTGTGGATTCATTGCAGAGCTCAAGGATCATGATTTTGAGACTTGTATGACGATCAGTGCACTCGAGGACTCCACCAACTTTAGTGAACCGAACCCACAACCCTTCGTGGCAGACCTGCCATATCCTGAAGAGGCTGTTGATTTTGTTCATTCTCAGCCTCTTCCACTAGATCGTCCTGATGAATCTTCATCAACATCCTCCCTACCTTCTAAACTAAACCCACCTCAACTTGAATTAAAACCATTGCCTAAAAATTTGAAATACGAGTTCTTAGGACCTAAGAACACACTCCCTACGATTAGTAGTGCTGATTTGACTAAGGAGCACGAATCAAGGTTGATTATTGTCCTTAAGAACAATAACGAGGCAATTGGTTGGACCATCCACGACCTTAAGGAGATTGAGGCATCTTATTATAATCATCATATTTTCATGGAAGATGGATCCCGCCCTTCTCACAAAATGCAAAGGAGACTAAACCCAAATATGTGAGAAGTGGTCAAGAAGGAGATAATCAAGTGGGTTGATGATGGAATTATATACCCAATCTCAGATAGTCCGTGGGTTAGCCCCATTTAGATTGTACCCAAGAAGGTGGGAATAACCGTTACAACTAACGAGAAAGGGGAAACTTTCACCACTCGTTCAACTTCTGCTTGGAGAGTCTGTATTGACTATTGGAGCTGAACACAGCCACCAAAAAGGATCACTTTCCCTTTCCATTCATCCATCAAATCCTAGAAAGGTTAGCTAGGCAAAAATACTTTTGCTTCCTAGACGGTTATTTGGGATATAACCAAGTCCCTATCCATCCCGAAGACTAGGAAAAGGCAACTTTCACCTGTCCCTACAGAACCTTTGCATTGCATAGAATGCCATTTGGGCTTTGCAATGCACCACGACTTTTCAAAGGTGCTTGCTGGCCATCTTTTCTAACATGGTGGGAGATTGTCCTGAGGTGTTCATGGATGATTTCTCCATTTTCGGAGATTCATTTGAGTCCTGCCTAACTAACTTGGAATAGATACTCTAGAGATGCATCAAGACACGGTTGGTCCTTAGTTGGGAAAAGAGCCATTTTATGACTCGGGAAGGCATTGTCCAGGGTTGGAGATTCATTTGAGTCCTGCCTAACTAACTTGGAATTGATACTCTAGAGATGCATCAAGACACGGCTGGTCCTTAGCTGGGAAAAGAGCCATTTTATGACTCGGGACGGCATTGTCCAGGGTCATGTGGTTTCTAATCGGGGTAATGAGGTTGATAAGGCTAGGGTGGATGCTATCTCTAGACTTCCTCCACCCACATCTGTAAAATAGATCCGCTCTTTCCTTGGGCATGTGGGTTTTTATAGAAGATTCATCAAGGACTTCTCGAAGGTTGCTCAACCCTTGAGTAACCTTCTGGCCAAAGACACACCATTCGAGTTTGATGAATCATGCCGTAAGGCATTTGATTTGTTAAAAATGGTAGTCACCTGTGCCCCAATGTTGCAACCACCGGTCTGGACAACCCCTTTTGAGATTATGGCTGATGCATTTGATTATGTTGTCGGGGCTATCTTGGGTCAGAAGATTGAGAAAAAGCTCTTTGTGATTTACTATGCTAGCAAGACTCTGGACGAGGCCCAAAGGAACTACACCGTTACTGAAAAAGAATTGCTAGTTGCAGTTTTCGCTTTAGAAAAATTCAGGGCTTACCTTTTAGGTTCTCATGTAATCATTTATACCGACCACTCGACCTTGAAACATCTCTTGGCCAAAAAGGATGCCAAACCCCGGCTTATTCGCTAGATTCTGTTACTTCAAGAATTTGATCTTGAAATCAGGGATAAAGCTGGGGCACAAAATGTTGTGGTGGATCACCTCTCGAGAATCCTAATTGATTCTCCTTATTTGGATATCCCTATTTCAGACACTTTTCCGGATGAGACTATCTATACAATCTCGGGTATCCAAACCCCTAGTTTGTGGATATCGTCAATTATTTGGTCATTGGTCAAATCCCCCAGGATTAGACCAAACAACAACGGGATAGACTTGTGTCTAAGGCCAAATATTAATTTTGGGATGATCACGACCTATACTGCATCGATGCAGACCAAATTATTCGTCAATAAATCTCGAAAATTGAGTTCCATAGTATACTTGAGTTCTACCATACATCTACATGTTGTGGACACTTTTCCGGGAAAAAGACGGCAGCATAAATCTTGTAATCTAGATTCTATTGGCTGTCATTATTTAAGGATGCCCAGGAATTCTCAAAGTCGTGCACCTGATTCCAGACACTCCGGAACATGGCTAAGAGAAATTTGATGCCCCTAAACCCAATACTTTCCATCGAAAATTTTTTAAATTTGGGGCATCGACTTCATGGGACCTTTTCCTCCTTTATTTGGACACCAATATATTCTGGTCGCTATTGATTACGTGTCCAAATAGATTGAGGCAATCCCCACACAGACCAATGACCACAAGGTGGTCATCGATTTTGTGAAGAAGAATATCTTCAGTCTGTTCGGGATTCCTCGGGCAATTATCAGTGATGGTTGCACACATTTCACTCGTGCCCAGTTTTGGAATCTACTGGGGAAATACGGGGTGAATCATCGGATTTCCACACCCTACCACCCTCAGACGAATGGATAGGCCGAGGTCTCCAATCGAGAGATCAAAAACATTTTGTAAAAAACCATAAGGCTTGATAGGAAGGATTGGACCCAAAAGCAAGATGATGCTCTTTAGGCCTATCGTATGGCATAAAGATTGCCTATCGGTATGTCTCCGTTCCATCTGGTGTTTGGTAAGGCATGTCACTTACCCGTAGAGCTAGAACACCGACCATTTTGGGCCATCAGGAAATGTAATTTTGACCTACACTTGGCTAGGAAGACCTAGAAACTCCAACTATCTGAGTTGGAGGAGCTTAGAAATGATGCCTATGAAAATGCCAGAATCTATAAGGCAAGGACCAAAGCTCTCCATGACCAAATGATTTCACGTAAGAGCTTTGAGCTAAACCAGAAGGTCTGGCTTTTCAATTCTTAACTAAAGCTCTTCCCTAGCAAGCTTAGGTCTAAGTGGGACGGCCCGTTCGTTATTGAGCAGATTTTCCCTAATGGGGTCGTCGAAATCTCTGACCCAAAGGTGAGTAATTCCTTCAAGGTCAACGAACAGCATCTCAAACCCTCTGTTGACCATGTGCTCCTTGAACCTGTCTCGGACAAAGTTGCTCTTACCTTGCCCTAACCACCATGGGCCGATCATCGTCTAGCTGAAAGCACTAAACTCAGCACGTGTAAAGACTATTCCGAGCTGACCAGAATCTCATGGAAACCAGGTGCTATTCTTCCACTTCTACTCTCTTACATGCTTTCATTTTTAACAATGAAGACATTGCATTAGCTAAGCATGGGGGTGATATATATTTTATGAAATAATCTTTTTGTCAGCCGTAATAGTAATTTCTTGTTATTCTTAAAAAAAAAAAAAGAATTAGGAGACGAGAACTTAGGCATTAGGAGTTGCAAACTTTAGGAAATGATACTTTGGAACTTGAATACTTAGACTCTTCAGGTCTTCGGGCTTAATCAACCCAGGTGTCCACTCGAATGTGGACGTAGTCTCAAGTCATCACCAATTCAATTTCATCTTTAATCTAGTAAATAAATTGGGACGATAAGTACACGACTTATCAACTCGCCCTCTGATTTGAGGGGATTTTAAGTCAAAGCATCTACACACTATTCGCACTGACTCACTTTCTAGTAGTTTTTATGGAAATTGGGTAGCTAATGAACTATCTAGGGTGGTATACCTGGCAAGTTGTCGTGGGTAATAGCCCATTGGCCAGTTGTTCAGAGTCCAACCACAAGACCATTTTCTTCGTATTGCCTTTAGGTAAATCTTAGATCAGGGAAGCCACCTACTTAAAAAAATAATAATAAAAAGGAGAAAATAAATAAATAAATAAATAAAATCACACTTCATCGCACGAGTATGTTTGGCAAGTTGTCGTGGGTAACAACCCATTAGCCCGTTGTCCAGAGCCCAGCTCACAAAAATGCACACTGGGTACATCTACCCACAACCCTCCATGGCAGACCTACCACATCCTGAAGAGGCTGTTGAATTTGTTCATTCTCAACCTCTTCCACTGGATCATCCTGATGAATTATCATCAGCATCCTCCCTGCCTTCTATACTAAACCTACCTCAGCTTGAATTGAAACCATTGCCTAAAAATTTGAAATACGAGTTCTTAGGACCTGAGAACACGCTCCCTGTGATTATTAATGCTGATTTGACTAAGGAGCAAGAAATGAGGTTGATTAAGGTCCTTAAAAACAATAAGGAGGCAATTGGTTGGACCATCCATGACCTTAGGGAGATCGAGCCATCTCATTGTAATCATAGTATTTTCATGGAAGATGGATCTCGTCCTTCTCGCGAAATGCAAAGGAGACTAAACCTGAATATGTGAGAAGTGGTCAACAAGGAGATAATCAAGTGGCTTGATGCTAGAATTATATACCCAATCTCGGATAGTCTTTGGGTTAGCCCCATTCAGATTGTACCCAAGAAGACAGGAATAACCGTTACGACTAACAAGAAAGGGGAAACTTTCACCACTCATTCAACTTCTGCTTGGAGAGTCTATATTGACTATAGGAAGCTAAACACAACTACCAAAAAGGATCACTATCCCTTGCCATTCATCCATCAAATCCTAGCAAGGTTAGCTGGGAAAAATACTTTTGCTTCCTGGACGGTTATTCAGGATATAACCAAGTCCCTATCCATCCCGAAGACCAGGAAAAGACAACTTTCACCTGTCCTTATGGAACCTTTACATTCTGTAGAATGCCGTTCGGGCTTTGCAATGTGCCCGCGACTTATCAAAGGTGCTTGCTGGCCACATTTTCTAACATGGTGCGTGATGTTGACACATCTATTTAGGTTAAAATGCCTATTCCTACATCTTCCTATGCTTAGATTTGCATTTCATGTTATAAATATTGCATGGCATTCATCATCCTGCATTTAGAGTAGTTGTATATAATTTAGGTTAATTAGGTCCTTTTTATGGTCAGGAGAGAAAATTTATTTCAGGGCCTCAGATGGATGATTGAACTGTACGGATCTAATCAGGATGATGATTGGAGTCTAATGCCTCCAAAATCATCTAGATTGGAGTCTCGTAGCATCACATGAAGTTCGAGGAAGATCAATGGCTAGGGGGCAATGCGACATCATAAGGGTTTTAGATGGAAAATCTGACTATACGAATAGATCTGGAGCGACGATCGCAATCCAGCAATGTGAAAATCAACTCGATCCAAGCACCGCAGCACCCTCTACAAGAAGAAGAATGTGGACGGTCACAATGGTGCCACATGATGCCATCGCAGCCCTCCAACCCAGCCGCAGCCCCTCCTCGAAAGCTACATCTGCGAAGTCTCGACCGGTGGATTCAAATCCAATGGTCGTAAAAGCTCCACGTTGCCCACTTCATTAACGAGACCACCAACTTTGAATCCCGACTGTTGGATTTCCATCCAATGGTCGAGAACTCGAGCCATCTGATCTCTCTGCTCGACAATCCAACGCAATGGCACAGTGGTCGTGACAGGCGTTCTCAAGCCATGGATGCGCGGTCGAATCCCCACAAGCGCGTGCAATCAACAATGTGAGGGCAAGCACCAAATTGGGTCACACAATCTTCATCAAATGGTACAGATCTCGCCACGCGGTGCAGCGGCAGTGAGGGGATTCGCACGCGCACGACCATGCATCGGCCGACGCCTGATCTGACGTGGATCGAGTGTGCGATCTGAGTGCATTGCCTTCATGCGATCTTGACCGTTGATCAAAGATCGAACGTGGGCGTGCAAGCACAACGCCAATATGGTATGAGCAGCGGGGATATGCATGGATCTTCAGTGACGTGGGCCTTTAGTGATGCTTGCAGCTATCACTAATGGCCCGTGCGCGCCAACAAATGAATTGAAGGTGCAGATCTTCAGCGACAGAAAGGGCAGATCTGTAGTAACGTTTATGGACGTCAGTAGTGACCCATATACGAATTTGTTCTTCCTCCTCCACTATAGAAGGACATACCCACCACCAATTCAAACCACATCTCTTCCTTTCTTCCTCTCACCACCTCCAAGGCTCTAAAGAGAGCTTGTCCCAAGCCTGGGATGCTCCTCTAGAGTAGAAAACCAAATATTTCTCCCGCCTCTCATCCCCTTTCGTGGAGCATCCCGTGACCATCTTCTCACCTCCCTTCGAGAAGTAGATCCTCACCGCGACGATGTCCCATCCCATCCTCCTTCCTCCACTGCTATTCTCCTTCGTCCCACTCCTCACCATCTCAGTCCGGGCACCGTCAGAGTGAGTCATCCTCCAAGCGACTATCGAGGGAGATTTCTCTCACCTATCTCTATCTTTATTGCTTTCATAGCATAGTTTTCCCACTTTCCTAGTTGTAGTAATATTTCATTATAAAAATACATGATTGTTTCTCTCTCTCTATCTCTCTCTTTTTATTTTGCAAGTAGATTAGCTAGATTTCATTGACCTGATCTCATGACTATTAAAAATACCAAAAAAAGTTAGAAAAGACAAAAACGACAAAAACAAATAAAAAGAGAAATGCGAATTTTCAAAACAAACGTTCACCTCCCTGTGTTCTACCCAGGACTCACTTTTCGAGTTTCTGTTATAAATTTTATCTGATAGACGTGTTTTGCGAGCTACAACGGGTCTTCTGAACCCTATTCCAATTCACGAAACGCGCCCAATCATTTTGCGTCATTGCTAGGGAGGCAACGCTCTTTGGTTTTTTTTCCGTATTTTTCCACCTTACCTAACTTTTATCTCACTTTTTCTCTGATCTTACTGTGATTGCAAGTACTCATCTGAGGCAGGCCAAAGTGGTTAGATCGGAGAAACGTGTGGATGAAGGTTTTGTAAGTTTATCCCTACCACCCCTACCCACTAGTTCATTTCACCACACTAATAAATCAAACCCAAATCAACTTAGGTGCTTTTTATAAACCCTAGGATAGATTTGGTTGTTTGTTTGCCACCTCCACTCATCTCACCCCCGCATATATAAAAAAACAAAAAAAAAACTCTTCTCTTGTAAGATTTTCTGAAAGCTACACACTCAACATCCACAACTTCTCACCCTAAGGAGCACAATCACATCAATTCCACCACTTAATCGGGATCTGACCTATAGACCTAGTACACTTAACTCAACACACAAATATGTGAGTAGAAATCTGAATAGGTAAAACATTTCTGTGTGCCTTAACTAAGTGGTGCAATAGGCCAATTGATTGAACTATTTGGGTCGCACCACTTAAGATAAAAGCGATCCATCAAGTAGCTTGCCTCCTAGGGTTGATTCTTAAGGCTGAACCAGGCACTCCACATATTATTTCTAATTTCTAAAGGAATATATCTACACCCGTGCTTTAAAAACTTGGAGTGTTCTCCTAAACTTGATTGAATATACCAAAGATTAAACCCTAAAAGCTACTAAACAAGGTTAAACCCTAAAAGACACATCATCAAATAACCTTGTTTGCAAACCCTAGTTGTTCACTCACACACATTTCAACTAATCATTAAGGGCACAACCCATCTAAAGGGCCCATCACATTCCAAGAGCACAATCATCCCAAGCCTAATTAAAATTGAGTAGACGTTGACCTTAAGGATTGATTCACTCTTCAGGGCTCAAACTGAGATTTTTTTCAATTAATCTGCTTCTGCTGGTCCATCTGATGTCTAGCTAGGGAAGTAGCATCAAACGTCCGCAAATGGGGGTACACTAGGAACCGGAAGCACAAGCCAAAGGAAGAACCTTCTCCCCAATCCCTCCCTCTAACTGGTTGGATTGACCAGATAAAATTAGAACAAATCGTTTATAATCTCAAGACGGGTCTTGGGAGTCTGTAGGTCTTTCGGCTAACCCACCAAGGACAAGGTTGATTGCTTGTATTGCAGGGCTCCTTTCTTTCCTCTGATTTTCCTCTTACTCCACGATGTATCCTTGCACATCTTTCACACATTTCCAATCCTACCCTCTTACCAGCACTTATCCCCAAGATGATTGCTATCCCGACTTCACTTGCAATTACCCATCTACTAATCGAGATAACTTTGATTGGAGGTATGAATCCGGACCTCAGTGTCCAGGGTCTAACCCTAGACAACAAGACTATGATTACTATCCTTCCCAGAGCTATAATGATTATAGATCTCCATCCTTTGATGACCAAACCAACCTGATCTACAATCAGGAAGGATATAATGATTATAACACCTACCTTCCCCAGAATTATACTAAATATAGGTAGCCACCATTCTTTAAACAACCTGAAATGACCTACTATCAGGGAGGGACCCGAGAACCTCAACATCTTGACTACCCTAGATTTAACCCAAACCCACCCAAACCTGAATCAAACCAGTCGGCTCAGGTGAACCAGATCCAGGATAGGGTGTTGGCTAATTTGACGAACATTATACAATCTTTAGAAGCTCAGCCAACACCATGCACTGAAGCATTAGAGCATATGATAAAAATGATTGATGAACTTAATAGTTCTCTATTGGATTTACTCCAAAGTGTTAGGGATAGGGACCTGGGTGAGTTTCTTCTTGGGAAATTATCAAGGTTGAGGATGAAATTTGTGGTTGCCCTAGTCAAATCTTGGGATGATTCTCAAGATGAACCCCCTTCAAGAAAGCCAATGTCTGAACCCATTCAAGCACCTGTTGTTGGAACCTAGTTCCATCTCTCTTCTATGTTTTGGTGTTAACAAAACCATGTTTAAATCTAATGTGTTTATGAAGTATTACAGGTCAAAAGAACCTATGGAGGCAAGCAACAAGATTGCATATGGAGGAAGAAGATTAGAAGGCTAGTTTTTGTTGTAGTAATTGTTTTTCAGAATCTTCGTACGTCTCCTAACAAGTAAAATAGAATCTAGGAGTTAAAATCAAAGTAGAGATAATTAGGGTTCAGAAAATCATTCATTCACTCGTTTCAAAACTCAAAATCTATTTTTTCAAAATCAAGTCATTTAGAGTAAGTTGGATTTCTCTAAAAATTGATTTACACTTACAAAATGTGGTACTTTTAGCAAGTACCGATACTGGTCATAAGTACCGATACATGCTAGGCACAGGTTCGGGCCTAAGTCCCAAACTTTGAACAACAAGTACCGGTACTCATCGTGAGTACTGGTACCAAGTTTTCATAGTTTGTGTACTTGGTTTTTGCCTGGACCTTACAAGTACTAGTACTAATCACTAGTACCGATACATGTAGGTCACTAGATCCAAATCTGTGAGTCACAAGTACTAGTACTCATCATGAGTACCGGTACCTGGTGACTTAGTTGGGCTGACTGTAAGCGGTTAATACTAGTACAAGAAGTTTAGTACCGATACCAACTAATCGTTGTGACCAATCTGAATGGCTATTTTGCAATTAAATCTATCCTTAATCTTCCTAAATTACCCCTAACAGCTAGTAAATTTAGGGAAGGTGCTTAGTGGGTTATATAAGCACTCCTTGAGTGTCTTTTGCACACAACCAAGAAGCAAGAATTCTATCTTTGCCTACACCTTCATTTCTCAAATTACTAGCTGCAAAAGAGCTTGTCTTGTTGGAATTCTCTCAAGGCCATTCTCCACTTGCAACAAGTCTTCAAGGCGATCGTGTTCTTCTCTGAAAAATCTGTTTGTTTTACACCTTAATTTTCTCGTTAGATTAATTTATATACTCAAATTAAGCAATATAATTGTTGGAGACTTAGGGATTAGTTGTAAGCTTTTATTTGTATTTTGCTTACACCTGTATCTTAATTTCTTTTCAATATCTTGTAATTCGGTTGAGGTAACCCATTAATTGCCTCATGTTTTAGTAAATTGATTCCCTTCAGATTGAGGGAACCGGGTTAAAATCCTAAGTCGAGAGACACAGGTAGTGGAGTACCCAAATGAGGGGAACCACTATATATCTTGTGCATTTGTGGTTTGATTTGTCTTGCAATTTTTTTTTACCACACTATTCATCCCCCCTTCTAGTGTGCTTGTGATTTACAGATCCTACACCTGTCCGAGGGGGATACATATTCTGAGACTAGAGAAGACCAGATTGGTCTAGTGCAACCATTTAAGGATAAGCCGATTGATTCACTCGAGATCCCCAAGTCAGGAAACGAAGAAAATTGTGTCTCCTTGGATCATGAAATGATTTATGATTTTGAGACATATATAAATGAGGATAATCAATTCTTTGACTCTGAGGGTGAAGAATCTTTAGGTAAAGTCTCACTTGAGCATAAGGAAAATGATTTTAGTGAGACAAACGGGCATGAGAAATCTGATGAACCATTTGACAACTCAATAATAGAGGAATTTGATTAGGTTGGGGTTAACTTGTTGGATCCAAATCTTGATGATTCAATTAGTGATCCCATTCCTCATCCGCACCCCGAGGAGTTGACTTCTGAGATCATTGTGCCCAAGTCAATCTTGATTCAACCACGATTTCTAGACTTGGGTGAATCATATGGGGTGATTGATATGCTAGAGGTCTCAGAGCCTGAGCTCATGATGTTGGAGGATAGAATTGTTGAAATGAAAATTTGGGAGGCTAATTCTGAGGGAACTTTGATTTTTTATCTAAGGGTACCGATTGAGCTAAAACCACCTACTTTCTACGAGGACCCTTACGATATCTTTCATGTGCAACCCAAGCTCGAAATAACTGATTATTTTTGTGAGCTAAATGTTAAGACATCTGGACCTATTGAACCATCTTTACCTGTTGTCCAACACTTTGGTCTTGGGTTGCACATCATAAAACCATAGGCCCAGCACTACAAACACAACAATCTTAGGTTCTAGGTGATTTTCATCCAGAACCTTAGAACCACTTGACCTTGGGGCATGGGTCTGCACCACAACTTGGTCCACATCTGTGGACATCTTCTGTTAGTGGGTTGGACGATCAATATTTTTATTTTGATTCTGATCCGCACTTGTGAATTCTCAATTTCTTCTTTGTATGTATATTATGCCTAGCTAAAGGCATTAAAATTAACGCGTGTGTATACTCTCTTCTCTCTGTGGAGCTGATCGGGTTGTCACGAAATTCAGGTGATGTTCTATTTACTCTGCCCTTTTCATGTCTTTATTTTTACAATGAGGGCATTGCAAAATCATTTTGCTAACTCCGTAGAATTTTTTTAGTTTCTTTTTTTTTTAATTGATTTTTTTTTTAAAATTCAAAAAAAAAAAAAGAATTAGGAAAAGAGAACTTAGTCATTTGGAAGTTATTCACTTTAGGAAATGATACGATAGGAGCTGAACATTTAGACTATTCAGGTCATCAGGCTTAATTAGCCTGGGTGTCCACTCAAATGTGGACTTAGTCTCAAGTCCTTGCCAAGTAATTCTATTTTAAATCGGTCAATAAATTGGGGTGATAAGTATACGATTTATCAACCCACCTTCTAATTTGAGGGGACTTTAAGCCTAAGCATCAATACACTTTCTGCACTGACTCACTTTTTGGCGATTTCTTCAAAAATTGGGTAGCTAATTAACCGTCTAGGGTGGTATGGCTAGCAAGTTGTCAGTGGTAACAGCCCATTAGTCGATTGTCCAAAGCTTAGCCACAAGACCATTTTCGTCGTACTGCCTCTAAGTAAATCTTATATCAGGGAAGACACCCACTTAAAAAAAAAGAAAAACAAAAGGAGAAAAATAATATAAATAAACAAAACCACACTTCACTACACGAGTATGGCTGGCAAGTTACCATCGGTAACAGCCCATTGGCCGATTGTCCAAAGCCCAGCTCACAAAAATGCACAATAATTCCCAAAACACTTAGGGAAGAAGTAGGGAAGTAGAATAAACCAGGGAGATATACACTAGGTTCGCCCTTGTGTTGACCCCATAAATAAAAGTAGGGAGAAAGCTACCATTCGAAAAGATAAATCTCTAGGCAAGGTCACCTAGGGTCATAGAAACCCGAAGTCCATTTTAACGGTCGCCTAGTGAGTCTTTCACTCTTTTAACTAGATGCTTAGCACATAGAGGCCTTTTCGAGTCTTGGGCGGGTCGAGTAGCCGTAAAAAGTTATCCCAAACTCTCAAACTCCAAAAGTACAAAAAAATTAGAAAAGAAGAAAAATAAAAAAATGTGTCTTCCCTTTTCAAATAAGGCGAGGACTTGGCGATTTGCATTCTGGCAGACACTCGGGCACTGTTGAGTTTTCTTTGTTTAGGACCTTAGTTGAAATTTTCTTTTTTTAGCAAAACAGAAAGGAGAGCTATCGTCCTGCGATAGCAGTCTGGAGCAGTATATTATTTGCAAAGCAAGGGAGATAGCAAAAAGGATCCCCAAGAATGTATGAGGGACCAGCACTCTCTTACAATATTCTCACAACATACCAACCTCTCTTGAAAAAGTCTGTCATTCCTTGCCTTCCATACACACCAAAAAGTAGCAGCCATGTGGACATGTGGTTTCCCTCTCACCTCAAAACCATGCCAAATAGAATCCCACTCTGGTAATGGTTCCTGACAAATTTTTCTCCAGATGACATCAGTGACAAGGCAAGAAGAGAAGAGGTGCTTTACATTATCAGTGCTCATCTCACATAAAAAACACACATGATGATCAGTACCCAATCTTCTGTGGCATAGATCACTTGTGATTAACCCATCTCTCCTGCACAGCCAACGGAAAATTTATACCTTGAGAGGAATTTTTAGCAACCATATCTTCTTGTCAATGGAATCATGTCTCCATCCCTCTTCAAAATTTAAAATTCTGTTATATCCAGTTTGGACACTATAGATTCCCTCCCACAGATATCTGTCCACCAATCCAGGCCTAGGTCTGAAACTTTCAAGGTCTGATAAAAGCCTTCTCTTTTCTTCCCATAATCGGGTAGCTCTTCTACTGCTGCTGGACTCCACATCATCCAGATTCCAACTGCTACTGCTGCAGGACCAAATCTTGCTGACCGTAGCATCCTTGTCAGCTGCTGCAGCAAAAGCTCTCGGATAGAGCTCCTTCAAGACCCCCATTTCAGACCATTCCTCCTTCCAGAATCTGAAAGACCTACCATCTCTAAGTGATGGTTGCAGTAGATGGAAGTGATCAGCCAAAGCCTTAGTTATACATTTCCAGAAAGGTGATGGACAGTTGGGTTGAAGTCTAGATAACCTGCTGTTGGAAGCTCCATATCTATCTTTGATCAGAGCAGACCACAGTTTCAAATCACCTTGTAGCAGCTTAACAACCCATTTGAGCAGCAAGGCATCATTAAAATGCTGCAAGGACTTGATCCCAAGACCACCAATCTCCTTAGGATAGCAGATTTGATCCCATTTGAGAGGCTGAAGGAAGCTACCCTTATGTCTAGCTCCTTTCCAAAAGAATCTCTTCCTCATCACATCCAATCTTTTCCAAATGGATCTTGGTGCTTTGAAAATGGAGAAGTAGAAGACAGGGATGGAGGTGATCACCGATTTGAGCAAGATAAGCCTTCCACCTTTAGATAAAAACCTGCTATGCCAACCATCAAGTTTCATAGAGATCTTGTCAAAAAGGCAATTCCAATCACCTCTCTTCAACCTGGAAAACCTCAAAGGTAGCCCAAGATATCTGATAGGAAGACTGATGCGGGGAGTCATCAGGATGGCTGCTAAGGCTTCTTGCTCCTCCTCAGATAAACCAAAGCAGACCAAACCAGATTTGTCCCTATTTAACCTCAGTCCAGAAAGCTCACCAAAGATATCAACCAGATGATGCAGAGCCAACTCTCCATCCATGGATCCTTCAACAAAAAAGATAGTATCATCTGCATACTGAAGAATGGGAGATAGACTGTTCCTACAAGATAGTGAATATCCTCTGACAAGACCCGCTTCAGAAAGCTTACAAGTAAACCAAGCTAAACTGTCAACAGCCAAATTAAAGATCAAAGGGGCCAGGGGACATCCTTGCCTAATGGCACATTAAGGCTAGATCCATGCACCACAGGGTTTCCCATTTATTAGAGGGGTAAAGGAGGCAGTGGTAATACATCTCTTAACCCAAGCTATCCAAGTAGAGGGAAAGCCCCTTCTTTTAAGCACATCCCATAGATAATGCCAACTGATTGAATCATAAGCCTTACGAAAGTCAACCTTCCATAGGAAGGCCTTGCATCTTCTCTTATGCCAGCCACAAACCATCTCTTGGGCCAAGATAAAAGATTCTTGTAGGGATCTACCCGGGAGGAAAGCAGACTGAGCAGGATGGATCAAATCTTGCAATACAGGCCTCAACCTATTTGCCAGGACCTTGCCAATCACCAAATACAGGGAGTTAGAGAGGGAAATGGGTCTAAATTCCTGGAAGGATTCAGCACCCGGGGCTTTTTGGTAAAAGAAACAGATAAAATCTATTAATTCTTTCAAAACCAAAATTGCCACTTTGGAATTCTCTAATTACTCCCATAACCTCTGAGCCCACAATGTCCCACATTTCTTTGTAGAAGAACACCTAGATTCCATCAAGACCAGGCAATCCTTCGCAGTTGAGGTCTTTAATAGCCTTAGTTGAAATTTTCTACTGTTAATAAATGGCTTAGGCATAAGCGATCTAATCCTAATTATGTTTTTATACATAGCATGTAGTTTAATTTTGCTAGGGATTAGCAAAAGGTAGGCATGTGGGTATGATGTAGACACATCTATTTAGGTTAAAATGCCTATTCCTGCATGTTCCTAGGCTTAGATTTGTATTTCATGTTATAAATTTTGCATAGCATGCATCATCCTGCATTTAGAGTAGTTGTATATAATTTAGGTTAATTAGGTCTTTTTTATGGTCAAGAGAGAAGAAGATTTATTTCAGGGCCTCGAATGGACAATCGGACTATACGGATCTGATTGGGACGACGATCGGAGTCAAACGCCTCCGAAATCGTCTAAATAGAAGTCTCGTAGAATCACACGAAGTTCGAGGAAGATCAATGGCTAGGGGGGAATGCGACATCCATATGGGTTTTGGATGGAAAATCCGACCATACGGATGGATTTGAAGTGACGATTGTAGTTCAGCTATGCGAAAATCAACTCTATCCAAGCACCGCAGCACCCTCTACAAGAAGAAGAATGTGGACGACCACAATGGCACCACGTGGCGTCATCGCAGCCTCCAACCCGGTTGTAGGCCCTCCTCCGAAGTTGCATCTGTGAAGTCTCGACCGTTGGATTCAAATCCAATGGTCGTAAAAGCTCCATGTCGCCCACTTCATCTAACGAGACCACCAACTTTAAATCCCGACCATTGGATTTCCATCCAATGGTCGAGAGCTCGAGCCATCTGATCGCTCCTCTCGACAATCCAACGCGATGGCGCAACAGTCGCGACAGGCCTTTTGAAGCCATGGATGAGTGGTCGAATCCCAGCGAGCACGTGCAATCAACACTGTGAGGGTGAGAACCAAATTGGGTCGCACGATCTTCATCGAGCGATACAGATCTCGCCACATGGCACAGCGACAGTAAGCGAATTCACACGAGCACGACCACGCACCGGGCGACGCCCGATCTGATGCAGATCTAGCGCGCGATCTGAGCACGTTGCCTTCTTGCGATCTTGACCATTGGTCAAAGATCGAACGGTAGGCATGCGAGCACACCATCAGCAGGGAGTGAGCAGCGAAGATATGAGTGGATCTTCAGCGACGTGGGCCTTTAGTGACGCTTGCAGCTGTCACTAATGGCCCATGCACGCCAGCAAACGAATTGAAGGCACGGATCTTCAGCAATAGAAAGGGCGGATCTGAAGTGACATTTACGGACGTTAGTAATGACCCATATACGAATTTGTTCTTCCTCCACTATAAAAGGACCTACCCACCACCATTCCAAACCATCTCTTCCTTTCTTCCTCTCACCACCTCCAAGGCTCTAGAGAGAGCTTGTCCCAAGCCCAGGATTCTCCTCTAGAGTAGAAAATCAAATATTTTTTCCGCCCCTCCTCCCATTTCATGGAGCATTCCACAGCCGTCTTCTCAGCTCCTTTTGGGAAGTAGATCCTCATCGCGATGGCATCCCGTCCTATCCTCCTTCCTCCACTACCATTCTCCTTCATCCAGCTCACCATCTTCATCCGAGCGCCATCAGAGTGAATCATCCTCCAAGCGACCGTCGAGGGGGATTTCTCTCACCTATCTCTATCTTTATTACTTTCATAGTATAGTTTTCTCGCTTTCCTAGTTGTAATAAACATTTCATTATAAAAATATATGATTGTTTCTCTTTCTCTATCTGTCTCTCTCTCTTTTTATTTTGCAAGTAGATTAGCTAGATTTCATCGACCTGATCTCTTGCCCTATTAAAAATCCAAAAAAAAGTTAGAAAAGACAAAAATGACAAAAACAAATAAAAAGAGAAACGCGGATTTTCAAACCAAACGTTCGCCTCCCCGTGTTCGACCTGGGACTAACTTTTCAAGTTTCGGTTATAAATTTTATCTGATAGACGTGTTTTGTTAGCTACGACGACAAGCCCTCTAAACCCTATTTTAATTCGCGAAACATGCCTAATCAGTGGGAGATTGTCTTGAGGTGTTCATGGATGATTTCCCTATTTTCAAAGATTCTTTTGAGTCCTACCTAGCTAACTTGGAATTGATCCTCCAGAGATGCATCAAGACACGGCTGGTCCTTAGCTGGGAAAAGAGTCATTTTATGACTCCGGAAGGCATTGTCTAAGGTCATATGGTTTCTAATCGGGGTATTGAGGTTGATAAGGCTATGTGGATGCAATCTCTAGACTTCCGCCACCCACATCCGTAAAATAGATCCGCACTTTCCTTGGGCATGTGGGTTTTTATAGAAGATTCATCAATGACTTCTTGAAGGTTGCTTGACCCTTGAGTAACCTTTTGGCCAAAGGCACATCATTCGAGTTTGATGAATCATGTCGTAAGGCATTAGATTTGTTAAAAATGGCAGTCACCTGTGCCCCGGTGTTGCAACCACTAGTCTGGATAGCCCCATTTGAGATTATGGCTAATGCATCTGATTATGCTGTCGGGGCTGTCTTAGGTCAGAAGACTGAGAAAAAGCCCTCTGTGATTTACTATGCTAGCAAGACTCTGGACAAGGCCCAGAGAAACTACACCATTACTAAAAAAGAATTGCTAGCTGTAGCTTTCGCTTTAGAAAAATTTATGGCTTATCTTTTAGGTTCTCATGTGATCATTTATACCGACCACTCAGCCTTAAAACATCTCTTGGACAAAAAGGATGCCAAGCCCCATCTTATTCACTGGATTCTGTTACTTCATGAATTTGATCTTGAAATTAGGGATAAAGCCGGGGCACAAAATGTAGTGGCAAATCACGTCTCGAGAATCCTAATTGATTCTCCTCATTCGGATATCCCTATTTCAAACACTTTTCCAGATGAGACTATCCATACAATCTCAAGTATCTAAACCCCCTGGTTTGTAGATATCGTCAATTATCTGGCCATTAGTCAAATCCCCCAGGATTGGACCAAACAACAATGGGACAGACTTGTGTCTGAGGCCAAATATTATTTTTGGGATGATCCCAAGCTGTACCGCATCGGTGCAAACCAGATTATTCGTCGATGCATCTCGAAAATTGAGTTCCATAGTATACTTGAGTTCTGCCATACATCTGCGTGTTGTAGACACTTTTCCAAGAAAAAGATGGCAGCATAAATCTTGCAATACGGATTCTATTGGCTGTCATTATTTAAGGATGCCCAGGAATTCTCAAAGTCGTGCACCCGATGCTAGACACTCGGGAACATGGCTAAGAGAGATATGATGCCCCTAAACCTAATACTTTCCATTGAAATTTTTGACATTTGGGGCATCGACTTCATGGGACCTTTTCCTCCTTCATTTGGACACTAGTATATTTTGGTCGCTGTTGATTACGTGTCCAAATGTATTGAGGCAATCCCCACCAGGACCAATGACCACAGTTGGTCAACGAATTTGTGAAGAAGAATATCTTCAGTTGACTCAGGATTCCTCGGGCGATTATCAAGGATGGTGGCACACATTTCACTCATGCCAAGTTTCGAAATTTACTGGGGAAATACGGGGTGAATCGTCGAATTTTCACACCCTACCACCCTCAGATGAACGAATAGGAAGAGATCTCCAATCGGGAGATAAAAAACATTTTCCAAAAAATCGTAAGGCTTGATAGGAAGGATTGGACCCAAAAGCTAGATGATGCTCCTTGGGCCTACCGTAAGGCGTACAAAATGCCTATCGGTATGTCTCTGTTCCATTTGATGTTTGGTAAGGCATGTCACTTACCCATAGATCTAGAACACCGAGCATTTTGGGTCATCAAGAAATGTAATTTTGACCTAGACTTGGTCAGGAAGACCAGGAAACTCCAACTGTCTGAGTTGGAGGAGCTTAGAAATGAAGCCTATGAAAATGCCAGAATCTATAAGACAAGGACCAAAGCTCTCCATGACCAGATGATTTCATGTAAGAGCTTTGAGCTAAACCAGAAGGTGATGGGAACACCATCATGAGCCCTAACTAGCTCATTTTGACCCATTGAAGAGAATAAAAGCTCCTATATAACCAACTGAAGGTCCTAAGTCACTAAATAACCTTTATGAAAGAAAAGTAAGAAACAAGGGGTAAAAATGTAATTTTACCATTACAGTACAACAATGGGTTTTCTCAAGGGCTAAACAAAGGTCAAAAGGTCTTAACAAGATAAAAAGTGGGTTGGATTTGATAGAAAAGGATTTGTGTGTACCCTGTGAATTAAATGACTTCTTGAAACCCTAAAACAAATCCACTTAATTAACCAAGGTTCTGGTCAGGATAAAATTCACCTAAACCCTCTAAAAATCATATAAAAATATTCTCTAGGATTTAGAGCTTTCAATTTGGCCATTGGAACCCATCTTGACCTAGAATGGGGTCTCAGACAAATATTTACCCTAAATTAGGCTTTTGCATAAATTTCCTAGTCAAACGTAGTCAAACCAAAAATTCAACTTTACCATTAGATTCCTTAGGTCAAAATTTAGTTTGTATCAAAATTTGGACCCAAGATGAATTTTCCTTAACCTAGTTTGCAAAAAAGTCCAACCTGGTTACATTTATTCCCCTATCTTTCAAAAACCTTTGCAAAAGCCCCCTTAGCTTCTTCATCATTATTGCAATTAGGTCCCTATACCATTATAGTGGAGGAATCCTACTCCGGCGATCTTTAGAAGGTGGTTTCTCCCTGATTTCTCAGAGAATCCCCTTCAAAATTGGAAGGGAGATTCTTTGAGAAGATCCCTCTAATGTGAACCCAGTTTGATGCCCAAATTGTTACCCAATCTCTCATGCGAACACATGAGAGATTTGGGTCTCTTTTGAAGTTGCCATCTCTGGCGAGCATACCTTTCTTGGAAGCTTGGCTTCCAAGCACAAATCCCCCTCCAAAGGTCTATTTAAGAAGCCCCAGATCCAACCGACTCCTGGAAGCTTGAAATCGACTGGAAACCCCCTCAAATTCTTCTCTCCTCCTCCAGCCGATTCGCTAATCAAGCTCCGGTGGCCTTCCCTACTCTCCTCCATTGCCTGACCACAATACTAGTGGCAGGTTCTTCCTTCTTGCGTTCGTCTGCGTCGCGCAGCACCCACCGACGCCCTTGTCTCCCCTTCATCCTCGCCGACCATCCCTCTCTGAGCACCTTCGTCTCCGATGTCGGCAGTACACGCCCGACACCATCTTCGCCTTCCCTTCGTCCACTATCACCCTAGATGAGTCATTTTCACCCTCTACTTCCTTTCCCTCTCTTCATTTCCCTAAACCAACCCTCGACACCACTGACCAATATCACCTTCTCCACCTGCTGCAATACCTCCGGCGAGGTGCTCCCGTCGCTCCGCACCTCCATCCACCTTGTCAACCACCCTACAACCTCCACAATGACTCACTAATCATTTCCCCCCACCCCATTCACTCCATTTACCGCCCATACATCCCATCGAACACACCCACACATACGCCCATAGTGAACCCTAGACAGACCACCACAGCCGTCCCCATGCCACGCCAACCATCGCAGCACACTCGTCGTGCCTCGGCGAAGCTCCCTAGATGATTTAACGTGGCACGAGGCCGTTCTCATGTTTTCAGGTATTCGATCAATGGCCGCCATTGACGAAGGAGCTTGAAGCTTGCTTGCTGTACTCCAAGTGATAGTCCCAGGTGGTGCGGACTTGAGGCGTGCACACACCCAGGCCTTTGATTGGAGTAGAGAGAAATTGCAGCCTCACAATTTGAAGAATACATCTACTACTGCAGTGCACAAGGAAGGTCGGACACTTCCCACGCGGATCTGGCCATGACCCATTTAACCGACCGACTCACTCCTCGCTCACCACCCATACCGGTGAGCCTGGACCCGAGTCTCCGATTAGGTTCGATTACCCGAACCAGTTGTGGCTCTGGGAGAGAAAGCCTAAAATAGAGAAGAGAGAAAGAGAGGAAAGCCATGCAGGGGAAGGGGGGTTTTGCCTTGGAAAGTTTGGCTCCACACTTAGCCAAATTTAAAGAAGAAGGAAGAAATTGAAGAAGAAGGACAGTAAAGGCTTAAGGCTAAGGGTCAAGGCAGAAAGGCAAAGGAAGAGAGAAGGCAGCCGGCAAAGAAAGAAAAGAAGGAGCAGAAGCAGAAGAAGGAAGAAGCTGAAGGAAGGCTAAAGGCAGAAGTTAGAGGAGAAGGTAGAAAAAGCCAAAGACAAAGAGGAAGAAGAGCCGCAAAAGCTGAAGGCAGAGAAAGAAGAAATCAGAGAGCACTGTAGCATCATCAATTTAAGTCATCCAATTTTTTATTCATATTCATATACATTGAGTTCATGAGTATTTTGCGATCTACATTGCCAATTACTCCTATATTTTTGCACTGTGATATTGATATTATTGCATATTCTTCTAAATTCTGAACTATGATCTTGATTTCTAAACACCAATTTGCTCCCTGTGTTCGACCTCGGACTTTAAATTCGAGTAATAAAATTATATTTGTTTTGAATGCTTCTTCGGCTATATTACAACACGATACTCTTAAATACTGATCCAGCGCTCTCAAACATTTTGGCACCATTGCCGGGGAGCAACAGGTGATTTAGAATTCTTGATTACAATTTCTGATTTGGTACTAACTTGCTATATCTCTTTTTTGTGGTTGTTTCAGGGAAAAGATTCAAAGAAAGACAACCGCACATCAAACACGCCAGGGGCAGGTAATTTCTAATTACTCTTTCTCTCTTAAGCCCCTTATTCTAAAAAAGAAAAAAAAAAGAAAAATCAATTAGGGCTACTTGTTTTCCATTCTAGCTAATTCACCAAGTTTCCTAATTTGATTTCAACAACAAAATTGATTTGTTCACCCATTTAAGGTAACTAGGGCTACCACTTTCTTGATTGAGCCCTAGATACCACATTTGGCAACTCAATTGGACCAAGATTAGAGCCAAAATTAAGGATTTCAACTTAGGGTTTTAGAGACACACTTTCATAAGCAAGAATCAACTCTCCAAAAAGATGTGTGCCTAAGCCTTGGTTGAAGAGATTTATTCAAGCAAACCCTAAAATTCAGGCTCTTAAATCTCACTTGAATCCTAAAAGAAGAGACCTAAAACTTCTCAAAGGACAAATAGGTGAAGTTGACCCACCTTGTTGGATCAACCAACCTTGAAATTAGGTCACTTTTTGCACTCAATACATCTAAAGTTCAAGTGAAATCTTAAGTACCCTTGCTCTTAATTAAAACTGGTAAACTTAAGAGGTCAAGTCCCTATTTTGGTCTACCTGGAACATCAGTGACAAGAGAGGTCGGGTGGGAGAGACCCTGTAACTCGTGGGGGTTCTCTACCATGTAGGGGTCTTTGCGGGACTCTCCCTCTCTGGCTGTCCAGGTATTTCTTAGGTGGACGGCTTTCTAACTAAGGGGTATCATCCGCCCCGAACCTCTATAGTCATCCAAATTTTTGGGTGTCTTGATTGGGTCCATCACATTCTACTCTCATCCAAACCATCAGTGCATGTTCAGCAGGAGGTCCTTAAGACCATCCTCGAGGCCTCCTTTAGTGATTCACTCTTGTCGAGGCCAGGCCTGGACTTCCATGTTTGTGTAGCAACCCCACCACATAGACATCTCCTCTGATTCATCTGAACCCAATTCTCCTTCTTCCATCATCATGGCACAACCTACATAAGAAGAGAATAATCTTGAGAACCAACTTCAGCGCCTTAATGATTTATTCCAAGCCTTTGTGAATCCACTGTAGCATTCTATGATGCGAGATCACTACAATCCCACTGCGGTGGCGATGTAACCTCGAGTCCAAATCCCAATTGGAGGTCCCGATTCTGAACTCAAACCCAACATGATTCATGCTATTCTAAAATTTCATGGGCTTAATTCCGAGGATCCTTTCCAGCACATCAAACGACTCAAGCATCTGGCCCAGAGCTTCGGGTTAGATGTCCAAAATCAGGATATTCTTCTCATAAAAATGTTCTCCTCTCTCATGGACAAAGCAGCTCACTGGTATCATACTCAAACGTGTCCAATCAACACATGGGCTGAACTACAATCCGAGTTTCTGAAAAAGTTCTTCCCAGTTGGTCGGACGAATGCCTTACGACACCAGATCACGCACTTCACACAGCAGCCTGGAGAACCACTTCATGAAGCATGGGACCGTTTCCTGGATCTCATGCGAAAGTGCCCCCATCACGGAGTTCCTAAATGGGAACAAGTCCAGTCTTTTTACCAGGGACTCCATGAACATATCCGTTTATTCATTAATGCAACTTGCGGAGGAAATATCATGGGTCAACACGAAGACACTGTGTGGGAGATTCTCGAGAATATGTGCAAGAACTCCATCAATAATGACTCCATGGGCATATTCGACTAGACGAATGCCCGTGCATCGACAAATCCAAGGGGAGCACACGAGACGCAGGGCTTGTCCACATCCTTCGACTTGGAATTAATGGCCAGTCAGTTGGACAAGATCTTTATCATTGAGAAGAAGGTGGATGAGCTAACTCGACATCTACAGTGAGCCACCTCTGCGCAAAACCCGTTTGCATAGCTTCCCTCTGGGAGAGAAGCTATGTATAACATCTATCACCAATCTTCTCAGGGGATGGACCCGTATTCTCCCTAGTCTGACTCTAAAGCCAGACGAAGCTCCGATCCTGCTTACTTTAGTTGGGGGAACTCTGAGCCCTCGTACTCTGATTTCTCTGAGGTTCCTTAGACTTGCGAGGACCTCAATGCCATCCAGAATGACCCATTCTCTAACACTTATAACCCTAGATGGTGGAATCATCCCAATTTCACGTGGGCAGGAAATAATCAGAATCAAAGACCACCATATCAACCCCGTTCACAAGCTCCTTGTCCATTTCAACCACCTCAGCCTCAGCCCAACCCCACCTATCAATCTGGGCCAACTCAGACAGATCAGATGACTCTTATCCATCAGACTCTAGCTGACATTCACAAGATGAATGTGGCTATGCAAAACAAGCACAAAGACGAGATCACAAAGGTTCACAATCAACTCACCCAGATGGCAAATTCCTGCCAACTTGGCACACTCCCTTCTCAACCTCTACCGAATCCAAATAACGTGCCGAACCAGAGGCGCGTTATGAACCCAAATCCAGGCCAAGCCCACATGATTTATCAGGCCCATTCTATTCCGTCACCTGACGGGATGGAAGCTTCGACATCATATTCGGGATTTCAGCAGCAGCCACCTATTTTAACGACACCGAACCAAAACCAGGTAGGACTGAATTCAGTAACAACCCATAGTGGCAAAGCAACACAAGACACACCTTACTAAAGCCACTTTCAGCCTGGTAGTGCTAACCTAAGCCCTAGGATAGTTATCCAGGATACCCCTGTCCCTGATCAAGAACCTGGACCTATTCTAGAGGAACCATCTAAGGTTCCATTTCCCGAGACCTTGACCAAGGGAAAGAGGACAAACAAACCCGTGGCACCTAAAGAGGATCTGGTTAAGCTCTTTGAACAGGTCCAGATAAACATCCCCTTTATGGATGCGATCTGCCATGTACCGGCTTTCGCACGATTTTTGAAAGACGTGTACACCTAAGCATAAGCTACGAACCAAAAGGGGAAGCCCAATCGTATTGTCAAAGCAAGTCAGCTCTGTAATTTTGAGCAAACTCCCACCTAAGGCAAAAGACCCAGGTACTCCCCTGATTTCCTGTACAATTGGTGATACCCAATTTGATAGAGCTTTATTGGATCTAGGAGCCTCCATAAACCTAAAACATGCATCCCTACTTGACCATCTTGAGGAATCTGAGCTAAAACCAACAGAGGTGACATTATAGTTGGCTAATCGATCTATTAAGTTACCTAAAGGAGTTCTTGAGGATGTCATTGTTAGGGTTTAGGATTTCTATTTCCTGGTAAACTTCATAGTTTTGGATATGGATGCTTCAGAAAATCCGAGGGATACACCAATTATACTAGGGAGACCCTTTCTGGCCACTGCTAGGGCCAACATAAATTGTGAGGAGGGCTAAATTGAACTGAAATTCGAGAAACCAAACATTAAAGATTGATATCTTTAAGGCCCAACAAGGGATTAATTGCGGTGTTATAGAACAGATATGTGATATCAAGGCTGTGGTTGACGATCCATATATTGAGGAAAACATGACCACTTCTAATCAACCACAAGAGGATCAAAACCTACAATCTAAGGAGTCCGAACTTGACTTAGACACACCCATAATTCCTTCCCATGATCCTAACACACACCCTGAACCGCCCACTGCTGCTGATAACCTTATTTTGGAGCTCAAGCCTCTTCCCGACCATCTTAAATACGTCTTTTTGGGTTCCAATCAGACGTTTTCTGTGATTATCAACTC
The DNA here is from genome assembly GCA_037157565.1 of Thalassia testudinum. NCBI lineage: Eukaryota > Viridiplantae > Streptophyta > Magnoliopsida > Alismatales > Hydrocharitaceae > Thalassia > Thalassia testudinum. The sequence continues at coordinate 47,642,096 of JAZHRO010000078.1, forward strand.
CAAACTCACACCTAATCAGGAATCCCATTTGATTATTGTTCTCCAGCAACATCGAAGAGCCATTGGATGGACTCTTGATGATTTGACTGGCATCAGCCCCTCTTACTGCACACACCGTATCTACACTGAAGAGGGCACACGACCTTCCCGTGAAATGCAGAGACGTCTGAATCCTAATCTACAGGAGGTCGTGAAAAAGATCATCAAGTGGTTAGATGCTAGGATCATCTACCCGATCTCTGACAGTCAATGGGTGAGTCCAATCCAAGTTGTGCCTAAGAAGGCAGGACTCACCGTGATCACGACTGAAATCGAAGAAATCATACCAACCAATGTGGCGAATTCGTGGAGAGTCTGCATTGACTATAGAAAACTCAATACCTCCACAAAGAAGGATCATTTCCCACTACCGTTTATTGATTAAATCCTCGAGAAACTAGCGGGAAACAGGTTCTTCTGCTGTTTGGACGGGTACTTTGGTTATAACCAGGTGGCAATCCATCCTGAGGACCAAGAAAAGACCACTTTCACCTACCCCTTCAGGACATATGCATTCCGAAGGATGCCTTTTGGTCTCTGCAATGCACCCGCTACTTTTTAGTGGTGCATGCTTGCCATATTCTCAGATATGGTAGGTGATTATCTGGAAGTCTTCATGGATGACTTCTCAGTATTTGGAAAATCATTTGACGATTGCCTCCTGCACTTGGTCTAGATCCTCAGGTGGTGCATTGACGTAAATCTGGTTCTTTCCTGGGAAAAGAGCCATTTCATGGTGCCTGAAGGAATTATCCTGGGACATCTCATATCAGAAAAGGGCATCCAAGTCGATCGAGCCAAGGTAAATCTAATTTCCAAACTCCCTATGCCTAGCTCGATTAAGGACATCCAATCTTTTTTGGGGCACGTCGATTTTTACCGTCAGTTCATTCCTAATTTCTCAAAGATTGCACACCCCCTGACCACTCTACTATCTAAGGATGTTCCTTTCGAAATCTCCAAGGAATGCACTCAAGCATTTGAAATCCTTCGTGATCGAGTTACCCAAGCTCCAATCCTACAATCCCCTAATTGGTCTCAACCCTTTAAGATCATGTGTGATGCATCTAATTTCGCTGTAGGAGCAGTACTTGGGCAGAAAATTGATGGGAAACCCGTGGTCATCTACTACGCTAGCAAGACACTTGACGAGGCTCGGCGTAACTACACAGTTACTGAGAAAGAGTTGCTAGCCGTAGTATTTGCCCTGGAAAAGTTTAGATCATATCTTCTGGGTTCCCGTGTTATCATTTACTCTGATCACACAGCTGTGAGGCATCTCCTTGCAAAGAAGGACATGAAACCTCAATTAATCCGCTGGATCTTGCTGTTGCAAGAGTTTGACCTCGAGATTCGCGACAAAGTGGGAAAATAGAACATGCTAGCTGATGACTTGTCCTACCTTCCTTCTAATATTATCGACCCTTCTAGACCCATTACGGAACATTTTCCTGATGAGCACCTCCTGACTATCAGTACAGGACTTCCATGGTCTGTTGATCTAGTAAACTACCTAGCATCACATTAGATCCCGTCCAATTGGCCAAAAGCCAAGAAGGACAAATTGCTTTCCGATGCCATTATTACTTCTGGGAAGACCCATATCTTTTCCGTATCGGTGCTAATCAAATCATTCGACAATGTGTCTCGGGAGTGGAAATTCAGGACATCTTGTCCTTCTGCCATGACCAGGCATGCGGTGGACACTTCTCAGGTCATAAAATCGCAGCGAAAGTCCTCCAGTGCGGCTTCTATTGGCCCACGATTTTCAAAGACACATACAATCACTGTAGGACATGCACTCATTGCCAGACCTTAGGCAACATGAGCCACCGTGATATGATGCCATTACAGCCGATTCTCTTATGTGAAATCTTCGACATCTGGGGGATTGATTTTATGGGACCCTTCCCTATTTTTGATGGCTTCGAATACATTCTACTCGCTGTTGACTACATGTCCAAATGGATTGAAGTGATTTCGACCCGAACCAATGATCATAAGGTGGTTATCAAATTCATTCATCAAAACATCTTTTCGCTGTTTGGGATTCCGTGTGCTATAATCTTTGATGGAGGGACCCATTTCACTAATGCTTAGTTCAGGTCACTGATGACCAAATACAGGATGTCACACCAAATTTCTACTCCTTACCACCCCCAAACTAATGGTCTAGCTAAGCTATCAAATTGGGAGATCAGGAAAATCCTCTAGGTTACTATTCGACCTGATGGGAAAGATTGGTCATCCCAACTTCCGAAAGCTTTGTGGGCTTATAGGACCGCGCACAAAACCCAATTAGGTATGTCTCCCTTCATATTGGTGTACGGGAAGGCATGTCACCTCCCCGTCGAATTGGAGCACAAAGCCTATTGGGCAGTACGGACCTGCAACCTAGATCTTTCTAAGGAAGGAACACACAGAAAGCATCAAATGAGAGAGATTGATGAATTACACCATGACGCGTATGAGAACTCGCGAATTTACAAAGTGCGGGTTAAGGCCTTTCACGACAAGCACATATCAAGAAAGACCTTTCACCTTGGTCAAAAAGTCCTACTCTTCGATGCTAAGCTCAAACTATTCCCAGGAAAACTCAAATCAAAATGGATCAGACCTTACCTCGTCCGACGAATCTTTGGAAATGGAGCCATCAAGATTAGTCCACTCAACCATGATTCAGAACCTTTCATCATGAATGGTCAGAGACTCAAACCGTTCATTGACTTCACCGACACAAATTTAGCTGAGACATCCTTTACCCTCCATTCTCCCTGAGCTCATTGCGCCCAGTCGATGGCGTAAAACTCAATGCTTAACCGGAGGCAATCCGCCATTTTTGAAAAACCTAAAACCTTTCTTGACATTCCTATGCTCAATTCATATTGCACTTTAGTGTTCATCCATTAGAACAGTCGACCCCACCTCAGGTACCTGTACCCGAGTTTGAAATCATCCACAACAGTCACCCCGACCCGTTCGCCCACCCAGAACCTATTCTAATGAATGATCTAAGCCAAACTTGAACCCACCTGATTTACAATGGGGACATTGCAAATCGTAGGCATGGGGGGGTATGAAAGTGCAAAATGCCGTGAAAATCATCTCACAAGAAAAGGTTTCATCAAAAAAATCACATACCCCAAAAATACCAAAAAAATGAAAAATTCTTGAAAAAGAACTAAAATTTTTGAGGGGAGAGAAAATTTTGAGGCCATACAAATCTTAAGGAGAAAAAGGGGAAAAGTGAAAAATGTCAAAAAGGAGCACAAGTTGAAAAGAAAAAGAAAAGAGATAGTCATTAGTAAGAAATTAAGGGATTAACTGAGTTCTAGACCATATCAAGAAAAAGAAAATGAAAGGAAAAAAGTGCTAATGAAACACAGAAGAGATTAGTAGGAACGTTGATCTTAAGCCTCTTGGGCTATACTCTTAGGCTTAAAAATTCAAGTATCCGCTAAGATCTGGGTAGTCCTCAAGAAGTTGAGGAAAATGCAAAGCTTAAGTATTAGTTCTAAGGCTTAGGGAGTATTCAGCCTCATTAACTGGCCTATGGTTTGTGGGACTCGGTAACCTAAGCACCCCAATCCACACACAGTCTGGTTCAGTGCGCATAAGTATCAAAATCACGCAAATGTGTTTAAATTGTTCTGAAAAAGTTTCCTAGATTAGGTCGGCCGATCAATACAAGTTGATTTGGACGAGTTCTCAGCACGGAGAGGCAAGAAATTCCCCTCAAAGATGCGCAATAACATATCGTCTCCTCAATGCTTGTCTCCTAAGATATTTACGTATCCTACCCGGGGCATGTAATCACCCCGTGCTGGTTCAGATGCCATGGGTAGCATTATCACGAAATGTCGATTGCCAAGGTCTGGATTTAGCTACAGAACGCCATGGATGGGATTATCTCGAAAGCCAGGGTTCTGGGGTGTTGCCATGGGCAATGCTATCCTGAAGCATCGATTGGCAGGGACCCTTTGAGGATTAATGATGGGGACTAGGAATCCGATACAGACCATGTTGAGAAGCCAATCCGAAGCTAGAAATAAAAATAAAAGAGAGAGAAAACCCTCCAAACAAAGAAAATTCCTCTGTCTCTCTCTTTCAAAAGATGCACTATAAACCGAACCGAGGCTAAAATATGTTACAAGCACGGGTCCTTTAACCGGGGAGTCCAACGAACCTTAGGATAGTTCCTGTGGGCCATAAAAACCTTCACGGCGGACTGAGGCTAGAGCTGGTCAGGTCCAGATCTTGGTTGGTACTTGAGTACCTCTAGGCCTACTATCGGCATTCGAACCTAATCTATGGAAGAAAGCACACATCATAGTTTTTGAACATCAAAGGAACTCATGGTCTAGAATCAAAGTTAAAACCTTAAAATTTTGCTAAGTGACTAGCAAAAGCTAGGCATGGGGGTATGATGGGAACATGAACATGAGCCCTGACTAGCTCATTTTAACCCAATGAAGAGAATAAAAGCTCCTACATAACCAACTGAAGGTCCTAAGTCACTAAATAACCTTTCTAAGAGAAAAGTAAGAAATAAGGGGTAAAAATGTAATTTTACCATTGCAATACAACAACGAGTTTTCTCAAGGACTAAACGAAGGTTAAAAGGTCTTAACAAGATAAAAAGTGGGTTGGATTTGACAGAAAAAGGTTTGTGTGTACCCTGTGAATTAAATGACTTCTCGAAATCCTAAAACAGACCCACTTGATTAACCAAGGTTCTGGTCAGGATAAAATTCACCTAAACCTTCTAAAAATCATAAAAAAATATTCTATATGGCTTATAACTTTCAATTTGGCCATTGGAATCCATCTTGACCTAGAATGGGGTCTCAGATAGATATTTGCACTAAATTAGGTTTTTGCATAAATTTCCTAGTCAAACATTGTCAAACCCAAAATCTAACTTCACCATTGGATTCCTTAGGTCAAAATTAGGTTTGTACCAAAATTTGGACCCAAGATGAATTTGCCTTGACCTAGTTTGCAAAAAGGTCCAGCCTGATTACATTTATTCCCCTATCTTTCAAAAACCTTTGCAAAAGCCCCCTAGCTTCTTCATCATTCTTGCAATTAGGTCCCTCTGCTAGTATAGCGGAGGAATCCTACTCGGGCGAGCTTTATAAGGTGGTTTCTCCCTGATTTCTCAGAGAATCCCCTTCAAAATTGGAAGGGAGATTCTCTGAGAAAATCCCTCCAATGTGAACCCAGTTTGATGCCCTAATTGTTACCCAATCTCTCATGCGAACGCATGAGAGATTTGGGTCTCTTTTGAAGTTTCCATCTTCGACGAGCATACCTTGCTTGGAAGCTTGGCTTCCAAGCACAAATCCACCTCCAAAGGTCTATTTAAGAAGCCCCAGATCCAACCGACTCCTAGAAGCTTGAAATCGACCGGAAACCCCCTCAAATTCTTCTCTCCTCCTCTGGCTGATTCGCTCATCAAGCTCTGACGACCTTCCCTACTCTCCTTCATCGCCTGACCACAATACCAGTGGTAGGTTCTTCCTCCTTGCATTCATCCACGTTGCACAGCACCTGCCGATGCCCTTGTCTCCCCTTCATCCTCGCTGACCATCCCTCTCTGAGAGCCTTTGTCTCCGGCGTCAGCAGTACACGCCCGATGCCATCTTTGCCTTCCCTTCGTCCACTATCACCCTAGATAAGTCCCCTTCACCCTCTACTTCCTTTCCCTCTCTTTGTTTCCCTAAACCAACCCTCGACGCCACTGACCGCCATCACCATCTCCACCTCCGACAATACCTCCGACGAGGTGCTCCCGTTGCTCCGCACCTCCATCCACCTCATCAACCACCCTACAACCTCCGCAATGACTCACTGATCATTTCCCCACACTCCATTCACTTGATTGACCACTCAAACATCCCACCGAACATACCCACACATACGCCCACAGTGAACCCTAAACACACCACCACAGCTGTCCCCATGCCACGCCAACCACCGCAGCACAATCCCCGTGCCTCGGCGAAGCTCCCTGGATGATTTGACATGGCTGCGAGGCCGTTCTCATGTTTTTAGGTATCCGACCACCGGTCGCCATTGACGAAGGAGCTTGAAGCTTGCTTGCTGCGCTCCAGGTGCTACTACTCCAGGTGATAGTCCCAGGTGGTATGGACTTGAGGTGCGCACTCACCCAGGCCTTTGATTGGAGTAGAGAGCAGATGCAACCTCACGATTTGAAGAAGACATTTGCTGCTGCAATGCGCAAGGGAGGTGGGACATTTAGTCCCACCTCAGAACTAGAAGAGCGGCCGTGTGCGCATAAGTTGAATTTGCGCCATAGCCTTGTCGCCTCCAAAGGTGAGGTCCCTCTCCCCCCTCTCATGGCCTCGTCCACAGCACTGCCCACGCAAACCTGGCCTCGACCCGTTTACCCGACTGACTCACTCCTCGCTCACCACCCACGCCGGTGAGCCTGGACCCGGGTCTCCGATTAGGTCCAATTGCCCGAACCAGTTGTGGCCTTGGGAGAGCAAACCTGAAATAGAGAAGAAAGAAAGAGAGGAAAGCTATGCAGGGGAAGGGGGGTTTTGCCTTGGAAAGTTTGGCTCCACACTTAACCAAATTCAGAGAAGAAGGAAGAAACTGAAGAAGAAGGACTGCAAAGGCTTAAGGCTAAGGGTCAAGGCAGAAAGGCAAAGGAAGAGAGAAGGCAGCCGGCAGAGAAAGAAAGAGAAAGAAAAGGAGCAGAAGCAGAAGAAGGAAGAAGCTGAAGGAAGAAGCTGAAGAAGGAAGCTAAAGGCAGAAGTCAGAGGAGAAGGCAGAAAAAGCCAAAGACAAAGAGAAAGAAGAAGAGCCGTAGAAGCTGAAGGCAGAGAAAGAAGAAATCAAAGAGCACTGTAGCATCATCAATTTAAGTCAACCAATTTTTATTCATATTCATATACATTGAGTTCTTGAGTATTTTGTGATCTACATTGCCAATTACTCCTATATCTTGGCACTGTGATATTGATATTATTGCATATTCTTCTAAATTCTAAATTGTGATCTTGATTTCTAAACACCAATTTGCTCCCTGTGTTCGACCTCGAACTTTAAATTTGAGTAATAAAATTGTATTTGTTTTGAACGCTTCTTTGGCTATATTACAACGTGATACTCTTAAATACCAATCCAGCACTCTTAAACAGAAGGTCTGGCTTTTCGATTCTCGACTAAAGCTCTTCCCTGGCAAGCTTAGGTCTAAGTGGGACGACCTGTTCGTTATTGTGTGGATTTTCCCTAACGGGGCCATTGAAATCTCTGACCCAAAGATGGGTAATTCCTTCAAGGTCAACGGACAGCGTCTTAAACCCTTTGTTGACCATATGATCCCTGAACCCATCTCGAACAAGGTTGCTCTTACCTTGCCCTAACAACCACAGGCCAATCATCACCTTGCTGAAGGCACTAAACTCAGCATGTGTAAAGATTGTTCCAAGTTGACCAGAATCTCACAGAAACTAGGTGCTATTCTTCCACTTCTACTCTCTTGCATGCTTTCATTTTTAACAATGTGGACATTGCATTGGCTAAGCATGGGGGGGTGGATACATATTTTATGAAATAATCTTTTTGTCAGTGGTAACAGGAATTTCCTGTTATTCTTAAAAAAGAAAAGAAGAATTAGGAGATGAGAACTTAGACGTTAGGAGTAGCAAACTTTAGGAATTGATACTTTGGGACTTGAATGCTTAGACTCTTCAGGTCTTTGGGCTTAATTAGCCCGGGTGTCCACTCGAATGTAGACTTAGTCTCAAGTCCTCACCAATTCAATTTCATCTTAAATCTAATAAAGAAATTGGGATGGTAAGTACACGACTTATCAACTCACCCTCTGATTTGAGAGGAATTTAAGTCTAAGCATCTACACACTATTTGCACTAACTCACTTTCCAGTGGTTTTTACGAAAATTGGGTAACTAATGAACCATCTAGAGTTGTATGGCGGCATGTTGTCATGGGTAACAACCCATTGGCTGGTTGTCCAGAGTCCAGCTACATGACCATTTTCTTCATATACCTTTAGGTAAATCTTAGATTAGGGAAGCCACCTACTTAAAAAAAATATAGAAAAAGGAGAAAATAAAAAAATAAACAAAACCACACTTCACCGCACGAGTATGGCTGGCAAGTTGCCGTGGGTAACAGCCCATTGGCTTGTTGTCCAGAGCCCAGCTCACAAAAATGCACAATAATTCCCAAAACACTTAGGGAAGAAGCGACGAAGTAGAATAAACCGGGCAGATATACACTAGGTTCACCCTTGTGTTGACCCTATAAATAAAAGAAGTAGGGTGAAAGTTGCCATTCGAAAAGATAAACCTCTAGGCAAGACCACCTAGGGTCATAGGAACCTAAAGTCCATTTTAGCGGTCGCCTAATGAGTCATTCACTCTTTTCACTAGATGCTTAGCACTTAGAGTCCTTTTCGAGTCTTGGGTGAGTCAAGTAGCCGTAAAAAGTCATCCCAAAACTCTCAAACACCAAAAGTACAAAAAAATAAAATTAAAAAAGAAGAAAAAAAAAGTGTGCATCTTCCTTTTCAAATAAGGTGAGGGCTTGGGCGGTCTACATTCTGGCAGACACCCAGGCACTGTCGAGCTTTGGTAATTAGGTCTTGGGGTTGAGATTTTCTAAAGCAATCGACAAATTTTGCCTAAGTAATCAAATCCTGATTCTACTTTTATACATAGCATTTAGGTTAATTTTTCTAGGGACTAGCAAAAAGTAAGCATGGGGGTATGATAAACACACATGAATTCATGATAAAATGCTTATTTAAGATAGTTCCTAGGCTTAGCATTGCATATCATGTTATAAATACTGCATAACATCCATTGCATGTCATTTAGGATAGCTGTGTATTATGTACATTAATTCTTCCATTTTCTATGGCCAAGAGGTAGTGCGGCATCTTTACAGGTTTCAGATGAAGAATCCGACCATACAGATAAATCCAGAGTGACGATCGCAGTTCGTCAACGCAAAAATCACCCTAATCAAAGCTCTGTAGCACCCTCTACAAGAAGAAGATGGACTGTCCATATGGTGCCACATGGCACCATCCAGACCACCCTACAGGAACCGCAGCTCCCCCAACTTCACGCACAAAGAGATCTCATCCATTGGATCTCAATCAGATGAAGGGCGCCTAGCCTCAAGCAAGGATTCGCCTCGACCATTGGATCTTCATCCAACAGTCCAAGCACATGCAACCTCACCTCCTACACTCAATAAACCATGGCTTTGGCGAAATGGTGAAGACAAGCGCTCACAAACCGCGAGTTCGAGCCATGGTGGGGGAGGCAATCTTGCGAGCGTGGGTGCAATCAAATTGCGTCGTTGGATGGCCATCAACTGGTAGAGAGGGAGGCGACGTGGCACAATCAGACCCGCGCGATTTGCACGCATACAATCACCCATCGACCGATGCCCAATTTGACGTGCCAACTAGTGTACGGTCTGAACACGTGATCCCCGCGCCATCTCAACCATCCACCTCTGATCCAATGGCTGTCAATGGTTCATGCCTGATCTAGCCATGAGCGTGCATGCGTGAGTGTGAGCTGGAGGCAACAGTGACAGTCTGAGAGGACCTTTAGTGACGCTTACAGCCATCACTAATTGTTTGTAGGCACAAGGCCAGCTGCGGGCATGAGCGGTGAGGGCGCAATCTTCAGCAACAGTTGTAGGGGCCTTTAGTGACGCTTGCAACTGTCACAACAGCCCTCTACACGAATTTCTTCTTCCCTCCACTATATAAACACCCCCTCATTCCTCTTCATCTCTACCTACACTACTCCCACCTACTCGTAAGCTCTAGTAGCCTACCAAAGCTCCATTTAAGCTTACTCTCAAGCTCCAAAGGCCTCTTATTAGTGTAACGATCCTTTGCCCCACCAAACATTCGTCCTTCATCCCACCACCTTCATAAGAAGCCTTGGAGCCATCCTCCCACCTCCATCTCCTCACCTCCATTCCAGAGCCTTGGCGAAGCATTCCTCTACCTGCCGTCCTGCATCTCACATCCATCATCCTACATCTCACCTCCTTCATCCAAGCTTCCGCCAGGTGCCATCATCTCACCGAACAGCTGATTCGAGAGATTTCCTCTCACCCCTATCCCTTTTATGCTTTCATAGATTATTGTAACATTTGCGTAATATATCATAGTTGTTTCATCTCTTTTGTGATCTGTCTTGCTTGCTTTTTCTATAGAAATAAAAGAAAAAATAACAAAACCTCAAAACACCAAAAGGAAACAAAATGAAATGTGGATTTCAAACAAAGTAAGCGTTGCCTCCTTGTGTTCGACCCAGGACTCCCCTTGAGTTTTGGTTCTAAATTGTATTTGATAGATGCATTTTGCGAGCTACGATGATAGGTTCTCCAAACCCTAATTTTAATTCGTGAAACACGGCTCATTGACACCCCTTCATGGTGTACTACTCCAGTAAGATGCTAGATGAGGCCCAGCGTAATTACATGACCACTAAAAAAGAGTTGCTGGCAGTTGTCTTTGGATTGGAGAAATTCAGATCTTATCTTTTGGGCTCCCATGTTACCAACTTCACTGACCACACAGCCATTCGTCAACTCATGCATAAGAAGGATGCTAAACCCTAATTGATTCAATGGATCCCTCAGTTACAAGAGTTTGATCTTGAGATACGAGACAAAGTCGGAGCCTAGAATGTGGTTGCAAACCATCTCTCTACACTTGACCCTGACTGACAAATCTACATTTATCCATGTTAATTTGCCTATTTATGCACGTTCCTAGGCCCATAAAAGCATCATGAGTTATAAATATTGCATAACAATTATCATTCTAAATTTAAAATAATTTTTGCAAATTATGTATCAATTCACCACATTTTGTGGATAGGGGGTAAGGCGATATATTTTAGGGCTTCAGATTGAAGATCTAACCATATGGATTTGATCAGGATAGTGTTCAAAGTCCAACATCTCTGAAATCATCTTGATCGAACTTCTGTTGCATCATATGCAATCCAAGGAAGATTAGAGTTCAAGGGTCAAGGTGGCACAAATTCGAACTTCAAACAACAAATCCAACAACATGGATGGGTTTGATTCGACGATCGCAGCCCAATGGCATGAAAATCGATCCAATCCAACATCTGTGGCATCAACTACAAGCAGAGGAAGATGGACATCCATGATGGTGACACGTAGTGCTATCATAGCCATCCAAAGTGCCTAGCAGCTCCTGCACCCCTTCCTCTTCATCCGAGCAATCAATCTCAGTTGTTGGATTCGCATCCAACGGTTGAGAAGATCACTAGCACAACCCTCCTTCAACCTCTGAAGGTGCCTCCAATGCACGATCTCAACCGTTGGATCGACATCCAACGACTGAGAACACAAGAGCACAAAATCCTATCCGCAACCCTTTGCGAGCCTTAGCACAACGAATAAGGTGCTGCAACGAAGTAAGTGATGGGCGTTCGAGTCTCCGAGTGTAGATTCAATTCACAAGGGAGCGTGATGTGAAAATTCGACCACTAAATGATGATTGAGTGGTAGCAGATGTGGGACGTGGTGTGACGGATGAGCATTGGATGAAAATGTGTGATCTGATGCACATCCATACGCGCAATGTGATGTGCCTTCGCAGTAGCGCACGAAGTGTGAGATCGTAGCCATTGATCCATGATCTAATGATTGTGGTTGTTCGGGCGCGATCTGAATGCTCACACATCTGAAGCAGCGTGAGCATGCATGATATAGGTTGTTCGATCTCCATCAGACAACCAGATGAGGCCACGTAGTCGTAGCAATTGGATGAAGTGTGCCCAATGGTTGAAGTGGGCGAGATCAAATTAGAGCTATCCAATCTTGATCTGATGGCTTACAAACCACATACACTAACGATCATGCTCCCTTTAGTAATGCTTACATGAGTCACTAAAGGCTATATATTAACTCTAAAGGCCTTGAAATGACCCTTATGCCCCCATTTCTTCACCTATAAATAGCCTACCCCCTCCACTTCTTCCTCATCAATTCCTTTCCCTTCTTCTCCCTTCCTAAGCTCAAGAGAATCAATCTAGAGCTTGTCCCATGCTCGGGATGGTCCACTAGGTTATTTAAAATATTTTTTATCCTTCTCTCTCACTCCCATTCATGGAGCGCCCACGGCTGTCCTCTCACCCCCCTTTCTGAATCGGATCTCGTGTTGGCATCCTCCCACTTCTCATCCTTGTCTTCCAACTCCGTCTCCCTTCTTCCAGCTTCCCATCTCCATCTTCCCGATGCCAACAGCACGGCTCGTCCTCCAAGCAACAGTTGAGGAGGATTTCTTCTCGCTCTATTCTTTTTACTGCTTTCTCTAGTGTAGATTTAATTTATGCAATGAACATTATTCTTCTTAGATAAAGTTTCCCTCTTTCCTCTCTATTATTCTCTTTGTATTATTTTCTTTTTCATCTATTATTTATTCTTTAGGTAGAGTAGCTCGTGTAGATTGATTTCAACTAGCTATTCTGCTTTGTGATAATAATTTCCAAATGCGATCTTTAATCAAGCATTCGCCTCCCCATGTTCGACCCGAGACTCACTTTGAGTTTCGGTAAATTACTTGATAGGGAATTTTCTGCAACGCAACAACTTCAAAACATTTATCGCATGAAATATTCGCTTATCATTTTGGCATTGTTACTGAGGAGGCAATGCTCTTTGATTTCCCGTGTTTTTCGCCTTACTGATCTTTTACCTCACTTTTCTCCTTTCTTACTGTGATTGCGGTACAATTTTGAGGTGAACCAAAGCTGTAAGATTAGAGTAAAGTGCTATTGAAGGGTTTGTAAGTGTACCCGACCACTCCCACCCCCTAGATTTCATTCCATCTAATAAATAACTCAAACCCAAATCAACCTAGGAGTTCACATAAACCTGATAAATACCAGTTTACCATCATTCTTATGCCCTAAAACAGATCTAGCTCTTAGGGTTTTAACTCTGCAAACTAGTTTTCAGGTTGCATTTAGGCATTCACCTAGGATAGGCATGCATTGCATTTTATTGTCTTTTTGATATGTTTATTTAAGTGTCAAGGATAAGCAAAGAGTTAGATCCCATACACCTTGGCACTCAGGAAGGCAGAAGATGAAGGAGAAGCTTAAATCAGCTGCATCTCAACTAGATCCAACTCATCCCAACTAGAACCTAGCTCATTCTAGATGGATCAACCTGTCCTTAGCTCCATTCAACTCATCTCAGCTAAATGGTAGCTCAAACTAGTTCTCCTCACCTCCACTCAGCATACCTCAACTGGATGGCAACTCAAACTAGCTCAAGTCAGTTGATCCTAGCTCCATTTCAGCTCCTCCCAGCTCAAGTTAGTCCATGGAAGCTCTACTTGACTAGGCTTAGCTACTACCATAACTAGCAAAGCCTAGTCAACTGAAGAAATCCTCAACCAGCTCAAGCTAGCTCAAGTCCAGCTCCTAAAGACTCAACACAGGTCAACTTGATTGAGCTTAGCTACTTAACCTAAGCTAGCTACTCCAGCTAGCTAGGTAGTCTTTGAGAAGACCAGATTTATCTCACCTCAGCTCATATTAGCAGAAGCTAGCTCATTTTAGCTTGGCTTAGCAACTAGCAAAGAACTAGCTAGCTAAGCTAGCTAATGAGCTCAGATGCAGCTCTTCAACTTCAGCCAACTTCAGTATAGCTCATTGCAGCTCCTCTTAAGCTCCTCGAGCTAAAAACCTAGCTCTCCTACCTCCTACCCAACTCCCTACTAGCAAAGCTAACTTAGCTAACTTGAGCTCCACCTCCATGACCATCAAACCTAACCCTAATTCCCGCCTACTTATAAACACCAAATAGTCCACCTAAGCTCTCCTCCTCCCATTCTTTTTTGGCGCCAACACACCCACATCTCTTCACCCCATCACCACCTCTGAAACTCACCTACAAAGTGGCACCAAAAACTCCCCTAATTGCCTACCCTTTGGTGCCAACTTTTCCCTCCAAAAATCTCATCATCTTACCCTTAAACCTATCCTTTCAATCCATCTCACCCATACACCTACCCCCCCTTCTTGAAGCAACCCTCTTTGGCACCAAAACAAGGTGGTTGAACACCACCTTGGATGGCCACCAAGGGTTGGTTTCTCCCCTTAACTACCCCCCTCCCAACTCTTCATTTGGCACCAACTTACCCATCCCCTTGGATCCGACAACCACCCCCTAAATCCAATCCTAACCGTCCATCTCAAAGGGCAAGCCAACCCTTTATTCCTACCCTATATCTACCCCAACTAACCACGACCATATCCCCATCCTTGGTTAGTACAACTCCACCCATACGCACTATATTCACGGCCAAGGAAGGAGAAGAGGAGAAGATCAAGTGGGCAACCTACCTGCCCCCTTGGTGCCTTCTTCCTCTTTCTTCTTCTCCCTTGTGCCATGCCATGGAGGAAGCTTTCTTCTAAAGGGGGATGGCCAGGCAAGGAGGAGGAACAAGGTGGTGGACGTCCACCTTGGAGGAAAGCTAGGAGGAATATCAACTTGGAGTTTAGGTGAAGCTCTTTTCAAGCCTAAGAGCTGTTGTGCTTGGAGCAAGAGCTATCTCCTACTTCATCATCTTTGGAGGACACCTTTCTTCTTCTTTATCTTTCTTTGTAATAGCTAGTGTTTTTCACATTTTCTTGTAAGAAGCATTCAACTACTTGTCCTCTACTTTGCTAGTAATATAAAGATTTTAGTTGCCTTCACTTTCCTTTTCTTCAGATTTCCATCTAATGTGTTCCTGTTTCTAGTAGTTTTAGTGTACCACATCTCTTCTAATTACCCTAGGTGCACTTGCCTAGGGTGGGCTTAGAGAAGAATTTTCTTATCACTTAGGTTTAGTTGATAGGCATAGTCTTTAGCGTAATCATTCTCACATTTTGTGTGCCTATTATTTGAAAACCTCAAAACAACAAAAATCAAAATTACAAAAAGAAGTGAAGATTTGATAGACAAGAGAGAGAACCATCTTGTTGACTAACAAATTGGCCTCCTTGGATGACCCTAGATACTCAACTATCTAGAAATATAAATTTTAAAAGTGATTAGTTTTATGTGTTGCAACGACACTATTTCTCATATCTAACAAACCACGTAAAATTACTATCACTTTTTAGTGCCATTGCCCGGGAGGCATGCTTACTATGTTTTAGTCTTTCTCTTCCTTTATTAGATCTTCCCAAATTTTGTGTTTTGTTTTGGTTAGGTGCGAATCAAGAGCGGGAGCAGGATTCGGATTTGCTTGGAGTGAAAGTTTCAAGTTAACTTGTCTTCCTGCGTTCTTCAGGTAGGCACCCCAAGCCATCTCTTATCGAAACAAAAAAAAATCTTAAAAAATCTTTAAATTATCAAAAAAATTCAAAACAAGAAAAAGTGAGGGTGGTGGAACCCTAAAATTCATTATGTTCTTGTTTGCTTCATTTTTTCCACCACCTTTATCTTATTAGTGTCTAATTTTTTAAAATCCAGACTTCTCTCTTGATTTTCAAAAATCAAGTTCGGGCACTTACAAGCTTCATAAAATCACCTAATTTCACCCAAGGAAGCCCCTTTGAATCAAGAACCTTGAGTCCAATTTTCAAGCAATTTTTTCGAAAAAAAAATTAAAAAATTTATGGACTAAATAGGGGTCATACCTTGTTTCCTTATTATTTTATTACTGTTTGTGAGTTTTATAAATTTTTTTACTCATCAGATTTGGGTAAACTTTACATTGCTGGAAACCTTGAGAAATTACATCATATTAAATTCTCAAAACTTTTTGAGGTCCTGTGAGGTTTCTGCAGAATCATTTTCCTAAATCTATCAATTCTGACTCTTAACACCAGTAAGAAGAAATACTACAAAAGGTTATCAAATGATTTCCCAAAATCTCAAAAAAATCTTTTTTGGATTCCTTGTTTGGTTTCCTGCCAGATGGTAGTGTTTTTTGTCTTGTTTGGGCCACCACCTAAAAAGATTTTGAAAAAGATATTGATTTTTTAAAAGTTGCATACATAGGATTTCCACTATAGGGTTTCTGATTTCTCTCTAGTTTCACCTCAATTTTAAAGGAATTGACTTCCACCAACAACTTGTTCACTATTATTGTGTAGAACTTCGAAGCCTTGTTTGAATCCTTAACATGAGAGATCTTGAAAGACACTAAATCTTAATCAAAACCCTAAGATCCTTCAACAAAAGAAATCCTTGTTTGCAAGCCTATTGCTTTGGCTTGGGCACCACTTCTCGCCCAATTAGCACACACAAAAAAAAATTGAAATAATCGAGCACTACCCCAATTAATGCCCATCGCATTCCTTGTGCACTTAAGTTCCAAAGCCTGAATTAAAATTGGTAGTCATTTGACTGCCAAGGACTTCATTTCATCTTAGGATTGATATATGAAATTTAAGTTACCTTTAGTTGTCCCAATTCCTTTAATTAAACATGGTGTCAGACTAGGGAGGAATTCAAACGACGGGTACGAGCTTAGACAAGCCCCTGATAATTTTCCTAAGACATGCTTGTGCCCAAGCCACCTCTTTAGTCTAGCCAAGTCGATTTTGGGAAGGGGGTTCAATTAGTTGCTTCTTACTTTTCGTGGTTCCCAAGTCTTAGGTTTTTAAGGAGTCAACCTTAAGATTAGGATTAAAATTTTATTACTTGATTGCACACTTCTACTCATCTTTCCCTCCTCTCCTCCCTGTTCTTCCATTCTATGCACGAGCGACAATCCCAAACTCCACACTTGGAGGGACCACTTGATTTTTCCCACCACACAAAAGGATTGCTCTTTCGGCATTCATCCTCTCACCTACATTCTAAAACAATGGAAAATCAACAAAATAGGTCCACAAATCCATCCATATCTACCTCTAATCCCACCTCTGAACCTTCCATCCAAAATCAACAAGCTAACCCCTCCATCTTTGACTTACCCATTCTAAACCTACCCAACCTAGAAATTCCTGAGATGCCACAACAACAAAATCAAGCCCCCCACCTAATCCATTCTCCATGATGGTTGAGCAATTGGCTCAACTACAAGCAAACCAACAACAGTTGGCTAAGACTATAATGAACCTAGCCAACCAAGGGCAAAACCCACCACCCCATCAGCAGCTTGTCATTCCTCTTAAGGATTTCTATGATCCTTCCAATTATGATGGTAGATTGGGGGTGGTCATACCAAAAGGGGACTTTGAAATCAAACCGGCAATTCTGAACCTGATAAAGCACTTCCATGGCCTTCCTAGAAAAGAGCCGTTCAACCACCTTGAGGAACTCACTCTCCTTACACAAATGACCCATTCTCATAATGTATGAGAAGATCTATGGCTGATGCGGCTATTCCCATTGTCTCTCAAGAATAAGGCCACTTATTGGTTCAGAACTATCGATAGACTGGTGAGCAAGATTTCACATGCGGAAAGTTTTGAGTTTGGAAACTCGTTGTCATAGTGTGTAGAAATCTGCTACTAGATAAAATTTATAACTGAAGCTCGAGGTGAGCCCCAGGTCGAACACTGGGAGGCGAACGTTTAGTTTTTGAAATCAACGCTTTCGAGTTTATTTATTTTTGTTGTTTTCCTTTTCTGAGATTATTTTGGTATTTTTATAAGATAAAGTATCAAGCAAAATATTTGTTATCTATTCTAAGCTACGCTAGCAGAATGAGAGAGAGAGAGAAATATATCATAGAATCGAGCAATGTCTATTACAATTAATTAAAACTACACTAGAAAAGTGATAAAAGATAGAGGTGAGAAGAATCCCCCTCGACGGTCGCTTGGAGAACGACTCACTTTGATGGTGCCCAGATGAAATTGGTGGGAAGCTAGACAAAGAAGAATAGAGCTGAAGGATGGAGGGCAGGGCAGGACGGCATCGTGGAGAGGATCTTCTTCCGAAAGGTGGTGAGAGGATGGCCATGGGATGCTCCACGAAGGGGAGTGAGAAGCAGGAAAAATTATTTCTTTTCTACTCTAGAGTAGCATCCCAGGCTTAGGACAAGCTCTCTCTAGAGCCTTGGAGGTGGTGAGGGAGAGAAAGGAAGAGATAAAGATGAATGGAGGGGTAGTCATCCTTTTATAGTGGAGGAGAGGAGGCAAAATAAAGTCACAGGTCAACAACAACATTTACAATCATCACTAAAGCCTTGCTGCAAACGTTACTGAAGGTCTAGCTCACGCTTGCTCGTAGCTATCACGCATGCCCCGCCATTGGATGCTCAATCAATGGTCACGATCTTGCGAGGATCACGCTCTTCAAATAGCGTCAGATGTCTCATCGATTGGGGCATCGAACCACGCATTATCACGATTGCTTCCATCGGTTGTGCTACATCATCGCCTCCACCACCATCTGATTGAGATTGTGCAGATGAATTTCTTATGCACCCTTCATAGCGAATTGGATCTGCGCATAAGGTCTCGATTGCACGTCGCCGCGTTGCGAGTGGTGGGTGCGACCATTGCGGCACGTGGATGGATTGTCGAGAGGAGTGTCAAGGTGGCTCTAGATCTCGACTGTTGGATGGAGATCCAACGATCGAGAATCAGAGTTGCTGAGCTCCTCAGATGAAGCGAGCAACATGGCAAGCGTATGGTCGTTGGATGGGCATCCATTGACCCAGATTACGCGAAACGTGTGCTTCAGAAGTTGAGTGGGCATTTTGGGCAACTTTAGGTTGCTCAGATGGTGCCACGTGGCATCATCTAGACAGTCGACCTTCTTTTGCTTGTAGATGACATCACAGATGTTGGATTGGGTAGATTTTCATGTGATTGGGCTACGATCGTCAATCTGAATCCATTCGTGTGGTTGGATTTGTCATTTGAAGCTTCGAATTACATCACTTAGCCCCTTAGTCCTTGATCTTCCTCGAACTGCATATGTACTACGGGACTTCAATCAAGGCAATTTCAGAGGCATTGGACTCTGATCGTCATCCTAATTAGATCTATACAGTTGGATCGTCAATCCGAGGCCCCAAAATAAATTTCCTTCTCTCCTAGCCACAAAAAGGAGCAAATTAACCTATAATTATACAATATATCCTAAATGTATAATGATGCATGCTATGCAATATTTATTCTATGAAATGCATCTATAAGCTTAAGAGCATACATAAATAGGCATTTTATCCTAAATAGATGCGTCTACATCATACTCCCATGCATATCTTTTACTAGTCCCTAGCAAATTTAACCTAAATGCTATGTATAGAATAGAATTAGAACACAATCGCTTAAGCATAAGTTGTTTATTAACAAGAAGAAATTTCAACTAAGGTCCTAAGCTACGAAGACTAAACAGTGCCTGGGTGCCTGCCAAAATGCAAACCACCCAAGTCCTCGCCTTATTTTGAAAAGGGAAGATACTTTTTTTTTTTGCCTTTTTTCCTTTTCTAATTTTTTTTATGTTTGAGTTAAGAGTTTCGGGGCAACTTTCTACAGCTACCCAACCCACCCAAAACTTGAAAAGAACTTTAAGTTCTAAGCATCTTTTGAAAAGTGATAGACTCACTAAGTGGCAGTTAAAACAGCTTCAGGTTTCTACGACCCTAGGTGATTTAAAAGTTTTTGCCTAATGGTTTACCTTTTCGATTGGTAGCTTTCTCTCTACTTTTAATTTTTTATGGAGTCAACACAAGGGCGAACCCAGTGTATATCTCCTCGATTTATTCTACTTCCTCACTTTTTCTCTAAGTGTTTTAGGAATTATTTGTGTATTTTTGTGAGTTGGGCTCTGGACAACTGACCAATGAGCTGTTACCCACGGTAACTTGTCAGCTATACTCATGCGATGAAGTGCAACTTACTTTTTTTTTCTTTCTTTTTCTACTTTTTTTTTTTGTATATATTTTTATTATTATTTTCTTTTTCTGAATAGGTGGCTTCTCTGATCTAAGATTTACCTAAAAGTAGTAGAAAGAGTATGGTCATATAGCTGGGCTGTGGACAACCAGTCAATAGACTATTACCCACGGTAACTTGCCAGCCATACTATCCTAGAAAGTTCATTAGCTACCTAATTTTTGTAAAAACCGTCAAAAAGTGAGTCAGTTCAAATAGTGTGTAGATGCTTTAGACTTAAAGTCCACTCAAATCAGAGGGCGAGTTGATAAGTCATATACTTATCACCGTAATTTATTAGCCAAATTAAAATAAAATTAACGTGGCAAGGACTCGAGAACAGGTCCACATTTTAGTGGACACTAGAGTTAATTAAGCCTGAAGACCTGAAAAGTCTAAGTGTTCAAGTCCTATCATATTATTTCCTAAAGTTAAAACTCCTAATGCCTAAATTCACTTCTCTTAATTCTTTTTTTTTTGTCTTTTTAAATTTTGATATTTTTATAAATAAAATAAAAAATTCTATGGAGCTAACAAAATAATTTCAGGATTAAATATCCACCCCCTCATGCCTAAATGATGCAATGTCCTCATTGTCAAAATAAAGATATGAAAAGGGAGGAAAAAATAGAATATCACCTGAATTTCATGAAAATCCGGTTGGCTCCACAAAGAAAGCTGAATTTACACACGTGCTAAGTTTATTGCCTTTAGCTAGGCATAATATACAAACAAGGAAGAAATTGAGAATTCACAACTGTGGGTCAAGATCAAAATCAAAAAATTAATCCTCAAACCCGCCAGCGGAAGATGTCCACAGATGTGGACCAAGTTGTGGTGCAAACCCATGCCCTAGGGTCGTGTGGTCCTAAGGTTCTAGATGAAGATTACCAAGAACCGGAGATTGTTGTGCTTGTACGGTCGTGCCTGTAGTTTTGTGGTGTGCAACCCAAGTCTAAAATGTCGAACAATGGATAGATCTGGTTAAATAGATTCAAATGTCCACTTAGAGTTTAGCTTAGAAAGGTAGTCAATCATTTTGCACTTGGGTTTCATATCCACAAAAATATCATAATGGTCCTGGTAGAAGGTTGGTGGTTTCAGACATAAAGGAACCCTTAGATCAAGAATTCTATTTCCCCTGGAATTGGCCTCCCAGATTTTCATTTCCAAACTCCTATTCTTCACAGTCATAATTTCAGATTCCAGGACCTCCAGCATGTTATTCACCCCATCTAAAATATCCAAATCAAACAATTATGGCTTAATCAAAATTGACTTGGATTCAATGATTTCCAAATCAAAATCATAATTAATCCTTTCGGGGTGTGGTTGAGGAATGGGGCTATTGATTGAATCTTCCATCAAATCAAAATTTTTATCCTCCAAGTTAGCCCCAACCAAATCAAATTCCTTAATTATAGGACCATCACATGATTGATCAAGTTCCTTTGGCCCATTTATCTCACTAAAATCATCTTCCTTAAGCTCAAGTGAGACTTCACCTAAAGATTCTTCACCCTCAGGGTCAAAGAACTTTTTATCTTCATTATATATGCCTCAAAATTATCTTTCATTTCTTAATTCATGGAGACATACTTTTCCTCATTCCCTAGCTTGGGGATCTCAGGTGAGAAAATCAGTTCATCCTCAATGGGTGGTGCTAGACCAACTTGGTCATCCCCAGTCTCATAAAAGTTTTCCCCTTACAGGTGCCTAAGTGGGTTCTAACATTGGCTCTCCTAAAGAGAGTTCATCGTGAGAATCATCCCAAGATTGGACTATGGCAACCACAAATTTCATTCTCAATCTTGATAATTTCCTAAGTAAAAACTCACCTGAGCCCTTATCCTCAATATCTTGGAGCCAATCCAATAATGCACTATTCAGATCGTCAATCAGTTGAATCAGGGGCTCCAATTCTTCATTGCAGGGTGTTGGCTAGGTTTCTAAAGATCGTATAGTGTTCCTCAAATTGGCCAACACACTTTCTTGGACCTAGTTACCTAAACCGAGTGGTTCGGTTTAGGGTTGGGTAGGTTTGGGTTAAATTCAGGGGAGTCAAAGATTGAGGTTCTTGGGGTACTCCCTGATAGTAGGTTATTTCAGGTTGTTCAAAGAGAGATGGTGACCTATGTTCAACATAATCAAGGGGAGGGTAGGTGTTATAATCATCATATGCTTCTTCATTATAGATCATGTTGGGTTGTTCATTAAAGGGTGAAGATCTATAATCAGTATAGCTTTGGGAAGGATAATAATCATATTCATGATGTCCAGGGTTAGACCCTGGACATTGAGGTCTAAAATTGTATTTCCAATCAAAGTTATCTCGATTAGTGGATGGGTAGTCATAAGTCGGGTCGGGATAATAATCATCTTGGGGATAAGTGGTGGTAGGAGGGTAGGATTGGAAATGTGTGTAGGATGTGGAAGGATACATAGTGAAGCGAGAGGGAAAAGAGAAAGAAAAGGAGCCCTACAATACAAACAATCAAACCTATCCTTAGGTGGGTTAGCCTAAAGATCTACAGACTCTTAGAACCCATCTTAAGATTATAACGATTTAGTCTACTTTTATCCTGTCAATCCAACCAGTTAAAGGGAGGGATTAGGGAGAAGGAACTTCCCGTAGCTTTCGCCTCAAGTTCCTTTAATACCCCCCAATCATAATCGTTTGACACTACTCCCCTAACTAGACATCAAATGGACTGGTATAAGTAGATTAATCGAAGACAATCTCAATCTGGGTCCCACAGAGCGAATCAATCCTTAAGGCCAATGTCTACTCAGTTTTAATTAGGCTTGGGATGATTGTGCTCTTAGAATGTGATGATCCCTTTAGATGGGTTGTGCCCTTAAAGATCAATTGATATGTATGTTCGTGCACAACCAGGGTTTTCAAACAAGGTTATTTTATGATGTGTCTTTTAGGCTTTAACCTTATTTAGTAGCTTTTAGGGTTTAATCTTAGGTTTGTTCAATCAGGTTTAGTAGAACACTCCAAGTTTTTACAAGCACCAATGATGCTATATTCTTTAAAACTCAAAAAGAATGTGGAGTGCCTGGTTAGTTCCTAAAAATTGAACCCTAACTAGCAAGCTACTTGATGAATTTGTTTTATCTTAACTGGTGCAGTCCAAACAACTCAATCAATTGGCTTGTTGCACCACTTAGTTAAGGCACACAATAATGTTTAACCTATTCAAAATTTCTACTCACTTATTTGTGTGTTGAGTTAAGGTGTACCGAATCCACAGGTCAGATTCCAGTTAAGTGGTAGAATCAGTGTAGAGTGGTGTGCCTTAGGTTGAGAGTTTATGGGTGTTAAGTGTGTCTCTTTTAATTTAATCACACAAGAAGAGAAGAGTTTTTTTTTTATTATTTTTAATTTATGTGGGTGGGTGAGGTGAGGTGAAGTGACAATCAAACAACCAGGACTAACCTAGGGTTTATGCAAGCTCCTAGGTTAATTAGGGTTTGAGTTATTAGGTGGTGAAATGCAATCTAGTGGGTAGGGGTGGGGGTACACTTACAGAACCTTCATCTGCACTTTTCTCCAATCTAACCGCTCTAGTCCGCCTCAGAAGAGTATCTGCAATTATAGCAAGATTAGAGAAAAAGTGAGACAAAAGTTAGGTAAGGCAAAAAATGCGAGAAAAACCAAAGAGCGTTGCCTCCTCGTCAACGGCACCAAAATGGTAATTGAGATTTTTCATGCAAAAATTTTTGAGTTTGGAAACCCATCGTCGTGGTGTGTAGAAATCCACAACCAGATAAAATTATAACCGAAGCTCAAGGTGAGTCCCGGGTCGAACATAGGGACGCGAACATTTATTTCTTTTAAATCCGCATTTCGCTTTGTTTCTTTTTGGTACTTTTGGGCTTTGTTGTTTTTTGGTATTTTATGAGAATGATAAAATGAACTAACTACTTGTAAAATGAATAAAAAGTGAGTAGAGAGATGAAACACAACTTGATAACTTGAGATAAAGTGATGTTTATTACAATTACACTAAGCTAAGCAAGCTAAAATAGATAAAGGTAAGAGGAAATCTCCCAAAGTGGATGTCTGGCTAGACGACGGCGCTTGGCAGCGACTTGGACGAAGGTGGGGAAATGCTAGACATTGGGGATGAGGTGCAGGAAGAATCCGGGTAGAGGAAAGCTTCGCCAAGCTCATAGAAATGGGGATGAGGCGGCAGACATGATCAGCTTCCTAAATGGAGGGGGAGGGCAGCCCTTCTGTCACCTATGAAGGTGGTGAGAGGTAGGTTGAAAATTTGGTGGATGTGAAGGATTTCT
This sequence comes from Thalassia testudinum, assembly GCA_037157565.1. NCBI lineage: Eukaryota > Viridiplantae > Streptophyta > Magnoliopsida > Alismatales > Hydrocharitaceae > Thalassia > Thalassia testudinum. Next base: position 47,666,347 of record JAZHRO010000078.1, read on the forward strand.
ACACTAATAGGTCACCTAAGGATTGATAGGGAGCCCTTGGGAGCTTTGATTGGCTTTTAGAGCTCTTGAGTAGGTGGGGATAGCATAGGAAGTGATGGATAGGCAAGGGGGTGCATAGGTCCTTATATAGTGGTGGAGTGGGGTGTATTTGTGGGCACGGGTTAAGAGGGGGTGCACGGGACATGCATGCATGTCCCACGCACCCGTTAGTCGGGCGTTGAAGGCCACAGTTGGTGAGGAGCGGAGGCAACAGCTGGCACAATGCAGGGAGAATCATAGCCGCTAGATGGTTATCAGAGGGTGGAGAGAGAGCGCGGATCCTATGCACCCAAATCGCAGGCAGCACGCTTTTGTTGGCGAGGGCAAATGACAGCCATCCAACTCACATCGTCTGGCTAGGGAGACCACGCAGATCGCACCTTCAAATCATATGGGCACACGTGTATCGTGCCTCTCTTCACATCGGACGGCGGAGAGTCCTTGCAACCATCTTAAGTGAGCGCATTGGATTGCATGATGGGTGCGGGTGTTGGTCGTTCGATTCTTGATGAAGGGCTGAGGAAGTGTGTCGATCAACGCTCCGAATCGACCGATGGGCATGCATGTGATTCGACATACATTCGCGCGTTATCGTACGTGTGCAGATCACACGGTGATCAGAGCACCATGTCGCCATCTTGGTTGCCACTCATCTTCAATCGAACGATCGAATTTTGATTCCAGTGGAGAGGGTGCCTCAGTGAAACTCGAATGAGCATCCTTGCCATGGGAGTAGCACTCATTTCCCACGAGCTATGGCCGGCAATTGTCGTGCGTATGATCCTACGTGCACACACTCGTGGCTGTTGGATCTTCATCCAACGACTGTGAGCCTGATGAGACGTGGCACTTTACCAGTCATGCGATCTTCATCCAATGGTGGAGAAGCGGCAATGATGTTCTCCAGCGGGAGCGGGTGATTACACAGCAATCATAGGATTTAAATGACCTGAATTAAGATAGAACTTAGCATAATTGTAGTATAATTTATGCATCAGAGGCATACATTGCATCTTTTCTACTTTACTTAAATATTCATGAAATAATGCTATAATATACTGATTACTGTATTATTTGGGTTGTAGGCAATAAGAAGCTCAGGCGATGGCCTGGAGCTAGATAAGAAGAAAGGAAGAAGCCAGAGTTGTAGCAGGGCTGGAGTAGAAGCCCTAGAATAAAGATGAAGACATAATGTAGGGAAGAGATATACTACATTACTAGAAGAATTTTAATATATGAGTTAAATTATGAAGAACATAGGACCTTCCCCAGCCTTAGGATAGCCCTAGATACCCTCTTAAACCCTAGCCACCCTTAGATTAGGTCACCTTAGCCTAGAATACCTCAAAACCCTTATTCCAGCCCATAACTAGATGTCCAGGTAGGTTGTTGGACATCCAGTACCCTTAGACGCTACCCACAGAGCTAGAATCCTATCTGCTAGAATGTTAGACATCCAAACAAGGTGTCAGACGTCTAATTTCTGCAGAATTCCAAGATAGAACCTTAAATTCACTCTAATTCAACTGTGGGCATCCAGACTAGAGACTTAGACTTCTGATTTTGAAGTATAAGTCATCTGATCACTAAATTAGACATCTAGAACCCTTCTCTAGTTGTTATTTTTGAAATTAGGCCTAAATCTTGATTTCCTAAGCCCCTAAGCCCAATTCTACACTCTAGGGAACCTAAATTAAGGTGCCTTAAGCCTAGTACACTACCCTAAGACCTTCCTAATAACCTAATTAGGTTCTCATTAAGCCCAATTGACTTGGAACTAAGTCAATCACACTTCACCTAGTCAATTGGACTCATGGAGTCTAATTGAGCTCAAACCTCAACCAACGGAAGTCTAATTGGACTCAATCAGAGTCCAATTGACTCAAGCCTAACCTAACTGAAATCTTTCTCTCCCAAGTACATACACATCCACTCAATTAAACTTAGGGTAAGTTTAATTGCACTTATCACATTAGTAATAGGTATTATAAACCTATTTCTAGAAACCTACATAGACATAATTGCTTAGACCTATAGGACTCGACCTAAAACCACCTAGCCACACCCACACACTCACAAACACACACACACACACACCACTTGGCTGTCCAATCTAGAATTCTCTTGAATGGCCTCCAAGTGGTGCCACCTTGAAAGACTAGAAATAGTCTTTCAAGGAGTCCACAACCATTCCCATAAGAAGTGGATCTAAGAAGACCAATTTCAAATGGGTTGGACGGCCACCGTGGGAGCTCTTCTAGAGAGTTCCACAGTTCTCTAGATGAGACACCCCTTGGTCTATTTAAAGACCATCATGTATGGCCAAAAGACCCCATCTAAATCTTGGATACCATTTTGTGTGCACACACACTCCATGAGCTCCATCACCTTCATCATCACCACCTTCATGTCCAAGAGCTAGAGCACCTCCACCACCCTCTCAAGAGGCCGGCCAACCACCCTGGTCATCCCTCTTTCCCCACCCACCACCTCAGGCCCCACAGCCATTGGAGACCACCTCCAAATCCCTATTTTCTATTAGCTAGTTTCCACGTTCTTTATAATTTTAATGCTTGCATTATTATTGCTAATATTAGTAGTATTCCTCTCCCTTGATGAATGCATGCATAACTTACCTAGATCCATGCATGCATGAATCTTCTGTTAGATAGAATAGTACTTTTCAAGCTTTCATGTACAACCTTTCCTCTAAACTTGATTGTAATGGTATTTTTGAGGAAATAAAATCACCATTTGCCTGCTATCTAATTCCTATATATATTGCAATAAAATGCCCTTTCCAGAGGTTATTAACGATTTAGCGATAGATTCATTTTCTACTAGTCACCATCGTATAGTAGAAATCATGCGAACGCAAAAACACATTCACCTTTGTGATATACTTAATGCACGCACACATTTTCAATGTTAATAATATGACCAGTGCATCTTTAACTCGTACCATAGAAACTGGAGTCTGATTCTAAGTAGGTAAAGAACTCTAAAATCAAAATCATTTTCATTTTCACATGCCTCCCTGAAATCGACCAGGACTCACCATCTCGTTACTTTATTTTTGTTGGAATAGTGATTCGTGCTAAACGATGGCGCTCTTTCTAAATCAAATATGTGTTTCGTGATTGTCAAACAAATGGCACCGTTGCTAAGGTGGCAACGCGATTTTGCTTTTCGATTTTCTTGAGCTTAACTCTCACACATTTGTTTCTACTTGCTTTTGATGTGTAAGAACAGGATGAACTGAGTCTGTGCACACATCAGGCATAGGTGAAGAAATCCGGTGCAATCTAAAAATCTTAGTTTTAGGTTTCATTTGAATTATAGGTAGATTTGTTTTTGAAAAAAAGAAAATCTGAATATTTTCATTTAAAAGAAAAAATAAAATTCTTAGATTTTAAACTTAGGTTTCTTTTGAATATTAGGGTTAGAGTTTTTTTTTTTGAAAAAAAAGAAAAAATTTTGAATATTTTCCCTCTAAAAAGAAAAGAAAGACATGAAAAAGTTTGAAAAAATTCACAAAAAAGAAAAAAAACACATTTAGGTGAAAAAGGCTCATTTTTAAATTCAAACTCTTTCAAAAGCCTTTTCACCACTCCTTGAAATTCAGCCAGATTTTTATTGCAATTTAAAAATTCGATTGACAAATATTTTCACTCAAAAATTCTGAAATTTGGGCACAACCTTTATTTTGAAATTAGCTTTCAAACAATACTATTCATTTCAAAAAATTTGAATCATGCAATTTTTGAAAATTCATGAAATACAAGGGATCAAACTAACTTAGACCCAAAAATTTTTTAATTTCAAGAAGCGATTTCGAACAACACACAAATCAGATTTGACCAAAAATGGTTGGATTTGAAGGGTTATCAAATTAGCTTTTATTTCCATATTTTTTCTGAATTTTTGGAGTTAAATTGATACTGCTTCAAATTAAAAAATCAACAAGGTTCAAATTCCAGATCTGACCCCTTGATAGTTAAAAATTCAAATTTATTCACTTGAAATAGTAAAAAAAATTTCAAAAAATATTCCCTGAAAAGTTAACTGAAGAAGGAATATTCTTTGAAATTTTTTGGATTCAAATTATACTGTAGAGAATATTTTTAACATGAAATGTGGTTTGCCTGAATACTTAGCCATTACTTAAACCCTAGGACTCAACTCTTAGGGTTACAATCTAGAGAACACACTTAGCTAGCCTAGACTTAATCAAGTCTAGTGGCTAGCTGATGAGCTCGGTCACCTTGTGGACCACTCACCAAAACCATAATTTCAAGAAAAAGACAAAAAAATATTGCATAAAATACATTAATCAACATACATTTGTTATCAAACTTCTAGGTCATCACAACCGCCCTAGTCAAACCCATAGCTAAATCTATGAGGTAGTGTCAAATGACCGCGTCTAAGGGGTACAAATGAACCAGAGGCAAAAGCCAAAGGAAGAACCTTCCCCTTAGTCGCCTCGTACAGATTGGCTGGGTTAGCTTGGGGGGTTGGGATTACTTACAGTCGATTTTATAACGAATTTTTTCTTCAATAATTAGAACCTTAACGAAAAAACTTGGTCACCCAATCATAAGGACCACTTTTTTTACAAGGCCTTAGCCTTGTTTGGCTTGGCTGCACCAACCTGGGCTGGTTGGTGTATGCAAGGGAGGAGGTCACTTAGACCTCAACTGGTTGGACCTTCGGAGCCAATCCCAAGGAGGCGAAGGCGATTTATCGCATCACTTGGACCTTCTCCTCATCTACCTTCTCCTACTCGTTTAGCCAAGATGTCTAACCCTGGACCTAGACCTGGTTAGGATCCAGAAAATCTGGACCCAATGGCACGTCTGGAAGCTCGGGTCATTGAATCAGGACAACCTTGGGAACAAACCCAAGGTGGCGAAGATGACTTTTCATATCGCCTAATCCTTCTTCTCAGGTTGCTGAAATGGTTAACCCAAATCCTGACCCTGGTCATTATGACCAATACCAATTGGCTCCACAAAGGACCCCATCTTATGTCCCAGGGTGTGAATTTCATACTTCTGCATCTCACCCATGGAACATTGGTAGACCTAATTCACCCCCTGGAACCCCCGATGTATTACCACTACATATGCGACCACATTTCAGATTGCAATGAATGATAGCTAGGACTAAGGAAATGGCCACAATTTATCTGCATAAAATCCAGACTACTACTGATCCGGAACAAAGACGGACCTGGATTCCAACCCAAGAATCTTTAATGATAGTCCTTCAGGAATTGGAATCCCTAACAAGGCTAACCAGACAAAATCAGACACTTCAAGAAATACTACTCTTGTAGTATCAAGTAGAGAATAGCCTTGAGGACCTCAAAGAACCTGAAGTAACTGCATCTAAAAGTGCTACAAGGGATTCTTTGGAGCAGATACTCAAAATGAATTCAAGGGGAGAAACATCTGGCGTGGATTTAGGACATGAGCTGGGAATATCCTGAATGGGCTCAGCTGAGGACCTCATTCGTGAAAGAGATGAGGATAGGATTAGTGTCTCCAAGACTGACTCTCAATTTGAATATCCTAAATCTTGGGAGATACCACATGAGTTGGACAACCCGACTGAGATGAAGGATGTAGATCCACTTGAGGATATGGATCTTGATGGAAGCCATAGGGTACAAGCATTCCATTTAGAAGAATCAATCATTCCTAATGATCATATGTGCTGGGATGAATTGAGTGCAACATCTGAATTTGACATTACTAACCAGTCTGAGTCACTTCCCATGGGAAGTGAATCTATTTTTAATCCGACATCATCTGATTTGCACCTTTCTCCTTCTGCTTACCAGGGTAATGATGGAAACTCTGAGACTACACTCTCTACTCCTAATTCTGATGTCCAAATATTAGGAATGGATTTGGATGATTTGCCTAAGGAAATGGAAATGCTATTTGATGAGGAACCTACTACATATGAGGGTGAAATGCTGAGCGAAATGAACTGGGGACTTACTCACAATCCTAGTCAATCTAATGGACGGCTCAACTCAGAGACTGAGATAGCTTTTGATGAATCTGAGATCAGTACCGATGAGGATGAGATGATTTCTGATGAGGATTATAGTGACCTCCATGCAAAACTTCCATTTTCACATATACCCTCATATAACCCAGAGCCTAAGGAGAGCATGGTTTTTGATGTCGATCACCATTATGAAGACCCCTATGATCTAGACTCTAATACTGGAGTGCATTTTGATCATCATATCAATCCACTTCCTCAGCAATTTCTCATTGAATTATGGAACATGATTGATCAGCAGAATGGGTATCATGATCCTCATTCTGATTATCCTCCACCTTTTGCACCTAATCCACATTCTGTTATAGATAGACTCTTCGGAGTGGGGATGCATCATCAGTTGGTTCACATTTGTGGACCACTGATTCTAGGAGCACATGAACACATCTTCCTTTTGATCTTGACCTGCTCTTCTACAATCACTGATCTATCTAATTGTGTTTTGGCCTAGCTAGAGACGTTAAACTCAGCATTTATAAATAGCATCTTCTTTCCCTTATATACATAGCATATTTTCTTTCAGCATATTTCTCTGCATATGATACATCAGAATGTTGGCTTATGCTGGATGACAATTCAAGAGCAATTCCAGGTGATTTCTACCCACTTACTCCTTGTCTTAATTTATTTCCCTTATATTCATGCATGAGGACATGCAAGAACTTAGGAATGGGGTAGGTAGTATACAGTAAAAACTGAAACTTTTTATGCCAACACATAGAAAACCTCCAAGCAACATGTAATTGTAATTTAGGGTCCTTAATGTAAGAACAACCGACTCCACCTTCAATGCTCACATTAAAGCTAGAAATTATTCGCAACAGCCACTTTTGACTCATTTGGTCACTTTTTTGTTCTAAATTAGGACTAAGTTGAATGTAACCCAATAAGGGAACAATATTAAAGTACAATCATAAGAGGTTAACAGCATATATATTGCATTCATGAATAGGATTCCTATCAAGAGGTTTTATTAGGAATTTTATCCTTTAGTTGATTCCTATAATATGGAATCTAATATAATTTTCACACTCACACGCAGATTTTGCAATGGATTCACTATGAAGACCGATAAATGTCTTTAGTTTGTCGAGAAGAAGTGCTTCTTTCCCTGAACCCATAGACAGTGGTTAAGGAGTTAAGCAAACATTCTTCTAGAAAATCCACCAAATAGTGTGAGATGAGAGTAGAGTGTTACTGGTGCTCTAAGATTAGTGTAAGGAATCTGGAATTATGGATAATTAGGTAATGATACTCAGAGTTAGGCATAGTTTCGCTCTCGGTTCCCTCGTATAATTTTTTTGTGAATTTTTGAGAGCCACCAAATAAGGTAAATACGTAGAGATCGAGTTAAAATAAAACTAGGACTAAGGTGGATAGTTACGACTATCATTTACGGAATCCTCGGCTAAAGGAGGGTATTGATATCAAGGTCAGAAATACGCTGTCCTATCCATCCCTTTCCCGGTGCTGAAATAAACACTTCACCAACTAAGCCACTTGATATCCTTTTGAACACCACCAGTCCCCAATAATGCCTCCTAAATAAAATTTGTGTATGTCGTGTGCTGTATTGCGTTGTGTTGAAAAAAAGAGAAAAAGAAAAAAAAAGAGAAAAAAATTAGAAAAAGAAAGAAGCAGAAAAAATGAGTTTATAAGTGTGTTTAGTGTTTATTTCAATAGCATTGAGGCAACAGTACCCACCACATTTGTGATCTACCAAATATGGCCTTAACCTACCTTTTTGTATTTCTAGTCGGCTGAATACTGGCTAGGATTTCTGACTTAGTGTTAGGATTATTGGAACTTTATTGAAGTGTTAATGTCATGTGAGACCACCAAATATGGATTCTACTTATAGAATATCTGGTGAGATTGTGAGCTTGAAAGAGAAGAAAAAGAAAAAGAAAAGGAAAAAAGAGAGAGTGAATACAAAGGAACTCAAGAGAGCACAGTTTTCCCCACTTCTCTCTGAGTTGACTTACATGATAATTTGGGAATCTAGATTCTGTAGTACTAGTCTATATATAGCACCAAATAAGAGTGAGCCACCAGATACAAACCCACTTGACTTAGATATTCTCTACCTAAGCTAAAAGCTGGAGTAGAACTTATAGAATATCTCGTTATACCCCGAAGGAAGAAGTTTGCCTATCCTGATAGAATTGTACTAAGGGTCAAGTACAAGCTTTAGAGGTGATTCGATTTTTCACTCGAATCCATTGCATAAGCTACATAAATGCACTTGTACAATTGTTTGGATTTCTAGATTTTAGGGTGAAAATGAAATGGAAAAGGATCTCTAGTGTACGCTTGATAAAAATAACCAATCCTATAGGGATCCATTTCTAGATAACTTAGCTTTGCATTTACTAGGGACTAGCAAGATTTAGGCATAGGGGTATAATGCGCATCAAGCATAGGACTTAAATGACTTGAATTAAGTTAGAACATAACATAATTGTAGTATAATTTATGCATCAGTAGCATACATTGCATCTTTTATACTTTACTTAAATATTAATGAAATAATGCTATAATGTACTAATTAGTGTATTATTTGGGTTGTAGGAAATAAGAAGCTCAAGAGATGGCTTGGAGCTAGATCTGAAGAAAAGAAGAAGCCAGAGCTGGAGTAGAAGCCCTGGAAAAAAGATGAAGGCATGATATAGACACTTCTATTTAGGTTAAAATGCCTATTCATGCATGTTCCTAGGATTAGATTTGCATTTCATGTTATAAATATTACATAGCATGCATCATTTTGCATTTAGAGTAGTTATATATATTTTAGGTTAATTAAGTCCTTTTTATGGTCAGGAGAGAAGACTTATTTTAGGGTCTCAGATAGATGATAGAACCATACGGATCTGATTAAGACGATGATCGGAGTCTAATGCCTCTGAAATCGTCTAGATCGGAGAACCGTAGCATCATACAAAGTCTGAGGAAGATCAACGACTAGGGGGCAATGCGACATCCATATGGGTCTTGGATGGAAAATCCGACCGTACGGATGGATCTGGAGTGATGATCGCAGTCCAACAACACGGGAATCATCTCAATCTGAGCACCGTGGCACCCTCTACAAAAGAAAGAAAATGGACAACCCAGTTGGCACCATGTGGCGCCATTCAGGCCGCCCAAAGCCGGCCAGCAGCAGCGCAGCGCAGCGCATGCCAGCACGCGCGTGCACACGGCGCGGGGAGCAGGGGTACGTGAAGCGCACAACGCGCGATGCGCGTGCCAGCAGAGCGGCTGCCAGTGGGGTGGGCGCAGATCTTCAGCAATGCGAGCTGTAAGTGACGTTTGCAACTGTCACTAATGGTTTGCCCGCACCAAAAAGAGGAATTGAAGGGTGGATCTTCAGCGACAGCTGCAGTGATGTTTATGGACGTCAGTAATGACCCAGATGCGAATTTGTTCTTCCTCCTCCACTATAAAAGGACCTACCCACCACCATTCCAAACCATCTCTTCCTTTCTTCCTCTCACCCATACAAGGCTCTAGAGAGAGCTTGTCCCAAGCCCGGGATGCTCCTCTAGAGTAGAAAACCAAATAGTTTTCCTTCCCCTCATCCCCATTAGTGGAGCATCCCATGGTCGTCCTCTCTCCACCCTTTGGGAAGAAGATCCTCGCCGCAACACCGTCCTGCCCCATCCTCCGTCCTCCGGCTCAGTCCTCCTTCGTCTCGCTCCTCACCACCTTCCTCCAGGCAACGTCAGAGTGAGTCATCCTCCGAGCAACCGTTGAGGGGGATTTCTCCCACCTCTTTCTATCTTTTTACGCTTTCATAGTGTAGATTTTCCACTTTCATAGTTGTAACAAACAATTCTTGATAAATAGATGATTATTTCTCTCTCTCTCTCTCTTATATTTTTGCAAGTAGATAAAGTTTTCATCAACCTAATCTCTTGCTTGTTAAAAATACCAAAAAAATTAGAAAAGATAAGAACGACCAAAAAAGAAATAAAAGTGAAGCGTGGATTTCATAAAACCAAACGTTCACCTCCCTGTGTTCAACCCGGGACACCCTTGGAGTTTCGGTATAAATTTTATTTGATGAGTTTTGCAACTACGACGACGGGTTACTCGTAACCCCGATTTCAAACTCGCGAAACACGTGCGATCATTTTTGCACCATTGCCAAGGAGGCAATGTTCTTTGGTTTTTTTTTCCCATGTTTTTTCCTCCTTACCTAACTTTTATCTCACTTTCTCTCTAATCTTACTGTGATTGCAGGTACCCTTCTGAGGTGGGCCAAAATGGTCAGATCAGAGAAAAGTGCAGATGAAGGTTTTGTAAGTGTCCCCCACACCACCCCCACCTTAGTTTTCATTCAATAACCTAATAACTCAAACCGAAATCAACTTAGGTGCTTTCTATAAGCCCTAGGAAAGATTTAGTTGTTTGTTTGCCACCTCCACTCACCTCGCCATCCACATAAATAAAAAAGAAATTTAAAAAAAAGTGTTATCTGATTGTGGGATTTTCTGAAAGAGACACCTTAACACCCACAACTTCTCACCTTATGACGCACAATCAAATCGATTCTACCACTCAACTGGGATCTAACCTGTGGACCCGGTACACTTAACTCAACACACAAATAAGTAAGTAGAAATTTGAATAGGTCAAACATTTCTATGTGCCTTAACTAAGTGGTGCAATAGGCCAATTGATTGAACTGTTTAGGCTGCACCACTTAAGATAAAGGCGATCCATCAAGTAGCTTGCCACTTAGGGTTGATTCTTAGGGCTGAACCAGGCACTCCACATTATTTTTTATTTTTAAGGGAACATATCACCACCTATGCCTTCAAAACTTGGAGTGTTCTAGTAAACCTTGATTGAACCAACCTAAGAATTAAACCCTAAAAGCTACTAGCCAGGGTTAAATCCTAAAAGACACATCATCAAATAACCTTGTTTGAAAACCCTGGTTGTGCACGCACACACATGTTAACTGATCATTAAGGGCACAACCCATCTAAAGGGCCCATCACATTCCAAGAGCATGATCATCCCAAGCCTAACTAAAACTGAGTAGAGGTTGGCCTTAAGGATTGATTCGCTCTTCGAGGCTCAGACTGAGATTTTTTTCGATTAATCTACTTCTGTCGGTCCATCTGATGTTTAGCTAAGGGAGTAGCATCAAACAACCATGGTTGGGGGGTACACTACGAACTGGAGGCACAAGCCAAAGGAAGAACCTTCTCCCCAGTCCCTCCTTCTAACTAGTTGGATTGACCAGATAAATGTAGACTAAATCATTTATAATCTCAAGACGGGTCCTGGGAGTCTGTAGGTCTTTACGCTACCCACATAAGGACAGGTTTGGTTGATTGTACTGTAGGGCACCTTTCTCTATTCTGTTTTCCCTCCTACTCCACAATGTACCCTTCCACATCTTTCACACATTTCCAATCCTACCCTCCTACCAACACGTATCCTCAAGATGATTACTATCCTGACTCGACTTATGATTACCCATCCACTAGCTGGGATAACTTTGATTAGGGATATGAATCCGGACCTCAATGTCTAGGGCCTAACCCTGGACAACAAGACTATGATTACTATCCTTCCCAGAGCTACAATAATTATAGATCTCCATCCTTTAATGATCAACCTAACCAGATCTACAACCATCAAGGATATAATGATTATAACACCTACCCTCCCCAGCATTCCACTGAATATAGGTTGCCACCATCCTTTGAACAACCTAGAACGACCTGCTTTCAGGGAGGGACCCGAGAACCTCGACATCTTAACTCCCCTAGATTGAACCCAAACCCACCCAAACTTAAATCGAACCAGTTGGTTCAGGTGAACCAGATCCAGGATAGGGTGTTAGCTAATTTGAGGAACACTATACAATCTTTAGAAGCTCAGCCAACACCATGCACTGAAACACTAGAGCCTATGATCAAAATGATTGATGAACTTAATAGTTCTTTATTGGATTTGCTCCAAAGTGTTAGGGATAAGGACCTGGGTGAGTTTCTTCTTGGGAAACTGTCGAGGTTGAGGATGAAATTTTTGGTTGCCCTAGTTAATTCTCAAGATGAAGCCCCTTTAGAAGAGCGAATGTCTGAACTCGCTTAGGCGCCTGTCGGGGGGATACATTTTCTGAGACCAGGGATGACCAGGTTGGGCTAGACCAACCCATTGAGGATGAACCGATTGATTCACCCGAGATCCCCGAGCCAAAGAGCGAGAAAAATATGTCTCTTTGAACCGGAAATGACAATCGATTTTGAGACATATATAAATGAGGATCATGGATTCTTTGATTCTGAGGGTAAAGAATTTCTTAGTGAAGTCTCACTTGAGTGTAAGGAAGATGATTTTAGTGAGATAAACGGACTTGAGGAATCTGACGAATCGTTTGATAACCCAATTATTGAAGATTTGGATTCGGTTGGGGCTAACTTGGAGGATTCGAATCCTTATTTACTAGAAGATTCAATCAATAGCCCCACTCCTCAACCACACCGCAAAGGGATTGATTTTGATTTGGAAATCATTCTACCCAAGTCAATTCTGAGTCAGCCACGATTTCTAGACTTGGGTAAATCTTATGGGGTGAACGGTATGCTAGAAGTCCCGAAAACTGAGCACTTGATGTTGGAGGATAGGAATGTTGAAATGAAAATTTGAGAGGTTAATTTTGAGGGAAAAATAAGTTTGGATCTAAGGGTTTCTATTGACCTAAAATCACCTACTTTCTACTAGGACCCTTACGATATCCTTCATGTGCAACCCAAGCTAGAAATAACTGATTATTTTTCTGAGCTAGATGTTAAGTGGACAACCGCACCTATTGAACCATCTTTACCCATTGTCCGACACTTTGGTCTTGGGTTACACACCACTAAACCGCAGGCTCGGCCCCGTAAATACAACAATCTTCGATTCTGAGTGATTTTCATCCAAAACCTTAGAACCACTCGACCATGGGGCATGTGTCTACGTCATAATCTGGTCCACGTCTGTGGACATCTTCTGTTGGAGGGTCTGAGAATCAATATTTTTATTTTGATTCTGACCTGCACTTGTGAATTCTCAATTTCTTCCTTGTATGTATGTTATGCCTAGCTGAAGGCATTAAACTTAATGCGTGTGTATACACTCTTCTTTCTGCAGAGCTGACTGGATTTTCATGACACTCAAGTGATATTCTGTTTACTCCGCCCTTTTCATGTCTTTATTTTTACAATGGGGACATTATATCATTTAGGCATAGGGGGGTGGATAATCAATTCCTGAAATCATTATGTTAATTCCATAAAATTTCTTTCAGTTTCTTATAAAATTAAAAAAAAAATTGAAAATTTGCAAAAGATAAAAAGAAAAAAAGAAAGAAATTAGGAAAAGAGAACTTAGGCATTTGGAAGTTAGTAACTTTAGGAAATGATACGAGAGGACCTAAACACTTAGACTCTTTAACTCTTCGGGCTTAATTAGCTCGAGTGTCCACTCAAATGTGGACTTAGTCTCGAGTCCTCGCCATTCAAATTCATTTTTAATTTGGCTAATAAATTGGGATGATAAGTATGCGACTTATCAACCCACCCTCTGATTTGGGGGGACTTTAAGCCTAAGCATGTACACTTTTTTTACACTAACTCACTTTTCGACGGCTTCTTCGGAAATTGGGTAGCTAATGAACTATCTAGGGTGGTATGGCTGGCAAGTTGTCGGTGGTAACAGCTCATCGGTCGGTTGTCTAGAGCCCAATCACATGACCATTTTCATTGTACTGCCTTTAGGTAAATCTTAGATCAGGGAAGCCACCTACTTAAAGAAAAAAAAAACAAACAAACAAAAAGAAGAAAAAAAGAAAAAGGAGAAAAAAATAAAAAATAAACATAACCACACTTCACCCCACGAGTATGGTTGGCAAGTTGCCATGGGTAACTGCCGATTGGCCGGTTGTTCAAAATCCAGCTCACAAAAAAAATGCACAATAATTCCCAAAACACTTAGGGAAGAAGTAGGGAAGTAGAATAAACCGGGGAGATATATATTGGGTTCGCCCTTGTGTTAACCCCATAAATAAAAGAAGTAGGGAGAAAGCTACCAGTCGAAAAGATAAACCTTTAGGTAAGGTCACCTAGGGTCGTAGAAACCCGAAGTCCGTTTTAACAGTCGCCTAGTGAGTCTTTCACTACTTTCACAAGATGCATATCACTTAGAATCATTTTCGAGTCTTGGGCAGGTTGGGTAGCTGTAAAAAGTTATCCCGAAACTCTCAAACTCGAAAAGTGCAAAAAAAATTAGAAAAGAAGAAAAGCAAACAAAATGTATCTTCCCTTTTCAAATAAGTTGAGGACTTGAGCAGTCTGCATTCTGGTAGGCACCTGGGTACTATTGAGTCTTCGTAGTTTAGGACCATAGATGAAATTTTCTATTGTTAATAAATGACTTAGGCCTAAGCGATCTAATCCTAATTTTGATTTTATACATAGCATGAGTTTAATTTTGTTAAGGACTAGCAAATGATAGGCATGGGGATATGATATACATACATCTATTTAGGTTAAAATGCATATTCATGCATGTTCCTAGGCTTAGATTTGCATTTCATGTTATAAATATTACATAACATGCATCATGTTACATTTAGAGTAGTTGTATATATTTTAGGTTAATTAGGTCCTTTTTATGGTCAGGAGAGAAGAAGACTTATTTCAAGGCCTCAGATGGATGATCAAATCGTACGGATCTAATTAAGACGACGATCGGAGTCTAACACCTCCAAAATCGTCTAGATCGAAGAACCATAGCATCATATGAAGTCCGAGGAAGATCAACGGCTAGGGGGCAATGCGACATCCATACAGGTTTCGGATGGAAAATCTGACCGTAAGGATGGATCCGGAGTAACGATCGCAGTCTAGCAGCGCAAGAATCATCTTGATCTGAGCACCATGGAACCCTCTACAAAAGAAACAAGAATGGATGACCCAAATGGCGCCACATGGCGCCATCCAGGCTACCCAACATCGGCTAGCAACAGCACACGCGCACAACCGTAGCCGCACGCAACGCACCGCACACAGCCACAGCTACACATAGTGCACCGCGCATAGCCACAACCGCGCACAGCAGCAACGTAGCGCATGCCAGCGCGTGCACGCACGGCGCGGGGAGCACGGGCGTGTGAAGCGCACAACGTGCGATGCGCATGCCAGTGAAGCGGGTGTCAGCAGGGCGGGCGCAAATCTTCAGCGACGCGGACCTTTAGTGATGCTTGCAGCAGTCACTAGTTGTCTGCGCGTGCCAGAAAATGGAATTGAAGGTTGGATCTTCAGCGACAGCTGCAGCAACGTTTATGGACGTCAGTAATGACTCAGATGCGAATTTGTTCTTCCTCCTCCACTATAAAAGGACCTACCCACCACCATTCCAAACCATCTCTTCCTTTCTTCCTCTCACCACCTCCAAGGCTCTAGAGAGAGCTTGTCCCAAGCCCGAGATGCTCCTCTAGAGTAGAAAACCAAATAGTTTTCCCTTCCCTCGTCCCTATTTGTGGACCATCCTGTGGCTGTCCTCTCACCACCCTTTTGGAAGAAGATCCTCGCTGCAACACCGTCCTGCCCCGTCCTCCATCCTCCGGCTCCATCCTCCTTCGTCCTGCTCCTTACCACCTTCCTCCAAGCGACATCAGAGCAAGTCGTCCTCTGAGCAACCATCGAGGGGGATTTCTCTCATCTCTTTCTATCCTTTTATGCTTTCGTAGTGTAGATTTTCCACTTTCATAGTTGTAACAAACAATTCTTGATAAACAGATGATTGTTTCTCTCTCTCTTCAATTTTTGCAAGTAGATAAAGTTTTCATCAACCTAATCTCTTGCTTGTTAAAAATACCAAAAAAATTAGAAAAGATAAAAACGACCAAAAAGAAATAAAAGTGAAGCACGGATTTCATAAAACCAAATGTTTGCCTCTCCGTGTTCGACCCAGGACTCCCTTGGAGTTTCGGTATAAATTTTATTTGACCACTAGTTTTACAACTATGACGATGGATTACTCGTAACCCCGATTTCAAACTTGCGAAACACATGCGATCAAGGCATGATGTAGGGAAAACGTATGCTACCTTACTAATAGAATTTTAATGTATGAGTTAAATTATGAAGAACATAGGACCTTCCCCAGCCTTAGGATAGCCCTACATACCCTCTTAAACCCTAGCCACCCTTAGATTAGGTCACCTTAGCCTAGAATACCTCAAAACCCTTATTCCAGCCCATAACTAGATGTCCAGGTAGGTTGTTGGACGTCCAGGACCCTTAGACAAAACCCACAGAGCTAGAATCCAATCTGCTAGATTGTTATACATCCAAACAAGGTGTCAGACGTCCAATTTCTACAGAATTCCAAGATAGAACCTCAAATTCACTCTGATTCAACTTTGGGCATCTAGACTAGAGACTTAGACTTCTGATTTTGAAGTATAAGTCATCTTATCGCTAAATTAGACATCTGGAACCCTTCTCCAGTTGCTATTTTTAAAATCAAGCCTAGATCTTGATTTCCTATGCCCCTAAACCCAATTCTACACCCTTGGGAACCTAAATTAAGGTGCCCTAAGCCTAGTACACTACCCTAAGACCTTCCTAAGAATCTAATTAGGTTCTCACTAAGCCCAATTGACTTGGATCTAAGTCAATCACACTTCACCTAGTCAATTGGACTCATAGAGTCCAATTGAGCTCAAACCTCAACCAATAGAAGTCTAATTGGACTCAGTGAAAGTCCAATTGACTCAAGCCTGACCTAACTAGGTACTTTCTCTCCCAATTACACACACATCCACTCAATTAATCTTAGGGTAAGTTTGATTGCACTTATCACATTAGTCATAGGTCTTATAAACCTATTTCTAGAAACCTACAAAGACCTAATTGCCTAGACCTATAGGACTCAACCTAAAACCACCTAGCTAGACCCACACACTCATGAACACACACACACACCACCACTTGGCCGCCCATTCTAAAATTCTCTAGAATGGCCTCCAAGTGGTGCCACCTTGAAAAGCTAAAAACAGTCTTTCAAGTAGTCCACAACCATTCCCATAGGAAGTGGATCTAAGACGACCCATTTCAAATGGGTTGGACAGACACCTTGGGAGCTCTTCTAGAGAGTTCCACAGTTCTCTAGATGAGCCACTTCTTGGTCTATTTAAAGACCATCATGGACGGCCAAAGGACTTCATCAAGATCTTGCATACCATTTCGTGCGCACACACTCACTACAAGCTCCCTCACCTCCATCATCACCACCTTCACGGCCAAGAGCTAGAGCACCTCCACCACCCTCTCAAGAGGTCAAACAACCACCTTGGCCATCCCTCATTCCCCTCCCACCACCTCAGGCCACACAGCCATTGGCGACCACCTCCAATGCCCTATGTTTTGTTAGGTAGTTTCCACATTCTTCATAATTTAAATTATTGTGTTATTATCTGCTAGTATTAGTAGTAATCCTCTACCTTGATGAATGCATGCATAATCTACCTAGATTCATGCATGCATAATTCTTATGTTAGTTAGAATAGTACTTTTCAAGCTTTCATGTACAAGCTTTCCTCTAAACTTAATTGTAATGGGATTTTTTAGGAAATAAAATCACCATTTGCTTGCTATCCGATTCCTGTATATATTGTAATAAAATGTCAGTTCCATAGGATATTAACAAATTAGCAATAGACTCATTTTCTACTAGTCACCATCGTATAGTAGAAATCATGTGAATGCAAACACACACATTCACCTTTGTGATATACTTAATGCACACACATGTTTTCCACGTTAATAATATGACCAATGCATCTTTAACTCGCACCAAACAAACTGGAGTTCGATTCTAAGCAAGTAAAGAACACTAAAATCAAAATCAATTTCGTTTTCACACGCCTCCCTGAGGTCGACTAGGACACAAAGTCTCATTATTTTTGTTGGAATCATGATTTACGCTATACTATGACGCTCTTTCTGAATAAAATACGCATTTTGCAATTGTTAAACAACGAGGAGGTCTTGGAGCAGCCTAGATGATGCCACATGGCATCTTCTGCGCCATCTATATTTAGATGCTTGTAGGGGATGCTATAGATGTTGGATCGGATCGATTTTCACATCGATAGGCAGCGATCGTCGATCCGGATCCATCCGTATGGTTTGATTTTTCATTTGAAGCTATGAACTATATCACCATGTTCCCTAGCCATAGAAATATGTGAATTAATATAAAATTTATACAAGTCAACATAAATGCAACATGATGAATGTTAACCATTATTTACAATGCTAAATGCAATGTTAAGCTTAGGAACTGACATAAGTAGGAATTTTATCATGAATAAATGAGTATTTATCACAGACCTATTACAACATGGCATCAGCTAAAAAGCACTTTCCTAAAAAAATTCTTTTCCATTGGTAGTACAAATTCTTTGTAAAGATCTATTATGACCTTTCAACAAAAATCAGGCGAGACCTTACATAACATTTAGGAATGATTCCAATATCTTTTAAGATGTTTCCTGCACCACGAGGTTCCCTTATGGTAGCTCGTGCAGATCTTCTACAATGGATTAGAAGATCAACTTTGGTGTTTCGTCAACGCCTCGTGTGGCAGTAACTTCTTAAATAAGGATAATGAAAGTGCCTATGAATTATTCAAAGAAATGAGTGAAAATTCATTTAACCATGCATCCATTAATAACTTTGGCAGAACTACAAACCCACAGTTCGATGTTCATGAGATAGGCACTCAATCTATCCTTGTTACCCAAGACTATCATCAAATGCTTGCCCATCAACTCGACCAGATGCAATTAAATTAGAAGAAAATGGAGGAAAGACTTACCACACCCACCCAGGCTCCACATCTGACCTCGCCTAACATTCTAAAGAGAGATAACTTGCACAATATTAATGCTGTTCCTATTGATTATAATCAATTTTCTAAGGCTCCATATACACTTATCCAAATCCCAGCCCCACTGAGAATATTTCTGCCCTCCATGAGCAATTTTGAAATCCCTTCAACTCCAATTGGATGAATTACCTAAATCACTCCTAGACCAATCCAATTTCCTTCCAAAAACAAAATCAATTTGGAGGATATGGGTGGAATTAGACTTTCTATCAACCTAGGCCATCCCAAGAAGACATCAATGCACAGGTTATGAAAACCTTGCAGGGAATGCAAAGTCAACTATCGGATGTAATCCGCGTTGTTACAAATCTACATAATTAGATTGGGGTTACTCTCACTCAGAGACCTGCAGGACATCTACCTTCCTAGCCTATACCCAACCCTATCAATCAAAGGAACCAATACCAGGGAAGGAACTCAAAATAGAACCATACCAATTAGCCTCCAACCAACCCAGCATCACAGCAACCACCAGGTTTTTCGTAGCAACAGGACCACTAACCTCCTCCCAGGAATAACCAAACTGCAAATGCAGTTATATTAAGGAGTGGGAAAACAACCACTGATCCTAGGCCTTCACACCAACCTTATGTAACCCCTATTACTCCCATGCAAGTTGACTCTCCTCCCCCCATTACTTAGGAAGAAAAAGGCATAAAAATCATAAGATTCAAACCCTATTCCTTTTCCTCAAGCACTGCACTCCACTCCCTCTAAGAAAAAGAAATCTGAGCTCTCTCACTAAGATCTCATGGACTCATTTGGGAAAGTTGAGATAAACATCCCCCTCCTAGATGCCATCAAGTATATCCCTGCCTATGCTAAATTTTTGAAAGATATGTGCACTCCAAACTGGCAGGCCAAGAATTTAGGATGGGTGGTCCTTTCTGAGATAGTAAGCTCGGTTGTACAAAGCAAGCTGGCTCTCAAGAAAAAGGACTCGGGTGCACCACTCATTTCGGTTATCATAAATGACACTACCTTTGATTGTGCCCTTCTCGACTTAGGTGACTCTATCAATCTCATTCCCATAGTTTTATTTAAGGAATTCAAGTCCGTGATTTAAAACCCATTGAGGTTACATTACAATTGGCAGACCGATCTACCATTAAACCTCAAGGAATTATCAAGGATGTTATAGTCAAGGTCTGGAATTGTCTATTTCCTGTTGATTTTTTGGTCCTTGACATAGAGGTACCTGAGACACTTAAGAATGCCCTTATTATCTTTAGAAGACCTTTTCTAGCCACTGCAAAAGCTAATATCAATTATCATTGTGGAAAAATGGATATAACTTACAGTGACCGGACCATTTCTCTAGATATTTTCAAGGCTTCCAGGAGGTCCCTTGATCACAATTTTTGAGGACTCTAATGATGAAATGGAAGCAATGATTGTGGAATGCTCTGCTTTGACCACCATTGAACCAGATTTTATTAATTCAGATTCTAAATATGATATTGTGGTCGAAGCAATTTTGGATCAATTAGGGTTTGACCTTTACCCTTCTAATTTTCCTAAGTTATCACTAGACCCACCAACACTAACTTCACCAACCCTTCATCACACTAATTTTTCCACCACTCCCTTTCCCCTGGACCTACTACCTAACCCCTCCAAGTATGGCCTTCATCATGAGCTAAAACCATGGCTAGACTTAGGTCATTCTTCCATTTTTCCAACTCATTTTGATCCCCATATTTCTACTATTCATCTTTTAGGGGATCAAGAAGAAGACATCTTTCATGAGGGCATTCACGTGTCCAATTTTTTACATGACTGTCTGTCTTCTATGCATCACTTCACACTCGGCTGAATGGCGTAAAAGATAGCATTGAATGGGAGGTAACCCATCATTTTTTTCCCTATTTTCTCTCTCTTTCCTTTCCTAGGTTTTAACTATCCTAAACCCGATCGCTTTTTAGTAAGGTGATCTCTTTTCCCTCATAATGCATGAGGACATTGCATATCATAAGCATGGGAGGATGCTTTTAAATTTTGACGATCGATTCAGGATTTTCAAAACCTAAAAATATTCAAAATTTTTTCCTTTTTGCATGTATACTCATAAAAAGAAAAATCATGAAAACTTTTTGAGGAAATTTTGAAATCAAGACTATGGTTGAAGATTCATTTTAAGGAACGATGGGATTTAATCTTTAAAAAGCTAGGGACCAGGATGTGGATTGAATTTTTAGAACTTCTGGGTCAAATTTTAGACTAGATCAAGTATCTTTCTCTAAATTCCACCTAAACTCATGATGATTCAGGTAACTTGATCTCTTTTTACAATCTGGAAACGACTTGGCTTAGTTTTCAACTCAAAAACTTTCATCTCTTGTGAAATTCTTGTGTCAAATTTCACACAAAAGCCCAACACAATCTAAAAACTTTTAAAAAAATTTTAGAAAAGCCCCTCGTTTAGTCTTAGTGAAAATCCAAGGTAGATGATTGATGTAAGTTCCTACCATCAAGAAGGAGGAAAATGCCTCCTTTGAGGGCACGATGTCAACATGTTACTGCCTCAGCGCTACTCCACATCTATATTTCATATCTTTAGACAGAGCATTAAGGTGCA
This sequence comes from Thalassia testudinum, assembly GCA_037157565.1. Classification (NCBI taxonomy): domain Eukaryota; kingdom Viridiplantae; phylum Streptophyta; class Magnoliopsida; order Alismatales; family Hydrocharitaceae; genus Thalassia; species Thalassia testudinum. Next base: position 47,688,005 of record JAZHRO010000078.1, read on the forward strand.
ATTTTGCAACCCTGGTGTCTTGGACAGCGCTCTACCCAAAGCATCAAAGCAAGAACCTGAGTTCTCTTAGAGTGCCCCTTTACACCGCATTGTGTTTTGGGGTTGTAAGCTCATGGGGGTGTCTTGGATGGTACTATCTCAAAGTACTAGCACTAGAGCCACCTTGAGGATTGGTAACAAGAGTGATGATCCCAACACATCTGTTTTAGGATTAAGGTAGGAATAAGCATGGGAGAAATTAAAAAAGAAATGACCTTATAAAGTTGGCATTCACAAAGCACTGACACAAGATTTTAAAGGTTATGCAAGTTGCAAGTCAAATTCAAGAGCCAAGGAAATCCTAACTGCAAAACGATTTTGGGTCATTTGAATTAACAAGGAATTAACTTGTGAATTTCTGAGAGATACATTGATCCCGATTCATTTAACTCTTGGATCCAAAGATGAATCACAATGTTTTATCTTTAATAAATCATGTACCTTTCATGTTTCCAATCAAGCAAAGTCTCGTAATTTTCTTCTCCTCAAAAGTGAAAAAATTAGTCATTCCCAAAAATCCATTTTTTGAAAATAGTTTTGCTAAGAGACTAGCAAAAGAGGCATGGGGGTGTGATAAGCGTCAGTCTATCATCATTCGTATGCCCTAAAACAGATCTAGCTCATAGGGTTTTAACTCTACAAATAGGTTTTCAGGTTACATTTAGGCATTCACCTAGAATAAGCATGCATTGCATTTTATTGTCTTTTTGATATGCTTATTTATGTGTTATGGATAAGCGAGAGTCAAATCCCATAAACCTTGGCACTTAAAAAGGCAGAAGATGAAGGAGAAGCTTAAATCAGCTGGGTCTTAACTGGATCCAGCTCATCCCAGCTGAATCCCAACTCATTCTAGCTGGGTCAACCTATCCTTAGCTCCATTCAGCTCATCTCAGCTGAATGGTAACTCAAGCTAGTTTACCTTAGATCCATTCAGCTCACCTCAGCTGGATAGCAGCTTAAACTAACTCAAATCAGTTGATACCAACCCCATGTTAGCTCCTCTCAGCTCCAGTCAGTCCATGGAAGCTCTATGTGACTAGGCTTAGCTACTACCATCAACTAGCTAAGCCTAGTCAGCTGAAAAAGTCCTCAACCAGCTCAGGCCAGCTCATAGTCCAGCTCCCTAAGACTCAACTCAGCTCAACTTGATTTAGCTTAGCTACTTGACCTAAGCTAGCTACTCCAGCTAGCTAGGTAGTCTTTGAGAAGACCAGATTTAGCTCACCTTAGATCATATCAGCAGAAGCCTACCCATCTTAGTTTGGCTTAGTAGCTAGCAAAGAACTAGCTAGCTAACGAGCTTAAATGCAGTCCTCTTCAACTTTAGCCAGCTTTAGTGCAGCTCGTTATAGCTCCTCTTTAGCTCGTCAAGCTAAAACCCTAGCTCTCCTACCTCCTACTCTACTCTCAACTAGCTAAACTAACTTGGCTAGCTTAGCTAACTTGAGCTCCACCTCCATGGCCATCAAACCTAACCCTAATTCCCATCTACTTAGCTCCACCAAATAGTCCACCTAGTCTCTCCTACTCCCATTCTCTTTTGGCACCAAAACACCCACATCTCTTCATCCATCGCCACCTCTAAAAGGCACCTACAAAGTGGTGCCAAAAACACCCCTAACTACCCCCCCCCTTTGGTACCAGCTTTTCCCTCCAAAAATCCCTTCATCTCACCCTTACACCTACCCCTTCAATCCATCTTACCCATACACCTAACCACCCTTGTAGAAGCAACCCTCTTTGGAGCCAAAACAAGGTGGTTAAACACCACCTTGGCTGGACACCAAGGGGTAGTTTCTCCCCTTAACTACCCCCTCCCAACTCTTCATTTGGAGCCAACTTACCTCTCCCCTTGGATCCTACAACCACCCCCCAAATCCAATCCTAACCCTCCATCTCAAAGGGCATGCCAACCCTTTCTTCCTACCCTATATCTACCCCATCTAACCACTACCATATCCCCATCCTTGATTACTACAACTCCACCCATACCCACTATACTTACAGCCAAGGAAGGAGAAGAGAAGAAGATAAATAGGGAACCTACTTGGCCCCTTGGTGCATTCTTCCTCTTTCTTCTTCTCCCTTATGCCATAACAAGGAGGAAGCTTTCTTCTAAAGGGGGACGACCAAACAAGGAGGAGCAGCATGGTGGTGGATGTCCACCTTGGAGGAACACTAGGAGGAATATCAACTTAGAGGCTAGGAGAAGCTCTTTTCAAGCCCAAGAGCTGTTGTGATTGGAGCAAGAGTTATCTCCATCATCTTTGGAGGACACTTTTCTTCTTCTTTATCTTTCTTTGTATTAGCTAGTGTTTTTCGCATTTTCTTGTAAGAAGCATTCAATTACTTGTCTTCTACTTTGCTAGTAATACAAAGATTTTAGTTGCCTTCACTTTCCTTTTCTTCAGTTTTCCATATAGTGTGTTTTCTTGTTTCTAGTAGTTTTAGTGCAACACTTCTCTTCTAATTATTACCCTAGGTGCACTTGCCTAAGGTGAGCTTAGAAGAGAAGAAATTTCTTGTCACTTACATTTAGTTGATAAGCGTAGTCTTTAGCGTAATCATTCTCGCATTTTCTATGCCTGTTATTTGAAAACCTAAAAACAACAAAAATCAAAATTACAAAAAGAAGTGTGGATTGGAGAGGCAAGAGAGAGAACCATCTTATTGACTGACAAATTGACCTTCTTGGATGACCCTAGATACTTCACTATCTAGGAATATAAATTTTAAAAGCGATCGATTTTATATGTTGCAACGACACTATTTCGCATATTTAACAAATTGCGTAATATCGCTATCAAAACCCTAGGTTAGAAATTGGTCGTTTGATTGTCCCTCCACCCACTTCACCAACCCACATAAAAAAAATAAAAAAATATTTCTGATCTAATTGTGAGATTTACTTAAAATACACACTTATACACCCACACACTTAAGGCTCACCTCTTTTGTTTGATTTAATCACTTAACCGAGGATCCAATCTGTAGACCTGGTACACCAGTACTAACTATATAGATAAGTGATTAGACATCAGTATCACTACGACAAAAAAGATCAAATGTGATATTTAATTAAATTTAATATCACCATCTTTAATGACGTTAATAAATTAACGTAATCAAAATAATAAAAATAATATAACCTGATATTATTTTAATTAAATATCATTTAAAAAAATTAAATGCAAACATTAAAAAAAACTTTTCCCTCCACCCCCACTCCCGGGAAAAAATTTCCCCCCTCCACCCCCGTCCCAACCTTTTCCCTTCCCTCAATCAAATCCAAAACTCTTTTCCTAATTAAATCCCTCCCCAGATCCGCCCCCCCTAATCCCTCTCTCCCTCCCCATCTAAACTTCATCCGCATTTACCCAGCACTCTCGCCCTCTCCGCCTGGCAAGCACTCTCACTCTCCTCTGTCTGCCTCGGTCGCGTTCACCCTCCTCCTCCTGATTGACGCGCTTGCCCTATTTCGCCTCGTCGTCGCACTCACCCCCCTCTTCCTCATCCTCGTCATCATTGACACGCTTGCCCCCTTCTGCCTTGTCCACGTCATCATCGTCACGCTCGCCCCCCTCTCCGGCCACAGGCCACTTCCACCACCCTCCTCAAAGGTGAGCTCTCTCAACCCTTCTCTCTGATGACCCTCCATGACCCTCCCTTCCTCCCTCAGCCGTGATCCCCACCAACGCCCCACCGCCCTCCTCCCTTTTTCAGCCTCCCCCTCGAAAGAACTAAAGGATAGATTTTGAGTTGTATTTTTTCAGACAGTCACTGGTTAAATGCAGAAGTTCACAACTTGTATGCGGCAATCATTTACTTTGATGAGAAAAGTGTTCGCCTGGTGGCAGAATTACAAATGTGAATGGTCATGGAAATATGTCACATGCCAAATCTTTCAATGGTCATACTCTACAAATGTGAGCCCCACTGTCGGATTTCAATTTTTCTGATGGTGGACAAATTCTACATGTAGAGGTGTAGTTATCGCAAACCTAAACAAGAAGCCCATTCTGTTGCACACCGAATATGCTCTCAGATCAGGGAAACTGTGGGAATGGGGGAGAGGGGAGGGGAGTGGAGTGGTGAGTGACAGGTGGAGGGGAAGGGCCTTCGAGGCGTAGATGGGAAGGAGAGAAGCAAGCTTACAATTAGCAGAGGGAGTGCTAGGCGATGGGTGAGGAAGGATGATAATATGGAAGATGGTCACATGATGGTGGGGATGAATGTGAAAAAATTTGAGCTATTGAGAGAATCAAACTACTCATGTCTCATGATCCATACCCGATGGGCTACAGCTCCATTTTTCCTTCAGAAATAACTAAATGCAGTGATAGCATCTTCGATGTCTATTGGAAATAAATCTGAAAGGGAAGTGCAGACTAACCTCCTGTCAATAGTCAGTAGCATGGTGCTTCCTTGTGTGCAACTCCATGGAGAAGGTAATCCACTCATCTGCATGAAGAGGAATAAGCTCTAGGAAGAAAGCACCAACTCTGCCCCTCTAGAATGAGTGTGAAATTCAAGTATATAAAAGGACTCATTACTCAGTTTTATATAGGCTGCTAAAGTGTGGGCATGTTTGATCTAGATCTTACACTGCATTTGCATTTGCTTCTTGAAATTATCTGTGATTATTTTAATTTCTAGGCCAGTATTATGGTAAGGAATATTAAAATATGAACACCTTTAAAAAAATAAAATAGAATAAAAAGTGAACATCCATTTTAGATTTTACAGATATTTCTTCATAGAATGGTGTATAAAATATGTTTTACACTGCAGCATACTTTCTTCCGTCTTACCTTATTATTATCTATTGTAGATGAATTCTCTTACATCATTGTTAAGTATGTCATCAACTTCCTGACAACGAAAGCAAGCACTGGTCACATGAGGCAAGGAGATTTCATGCCAAAACACCCCTTAGCCAGTCGGTGGCAGATGTTGGGTGTGAGCCAATCTTGCACATGAGACATTTTCAAGTTTGCTGAACTGGATCCTTCTCTACAGTATTCCTTTCGTAGTTGCATCTTTAACAGTGTCACAGCTTGTTCTCTAAAATGCACTTCATCATGAACTTACAAGAAAGTGCATGGATTTGTGCAGTGGCCCCAACCAGGATTTTGAATTCATTTTCAAAAAAATAAATTTTTTGAATTAAAATGACCAAGCAAAATATTGTTTATATAATGTATCTAATAATATGTTTCAGTTAGCTACGTGCATCCAATTTTAGTCCACATCCAATTTTAGTCCACTCTACTTGGCAAGCTCTTGGTTATTTTTGGCCTATAAAAGGGATAAAAAGGAAAAAAAAAAGGATGGCCGTGATATGCTTTGCACTCCTTGGTTTGATTAATACAAAATTTGTGTTTGACTGATCAAAACCTTGATAAGGCTTGTTTAATGTCTTAGACCATACAAATCCTTATCAAAAAAACCCTACTTATAAATATGCTTGTCAAACTTTATGAAAAATAGAAATTAATTGGAATAAGGAAAATGTCTTCGATGTAATGGAACATATGGGAACAGAGGTTGCTTATGATAATCAATGTTCGTTCCACATCATTCTTTTTGGATCAGATGGCTGATAGGGAGAGTAGGCTCTATTTTCTTTGGCAACAGGAAGTTTAACCAAGTCTTTCGTAAGAAGTTAGCACACATCCTAGGTAATGATAATGTTCGGTTGCATTTATTCTTCCATACTTGTATGAATGTTATGCGGATATCTTTATGTATGAACATTATGTGGATTCATAAAGGCTACAGTTGTGAAATAGGTTGAATCTGCATTTTACACCTAGCATAGCATATTGGCTGGATATACTGGCCTTTTATGTACATAATTTGATACTATATCACTTTTGAGTCTGCTTTGTGGAAGGGGGACAAAAATAATTATTTGACTCTCTCTAATCTTACTATTAATCAAAAATCTTTTTTCACTGGATTGAATATTGCCAGCATAACTTGGGCTTTCATGAAAGTTTAACCTGGCAAAGCAACATTTCTATGGAAATTTTTATTTCTTTACTAAATCAGCCATTGAACTCCTCTAAGTTCCTGATCATTTTCCAGTACATGACTCATTTCTTGATTCTGTTCCCTTTTTCCAGGCCACAAAAGAACTTCCAGAGAAGCTTGTTCATCAAGTCTTTAATTATCCAAACGAAGAATGGTGAACTTATACCATGAGTGAATCATCAAACTACTTCGAGGTATCATTTGTGTCGGTCCCCTATTGAACCCATTATCCTTTGCAAATAATAAAAGCATGGGTTTATTGTACCATGGGAAGAAAATTATTGTCAGGTGACAGGAGAATGTGTTGGTTCTGGTCTTTTGACCAGTTTTGTAGTAAAGATGATCACTAATTCGGGCAGTTTTCTTCTCCCTCTAAAGTAGGCAAACTGAATGTCATGTGCATCTTGGATATATATGATTCATATGAAAGAAAATCATCAGTAGCAGCCAATGATCTCTTATAGGAAGTGAAGATATTTGCAGCTGAGGTTCTTATTTGCATTTTCCTTGGAAGCAGCAACTACCCACCGTGCTTGTGTCCTGTTCAAACAGTTGTAAATTTTTGGAAGCGGTGTTTGTTTTTACCCATAACTATTGTACAAAACCCTGTTGCTTTATTGCTATACAATAACAGTTCTGTGATGTATGGTGTCATCTAGTTTATTTTCCTGCATATATTTTAAGCTTTTGTAATTAACCTATTTCTCATTTCGATTAGTTTCCCTATGTTTGCATGCTCGTTTGCATGACTAGCAAGCCAGACAACTCGTAATCTACTTGTTTGTTTACCTAAAATCAGGTGCAACATTGGTACTGGACATGACAGTCTATTTAGTTGTTTTCTAAGTAATCGAATTTAAATGGATAAATTCTTTCTAGGTATTGTTAGTTAACATAATTGGTTCGATGAGACGAGGCCCCAAGGGACATCAGACCTGTAGATGGGCATTCTAGGCTTACCCTTTCTCGCAGGTGATGATCTCTAGCTCTTTTTTAAATTACGTCAATATAGAATATGTAAGAGGATGTTTAAACGTTATTAAAAATTACATAAGATGATGTTTAAATGTTGATGAAAGTTATCAAAAATGACGTTTAAACATCATAGTAGGATAAATAAGATGATATTTTAACATCATTAAAATGGATATTATATGACATTTAAATATCTTCAAGAGGTACATAAGGTAATATTTAAACGTTAATATAAAATATATAAGAGGATGTTTAAATGTTATTAAAAATTATATAAGGTGATATTTAAGCGTTGTGAAAGTTACTTAAAACGACACTTAAATATCATAATATGATAATTAAGGTGATGTGTTAACGTCATTAAAAGGGGTATAACATGTTTAAATGTCTTCAAAAGTTACGTAAGGTAACATTAAACGTCAATATAGAATAGGTAACAGGACGTTTAAACGTTATTAAAAGTTACATAAGATAATGTTTAAGCGTCGATGAAAGTTACCTAAAATGACACTTAAATATCATAGTAGGATAAATAAGGTGACGTTTTAATGTCACTAAAAGGGATATGAAATGATGTTTAAATGTCTTCAAAAGGTGCATAAGGTAAAATTTAAACGTCAATATAGCATACGTAAGATGACGCTTAAACGTTGTTAACAGTTATATAAGATGACGTTTAAATGTCTTTCAAAGCAATCTAAAGTAACATTTAAACATCACAGTAGGATACATAAGGAGACGTTTAAACGTCGCTAAAGATTTTGTAAAAACTTAAGAAAAAGTTAAAGTAATGTTTAAATGTCTTCGAAATTACTTAATGTGACATTTAAACGTTATCTTATGTAAGATATGGTGACGTTTAAACGTTTTCGTAGTTATTATTTGGTTACATTTTAACGTCGTTGAAAGATATCTAAGACGATGTTTGCATACGTTTGGTTACGTGGTGGGACTTTTAAGAGACATTTAAACATCACCTTAGATGTTATAGGCGACGTTTATTTAACGTCAACAGAATTCTTTTAGGTAACGTTTGATTTTCGACGTCAATATAGACCTAAGACGATGCACCTAAGGAGATGTTCATGGTGACATTTTTTTAACGTTTACAAAAACTTATGGCAACATTTATTTCACTTATAGTGACGTTAAATAAACGTTACCTTAAGTCTCTGTTGTTGTAGTGAATAGGCTAAATCATTTTGTGTGCCTTAATTAGTGGTGCAATAGGCCAATTGATTGATCTATTTGAGTCGCACCACTTTACTTAAAATTGATTCATCCAATAGCTACCCCATAGGAGTCAATTTTAGGGATTGAACCAGGCACTCCATATTCTTTCTGAGTACTAAAGGAATATATCATCACCTGTGATTTCAAAACTTGGTGTGTCTTACAAAACCTTGTCTAAATATACCTAAAGTTGAATCTTGAAAGCTACTAAAGTAAGATTTGAACCTTAAAATACATCACACCCAAAATAATCTTACTTGAAAACCCTGGTTTTGCACGCACACACATTGAAATTGATTTTTAAGGGCACAACCTATCTAAAAGGTCCATCACATTCCCAAGTACATTCAAACCTAAGCCTAATTAAAATCGAGTAGACGTGGCCTTAAGGTTTGACTCGCTCTTTGAGGTCCAGATCAAGATTATTTTCGATTAATCTGCTTTTATCAATCCATCTAATGTCTAGCTAGGGGAGTAACGTCAAACGACCGTGATTGCAGGGTATCAAAGGAACCCAATGCGCAAGTCAAAGGAAGAACTTTCTCCCCAATCCCTCCCTTTAACTGGTTGGATTAACCAGATAAAAGTAGACTAAATCATTTATAATCTTAGGATGGGTTCTGAGAGTTTGTAGATTTTTAGGCTATCCCACCTAAGGACAGGTTTGATTATTTGTACTGTAGGATTCATTTCCTTTCTTTTCCCTCCCATATCTCCATGTATTGTTCCACATCCTATACGCACTTCCAATCTTACCCTCCTATGACCACTTACCCCAAGATGATCATTATCTCAACCAGACCTATTCTTACCCATCCACTAGTTGGGATAATCTCGATTGGGGATACAATTTCGAACCTCAGTGTCCAGAGCCTAACCCTGGACATCAAGACTATGATTATTATCCTTCTCACGCCTATACTGATTATAGATTTCCACCCTTTGACGAACAACCTAATACGACCTACGAACAAGAAGGATATGCTGATTACAACCCTTACCCTCTACAAGATTACACTGCATATAGGTCACCACCCCTCTATGAACAACTCAAAATGACCTAGTATCAGGGAGGGCCCCAAGAAGCTCAATTCCTTGATTCCCCTGGACTGAACCCAAACCCATCTAACCCTAAATCGAGCCATTTGATTCAGGTAAACCAAGTCCAAGATAAGGTGTTGGCTAACTTGAGAAACACCATTCAATCTTTTGAAGCTCAGCCAACACCCCACACTTAAGAATTGTAGCCCCTGGTTCAAATGATTGACGATCTTAACAAGTCTTTATTGGATTGGCTCCAAGATGTTGAGGATAAGGGCCCAGGTGAGTCATTCGTTGGGAAATTGTCAAGGTTGAGGATGAAATTTGTGGTTACTCTAGTCCAATCTTAGGATGATTCTCAGGATGAACCACCTTCAAGAGTGCCAATGTCAGAATCCGTTCAAGCACTTGTAGGGGGCATACTTTTTACGAGAGTTGCGATGACAAGGTTGGATCTAAGTAACCAATTATCATATATCGATTTCTTCACCCGAGATCCTCAAATTAGGAAGCGAAAAATGTCTCTGCTGATCGAGGAATAACAAATGATTATGAGACATACAAAAGTAAGGATCAGGAATTATTTGATTCTGAGGGTGAAGATCTTTATGTACAGTCTCGCTAGAGTTTGACGAAAATAATTTTAGTGAGGCAAACAGGCTCGAGGAGTATGATGAATTATTTGAAGGCCTAATAATGAAAGTTTGTGATTCTCTTAGGGCTGACATGGAGGATTCAGATCCTGTTTTAATAGATGATTTAATCAATAGCCTCATTCCTCAATCATACCATGTTGAGCATAATGATGACTCTATTTTTGAGATCACCAAACTCAAGTCAATTCTGATTTAGCCACAAATTTTGGAGTTGGATATTTTATACGGGTTTGATGACACTTTTGAGGTCCCAAAAACTTTGATTTTGGAGGATAGGAATTGGGAGATGACAATTTGGGTAGCCAATTCAAGGGGAGACAAAAATATAGATTTAAGGGTTCCTATTTGCCTCAAACCACCTACTTTTCACCAGGACCCTTATGACAATTTTGATTCTGAAGATGTGAAACCCAAATATAGAATAATTGATTATATTTTTAAGCTAAATTCTACATGGACAAACAAGCCCATTGATTTAGACCTATCTATTGTTCGACATTGTAGACTTAGGTTGTGATGATAATGTCATTATCAGCCATAACTAGCTTTAATTAGTCACAATCAAGACACAATTTCTCCTACATAACCACTGGAGAGCTATAATTCATTGCATATCCTTTCTGAGAAGAATGCTTTAAATCAGGGTTAAATCTGCAGTTTTAATAGATGATCATGAATGCAGAATAATCATGGAGTTTCTCAGGGGTTAAATGAAGGTCAAATGTTCATTAATGACCAACAAGAGGGTCCGTACAGACAGAAATGGGTTTTCATGCACTTCAAGAGTCAAAATGACACCCAAAACCCTAATTTCTGACCCACTTAAATAATAGAAGTTCTGGTCAGGATAAATTTTATCTAAACCTTTTAAAAATCATATAAAAATATCATAAGGTTTGGTATACTTTATTTGACCATTGGAACCTATTTTGACCTAAAATAGAGTCTCAGATAGGAAGTTGCCCTAATTTGGGTTTCTACATAAATTACCTAGTCAAACTTGGTCAAAACCAAAATTTGACTTTACCATCAGATTCCTTGGGTTCAAATTAGGTTTGTACCAAAATTTGGGCCCAATCAGAGATCATCTTAACCTAGTTTGCACTTTAGTCTAATCTGATTCTTTTTCTCTCAAATAAGCCCCAAGCTTTTGAAATCCTTGTGAATAGCCCCCTAACTTTGTCATCTTCTTCTCATTTAAGTCCCTACCGCCATGGCCGTGTGAACATAGCTTACCACCAACTTTCAATCGAGTTCTCCCTGATTTCACGCCAAATCTCTTCCAAAATTGGAAGGACTCCTGAGAAGATTCTCTTCAATTTGAGCCACAACTTAAGCTCTAATTCTTACCCAAAACCTAATACGAACCATTTGAAATCAAGGGTTTCCTATTTCACGAAGGTCTCAAGCTTCCAAGCTTGGTTTCCAAGCTTAGAATGCCCCCCTGAGGCTTATAAAAGATCCCCTGATGCAAACCTCACCTCCTTAGCTTGGTTTGGACCAGAAATCTCACTTCTTCCTCTCTCTCTGGCCGAACTCTCCACAAGCTTTGGAGAGCTTCTCCATCCACCCTCTTCACTGGCCGCCACAGACCACAGTCAGTCGGTTCTTCTTCCCCAAGTCTTCTGTGCCTTGCAATACCAACAGGCGTCACTTTCCTCATCTTCCACGCCACTTCTTCCCCACCGGAGGCTTCGTCTTCTCCGAGTCCGACGTACCCCCAGCAAGGGCATTTCCCCCTTTCCTATGTTAGCTTAGGTTAGTTAGGTCCCTTTCTTCCTTTACTCCCTTTCTATCTCCTTTATTACTCAACTCAACCACCGATACGCCGTCCACCCGTCATCTTCCTCCTCTCCAACCGCACCTCTGGCAAGTCCTCCACACCTCCACAATCCACCAAACAACTCTCCATCAAGTCCACAAGCTCCACCTCACCCTCGCAAACAAAACCTCTCAAGAAATTGAGGGGATTGTCCGTCCACATGACCCACAGAACACCACCTCTACTATGCTTCATTTCTGACTTCGCCTGATCTCATCCACTCATGAGACGCCCCACGAACGCAGCCATCACCTTCCACACCCTACGACGATCCTCCTGAGCATTTTAAGGAGGGCTTATAGTCCATATTTCATGTTTTAGGTCCCCTACCGGAGCCCCGTCGCTGTGCCATCTTCTCTGGCCTTGTTCATTGAGTCGCAACCGTGTTCTTCATCAAATTCACTCCCAGGTCGTGTGGCATGACTCCAGTTCCATGCCCAGTTCCTCAAGTAGAGCCTCCAATTGTGGGTGTGCACCAATTGAACGAATCATCCACAGTAGTTGCATGCAAGCGAAGAAGCTATGGGGATAGTCCTACATCAGGCATGGAAGAATGGTTGCACCACTTAAATTATTTTTTGTGCTTTCAACTATCGCCCAGACATTGAGGGGTTGGGTCCCCCCTCACATATGCCTGCATACCTCGGCTACTCGCACACCTGGTAGTCTTGGTCCCTTGTACTCAACCTAATAACCCGATTGAGATCCGATTATACCTGGGGTTTGAGAGAGAAGACGAAGAGAAATTTGTGAGAGTGGGGGAGGGTTTTGCTCTCTTGGTCTTGTGTGTGTTGGCCAACACTTAGTCACTAGGGGAGTCCCTTGTTTGCTGTGAAGGGAAGACGAGGCTTTGAAGAGAAAAAGAAGAGAAGGCAAGCTGAAGAGAAGAAGAAGAAAAGGCTTAAAAGCCTTGTTCCCGTGCTTACTGATGAACACTTAAGCCGTCTGCTAGCTTATCTCTGTCGTCTGATCACTGTAGCATTCAAGCTGCTGTTGGGTTATTTGGTTTAATTGAAATGTCTGATATGCATGCTTGATTAGGGCTAATAATTGGTGATTCAAATCACCATTATTTTGTCTTGATCTCTTTTTATCATAGTGAACTCTTGAAATACTCTTGCTTAGTATTGAATATCATTTGAGTATATTGTTATTCATAAAATATCTTATATCTCTATTTATACCCAATTAATTTGTACCCACATTTGCTTCCTGTGTTCGACCTCGGACTTCATTGTAGATTCTGAGTTATAAATTTTATTTGTTTTCGAGTGATTTCGAATTGCTGCGACGATTACATCCTTTAAAACATCAATTTCACCGTGATAATCAGGTTGCACACCACAAAACTGTAGGCCTGACCCTGCATGGACAATAATCTCCAATTTTGGGTGATTTTCATCTAGAACCTTAAAACTACTCGACCCTGGGGCATGGGACTGCATCATAACCTGGTCCATATTTGTGGACATTCTCTGCTGGAAGGTCTAAGGATTAATCTTTTTTTCCAAATCCTTACCCGCTATGCTAATTCTTGTACTTCTTTCCCTTGTTTGTATAGTGTGCATAGTTGAAGGCAATAAACTTAGCAATTGTGTATATTCTCTACAGAGCTGACCGGATCCATCACTAAATTCAGGTGATATTCTATTTTCCCGCTCCTTTTCATGCCTTTATTTTACAATGAGGACATTGCATCAGCTAGGCATGGGGGGGTGGATACTTAATCCTGAAATTATTTTATTAGGTCCATAGGATTCTTTTACTTTCCTTATTTTAAAAAGATAAAAAATCTAAAAAAAAAGTTTAGAGAATTAAGAGAAGAGAACTTAAGCATTAAGAGTTTTTCGATTTTAGGAAATGATACTTTAGGGCTTGAGCACTTAGATTCTCTGACTCAGGTGACCACTAAAATGTAGACCCATTTCTCAAGTCCTCACCAACTTTAAGTTATTTCAATTGGTTAAATAAATTGGGGTGATAAGTATATGACTTATCAACCCACCCTCTGATTTAAGGGGACTTATAGTGTAAGCATCTACACATTATCTGCACTGACTCACTTTTTATGGTTTTAATGCAAATTGGGTAGCGAAATTAACTTTCTAGGGTGATATGGCTGGCAAATTATCGTGAATAACTCCCCATTGGCTAGTTGTCTAGAACCCAATCACATGACCATTCTATTTGACTATTGGCTTTAGATAAATCTTAGATTAAGAAAGCCACTTGCTTAAAAGAAAAAGGAAGAAAAGAAAAATTCTCAAAAAGAAAAGAAAAAAAATGAAAAATAGAAAATAAGAAAAAAATAAATAACCCACACTTCACCGCACAGGTATGGCTAGCAAGTTACTGTGGGTAACCCTCCATTACTTGGTTGGCTAAAACCTAGCCCAAAAAAATGCATAAATAATTCCTAAACACTTAAGAAGAAGTGGGGAAGTAGAACAAGCTAGGGAGATAGACACTGGATTTGCCCTTGTGTTGATCCTATAAAAAGAAAAAAAAGTAGGGAGAAAGCTACCGATAGAAAAAGATAAACCTTTAGGCAGAAATTTTTTTTAAGGGTTACCTATGGTTGTAGAAATCTGGAGTCTATTCTAATTGTTGATTAGTGAGTCTATCACATTTACACAATAAGATGCTTAGTACTTAGAGTTCTTTTCGAGCTTGGGTGGTTGGGTAGCCGTAGAAAGCTACCTTGAAACTCTAGACTTAAAAATCCCAAAAAATTAGAAAAGAAGAAAAAGAAAAAAAATGTATTTACTTTTGAATAAGGTGAGGGCTTGGGCGGTCAATATTTTGGCAAGCACTAAGGCCCTGTTGAGTCTTTGTTGTTTAGGTCTTTACTATAAATTTTTTATTGTTGAGAAATAACTATTGCATAAGTAATTTGATCCTAATTTTTTTTATACATAGCATTTAGTTTAATTTTGCTAGGGACTAGCAAAAGATAAACATGGGGGTGTGATAAATCTACATTTATCCATGTTAATTTCCCTACTTATGCATGTTCCTAGGCTTATAGAAGTATCATGCATTATAAATATTGCATAACATGCACCATTATGCATTTAGAATAATTTCTATAAATTATGTATTAATTCACCTCTTTTTGTGGCTAGGGGATAAGGCGATATATTTTGGGGCTTTGGATTGAAGATCCAACCATACGGATCTGATCAGGATGGTGATTGGAGTCCAACATCTCCAAAATCATCCCAATCGGACTTCCGTAGCATCATACCCAATCGGACTTTTGTAGCATCATATGTAGTCTGAGGAAGATCAGAGAATAAGGGACAAGGTGACACAAATTCGAACTTCAGATGACAAATCCAACCACATGGATGGGTTTGGTTCGACGATTGCAACCCAATGATGCAAAAATTGGTCCAATCCGACATTTTTGGTGTCATCTACAAGTAGAGAAAAATGGATGGCCATGATGGCTCCATGTGGCGTCATCATAGCCATCCAAAGCCCCTAGAAACGCCCACAACCCTTCCTCTTCATCTGAGCAATCAGTCTTGGCCGTTCGATTCTCATCCAACAGCTGAGAAGATCTCTAGCACAACCCTCCTTCAACCTCTGAAGGCGCCTTCAACGCACGATCTTATCCACGACCTTTTGCGAGCCTTGCCACAATGTACAAGGTGCTGTAGTGAAGCGAGCGACTCGCGTTTGAGTCTTAGAGTGCGGATTCAATTCGTGGGGGAGCGTAAAGTGAAAATTCAGTCGTTGGATGATGATCGAGCACCGGCGAATGTGGCGACATGGCACGACAGATGAGCGTTGGATGAGCACATGCGATCTGACATGCGTCTGCATGCGCAATTTGACATGCCTTCTCAGCAGCGCATGAGGTGTGCGATCATAGTCGTTGATCCATGATCCAATGGTTGTGGTTGCATGTGTGCAATCTAAATGCTCGTGCTTCTGAAGCAGCGATAGCGCACATGATCTACGCCATCCGATCTCCATCAGATGACCCTGATGAGGCCATGTACTTGCGGCGATTGGATGAAACATGGCCAACGATTGAAGCAGGTGAGATCAGATTAGAGCCGTCTGATCTTGATCTGATGGCCTACAAGCCACACGTGCCAATGGTTACGCTCCCTTTAGTAACGCTTATATGCATCCCTAACAATTTTATATTAATTCTAAAGGCCTTGAAATGACCCTTATGCTCCCATTTCGTCACCTATAAATAGCCTACCCCCTCCACTTCATCCATTCCTTTCCCTTCTTATCCCCTCCTAAGCTCAAGAGAACCAATCTAGACCTTGTTCCATTCCTGGGATGCTCCACTAGGTTCTTAAGAATAATTTTTATCCGTCTTTCTCACCCACCCCACTTCGAAAATCGGATCCCGTGCTGGCATCGTCCTGCTTCTCATCCCTGTCTTTCAGCTCTGTCCCCCTTCTTCCAACTTTCCATCTCCGTCTTCTAGGCACCAATAGCATGGCTCGTTCTCCAAGCGACTGTCGAGGAGGATTTCTTCTCTCTTTATTCTTTTTACTGCTTTCTCTAGTGTAAATTTAATTTGTGTAATGAACATTATTCTTCTTAGATAAAGTTTCCCTCTTTTCTCTCTCTTATTCTTTCTCTTTCTTCTATTAATTATTCTTTAAGTAGAGTAGCTCTCGTAGATTGATTTCAACCGGCTATTCTACTTTGTGATAATAATTTCCAAATGCGGTCTCTAATCAAACGTTCGCTTCCCCATGTTCGACCCGAGACTCACTTTGAGTTTCAGTAAATTATTTGATAGCGAATTTTCTACAATGCAATACTTGAAAATATTTATCACATGAAATATTTGCTCATCACTGACCATATTGGACTTTCCCAACCGATGAATGAATCTTTCCTTGATGAGCACCTTAAGGCGATACATGTGGCAAGTGGACCTTGGTATGCTGCTATTGCTAATTACCTTGCCTCTGGCTCTCTTCCCGGTGGCCGACCTAAAAACTAGTGCGAGTGTCTCATTTGTAAGGCAAAGTATTATTTCTGGGATAATCCACTTCCTTTTAGATTAGGTGCTGACCAGATTATCCATTGCTGTGTTCCTGACAACTTCTCTGGTGTGCCATCCTTTCACCATGATTAGTCCTGCGGAGGCCATTTTTCAAGGAGGAAAATAGCAGCGAAGGTGTTGTAATGTGGATTCTTTTGGCCCTCCCTTTATCAGGATGCACACAATTATGCTAAGCACTGCACTAGGTGCCAATCGCTAGGGCTAATGTCACACCACGAGATGATGCCCTTACAACCCATCCTACCTGCAAAGATCTTTGATATTTGGGGAATAGATGTTTTGGGTCCCTTTGCTCATCCAAAACTTTAAGTAAATTCTCATTGCCATTGATTATGTCTTGAAATGGATTGAGGCTATTCCTGCGCGCCGTGCCGACTATGTTGTCACAACCAAATTTGTGTTTGCACATTTTGGGATCCCTCCGGCCATCATTTCGGATGGAGGAACCCATTTCACACATTCATCTTTCCAAGCAGTTCTAAGGAAGTACAGAGTTCACCACTGTATTCATCTTCGTACCATCCACAAATGAATGGCAAGGGTGAGGTGTCGAACCGACAGATTAAGCAAATTCACTAAAAAATGGTTCATCTTGACCTTAAGGATTGATTTGACATGCTGACTGATGCCTTATGGCCATATCGAACCACCTTCAAGGCTCCCCTGGGTATGTCGCCGTACAGGATTGTTTTTGGGAAGCCCTGTTATTTGCCCATTGGGTTGGAGCACCGCACTTATTGGGCAGTTTGCCAATGTAACCTTGACCTAGAACTATGTGGTCGAGAATGAAAAATCCAACTCTAGGAATTAGAATAATTAAGACATGAGGCCTATGACTATGCTTTGACCTTTAAACAATGAATCAAGGCCTTTCATGATAGCTGCATTCGATGAAAGGAGTTTGAGTCATCACAGCAAGTTTAGCTTTATAATGCCTGGCTCAAATTCTATCCTGGTAAACTAAAGCCCAAATGGTCAGGACCATTCCTTGTCTCGCAACCATTTCCCAATGGTGCTGTTGAAATTATAGATCCCAAACCTGGGTACAAATTTATGGTAAATGGGCAGCGGTTGAAACCTTATTTGACTTATGAACCTGTCCTCACTAATGAGACAGCTGCCCTACTGAAGGGTAACTAATTTCTGCCTCACTCTGAGTCTAGTTGGGGATGTTAAATTCACGTTCGTCAGGAGGCACCCCAACACCCTTTCACCTTCAGAAATCATTTCATCTCTCGAGTTTTCACCACTTCACTCCACATTCCATTTTACTTCACTTCACTTCAAACTTCGCCTATTCCATTGTTTTGCACCACCCACCATCCACCCTGTTGTGTACCCCTTACTCTTGTACCAAGAGCCTTTAATCCTATCTCACCCCTCTTACATGCATATGACATAGCAAGATTTGGCTTGGGGGCATGGATAGGCATCCATAGGATCTTGTATATCCTTTGGATATCATGTAGGACTCCCTTCCGTTATACATATCCATCTTCAGTGTATATATAGCCTTATTGAAAAATCCATAAAAATTGAAAAATTTTGAAAAAAATTGAAAAAATTATAAAACACAAAAAACACATAAAAATTGAAAATTAAAAAAAAACTACAAAAATGTTTTCAAAAGTGTTTATTTATGATCTGAAAGCTAAAGTAAAAATAAAATAAGTGTTTATGGCCATTCAACCTTTGCTTTTTAGACTTTCTTGGCCACATCAGCTTGATTCTCTGAGGCTCAGGGACAATACTCACTATTGGGAAGAACGATTTTCACTACAGTTGAAAACCATCACCTATTCCATGCAAACCATTGCATTCTATCGTCGCGAAAGTGTGTGCGTCAATGTATAAACAATGATTTTTATTTATAACAGTTGTATTTTAGACGATGGTTTTAGAAATTGTAGTCTCGTTTATTAATGACGGTTCTTGTACAAACTATCGGCAATAAGCTCTAAATAACGGTTTGGATCACCGTCGTCTATGGTATATGTAAACCTTAGACGACAATTTTTCAACCGTCGTATAGTTGTATAAATGACGAGTCTATGAGAATCGTCGTCTATATAAACACGACGGTTATTCTTAGAACCGTCATGTATATATGTATGTTTTTTTTTAATATAATGTTTAGGGTTATAAGATTCTATAATCTTAGAATCTTATAACACCTTAAAACATATATAACATACAAAACACACACAATATAAGAATTCAACATACGACATGGAACATAAAACATTCAACATTCAACATATATATATAAACCTAATGATAAAAGTATATCATACTGTCAAAATATAAAACCAAATAAAATAAAAGAGAAATAATATAAAGCTATGCCTCAGCTCTTACCCCCTGTCCTGCTCCACCACCTCCGAGGTCGTCGTCATCTCTGTAAGGCAGGTAGTGATATGAATTGTGATCCTGACCATTGCCCCTTAATAACGCCATCATCTCTCTCATCTCCTTCCTCTGCTTCACCTTGAATTTCTTGGCATCTTACCAAGCTTGAGTATGCTGGCGAAACTGTGAGATAACATCATGGAGCAGTGTCTGCATTTGCTGGACGATGGCTGTTGTTGCTGACCCTTCCGCCCATACTAGCTAGTGATCATCTGACTTCTCCCCGCACTACGAACGAAACCTCCATGCTCTGGAGTCATGGTGCTCCTAAAAGCCTCCTCAGGTGTCAAAGGAGGGTGCTGCTGAGTACCGGAAGCAGCGTCTGTACAGGGGTTGATTAAGTTCATCATTTCTCCCTACAAATTACAATAATTTATTGTCATATTAAAGTAAGTATAAAAATTTAAGTAAATAAATAAATGTTACATGTTTTGTATGGTATGTCTCATGTATCCATGTTCGCCCACCATCAGTGGTGGCCTTGCTATGAGTAACCTCATACACCAACCCGATCGAGCGTAGCACCATCGTGTGAATGTGCCTGTAAATATATTTCAAAGATTTGCTGGTAATAGTTGTAATTAAAATTTTTATTTAAAACATAAAGGTAACAAAATTATAAGGAATTACTTACATATTTAGCCTTAACTCTATCTATACTGGTTTGACCCAAACAGTAGGTCTGTGGTGGAGCTTTGGCCCATTGGCTTTGTTTCTCTTCGCCTAATCCTGTATATATAACATATTGTAATGGAGAACAATTTAATAGTTTATCTCTAAATGCTATTAAAAGTAATTGCAATTACCTCTGTCTTAGGCTTATTCCAATGCTCACAGCATTCTTTCCACACATCTGCTGCTATTGTAGGAGGCACGTTCCTTAATGCCTCCTCATTAGATGACATTGAATTATAATACTAAATTATAGAAATAAATCATCAAAAGAAATTAATTAAGTAAATATTAAAAAATAAAAAATATTACAAATTTCACCTTTCTCTTCATTGTCATCCTCTAATCACGATGTCGTCTCGCAACATGATGAAGAATGTGCTTGGTGACATTCATATCGTCACCCCAATTAAAGATTGCCTGTAATATTATAAATTGTATAAATGAATTAAATATTAATAAAGTAAACTTATATATATATATATATGAATAAATATTTATATACCTCCATATTACGAATAAGCCGCCTCTTGATCTCCTTGGAGATCAATCTCCAGTTAAAAGGATAAAGGAGGATGAGCTTCTTTACCATCCCAGATAGTCTGTTGATGAAAGAAGGATAATCTGGATCTTCTCCAACTTCGTTGATATGCACTTTGATTCTCGTCCCCTCTAGAAGTGCATCTAAATGTGCATTTCTTGTCGGATCCCTTCATTTCTTTTTATTACTTGATAATAAAAATATAAATATTAAAAATTAAAACATTATCAATAAATTTTATTAAGATTTTACCGATAATTCATACCAGCGGACTTGGTCCCTCCCTCAGCTTGAGGGTCCTATTGAGGTGGCCTCTGTACCTCAACATTATCCTCACCCTCCTCACCCTCATCCTTGCCACCGCTATCACCCTCGTCCTCATCCTCGTCATCATTAGGGTAGTGGGTGGCAACCTCTGGCTCTGGCTCTCGCACTACATTAGTAACCACCCTCTTGCCCTTCTTTTGGTATTGTCGAGCAAGATCATTAGGCCAGACATATTCACGCTGCAGAATAAATGCGGGATTAGGTACTATGAGAACTGGGTGTGCATAGGGAGTACTTAGAGGGATGTACTCAAGAACGGATGGGGGAGTCTAGGTGTGGGGTGGGTGGGTGTGGGGGGGCTGGGTGGGCTGTGTGTGGGGCTGTTGGGTGAGGGGGGGGGGGGCTGGGTGCGAGGTGGCTGGGTGCATGGGGGCTGTGTGCAGGGTGGCTGGGTCTCATCCCTACTCGCTGAGGCGCTCTGCTCATCCTTACCCCTATTAGCAAATTTCTTGAATTTCATATGCATAGACATAAAAAAAATTAGTATTTGTATAAATTTTAAGAAAGAAATAAATAAAAATAAAAAATTTTGAAAGAAATTTAATAGGATTTTCCCTATATTACGGATATTTTCCAAAATCCTATAAAAAGGAAATGACGTATTCTACATGGTATAAAATCATACATTCTACAGTAAAACATAACATAAACATAATGGAACCTTCAAAATATAAACATAAACATAATGAATGAAAAAAGCATTTTGAATATTATTCCAACATAAACATAAACATAAAAGTAACTAGTTGTTCTTTTTCCAAACCATTGTTTTGTTAGAGAAGTTAATTTGGGTTATATACACCTAAATGATGATTGCTAATTTGGGTTATATACACCTAAATGATGATTGCTAGCCATTTTCATATGTCATTTTCCTATCCCTAATTATGAAAACTTACCCTGAAAACTTACCATAAATCGATGAATTTATATAGACAGATTGGACTCTTGAAGATGACAACACGAGCCTAGAAGAAATATCTTGTTGCCCACAAATATCTTTCACTTCACGAATTTCTCCACATTTCCAGTCTTCTCCTCCATGACCACAACACCATACTTTGATGGCCCATCCACCTTCATTGTTGCAAGGATGGAGATGGAATTTTTTTTTTTAAAGGGCATGGAGATGGGAAAATATGACATAAGAAGAAGGCATCAATGTTGTAAAGATAATTATACCTTACATATCAATATCCATTGCACCTGCACCAACTTCAGGTAACTGTTCTTGATAAAAATTTGCTTCTACATCATTTTTGACATCATTTTGCACGTCAAAATATTCACGTAGAATTACTCGTATGAGTATAATCCATCAATTTCTATTGTTGTTAGGGACATAGAAGAATTGAGATACTTGACATATTAATGTAAACAGTTCTGAAGAATGAAGAATTCGATAATTCTTATTCAAACATAAAAATTCATCCTTCTTATCAAGTTTGAATCCAATGTCTTCTTTAAACACGTTGAACCAATTGCACTTAAAAAGGATAACTCTACTGTCGTATCTAAAGCTCATCTCAACAATTTCTTCGATATGTCCGTAGTAGCCATCACAACCAGTGTTCAAATCGCAACTGACAACAAACCAGCATGCTGCGTGGCCTTCGTATCATCTATGGATTTTATCTTCAATCTGAATCCATTTATAATGTAACTTCAATGGTAATGTCCATAACTCAATGGTTGATTCGATATTATGTCAAAGTCCTCCAACCATCATGGGTAGTTTTCTTCTTTCATTTGCATAACACGTTCTTTAAACCACTTGAAAAAGTCAACCTCGCGTGTTTCTGGATGTGACACTCCTTAAATTCATTATAAAATGCATCAACTTCTAGAATCTGCTTAAGAATGTATAAGTGAGCTAGACACTGATTGATTTCAGAGATTGATTTGTACTCTGTGTGGAGGACAGACTTTCCTGGAATATCAAATATGGAAAGACAATCTTCATTGTTCTCATTATTCCCTCCATCATAATTTCTCTGTAATCAATTAAATTGATTGTATGTCACATCTATATACATGGCACAAAAGTTAATGAACTCTTCTACAAGATATCCTTTCACAATATATTATTTAGGCGTAGCCTTATTTAACACATAATCTTTAAGTTTCTTCAATAACTGTTCAACTAGATACATCCATCTGCACATAGGCCCAGCAACTTTGGCTTCATTTGCAAGATGCAGAGTTAAATGAACCATGACATCAAAGAATGCCAGAGGAAATATCTGTCGCATTTTACATAATGTGATGACTATTTGCTTATCCCAATACTGTAATAAATCAGAATGTACAGTTTTTTAATAAATAGCTTTGAAATATTGGCTCATCTCTGCAATTGAATCCACATCTGGATCAGGTAGCACTCCACGAATAACTAGTGGGAACAAGACTTGCATGTAAATGTGACTGTCGTGACTATTTAACCCACTAATTTTCTTTTGAGCTTCATTTACACATCGAGAAAGTTGTAAAGAATAGCCATCTGGCACCCGTACTTCTTTCAAAAAGGTGAAAACTTTCCCTCGTCGGTCATTGTTTAAGCTGTAAATGGCTTCGGAAAAATCATAACTGCCATCTTTTTTTTCAATAACATGTAACTTTGGACGAATGCCTAAAGTTATCATGTCTTTTCTCATTTTCACTGTATCCTTTGGACTATTAGTTAAGTTGAACACATCTAAAATATTGTCCATGACATTCTTCTCAATATGCATCACATCAAGATTATGTCGAATAGTTAGATCTTTCCGATATGAGAGTTCCATGAAAAAAATGCTCTTCTTTTTAAAACTTGTATCTTTCAAATCTATTTGATCTTTCTTAAATAGATGACCTAATCTTTTGTGCCAAGTTGTTGTAATTTCTCCATTATTTGAAAACTTGACAACTTTATTGAATTTGTACTTAGCTTATTTCTCGGATTCTTAGAAGAATACTGATAACTTTTACTGTCGAACTTGTCCTTAAACACTATTGCTTGCCATCTATGCTCAATTGGCAGGAACCTACGGTGTCCCAAATAATAGAACTTGTTGCTTTCAGGTAGTCAAAAATGTTGAGTGTCATCCATACATACTGGACAAGCAGACTTTCCCTTTGTATTCCATCCCGACAAATTTCCATATGCGGGGAAGTCATTAATGGTCCACAATAATGCAGCATTCATATCAAATAATTCTTTTTTGTGTGCATCATATATACGAATGTCGTTACACCACAACTGTTTCAGTTCATCTATCAATGGTTGAAGATAAATGTCAATTGCATTTCCTGGCTGCTTTGGACTAGGGATGAGGAGAGTCAACATCATAAACGATGGTCGCATACGAAGCCACGCAGGTAAGTTGTAAGTTACCATCATGACTAACCAAATTGAATAGGATGGGTACATGTTCTTGAAAGGATTAAACCCATCGCTTGCAAGACCCAATTTGACATTCCTTGCATCCTCTACAAATGCTAAATGAGTGCTGTCAAATATTTTCCACTTTTCTTAATCTAAGGATAACGAATGCGGCCATCTCATGACATATAATCCTTATGCCATGTCATCAAATTTGCAGTTCTATTTTAAATAAAAAGGCGTTGAAGCCTAGGAATTAATGGAAAGTAACGTAGAACATTCTCCTACTATTTTCTGGCCCTTGTATTTAGTGGATTTCCCACTTTAAATCTCTCAACACCACATTGTGAACAACTCCTCAACTCTGCATATTCATTTCTATATAACACATAATCATTTGGACAAGCGTTAATTTTCTCGCAATTTAAACCAAGTCCACAAATCTGTTTCTTTGCTTCATATCATGTCTTTGGATAACCTTTCGGATCATTTAAAAGCTCTCCAATGAATTCAAGCACTTCGAACATCAATTTAGAGGTCTCTCTATTCATAACCTTTATCCGAAATAACTTCAAAAGAAATGACAACTTAGAAATAAATGTGATACTAGGAGCAATAGGTTCATCCGCTGCCTTAATAGCATCATAAAACTGATTACAAGTTTCCCCACTAGTTGGATCTTCAACTCCTGCTCTCATCTCATCAAGCTTTTCATCGATGTCATCGGCTTCAATGTGAACAGCTGTCTCATCGAAATCTATCAAAGATCATCTATCTTCCTCTGTCCGATCCTCTCCATGAGCAATCCAGTTAGTATAATGCTACCACCAACCGTTGCAAATCATGTGCTCATATACAGTGTTCCTATCATGTGAATATCCATTCAAGCACCTCCTACATGGGTAAAATATCATGTCGAACTTGTCTCCTCGTCTGAATGACTTTCACCATCATGAAATGCCCAATCAAGGAACTCTCTCACTCCATTCTTGTATTGAGAGTAATTCGAGTTCCTCAAACTAATCCAAGACTTATCCATGATAATCTACAAAAAATGAAATAAAATCACCCAATAATTATAATTAATCTGATTTCATAACAATGTTTGTATTTTGATTAAGATTTTCACTTAATAGCCCATCCTTGAAGATTTGATCACAACATTACTTGTTACATGTAACCGATGTTTGGAGAAATTTCAGCAGCATCTCCTCACACTTCTCCAGTATACCCCTCAAGACTAACAACCTTAACTACATTCCCAATAACTCTCATTTATGGGTGTATTAGGAATGTAGATAAGATCAATTGGTATACTGGAGAAGAGTGAAAAGTTACTACTGAAATTCCTCTAGACTTTGGTTCCATGTAACAAGTAACCCTAGGTTGTGATTGAATCTTCAATGAAACCCCTTTGTTCAGAACTTCTCTGAACAAAGGACGACAACTCTTATGGAATGCTATAAAGACGAAGCTTCGTGAATGTAAGTGAGGTATACAAACACTTTGCATTGTCCGTATAACATAATCATAAGTGTAGACGGGCAAGTATTTTAACACAGTTATCCCCTCCCAAACCTGTAACCTAGGGGTTAGAATGCCTATTGTTTGGCTTCAAGTGCATCTAGAATTGTGCAACTGTGTTGTTATGACCCAGTTCCTGGATCCCTACAAGACTCGAGACCAGCTCGCCTCGGCTAATCCCAAGACCTAGTCGTCCAACGAGAAATAACCAAAAGTAGGAAGTAAACCACATTCACACATGCAATATAACTAAGCAGAAGGAAAAACAAAATAGTGAAGGAAAGTAGAGCAACTATCTCAAAATAGTACATGCCACCACAACAACAACAGTGGAAAGAAAACAGAAATTAACAGAAACAGTAATTTAAAAGTTCAGTACTCACAACTATAGAAGAAACAAAAGAGCTGGAAACAAACTACTACGGCTGGGCTCGACTGGGCCCAGCTCCCTCTGCAGCTGGAAACTCGTGCTGCTAAACTCCTGGTCCTGAATAGGGTTATGAAAAGATGAAGTCAGCGAACGCTGAGTAGAGTGGTGTTACATTATTTATGTGCAAGTAAAGTAAAAACAACAAGCATGTTTTATTCTCATTTCTATTTATCTTATTTATGTATTTCTGGTTCATCTATTTCACAAAGTATCCAAGTATTTCTTGATCTTGCTTGTTCCTTGTGGGAATGGTCTTGATTGTAGTCTTTTCCATGGAGTAGAAGGTACATGTGGTGCTCTCCTGGCCCGGAGAGTCCCTCGTGGTAGTCCTACACCCAGTCAACCACCTCGAGGTCACTGTCATGACGTAGCGGTGACTACGGCACGCGTGATAAGTGCACGGGTAGCTACCCCGTACTAGCACACGGTCAGTCATTTCCGCTAGTAGGTATGCCTAAGGTACAGCACGGAACAGTATAGGGCCTTTCCCTCTCAGAATAAGGGTCTCACCCCTCAGAACCAAGAGGGATCTTGCCCCACCACAGTCCGCATACCCTCGTCCGACTACCTTGGTTTTCCCAACGGGCCTAACAAAGTCGATGTAGGGTGGCTAGCTTAACCTTGGACCCTGTGGGGTGGCTAGCTCCCTCCCAACACTCGTAACATGCCTCGGTACCATGTACGCGAGGGCCAACAAGAGTCAGTGCAGAGTGGCCAATCGGCGGCTAGCTCCGCTCTACACTAAAAGGGACAGTTGCTCTCCTTGGTACCGTGTACGCAAAGGCAAGCTCACTTCCCGTCTACATTCTAGATTCCTTTTATACACAGGAGTTCTACTCCTAATTCCCCATAGGGTTCATGCTCATATTCACCTCATATATCCATATTTAGATCTCATGTTTCATAACTCATTCCTCATCCATATACGGACAGCTCATGTTTTCACAATTCTATTCTTAATCATATACAGACAACTTGTGGTTTCACAGTTCAATTTCTCATTCATATACAGCCAGTTCGTGTTTTCACAATTCTATTCTCAATCATATACAGGCAACTTGTAGTTTCACAGTTCAATTTCTCATTCACATATAGGCAGTTCGTATTTTAACATACATCTCAAGTAAATAGAGTAGCTCAGCGTCAAGCTCATACGTTTCTACCCTAGGGTTCATTCCACATCCTAGAGTTTCAATCAATTTAATCTAAGCAAACATATTCTTTATTCACATCTTAACAAATGAATTAAACCACTCTACTGGGTATCATGGGATGAATGGGGGCCTGCACCGTCGTCTCCGTAGGCCTCGAACACGCCACTGGCTGGAAACCTGTATCAGCAACTAATTTACATCAGATGAGGTCAACACAGTAGGTACTGAACACTAACACATAGAGAAACTTGAGTGGAAAACAACGGTACTTCGTTTGCAAAAATCCGATTCTG
Source organism: Thalassia testudinum (assembly GCA_037157565.1). Taxonomy (NCBI): domain Eukaryota; kingdom Viridiplantae; phylum Streptophyta; class Magnoliopsida; order Alismatales; family Hydrocharitaceae; genus Thalassia; species Thalassia testudinum. The sequence goes on from JAZHRO010000078.1 coordinate 47,715,568, forward strand.
TTTGGGCCCTGAACGGGCTAAAAACACGGTTGCTGTCCAAAATCAGACGTCTGGGACTAGTCCCAGACATCTTAAAAGATGTCAAATCTCACCTTATGTCTCCTGCAGTACCCTCAGATGTCTGGATCCTTCCGCGACCGTCTGGGGGCAGCTCCAGACGTCGGACAAAGCCTCCAGTCGTCTGGAAGTACCTTCGGATGTCTGGCAACGTGATCAGACATCCAAAAGTGCTTGGAAAAGCACACCACGCGCCTTCCCAAAGCCCTTCACCTGCATACGAAAGTCGCAGGTCCATTCTCAGCCAGACATTTCCTATGCTGCAATCTGCATGGTGGAAAGTAACGTAGGAAGATACGTACCTTGCGCGATATTATGCTTCCAGACATCCGGCTTCATCTCCGGATGTCTCGATGCCTCACCAGACGTCTGGTCGATGCTCCAGATGTTTGATATTGGAACTTTTCCAGTACTAGAACCTCCTTCGCGATGCTCTTCTCCTCGCAGCATCGCCCGCAGTGCACCGTAGCAGCTTCAGCAACTGCAGAGGGCTGAGAGGCTGCCTCCCTGTGCCCCTCCTCCTCATGCGCATGCCCGCCGCTGGCCGTGCGAGCTCCGCCGAGCTCCCGAAGGTCCTCCAACCTCTCACGCTCTTCCTTCCTCTCTCTCCCTCTCTCCCTCTCGTTCTCCCTCACTCGCCCTCTCTCTCATCACTCTCGTTCTCCCTTGCCACGGCTGCACAAGGAGGATGCTGGAGGTGGTGGTGGCTGGTGGTGAAGGGGTGAGGGTGGTGAGAAGGGGGTTTAAAAAGAAGGGGGTGTTAGGGTTTAGGGGTGTGGAGGAGAGAGAAGCTCTGTGCGCCATCCGCGCACAGAGCGCAAAGGTACATACGAAAATTCCCACTTTCAAATGTTCGGGCCTGTGTCTGGACGTCTAGACAGATGTTTGACTGAAACTCCAGACGTCTTATCTGACTAAAAGGGCAATGAGTCATTTCATCATAACAAACTTAAAGGAAGTTTCGTCCCTGAAACTTGAGCTAGCTAGGGTGAGAAAAAATGATCGTAAAATCGCATAACAAACTTAAAGAGGACCGAAGTAGGTTCGAGGAGACCTACCCTCAAAAAGCTCCAGGTACCGCTCTCGCATCGCCGCCTCAAGCTCCCAGGTCACGTCCTCGTTCTGCTGGCTTCTCCATAGAACCTTCACCAGTGGTACTTACTTCTGTCTCAGACTCCAGACGGCTCTATCTAGTATTTGTACTGGACTCTCGGGATAGGTCAGGTCATCCCCTACCTCGATGCTCTCATGGCTTAGAACGTGACTGGGATCGATGACATACTTCCTGAGGTTGGACACGTGGAACATGTCGTGCACTCTGGAAAGCTGGGGAGGAAGGGCAAGCCGATAAGCAATGGGTCCTACCCACTCCAGGACCTCAAATGGCCCCACAAACCTTGGTGCAAGCTTCCCCTTCACCCCAAAATGCTGCAAGCCCTTCATGGGCAAAACACAGAGAAAGACGTGATCCCCAACCTCAAACTACACCTCTCTGCGCTTCCGGTCAGCGTAGCTCTTCTGCCTACTCCTGATAGTGTAGAGTCATCTGTGGATCTGCTCTATCACCTCCTGACTATGCCAGATCAGCCTAGGACCAACCTCCCACTTGGTCCCCACCTCGACCGAACTCAAGGGTGCAGTACACCTCCATCCATACAGAGCCTCGTAAGGTGCATAACGATGCTCGAGTGGTAACTATCATTGTATGAAAACTCTGCCAGGGGTAAATGCTCCTCCCAGGAGCCTCTCCAGTCTAGTCCACAGGTGCGCAGAAGGTCCTCAAGTGTTTGTATGGTGCGCTCTGACTGCCTGTCTGTCTAGGGGTGGTAGGCAGTACTAAACCTCAAACGTGTCCCCAAGGCCTGCTGAAACTCAGCTCAGAACTAGGAAGTAAAAAGAGTATCCCTTTCGGGTACGATCTTACATGGGACTCCATGCAAGCGCACCACATCTCTGATGTATTGCTCTGCTAGTTGTGCTAGCTCAAAAGTGACTCAGATCGGCAGAAACCGTGTCATCTTCATCAACCGGTCTACGATCACCCAAACTGCATCATGTCCCCACTGGGTAACTGGTAGACCCACCACCAAGTCCATAGTCTCTCCCACTTCCACTCTGGCATAGGAAGTGGCTGCAATGGCCCTGCAGGCCTTTTGTGCTTGGCCTTCACCTGCTGGCATACCAAACACTGCTGAACAAACTCACCAACATCCCGCTTCATCCCTCTCCACCAGAAGTCGCGTCGCAAATCATGGTACATCTTTGTGTTCCCGGGATGTATGGTGAACCTGGACCCATGCACCTCCGTCAGAAGCTCTCTCAACAACTCCTCATCCCTAGGAACACACAGATGTCCCCTTATATGCAAGATCTCGTCTGAGAAGGAAAAGTCTCCTAGGTCCCCTGTCTCGCAGCGTCTGTGAGTATAAATCATCCATCTGCCTTGTGATGATGCGGTCTATCAGCTTTGGTCGTGACTGCCGCATCACTATCACTGTCCCACAATACCCCTGTGACTCCCGGGGTCGCCAACTGCCCAACTCCTCCGTGGGTCTCCAACTCTATGCTTGTAAACTGGCTAAGTGTGTGGGTGCCTTCCAGCTCAAGGCGTCGGCCACCATATTGGCCTTCCCTTGGTGGTAGGAGATGCTACAGTTGTAGTCCTTTAGGAGCTCTAAACAACATCTCTGTCTCATGTTGAGCTCCTTCCAGTCAAACAAGTACCTAAGGCTCTTATGATCTGTGAAGATCTTGAAAGTCTCACCGTAAAGGTAGTGCCTCCATGTCTTCAGCACGAAGACAACTGCTGCCAGCTCTAAGTCATGGGTAGGGTAGCTATGCTCATGGGGCTTCAGTTGCCGTGAAGCGTAAGTGACAACGTGACCCTGTTGCATGAGCACACCCCCTAACCCCTGCAACGAAGCATTGGTATAAACCACGAAACCACCACCGCTGTCTGGGATGGTAAGTACAGGAGCTGAAGTCAGTCTCTCCTTCAATTCCTGGAAACACGCCTTACACTCGTAAGTCCAGGTGAAGGGCATGTCCTTCTGGGTCAACTGGGTCATAAGACGCGTAATCTGAGAGAATCCTCTGATAAACCGTCGATAGTAACCTGCCAATCCCAAAAAGCTACGTATCTCTGTCACTGTGCATGTCCTCTCCCACCTGAGTATGGCCTGTACCTTGGCTGGATCCACAGCCAATCCATCTCTTGAAATCACGTGGCCCAAGAAAGTCACCCGTCTCAACCAAAACTCACACTTGCTGTACTTGGCATACAACCTACGTCGCCTCAAGGTATCTAGGATCATGCGTAAATGCTGTCCATACTGCGCCAGATCCCACAAGTAAACGAGTACATCGTTGATGAACACCACCGCAAACTCGTCGAAGTAGGGCCTGAAAACATTGTTCATCAAATCCATAAAGGCAGCGGGGGCATTGGTCAGCCCAAATGGCATGACCAAGAACTTGTAGTGCCCGTACTGGGTATGGAAAGCTATCTTGGAGATGTTGGTCTCCCTGATCCTCAATTGGTGGTAATCTGACCTTAGATCTATCTTGGAGAACACTGTGGCATCTCGCAACTGGTCGAAGAGGTCATCAATCCTTGGTAGTGGATACTTGTTCTTGGCAGTGACCCTATTCAGCTGTCAATAGTCGACACAAAGTCCCAGGGTACCACCCTTCTTCTTTACAAACAGCACAGGGGCTCCCCATGGGGACGCACTGGGCCTCACAATGCCCTTCTCCAGCAGGTCCTGTAGCTGTGACCTGAGCTCTCGTAGCTCAAGTGGTGCCATCTTGTACGGTGTAGGAGAAATGGGGCTGGTCTCCGGTACTAGTGAGATCTCAAACTCAATCTCACGCTCAGGCAGTAGTCCTAGCAGCTCCTCTGGGAAAATGTCAGGGTACTCGCAAACCACCGAGATACTCTAAAAGTCAGCCAGGGGGCTAGGCTTTGCCATTACATAGGCCAAGAAGCCCTCACACCCCTGGCTCAAGAGCCTCGTTGCTCGAAGCACGGAGATGCATCTGAAGCCTCCATCCATCGGCTGATCGTGAAACTCAAAGGGAGGCAACTCCGGTATGGAGAAGACAATCTTCCTCCCGAAACAGTCCACCAGGGCGTGATAGGCGGATAGCCAATCCATCCCTAGAATCACGCCAAAGTCCTCCATCTAGATCACAATCAGGTCAGCGGGGAGACCGTGTCCCCCTATACTAACCTTACAGTTTGTGTAGACCTCCTCGACTACGAACAACTGGCCACCTAGGCCTCTGATTACAAACGAATCCTCTAACAGTACACTGCTCTGCCTCAAACAGATGGCAAAACTCATAGCGATGAAAGAGTAGGTGGCGTCAGAATCAAAAGGTACGTACACTAATCTGCCAGAGACAGTAACCATACCTGCCACCACAGAACCTGAAGCCCTAGCGTCTCTGTGGGTTAAGGCGTTGATACACCCCTTATCTCTAGGTGTAGACGAAGCAGCTACACTCTGTGTCGGCAAGCAACAGCTGGCTGGTACCCTCATCGTGACTGCTGTCCTCCCCCATGTGCCTAGTGACCACTACCGCCAACACGGCCTCCAGTGCTCAGTGCAGGGAGCATTTGCTGTGCTCCAGCCCTAGATAGGCAGTCCCTCTTAATGTGGCCCGGTTGATCACACTGGTAGCAGAGGGGTACACGACCTCCTCCCTTAGTAGGTCCCTGTTGGCAGCTAGGCGGGGGTCCAATGCTGGCAACTGACCCCTTGGTCGGGCCCGGATAGGTTGTGTTAATATGGTAATTTAATCGTTGAAATGAGTATAGTGGTTAACTTAAATCGAGCCTAACCATCTCTTTACAAAAATTTTTTACCTAGCCTACTTGATTTTATCTTGGTCACTTTTAGGCTCAGGGTCGAACTTAGGGAAGTGGGAGTAGAGGTGAATAAGTTTCTACGCCCTTCTTACAACGAATCTCTTCCATTTGTTTATTGTGTTTTTGGTGTTTTTCTATTTAAGATTTTTTTCTGATAATTTTTGTCCTTGAGGTACACCCTCAAAATCAGGTTCTTGGCTTTGAGCCAAATTAGGGTTTCAAAACTAGTCTTGCTATTCGCAAGACTAAGTACCTGCAAGTCAAGGATTATCTTTTCTCTTTTGTATATTTTTTTATCTTTTTAATGGCAGGAAAGAGAAAGAAAAATAAGGTAAATATAGTATATATATATGTATATATTATATATGTATATAGGGGTGGGGGTGGAGGTGGAAATGGCGTGTAGCACGGTGTCGAGTTGATCGTCGTCTAGAAAGATGCAACCAATAGGACGAAGTGCCGCGTGGAGAGTAAGGTGGATGGGTGGAAGATGTGTGCGAAGATGCTTTCTGTATGTGTGTATCGAGGAATATCAGTAACTTGTGCAGATATTCCCGTGATACAACGTGTGGTAGGTGATATGAAAATATATATATATATGTATATGTATATGTATATATGTAAATATATATCTATATGTATATATATATGTATATATATAGAGATATGTAAATATATGTATATATATATATATATATAGTAACATATGTATATTGTTATATATGTGTGTATATGTATATAAATATATATATTAGTATAAGTATCTATGTATATAGATATATGTAGATAGATATACATATATATATATATATATATATAGTTATAGATATATGTATATATGTATGTATATTTGTATATATATATATATATATGGATAAATGTATGTGTATATATATGTATATATATATATATATATATGTATGTATATATACTTATACTTAGTTATATAGGTACTACTATATGTATAGATATATGTATATATATATCTATATATGTATATAAATATATATATATATATAAATATATATATATATATATATGTATATATATAAGTATATAGTAGTGTATAAGTGAGTGGGTATGTGTACGAGTGTGTGTGTGTGTGTATGTGTCTGAGGGAGTGAGAGAGTGCTGTGAGAGAGAGGGAGAGAGAGAAAGCGTTTGCTGGAGTGAAGAAGCGGCGAGTTAAGCCGTCTGGATGCTTCAGCAGTTGTATGATGGCCACGCGCAGGCGCGCGAAGAGGCACGCGCACGCAGGAGGGAGTGAGCACGAGGGAGGTTGAGCACAATGCACTGCGGACCGCAGCTCACCGCGCTACGCGCTGAGGCGGGTGCGGGTGCTGGAGTGGGCACGGGGATAGACGCGGGCGCGGGCTAGCGAAGGTTGCAGCGCGGAGAGAGAGTGCCTGGTGACCAGATAAGTGAGAAACTTACCGGTCACCGCACTGTAGCAGCATGAGATCGCGGCTACAGTGTAAGGGCAAAAAGTTGACCGGCTGGCACACGCGAAACTGGCTGGGCTGCGGGCGGAGTTTCGCGACAGGGTGCGTGGAGAGGGGCGAGGGCAACCTGCTGGCGTGCAGAGCCCGCGAAACAGGCGCCAGAGGTGCATGGTGGCCTGTGCTGCTGCTGGCTGCCGCTGCTTCTGCTTGAGCTTTCGAGCTTGAAGCTCCTGCAGCAATGGCGGAAATGGCTGAATGACGAAATCAGAGAAGAGAACCACCATGCCCACCGGCTCTTTGAAGAGTTGGGCGGTGGCAGGACTCACAGTGGTGGTTGTGTACCACTGTGAGTTGCTCCTGCCCGCAGCGTGGCTCCTCAGGAAGAAGAGAGGCTGCGTATGGAGGGGAGAGGGGAGGAGACGACCTGGAAGGGTGCTGTGTGTGTTTTTTTTTCTCTGTTGGACCAGGCTTCGCCGCAAGGAAGATGGCTGAGCTCTTTTTAAAGAGGAAAGGGCATGCACAGCCATTCCCTGGGCTACATGCATGGCTGTGCATGCGGCTAGCAGGTAGAGCTGTTGCAGAGCATGGTGCGAGGAAGAACTGCCATGCCTTGCAGCTGCGGAGAAGAAGAAAATCAAAGTCAGTAAAAAATGAGGATGGTGATTTTGCGAGGCAACACTAGAGGAAAACGTTAATTTCAAGGCCATTTTATTCACTCTCCTCCCCTCTCAAATAAATGCATGCATGCGTTTATTTTTACAATTGCGACTATGTCTACCTAATATGCACTGGCAATGCTTGGAAATAGCACAAGATGGCACAATTGTTGGTGTATTTTCGCTGTGCAATCATACCCCCATGCATATCTTTTGCTAGTCCCTAGCAAAACATTTTTGTATTGTATTTAGAAATGATCTTAAGCTGAAGATTTTCTTCTGAGGCGATATAGGTGTGTTTATTTGATGGATATTGTAAGAACCAATTGTAGAGAAGACTACCAGTACTTTAAGCCTCACATGACATAGACCTTCTCTCGACTATCCAGAACTCTTGATATTTAAACCTTAAGTACGATTTCCAAGATCCAGGAGGTTTTTGCCGTACTCGAGAGCTGAAGAGATTATGGCTTGTGCTTAGTGAAGGATCAAGACTGACTAGATGAACATTAAGACTCAAACCCAGGGTTTCACGAATTTTTAAGTGCAGGTTGGTCCCAGTTTTAGATCATGTCTTCGGATTGACCCTTAAAAAGATTACTGAAAATTCAACTCCCATTTTATGACATTTGCGGCTCAAAGAAAATAGGGTATTTGTAACTTGCCCTAAAGAATTTTTTTTTTTTTAGGGAGAAGACTTTACAGATATTGCGAGATATACTGACTTATTTGCATTTTTTTTTAAACACGTGTCAGTATATCTATTACAACATTATTTGGAGGAGCACACTTTTCTTTTCGGTGGGAGAGTTCCTTTTTGGTGGAAAGAGTCTCTCCTAAACACAACACTAAAGCCTGGGATAAAAAGTCTACCTGCGCACACAGGTAAGGACTCCACCTTCCCTAATGAACACTAGGGTTGGATCTTATGTTCACCTGGTCTTTCTTGATATGTGTAGTGTGAACCAAGATTACTTAGGCTTTCGAGTAGAAGCAAACCAATGGATCCTCTACTGATGTCTCAGGTACAAGAATACGTCCTTAGTTAGGAGAGATTCCAATCTATCTTGTCAATGCTCAAGTGAATTAAGCCGAGCCTGAGCGAATCAAGCTTCTGTGGCCTAGAAAGTCTTCAAAATAGTGGTTGAATATCCATAAACAATTATTGTATTTTTGTTTCAGCCTTCAGATCATTACTAAACACCATTTTTTTTTTTTTGCATATTTATAGATAAATGGAGACTGCATGATACCATAAAATACCTAGATCCTATGGATGCCTATCCACCCCCCATGCTAAACGATGCTATGTCCTCATATGCATGCAGGGAAGGGTAGAGGAAGGACGAAAGATCGGGTAACGAGAGCTGAGGTGTAGGGTATATAGCAGGGTGGTAGGGTGGGTGGATGGTGGGTGGTGAAGTGAAAAGTGAAGTGAGCGTGACAGTGGCGAAGTGTTGTTGGGGTGCCTCCCAACGAGCGCTGAATTTAATGTCCCCAACTGGACTCAGAATGAGGCACATCATTAGTTACCCTCCAGCAGGGCAAGAGTTTCTCCAACGGGGGCAGGTTCATGAGTAAGATAGGGTTTCAAACGTTGTCCATTGACCGTAAATTTATGCCCAAATTTGGGATCTTCAATCTCAACGGCCTCGTTGGGAAATGGTCTCAAGACCAGGAAAGGACCAGTCCATTTGGACTTCAATTTCCCAGGAAAGAATTTGAGCCGGGCATTGTAGAGCCAAACTTGCTGAGATGCCTCAAATTTTTTCCGCCGAATACTGCTGTCGTGAAAAGCCTTAGTGCGTAGCTTGAAAGTTAAAGCAGAATCATAGGCTTCACGATGGAGCTCTTCTAGCTCCTGGAGTTGGAGTTTCCTTTCTCGACCTCACAGGTCTGGGTCAAGGTTACATTGGCGAACCGCCCAATAAGCGCAGTGTTCCAACTCCACGGGCAAATGACAAGGCTTCTCGTAAACGATTCTATAAGGAGACATACCAAGGGGAGCCTTGAAGGTGGTCCGATACACCCAAAGTGCGTCAATCAGCTTGTCGGACCAATCCTTTCGGTCAGGCCGAACCGTTTTCTGGAGAATTTGCTTGATTTGTTGGTTCGACACCTCTGCCTGGCCGTTCGTCTGAGGATGATACGGGGATGTGATACGATGGTGGACTCCGTATTTCCTCAGGAGTGCCCGAAAAGAAGCATGGGTAAAGTGGCTTCCTCCATCCGAGATAATGGCTCGAGGGATTCCAAAGCACGCAAAAATGTGGTCTTTGACAAATCGAGTGGATATAACATGGTCAGCATGGTGCGTGGGAATAGCCTCGATTCATTTCGAAACAAAATCAACAGCCACGAGGATAAATTCGTAGCCGTTGGAAGGAGGAAAGGGACCCATGAAATCAATTCCCCAAATGTCGTTGATTTCCGTAGCTAGGATGGGTTGCAAGGGCATCATGTCACGACGTGACATTGACCCTAACGACTAGCATCTTGTGCAATGCTTGGCATAATTGTGTGCATCCTGGTGAAGGGAGGGCCAAAAGAAACAGCACGGCAACACCTTAGCTGCAATTTTCCTCCTAGAGAAATGGCCTCTGCAGGCTTGATCATGGCAGAAGGATAGCACACTGGGAATTCGCTGTCAGGAATACAGCGAGGGATGATTTGATCAGCACCTATTCGAAAAAGAAGTGGATTATCCCAGAAATAATACTTTGCTTTTGCCATGAGACGCTCGTGCTGGTTTTTAGGCCAGCCACGTGGAAGGGATCTAGAAGTAAGGTAATTGGCAATGTCGGCATACCAAGGTCCACTTGCCACATTAATTGCCAATAGGTGCTCATCAGGAAAAATCTCATTAATTGACAGAGTAAGTCTAATATGGTCAGGGTCCAGTCTAAAAGGATGATCAGCCACAACATTCTGGGCTCCAGCTTTATCGCGGATCTCAATGTCAAATTTTTAGAGCAGAAGGATCCAACAAATTAGTCTAGGCTTGGCATTCTTCTTGTGCATGAGATGGTGAATGGCCGCGTGATCAATGAAAACAATAACATGTGAGCCCTGAAGGTGAGAGCGAAATTTCTCCAGCCCAAAGACGACGCCAGTAGTTCTTTTTCAGTGGTAGTATAATTACACTAGACCTCGTCCAACGTCTTACTGGCGTAGTACACCACGAAGGGGTGTCTATCGCGTCTTTGTCCCAAGATGTCTCCGACTGCAAGGTTGGAAGCGTCACACACGAGTTCAAAGTCGTGAGACCAATCAGGTGGCTGGAGAACAGGGGCCTTGGTGACAGCATTACGCAGCTGTGTGAATGCTCATATGCAGTCGGGGCCCATATCGAAGGGTACGTCGGTTGATAGGAGATGAGTTAAAGGTCGAGAAATCTTGGAGAAATCTTTGAAGAATCTCCTATAGAAATCGACGTGTCTCAGGAAGGAGCGGATTTGTTTGATAGAGCCAGGCACAGGTAAATCCGCAATTACATCAAGCTTAGCTCTGTCAACCTCGATACCCCTATCGGAGATGATATGTCCGAGAATAATTCCCTCGTGTACCATAAAATGACTTTTTTCCCAGGAAAGCACGAGGTTTACATCAATACATCTCCTAAGGATATGGGTCAAGTTGGCAAGACATTCTTCGAAAGATGGTCCAAAGACTGAAAAGTCATCCATGAAGACCTCGAGAAAGTCACCCACCATGTCATGGAATATTGCCAGTATACATCTCTGGAAAGTTGCTGGCGCGTTGCAACTTCCGAACGGCATCCTTTTAAATGCAAATGTGCCGAAGGGGCAAGTAAAAGTGGTTTTCTCTTGGTCCCAGGGGTCAATTGCCACCTGGTTATATCCTGAGAATCCATCCAGGAAATAGAAAAATTTATTTCTTGCTAACCGCTCCAGGATTTGGTCAATGAAAGGTACTGGAAAGTGATCTTTCTTGGTTGCAGCATTAAGTTTCCTATAATCTACACACACTCTCCAAGATGTAGGAGTGCGTGTAGGGATGGATTCGCCCCTGTCGTTGACACAGATGGTGAGTCCCGCCTTTTTGGGCACAGCGTGAATCGGACTCACCTAGGGGCTATTGCTGATCAGGTAGATTATACCCGCATCCAGCCACTTAACAATTTCCTTCTTAACGACCACCCTCATGTTAGGGTTGATACGTCACTGCATCTCGCGGGAAGGTCGAGCCTCCTCCTCTGTATATATACGGTGAGTGCAGTAGGAGGGGTTAATGCCAGTTAAGTCTGATAAAGACCATCCAATGGTTGCCTTGTGTTCCATAAGGACCTTAGTTAGTTTGCACTCTTGCTCCCTGGTCAATTTTGAACTGATGATTACAGGGAGCGTTTCATTTGGCCCTAGGAAAACATACTTAAGTGTACTAGGCAGCTCTTTCAGCTCGGGAGTGGATGGTGAAAGATCTGGCATTTCTTGGGACGAGAGTGTCCCAGGCGGATCGGAGAACAAGTCAGGAGGAAGAAGTTGGCCCTCAGATTGGCCAAGAAGAGGGGCTTCTTGGATAGATGGATCCAAGAAGGAATAGCCCCAGTGAGTAGTATGTGGGCTCAAGGTCCCAATGTGGAGTTGCAAATCCGCCTGATTTGGCGGGAAAGAAAGGGCAATCCGATCTGCAAGAGTGTGGATTGACGGTGAGTAGCATGGATATGACTCAGACCACGAGGTATGGGAGGCGAAGAAAACCTCATCAGAAGTCTGGTCAGGAGAAGGTACGGGAATAGGGTGGGATGGGGGAACGTCACAATATGTGTTGGTCAGGCAATCATTAGTGTTTAAAGGCAGTCCGCAGTAGTTAGAATAGATCCCAATTAGTATGATACACGCGCTGACGGCCATGTCCTCGTCAGACGTGTCATCCTCGATGCAATCGCAATCAAAGTTCTTGGCTGCCTTGAAGATGTTAAGCTTGAGCTTCTTAGACCCAACGGCAATCTCAATACAGCCCGACTCACAGTTGATATGGGCGTGGGCTGTGGCCAAGAAAGGTCGACCAAGGATGATCAAACAATCCGAAAGTGAGCTAGGAACTTCCATATCTAAAACAAGAAAGTCAACAGGAAAACAGAGACTGTTGACCCTAACCACCACGTCTTCCACCACACCCTTTGGAATTTTGACAGAATGATCTGCCAACTGTAACGTGACAGAGGTGGGGTTCAGATTTCCCAAAGAAAATTTTTCGAGCATGATGGTTGGTATAAGATTGATGGAAGATCCTATATCAAGCAAGGCACAGTGAAAATTGCAGCCTTGGATGCTACAGGAAATAAGCGGTGTGCTCGGATCTTTCTACTTCGGTGGTAGATTTGACAGTATAGCACAACTTGCATGAGGCGAGAGAACAACCGGATTCATAGTTTTCTTTAACTGTCGCCTGGGTGTTGTGTAGTCTTTGAAAAATCGGGCAACAGTAGGTATGTGGTCGATAGCCTCGAGCAGGGGTACCTTGATTTCAACATCCCTGAACAAATTAAGCAGGTTATCAAAGGCCTATGTATCCTTCTTCTTGCCTTTTGGCTCCCTCAGTAGAGCCTCAGGGAATGGGACTGATTCTGGCACCAATTTGGGTGTATTGTCCTATAGCGAATGCGGTGCGCATCCCGAATGAGAGGGCGATGAAGAATACGGGACAGGATTAGGTCGAGGCGGATCGACGGTCTTCTTATCGCTCCTCATAGTGATTGCATTGGACGATGCGGGTCCAGTGGGATCATAAGGAGGAGGAGGGTTCGCAATAGGGACATGAGAGTGAGGTGCTGCAGCGGGATTAGCTTGAAATCCCGGAGGAATGCTCGGAGCCTGCAGAATTTGATGTACCTACCCCTGAGAAGGTCGTACCTATGGTTGAGGACCACGGGGTACAAAATTTCGTGGGTTGGGAACAGGTTGGGCTGGAAGAGTGCCCTGAGATTGAGTCACCATGCATAGTTGACTGATCTCAGCATTCTGCTGTGCCAATTGGTGCTGAAGCGAGGTCATGTTCTCTTCATGGCGCTTTGACATTTCCGTCATCATTCGCATCAATTTATCAAGAGGACTTGATGCGTGTTCTGTTTGCTATACGCAAGGACCCGATGGCAGATTCGCCATAGGATCAGACTGGGCCCTTGGGATGACGGGTGCGGAAGGTCGCATTAGTCCACCCGCGGGGTTTTGGCACTGCGGGTTGTTGGACCATGCGAAGTTCGGATGATTTCGCCACCCTGGGTTATAAGTGGCAGAGAACGGGTTGTTCCCCAGGGCGTAAGCATCTTCTATGCCAGAAGACGCAACCGCATGTAAATATGCATTCGAGCACACGGAGGCTTGGTCCTCCATGTCAAAATACTGGCTCACAGAAGCCATATCCACATGACTTACCGAATCGCTCGGTGTGACACTTGGTAAGGAAGGTCTTACGGGGTTTCTCGAGATAAGCCTGGTGTTGGAAGAATTAGGATTGTGACGAAGTGGTGAAGTGGGAGTGTTTGCCATAGAATGGGTGGGGTTGGCCAGAAGCTCGTCCAGCTTCTTGTGCACGACGGAGACATCATCCAATTTCTGTGCGATAAGGTTGAGGTCTGTGGATGAATGGGAGGGTCCCGTGTCAACTTCGTGGACATTATGGGGCAGGCTGCTACGATTAAAGGCGACAATGGAAGCATTCTTCATTGAGTTTTTACTCATATTTTCAAATAATTCGTATGCTCCATTGATGAGAACCTCATCATGAGCCATAACTAGCTCATTTTGACCCAATAAAGAAGATAAAAGCTCCTACATAACCTAGAAGAAGGCTTAACTGAAGGAATAAGTGTTCTGAGAAGAAAACATGAAATAAAGGTTAAAACTGCAATTTTACCATTGCAGTACATAAACGGGATTTCTCAGAGACAAAACATAGGTCAAATGGTCTAAATGAGATAAAAAGTGGGTTGATTCAATCAAAAATGGGTTTATGCGCAATCTAAGAATTAAATGACACTTGGTAACCCTAAAACAGACCCGCTTAAATTAACAAGGTTCCGATCAGGATAAAAATCAAGTAAACCCTCTAAAAATCATGGAAAAACATCCTCTAGGGTTTAGAACACTTAATTTGGCCTTTGGAACCCAGTTTGACCTAGATTAGGGTCCTAGCTCTTCAATTAACCTAATTTGGGTTTTTACGCAAAATATCTAGTCAAACGTGGTCAAGCCTAAAATCCAACTTCACCATTGGATTCCCTAGGTCCAAATTAGGTTCATACCAAAATTTGGACCCAAGGGGAGGTCATCTTGACCTACTTTGCAATTTAGTACACCTAAATTACAATGTGGTCCCTATCTTTTGAATATCTTTGCAGAGAGCCCCCTAAGTTCCTCGCCACATTTGCAAGCAGGTCCTACCACCATTGTTAAGGCAGAACCGATCTACGATGAGGTTTATAGAGGGATTACTTTCTAATTTCTCAGAGATTCCCTCCCAGAGATGGAAGGGGGATTCTCTGAGGAATTCCCTTCCATCTAAAGCTGATCACGATCTATGGTGTGAACCCAATCTCTCGTGCGAACGCACGAGAGATTTGGATATCCACGCTCTTTCCATCTCCGGCGAGCCAGCAGAGTTGATTGCGCGATCTCCACGCGCTAGAAGGTTCGGCCAACACCTATAAAAGGCTCCCCAGACCCAGCCGCAGATCGTCAACTTGATTTTGACGGAGATTCCCCCAAATTTCCCTCTCTCCCACCTCTGGCCAAGAGGCCCGCAAGCTCCAGCGACCTCCTCCCCTCCTCATTGCTCTGCTGCCATACCAGCAGCAGAGTCAACTCCGCCTCTTCCTCCCGCGTTGCGCCATACCCAGCGCGCGTGCCCCTGACCTCGTCTTCATCGCCACCCCCTCCCTCAGGGTTCTTCTTCCCCGACGACGGCAGTTACGCGCCGTCCACTCCGCTGCCTCCCTTCTTTCCAAACCACTCCAGATACCTTCTCCATCTTCCCCTCTCTCTTTTCCCCCTGTTATTTTAGTTAATCTCCCCCTGACAGTGCCTGACCACCTCCACCTTCCTCGCCTCCGACCGACCTCCGGCCAGCCGCTCCCACCACTCCGCCCCTCCACACGGCTCGCCAACCCTCTCGTAAGCTCCGCCTCACCACCAGGAGCAACTTCCGCCCATCCATCATCCTTCTACACCTCCACCACAGTCCCCCGAACAACCCCACACTTCCGGCCACAGGTTGACCTAGGCACGCACGCCTAGGCCGTCCTGCGGCCTGCAGCACCGTGCACCATCTTCGCCGCGCCACGGCGAAGGTGCCCAGCTGGTCTGATTAGGCCAATAGGTCGTATTGGTGATTGACAGGGTTTCAGCTCCTGCAGCCATTGGCGACATTTGAAGCAGCTTCGCAGCAGCTCCAGGCGGCAGATCTTCCAGGCTTCAGGTGTAGCAGTATCGCGCGAGCAGTGTGAATCCCTCGAGTCCAGTTTGGGGCGCTGAGAAGTCTACACCTGGGGAATTGCACGAAGGTCTGCAGGCACATGTGAGGGCGGGGCAGAGACTGGATAGTCCCACATCGTTGAAGCGCAAAACGCAGGTATAGTATAAATTGTTTTTGTGTTTTATGCTTACCGCCTCCGAAAGCACAGGGGTGAGGTCCCTCACCTGCCCTAGCGCCCGCCTCGTCCGCGGCTTCATCTCGCGGATCTGGTGGGATCCGACCCGACCCTAACCTAAGCACTCCTCGCGCATCACCCACCTGCCGGTGTGCCTGGTCCCGGGTGTGAATCCGACCCGATTACCCGTGTGGCTCTGGGAGAGCGTCCTTGAGCGAATTGCAGAGCAAGAGAGAGACGTTTGGGTAGAGGGGTGGGGGTCGGTTTTGCATTGGCTGTGGTTTGCGCAGGAAAGGAGCAGAGGAAGAAGCGAACACTTAGCTGCTGTAGCAAGGGAAGAAAAGAAGGAAGAAGAGGCTGAGTGTAGCAGAGAAAGAAGGAGAAGCCCTCGCAGAGAAGACAAGGAAGGAGAAAACTTCGAAGGAAAGCACAAAGAAGAACTGAAGAAATAGAAGGAATAGGAGCAGAAGAAGAAGGAACTCTGAAGAAAGGAAGCTGAGCAAGGCAGAGATCTGAGAGAAGGAAGGACTGCAGAAAAGCCAAAAAGAAAAGGAAGACAGGAGAGGAACAAAGGCAGGAAGAAGAAGCCTTCGCAAGAAAAGAAGCAGAGAAGACAAAGAAGAAGGCAGAAGAGAGAAAGAAGATTGCATTTAAGACGTCTGATATAGAAATCAGACGTCCAATTCTTTTTTCTTTTAGAAATTCTTTTTATATAACTCTCTCTCTTTTAATCAATTACTTTCATTTAAAAGTTGTATTCTTTGGTTTTAGAAGTACTGAGATTGCTCCCTGTGTTCGACCTCGGATACTCTGATTTTCGAGTAACAAAAAATCTTTATTTGTTTTGAACGCTTTGTTGGCTATATTGCAACATGACATCTCTTTAAAACCCGCACGAAAGCGTACGAACATTTTGGCCCCGTTGCCGGGGAGCAACGGGCACTTTTAAAGCTTTTGATTACAACTTTTTGATCCAATATTTGACCTAACTCCTCTCTTTTGTTGTGTTCAAAGTAGGGAAAGCAACGCAAAAAGGAAAGAAGAGCTGCTGCACAACAGACACTCCAAGGAACAGGTAATTTCCATAAGCCCTCTCTCTTAACCCTCTCAAAATCTAAGAAGGAAAAAAAGAAAAATCAACTTAGGGCTACCTGTTTCATATTTAGTAACTCATCAAGTTGCCTGATTTTCATTTCAACACATTTTTTGTCTGTTCATCCAACTAAGGCAACTAGGGCTAAAACTTTCTTGATTGAGCCCTAGGTGCTAATTTCTGAGGCAACTAAATTGGACCCACTAGAGACAATTTAAGGATTACAAAGCTAGGGTCTTTAGAGACACATCTTCTCTTAAACAAAGAAACAAATTGTCCAAAAAGAGGTGTGCCTAAACCGTGTTTGAAAAGATCTACACAAGAAGAACCCTAAGCAAATCAGGTTTTTAATCCATTTGAACCATAAAAGAAAAGGACCTAAAAACTCTCAAAGGAACAAGAGGTGAAGTTGATCCCTTGGGTCAACCAACCTTAAAATTAGGTCACTTTTTCACTGAAAATACCTAAAAGTTCAAGTGGAACATTAAGCACCTTGATCTTAAAGTAAAAAAGGTAGACTTAGGAGGTCAAGGTCCCCATTCTGGTCTACCTGGAACCGCAGTGACAAGAGAGGTCGGGTGGGGCAAACCCTGTAACTCGTGGGGACGCTCTACCGTGTAGGGGTCTTTGCGGGACTCTCCCTCTTTGGCTGCCTAGGTATTTCTCAAGTGAACGACCTTTCTGACTAAGGGGTCCATCCGCCCCGAACCTCTATAGTCACCCAACCATTTTTGGGTGTCTTGATTGGGTCCAACACCTTCTAAATCTCATCACATCCTTTGGTGCATGTTCGGTAGGAGGTCCTTAATGCCACCCTTAAGACCTCCTTTAGAAATTCATTCTCGTCAAGGCCAAGCCTCGACGCCCTTGTTTGTGCAGCAACCCCACTATATAAATCTTTCATCTGATTCAGACCCCGGTTCTCCTTCTTCGTCCATCATGGCACAACCCATTGAAGAGGAGAACAACCTTGAACACCAACTTCAACACCTTAATGATCTCTTTCAGAACTTTGTAAACCCACCGCAGCGACCTATGATGCGAGATCACTATAATCCCGCTGCGGTGGCGATCGAACCTCGAGTACGAATCTCGATTGGAGGACCTGATTCTGAACTGAAGCCCAATATGATTCATGCCATGCCAAAGTTCCATGGGCTTAACTCTGAGGATCCATTCCAACATATTAAACAACTCAAGCATCTGGCCCAGACCTTTGGGTCAGATGTACAAAATCGGGATATCCTACTCATGAAAATGTTTTCGTTCTCCCTCATGGACAAGGCCGCACACTGGTATCAGACTCAGACCCGTCCGATCAACACATGGGAGGAACTGTAGTCTGAATTTTTGAAAAAATTCTTCCCCGTTGGCCGGACGAATGCCTTGCGCCACCAGATCACTCATTTCACTCAACAATAGGGAGAACCTCTTCACGAAGCTTGGGATCGATTCCTAGATCTCATGCGAAAGTGCCCCATCACGGAGTTCCTAAGTGGGAACAAGTCTAGTCTTTTTACTAGGGACTCCGTGAAGATATTCGTTTATTCGTCAATGCAACGTGCGGAGGAAACATCATAGGTCAACACGAGGACACGGTGTGGGAGCTTCTCGAAAACATGTGCGAGAACTCCATAAATAATGACTCCATGGGCTTATTCGACAGGGCGAATGCCCGCGCATCGACGAATCTGAGAGGGACACATGAGATGCAGGACCTGTCCAATTCTGTCGACTTGGAACTGATGGCCAGTCGGTTGGACAAGGTTTCTATTATAGAAAAGGTGGACGAGCTAACTCGACATTTGCAGCAAGTCACCTCTACGTAAAACTCTTTTGCATGACCTCCTCTGGCAAGGGAAACTGTGTAAAATATCTATCACCAATCTGCCAAGGGGATGGACCCATATCCACCCCCGTCTACCTCTTAGACCGGAGTAACCTCCTATCCATTCTACTCAAGTTGGGGGGACTCTGAACCCTCGTATTCTGACTTTCCTGAGGTTCCTCAGAACTGCGAGGACCTCAACGCCATCCAGAATGACCCATTCTCCAATACCTACAACCCTGGATGGCGAAATCATCCTAACTTTCAGTGGGCGGGAAATTTTCAAAGACCACCATATCAACCCCGTCCACAAGCCTCTCGTCCATATCATCCTCCTCAGCCTCGGCCCAATCCCACCTACCAATCCGGGCAAAACCAGGATCAAATGACTCTTATCCTTCAAGCGCTGGCTGACATTCAAAAGACGAATGCGGCAATGCAAAAATAGCACAAGGACGAGATCACAGAGGTTCGCAACCAACTAGCCCAGATGGCAAATTCCCGCCAACCTGGTACCCTTCCCTCGCAACCTCTGCCCAACCCAAATAACGTGCTAACCCAGAAGCGCGTTATGAATCCAAATTCAAGCCAAACACATGTGATTTATCAGGCCCCTACTGCTCCATCACCAGACGGGATGGAAGCTTCAACATCATATGCGGGATTTCAGCAGCAGCCACCCCTCCTACTAAACCCAAGCTAGAATCAG
This sequence comes from Thalassia testudinum, assembly GCA_037157565.1. Lineage (NCBI taxonomy): Eukaryota > Viridiplantae > Streptophyta > Magnoliopsida > Alismatales > Hydrocharitaceae > Thalassia > Thalassia testudinum. Next base: position 47,734,837 of record JAZHRO010000078.1, read on the forward strand.
GCCGGATTAAACTCTGTAACAACATGTAGTGGTAGAACAACCCAAGACCCACATTATCCGAACCACTCCAAGCCTGATAATAGCCAAGACCCTAGGATAGTTATCCAAGATACCACTGTCCCAAATCAAGAACCTGGACCTATCCTAGAGGAACCAACTAGGATCCCATTTCCTGAGGCCTTGACCAAAGGAAAAAGGATAACTAAACCCGTGGCTCCCGAGGAGGATCTGATCAAGCTCTTTGAACAGGTCCAGATAAACATCCCATTGATGGATGCAATTCGCCACATACCGGCTTACGCAAGATTCTTGAAAGACAAATGTACCCCTAAACGTAAGCCGCGAACCAAGGATGGGAATCCAATCGTACTATCAGAGCAAGCTAGCTCTGTCATCTTGAGCAAACTCCCACCCAAGGCTAAAGACCCAGGAACTCCCTTGATTTCCTGTAAAATTGGTGAAACCCAATTTGATAGAGCCTTACTAGACCTAGGTGCCTCTATAAATTTAATACCTACATCCCTCCTTGACCACCTTGAAGAATCTGAACTTAAACCGACTGAGGTGACATTGTAGTTAGCTGATCGACCCATCAAGTCACCTAGAGGAATACTGGAGGATGTCATTGTTAGGGTATGAGATTTCTATTTCCCGGTGGACTTCATAGTACTAGACATGGATGCACCTAAGAACCCAAGGGACACACCAATCATATTAGGGAGACCCTTTTTGGCCACTGCTAGGGCCAACATAAACTGCGAAGAGGGCCAGATTGAATTAAAATTTGAGAACCAAAACCTGAAGATTGACATTTTTAAGGCCCAACAAGGGATTAATTGTGGGGTTATAGAGGAAATATGTGATGCCAGAGCCGTGGTTGATGAATTGCATATAGAAGACAACCTGATTATCCCTGATAACCACTTGAGAATCAAAACCCACTAACAGAGAAGTGCGAACGTGATCTAGACACACCTATGACTCCTACCATTGCTCCTGATACAAACCCCGAATCGGCCGCTGCTGCTGAAAATCCTATCATGGAACTCAAGCCCCTTCCCGAACATCTGAAGTACGTCTTTTTGGATTCAAATCAGACGTTTCCTGTGATTATCAATTCTCGACTCACACCTGACCAGGAACTCCGTTTGATTTCTGTTCTCCAGCAACATCGAAGAGCCATTGGATGGACTCTCAATGATTTGACTGGTATAAGCCCTTCATACTGCACACATCGAATCTACACAGAAGAAGGCGCACGACCTTCAAGAGAAATGCAAAGACGCCTAAACCCTAATCTACAAGAGGTCGTGAAAAAGGAGATCATAAAGTGGTTAGATGCAGGGATCATCTACCCAATCTCCGACAGTCGTTGGGTGAGTCCAATACAAGTGGTGCCTAAAAAGGCAGGACTTACCATTATCACGACTGAAACAGGAGAAGTCATTCCAACCCGAATAGCTAACTCGTGGAGAGTCTGCATTGATTACAGAAGACTCAATTCCTCCACGAAGAAGGATCATTTCCCACTACCGTTTATTGATCAGATCCTCGAAAAACTAGCGGGAAATAGGTTCTTCTGCTTTCTTGACGGGTACTCCGGTTACAATCAGGTGGCAATCCATCTAGAGGACCAAGAAAAGACCACATTCACCTGCCCCTTCGGGACGTACGCGTTTCGAAGGATGCCATTCGGTCTCTGCAATGCACCTGCAACTTTTCAGCGGTGCATGCTTGCCATATTCTCAGATATGGTAGGTGATTATCTGGAAGTCTTCATGGATGACTTTTCAGTTTTTGGACAATCATTTGACGATTGCCTCCAACACTTGGTCCAAATACTTAGGCGGTGCATTGAGGTGAATTTGGTTCTTTCCTGGGAAAAGAGCCATTTCATGGTGCCTGAGGGAATTGTCCTGGGACATTTAATCTCGGAGAAAGGCATCCAAGTGGATCGAGCTAAGGTTAACCTGATTTCCAAGCTCCCTATGTCTATCTCGATTAAGGACATCTGATCTTTTTTGGGGCACGTCGGTTTTTACCGTCGATTTATCCCTGATTTCTCCAAAATCGTGCGCCCCCTGACCAATCTTCTCTCCAAGGATGTGCCTTTCAAAATTTCCAAGGAATGCACTCAAGCATTTGAGATCCTACGTGACCGAGTCACCCAAGCCCCAATCCTACAGTCCCCTGATTGGTCTCAACCCTTTGAGATCATGTGCGATGCATCTGACTTCTCTGTAGGAGCGGTTCTGGGGTAGAAAATTGACGAGAAACCTGTGGTCATTTACTACGCCAGCAAAACACTGGATGAGGCTCAGCGTAACTATACGGTTACTGAGAAAGAGCTGCTGGCTATAGTATTTACCTTGGAAAAATTCAGATCATACCTTTTGGGTTCCCGTGTTATCATATACTCGGATCACACAGCTGTGAGGCATCTCCTTGCAAAGAAGGACGTGAAACCTCGATTAATCCAATGGATCTTGCTATTGCAAGAATTTGACCTCGAGATTCGCGACAAGGCAGGAAAGCAGAATGTGGTAGCTGATCACTTGTCCCGCCTTCCTTCTGAAATAATCGACCCTTCCGAACCTATTACAGAACATTTTCCTGATGAGCACCTCCTAACTATCAGTACAAGTCTTCCATGGTTTGCTGATATAGTTAATTACCTGGCATCAAATTAGATTCCGCCCGATTGGCCGAAGGCCAAAAAGGACAAATTGCGTTCCGATGCCAAGTATTACCTATGGGAAGACCCGTATCTATTCCGCATTGGTGCTGATCAGATAATTCAACGGTGCATCGCGGAAGTGGAAATCAAAGACATACTCTCATTCTGCCATGACCAGGCATGCGGTGGACACTTTTCAGGACATAAAACTACATCAAAAGTCCTCCAGTGCGGCTTTTACTGGCCCGCAATTTTCAAGGATGCATATGATCACTGTAAGGCATGTTCCCATTGCCAGACTTTGGGCAACATGAGCCATCGAGACATGATGCCTCTACAGCCGATCTTGGTATGCGAAATTTTTGATATTTGGGGGATTGATTTCATGGGACCCTTCCCAATCTCGGATGGCTTCGAATACATCTTACTCGTAGTTGACTATGTTTCCAAGTGGATAGAAGCCATTCCGACCCGAACCAACAATCATAAAGTCGTTATAAAATTCCTTCATCAAAACATTTTCTCAAGGTTCGGGATTCCACGTGCTATAATTTCCGATGGAGGGACCCATTTTACAAACGCTTAGTTCAGGTCACTGATGACCAAATACGGGGTGTCACACCGAATCTCTACTCCTTACCACCCCCAAAAAAATGGTCTAGCTGAGCTATCTAACCGAGAGATCAAGAAGATCCTTCAGGTTACTGTTCGACCTGATAGAAAAGATTGGTCTTCTCGGCTTCCGGAAGCATTGTGGGCCTATAGGACCGCCCACAAGACCCAACTAGGAATGTCTCCCTTTAGACTAGTGTACGAGAAGGCATGTCACCTCCCCGTCGAGTTGGAGCATAAAGCCTATTGGGCAGTACGGACCTGTAATCTTGACCTTTCTAAGGCTGGAACCCACAGAAGACTTCAAATGAGCGAGATCGATGAATTACGCCACGACGCGTATGAGAACTCGTGAATTTACAAAGAATGGGTTAAAGCTTTTCACGACAAACACATTTCTAGAAAGGTCTTTCATCCTGGTCAAAAGGTTTTACTCTTTGATGCCCGACTCAAATTATTCCCAGGAAAGCTAAGATCCAAGTGGGTCGGACCTTACCTAGTCCGACAAATCTTCGGAAATGGAGCCATTGAAATTAGCCCACTCAGCCACGATTCTGAACCCTTTGTCGTGAACGGTCAGAGACTCAAGCCGTTCATTGACATGACCGATATAGATTTGGTTGAGTCATCCTTTACCCTCCATTCCTCTTGAGCTCATTGCGCCCAGCCGATGGCGTAAAACTCAGCGCTTAACGGGAGGCAACCCGTCATTCTTTGAAAAACCCGAAACCTTTTCTGACATCTCTATGCGGAATTCATATTGCACTTTAGGGTTCATCCATTAGAACAGCCGACTTCACCTCAGGTATCCCTACCTGAGACTAGAAATCGTTCGCAACAAGTCATTTCGACCCATTCACTCACCACACACCTGTCCTAATGAATGTACTAAGCTGAATTCGAACCCACCTAATTTACAATGGGGACATTGCAAATCTTAGGCATGGGGGGGTATGAAAGTGCAAAATGTCAGGAAATTCATATCAAGAAAGGGTTTCATTAAAAAAAAAAAAAGACTTGTTAGAGGGGAGGAACAATTTAAGGTCATACAAATGAGAGAAGGAAAAGAGTAAAATGAAAAAAAGGAGCACAAAAGGAAAATGAAAAGAAATAGTCATTAGTAAAAGATTAAGGGGTTAACTAAAGTTCTAGACCGAATCAAGAAAAATAAAAGAAAAGTGCTACGAAAATACAACAAGAGATTAGCGGGAACGCTGGTCTTAGGCCTCTTAGGCTAGAATCTTTAGCTTAAAAATTCACGTATCCATTAAAATCTGGATAATCCTCAAGAGGTTGAGGAAAATGCCAAGTTTGAGTATTAGGTCTAAGGCTTAGGAAGTATTCGACCTCGTTAACTGACTTCCGGTTTGCAGGATTCGGTAACCTAAGCACCCCACATTCACACAGTCTGGTTCAATGCGCATAAACATCCAAATCACGCGAAAAGCATTTAATGCTCTGGAAAAGTCACCTAGATTAGGAGCGGCCAATCAACACAAGTTGATTTGGACAAGTTCCCAGCGCGGAGAGGCGGGAAATTCCCCTCGAAGATGCATAACAACATATCGTCTCCTCGGTGCTTGTCTCTTAGGATATTTAAATATCCTACTGGAGGCATGTAAGCACTCTGCTGGTTCAGATACCATGGGCGGCATTATCCCAAAATGTCGATCTCCAGGGTCTGAATTCGGCCACAGAACACCATGGCCGGGATTATCTCGAAATCTCGAAAGCCAGGGTTCTGGGGGTTGCCATGGGGGGGATTATCCCGAAATCTCGAAAGCCAGGGACCCTTGAGGATTGATGATGGGAACGAGGAATCCGATACAGACCGTGTTGAGAAGCTAATCCGAAGCTAGAAATAAAAAGAAAAGAGAGAAAAAGCTCTCCAAACAAATTCTTCTATCTCTCTTACAAAAAACACACTGCAAAACTGAACCTAGGCTAAAATTGTCTCAAGCACGGGTGCTTTAACCGCGGAGTCCAACAAACCCTAGGGTAGTTTCTGTGGGCCGTAGAAACCTTTGCAGAGGACTGAGGCTAAAGCGGAACAGGTCCGGATTTTGGTTGGTACTTGAGTACCTTTAGGCCTATTGTCGGCATTCCTACCTAATCACAAAAGAAAAGGAGAAGCACTTATCATGATGGTTGACAGACACTCAGGGTCTAGAACGGAAGTTAAAACTTTGAAATTTTGCTAAGGGACTAGCAAAAGCTAGGCATGGGGGTATGATGAGAACCTCATCATGAGCCATAACTAGCTAATTTTGACCCAATAAAGAAGATAAAAGCTCCTACATAACCTAGAAGAAGGCTTAACTGAAGGAATAAGTGCTCTGAGAAGAAAGCATGAAATAAAGGTTAAAACTTCAATTTTACCATTGCAGTACATAAACGAGATTTCTCAGAGACAAAACATAGGTCAAATGGTCTAAATGAGATAAAAAGTGGGTTGAGTCAATCAGAAATGGGTTTATATGCAATCTAAGAATTAAATGACACTTGGTAACCCTAAAACAGACCTGCTTAAATTAACAAGGTTCTGATCAGGATAAAAATCAAGTAAACCCTCTAAAAATCATGGAAAAACATCCTCTAGGGTTTAGAACACTTAATTTGGCCTTTGGAACCCAGTTTGACCTATATTAGGGTCCTAGCTCTTCAATTAACCTAATTTGGGTTTTTACGCAAAATATCTAGTCAAACGTGGTCAAACCTAAAATCCAACTTCACCATTGGATTCCCTAGGTCCAAATTAGGTTTATACCAAAATTTGGACCCAAGGGGAGGTCATCTTGACCTACTTTGCAATTTAGTACACCCAAATTATAATGTGGTCCTTATCTTTTGAATATCTTTGCAGAGAGCCCCCTAAGTTCCTCGCCACCTTTGCAATCAGGTCCTACCGCCATTGTTAGGGCAGAACCGATCTACGGCGAGGTTTATAGAGGGATTACTCTCTAATTCCTCAGAGATTCCCTCCCAGAGATGGAAGGGGGATTCTCTGAGGAATTCCCTTCCATCTAAAGCTGATCACGATCTATGGTGTGAACCCAATCTCTCGTGCGAACGCACGAGAGATTTGGGTATCCACGCTCTTTCCATCTCCGGCGAGCTGGCAGAGTTGATTGCGCGATCTCCACGCACTAGAAGGTTCGGCCAACACCTATAAAAGGCTCCCCAGACCCGGCCACAGATCGTCAGCTTGATTTTGACGGAGATTCCCCCAAATTTCCCTCTCTCCCACCTCCGGCCAAGAGACCCTCAAGTTCCAGCGACCTCCTCCCCTCCTTCTCGTCGCTCTACTGCCATACCAGCAGCAGAGTCAACTCCGCCTCTTCCTCCCACGTTGCGCCATACCCAGCGCGCGTGCCCCTGACCTCATCTTCGTCGCCGCCCCCTCCCTCAGGGTTCTTCTTCCCCGACGACGGTAGTTACGCGCCGTCCACTCCGCTGCCTCCCTTCCTTCCAAACCACTCCAGATACCTTCTCCATCTTCCCCTCTCTCTTTTCCCCCGGTTATTTTAGTTAATCGCCCCCCGACAGTGCCTGACCACCTCCACCTTCCTCGCCTCCGAATGACCTCCAGCGAGCCACTCCCACCGCTCCGCCCCTCCACACGGCTCACCAACCCTCTCGTAAGCTCCGCCTCACCACCAGGAGCAACTTCCGCCCATCCATCATCCTTCTACACCTCCACCACAGTCCCCCGAACAACCCCACACTTCCGGCCACAGGTTGACCTAGGCACGCACGCCTAGGCCGTCCTGCGGCCTGCAGCACCGTGCACCATCTTCGCCGCGCCACGGCGAAGGTGCCCAGCTGGTCTGATTAGGCCAATAGGTCGTATTGGTGATTGACAGGGTTTCAGCTCCTTCCGCCATTGGCGACATTTGAAGCAGCTTCGCAGCAGCTCCAGGCGGCAGATCTTCCAGGCTTCAGGTGCAGTAGGATCGCCCGAGCAGTGCGAAGCCCTCGAGTCCAGTTTGGGGCGCTGAGAAGTCTACAGCTGGGGAATTGCATGAAGGTCTGCGGGCGCACGTGAGGGCGGGGCACAGACTGGATAGTCCCACATCGTTGAAGTGCAAAACGCAGGTATAGTATAAATTGTTTTTGTGTTTTATGCTTACCGCCTCCGAAAGCACAGGGGTGAGGTCCCTCACCTGCCTTAGCGCTCGCCTCGTCCGCGGCTTCATCTCACGGATCTGGTGGGATCCGACCCGACCCTAACCTAAGCACTCCTCACGCATCACCCACCTGCCGGTGCGCCTGGTCCCGGGTGGGAATCCGACCCGATCACCCATGTGGCTCTGGGAGAGCGTCCTTGAGCGAATTGCAGAGCAAGAGAGAGACGTTTGGGTAGAGGGGCGGGGGTAGGTTTTGCATTGGCTGTGGTTTGCGCAGGAAAGGAGCAGAGGAAGAAGCGAACACTTAGCCGCTGCAGCAAGGGAAGAAAAGAAGGAAGAAGAGGCTGAGTGTAGCAGAGAAAGAAGGAGAAGACCTCGCAGAGAAGACAAGGAAGGAGAAAACTTCGAAGGAAAGCACAAAGAAGAACTGAAGAAATAGAAGGAACAGGAGCAGAAGAAGGAACTCTGAAGAAAGGAAGCTGAGCAAGGCAGAGATCTGAGAGAAGGAAGGACTGTAGAAAAGCCAAAAAGAAAAGGAAGACAGCAGAGGAACAAAAGCAGGAAGAAGAAGCCTTCGCAAGAAAAGAAGCAGAGAAGACAACGAAGAAAGCAGAAGAGAGAAAGAGGATTACATTTAAGACGTCTGATATAGAAATCAGACGTCCAATTCTGTTTTCTTTTAGAAATTCTTTTTATATAACTCTCTCTCTTTTAATCAATTACTTTCATTTAAAAGTTGTATCCTTTGGTTTTAGAAGTACTGAGATTGCTCCCTATGTTCGACCTCGGATACTCCAGTTTTCGAGTAACAAAAATCTTAATTTGTTTTGAACGCTTTGTCGGCTATATTACAACGTGACATCTCTTTAAAACCCGCACGAAAGCGTATGAACATCCATTCTCATCTTTATTCATGAAATTCCCTCCGCAGGAAGCGTCTGCAATATGCTTCAAAGTCTCATTTAGCCCATAGTAGAAAATCTGGGCTATATGCTACTTAGGCAGATCGTGGTGCGGACACTTCCTGAGGAGGTCATTATATCTCTCCCATGCCTCATGAAACTGTTCACCGTTTTGTTGCGTAAAGGAAGTGATAGCACGGCGAAGCACTTTGGTTCGCCAGATTGAGAACTTCTTGAGAAATGCTGTTCGCATCTCTTCCCAAGAGTGGATGGTTCTCCCAAGGGTGCGTAACCACTGCGATGCTTTATCCCGCAATGAAAACGGGAACATTTTCATGAGGACTATAGGTAATCCGATATTTCTTGGTTTAACTGTTTCAGCTAATCGAGTTAGGTCTTCCAAGTGGAGAAAAGGATCTTCATTTGCAAGATCATGGAAGTGCAAATTTATTAGGCCAATTATGTTAGGTTTCAATTCAAAGTCGTCCCCGCCCATGGGGACCCGAATTTTTCCTATGGTCTCTGTAGCAGCGGGATTCTGATAGGAGCTAAGAGACCTAGGCTCCTCCCGTTCAGGAGGGTTCTGCATTTCCTCCAATGTTTCCCTACTGGCCTCAATTTGTTCATTATACATTTCCATTTGGGCTTGGAGGCGGGTTATGGGATCGAAGGCTCCACCACCTGGTGGGTTTTGAGGGCGGTTTCCTCCCTCGGGATTTGGGGGTGGGCGTGTAGCCATGTTTGTGGAGGAGGAGGACGATGTAGCTTCTTTTCTAAAATTATCAGACAATTCACACAGTTCAGGGTTTTGTGACCTCCTCCCAAACATGCACTACCGCAGGAAGAATTGGGGGGATACGAAGGGAAAAGGAGATGAGAGAAATGATGCCGCAAAGGTACACTTGATGAAAAATCAATACAGTCAAATTCCTAACCTCTACAGTGTGCCTTTAGACCTAAAGATCTAAGTTACCTACTATCATGACCTATGGAACCGAATGCGAGCACCGCGGAACCACCGGGCCAGATTGAAAGGCCGTTTGCCCTAGTCTTAGACACTCGATAGCATGCGGGAATCCTCACCATCATGTAGGTGCTACACGCAAGTAGTTAGACCTCCAATCCTTAATAAGGGTCAAGTTGTTACCAGTTTTAGTTAGAGGCTTAGGATTAAGTGCTTCTGGAATGTGAAGGGCGTTATTTACGGGTAATGCCCAAGTGATTTATTTTACAAAGTGTGTAATCCAAGCATGCAACGGGGAAATCTCCCCGAATTGTAGTTTTAATTGGTGAATGGTTTTTAGAATTCAGCCTTAAGTAATATGGATTTTAGGATTTTGCTGAATTACCAATTCAACCAATCTCTGGGTTTTGAGAGAATACAAGTTTCTCTCTAAGCCCAACAAACCCTTCTTCAATATCAGTTGGTTACTGCATGCTAAGATGCAATGGGCTTCCCTAGATGGAGATTTCTATGTGTGGATGCATGAATCAATTTTAGATTAGTGTGAAAGGGAGCCAAAGCACTTCAATTCAAGTGCTCCCAATCACCAAAATAATGTCCACACACACAAGACTCAACCATAAGATAAAGAAAATCAGATTGTTGGGGTTGAAGTATTCAGGATCGAATCTTAGGCATGTGAAAGGTCGTTGTGGGGTTGGAATCAACTCAATTCCAAGTCTCCCCACAAAAAAGGTGATCCCGAATTGCAGATAAATGAGGCAAAGAGGGATGGCAATCAATCTATTTATTTTTGCCTCAAAGAATACTTCACATGGCGAAAAATTCAAGAATCAAGATTCTTGGATCTTCGCTATGTGAAGTTTGGCGGGAAATCCCGAGGCAATGGGAGTGATGACAAACAATCAAACAAGTGATTTTTAATCCACTTGCCCTAAGAGATCCCAAGAAGTTTTTTTTTTTATTAAGGTGACAAGTTGACCTAAGTTGCTAAGAAAGAAAGACCTACTTGTTCAGCAACGTGTGCGAAGCTCCAGTGCAGTGCCGGCGACTTTACGCTCTCGTTCTCGCCTTGGATCTGCCCACGTCTCCGACTTCGTCTACCTGTCTTCTCCTTGCAACTGGTTCACCTGCACACCAACAAACAGAAACACCCATGAAGAGAAGGGTGTGAGAAGAGAAAAATTAAAGGAATGGAGTAAAAACTTACCTGAATGCGCACTTCCCCAGCAACGGCGCCAGAAAAGAGTGTGGTCGGGCCCGGATAGGTTGTGTTAATATGGTGATTTAATCATTGAAATGAGTATAGTGGTTAACCTAAATCGAGCCTAACCATCTCTTTACAAAATTTTTTTACCTGGCCTACTTGATTTTATCTTGGTCACTTTTAGGCCCAGGGTTGAACTCAGGGAAGTGGGATTAGAGGTGAATAAGTTTCTATGCCTTCCTACAAGGAATCTCTTCCGTTCGTTTATTGTGTTTTTGGTATTTTTCTATTTAAGATTTTTTTCTGATAATTTTTGTCCTTGAGGTACACCCTCAAAATCAAGTTCTTAGCTTTGAGCCAAATTAGGATTTCAAAACTGGTCTTGTTATTCGCAAGACTGAGTACCTGCAAGTCAAGGATTATCTTTTCTCTTTTGTATATTTTTTTATCATTTTAATGTCACGAAAGAGAAAGAGAAATAAGGTAAATATAGTATATATAAATGTATATATTATATATGTATATAGGGGTGGGGGTGGAGGTGGAAATGGCGTGTAGCACGGTGTCGAGTTGATCGTTGTCTAGGAAGACGCAACTAACAGGACGAAGTGCCGCGTGGAGGGTAAGGTAGATGGGTGGAAGATGTGTGCGAAGACGCTTTCTGTACGCGTGTATCGGGGAATATCAGCAACTGGTGCAGATATTCCCGTGATACAACGTGTGGTAGGTGATATGAAAAAAAATATATATATATGTAGATGTATATATGTATATATATAGATATGGTTATAATTATATAGGTGTATATGCAGTTATATATGTATATATATATATGTATATTGATGAGTCGGCCTGGATAGGTTGTTAATATGATGTTTTTATCGTTGAAATATGTATAGTGGTTAACCTAATTCAGACCTAACCATCTCTTTACAAAATTTTTAACCTGGCTTAATTGATTTTATCTTGTCACTTTTAGGCCCAGGGTCGAACTCAGGGAAGTGGGGTTAAAGTCGAGTTTCTACGTTTTCCTTAAAACGCGTCTCTTCCGTTCGTTTATTGTGTTTTTGGTGTTTTTCTTATTTAGGTTTTTTATGGTAATCCTTGTTCTTGAGGCACACCCTCAAAATTGTGTCCTTGGCTTTTAGCCAAACAGAGTCCCAAAACAAGTCTTGCTACTTGCAAGACGGGGTACCTGCAAATCAAAGATTATCTTCACTTTTATACCTTTTTTTATCTTTTTACTAAGAAGGAAGCTAACAGATAGAAAGTAAATATAGTAGCTATAGATATATATTTATATGTAGTATATATATAAAGGGGTGGGGGTGGAGGTGACGATGGAGTGTAGCACTATGTCGAGTCAGTTGACGTCTAGAGAGACGCAACCAACACGACTATGTGCCGCGTGGAGTGTGGATGGAGGATGGATGATGTATGGGACCACGTTTTTTTTTGTACGCGTGTATCAGGGAATATCAGCAACTGGTGCAGATATCCCCGTGATACAGCGTATAGTAAATAACGTGAAAATATATGTACATATGTATGTATATGAGTAAATATATCTATATGTATATAAATGTATAAGTATATATGTATAGATATATATAGATATATATGTATTATATATATATATATATAGGTGTATATGTATATATATATATGTATGTATATATGTATATAGCTATGTATATATGTATATAAGTATATATATATAATACTATATAGATGTATATATATATATATGTATATAAGTATATATGTATCTAGATATATATATATATATATGTGTGTGTATATATATAAGTATATAGATATGTATATATATATAAGTATATGTATAAGTATATAGATATATATATACGTGTATATATATATATATATATAGATATATTATATATATGTGTGTGTATACATAAATATATAGATATACTATGTATATAAGTATATATATATATATATATAAGTATATGTATAAGTATATAGATATATATAAGTAGATATATATATATATATATATATATATATATTATATATATATGTATGTATACATAACTATAGATATTACTATGTATATAAGTGTATATATATATATATATATATATATATATATATATATATATATGTATGTATATATTATATATAGATGTATATAAGTATATATATGTTACTATATATAACTATACGTATAGTGTAAGTGTGTGTGTGGGTGTGTGTGTGTGTCGGTGAAGATGTGTGTGTGTTGGTGTAGTGTGTGTCTGTGAGTGAGTGAAAAAGAGAGAGAATACGTGAGAGAGAGAGAGAGCGGGAGAGAGAGATCAGCAGAGAGAGAGAGAGCGGGCTGGAGAGATCGCGAGCGCGGACGATGGCAGCGAGTTAAGACGTCTGCTCGCGGCGGCGGACGTCTGAAGACGGCGGGTGCGGGCGCGCCTTCGCGCAGGGTTCTGCAGGCCTGCGCGAAGTCGACGAGCGGGCGATGGCGCGGAGGAGCGAGCGTGGAGGAGGTCTGCAGGTGGTCGCGGAGGGTCGCGGAGGGGGGCAGGGGTCGGCGTGAGGCCGTAGCCGGCCGCTGCAGTGCGTGCGGCGGCGGGCTACGGGTGCAATTGCGAGGCGGACAGAACGGAGACGGAGGCGGGGAACGCCCTGCAGACGCGCGCGGAGGCGGTGAGCGACTGCGGGGACGGTCGCGGAGGGGCTGGAGGACTTGCTGCTGCTGCTGCTGCCGTGGCTTCAAGCTTCGAAGCTTGGAGCGGCGGCAATGGCGGTAAAGAGAAAAAACGAAGCGAGGGAATGCACCACGCCCACCGGCTCGTCGAAGAGCTGGGCGGTGGTGCTCCCACTGTGGTGGTGTGCACCACAGTGGGTTCTCCTGCTCGCCGGGTGCCTCCTCGACGGAGGGCCGACGTATGGGAGGGGAAAGCGGTGGAGAAGATGGCTGCGGGTTTTTTTTCAGCAGTTGCAGCCGCTGCGTCACGAGGATGAAGCTGCAGCTACTTATAGAGGAGGGGAGAGTGGTGTGTCGGCTGCAGCAGGGAGAGGGTGTGCGAGTTGCAGCTATAGGGAGCGGCGTTGGCAGGGAGAAGTGACAGGAAGAAGTGCTGCGGGCTGCTGCATGCAGCTGCGGGAAGAGTGCAGCCGCGGGAAGGAGAGAAAAGAAGAAATCAAGAGGAAAAATAGAAAGAGGGTGATTTTGCAAGGAGGCACTTGAAGAAAAATGTAACTATGTAGGCGATTGTTTCACTCCTCTTCCTCTCTTGATTAAATGCATGCATGCAAGTGTTTTTACAAATGCGATTACAGGATCCTATTATGCAATGTTAATGCTAGAAAATAGCACAAGAAGGCGTTATTACAGGCGTGTTTTGAGGTGCAAACATATACCCCCATGCCTATCTTTTGCTAGTCCCTAGCAAAATAGTATTTAGAAATGATCTTAAGCTGAAGATTTTCTTCTGAGGTGATACAGGTGTGTTTACTATGGAATATTGTGGGAACCAATTGTAAAGAAGACTACCAGTACTTTAAGTCTCACATGACATAGATCATCTCTCAACTAACCAGGACTCTTGATATTTAAACCTTAAGTACGATTTCCAGGACCCATGAGGTTTTTGCCGTACTCGAGAGCTCAAGAGGTTATGGTTTGTGCATAGTGAAGGATCAAGACTGACCAGATGAACATTAAGACTCAATCCCAGGGTTTCACGAATTTTTAAGTACAGGTTGGTCCCAGTTTCAGCTCATGTCTTCGAATTGACCCTTAAGATGATGACGGAAAACTCAACTCCCATTTTCTGATTTTTTTTTTTTTTTTTGACTCACCGAAAAACAAAGTATATAGACATTTATGAGATATACTGACTCTTTTAAAACATCTCTTTTCTGATTTTTTTTTTTTTTTTTTTTTTGAAACACGTGTCAGTATATCTCTTACAACACATTTTGAAACACACATTTTTTTTTTTTTTTGGTGGGAGAGTTTCTTTTTGGTGGAAAGAGTCGCTCCTAAACACAAGACTAAAGCCTGGGATAAAAAGTCTACCTGCGCACACAGGTAAGGACTCCACCTTCCCTAATGAACACTAGGGTTGGATCTTATGTTCACCTGGTCTTTCCTGATATGTGTAGTGTGAACCAAGTTTACTTAAGCTCTCAAGAAAAAGCAAACCAACGGATCCTGTACTGGTGTCTCAGGTACAAGAATACATCCTTAGTTAGGAGAGATCTTGATCTATTTTGTCAATGCTTTAAGTGAATTAAGCCGAGCCTGAGCGAATCAAGCTTTTGTGGCCTGGAAAGTCTTCAAAACAGAGGTTGAATATCCATAAACACTTATTGCCTTTTTGTTTCAGCTTCAAGATCATTATTAAACACCATTTATTATAATATATATATATATATATTTTTTTTCTTTTCTTTTCTTTTCTTCTTTTTTTTTTTTTTTTTTTTTTTGCATATTTATAAATAGGTGGGAACTGTATAATACCATAACATACCCGGATCCTATGGATGCCTATCCACCCCCCCATGCCAAACAATGCTATGTCCTCATATGCATGCAGGGAAAGGCAGAGGAAGGATGGAAGATCGGGTAACAAGAGCTGAGGTTCAGGGTATAGATCAGGGTGGAAGGGTGGGTGGATGGTGGGTGGTGAAGAGAAAAGTGAAGTGATTGCGATAGAGGTGTGAAAAGTGATGGTGGATGGTGAGTGCTGTTAGGGTGCCTCCCAACAAGCGCTGAATTTAATGTCCCCAGCTGGACTCAGAATGAGGCAAAGAATTAGTTACCCTCCAGCAGGGCAACGGTTTCTCCAACGGGGGCAGGTTCATGAGTCAGATAGGGTTTCAAACGCTGCCCGTTGACCGTAAATTTACGCCCAGATTTGGGATCTTCGATTTCGACGGCCCCATTGGGGAATGGTCTTGAGACCAGAAAAGGACCAGTCCATTTGGACTTTAATTTCCCAGGAAAGAATTTGAGTCGGGCATTATAGAGCCAAACTTGCTGAGATGGCTCAAATTCCTTCCGCCGAACATGGCTGTCATGAAAAGCCTTAGTGCGCTGTTTAAAGGTTAGAGCAGAATCATAGGCTTCACGACGGAGCTCTTCCAGCTCTTGGAGTTGGAGTTTCCTTTCTCGTTCACACAAGTCTGGGTCGAGGTTACATTGGCGAAATGCCCAATAAGCGCGGTGCTCCAACTCCACAGGCAAATGACAAGGCTTCCCGTAAACGATTCTATATGGAGACATACCAAGGGGAGCCTTGAAGGCGGTCCGATACGCCCAAAGTGCGTCAGTCAGCTTGTCGGACCAATCCTTACGGTCAGGCCGAACCGTTTTCTGGAGAATCTGCTTGATTTGCCGGTTCGACACTTCCGCCTGGCCGTTCGTCTGAGGATGATACGGGGATGCGATACGATGGTGGACTCCATACCTCCTCAGAAGTGCCCGAAAAGAAGCATGGGTAAAGTGGCTTCCTCCATCCGAGATAATGGCCCGAGGGATCCCAAAACTTGCAAAGATATGGTCTTTGACGAATCGGGTGGAGATAACATGGTCAGCACGGCGCGCGGGAATAGCCTCGATCCATTTTGAAACATAGTCGACGGCCACGAGGATGAATTCGAAGCCGTTGGATGGAGGAAAGGGACCCATGAAGTCAATTCCCCAGATGTCGAAGATTTCCGCAGCTAGGATGTGTTGCAAGGGCATCATGTCACGACGTGCCATTGACCCTAATGACTGGCACCTAGTGCAATGTTTGGCATAAGTGTGCGCGTCCTGGTGAAGGGAGGGCCAAAAGAAACCACATTGCAACACCTTGGCTGCAGTTTTCCTCCCAGAGAAATGGCCTCCACAGGCCTGATCGTGGCAGAAGGATAGCACACTGGGGAACTCACTGTCAGGAATACAGCGACGGATGATTTGATCAGCACCTATCCGAAAAAGAAGTGGATTATCCCAGAAATAATACTTTGCTTCTGCCATGAGACGCTCGCGCTGGTTTTTAGGCCAGCCACGTGGAAGAGATCCAGAAGCAAGGTAATTGGCAATGTCGGCATACCACGGTCCACTTGCCACATTTATTGCCAATAGGTGCTCATCAGGAAAAACTTCATTAATTGGCAGAGTAAGTCCAATATGGTCAGGGTCCAGTCTGGAAAGGTGATCAGCCACAACATTCTGGGCTCCGACCTTATCACGAATCTCAATGTCAAATTCTTGGAGCAGAAGGATCCAACGAATCAGTCTAGGCTTGGCATCCTTCTTGTGCATGAGATGGCGAATGGCCGCGTGATCAGTGAAAACAATAACGTGAGAGCCTAGAAGGTAAGAACGGAATTTCTCCAGCCCAAAGACGACTGCCAGTAGTTCCTTTTCAGTGGTAGTATAATTACGCTGGGCCTCGTCCAACGTCTTACTGGCGTAGTATACCACGAAGGGGTGTCTATCGCGTCTTTGTCCCAGGATGGCTCCGACTGCAAGGTCTGAAGCGTCACACATAAGTTCAAAGTCGAGGGACCAATCAGGCGGCTGGAGAACAGGGGCCTTGGTGACAGCATTACGCAGCTGCGTGAATGCTTGTATACAGTCAGGGCCCATGTCGAAGGGCACGTCGGTTGATAGGAGATGAGTTAAGGGTCGAGAAATTTTGGAGAAGTCTTTGATGAATCTCCTATAGAAACCGACGTGTCCCAAGAAGGAGCGGATTTGTTTGACAGAACCAGGCACAGGTAAATCAGCAATGATATCGAGCTTAGCTCTATCAACCTCGATACCCCTATCGGAGATGATATGTCCAAGAACAATTCCCTCGTGCACCATAAAATGACTTTTTTCCCAGGAAAGTACGAGGTTTACATCAATACATCTCCTAAGGATGCGAGTCAGGTTGGCAAGACATTCGTCGAAAGATGGTCCAAAGACTGAAAAGTCATCCATGAAGACCTCGAGAAAGTCACCCACCATGTCATGAAATATCGCCAGCATGCATCTCTGGAAAGTTGCTGGCACGTTACAAAGTCCGAACGGCATCCTTCTAAAGGTGAAGGTGCCGAAAGGGCAGGTAAAAGTGGTTTTCTCTTGGTCTCGGGGGTCTATTGCCACCTGGTTATATCCTGAGAATCCATCCAGGAAGCAGAAAAATTTATTTCCCGCTAACCGCTCAAGGATTTGGTCAATAAATGGTAGCGGGAAGTGATCTTTCTTGGTTGCAGCATTGAGTTTCCTATAATCTACACACACTCTCCAAGATGTAGGAGTGCGTGTAGGGATGGATTCGCCCCTGTCATTGACACGGATGGTGAGTCCTGCCTTTTTGGGCACAACGTGAATCGGACTCACCCAGGGGCTATTGCTGATCGGGTAGATTATACCCGCATCTAGCCACTTAATGATTTCATTCTTAACGACCTCCCGCATGTTAGGGTTGAGACGTCGCTGCATCTCGCGAGAAGGTCGAGCCTCCTCCTCCGTATATATACGATGAGTGCAGTAGGAGGGACTAATACCAGATAAGTCTGATAAAGACCATCCAATAGCTGCCTTGTGTTCTAGGAGGACCTTAGTTAGTTTGCACTCCTGCTCCATGGTTAATTTTGAACTGATGATTACAGGGAGAGTTTCATTTGGTCCCAGGAAAACATACTTGAGTGTATTAGGCAGCACTTTTATCTCGGGAGTGGATGGGGAAGGATCTGGCATTTCTTGGGACGAGAGTGTCCCAGACGGGTAGGAGAACAAGTTAGGAGGAAGAAACTGGCCTTCAGATTGGCCAAGAAGAGGGGCTTCTTGGATAGATGGATCCAAAAATGAATAGCCCCAGTGAGAAGTATATGGGCTCAAGGTCCCAGTGTGGATTTGTAAATCCGCCTGATTTGGCGGGGAAGAAAGGGCAATTCGGTCTTCATGAGTATGGACCGACAGTGAGTAGCCCGGATATGACTCAGACCACGAGGTATGGGAAGCGGAGAAAACCTCGTCAGAAGTCTGGCCAGGAGAAGGTACTGGACAAGGGAGGGATTGGGGAACGTCACAGTATGCGTTGGTCAGGCAGTTATCAGTGTTTATAGGTAATCCGTAGCAGTCAGAATAGGTCCCAATTAGTCCGATACACGCGCTGACGGCCATGTCCTCGTCAGACGTGTCATCCTCAATGCAATCGCAATCAAAGTTCTTGGCTGCCTTGAATATGTTAAGCTTGAGCTTCTCAGATCCAACGGCAATCTCAATACAGCCCGACTCGCAGTTGATGTGGGCGCGGGCTGTGGCCAAGAAAGGTCGACCGAGGATGATCGGACAATCAGAAAGTGAACTAGGAATTTCCATATCTAAAACAAGAAAGTCAACAGGAAAACAGAGACTGTTGACCCTAACCACCACGTCTTCCACCACACCCTTCGGGATTTTGACAGAACGATCTGCCAACTGTAACGTGACAGGGGTGGGTTTCAGATTTCCCAAGGAAAATTTTTTGAGCATGATGGTCGGTATGAGATTGATGGAAGATCCTAGATCAAGCAAGGCACGGTTAAAACTGCAGCCTTGGATGCTACAGGAAATCAGTGGTGTGCCCGGATCTTTCTGCTTCGGTGGTAAGTTTGACAGTATAGCACAACTCGCATGAGGCGAGAGAACCACCGGATTCTTAGTCTTCTTTGACTGTCGCCTGGGTGTTGTGTAGTCTTTGAAAAATCGAGCGACAGTAGGTATGTGGTCGATTGCCTCGAGCAGGGGTACCTTGATTT
The DNA here is from genome assembly GCA_037157565.1 of Thalassia testudinum. Lineage (NCBI taxonomy): Eukaryota > Viridiplantae > Streptophyta > Magnoliopsida > Alismatales > Hydrocharitaceae > Thalassia > Thalassia testudinum. Next base: position 47,754,077 of record JAZHRO010000078.1, read on the forward strand.
CTACATCCCTGAACAAATTACGTAGGTTGTCAAAGGCCTGCGTATTTTTCTTTTTGCCTTTTGGCTCCCTTAGTAGAGCCTCAGGGAATGGGACTGATTCTGGCACAAGTTTTGGTGCATCATCCTCTCGCGAATGCGGTATGCATCCCGAATGAGAGGGCGAAGAAGAAGATGGGCCAAGATCAGGTCGAGGCGGATCGACGGTCTGCTTACCGCTCCTCCTAGTGATAGCATTGGACGATGCGGGTCCAGTGGGATCATACGGTGGAGGAGGGTTTGCAATGGGGATATAAGAGTGTGGTGCTGCAGCAGGATTAGCCTGAAATCCCGGTGGAATGCTCGGAGCTTGCAGAACTTGATTAACCTGTCCCTGAGAAGGTCGTACCTGTGGTTGAGAACCACGGGGCACGAAACTTCGCGGGTTTGGAACAGGTTGGGCGGGAAGAGTGCCCTGAGATCGAGTCGCCATGCGTAGTTGACTGATCTCGGCGTTCTGCTGCGCCAATTGGTGCTGAAGAGAGGTCATGTTCTCTTCATGGCGCTTTGACATTTCCGTCATCATTCGCATCAATTTGTCAAGAGGGCTTGATGCGTGTTCAGTTTGTGGTACGCAAGGGCCTGATGGCGGATTTGCCATAGGATTAAACTGGACCCTTGGGATGACGGGTGCGGACGGTCGCATTGGTCCACCCGCGGGGTTTTGGCGCTGCGAGTTGTTGGACCATGCGAAGTTCGGATGATTACGCCACCCTGGGTTATAAGTGGCAGAGAACGGGTTGTTCCCCAGGGCGCAAGCATCTTCTATGCCAGAAGACGCGCCCGCATGTAGATATGCGTCTGAGCACACGGAGGCTTGGTCCTCCGTGTCGAAATACTGGCTCGCAGAAACCAGTTCCACATGACTTACCGAGTCGCTTGGCGCGACACTCGGTAAGGAAGGTCTAACGGGGTTTCTCGGGATAAGCCTGGTATTAGAAGAACTTGGATTGTGACGAAGTGGTGAAGAGGTGGTGTTTGCCATAGATCGGGCGGGGTTGGCCAGAAGCTCGTCTAGCTTCTTGTGCACGACGGAGACTTCATCCAGTTTTTGTGCAATAAGGCTTAGATCAGGGGATGAATGGGAGGGTCCCGTGTCAACTTCATGGACATTTCGGGGCTGGCTGGTACGATTAAAGACGACAATGGAAGCATTGTTCATCGAGTTTTCACTCATATTTTCAAACAGCTCGAATGCTCCATTCTCGTCTTTATTCATAAAGTTCCCTCCGCAGGAAGCGTCTGCAATCTGCTTCAAAGTCTCATTTAGCCCATAGTAGAAAATCTGGGCTATATGCCACTTAGGCAGACCGTGGTGTGGACACTTCCTGAGGAGGTCGTTATACCTCTCCCATGCCTCATGAAATTGTTCGCCGTTTTGTTGCGTAAATGAAGTGATAGCACGGCAAAGCGCATTGGTCCGCCCGATTGGGAAGAACTTCTTGAGAAACGCTGTTCGCATTTCTTCCCAAGAGTGGATGGTTCTCCCAAGGGTGCGTAACCATTGCGACGCTTTATCCCGTAATGAAAACGGGAACATCTTCATGAGGACTATAGATAACCCGACATTTCTTGGTTTAACGGTTTCAGCAAGTCGGGTTAGGTCTTCCAAGTGGAGAAATGGGTCTTCACTTGCAAGACCATGAAAGTGAAAATTGATTAGGCCAATTATGTTTGGTTTTAATTCAAAGTCATCCCCGCCCATGGGGACCCGAATTTGTCCTATGGTCTCTGTAGCAGCGGGATTCTGATAAGAGCTAAGAGACCTAGGCTCCTCCCGTTCGGGAGGGTTCTGCATTTCCTCCAATGTTTCCCGAATGGCTTCGATTTGCTCATTATACATTTCCATTTGGGCTTGGAGGCGGGTTATGGGATCTAAGGCTCCACCACCTGGTGGGTTCTGAGGGCGGTTTCCTCCCTCGGGATTTGGGGGTGGGCGTGCAGCCATGTTTGTGGAGGAGGACGATTCGACTTGTTTTCTAGATTTATCAGTCAATTCAAATAGTTCAGGGTTTTGTGACCTCCTCCCAAACATGCACTACCGCAGGAAGAATTGGGGAGATGAGAAGGGAAAAGGGATGAGAGAAATGACGCCGCAAAGGTACACTTGATTACAAATCAATACAGTCAAGTTCCTAACCTCTACAGTGTGCCCTTAGACCTAAAGATCTTAGTTACCTACTATCACGAACTACGGAACCGAATGCGAGCACCGCGGAACCACCGGGCCAGATTGAAAGGCCGTTTGCCCCAGTCTTAGACACCCGATAGCACGCGGGAACTCTCACCAGCACGTAGTCGCTACACACAGGTAGTTAGACCTCCAATCCTTAGTAAGGGTCAAGTTACTACCAGTTTTAATTAGAGGCTTAGGGTCAAGTGCTTTTGGAATGTGAAGGGAATTGTTTACGGGTAATGCCCAAGTGATTGATTTTAAGAGTGTGTAAGAACAAGCATGCAACGGGGAAATCTCCCCGAATTGAAGTTTTTATTGGCGAATGGTTTTTAGAGTTCAGCCTTAAGTAGTATGAATTTTAGGGTTTTGCTGAATTACCGATTCAACCAATCTCCGGGTTTTTGCAAAAATACAGGTTTTCCTTCTAAAACCCAAGAAACCCTTCTTCAATTATCAGTTAGTTAATGCATGCTTAAAATGCAATGGGCTACCCTAAATGGAGATTTCTAAGTGTGGATGCAGGAATCAGTTTTATATCAATGTGACAGGGAGCCAAAGCACTTCAATTCAAGTGCTCCCAATCACTAGAAATGATTTCCACACACAAGGCTTCAACCAAAAGATAAAGAAAATAAAATTGTTGGGGTTGAAGTATTCAGGATCGAATCACGGGCAAGTTTGAAAAGTCGTGGTGGGGTTGGAATCAACTCAATTCCAAGTCTCCCCACCAAAAATGTGATCCTGAATTAAAGATAAGTGAGGCAAAAGAGGGATACAAGCAATCTTTTTCTTTGCCTCAAAGAATACTTCCCACGGCGAAAAATCTAAGAATCAAGATTCTCGGATTTTCGCTATGCGAAGTAAGGCGGGAAATCCCAGGACAGTGGGAGTGAAGACAACCAATCAATCAAGTGAATTTTAATCCACTTGCCCTCAAGAAATCCCAAGAAGTTTTTCTAGTTTTTAGTTTTTAAATTTTTTTTTTTTTTTTTTTTTATTGTGGTGGCAAGTTAACCCTAATTTGATGAGAAAAGAAAACCTACTTGTTCGGCAACGTGTGCGAAGCTCCAATGCGATGTCGACGTCTTCACGCTCTCGTTCCCGCCTTGGATCTGCTCACGTCCTCGACTTCGTCAGCCTTCTTCTCCTTCCACCAGGTTCACCTGCACACCAAAAAACAACAATACACGTGAAGAGAGAAGAGACAAATTTAAAGGAATTGGATAGAAACTTACTCGAAAGCGCACCTCCCCGGCAACGGCGCCAGAAAAGTCATGATGAGTCGGCCTGGATAGGTTGTTAATATGATGTTTTTATCGTTGAAATATGTATAGTGGTTAACCTAATTCAGACCTAACCATCTCTTTACAAAATTTTTAACCTGGCCTAATTGATTTTATCTTGTCACTTTTAGGCCCAGGGTCGAACTCAGGGAAGTGGGGTTAAAGTCGAGTTTCTACGTTTTCCTTAAAACGCGTCTCTTCCGTTCGTTTATTGTGTTTTTGGTGTTTTTCTTATTTAGGTTTTTTATGGTAATCCTTGTTCTTGAGGCACACCCTCAAAATTGTGTCCTTGGCTTTTAGCCAAACAGAGTCCCAAAACAAGTCTTGCTACTCGCAAGATGGGGTACCTGCAAATCAAAGATTATCTTTTCACTTTTATACCTTTTTTTATCTTTTTACTAAGAAGGAAGCTAACAGATAGAAAGTAAATATAGTAGCTATAGATATATATTTATATGTAGTATATATATAAAGGGGTGGGGGTGGAGGTGACGATGGAGTGTAGCACTATGTCGAGTCAGTTGACGTCTAGAGAGACGCAACCAACACGACTATGTGCCGCGTGGAGTGTGGATGGAGGATGGATGATGTATGGGACCACGCTTTTTTTTGTACGCGTGTATCAGGGAATATTAGCAACTGGTGCAGATATCCCCGTGATACAGCGTATAGTAAATAACGTGAAAATATATGTACATATGTATGTATATGAGTAAATATATCTATATGTATATAAATGTATAAGTATATATGTATAGATATATATAGATATATATGTATTATATATATATATATAGGTGTATATGTATATATATATATGTATGTATATATGTATATAGCTATGTATATATGTATATAAGTATATATATATAATACTATATAGATGTATATATATATATATGTATATAAGTATATATGTATCTAGATATATATATATATATGTGTGTATATATATAAGTATATAGATATGTATATATATATATGTATATAAGTATACATGTATATATATATAAGTATATGTATAAGTACATAGATATATATATACGTGTATATATATATATATATATAGATATATTATATATATGTGTGTGTATACATAAATATATAGATATACTATGTATATAAGTATATATATATATATATATAAGTATATGTATAAGTATATAGATATATATAAGTAGATATATATATATATATATATATTATATATATATGTATGTATACATAACTATAGATATTACTATGTATATAAGTGTATATATATATATATATATATGTATGTATATATTATATATAGATGTATATAAGTATATATATGTTACTATATATAACTATACGTATAGTGTAAGTGTGTGTGTGGGTGTGTGTGTGTGTCGGTGAAGATGTGTGTGTGTTGGTGTAGTGTGTGTCTGTGAGTGAGTGAAAAAGAGAGAGAATACGTGAGAGAGAGAGAGAGCGAGAGAGAGAGATCAGCAGAGAGAGAGAGAGCGGGCTGGAGAGATCGCGAGCGCGGACGATGGCAGCGAGTTAAGACGTCTGCTCGCGGCGGCGGACGTCTGAAGACGGCGGGTGCGGGTGCGCCTTCACGCAGGGTTCTGCAGGCCTGCGCGAAGTCGACGAGCGGGCGATGGCGCGGAGGAGGTCTGCAGGTGGTCGCGGAGGGTCGCGGAGGGGGGCAGGGGTCGGCGTGAGGCCGTAGCCGGCCGCTGCAGTGCGCGCGGCGGCGGGCTACGGATGCAACTGCGAGGCGGACAGAACGGAGACGGAGGCGGGGAACGCCCTGCAGACGCGCGCGGAGGCGGTGAGCGACTGCGGGGACGGTCGCGGAGGGGCGGGAGGACTTGCTGCTGCTGCTGCTGGGCTGCTGCTGTCGTGGCTTCAAGCTTCGAAGCTTGGAGCGGCGGCAATGGCGTTAAAGAGAAAAAACGAAGCGAGGGAATGCACCACGCCCACCGGCTCGTCGAAGAGCTGGGCGGTGGTGCTCCCACTGTGGTGGTGTGCACCACAGTGGGTTCTCCTGCTCGCCGGGTGCCTCCTCGACGGAGGGCCGACGTATGGGAGGGGAAAGCGGTGGAGAAGATGGCTGCGGGTTTTTTTTCAGCAGTTGCAGCCGCTGCGTCGCGAGGATGAAGCTGCAGCTACTTATAGAGGAGGGGAGAGTGGTGTGTCGGCTGCAGCAGGGAGAGGGTGTGCGAGTTGCAGCTATAGGGAGCGGCGTTGGCAGGGAGAAGTGACGGGAAGAAGTGCTGCGGGCTGCTGCATGCAGCTGCGGGAAGAGTGCAGCCGCGGGAAGGAGAGAAAAGAAGAAATCAAGAGGAAAAATAAAAAGAGGGTGATTTTGCAAGGAGGCACTTGAAGAAAAATGTAACTATGTAGGCGATTGTTTCACTCCTCTTCCTCTCTTGATTAAATGCATGCATGCAAGTGTTTTTACAAATGCGATTACAAGATCCTATTATGCAATGTTAATGCTAGAAAATAGCACAAGAAGGCGTTATTACAGGCGTGTTTTGAGGTGCAAACATATATATATATATAGATATGTAAATATATGTATAGATAGATGTATGTATATATATATATATATATATAATTGTGTATATATGTATGTATATATAACTATATATATATATGTATATATATAGTAACATATGTATATTGTTATATATATGTGTATATGTGTATATATATATTAGTATAAGTATCTATGTATATAGATATATGTAGATATACATACATACATGCATACATACATACATACATACATACATATATATATATATATATATATATATATATATATATATATGCTTATACTTAGTTATATAGGTACTAATATATGTATAGATATGTATATATACATCTATATATGTATATAAATAAATAAATATATATATATATAAATATATATATGTATATATATATATATATATATAAGTATATAGTAGTGTATAAGTGAGTGGGTATGTGTACGAGAGTGTGTGTGTGTGTATGTGTCTAAGGGAGTGAGAGAGTGCTATGAGAGAGAGAGAGAGAGAGAGAGAGAGAGAGCATTTGCTGGAGTGAAGAAGCAACGAGTTAAGTCGTCTGGATGCTTCAGCGTCGTCTGATGGCCATGCGCAGGCGCAGGCGCGGGGGCACGCGAAGTGGCGCTTGCACGCAGGAGGGAGTGAGCGCGAGGAAGGGGGTGGACGCAGCGCGCTGCGGACAGCAGCGCACCGCGATACGTGCTGAGGCGGGTGCGGGCGAAGAAGCAGGCGTTGGAGCGGGTGCGGGGAGAGGCGCGGGCGTGGGCTAGCGAAGGTTGCAGTGCGGAGAGAGAGTGCCTGGTGACCGGATAAGTGAGAAACTTACCGATCACCGCACTGTAGCAGCGTGAGATCGCAGCTACAGTGCAAGGGCAAAAAGTTGACCGGCTGGGCTGTGGGCGGAGTTTTGCGATAGGGCGTGTGGAGAGGGGCAATGGCGACCTACTGGCGCATGCAGAGCCCGCGGAACATGCGCCTGAGGTGCGTGGTGGCCTGCGCTGCTGCTGGCTGTCGCTGCTTCTGCTTGAGCTTCTGAGCTTGAAGCTCCTGCGGCAATGGCGGAAATGGCTGAATGATGAAATTAGAGAAGAGAATCACCTTGCCCACCGGCTCTTTGATGAGCTGGGCGGTGGTGGGACTCACAGTGGTGGTTGTGTACCACTGTGAGTTGCTCCTGCCCGCAGCGTGGCTCCTCAGGAAGAAGAGAGGCTGTGTATGGAGGGGAGAGGGGAGGAGACGGCCTGGAAGGGTGCTGTGTGTGTGTTTTTTTTTCTCTGTTGGACCAAGCTTCGCCGCAAGGAAGATGGCTAAGCTCTTTTTAAAGAGGAAAGAGGCATGCATAGCCATGCCCTGGGCTGCATGCATGGCTGTGCATGCGGCTGGCAGGGAGTGCTGTTGCAGAGCATGGCGCGAGGAAGAACTGCCATGCCTTGCAGCTGCGGAGAAGAAAATCAAAGTCAATAAAAAATGAGGATGGTGATTTTGCGAGGCAACACTAGAGGAAAATGTTAATTTCAAGGCCATTTTATTCACTCTCCTCCCCTCTCAAATAAACACATGCATGCATTTATTTTTACAATTGCGACTATGTCTACCTAATATGCATTGGCAATGCTTGGAAATAGCACAAGATGACACAATTGTTTTTGTATTTTTGCTGTACAATCACCCTTGTCTGGGGCCCCCAAAGGCCACTGGTGGCCTCGTAGAATGAGACGACTCTCCTGCGGGCGACGTGTGCCTCCTCTCTCGACGGCCCTGAGAGTGCTCTGGCTGGTAGGGCCTCTTCCGTCTACCGTCATTGTCTCGCCTGGCCAGGAGATCTGCGGTGAAGGCCCCAATTCCTGTGTGCTGCACTCTCTAGCTAGTATATGGGAAAGGCCACGCGACACTCTGCAGGAGGGTGAAGGGTGTTGAACACCTTCTCTATCTGCTCTAGCCAATCCTCTGCCTCAGACGGGTTCTCATCCCCCTTGAAGGAGGGGGGCTTCAGCTTCTGGAACTGTCCGAAAAGCTCGTAGTGTAGTTGCAGAGGGGGAACAAGAATGCCTTCGGGCAAGGAGGGCTCGTGCTCGGAAGTGTCAGAGTGTGGTGGGGGTAGTGGAGGATCACCCTCTCCCCCCCTTCACTAGTAGCACACCTCGGTACCACATACGCGAGGGCCAACAGGAGTCGGTGTAGAGTGGCCAATCCTAACCCCAGGTCTTAACCCAAGGGCGGCTAGCTCCACTCTACACTAAAAGGGACAGTTGCTCTCCTTGGTACCGTATACGCAAGGGCCAGCTCACTTCCCGTCTACATTCCAAATTCCTTTCATACACAGGAGTTCTACTCCAAATTCCCCATAGGGTTCATGCTCATATTCATCTCATTTATCCATATTCAAATCTCATGTTGCATAACTCGTTTCTCATCCAAATACAGGCAGCTCGTGTTTTCACAATTCTATTCTTAAGCATATACAAGCAACTTGTGGTTTCACAGTTCAATTTCTCATTCACATACAGCCAGTTCGTGCTTTCACAATTCTATTCTCAATCATATACAGGCAACTTGTGGTTTCATAGTTCAATTTCTCATTCACATACAGGCAGTTCGTATTTTAACATACATCTCAAGTAAACAGAGTAGCTCAGCATCAAGGTCATACGTTTCTACCTTAGGATTCATTCCATATCCTAGAGTTTCAATCAATTTAATCTAAGCAAGCATATTCTTTATTCACATCTTAACAAATGAATTAAACCACTCTACTAGGTATCATGGGAGGAATGGGGGCTTGCACCGTTGTCTCCGCAGGCCCTAAACACGCCACCGGCTGGTAACCTGTACCAGTGACTAATTTACATTAGACGAGGTCAAAATAGTAGGTACTCAGCACAAACACGTAGAGAAACTCGAGTAGAAAATAGTGGTACTTCATTTACGAAAATCTGATTCTGTTTGGGCCCTATACAGGCCAAAAACATGGTTCCTGTCCAAAATCAGACGTCTGGGACTAGTCCCAGATGTCTTAAAAGACGTCAGATCTCACCTTGTGTCTTCTGCAGTACCCTCAGATGTTTGGATCCTTCTGCAACCATCTGGGGGCAGCTTCAGACGTCGGACAAAGCCTCCAGTCTTTTGGAAGTACCTTTGGATGTCTGGCGACGTGATCAGACGTCCAAAAGTGCCTGGAAAAGCTCACCGCACGCCTTCCCAAATCCCTTCACCTGCATACACAAGTCGTAGGTCCATTCTCAGCCCGACATCTCCCGTGCTACGAGCTGCATGGCGGAAAGTAGCGCAGGAAGATACGTACCTCGCGCGATATTATGCTTCCATACATCCGGCTTCAGCTCCGGACGTTCTGATGCCTCACCAGACGTCTAGTTGATGCTCCAGACGTCTGATACTGGAACTTTTCCAGTACCATAACCTCCTCCGCGATGATATTCTTCTCGTAGTGCCGCCCACAGCGCACCGCAGCAGCTTTAGCAGCTGTAGAGGGCCTGGAGGCCGCCTCCCTAAGCCTCTCCTCGTGCGCGTACCTGCCGCCGACTGTGCGAGCTCCACCAAGCTCCCGAAGGTCCTCCGACCTCTTACGCTCTTCCTTCCTCTCTCTCCTTCTCTCCCTCTCGTTCTCCCTCGCTCGCCCTCTCTCTCATCACTCTCGTTCTCCCTCGCCACGGCTGCACAGGGAGGACGCTGGAGGTGGTGGCGGCTGGTGGTGAGGGGCTGAGGGTGGTGAGAAGGGGGTTTAAATAGAAGGGGGTGTTAGGGTTTAGGGGTGAGGGGTGTGGAGGAGAGAGAATCTCTGCACGTCGCCCGCATGCAGAGCGCAAATGAACATACGAAAATTTCCACTTTCAGATGTCCAGGCCTGTGTCCAGAAGTCTGACTGAAACTCCAGACATCTTATCCGACTAAAAAGGCAACGGGTCATTTCATGTGTGCATCTATGAATTCATTAAATAATAAAATTTACAATAAAAACAAATAATTATATACAAAAAAAAAAGATTCTTCCTCTCTTTCCCTCCTCTCCCTTCTCTCCCTTCTCTCCTATCTCCCTATCTTACCACTTGCTTTCTACTCTCTTTCTCTCTTCTCCCTACCCTTTCTCTCATCCTTCCCTTCCTTTATATTCTTCTCTATGCATCTCTCTCCCTCTACTTCATCTCCTGTCTATTTATTTATCCTCTCTTTCCTCTCTTCTCCCTATCCTTCCTCTCCTCCTTCCCTTCATTAATTTGTATTCTTCTTTATCCATCTCTTTCCGTCCTCTTCCTCTTCTACTCCATCTCCTTTCACTTTCCCTCTCTTTTCTCATTACTTCTTCCAAACTTCTTAAATTCATAAAAATTTTCACATAAGAAATACAATAAACATCAAGTGGGCACACCCCACATTCATAAAATAAGCATTCAGAAATATCATCAAGTGGGCACACCCCACATTCATAAAAACATTCACACATCATAATATCATCAAGTGGTACACCCAACATTCTAAACCTAGCTAAGTGGGTACACCCCACATTCTAAACCTAAGTTGGCACACCCCACTTTCTAAATCTAATTAAGTGGGTACACCCCACATTCATTCACAAATTAATTAACTTAAATTGATATATCTCAATGCAACGTGTGAATCAAAGAGAGGTGTCCTATGATCGACATGAGATACCTAAATCAAATTATAAAATTTTATAAGCAAAAAATTAAAAAAAATTACATAAATTTAAACACATTTTACATTTAATTAATGTACTACATATTTCTAAATTAACTTAAAAATCAAAAATGTTGGGAGGGGGAGCTACTGCCAATGGGATGGGGGAGGGAGGGTTGGCTGAGAGGAGGAGGGGAGAGAGGGGAAGGATGTTGGCTATGGCAAGGGGGGGTTTCGACTGGGAGGAGGAGGGGGTGTGGGGGTCGGCTGGAGGAGGAGGGGGGAGTTCGGCTGAGAGGAGGAGGGGGTGGAGGTGGTAGGGGGAGAAGGGGAGCTTGTTGGGAGGAGGAGGGGTGTGGGGGTTGGTTGGAGGAGGAGGGGGGTAGCGGTTGAGAGGAGGAAGGGGTGGAGGTGGCAGGGGGACGGGTGGTGGCTCACTGGGAGGAAGAGGGGGAGTGGGGGTCGACTTGCTGGGATGAGGAGGAGGATATGGGAGGGGTCGGTCGCGACTGTGAGGAGGAGGTGGAAGGGGGCGGTCACGATTGGGAGGAGGAGGAGGACGGATAGGCGGATGTGCAGCGGAGGTGGGAGGACCACTCGCTCGGCTGTGAGGAGGGTTGTAGGTCATGCGGCGGCGGAGCTTGCAGGTCACGCGGAGGTGGAGGTGGGAGGGCCTTGTGGAGGAGGAGGACGACGAGGGGAGGGGCCTGGAGGAAATCGGAGGAGGACGAGGAGGACGATTTCAACAGCGAATGGAGGAGGAGAGTCATGCTTACCGAGAATGAGGCAGATGTGTAACCGAAGGTCGTCGTCAGGGTCGAGGAAGGGAAGTATTGAAAGGGGGTAGGGTTCTGGGGAGTTCGCGGAGTCTGGCTAAATATTGGACCTTATACGACGGTTCTCCCCAAAACCATCGTCTCAAGTCGGGTTAGGGCACGAATTTTCGCGCCTAAGGGAAAGTTTTGTTGATGACATACACGACGGTTCTCATAGAAAACTGTCGTATATGCCAATGCGGTCACAAATAAGACGATGTTAGAACTGTCGTCTATAGATGTTGCTATAGATGGCGGCTAATTCAAAACCGTCGTTAACAAAACCATCGTCTATGTCGATGCGGGGACCTTCGCACACAGAAGGGAGCATGGAGGGTTAATATACACGATGGTTTGAATTAGAACCGTCGTGTATATTATCAATAAGACGGTTTTATAACTGTCGTGTATATATTCTGCTATAGACGACGATTTTAATTAAAACCATCACTAAATAAGCGTCGCCAAAGTCCATTTTTCTTGTAGTGACTCTTTAGCTTTGACAAGATAGAATCAAAATCTTTTCTAACTTAGGATGTATTCTTGTACGTAAGTCAACAAGATCCATTTGTTTGCCTCTGTTTAAGAGTTAAGTAACCTTGGTCACACTACATTGATATAGGAAGAACTAGATGAACTTCTCTTAAGTTCTCAACCTTAGTGCTTATTAGGGAAAGTTGAGTCCTTACTTGTGTATACTTGTATATCTATATTTATTTACATAATTTATGCCTAATTGTTGTTAGTTTAAGGGTAAATTAGTTCACATTGCATCATATTATGTTAGAATAGTCACTTGGTATCATTTTATAAATATTACATTTTTAGGGATGTAGTTGTAATTTTATTACTACTTACATCTGGTACCTTGATATCATTGTTTATATGTGTGCAGGTACCGAGTATGAATCTGATTGAAGCATAACAGGGAGGAGAAATTAAATTGAGCTAAATTTCATAGAGAGGCTGAGCCACTTTTCTATCTATACCTTGATTCGATTAGACCTTAGCCATAGCTTATCTAGAAATCTAATTTTCTAACCCTAATCCTAGCTAACCTTTAACCCTTCCCATGCATTTTTCCTACTCAGTCACCACCGAAACCACACCCCCCAGTTGCCATCTACGTAAAACCCTCAAACCCCACACAAACACCTACCTACGTGACCCTACAAAACTAAAATCCCATGCACGCACACAATAAATCCACTCCATCCAACAATACCCCAAACCATTCACAAATCCCACGTCCACCACCACCTTTTCTATGCAAACATATCCCCTCGCGTTAAACGCATTCAACAAATCCGAACAACCCTACGTATCCCACTTCCACATTAAATTCCCACATCTACCGAACACACCTGTCTCTTATCCCTCAAATAACCTACGTCAATCCCAATATTCCCTCCTATTAAAAAAATTCCATCCTACCATCTTCCCCACACCCGCCCGCCCCGCCCAGCGCAATATCCAATCCCCATCCAATTTCCACCCACTTCAGCAAATATCCCAACGAAAATTTATCTCCTCCACCGTACTTCGCACGTCAGTCATCTCCTCCACCGTACTTCGCACGTCATCCAATTTCCATCCTTTTTATCGCCATCTCCTCCAACAAAAAAAAAAAAAATCCCACTCTCCTCGAGCAGATCTCACCATCTTCCCTCCACCGAATTTCCTCCCACGATTGTAAAAAGCTGCCCCTCTTCCCCTCCCAAGAGCCCCCTCCGGAGCTGCATCGTAATTCCCCTCTCCTCCCCATCCTGTCCGATCTCTCTCACCACCGTACGTATTCTCCCATCCGCTCTCCACCAACTTAAAAATCCCATCTTCGACTCTCATCTCTTCTCCCCTCGATTTCTCTCATCTGCATCTACATCTCACCTCAACTCCACTTTCACCCCGTCTCCGCTCCAACAACGTGCTATGCTCCAACCCAATCATTTCTTTATTTTTATTCTAATTTTTTTATTACTTTTTTAATTCATGTTTTAGTTAAACTCTAATTGCAAATTTAATATTTATTATATTAGTAATAAAGTTATATTTCTAGTCATTTTATTTACGATTCGTACTCCACACCTTCTTTTTATTATTTCTTGTGATTGGTATTTAATCTTCTCACCTTCATTTTTCTATTCAAAATTATAAAAAAAATTAATTTAATGTTTCTTGCATTTAGATTAGAACCATCTTACATCTCCCTATATTTTACTTGGGACTCACCAAGATCTCAATTATTTTATTTTTATCTTGAAAAATATACTACAACAAATATGTTTTTATATTCGTGGTTTCGACAACATCAGATTTTGACACTTGCTGGGAGGCAACGGAGTTTATTTTCATATTTACTTTCGTCTTTGCATCCGTGTCTTTAACTCATTTTTATAAAACTCTGATTTATCTGAAATTTGTTGCGTTGGATTGCTGTGATAACATAGAATCCTAAATAAATCTGAAAAAACTATTTTGTGTACGTTTGATTACACGAATATTCGATTACTAACTCGAGGTTAAAATAGATTACAGAACCCCAATACATTTTAAATTTGGAAAAATTATATAACATCCACAAAAAAACCTGGAAAAAATTTTTCTGAGTGCTTAGTTTGTGGTGTAATAGGACCATTGATTTCTATGATTGGGTCACACCACCTTTGATTCTTTTGGCTAAAATAAATCATATAGCGCTATCTGCTCTTAGGGTTTCACATTAAGGTAGAGGACACTTGCATCTCCATACTTAAAGGAAATTTATCAAAGAATTGAAATTTGCATGACCTCTTGTGTGCCTCATCAGAACCATTATTTGAATATATTTAACTAAGTGAATCATAATATTCACTAATACAAGCACTTGAACCTTTAAAGCAACCACATCAACTAAGCTTGTATTGTGAACCCCTTGATTGTACACCTCACTTTTGAAATCAATTTTAAGGGAAACATCCATTAATGCCCATCATATTCCAAAAGCACTTTAAGCCTAAGCCTAAAATTGAGTAAACATGCCCTAGGTAGGACTAATCTTTTTGGTAACTTGAAGTTAGATTAGGCTAAGGTCAAGGCCTTATCTACTTGGACCTACTGGTGACAAGAAAGGTTGATGTGGTAACCGCGTTAACCCTTAGTGGTGTCCTATCGTGCGAGGTGTCGTAGGGGATTTCATCCTTCTGGATAGCCAAGTAATTCAAGGTTGGTCTAACTTAATCATGTTTTGGAGAGCTAGGATTAGGTCTAATTAGGGTTTACACTTTAAGGCTTAGTTTGTTTGCTTGTTTAGGGATTCTCTCATCTGCCTTCTCTCTCTCATCTATAGACTTTCTTCTGGTTTGCAAGGGAGACAATCTCTAAAACCTGATTTGCTTCCACCTTTAAAGAGAAATCCTAGGAGAAGACCTAATTTTCCAAAATCGGAATCTAAATCTTCTTTAATGGCTAATCACCATGAGGGAGATGATGTTGATGGGGGACAACAAAATCTGGATCCAATGGCTCTTTTACAGAGGAAGATTGATAGGTAGGGCCAGCATCATGACAAACAGATGCAAGTTATAGTACAGGCAATTACTCGACTCCAAAAAGGGAGAGCAAACTGCCCTCTCAGAGATTTGTACAATCCTCCTAATGCCTAACCTGAATCTTTTGTTAGGGCACCTCGGGATGGGGATGATTTTGGGCTTAAACCACAAATCATCAATCTGATTCCCCACTTCCATGGCCACAATTCTGATGATCCCTTCCACCACCTTGAAGAACTTCTACACATAAGAAGGACCTTTGGCCCTAGGAACATGAATGAAGATACCTTCATGATGAAAATGTTCCTATTTTCCTTAAGAGATAAAGTTATTCAATGGTTGAGGACTATTGGTAGACCTATCCTAACTTGGGAAGATTTGAGAAGTACTTTTCTGAAAAAATTCTTTCCCATAGGAAAAACAAATGCCCTTAGATGTGCCATTACAATCTTCAAGCAGAACCTTGTGGAACAATTGCATGAGGCTTGGGAGAGATTTAATGACTTAGCTAGGAAATGCCCTCATCATGGGATTCCCAAGTAGCACTTGGCTCATTTTCTATTATGGGTTAAGTAAGAACTTGAATAATTTTGTTGATGCAGCATATGGGGGTAATTTCCTAAGCAAAGATGCTGAGGGAGCCTTTGAATTATTTGAGAATTTGAGTGAAAAGTCCCTAAAAAATGCCTCGATGTCCGCCTTCAACAGATCAAATTAACCAAGGAGTGGAGTTGACGTCGAGAAACGCATTTATGTAATTTGTTCGTTGTAGCATGAGCTTACGACATCAATTTTAATTAGAATAATCGAACGTGGGTCTGAGTATTGAACATGGGGAGGCAAGAAATCGACTCAAATATTCGCTTCAATGTCACGAAATATGTCAGTTTGTTTGCTTGCAAAACAGAGAGAAAGAGAGAGAGATAGGGAGATAGAGAGAGAGAGAGAGGAGAAAGAGAGATAGGGTTAGAGATTTATGATGACGATGCGATAATGGCTAGCTAAATGGAACTAAATGGACAAGTATTAAACTAAAGAAACTAGCTAAATGGAGAGGTGAGGCAGCTATGGCGGTGGAGGGGCTTCCATCGACAGCTCATCATCTCTAGGACCTTGCTTGGATGCTCTATGGAGTGGTGGAGTTGCTTGGTAGAAGATCATGAAAGATAGGAGGGGTAAGGCCCTTTTTATAGTGGTGGAAAGAGCCAAAAATCATCTTCGGGTCAATAGCGACATTCAATTCATCGTTGAAGCTTTGCCGCAAGAGTCTCTAAAGACCCCAACTCACGTGCCCGTTGGCCCACGCGTTGCACGCTGTCTCGTGCGCATGCGCTGGCCCCATGCTGCCAACGTGCATGCGCTGTTGCTGCTGCTACGCTACCTCACTCTGCACACGCATGCTATGCGTGCACACTATGCACGCTGCCTTGCTACCACTCAATTGAAGAATTGAGGGGGGTGGTCGGGCTTGGATAGGTTGTGTTAATATGGTGATTTAATCGTTGAAATGAGTATAGTGGTTAACCTAAATAGAGCCTAACCATCTTTTTACAAAATTTTTAACTTGGCCTACTTGATTTTATCTTGGTCACTTTTAGGCCCAGGGTAGAATTCAGGGAAGCGGGATTAGAGGTAAATAAGTTTCTACGCCTTTCCTACAACGAATCTCTTCCGTTCGTTTATTATGTTTTTGGTGTTTTTCTATTTAAGGTTTTTTTTTTCTAATAATTTTGTCCTTGAGGTACACCCTCAAAATCAGGTTCTTGGCTTTGAGCCAAATTAGGGTTTCAAAACTGGTCTTGCTATTCGCAAGACCGAGTACTTGCAAGACAAAGATTATCTTTTCTCTTTTACTATTTTTTTTTTATCTTTTTAATAGAAGGAAAGAGAAATGAAATAATATATATATATATATATATAGGGGTGGGGGTGGAGGTGGAAATGGCTTGTAGCACGGTGTTGAGTTGATCGTCGTCTAGGAAGACGCAACCAACAGGATGAAGTGCCGCGTGGAGTGTAGGATGGATGGGTGGAAGATGTGTGTGGAGACACTTTCTGTACTCGTGTATTGGGGAATATCAGCAACTGGTCCAGATATTCCCGCGATACAACGTGTGGTAGGTGATATGAAAAAAAAAAATATATATATATATATATGTATATATATAAATATATATTTATATGTATATATATATAGATATGATTATAATTATAAAGGTGTATATGTAGTTATATATGTGTATATATATATATATGTATATATATATATATAGATAGATGTATGTATATATATGTATATATATATATATACATATATATATATATATATATGTATGTATACTTATACTTAGTTGTATAGGTAATAATATATGTGTGTGTGTATATATATATATATATATAAGTATATAGTCGTCTACAAGTGAGTGAGCATGTGTACAAGAGTGTATGTGTGTGTGTGTATGTGTTTGCAGGAGGGAGCGAGAGAGTGGCTGTGAGAGAGGGAGAGAGAGAGAGAGAGTGTCTGCTGGAAGAAGAGGGCGCGATGAGTTAAGTCGTCCGGAGGCTTTAGCCGATATCTAGTGGTGCGTGCAGGAGCGTGCACGTGCAGGCGCAGGCGTGCGCAAGCGACGGTGCGCACTGGAGGGAGCGGTGTGAGGGTGTAGCGTAGCGCACTGCGTGGTGCAGTGCACCGCACTATGCGCTGAGTTGAAACGCGAGAGAAGAAGCGGGCACTAGAGCAGGTGCGGGGAGAGACGTGGGCGCGAGCGTGCGTGGACGGGCTGGCGACGGTTGCGGCACGGAGAGAGAGTGCGCGGTGACCAGATAAGTGAGAAACTTTCTAGTCACCGCACTGTAGCTACAGTGTCGCACTCTCTTGCGTGAATAGTAGCTACAGTGCATGCTCAGCTTGCACGACCGGCTGCTAGCGGTTCTGCATGTGCGGGCATTGCGGAGCAAGCTTGCGCGCGAAGAAAGAGCTACGTCGGCTACCGCAAGAGCACACAGTGGCCTACGCGTTGCGTGGGGTGGCCGATGCCTTGCTGCTGCTGTGGTTGAGCTTCAAAGCTCGACTCTATGGCAATGGCGGAAAGGGCTGGAACGACGAAAACAGAGAGGTGAACCACCACGCCCACCGGCTCTTTGATGAGCTGGGCGGTGGTGGGACTCACAGTGGTGGTTGTCGACCACTGTGAGCTGCTCCTGCCCGTAGCGTGTCTCTTCAGTAGGAAGAGGGGCTGCGTATGGAGGGGAGAGGGGAGGAGATGGCCTGGAGAAGGAAGGCTGCTGTGTGTTTTGTGTTGGACCAGGCTCTCTGCAAGGAAGATGGCTGTGCCCTTTTTAAAGAGGAAGGAGGCAAGCACAGCCATGCCCTGGGCTGTGCATGCAGCTGGCAGGGCAAGCTGTGGCAGAGAATGGCGCGAAGAGCAAGCCATGCCCTGAGCCGCGTGGAGAAGAAGAAGTTCAAAGACAAATAAAAAAATGAAGATGGAGATTTTGCAAGGCAGCACTTGAAGAATACGTTAATTACAAGGCCAATTTATTCACTCTCTTCCCCTCTCAAATAAATGCATGCATGCGTTTATTTTTACAAATGCGACTATGGCTACCTAATATACACTGGAAATGCTTGGAAATAGCACAAGATGGCACAATTGTTGGTGCATTTTTGCTGTGTAATCATACGCCCATGCTTATCTTTTGCTAGTCCCTAACAAAACACTTTGTACTGTATTTAGAAATGATCTTAAGCTGAAGATTTTCTTCTGAGGTGACATAGGTGTGTTTATTTATTGGATATTGTGAGAACCAATTGTAGAGAAGACTACCAGTACTTTAAGTCTCACATGACATAGACCATCTCTCAACTAACCTGGACTCTTGATATTTAAACCTTAAGTACGATTTCCAGGACCCAGGAGGTTTTTATCGTACTCGAGAGCTCAAGAGATTATGGCTTGTGCATAGTGAAGGATTGAGACTAAATGAACATTAAGACTCAAGCCCAGGGTTTCATGAACTTTTAAGTGCAGGTTGGTCCCAATTTCAGCTCGTGTCTTTAGATTGACCCTTAAAAAGATGACGGAAAACTCAACTCCCATTTTATTACATTTGTGGCTCAAAGAAAATAGGGTATTTGTAACTTGCCCTGAAGAACTTTTGTAGGGGGAAGACTTTACAGACATTTGCGAGATATGCTGACTTATTTGCATCCTTTTTTTTTTTTTAAAACATGTGTCAGTATATCTCTTACAACTTTATTTGGAGGAGCACACTTTTCTTTTGGTGGGAGAGTTTCTTTTTGGTGGAAAGAGTCTCTCCTAAACACAACACTAAAGCTTGGGATAAAAAGTCTACCTGCGCGCATAGGTAAGGACTCCACCTTCCCTAATGAACACTAGGGTTGGATCTTATGTCCACCTGGTCTTTCTTGATATGTATAGTGTGAACCAAGATTACTTAGGCTCTCGAGTAGAAGCAAACCAACGGATCCTGTACTGGTGTCTCAGGTACAAGAATACGTCCGTAGTTAGGAGAGATTCTGATCTATCTTGTCAATGCTCAAGTGAATTAAGCCGAGCCTGAGCGAATCAAGCTTCTGTGGCCTGGAAAGTCTTCAAAACAGTGGTTGAATATTCATAAACACTTATTGTAATTTTGTTTCAGCCTTCAGATCATTACTAAACACCATTTCTTTTTTTCGATAGATGGAAATTGCATGATACCATAAAATATCCAGATCCTATGAATGCCTATCCAACCCCCATGCCAAACGATGCTATGTCCTTATATGCATGCAGGGTAGGGTAGAGGAAGGACCAAAGATTGGGTAACGAGAGCTAAGGTGCAGGGTAAATAGCAGGGTGGTAGGGTGGGTGGTGAAGTGAAAAGTGAAGTGAACGTGACAGTGGCGAAGTGTTGTTGGGGTGCCTCCCAACGAGCGCTAAATTTAACGTCCCCAGTTGGACTCAGAATGAGGCACAACATTAGTTACCCTCCAGCAGGGCAACAGCTTCTCCAACGGGGGCAGGTTCATGAGTAAGATAGGGTTTCAAACGTTGCCCATTGACCGTAAATTTATGCCCAGATTTGGGATCTTCAATCTCAACGGCCCCATTGGGAACTGGTCTCGAGACCAGAAAAGGGCTAGTCCATTTGGACTTCAATTTCCTAGGAAAGAATTTGAGCCGGCCATTGTAGAGCCAAACTAGCTGAGATGGCTCAAATTCCTTCTGCCGAATATGATTGTCGTGAAAAGCCTTAGTGCATTGCTTGAAAGTTAAGGCAGAATCATAGGCTTCACGACGGAGCTCTTCCAGCTCCTGGAGTTGGAGTTTCCTTTCTCGACCACACAGGTCTGGGTCGAGGTTACATTGGTGAACCGCCCAATAAGCGCGGTGTTCCAACTCCATGGGCAAATGACAAGGCTTCCCGTAAACGATTCTATAAGGAGACATACCAAGGGGAGCCTTGAAGGTGGTCCGATACACCCAAAGTGCATCAATCAGCTTGTCGGATGAATCCTTACGGTCAGGCCGAACTGTTTTCTGGAGAATTTGCTTGATTTGTCTATTCGACACCTCTGCCTGGCCGTTCGTCTGAGGATGATACGGGGATGTGATACGATGGTGGACTCCGTATTTCCTCAGAAGTGCCCGAAAAGAAGCATGGGTAAAGTGGCTTCCTCCATCTGAGATAATGGCTCGAGGGATCCCAAAGCGTGCAAAAATGTGGTCTTTGACAAATTGAGTGGATATAACATGGTCAGCACGGCACGTGGGAATAGCCTCGATTCATTTCGAAATAAAATCAACAGCCACGAGGATAAATTCATAGCCGCTGGAAGGAGGAAAGGGACCCATGAAATCAATTCCCCAAATGTCGATAATTTCCGCACCTAGGATGGGTTACAAGGGCATCATGTCACGACGTGACATTTACCCTAACGACTGGCATCATGTGCAATGCTTGGCATAATTGTGTGCATCCTGGTGAAGGGAGGGCCAAAAGAAACAGCACTGCAACACCTTAGCTGCAGTTTTCCTCCTAGAGAAATGGCCTCTGCAGGCTTGATCATGGCAGAAGGATAGCACACTGGGAATTCGCTGTCAGGAATACAGCGACGGATGATTTGATCATCACCTATTTGAAAAAGAAGTGGATTATCCTAGAAATAATACTTTGCTTCTACCATGAGGCACTCGTGCTGGTTTTTAGGCCAGCCACGTGGAAGGGATCCAGAAGCAAGGTAATTGGCAATGTCGGCATACCAAGGTCCACTTGCCACATTAATTTTCAATAGGTGCTCATCGGGAAAAATCTCATTAATTGGCAGAGTAAGTCCAATATGGTCAGGGTCCGGTCTAGAAAGATGATCAGCCACAACATTCTGGGCTCCAGCCTTATCGCGGATCTCAATGTCAAATTCTTGGAGCAGAAGGATCCAACGAATCAGTCTAGACTTGGCATCCTTCTTATTCATGAGATGGCGAATGGCCGCATGATCAGTGAAAATAATAACATGTGAGCCTAGAAGGTAAGAGCGGAATTTCTCCAACCCAAAGATGACCGCCAGTAGTTCTTTCTCAGTGGTAGTATAATTACGCTCGGCCTCGTCCAACGTCTTACTGGTGTAGTACACCACGAAGGGGTGTCTATCGCGTCTTTGTCCCAGGATGGCTCCGACTGCAAGGTGATTGCACAGCAAAAATACACCAACAATTGTGCCAACTTATTCTTTTTCCAAGCATTACCAGTGCATAATAGGCAACCATAGTCGCATTTGTGAAAATACATGCATGCATGCATTCATTTGAGAGGGGAGGAGAGTGAAATAAATGGCCTTGTAATTGACAAATTCTTCAAGTGCTGCCTCGCAAAATTTCCATCTTTATTTTTTTTATTTGATTTTTGAATTTCTTCTCCGCGGCTACAAGGCATGGCCTCTTCTTCCTCGCGCCATGCTCTGCATCAGCTCTCCTTGCCAGCCGCATGCACAGCCATGCACAACCAGGGCATGGCTGTGCATGCCTCTTTCTTCTTTAAAATGAGCACGGCTTCTTCTTTGCAAAGGGAGCCTGGTCCACCCAAAAAAACCCAACACAGCACCTTCTTCTCCAGACCGTCTCATCCCCTCTCCCCTCCACACGCAGCCTCTCCTCCTCTGAGGAGCCACTCTGCAGGCAGGAGTACCTCACTGTGGTGCACAACCACCACCGTGAGTCCCACCACCACCCAGCTCATCAAAGAGTCGGTGGGCGTGGTGGTTCTCTTCCTTGTTTCATCGTTCCAAGCCAACCCCGCCATTGCCACAGGAGCTTCAAGCTTTGAAGCTCAACCGGCCACCGCTCGCCCGCACGCAAGCTCCGCAGCAGCAGCAAGGCGCCGGCCACCGCGCACCCTGCCGCGAAGCTCCACTGCGCACACCAGCAGGCCGCCCGCGCCCCTCTCCGCGTGCCCTGTCACGAAGCTCCGCCCGCAGCCCAGCGAGTGTAGACCTTCCATGTGCATGCCAGCTCGCGCAGCGGCTCCCGCACTCACAGCACCGGGCATAGGCGGTTGCGCGAGCCGACCCGGCACTGTAGCCACTGTTCATGCGTTTCAGCGGAACACTGTGGCTACAGTGCGGTGACCGGTAAGTTTCTCACTTATCCGGTCACCCGGCACGCCGCGACCGTCTGCAGCCCGTCCGAGAACGCCCGTGCCCGCTCCCGCGTACGCCAGTGCCCGCCCACGTCTTCGCTCGCTCCCAGCGCCTGCGTCGCCCGTACTCGCCTGCGTCTTCGCTCGCTTCCAGCGCCTGCGTCAGCCCGCACCCGCCCGCGTCTTCGCCCGCTTCTTCGCGCCCGCACCTGCCTCACCGCGCAGTGCAATGCACTGCGGTTCCTTCCATGCCCACTCCCTCCTATGTGCACACACGTCTTCGCGCGCCTACGTGCCTACGCGTGCATGTTGCGCCATCAGACGACGCCCCGTGGCTTCAGACGACTTAACTTGCCTCCTTCACTCCAGTAGCACCTCTCTCTCTCTCTCTCGCTCTCTCTCTCACAGCACTCTCTCACTCCCTCCTCCAAACACATCCACACACACACACACGCACTCTCGTACACACACACTCTTACTTGTACACGCACATATACACACTTATATATATATACCTATATATATTTATATATATATATATTAATACCTATACAATTATATATAAGTATACATACATACATACATATATATATATATCTATATACTTATATATATATATACAAATATATATTTACATATATACATATATATATATATATATATATGTATATGCATATATCTATATATATATTATTACTTATATAACTAAGGATAAGTATAGATACATATATATACACATATACTTATACATATATATATACACACAAATATACATACATATATACATATATATCTATAACTATATATACATATATACATATATATATACATACCTATCTACATATATCTATATACATATATTACTATATATATATATACATATATATATATATACATCTATATAGTTATATATACATACATATACATACATACATATATATATATATATCTATACATATATCTATCTTTACATATATTTACATATATATATATATATATATATACACATATATATATACACATATATAGCTATATATACACTTATATAATTATAACCATATATATATACACATATAGATCTATATTTGCATATATACATATATATACATATATTTTCATATCACCTACCATACGTTGTATCACAGGAATATCTGCACCAGTTGCTGATATTCCCCGATACACGTGTACAGAAAGGGTGTTCGCACTCATCTTCCACCAATCCACCTTACACTCCACGCGGCACTTCGTCCTGTTGGTTGCGTCTTCCTAGACGACGATCGACTCGACACCGTGCTACATGCCATCTCCACCTCCACCCCCACCCCTTTATACATATATAATATATACATATTTATATACTATATTTACTTTATTTCTATCTCTCTTTCCTGCCAGTAAAAAGATAAAAAAAAATATATACAAAAGAGAAAAGATAATCCTTGAGTTGCAGGTACTCAGTCTTGCGAATAGCAAGACCAGTTTTGGAACCCTAATTTGGCTCAAAGCCAAGAACCTGATTTTGAGGGTGTGCCTCAAGGACAAAATTATCAGAAAACAAAACCTTAAATAGAAAAACACTAAAAACATAATAAGCGAACGAAAGAGATTCGTTGTAGGAAAGGCGTAGAAACTTATTCACCTCTAATCCCACTTCCCTGAGTTCGACCTTGGGCCTAAAAGTGACCAAGATAAAAATCAAGTAGGCCAGGTTAAAAATTTTGTAAAGATATGGTTAGGCTCGATTTAGGTTAACCACTATACACATTTCAACGATAAAATCACCATATTAACACAACCTATCCGGGCCCGACCACACACCTCCTTTTCATGGCGCCGTTGCCGGGGAAGTGCGCATTCAAGTAAGTTTCTACTCCATTCCTTTAATTTTTCTCTTCTCACACCCTTCTCTTCACGGGTGTTTTTGTTTTTTGGTGTGTAGGTGAACTAGTTGCAAGGAGAAGGCAGGCAGACGAAGTCGGAGACATGGGCAGATCCAAGGCGGGAACGAGAACGTGAAGACATCGATACCGCACTGGAGCTTCACACACGTTGCTGAACAAGTAGGTCTTTCTTTCTTAGCAACCTAGGTTAACTTGTAACCTTAATAAAAATAAAAATAAAAAAAACTAGAAAAAGTTCTTGGGATCTCTTGGGGCAAGTGGATTAAAAACCACTTGTTTGATTGTTGTCATCACTCCCACCACCACTAGATTTGCTGCCAAACTTCGCATAGCGAAGATGCAAGAATCTTGATTCTGGAATCTTTCGCAGTGTGAAGTACTCTTTAGGGCAAAAATAAAAGATTGATTGCACCCCTCTTTGCCTCATTTATCTACAAATTCGGGATCACCTTTTTGGTGGGGAGACTTGGAATTGAGTTGATTCCAACCCCACCACGACCTTTCACGTGCCTAAGATTCGATCTCGAATACTTCAACCCCAACAATTTGATTTTCTTTATCTTTTGGTTGAGCTTTGTGTGTGGAAATCATTTTGGTGATTGGGAGCACTTGAATTAAAGTGCTTTGGCTCCCTTTCACACTAATCTAAAATTGATTCGTGCATTCACACATAGAAATCTCCATCTAGGGAAGCCCAGTGCATTTTAGCATACATTAACCAACTGACATTGAAGAAGGGTTTGTTGGGCTTAGAGAAAAAAAACTTGTATTCTTTCAAAACCCGAAGATTGGTTGAATTGGTAATTCAGAAAAATCCTAAAATCCGTACTACCTAAGGCTGAATTCTAAAAATCATTCACCAATTAAAACTTCAATTCGAGGAGATTTTCCCATTGCATGCTTGGTTTACACACTCTATAAAATCAATCACTTGGGTATTACCCGTAAATAACGCCCTTCACATTCCAAAAGCACTTGATCCTAAGCCTCTAACTAAAATTGGTAGCAACTTGACCCTTATTAAGGATTGGAGGTCTAACTACCTGCGTGTAACGCCTATGTGCTGGTGAGGATTCCCACGTGCTATCGGGTGTCTAAGACTGGGGCAAATGGCCTTTCAATCTTGGCCCGGTGGTTCCATGGTGCTCGGATTTAGTTCCGTAGTTCGTGATAGTAGGTAACTTAGATCTTTAGGTCTAAGGGCACACTGTAGAGGTTAGGAATTTGATTGCACTGATTTGTCATCAAGTGTACCTTTGCGGCGTCATTTCTCTCATCTCCTTTTCCCTTCGTATCCCCCCAATTCTTCCTACGGTAGTGCATGTTTGGGAGGAGGTCACAAAACCCTGAACTGTGTGAATTGTCTGATAAATTTAGAAAGGAAGTCGAATCATCCTCCTCCACAAACATGGCTGCACGCCCACCCCCAAATCCCGAGGGAGGAAACCACCCTCAAAACCCACCAGGTGGTGGAGCCTTGGATCCCATAACCCGCCTCCAAGCCCAAATGGAAATGTATAATGAACAAATCGAAGCCATAAGGGAAACTTTGGAGGAAATGCAGAACCCTCCCGAACGGGAGGAGCCTAGGTCTCTGAACTCCTATCAGAATCTCACTGCTACAGAGACCATAGGACAAATTCGGGTCCCCATGGGCAGGGACGACTTTGAACTGAAACCTAACATAATTGGCCTAATAAATTTTCACTTCCATGGTCTTGCAAGTGAAGATCCTTTTCTCCACTTGGATGACCTAACCCAATTGGCTGAAACTATTAAACCAAGAAATATCGGGTTACCTATAGTCATGAAAATGTTCCCATTTTCATTGCAGGATAAAGCGTTGCAGTGGTTATGCACCCTTGGGAGAACCATCCACTCTTGGAAAGAGATGCGACAATGTTTCTCAAGAAGTTTTTCCCAATCGGGCGAACCAATGCGCTTCGCCGTGCTATCACTTCATTTATGCAATAAAACGGCGAACAGTTTCATGAGGCATGGGAGAGATATAATGACCTCCTCAGGAAGTGTCCGCACCATGGTTTTCCTAAGTGGCATAGAGCCCAGATTTTCTACTATGGGCTAAATGAGACTTTGAAGCAGATTGCAGACGCTTCCTACGGAGGGAATTTCATGAATAAAGACGAGAATGGAACATTTGAATTATTTGAAAATATGAGTGAAAACTCAATGAACAATGCTTCCATTGTTGCCTTTAATCGTACCAGCCTGCCCCGTAATGTCCACGAAGTTGACACGGGACCCTCCCATTCATCCACTAATCTGAGCCTTATCGCACAGAAATTGGATGAAGTCTCCATCGTGCACAAGAAGTTGGACGAGCTTCTGGCCAACCCCACCCGTTCTATGGCAAACACCCCCACCTCACCACTTCGTCACAATCCCAATTCTTCCAACACCAGGCTTATCCCGAGAAACCCCGCAAGACCTTCCTTACCGAGTGTCGCGTCGAGCGATTCGGTAAGTCATGTGGATCTGGCTTCTGCAAGCCAGTATTTTGACACGGAGGACTAAGCCTCCGTGTGCTTGGACGCATATTTACATGTGGACGCATCTTCTGGCATAGAAGACGCTTGTGCCTTGGGGAACAACCCGTTCTTTGCCACTTATAACCTAGGGTGGCGAAATCATTCGAACTTCGCATGGTCCAACAACCCGCAGTGCCAAAACCCTGCGGGTGGACCAATGCGACCGACCGAACTCGTCATCCCAAGGGCCCAGTCTAATCCTATGGCGAATCCACCATCGAATCCTTGCGTACCAAAAGCAGAACACACATCAAGTCCTCTTGATAAATTGATGCGAATGATGATGGAAATGTCAAAGCGCCATGAAGAGAACATGACCTCTCTTCAGCACCAATTGGCGCAGCAGAATGCTGAGATCAGTCAACTATGCATGGCGACTCGATCTCAGGGCACTCTTCCAGCCCAACCTATTCCAAACCTGCGAAATTTTGTACCCCGTGGTCCTCAACCACAGGTACGACCTTCTCAGGGGCAGGTACATCAAATTCTGTAGGCTCCGAGCATTCCACCAGGATTTCAGGCTAATCCCGCTGCAACACCTCACTCTTATGTCCCTATTACGAACCCTCCTCTGCCTTATGATCCCACTGGACCTGCATCGTCCAATGCTATCACTACGAGGAGCAGTAAGCAGACCGTCGATCCGCCTCGACCTGATCTTGGCCCGTCTTCTTCATCGCCCTCTCATTCGGGATGCGCACCGCATTCGCGAGAGGATGATACACCCAAATTGGTGCCAGAATCAGTCCCATTCCCTGAGGCTCTACTGAGGGAGCCAAAAGGTAAGAAGAAGGATACACATGCCTTTGATAACCTACATAATTTGTTCAGGGATGTTGAAATCAAGGTACCCCTGCTCGAGGATATCAATCACATACTTACTGTCGCCCGATTTTTCAAAGACTACACAACACCCAGGCGACAGTCAAAGGAAACTGAGAATCTGGTGGTTCTCTCGCCTCATGCGAGTTGTGCTATACTGTCAAATCTACCACCGAAGCAGAAAGATCCGGGCACACTGCTTATTTCCTGTAGCATCCAAGGTTGCAATTTTAACCATTCCCTGCTTGATCTAGGATCTTCCATCAATCTTATACCAACCATCATGCTCAAAAAATTTTCCTTGGGAAAACTGGAACCCACCCCTGTCACGTTGCAGCTGGCAAATCGTTCTGTCAAAATTCCAAAGGGTGTGGTGGAAGACGTGGTGGTGGTTAGGGTCAACAGTCTCTGTTTTTCTGTTGACTTTCTTGTTTTAGATATGGAAGTTCCTAGTTCATTTTTTGATTGTCCGATCATCCTTGGTCGACCTTTCTTGGCCACAGCCCACGCCCATATTGACTATGAGTCGGGCTGTATTGAGATTGCCGTTGGATCTGAGTAGCTCAAGCTTAACATCTTCAAGGCAGCCAAGAACTTTGATTGTGATTGCATTGAGGATGACACATCTGACGAGGACATGGCCGTGTATTGGACTAATTGGGACCTATTCTGACTGCTGCGGATTACCTGTAAACACTGATGATTGCCTGATCAACACGTATTGTGACATTCCCCTATCCCTCCCCTGTCCCATACCTTCTCTTGACCAGATTTCTGACGAGGTTTTCTCCGCTTCCCATACCTCGTGGTCTGAGTCATATCCGGGCTGCTCACCGTCGATCCACACCCTTGAAGACCGGATTGCCCTTTCCTTCCCGCTAAATCAGGTGGAGTTGCAAGTCCACATTGGGACCTTGAGCCCACATACTACTCACTGGGGCTATTTCGTTTTGGATCCATATATCCAAGAAGCCCCTCTTCTTGGCCAATCTGAGGGCCAACTTCTTTCTCCTGACTTGTTTTCTGATTAGCCTGGGACACTCTCATCCCAAGAAATGCCAGATCTTTCACCATCCACTCCCGAGCTGAAAGAGCTGCCCAGTACACTTAAGTATGTTTTCCTGGGATCAAATGAAACGCTCCCTGTAATCATCAGTTCAAAATTGACCAGGGAGCAAGAGTGCAAACTAACTAAGGTCCTTATAGAACACAAGGCAGCCATTGGATGGTCTTTATCAGACTTATCTGGCATTAGCCCCTCCTACTGCACTCACCGTATATATACGGAGGAGGAGGCTCGACCTTCCCGCGAGATGCAGCGACGTCTCAACCCTAACATGCGGGAGGTCATTAAGAAGGAAATCATTAAGTGGCTGGATGCAGGTATAATCTTCCCGATCAGCGATAGCCCCTGGGTGAGTCCGATTCACGTCGTGCCCAAAAAGGCGGGACTCACCATCCGTGTCAATGACAGGGGCGAATCCATCCCTACACGCACTCCTACATCTTAGAGAGTGTGTGTAGATTATAGGAAACTCAATCCTGCAACTAAGAAAGATCACTTTCTACTACCTTTCATTGACCAAATCCTGGAGCGGTTAGTGGGAAATAAATTTTTCTGTTTCCTGGATGGATTCTCAGGATATAACCAGGTGGCAATTGACCCCCGGGACCAAGAGAAAACCACTTTTACCTACCCCTTCAGTACCTTTGCATTTAGAAGGATGCCATTTGGACTTTGTAATGCGTTAGCAACTTTCTAGAGATGTATGTTGGCAATATTCCATGACATGGTGGGTGACTTTCTCGAGGTCTTCATGGATGACTTTTCGATCGTTGGACCATCTTTTGATGACTGTCTTGCCAACCTAACCCGTATCCTTAGGAGATGTATTGATGTGAACCTCGTGCTTTCTTTGGAAAAAAGTCATTTTATGGTACACGAGGGGATTGTTCTCGGAAATATCATCTCCGATAGGGGTATCGAGGTTGACAGAGCTAAGCTTGATGTAATTGCTGATTTACCTGTGCCTGGCTCTGTCAAACAAATCCGCTCCTTCCTGGGACACGTCAATTTTTATAGGAGATTCATCAAAGATTTCTCCAAGATTTCCCGACCTTTAACTCATCTCCTATCAACCGACGTACCCTTCGATATGGGCCCCGACTGCATACGAGCATTCACGTAGCTGCGTAATGCTATCACCAAGGCGCCTATTCTCCAGCCACCTGATTGGTCCCTCGACTTTGAACTCATGTGTGACAATTCCGACCTTGTAGTCGGAGCCATCCTGGGACAAAGACGCGATAGACACCCCTTCGTGGTGTACTACGCCAGTAAGACGTTGGACGAGGCCTAGCGTAATTATACTACCACTGAGAAAGAACTACTGGCGGTCGTCTTTGGGCTAGAGAAATTCCGCTCTTACCTTCTGGGCTCACACGTTATTGTTTTCACTAATCACGCGGCCATTCTCCATCTCATGCACAAGAAGGATACCAAGCCTAGACTGATTCGTTGCATCCTTCTACTCCAAGAATTTGACATTGAGATCTGCGATAAGGCCAGAGCCCAGAATGTTGTGGCTGATCATCTTTCCATATTGGACCCTGACCATATTGGACTTACTCTGCCGATTAATGAGATTTTTCCTGATGAGCACCTATTGGCAATTAATGTGGCAAGTGGACCTTGGTATGCCGACATTGCCAATTACCTTGCTTCTAGATCCCTTCCACGTGGCTGGCCTAAAAACCAGCACGAGCGTCTCATGGTAGAAGTAAAGTATTATTTCTGGGATAATCCACTTCTTTTTCGCATAGGTGCTGATCAAATCATCCGTCGCTGTATTCTTGACAGTGAATTCCCCAGTGTGCTATCCTTTTGCCACGATCAGGCCTGCGGAGGCCATTTCTCTGGGAGGAAAACTGCAGCCAAGGTGTTGCAGTGCGGTTTCTTTTGGCCCTCCCTTCACCAGGATGCACACAATTATGCCAAGCATTGCACTAGGTGCCAGTCGTTAGGGTCAATGTCATGACGTGACATGATGCCCTTGCAACCCATCCTAGCTGCGAAAATATTCGACATTTGGGGAATTGATTTCATAGGTCCCTTTCCTCCTTCCAACGGCTTCGAATTTATCCTTGTGGCTGTTGATTATGTTTCGAAATGGATCGAGGCTATTTCCACGCGCCGTGCTGACCATGTTATATCCACTCGATTTGTTAAAGACCACATCTTTGCGCGCTTTGGGATCCCTCGAGCCATTATCTCGGATGGAGGAAGCCACTTTACCCATGCTTCTTTTCGGGCAATTCTAAGGAAATACGGAGTCCACCATGGTATCGCATCTCCATATCATCCTAAGACGAACGGCCAGGCTGAGGTGTCGAATCGGCAAATCAAGCAAATTCTCCAGAAAACGGTTTGGACTGACCGTAAGGATTGGTCCGACAAGCTGATTGATGCACTTTGGACGTATCGGACCGCCTTCAAGGCTCCCCTTGGTATGTCTCCTTATAGAATTGTTTACGGGAAGCCTTGTCATTTGCCCGTGGAGTTGGAGCATCGGGCTTATTGGGCTGTTCGCCAATGTAACCTTGACCCAGACCTGTGTGGTCGAGAAAGGAAACTCCAACTCTAGGAGCTGGAAGAGCTCCGTCGTGAAGCCTATGATTCTGCCTTAACTTTCAAACAACGCACTAAGGCTTTCCACGACAGCCGCATTCGGCGGAAGGAATTTGAGCCATCTCAGCAAGTTTGGTTCTACAATGCCCGGCTCAAATTCTTTCCTGGGAAATTGAAGTCCAAATGGACTGGTCCTTTCCTGGTCTCGAGACCATTTCCCAACAGGGCCGTTGAAATTGAAGATCCGAAATCTAGGCATAAATTTACGGTCAATGGGCAGCGTTTGAAACCCTATCCTACTCATGAACCTGCCCCTGTTGGAGAAACTGTTGCCCTGCTGGAGGGTAATTAATTTTATGCCTCATCTTGAGTCCAGCTGGGGATGTTAAATTTAGCGCTCGTTGGGAGGCACCCCAACAACACTCACCACTCACCATCACTTTTCACTTCACTGTCATGCTCACTTCACTCTTCACCTCACCACCCACCATCCACCCACCCTACTACCCTGCTGTATACCCTGCACCTCAGCTCTCATGGGTCCCTTTCCTCCTTCCAATGGCTTCGAATTTATCCTTGTGGCCGTTGATTATGTTTCAAAATGGATCGAGGCTATTCCCATGTGCCGTGCTGACCATGTTATATCCACTCGATTTGTCAAGGACCACATTTTTGCACGCTTTGGGATCCCTCGAGCCATTATCTCAGATGGAGGAAGCCACTTTACCCATGCTTCTTTTCGGGCACTCCTGTGGAAATACGGAGTTCACCATCATATTGCATCCCCATATCATCCTCAGACAACGGCCAGGCAGAGGTGTCGAACCGGCAAATCAAGCAAATTCTCCAGAAAACGGTTTGGCCTGACCGTAAGGATTGGTCCGACAAGCTGATTGATACACTTTGGACGTATTGGACCGCCTTCAAGGCTCCCCTTGGTATGTCTCCTTATAGAATCGTTTATGGGATGCCTTGTCATTTCCCCGTGGAGTTGGAACACCGTACTTATTGAGCGGTTCGCCAATGTAACCTCGACCCAGACCTGTGTGGTTGAGAAAGGAAACTCCAACTCCAGGAGTTGGAAGAGCTTCGTCGTGAAGACTATGATTTTGCCTTAATTTTCAAGCAGCACACTAAGGCTTTTCACGACAGCCGTATTCGGCGGAAGGAATTTGAGCCATCTCAGCAAGTTTGGCTCTACAATGCCCGACTCAAATTCTTTTCTGGGAAACTGAAGTCCAAATGGACTGGTCCTTTTTTGGTGTCGAGACCATTTCCCAACAGGGCCGTTGAAATTGAAGATCCCAAATCTGGGCATAAATTTACGGTCAATGGGCAGCGTTTGAAACCCTATCTTACTCATGAACCTACCCCCATTGGAGAAACTGTTGCCCTGCTGGAGGGTAACTAATTTTGTGCCTCATTCTGAGTCCAGCTGGGGACGTTAAATTCAGCGCTCATTAGGAGGCACCCCAACAACACTTCGCCACTATCACGCTCACTTCACTTTTCACTTCACCACCCACCATCAACTACCCTACCACCTTGCTGTATACCTTACACCTCAGCTCTCATTACCTGATCTTTCGTCCTTCCTCTACCCTTCCCTGCATGCATATGAGGACATAGCATCATTTGGCATGGGGGGGTGGATAGGCATCCATAGGATCTGGGTATTTTAGGGTATCATGCAGTTTTCATCTATATATATATATAATGGTGTTTAGTAATGATTTGAAGGCTGAAACAAAAATACAATAAGTGTTTATGGATATTCAACCACTATTTTGAAGACTTTCCAGGCCACAGAAGCTTGATTCGCTCAGGCTCGGCTTAATTCACTTGAGCATTGACAAGATAGATCGGAATCTCTCCTAACTAAGGACGTATTCTTGTACCTGAGACACCAGTGTAGGATCCGTTGGTTTGCTTCTACTCGAGAGCCTAAGTAATCTTGGTTCACACTACACATATCAAGAAAGACCAGCTGAACATAAGATCCAACCCTAATGTTCATTAGCGAAGGTGGAGTCCTTACCTATGCGTGCAAGTAGACTTTTTATCCCAAGCTTTAGTCTTGTGTTTAGGAGAGACTCTTTCCACCAAAAAGGAACTCTCCCACCAAAAAGAAAAGTGTGCTCCTCCAAATAATGTTGTAAGAGATACACTGACACGTGTTTCAAAAAAAAAAAAATGTAAATAAGTCAGTATATCTCGCAAATATCTCTAAAGTATCCACCCTAAAAAAGTTCTTCAGGGCAAATACCCTATTTTCTGTGAGCCACAAATGTCATAAAATGGGAGTTGAGTTTTTCGTCATCTTTTTATGGGTCAATCCGAAGACATGAGCTGAAACTGGGACCAACGTGCACTTAAAAATTCGTGAAACCCTGGGCTTGACTCTTAATGTTCATCTGGCCAGTCTTGATCCTTCACTATGCACAAGCCATAATCTCTTGAGCTCTCGAGTACGGCAAAAACCTCCTGGGTCCTGGAAATCGTACTTAAGGTTTAAATATCAAGAGTCCAGGTTAGTGGAGAGATGATCTATGTCATATGAGACTTAAAGTACTGGTAGTCTTCTCTACAATTGGTTCTCACAATATCCAACAATAAACACACCTATGTTGCCTCAGAAGAAAATCTTCAGCTTAAGATCATTTCTAAATACAACACAAAAATGTTTTGCTAAAGACTAGCAAAAGATAGGCATGGGGGTATGATTGCACAGCAAAAATACACCAACAATTGTGCCAACTTATGCTATTTCCAAGCATTACCGGTGCATAATAGGAAGCCATAGTCGCATTTGTGAAAATACATGCATGCATGCATTCATTTGAGAGGGGAGGAGAGTGAAATAAATGGCCGTGTAATTGACAAATTCTTCAAGTGCTGCCTTGCAAAATTTCCATCTTTATTTTTCTTATTTGATTTTTGAATTTCTTCTCCGTGGCTACAAGGCATGGCCTCTTCTTCCTTGCGCCATGCTCTGCATCCGCTCTCCCTGCCAGCTGCATGCATAGCCATGCACAGCTAGGGCATGGCTGTGCATGCCTCTTTCTTCTTTAAAATGAGCACAGCTTCTTCTTTGCAAAGGGAGCCTGGTCCACCCAAAAAAACCCAACACAGCACCTTCTTCTCCAAGCCGTCTCCTCCCCTCTTCCCTCCATACGCAGCCTCTCCTCCTCTGAGGAGCCACTCTGCAGGCAGGAGTACCTCACTATGGTGCACAACCACCACCCTGAGTCCCACCACCGCCCAGCTCATCAAAGAGCCGGTGGGCATGGTGGTTCTCTTCCCTGTTTCATCGTTCCAAGCCAACCCCGCCATTGCCACAGGAGCTTCAAGCTTTGATGCTCAACCGGCCACCGCTCACCCGCACGCAAGCTCTGCAGCATCAGCAGCAAGGCACTGGCCACCGCGCGCCCTGTCACGAAGCTCCACTGCGCACGCCAGCAGGCTGCCCGCGGCCCTCTCCGCGTGCCCTATCACGAAGTTCCACCCGCAGCCCAGCCAGCGCAAACCTTCCGCGCGTGCGCCAGCTCGCGCAGCGGCTGCCGCACTCATAGCACCGGGCACAGGCGGTCGCGTGAGCCAACTCGGCACTGTAGCCACTGTTTACGCGTTTCAGCGGAACACTATGGATACAGTGCGGTGATCGGTACGTTTCTCACTTATCTGGTCACCCGGCGCATCGCGATCGTCTGCAGCCTGTCCGCGCACGCCCGTGCCCGCTCCTGCGTATGCCAGCGCCCGCCCGCATCTTCGCCCGCTCCCAGCGCCTGCGTCTGCCCGTACCCGCCCGTGTCTTCGCCCGCTTCTTCACGCCTGCACCCGCCTCACTGTGCAGCGTAGTGCGCTGCGGTTCCTCCCACACCCGCTCCCTTCTGTGCGTGCGCACGTCTTCGCGTGCCTACGTGCTTGCGCGTGCGCATTGCTCCATTAGACAACACCTAGGGGCTTTAGATGACTTAACTCGCCTCCTTCACTCCAGCAGCCTCTCTCTCTCTCTCTCGCTCTCTCTCTCATAGCACTCTCTCACTCCCTCCTCCAAACACATCCACACACACACACACTCTCATACACACACACTCTCACTTGTACACGCACATATACACACTTATATATATATACCTATATATATTTATATATATATATACATACATATATATATATATATATTAGTACCTATACAATTATATATAAGTATACATACATACATACATATATATATACTTATATATATATCTATACACATATATATTTACATATATACATATATACATATATATATATATATACATATATCTATATATATATTATTACTTATATAACTAAGGATAAGTATAGATACATATATATATATATATAGATATATATATACGCATATACTTATACATATATATATATGCATAAAAATATACATACATATATACATATATATCTATAACTATATATACATATATGCATATATATATACATACCTATCTACATATATCTATATACATATATTACTATATATATATACATCTATATAGTTATATATACATACATATACATATACAAATATATATATATATAAGTATACATGTATCTATCTACACATATATTTACATATCTATATATATATATACATATATATATACACATATATAGCTATATATACACTTATATAATTATAACCATATATATATATATACATA
Organism: Thalassia testudinum; assembly: GCA_037157565.1. NCBI lineage: Eukaryota > Viridiplantae > Streptophyta > Magnoliopsida > Alismatales > Hydrocharitaceae > Thalassia > Thalassia testudinum. Next base: position 47,790,342 of record JAZHRO010000078.1, read on the forward strand.
TGGATATATATTTGCATATATACATATATATACATATATTTTCATATCACCTACCATACGTTGTATCGCGGGAAATCTGCACCAGTTGCTGATATTCCCCGATACACGCGTACAGAAAGCGTGTTCGAAGTCATCTTCCACCAATCCACCTTACACTCCACACGGCACTTCGTCCTGTTGGTTGCGTCTTCCTAGACGACAACCGACTCGACACCGTGCAACACGCCATCTCTGAAGTTTTCCCTTCGAAGAGGGGTGACGTAATAAATGAGGAAATAAAATATAAAGCAATCTCACCAAAGAAAACCAATCACACAATGTACAAAATTTTTTTTAGGTGAGATTAGTGTGACGTAAAAAATGCGGAATTGAAATATACAATCTCACAAAAAGACAACCACACAAATACACAAAGATTTTTAGGTGGAAACCCAAACCGGGTGAAAACCACCACCTAACCCTCTCGAGTTAGGATTTTCCGATCAACCTAGTTGATCAAATCCACTAAACCGAATCACTTAAAACGAGGGTGATTCAACCTCAATACAACCACGCCACAAGTACGAGGGTAGCGTTCCTCAACCCCTTCTCTCCACGAGAAGGATTTTGTCCCACGAAGGAGACGGGAATTCGCAAAGCGAATACCCAACCAAAAGACAAAGATAAAATAAACAACAAGTCCAATAGAGCCAACAAAGTAATTATGAACCTAGCTTCTATAGGAATTAGGAAACTCCCCTTTGCAAGGAGTGCGTCGAGTTGATGACGCGGTGCATGAGCCACGCGACGGCGCAACTTCGCTCTCGTGAACAACGGCGGGAGAGCAGGTGCGAAAAGCAAGCTTGATGCTCTCAAGAGAATGGAGCTTGAGCTTGGAGAGCAAGAGCTAGCTAGGACACAAAAGAGTGGAACTATGTTGCTTGGGTGTCTCTAGGTGTGTCTTAGTGCATCCAAGTGTATCTTGTGTCTCTAAGTGTATGTTGGTGTGTCAAAGGCTCCCCTCTATTTATAGAGGCCTTAGGAAGGCTTTGGAAGGCTTAGAAAAGCTTCCATAGCTGTTGGGAACAAAGCCCAAGAGAATCAGGCCGAAATCAGGACAATGATTACACTTGACAGGGTAATCAGACGTCTAATTCTGTCATCAGACGTCTGGAAGACCACTTTAAGACATCTGATTTAACGGTCAGACGTCTGATTTCGGGCGGGTTCCTTCCTGATTTGAATCAGATCTAAATAGGGTTCTTGCTCAAGTTGATCAGACGACATACAGGACGTCTGGCACTATGTTTGGACGTCTGGAAACCTACTTTTACTGTGGGAATGGATTTTCCAAATGTTGCAACGGCTAGAAAATCTCTGAGAAGAGATTTTGGGTCAGCCGAGGCAAAACGGTCAATTATCAGACGTCTGGACAGTCCTATGGACGTCTGATAAGGCTCTAACGGTCATATTCTGCAGTGTTTGCCAAGCTAGCCAACGGTCCACTAATTGGACGTCTGGCAAGTCCATCAGACGTCTTCTAAGACGTCTGGACTAAGGTCTGGACGTCTGATTTCATCAGACAGAATACTAACTCCAGCCTAATAGTTATTAGACGTCTGAAACAACAGTCAGACGTCTTAAAATACTTTATCAGACGTCTGATTTTGGAATTAGACGTCTGGAAATGCTGTTTGAGTTCTATATTGGTTTTCTAAGTATTCTACAGAAAACCTAAGTATCCTAGGGTTGTGCCGGTGTTCCTAGGACTACTGTTAGGGTACTTTGAGGCTCTTTAACATAATATTCTAAGAAAATTAAAAAGAGCAAGAAAATAAAGACAAGAGATACAAGAAAGGATTAAAAAGAATCTATCCTATTCTTCTTGTCTTCTATCTTCAATCTGTCGCTCCACGCGAACCTCCTCTGTTTTCCGTCAAGCTCCTCCAATCCGTCCTGGAAGCGAGCTCGAACTCCATTTAAGCACGTCTACATTTGCAATTGACCTGAAATCTAGGACTCAAATTGTAAATGTTAAATAACACGTGTTTTTTTATCATCAAAATAAATGATCGTGGTGCTCTAGCACCAACAATCTCCCCCTTTTTGATGATGACAAAACCATAGATAATAATGCAAAAAATCCTCCCCCTTTTTGACATTATCAAAAAGGTTTAATTGGTTTTACATTTCATATAACTCCCCCTTAAAACATGCTCTTCTATGAATTTATTTTAACAAAGGTGATATTCTCCCCCTTTTTGTAACAACAAGATAGCTATTATTTTTCTCCCCCTTTCTAAAGGAAATTTAGCTACCTTATATCTCCCCCTTAAAAATTGACAATTAGCTCATAAATTTTAACTCCCCCTATCTAAATGCTACTGATAAACAAAGATAGGGTCAAGAATTTTTACCTCACCTACCATGGCCAATAAAATGGCCCGAATGGTGGCGGTCGCCACATCGGATGGGGCTCCCATCCGTAGCTTGGAGGCCCGGGCTTTGGTGCCGGTCTCCAATCTGGTGGTCGACGTGCGGCGGGTCCGTCGTTTGTTCACCGTCTCGTCGGTCTTCTTGTTCTCCTCCTTGGTCTACTCCTTGGTTCTCCCAACTCGAGTTGACCAGACTTGAGCTTGTAGGTCCAGTCCTTTATGTTGTAATTATCCCTGAACCCTACAAAACAAGATTCTAGTTCTTTTTTCGGTATCCAAGTGGGCTTGGATCCGAATCTGTTAGCGGGTCTCCTTGATGGAGATCCTTTCTCAATCTTAGGGCTATATAAATCATCTACTTTGTTGATTAATTTGTTAGAGTTTTCCTTAGGACATGAAATTTCTTTTTCTATTATACTCATCTTAGTCTTTAAATCAGAAATTTCTATTTTTAGACTAACATTTTCCTCAATCAATTTATTATTTTCATTGATGAGGTTATGATTTTCCAATAACAGGTTATTATCCTTAGGACTAGTTTCTATGTCCTTGAGTTATTTTTCTAACCTATCATTTTCATTTCTAAGAAAACTAAGATTCTTTTTAATGCTATTATTTTCTCTTTTTAGTGATTTACTAACTTCAAAAAGTTCATTAAAAGCTTCTTGTAGATCGAGATTTACCTCGTCGTCGGAGTCGCTTCCGCTTTCACTGTCGCTATTGGTTCCTCTGGCCATGAAACCAAAGCAAGCGGTTTCTTCTTCTTTTTCTTCTTCTTCTTCCTCCGAGCTCATCTCTTCATGAGCGTCTTCTAACTTCCTCCATATCTCGTGGGCGGTAGTGCACTCTTGAATTTTCTCGAACTCTTTCGGACTCAACGCGTAATACAAGGCATTCATTACCTTTGCGTTGAGGTTGAGATTCCGAACCTTATCTTCTGAGTAACCTTTTGCGGGTTTCTTGGGAATCAAAAATGCGGATTCGCATTTTTCCCACACCCGGAAGTCGTAGGCCTGCAACCACATAGTCATACGATTTTTCCAATAAATGAAATCTGTACCTGCAAAGTATGGTGGTCGCGAGGTATCGTGTCCTTCTGTGCACACGAATGCTTTTCCCTCCATATCTAGATCCTCGTCGGTTTGTAACGCCGATAACACGAGACCGGCTCTGATACCAAATTGAAGGTTTCCCTTCGAAGAGGGGTGACGTAATAAATGCGGAAATAAAACCAATCACACAATGTACACAATTGTTTTTAGGTGAGATTAGAGTGACGTAAAAAATGCGGAATTGAAATATACAAGCTCACAAAAAGACAACCACACAAATACACAAAGATTTTTAGGTGGAAACCCAAATCGGGTGAAAACCACCACCTAACCCTCTCGAGTTAGGATTTTCCGATCAACCTAGTTGATCAAATCCACTAAACCGAATCACTTAAAACGAGGGTGATTCAACCTCAATACAACCACGCTACAAGTACGAGGGTAGCGTTCCTCAACCCCTTCTCTCCACGAGAAGGATTTTGTCCCACGAAGGAGACGGGAATTCGCAAAGCGAATACCCAACCAAAAGACAAAGATAAAATAAACAACAAGTCCTATAGAGCCAACAAAGTAATTATGAACCTAGCTTCTATAGGAATTAGGAAACTCCCCTTTGCAAGGAGTGCGTCGAGTTGATGACGCGGTGCGTGAGCCACGCGACGGCGCAACTTCGCTCTCGTAAACAACGGCGGTAGAGCAGGTGCGCAAAGCTTGATGCTCTCAAGAGAATGGAGCTTGAGCTTGGAGAGCAAGAGCTAGCTAGGACACAAAAGAGTGGAACTATGTTGCTTGGGTGTCTCTAGGTGTGTCTTAGTGTATCCAAGTGTATCTTGTGTCTCTAAGTGTATGTTGGTGTGTCAAAGGCTCCCCTCTATTTATAGAGGCCTTAGGAAGGCTTTGGAAGGCTTAGAAAAGCTTCCATAGCCGTTGGGAACAAAGCCCAAGAGAATCAGGCCGAAATCAGGACAATGATTACACTTGACAGGGTAATCAGACGTCTAATTCTGTCATCAGACGTCTGGAAGACCACTTTAAGACATCTGATTTAACGGTCAGACGTCTGATTTCGGGCGGGTTCCTTCCTGATTTGAATCAGATCTAAACAGGGTTCTTGTTCAAGTTGATCAGACGACATACAGGACGTCTGGCACTATGTTTGGACGTCTGGAAACCTACTTTTACTGTGGGAATGGATTTTCCAAACGTTGCAACGGCTATAAAATCTCTGAGAAGAGATTTCGGGTCAGCCGAGGCAAAACGGTCAATTATCAGACGTCTGGACAGTCCTATGGACGTCTGATAAGGCTCTAACGGTCATATTCTGCAGTGTTTGCCAAGCTAGCCAACGGTCCACTAATTGGACGTCTGGCAAGTCCATCAGACGTCTTCTAAGACGTCTGGACTAAGGTCTGGACGTTTGATTTCATCAGACAGAATACTAACTCCAGCCTAATAGTTATCAGACGTCTGAAACAGTAGTCAGACGTCTTAAAATACTTTATCAGACGTCTGATTTTGGAATTATATGTCTGGAAATGCTGTCTGAGTCCTATATTGGTTTTCTAAGTATTCTACAGAAAACCTAAGTATCCTAGGGTTGTGCCGGTGTTCCTAGGACTACTATTAGGGTACTTTGAGGCTCTTTAACATAATATTCTGAGAAAAATAAAAAGAGCAAGAAAATAAAGATAAGAGATACAAGAAAGGATTAAAAAGAATCTATCCTATTCTTCTTGTCTTCTATCTTCATTCTGTCGCTCCACGCGAACCTCCTCTATTTTCCGTCAAGCTCCTCCAATCCGTCCTGGAAGCGAGCTCGAACTCCATTTAAGCACGTATACATTTGCAATTGACCTGAAATCTAGGACTCAAACTGCAAATGTTAAATAACACGTGTTTTGTTATCATCAAAATAAATGATCGTGGTGCTCTAGCACCAACAATCTCCCCCTTTTTGATGGTGACAAAACCATAGATAATAATGCAAAAAATCCTCCCCCTTTTTGACATTATCAAAAAGGTTTAATTAGTTTCACAATTCATATAACTCCCCCTTAAAACATGCTCTTCTATGAATTTATTTTAACAAAGGTGATATTCTCCCCCTTTTTGTAACAAGAAGATAGCTATTATTTTTCTCCCCCTTTCTAAAGGAAATTTAGCTACCTTATATCTCCCCCTTAAAAATTGACAATTAGCTCATAAATTTTAACTCCCCCTATCTAAATGCTACTGATAAACAAAGATAGGGTCAAGAATTTTTACCTCACCTACCATGGCCAATAAAATGGCCCGAATGGTGGCGGTGGCCACATCGGATGGGGCTCCCATCTGTAGCTTGGAGGCCCGGGCATTGGTGCCGGTCTCCAATCTGGTGGTCGACGTGCAGCGGGTCTGTCGTTTGTTCGCCATCTCGTCAGTCTTCTTGTTCTCCTCCTTGGTCTACTCCTTGGTTCTCCCAACTCGAGTTGACCAGACTTGAGCTTGTAGGTCCAGTCCTTTATGTTGTAATTATCCCTGAACCCTACAAAATAAGATTCTAATTCTTTTTTTGGTATCCAAGTGGGCTTGGATCCGAATCTGTTAGCGGGTCTCCTTGATGGATATCCTTTTTCAATCTTAGGGCTATATAAATCATCTACTTTGTTGATTAATTTGTTAGAGTTTTCCCTAAGACATGCAATTTCTTTTTCTATAATACGCATCTTAGTCTTTAAATCAGAAATTTCTATTTCTAGACTAACATTTTCCTCATTCAATTTATTATTTTCATTGATGAGGTTATGATTTTCTAATAACAGGTTATTATCCCTAGGACTAGTTTCTATGTCCTTGAGTTATTTTTCTAACCTATCATTTTCATTTCTAGGAAAACTAAGATTCTTTTTAATGCTATTATTTTCTCTTTTTAGTGATTTACTAACTTCAAAAAGTTCATTAAAAGCTTCTTGTAGATCGAGATTTACCTCGTCGTCGGAGTCGCTTCCGCTTTCACTGTCGCTATTGGTTCCTCTGGCCATGAAACCAAAGCAAGCGGTTTCTTCTTCTTTTTCTTCTTCTTCTTCCTCCGAGCTCATCTCTTCATGAGCGTCTTCTAACTTCCTCTATATCTCGTGGGCGGTAGTGCACTCTTGAATTTTCTCGAACTCTTTCGGACTCAACGCGCAATACAAGGCATTCATTGCCTTTGCGTTGAGGTTGAGATTCCGAACCTGATCTTCTGAGTAACCTTTTGCGGGTTTCTTGGGAATCAAAAATGCGGATTCGCATTTTTGGCACACCCGAAAGTCGTAGGCCTGCAACCACATAGTCATACGATTTTTCCAATAAATGAAATCTATACCTGCAAAGTATGGTGGTCGCGAGGTATCGTGTCCTTCAGTGCTCACGAATGCTTTTCCCTCCATATCTAGATCCTCGCCGGTTTGTAACGCTGATAACGCGAGACCTGCTCTGGTACCAAATTGAATGTTTCCCTTCGAAGAGGGGTGACGTAATAAATGCGGAAATAAAATATAAGGAAATCTCACCAAATAAAACCAATCACACAATGTACACAATTGTTTTCAGGTGAGATTAGTGTGACGTAAAAAATGCGGAATTGAAATATACAATCTCACAAAAAGACAACCACACAAATACACAAAGATTTTTAGGTGGAAACCCAAACCGGGTGAAAACCACCACCTAACCCTCTCGAGTTAGGATTTTCCGATCAACCTAGTTGATCAAATCCACTAAATCGAATCACTTAAAACGAGGGTGATTCAACCTCAATACAACCACGCTACAAGTACGAGGGCAGCGTTCCTCAACCCCTTCTCTCCATGAGAAGGATTTTGTCCCACGAAGGAGACGGGAATTCGCAAAGCGAATACCCAACCAAAAGACAAAGATAAAATAAACAACAAGTCCTATAGAGCCAACAAAGTAATTATGAACCTAGCTTCTATAGGAATTAGGAAACTCCCCTTTGCAAGGAGTGCGTCGAGTTGATGATGCGGTGCGTGAGCCACACGACGGCGCAACTTCGCTCTCGTGAACAATGGCGGGAGAGCGGGTGTGCAAAGCTTGATGCTCTCAAGAGAATGGAGCTTGAGCTTGGAGAGCAAGAGCTAGCTAGGACACAAGAGAGTGGAACTATGTTGCTTGGGTGTCTCTAGGTGTGTCTTAGTGTATCCAAGTGTATCTTGTGTCTCTAAGTGTATGTTGGTGTGTCAAAGGCTCCCCTCTATTTATAGAGGCCTTAGGAAGGCTTTGGAAGGCTTAGAAAAGCTTCCATAGCCGTTGGGAACAAAGCCCAAGAGAATCAGGCCGAAATCAGGACAATGATTATACTTGACAGGGTAATCAGTCGTCTAATTCTGTCATCAGATGTCTAGAAGACCACTTTAAGACGTCTGATTTAACGGTCAGACGTCTGATTTCGGGCGGGTTCCTTCCTGATTTGAATCAGATCTAAACAAGGTTCTTGTTTAAGTTGATCAGACGACATACAGGACGTCTGACACTATGTTTGGACGTCTGGAAACCTACTTTTACTGTTGGAATGGATTTTCCAAACGTTGCAACGGCTAGAAAATCTCTGAGAAGAGATTTTGGGTCAGCCGAGGCAAAACGGTCAATTATCAGACATCTGGACAGTCCTATGGACGTCTGATAAGGCTCTAACGGTCATATTCTGCAGTGTTTGCCAAGCTAGCCAATGGTCCACTAATTGGACGTCTGGCAAGTCCATCAGACGTCTTCTAAGACGTCTGGACTAAGGTCTGGACGTCTGATTTCATCAGACAGAATACTAACTCTAGCCTAATAGTTATCAGATGTCTGAAACAACAGTCAGACGTCTTAAAATACTTTATCAGACGTCTGATTTTGAATTAGACGTCTGGAAATGCTGTTTGAGCACTATATTGGTTTTCTAAGTATTCTACAGAAAACCTAAGTATCCTAGGGTTGTGCCGGTGTTCCTAGGACTACTGTTAGGGTACTTTGAGGCTCTTTAACATAATATTCTAAGAAAAATAAAAAGAGCAAGAAAATAAAGACAAGAGATACAAGAAAGGATAAAAAAGAATCTATCCTATTCTTCTTGTCTTCTATCTTCAATCTGTCGCTCCACGCGAACCTCCTCTGTTTTCCGTCAAGCTCCTCCAATCCGTCCTGGATGCGAGTTCGAACTCCGTTTAAGCATGTCTACATTTGCAATTGACCTGAAATTTAGGACTCAAATTGCAAATCTTAAATAACACGTGTTTTGTTATCATCAAAATAAATGATCGTGGTGCTCTAGCACCAACAATCTCCCCCTTTTTGATGATGTCAAAGCCATAGATAATAATGCAAAAAATCCTCCCCCTTTTTGACATTATCAAAAAGGTTTAATTGGTTTTACATTTCATATAACTCCCCCTTAAAACAAGCTCTTCTAGGAATTTATTTTAACAAAGGTGATATTCTCCCCCTTTTTGTAACAAGAAGATAGCTATTATTTTTCTCCCCCTTTCTAAAGGAAATTTAGCTACCTTAATCTCCCCCTTAAAAATTGACAATTAGCTCATAAATTTTAACTCCCCCTATCTAAATGCTACTGATAAACAAAGATAGGGTCAAGAATTTTTACCTCACCTACCATGGCCAATAAAATGGCCCGAATGGTGGTGGTGGCCACATCGAATGGGGCTCCCATCCGTAGCTTGGAGGCCCGGGCATTGGTGCCGGTCTCCAATCTGGTAGTCGACGTGCGGCGGGTCCGTCGTTTGTTCGCCGTCTCGTCGGTCTTCTTGTTCTCCTCCTTGGTCTACTCCTTGGTTCTCCCAACTCGAGTTGACCAGACTTGAGCTTGTAGGTCCAGTCCTTTATGTTGTAATTATCCCTGAACCCTACAAAATAAGATTCTAATTCTTTTTTCGGTATCCAAGTGGGCTTGGATCCGGATCTCTTAGCGGGTCTCCTTGATGGAGATCCTTTCTCAATCTTAGGGCTATATAAATCATCTACTTTGTTGATTAATTTGTTAGAGTTTTCCCTAAGACATGCAATTTCTTTTTCTATAATACTCATCTTAGTCTTTAAATCAGAAATTTATATTTTTAGACTAACATTTTCCTCAATCAATTTATTATTTTCATTGATGAGGTTATGATTTTCTAATAACAGGTTATTATCCTTAGGACTAGTTTCTATGTCCTTGAGTTGTTTTTCTAACCTATCATTTTCATTTTTAAGAAAACTAAGATTCTTTTTAATGCTATTATTTTCTCTTTTTAGTGATTTACTAACTTTAAAAAGTTCATTAAAAGCTTCTTGTAGATCAAGATTTACCTCGTCGTCGGAGTCGCTTCCGCTTTCACTGTCGCTATTGGTTCCTCTGGCCATGAAACCAAAGCAAGCGGTTTCTTCTTTTTCTTCTTCTTCTTCCTCCGAGCTCATCTCTTCATGAGTGTCTTCTAACTTCCTCCATATCTCGTGGGCGGTAGTGCACTCTTGGATTTTCTCGAACTCTTTCGGACACAACGCGTAATACAAGGCATTCATTACCTTTGCGTTGAGGTTGAGATTCCGAACCTTATCTTCTGAGTAACCTTTTGCGGGTTTCTTGGGAATCAAAAATGCGGATTCGCATTTTTCCCACACCCGAAAGTCGTAGGCCTGCAACCACATAGTCATACGATTTTTCCAATAAATAAAATCTATACCTGCAAAGTATGGTGGTCGCAAGGTATCGTGTCCTTCAGTGCACACGAATGCTTTTCCCTCCATATCTAGATCCTCGCCGGTTTGTAACGCTGATAACGCGAGACCTGCTCTGATACCAAATTGAAGGTTTCCCTTCGAAGAGGGGTGACGTAATAAATGCGGAAATAAAATATAAAGCAATCTCACCAAATAAAACCAATCACACAATGTACACAATTGTTTTTAGGTTAGATTAGTGTGACGTAAAAAATGCGGAATTGAAATATACAATCTCACAAAAAGACAACCACACAAATACACAAAGATTTTTAGGTGGAAACCCAAACCGGGTGAAAACCACCACCTAACCCTCTCGAGTTAGAATTTTCCGATCAACCTAGTTGATCAAATCCACTAAACCGAATCACTTAAAACGAGGGTGATTCAACCTCAATACAACCACGCCACAAGTACGAGGGTAGCGTTCCTCAACCCCTTCTCTCCACGAGAAGGATTTTGTCCCACGAAGGAGACGGGAATTCGCAAAGCGAATACCCAACCAAAAGACAAAGATAAAATAAACAACAAGTCCTATAGAGCCAACAAAGTAATTATGAACCTAGCTTCTATAGGAATTAGGAAACTCCCCTTTGCAAGGAGTGCGTCGAGCTGATGACGCGGTGCGTGAGCCACGCGACGGCGCAACTTCGCTCTCGTGAATAACGGCGGGAGAGCGGGTGCGCAAAGCTTGATGCTCTCAAGAGAATGGAGCTTGATCTTGGAGAGCAAGAGCTAGCTAGGACACAAGAGAGTTGAACTATGTTGCTTGGGTGTCTCTAGGTTTGTCTTAGTGTATCGAAGTGTATCTTGTGTCTCTAAGTGCATGTTGGTGTGTCAAAGGCTCCCCTCTATTTATAGAGGCCTTAGGAAGGCTTTGGAAGGCTTAGAAAAGCTTCCATAGCCGTTGGGAACAAAGCCCAAGAGAATCAGGCTGAAATCAGGACAATGATTACACTTGACAGGGTAATCAGACGTCTAATTCTGTCATCAGACTTCTGGAAGACCACTTTAAGATGTCTGATTTAACGGTCAGAGGTCTTATTTCGGGCGGGTTCCTTCCTGATTTGAATCAGATCTAAACATGGTTCTTGTTCAAGTTGATCAGACGACATACAGGATGTCTGGCACTATGTTTGGACGTCTGGAAACCTACTTTTACTGTGGGAATGGATTTTCCAAACGTTGCAACGGCTAGAAAATCTCTGAGAAGAGATTTTGGGTCAGTCGAGGCAAAACGGTCAATTATCAGATGTCTGGACAGTCCTATGGACGTCTGATAAGGCTCTAACGGTCATATTCTGCAGTGTTTGCCAAGCTAGCCAACGGTCCACTAATTGGACGTCTGGCAAGTCCATCAGACTTCTGGACTAAGGTATGGACGTCTGATTTCATCGGACAGAATACTAACTCCAGCCTAATAGTTATCAGACGTCTGAAACAACAGTCAGACGTCTGATTTTGGAATTAGACGTCTGGAAATACTGTTTGAGCCCTATATTGGTTTTCTAAGTATTCTACAGAAAACCTAAGTATGCTAGGGTTGTGCCGGTGTTCCTAGGACTACTGTTAGGGTACTTTGTGGCTCTTTAACATAATATTCTAAGAAAAATAAAAAGAGTAAGAAAATAAGGACAAGAGATACAAGAAAGGATTAAAAAGAATCTATCCTATTCTTCTTGTCTTCTATCTTCAATCTGTCGCTCCACGCGAACCTCCTCTGTTTTCCGTCAAGCTCCTCCAATCCGTCCTGGATGCGAGCTCGAACTCCGTTTAAGCACGTCTACATTTGCAATTGACCTGAAATCTATGACTCAAACTGCAAATGTTAAATAACACGTGTTTTGTTATCATCAAAATAAATGATCGTGGTGCTCTAGCACCAACAATCTCCCCCTTTTTGATGATGATAAAACCATAGATAATAATGCAAAAAATCCTCCCCCTTTTTGACATTAGCGAAAAGGTTTAATTTGTTTTACATTTCATATAACTCCCCCTTAAAACATGCTCTTCTATGAATTTATTTTAACAAAGGTGATATTCTCCCCCTTTTTGTAACAACAAGATAGCTATTATTTTTCTCCCCCTTTCTAAAGGAAATTTAGCTACCTTATATCTCCCCCTTAAAAATTGACAATTAGCTCATAAATTTTAACTCCCCCTATCTAAATGCTACTGATAAACAAAGATAGGGTCAAGAATTTTTACCTCACCTACCATGGCCAATAAAATGGCCCGAATGGTGGTGGTGGCCACATCGAATGGAACTCCTATCCGTAGCTTGGAGGCCTGGGCATTGGTGCCGGTCACCAATCTGGTGGTCGACGTGCGGCGGGTCCGTTGTTTGTTCACCATCTCGTCGGTCTTCTTGTTCTCCTCCTTGGTCTACTCCTTGGTTCTCCCAACTCGAGTTGACCAGACTTGAGCTTGTAGGTCCAGTCCTTTATGTTGTAATTATCCCTGAACCCTACAAAACAAGATTCTAATTCTTTCTTCGGTATCCAAGTGGGCTTGGATCCGAATCTGTTAGCGGGTCTCCTTGATGGAGATCCTTTCTCAATCTTAGGGCTATATAAATCATCTACTTTGTTGATTAATTTGTTAGAGTTTTCCCTAAGACATGCAATTTCTTTTTCTATAATACTCATCTTAGTCTTTAAATCAGAAATTTCTATTTTTAGACTAACATTTTCTTCAATCAATTTATTATTTTCATTGATGAGGTTATGATTTTCTAATAACAGGTTATTATCTTTAGGACTAGTTTCTATGTCCTTGAGTTGCTTTTTTAACCTATCATTTTCATTTCTAAGAAAACTAAGATTCTTTTTAATGCTATTATTTTCTCTTTTTAGTGATTTACTAACTTTAAAAAGTTCATTAAAAGCTTCTTGTAGATCGAGATTTACCTCGTCGTCGGAGTCGCTTCCGCTTTCACTGTCGCTATTGGTTCCTCTGGCCATGAAACCAAAGCAAGCGGCTTCTTCTTTTTCTTCTTCTTCTTCCTCCGAGCTCATCTCTTCATGAGTGTCTTCTAACTTCCTCCATATCTCGTGGGCGGTAGTGCACTCTTGGATTTTCTCAAACTCTTTCGGACTCAACGCGTAATACAAGGCATTCATTACCTTTGCGTTGAGGTTGAGATTCCGAACCTTATCTTCTGAGTAACCTTTTGCGGGTTTCTTGGGAATCAAAAATGCAGATTCGCATTTTTCCCACACCCGGAAGTCGTAGGCCTGCAACCACATAGTCATACGATTTTTCCAATAAATGAAATCTGTACCTGCAAAGTATGGTGGTCGCGAGGTATCGTGTCCTTCAGTGCACACGAATGCTTTTCCCTCCATATCTAGATCCTCGTCGGTTTGTAACGCCGATAACACGAGACCTGCTCTGATACCAAATTGAAGGTTTCCCTTCGAAGAGGGGTGACGTAATAAATGCGGAAATAAAATATAAAGCAATCTCACCAAATAAAACCAATCACACAATGTACACAATTGTTTTTAGGTGAGATTAGTGTGACGTAAAAAATGCGGAATTGAAATATACAATCTCACCAAAAGACAACCACACAAATACACAAAGATTTTTAGGTGGAAACCCAAATCGGGTGAAAATCACCAACTAGCCCTCTCGAGTTAGGATTTTCCGATCAACCTAGTTGATCAAATCCACTAAACCGAATCACTTAAAACGAGGGTGATTCAACCTCAATACAACCACGCTACAAGTACGAGGGTAGCGTTCCTCAACCCCTTCTCTCCACGAGAAGGATTTTGTCCCACGAAGGAGGCAGGAATTCGCAAAGTGAATACCCAACCAAAAGACAAAGATAAAATAAACAACAAGTCCTATAGAGCCAACAAAGTAATTACGAACCTAGCTTCTATAGGAATTAGGAAACTCCCCTTTGCAAGGAGTGCGTCGAGTTGATGACGCGGTGCGTGAGCCACGTGACGGCGCAACTTCGCTCTCGTGAACAACGGCGGGAGAGTGGGTGCGCAAAGCTTGATGCTCTCAAGAGAATGGAGCTTGATCTTGGAGAGCAAGAGCTAGCTAGGACACAAGAGAGTGGAACTATGTTGCTTGGGTGTCTCTAGGTGTGTCTTAGTGTATCCAAGTGTATCTTGTGTCTCTAAGTGTATGTTGGTGTGTCAAAGGCTCCCCTCTATTTATAGAGGCCTTAGGAAGGCTTTGGAAGGCTTAAAAAAGCTTCCATAGCCGTTGGGAACAAAGCCCAAGAGAATTAGGCCGAAATCAGGACAATGATTACACTTGACAGGGTAATCAGACTTCTAATTCTGTCATCAGACGTCTAGAAGACCACTTTAAGATGTCTAATTTAACGGTCAGACGTCTGATTTCGGGCGGGTTCCTTCCTGATTTGAATCAGATCTAAACAGGGTTCTTGTTCAAGTTGATCAGACGACATACGGGACGTCTGGCACTATGTTTGGATGTCTGGAAACCTACTTTTACTGTGGGAATGGATTTTCCAAACGTTGCAACGGCTAGAAAATCTCTGAGAAGAGATTTTGGGTCAGCCGAGGTAAAACGGTCAATTATCAGACATCTGGACAGTCCTATGGACGTCTGATAAGGCTCTAACGGTCATATTCTGCAGTGTTTGCCAGGCTAGCCAACGGTCCACTAATTGGACGTCTGGCAAGTCCATCAGACGTCTTCTAAGACGTCTGGACTAAGGTCTGGACGTCTGATTTCATCAGACAGAATACTAACTCCAGCCTAATAGTTATTAGACGTCTGAAACAACAGTCAGACGTCTTAAAATACTTTATCAGACGTCTGATTTTGGAATTAGATGTCTGGAAATGCTGTTTGAGCCCTATATTGGTTTTCTAAGTATTCTACAGAAAACCTAAGTATCCTAGGGTTGTGCCGATGTTCCTAGGACTACTGTTAGGGTACTTTGAGGCTCTTTAACATAATATTCTAGGAAAAATAAAAAGAGCAAGAAAATAAAGACAAGAGATACAAGAAAGGATTAAAAAGAATCTATCCTATTCTTCTTGTCTTCTATCTTCAATCTGTCGCTCCACGCGAACCTCCTCTGTTTTCCGTCAAGCTCCTCCAATCCATCCTGGATGCGAGCTCGAACTCCGTTTAAGCATGTCTACATTTGCAATTGACCTGAAATCTAGGACTCAAATTGCAAATGTTAAATAACACGTGTTTTGTTATCATCAAAATAAATGATCGTGGTGCTCTAGCACCAACAATCTCCACCTCCACCCCCACCCCTTTATACATATATAATATATACATATATATATACTATATTTACTTTATTTCTGTCTCTCTTTCCTGCTAGTAAAAAGATAAAAAAAAATATATACGAAAGAGAAAAGATAATCCTTGACTTGCAGGTACTCAGTCTTGCGAATAGCAAGACCAGTTTTGGAACCCTAATTTGGCTCAAAGCCAGGAACCTGATTTTGAGGGTGTGCCTCAAGGACAAAATAATCGGAAAAAAAAACCTTAAATAGAAAAACACCAAAAACATAATAAGCGAACGGAAGAGATTCGTTGTAGGAAAGGTGTAGAAACTTATCACTTCTAATCCCACTTCCCTGAGTTCGACCCTGGGCCTAAAAGTGACCAAGATAAAAATCAAGTAGGCCAGGTTAAAAATTTTGTAAAGAGATGGTTAGGCTCGATTTAGGTTAACCACTATACACATTTCAACGATAAAATCACCATATTAACACAACCTATCCGGGCCCGACCACACACCTCCTTTTCACAAGGTCAGAAGCGTCACACATGAGTTCAAAGTCGAGGGACCAATCAGGTGGCTGGAGAACAGGGGCCTTGGTGACAGCATCACGCAGCTGCGTGAATGCTCGTATGCAATTGGGACCCATATCGAAGGGTACATCGGTTGATAGGAGATGAGTTAAAGGTTGAGAAATCTTGGAGAAATCTTTGATGAATCTCCTATAGAAACCGACGTGTCCCAGGAAGGAGCGGATTTGTTTGACAGAGCCAGGCACAGGTAAATCAGTAATTACATCAAGCTTAGCTTTGTCAACCTTGATACCCCTATCGGAGATGATATGTCCAAGAACAGTTCCCTTGTGTACCATAAAATGACTTTTTTCCCAGGAAAGCACGAGGTTTACATCAATACATCTCCTAAGGATACGGGTCAGGTTGGCAAGACATTCATCGAAAGATGGTCCAAAGACCGAAAAGTCATCCATGAAAACCTCAAGAAAGTCACCCACCATGTCATGGAATATCGCCAGCATACATCTCTGGAAAGTTGCTGGTGAGTTACAAAGTTCGAACGGCATCCTTCTAAATGCAAAGGTGCCGAAGGGGCAGGTAAAAGTGGTTTTCTCTTGGTCTCGAGGGTCAATTGCCACCTGGTTATATCCTGAGAATCCATCCAGGAAACAGAAAAATTTATTTCCCGCTAACCGCTCCAGGATTTGGTCAAAGAAAGGTAGCGGAAAGTGATCTTTCTTAGTTGCAGCATTGAGTTTCCTATAATCTACACACACTCTCCAAGATGTAGGAGTGCATGTAGGGATGGATTCACCCCTGTCATTGACACGGATAGTGAGTCCCGCCTTTTTGGGCACGACGTGAATCGTACTCACCCAGGGGCTATCGCTGATCAGGTAGATTATACCCGCATCCAGCCACTTAATAATTTCCTTTTTAACGACCTCCCGCATGTTAGGGTTGATACATTGTTGCATCTCACGGGAAGGTCGAGCCTCCTCCTTCGTATATATACGGTGAGTGCAGTAGGAGGGGCTAATGCCAGTTAAGTCTGATAAAGACCATCCAATGTCTGCCTTGTGTTCCATAAGGACCTTCGTTAGTTTACACTCTTACTCGCTGGTCAATTTTGAACTAATGATTACGGGGAGCGTTTCATTTGTCCCTAGGAAAACATACTTAAGTGTACTAGGTAGCTCTTTCAGCTTGGGAGTGGATGGTGAAAGATCTGGCATTTCTTGGGACGCGAGTGTCCCAGGTGGATCGGAAAACAAGTCAGGAGGAAGAAGTTGGCCCTCAGATTGGCCAAGAGGAGGGGCTTCTTGGATAGATGGATCCAAGAAGGAATAGCCCCAGTGGGTAGTATATGGGCTTAAGGTCCCAGTGTGGAGTTGCAACTCCACCTGATTTGGTGGGAAAGAAAGGGCAATCAGTTCTTCAAGAGTGTGGATCGACGGTGAGTAGCCTAGATATGACTCAGAACACGAGGTATGGGAAGTGGAGAAAACCTCATCAGAAGTCTGGTCAGGAGAAGGTACGGGAATAGGGAGGGATGGGGGAACGTCACAATATGTGTCGGTCAGGCAAGCATCAGTGTTTAAAGGCAGTCTGCAGCAGTCAGAATAAGTCCCAATTAGTCTGATACACGCACTAACGGCCATGTCCTCGTTAGATGAGTCATCCTCGATGCAATCGCAATCAAAGTTCTTGGCTACCTTGAAGATGTTAAGCTTGAGCTTCTCAGATCCAATGGCAATCTCAATACAGCCTGACTTGAAGATGTTAAGCTTGAGCTTCTCAGATCCAATGGCAATCTCAATACAGCCTGACTCGCAGTCGATATAGGCGTGGGCTGTGGCCAAGAAAGGTCGACCTAGGATGATCGGACAATCAGAAGGTGAGCTAGGAACTTCCATATCTAAAACAAGAAAGTCAACAGGAAAACAGAGACTGTTGACCCTAACCACCACATCCTCCACCACACCCTTAGGAACTTTGACAGAACGATCTGCCAACTGTAACGTGACAGGGGTGGGTTTCAGATTTCCCAAGGAAAAATTTTCGAGCATGATGGTTAGTATAAGATTGATGGAAGATCCTAGATCAAGCAGGGAATGGTTAAAATTACAGCCTTGAATGCTACAGGAAATAAGCGGTACGCCCGAATCTTTCTGCTTCGGTGGTAGATTTGACAGTATAGCATAACTTGCATGAGGTGAGAGAACCATCGGATTCTTAGTTTTCTTTGACTGTCGCCTGGGTGCTGTGTAGTCTTTAAAAAATCGGGCGACAGTAGGTATGTTGTCAATAGCCTTGAGTAGGGGTACCTTGATTTCAGTATCCCTGAACAAATTATGCAGGTTATCAAAGGCCTGCATATCCTTCTTCTTGCCTTTTAGCTCCCTTAGTAGAGCCTCAGAGAATGGGACTGATTCTGGCACCAATTTGGGTGTATCGTCCTCTCGCGAATGCGGCGCGCATCTCGAATGAGAGGGCGATGAAGAAGACGGGCCGGGATCAGGTCGAGGAGGATCGACGGTCTGCTTACTGCTCCTCGTAGTGATCGCATTGGATGATGCAGGTCTAGTGGGATCATAAGGTGGTGGAGGGTTCGCAATAGGGACATAAGAGTGAGGTGCTGCAGCGGGATTAGCCTGAAATCCTGGTGGAATGCTCGGAGCTTGCAGAATCTGATGAACCTGCCCCTGAGAAGGTCGTACCTGTGGTTGAGGACCACGGGGTATGAAATTTCGCGAGTTGGGAACAGGTTGGGCTGGAAGAGTGGCCTGAGATCGAGTCACCATGCGTAGATGACTGATCTCAGCATTCTGCTGCGCCAATTGGTGTTAAAGAGAGGTCATGTTCTCTTCATGGCACTTTGACATTTCTGTCATCATTCGCATCAATTTGTCAAGAGGACTTGATGCATGTTCTATTTGCGGTACGCAAGGACCCGATGTCGGATTTGCCATAGGATTAGACTGGACCCTTGGGATGACAGGTGCGGACGGTCGCATTGGTCCACCTGTGGGGTTTTGGCATTGCAGGTTGCTGGACCATGCGAAGTTCGGATGATTTCGCCACCCTGGGTTATAAGTGGTAGAGAACGGGTTGTTCCCCAAGGCGCAAGCGTCTTCTATGGCAGAAGACGCGTCCGCATGTAAATATGCTTCCGAGCTCACGGAGGCTTGGTCCTCCGTGTCAAATACTGGCTTGCAGAAGCCAGATCCACATGACTTACCGAATCGCTCGATGAGACACTCGGTAAGGAAGGTCTTACGGGGTTTCTCGAGATAAGCCTGGTGTTGGAAGAATTGGGATTGTGACGAAGTGGTGAGGTGGGGGTGTTTGCCATAGAACGGGCGGGGTTGGCCAGAAGCTCGTCCAGCATCTTGTGCACGACGTAGACTTCATCCAATTTCTGTGCGATAAGGCTGAGATCAGTGGATGAATGGGAGGGTCCCGTGTCAACTTCGTGGACATTACGGGGCAGGCTGGTACGATTAAAGGTGATAATGGAAGCATTGTTCATTGAGTTTTCACTCATATTTTCAAATAATTCGAATGCTCCATTCTCATCTTCATTCATGAAATTCCCTTCGCAGGAAGCATCTCCAATCTGCTTCAAAGTCTCATTTAGCCCATAATAGAAAATATGGGCTATATGCCACTTAGGCAGACCGTGGTGCGGACACTTCCTGAGGAGGTCATTATATCTCTCCCATGCCTCAAGAAACTGTTCACCATTTTGTTGCGTAAAGGAAGTGATAGCACGGCGAAGCGCATTGGTTTGCCCAATTGGGATGAACTTCTTGAGAAACACTGTTTGCATCTCTTCCCAAGAGTGGATGGTTCTCCCAAGGGTGCGTAACCACTGCAACGCTTTATCCTGCAATGAAAACGGGAACATTTTCATGAGGACTATTGGTAACCCGATATTTCTTGGTTTAGCTGTTTTAGCCAATCGGGTTAGGTCTTCCAAGTGGAGAAAAGGATCTTCACTTGCAAGACCATGGAAATGAAAATTTATTAGGACAATTACATTAGGTTTCAATTCAAAGTCATCCCTGCCTATGGGGACCCGAATTTATCCTATGGTCTCTGTAGCAGTGGGATTCTGATAGAAGCAAGAGACCTAGGCTCCTCCCGTTCGAGAGGGTTCTGCATTTCCTCCAATGTTTCCCTAATGGCTTCAATTTGTTCATTATACATTTCCATTTGGGCTTGGAGCTGGGTTATGGGATCCAAGGCTTCACCACCTGGTGGGTTTTGAGGGCGGTTTCCTCCCTCGGGATTTGGGGGTGGGCGTGCAGCCATGTTTGTGGAGGAGCAGAACGATTCAGCTTATTTTCTAAAATTATCAGACAATTCACATAGTTCAGGGTTTTGTGACCTCCTCCCAAACATGCACTACCGTAGGAACAATTGGGGGGATACAAAGGGAAAAGGAGATGAGAGAAATGATGCCGCAAAGGTACACTTGATGACAAATCAATACAATCAAATTCCTAACCTCTACAGTGTGCCCCTAGACCTAAAGATCTAAGTTACCTACTATCACGACCTATGAAACCGAATGTGAGCACCGCAGAACTACTGAGCTACATTGAAAGGCCGTTTGCCCCAGTCTTGGACACCTGATAGCACGCGGGAACCCTCACCAGCACGTAGGCACTACACGCAGGTAGTTAGACCTCCAATCCTTAATAAGGGTCAAGTTGCTACCAGTTTAGTTAGAGGCTTAGGATCAAGTGCTTCTGGAATGTGAAGGGCATTATTTACGGGTAATGCCCAAGTGATTGATTTTATAAAGTGTGTAAACCACGCATGCAACGAGGAAATCTCCCCGAATTGAAGTTTTAATTGGTGAATGCTTTTAGAGTTTCAGCCTTAAGTAGTATGGATTTTAGAATTTCGTTGAATTATCAATTCAACCAATCTCCGGGTTTTGAGAGAATACAAGTTTTTTCTAAGCCCAACAAACCCTTCTTCAATGTCAGTTGGTTAATGCATGCTAAAATGCAATGGGCTTCCCTAGATGGAGATTTCTATGCATGGATGCACGAGTCAATTTTAGATTAGTGTGAAAGGGAGCCAAAGCACTTCAATTCAAGTGTTCCCAATCACCAAAAATGATTTCCACACACAAGGCTCAACCATAAGAGAAAGAAAATCAAATTGTTGGGGTTGAAGTATTCGGGATTGAATCTTAGGCACGTGAAAGGTCGCGGTGGGGTTGGAATCAACTCAATTCCAAGTCTCCCCACCAAAAATGTGACCCCGAATTGTAGATAAATGAGGCAAAGAGGGATGGCGATCAATCTTTTATTTTTGCCTCAAAGAATACTTCACACGGCGAAAGATTCAAGAATCAAGATTCTTGGATCTTCGCTATGCGAAGTTTGGTGGGAAATCCCGGGGTGGTGGGAGTGATGGCAAACAATCAAACAAGTGATTTTTAATCCACTTGCCCCAAGAGATCCCAAGAAGTGTTTTTAGTTTTTTTTTTTTCATTAAGGTGACAAGTTGACCTAAGTTGCTAAGAAAGAGGAACCTACCTGTTCAGCATTGTGGGCGAAGCTCCAGTGCGGTGCCGGAGACTTCACGCTCTCGTTCCCAGCTTGGATCTGCCCACGTTTCCTATTTCATCTGCCTGCCTTCTCCTTGCAACTGATTCTCCTGCACACCAACAAACAAAAACACTCGTGAAGAGAAGGGTGTGAGAAGAGAAAAATTAAAGGAATGGAGTAGAAACTTACCTGAATGTGCACTTCCCTGGCAACGGTGCCAGAAAAAGTGTGGTCGGGCTAAGATAGGTTGTGTTAATATGGTGATTTAATCGTTGAAATGAGTATAGTGGTTAACCTAAATCGAGCCTAACCATCTTTTTACAAAATTTTTAACCTGGCCTACTTGATTTTATCTTGGTCACTTTTAGGCCGAGGGTCAAACTCGGGGAAGCAGGATTAGAGGTGAACAAGTTTCTATGCCTTTCCTACAACGAATCTCTTCCATTCGTTTATTATGTTTTTGGTGTTTTTCTATTTAAGGTTTTTTTTCTTCTGATAATTTTGTCCTTGAGGTACACCCTCAAAATCAGGTTCTTGGCTTTGAGCCAAATTAGGGTTTCAAAACTGGTCTTGCTATTCGCAAGATCAAGTACCTGCAAGACAAAGATTATCTTTTCTCTTTTACTACTTTTTTTATCTTTTTAATAACAGGAAAGAGAAATAGAAATAAGATAAATATAGTATATATATATATATATATATATATATATATATATATATATATATATATATATATATATATATATATAGGGGTAGGGGTGGAGGTGGAAATGGCGTGTAGCACGGTGTCGAGTGGATTGTCATCTAGGAAGACGAAACCAACAGGACGAAGTGCCGCGTGGAGTGTAGGATGGATGGGTGGAAGGTGTGTGTGGAGATGTTTTCTGTACTCGTGTATCTGGGAATATCAGCAACTGGTGCAGATATTCCCGAGATACAACGTGTGGTAAGTGATATGAAAAAAAAATAGATATATACGTATATATGTAAATATATATTTATATGTATATATATATAGATATGATTATAATTATATAGGTGTATATGTAGTTATATATGTATATACATATACATATATATATATATATATGTATATGTATATATATATATATAAATATATTTATAATTAGATAATTAGATATATATGTATGTATATATAACTATATATATATATATATATATATATATATATATATATATAGTAATATATGTATATAGTTATATACATGTGTATATGTATATAGATATATTAGTATAAGTATCTATGTAAATGGATATATGTAGATATATATATATATATATATATATATATATATATATATATATATGTATTTCTAGTTATAGATATATATGTATATATGTATGTATATTTGTGTATATATATATATATATGTATAAATATATGTGTATATATATGTATATATATATATATATATATATATATATATATATATGTATATATACTTATACTTAGTTTTATAGGTAATAATATATGTATAGATATATGTATATATATATATATACGTATATAAATATATATAAATAAATAAATAAATAAATAAATAAATAAATAAATAAATAAATAAATAAATAAATATATATATATATATATATATATATATATATATATATATATATATGTATGTATGTATGTATGTATATAGTCATGTACGAGTGAGCGTGTGTACAAGAGTGTGTGTGTGTATGTGTCTGCAGGAGGGAATGAGAGAGTGGCTGTGAGAGAGGGAGAGAGAGAGAGCGTTTGCTGGAAGAAGAGGGCTCGGCGAGTTAAGTCATCCGGAGGCTTCAGCCGACGTCTGGTGGTGCGCATAGGAGCATGCACGTGTAGGCGCAGGCGCGCGTAAGAGAAGGTGCGCACTGGAGGGAGAGGTGTGAGGGCGCAGCGCACCGCGCTGCGTGCTGAGGTGAAACGCTGGCAAAGAAGTGGGTGCTGGAGTGGGTGCGGGGAGAGACGCGGGCGTGAGCGTGTGCAGACAGGTTGGCGACGGTTGCGGTGTGGAGAGAGAGCGTATGGTGACCAGATAAGTGAGAAACTTTCCGGTCACCTCACTGTAGCTATAGTGTCACACTCTCTAGCATGAACAGTAGCTACAGTGCACGCTTGGCTCGCACGACCAGCTGCTGACGGTCCTGCGTGTGCGGGCGCTGCAGAGCCAGCCTGTGCATGTGGAAAGAGCTGCGCCGGCTATTGCAGGGGCGCGCGGTGGCCTACGCGCTGCGTGGGGCGGCCGGTGCCTTGCTGCTGCTTCGGTTGAGCTTCAAAGCTCGACTCTGTGGCAATGGCGGAAAGGGATAGAACGACAAAAACAGAGAGGTGAACCACCACGCCCACCGGCTCTTTGATGAGCTAGGCGGTGGTGGGACTCACAATGGTGGTTGTTGACCACTGTGAGCTGCTCTTGCCCGCAGCATGTCTCTTTAGTAGGAAGAGGGGCTGCGTATGGAGGGGAGAGGGGAGGAGATGGCCTGGAGAAGGAAGGCTGCTGTGTGTTTTGTGTTGGACCAGGCTCTCCACAAGGAAGATGGCTGTGCCCTTTTTAAGGAGGAAGGAGGCAAGCACAGCCATGCCCTGGGCTGTGCATGGCTGTGCATGCGGTTGGCAGGGCAAGCTGTGGCAGAGAATGGCGTGAAGAGCAAGCCATGCCCTGAGCTGCGCGGAGAAGAAGAAGTTCAAAGCCAAATAAAAAAATGAAGATGGATATTTTGCGAGGCAGCACTTGAAGAATACGTTAATTACAAGTCCAATTTATTCACTCTCCTCCCCTCTCAAATAAATGCATGCATGCGTTTATTTTTACAAATGCGACTATGGCTACCTAATATACACGGGTAATTCTTGGAAATAGCACAAGATGGCACAATTGTTGGTACATTTTTGCTGTACAATCAGGGGGTCACAGGTTTCGAACTTGTGCCCTTTCTTTGAGTGCACTCTCGTTGACCAATGGGCTACACCGTTGGATTGTCGCGGGGAGGAGTCACCACTCACACCTCTCTAGCTATTGGATGGAAAATGGACGACTAAGATCGAGTGTGCGGTGTGATGGAGAGAAGAGTGCGTGGCTACTGGTGTGCGAAGGGTGGCCTGGATGGTACCACATGGCACCATCTGGGCCGTCTATCTTCAGATGCTTGTTAAGGATGCTACAGATGTCGAAATGGGTCAATGTTTGTGCCAATGGGCTATAATCGTCGATCTGAATCCATTCGTACAGTTGGATTTTTCATCTGAAGATCCGAAATGTATCACCCTGTCTCTTGGCCATGATAATATATAAATTACTATGCAATTTATACAAATTATCCTAAATGCAATATGATGAATGTTATGCATTATTTACAATGCTAAATGCAATGGTAAGTTTACGAATTAACATGAGTAGGCATTTTATCATGAATAAATGCATATTTATTATGCCTCCATGCCTATCTTTTGCTAGTCCCTAGCAAAATTAACCTAATCGCTATTTATAACTAAACCTAAGAATCGATCACTTAGGCATAAGTTACTTGTCAACAGGAGGAAATTTTTACTAAGAACCTAGCCTGCAGAGACTCAATAGCGCCCGGGTGCCTACCAAAATGTAGATCGCCCGAGTCTTCACCTTATTCTTTATGAAAACAAATATATACTTTTTTCTTTTTCATCTTTTCTAAATTTTTTGGATTTTTGAGTTGAGGATTTCAGGGTAATTTTTTTTGGCTACTTAACCTACCCAAGACTCGAAAAAGACTCTAAGTACTAAGCATCTTATTATGAAAGTGATAGACTCACTCAACGGCAATTAAAATGGACTTCGGGTTTCTGCACCCCTAGGTGACCTAAAAATTCTACCTTAAGGTTTATCTTTCCGATTGATAGCTTTCTCCCTACCTTTTTTTTTATTTTTAATGGGGTTAACACAAGGGCGAACCCAGTGTATATCTCGCCGATTTATTCTACTTCCCTGAGTGTTTTGGGAATTATTTGTGCATTTTCTAAGTTAGGCTCTAGACAACTGACCGATGAGCTGTTACCATCGACCATTTACTAGTCATACTCGTGCGTGAAGTGTGGTTTCTTTATTTTTTTCTTTTTCTTATTTTTCTATTTTTTATTTTCTTTTTTTTATTTTTAAGTAGGTGGCTTCTCTGATCTAAGATTTAACTAAAGGCAATAAAAGAGAATGGTCTAATGCCTGGGCTCTAGACAACTGGTCGATGAACTGTTACCACCGACCACTTTCCAGCCATACTACCCTAGTAGGTTCATTAGCTGCCCAATTTCCGTTAGAATCGTCGATGAGTGAGTCAGTGCAAAACGTGTGTAGTTGCTTAGAATAAAAATCCCCCCAAATTAGAGGGCGGGTTAATAAGTCGTATATTTATCACCCTACTTTATTGACCAAATTAATATAAATTATGGTGGCGAGGACTCGAGACTAAGTCCACATTTTAGTGGACACCTAGACTGATTAAGTTCAAAAACCTGAAGAGTCTACAAATTCAGGTCCCTAACGTATTATTTCCTAAAGTTGACAAGCTCTTAATACCTAAGTTTTGTTTTCCTTTTTTTTTTTTGAATAAAAAATAGTTAAAGTTAACAATTTTGTACTTAGATCATGAGAATTATCACCCCCCCAATGCCTATCTCGGACAATGTCCTCATTGAAAATTAAATATATGCAAGAGGGCAAAGAAAGAAAACACCTGAGTTGTAATCGTGTATCCGGTCAGCCTGAAACCTCTGGGTTGCCTCCTAGGAAGCTTTGAGTTTAGAGCCTTCAGCTAGGCATAGTACACAGACAATAAGGGATAAATCAATTGAATGGTCTGGGTCAAGAAGGGGAAGACAAAATCAGCTAGACCTAGAGTCAGAAGTTCGTAGATGCAGACTAGATTATGGTGGACTCTCATCCCTAAGGATGGGAACTTAGAAAGTCATTAGTCATGTATGTCTTAGACCAATCATCTCTTTTCCTTTGGGCATGAAGACCATAGGTTTGCTTGGACAGATGTAATCTTAATCTATAATATCAGACATTTAGATTGCTAGAATAAGTAGTTCTTGTCCTTAGAAAATTAGGCTCGAGATGATGATGAAGCATAGGGTTTTTATTCCTCCCTGGGTCCAAGTCATAAAGGTCATAGGGGTCCGAATAAGAGGTCGATGGCTTGATCAACTTAGGACCCCAACAGTCAACATTTCCTTCTTCGATTTTATTGTCCTTAGGAGGGGTAGTTCAGTGTCCATCCAAAAACTTGATTTCAATAAAATGTTCTCTTCTTCTTCTAGAAGTTTGAAATCCAAAGGTTTAGCCAACTCCACATTGGTTGCATTAACACCTTTGAGACATGGGTTAGCTACAAAAGAATGTGTTTAATCAATCATGAAAGATTTAGGTGGGTCAAAGTGAAAATCTTCCCCATCCTCAATCATGATTTCTTTGTCTAATTCCTCTAGCCATTGGAGCCTGAAATCTTGTTCATTTCTTCCAAATCATAGTCAATCATCAGGGAAGAACTTGTGATGGAACTAATTTCATCATTCATTTCATGCTCCAGTTCTTCCTGTTGCCTTTCCTTTAAATCCATGATGGGATCTTTAAGTATTTCACAATCAAAGTATTCAGAGTCAAATTCCCCATCCCCAAATCTTGATGTCCCTATTACTAAATTATCATTCGATTCCGGGACATCAACCACAATCTTGTCATTCAAATTTTCAAATTCATCCACATTTTCTACCTATTTGTGTTCCAAAGGATCATCAATGCTTTCCAACATTAAGGAAGTGTTGATAGTGGACTACATCAATTTTGGGCAACTAGGTGTGGTCCAATCAATTATCACGGGGCCTTGTTCCATTGCCCCTGAGAAAGAAGTTTCTTTCATCACTTCCTGTTGACCCTCTTTATCCAATTATTGGAACATATCAATTATGACTTGTTTCCCCTCAATCAATTGTTGATTCTATCTATATAATTCCAACTGAAGGCTATCAAGAATTGATTGAGTGACATTAGATTTCCCTTGGATTTCCTCCTTAGCATTTAAATCAGGGTTGGGAGGGTATGGTTGATGATGTGCATTAGAGTCCGTACTGAGGTTTAGGTTCTTAGGTGAGTCCCCCATCCTATCATTTTCAGGACCCCATTCCTCAAGAGGCACCCTTTTCTGTTTAATCCTACTCTAGAATAATTGAGGTTCTAAGTCTTCGTCCCAGTCGGATTCTTCATCAGGGGTCCAAAGCAGGAGTTGATCATTCTTGATTTGCCTAGGTTTATGATCATCAGTTGATTTCCATTTTTCTAAAATCCCTTCCAATCCATAGGTCAAGTAGGAGAGATCCTTGAATTCAGATGACCTATCTTGGTTATGGTCCAAGGAAGGGTAGGGGTCTTGGTGTTCTCCTAGAGTGTAGGTCCTATTAGATTGGTTAGTGGGTGGGTGGGACCTAAAAGAGGAGTTATCATGAGGAGAATCAAGATAAGGATCCCCAAGGTTTGGATCATACCCCTGAGTGGGTGGGTTGGAAGTGTCCCAATAGGAGGTTGATGCGTGTTGGTTAAAATTGGGATAGTTGGGACAAGAGGGGTATTCTGGGTACTCAAGTCCTGGATTAAGTCCCCAACTAGGTGGTTGGTTATCCCAAGTAAACTATGGATACAATCTACTTGGATTAGAATACAAATCATGTTGGGGATAGTTTGGGAAGGAAGGATAGGCATTGAAATCCATTGTTTGGAAGAAGTGGAGGGATGAGAGAACATATGAGAGAATTTAAGTGTGCACAATCAAGCAAGCAAAACTAAGCCCTATAGTGTAGACCTAGGTGACCTACACTTCCAAAATAAATTTCGACTACATGATGAATTCGGTGTTGTCTTTACTCTTGAAGGTGGTAAGGTTGGGAAGGCGAAATAGGGGGAGAATGTCTCGAGGGCTGCTAATTACGCCAAACCTTTGTTTACTTAAGTCATTTGACAATTAGGCCTCCCAACTTAGCACCTTTTGGAGCAAGCAGACGTCACCAATTCGCAATGCGTTCAGGAAAATACCCTGAACCCAACTCAATGAATCCTAGGGCTAACGTCTACTCAATTTTAATTTAGGGCTAGGTTAGTGCTTGTGCTTAGGGATTAAGTGAAGGGCAATAGGGGGGTTGATGTCCTTAAAAATTTCGGTTAAGCTGTGTGCACAATCGGGTGTAAGGACCCAATGCCAAAACAAGTGTTCTTTATCAAGCAAGATTATGATGAACGGCTTTTAGAGTTTGAACCTTACTTTATTGGAGTTTAAGATTCCACTTGTTTACAGATTCAATCAAGGCACAAAGATGTAGTCATACGGTTGGCGACGATTGATTTTCTTTAGGGCCTTTTGTATGACTATGAAGTTAAATGCACCCTAGTGTGGAAGATCCTAAGGCGTGCAACTTCTATTCAATGAATCTTTTTTTTTTAGAATTTATCAAAAAGGATCTAATCAAAGCAAGCAATGACTCTATCTTGACCAAAATCAAATGAGCTTTTCAATGAAATCAATTTCAGAATTTTTCAAAGACGATAGATGACCTAAATTCATGTTTTTTCAAGGGGGGTTCAATCTATCTAGAACCTCTATATGAGTGCGCGAGTTTAGGAATTGAATCATAATATGCACTAATCTTTTTCAAATGCAGAAATGATCTTCATAAGAAGTGTATTGCATTTCAAGAGCTTTCCAGAAACATAAATCTCTTACAAATCCAAGCTGTGTGGAGTCCACAACAAGTAAAACAACTTACTAGTCTCTGGAAATCAAGACAACCTTGAGCAGTTCTAGTAGATAATTTTTCACGGCCAAACCACAAAAAGTTTGGCTATGAAATTTTAGTTATAGTTTGCCCACTAGAATGACCATCTCTGAGATTTTTTTAGAATTTTTAGAGGTGTTAAGGGCCCTATAATGCTGTGCTCAACCGGAATCCAGAAAACAATGTTGCAAAATTAATGGGTTGAGAACCTAGTGGTGGTGTTTCCTTCGACAAACACAATAGAGGTTTTTTAGAGTGCCACCATGTAGATATTTTCCTTGGTCTAGAGATGAAGGGTTCCCTCTAGATCATGGGAAGACAAGATATCAAACCTTCAGGTTGATAGCGGTCTTCTCTAGCGCTTCCTTTGATCCAAACCGATCCACTCTCCTCCCGTTGCTGATGCACGAGATTCCTGCAACCAATAAGAAGAGAGAAAGGAAAGTTAGATAACACAATACGAATAATGCCCAAGGAAATGGAAGCGAATAAAAGATACGTTGCCTCCTCGACAATTTCACCAAAAACTGGAATTGAGAAATGCATTTATGTAATTCATTTATTGTAGCATGCGCTTATGATATCAATTTTAATTAGAATAATCGAATGTGAGTCCAAGTGTTGAACATGGGGAGGTGAGAAGTTGGCTCAAATATTCGCTTCAATGTCACAAAAAATGACACTTTGTTCGCTTGCAAAATAGAGAGAAAGAGAGAGAGATAGGGGGGAGAGAGAGAGAAGGAGAAAGAGAGAGATAGGGTTAGAGCTTTATGATGACGATGCAATAATGGCTAGCTATGAAACCAAGCAAAATAATCCATTGTAGAAGATAGAACTATTTTACAATTATAACACTAAAGGAAGGCTTAAAAATAACAAGTATTAAACTAAAGAAACTAACTAAATGGAGAGGCGAGGTAGCCACGACGGTGGAGGGGCTTCTGTCGGCAACTCAGCATCTTCGGGACCTTCCTTGGATGCTCTATGGAGTGGTGGAGTTGCTTGGTAGAAGATCATGAAAGATAGGAGGGGTAAGGCCTTTTATATAGTGGTGGAAAGAGATAAAAATCATCTTCGGGTCAACTGCGACATTCAATTCGTCGCTGAAGCTCCACCGCGAGTGTCGCTAAAGACCCTAGCTCACGCGCTCGCTGGCCCACACATTCACACCGTGTTGCATGCATGTGCTAGCCCCACGCTGCCCGCACACACTTTATGCACGTTGCATTGCTGCCGCTCAGTTGAAGAATTGAGGGGGGTCACGAGTTTCAAACCCGCGCCCTCTCTTTAAGTGCGCTCTCGTCGACCAATGGGCTACATCGTTGGATTGTCGCAGGGAGGAGTCATCGCTCGCACCTCTCTAGTAGTTGGATGGAAAATGGATGGTCGAGATCGAGTGTGCAGTGTGATGGAGAGAAGAGGGCGTGGTTGCTGGTGCGCGATATCTTCAGATGCTTGTTGGGGATGATATAGATGTCGGAACGAGTCGATATTCGCGCTAATGGGTTGCAATCGTCGATCCAGATTGATTTGTATGGTTGAATTTTTCATCAGAAGCTCCGAAATGTATTGGCCTATCTCTTGGCCATGATAATATACAAATTATTGTGCAATTTATACAAATTATAAAAAATGCAATATGATGAATGTTATGCATTATTCACAATGCTAAATGCAATTTAAGTTTAGGAATTAACATAAGTAGGCATTTTATCACGAATAAATGCATATTTATCAGGAGTCTATGAAATTAAGGACGAGTCAAAATCGATTGATTTAGAACTGATTGCACAACGATTGGATAATGTAGAACTTGTCGGAAAGAATGTAGAGAATTTGGATATGAAATTGGATAACCTTCTGAAAGTTGGGAATTCCTTATGCACACATTCCAAAGTAAACCCTATGCCTAGCCAAGGAATTTCTATGTTAACCCACACCCAACTCCCCAATCATCTAGGTCAATAATTAGTGCACAATATCAATGACCTATCCATGGCTCCACCCATGAGCCAACTTTACTTGGACTCATCTCTTTCTTGGTACCAAGGAGGGACCTTGATGCCCTCAAATTCTGAATTAGGCATGTCTATGCCGAATTATCCAGAGGATGTTAATGCACTCCAAGGATACACTAGAAATGATCCATATTCAAACACTTACAACCCTAGATTAACCATCCTAACTTTGATTGGTCAAGTCAAAAACCCGCCCAAGGTCCTAACTTGACTAATCCTACTACTTATGGGCAACCCAGTAGGTAGATACAACAATGCACATACTGTTAAGACCCGTGACATCAAAACACTTTAAGACGTCTGGGAGTTGGTCCAGACGTCTGGTCAGATGTTTGGATGCCTTCCTAAACGTCTGGAAATTAATTTTTGCGTGCATACGATCGCGAGTCTACGCGCGTGCCGCGTGCAGACTGAAACCCTGCCGCCCTCTTCTCTTTCTCTCCCCTCGCTGACCTGTAGAAGCCTTTCCCCCATGCCTACAAATACCCCCTTCCCTCGCCCTTGTTCACCACCCCACATCCATCCATCCCCCGTCTTCCTTCAGCGAGGGTGAGAGCGAGCAGCAGCTGCGGCCGAGTGCAGCGACGGAGAGGAGATGAGCAGCGAGAGGGAAGAGAAGAGAGTGTGCATGCTGTGAGGGAGAGAGAGCTCACTGGAGCAGTTTGAGGCCGGTCGACGTGCGCGCAGAGGAGCGTTGTGTTGGGGAGGTTCCCCCGGTGCTGCTGTAGCTCGAGCAATGGGCAGACGAGCGCGGCGCGGTCGCATGCAGCGGGAAGAAGACGAAGGAGGTTCTGATTCTGGAAAATTTTCCTAGAATCAGATATCTGGACCTACATCCAGACGACATGGACGACGTCTGGAGGGAGCTCCAAACGACTGAGAGGTACGTATTTCCTCTTATGCTTCTTTATGCGGATACGGCCATGTAGGCCGTTCCGCCGAAGCTTTGTTGCATGCCGTGTTGCGAGAGTTTTGCGCGCGTGCAAGATTCGCTTCGGGAAGGCACAGGACACACCCTCCCACGTGGTTCAAACATCTGGGCTAGTCACCAGACGATGGAGAGCATCTCCAGACGTCCGGAGAGATAGTCGGAAGTCTAGAACTAGGTCCAGATGGTTCAGCAGGACCCCTGGACATCTGAGGAGTAGCCCAGAGCGAGGTATGATCTGGACCCCTTTTTAAGACGTTTGGAAGATGTTCCAAACGTCTGATTCGAGTCAGAGTTGTCATTTTTGACCCGTTTAGGGTCTGTTCGAAGTCCGATTTCCACGTTTCAGATTCCATTCTTCTCAGAATAAGTTCCTCTACTTGTTTGAAATACTTTTATCCTGTTCTGAGTGGTTTCTTATGGTTGATCCTTGTGCAGGACCTAGTTCTATTGTAGACTTGGGGGTTGCGGAGTCACGTGGACCTACCGATCGAGCCTCCATTACTCCCGATTTTGCGGGTAGAGTGGCTTCCCTTAGTTAATTACAAAACATAAATGTATGTCTGGAATAAATGATAGATCCTAGGGTATGGCATGAATCCAAGGACCAGAAACACTAGATTGAATGATAGATCCTAGGGTATGGCATGAATCCTAGGACTAGAAACACTGGAACGATTGTATTGAATGCCTGAATTGCAGTCTTGGATGAGTAGATAGAATAATAATTACCTGTAATTGGATAACAGCTGCCTGTGAAATGTAGAGTACTGTTGTTAGTAACTGCTACCTGTAATTCCTGTTGTTTGGAAATTAAATATGAGCTGCATGTATATAAATTGGAAAAGAAAGTTTGAATGTTGGAAACACGTGCTATATGTGAATAAACCTGAAATGATGAAACCTAGTATGGCTTGGCCTGAGAAACATGAGCATGAACCCTACGGGGAATTGGGAGTAGAGCACCCGGAAATAAATAGAATGGAACTGGAAAAGTGAATGGGAAAGTGTGTTGTCTCTTGGGTACGGGGTACCAAGGGAAGCACATGTTACCTCTTAGTGCAGAGCGGAGCTAGCCACCCTAGGGTTGAGACCCGGGGTTAGGTCTGGCCAGTTTGTACTGACTTTTGGCCCTTGCGTACACAGTACCGGGGAGAGCTACTAGTGTAGGGAGAGAGCTAGCCACCCCACGGGGCCTGGGGTCCAGCTAGCTATCCTACACCGACTTGTTAGGCCCACTGGGCAAACCAGGGTAGTCAGGTGAGGGTGCATGGACTATGGAGGGGCGAGACCCCCGTTTGGTTACTGTGGAGGGGCGAGACCCCTGTTTGGTTACTGTGGAGGGGCTGGACCCTTGTTACTGAGAGGGCTCTACCCTATGCTGGTTCCGTGCTGTGCTTTGGGCGCGCCCATTAATGGAAACGACTGATTGCGTGCTAGTGCGAGGTAGCTACCCATGCATTTATCGCGCGTGTCGTAGTCACCGTTACGTTTGTCAGTGACCTTGGGGTGGTTGACTGAGGGTAGGACCACCATGGGGGACTCTCCCGGCCAGGAGAGCACCACGTGCTACTTCTACTTTTCGGATAAGACTCAATCAAGATTGTTCCCACGAGGAACATTCAAGATCAAGAGAAAGACTTGAGAAATAAACCAAGAAAGAGTAAATAGATAAATAAAGAAAGAAATTAAAAACAACAGCTACTTGTCCACCTTTACTGTTTTTCTTAGCTAGCTGGTTGCCACTCTACTCAGCGTTTCGCTGATGTGTCGTACTTACCACCTTTTTCAGGACCAGGTGTTGAGTAGCTAGAGCCCACGGCTGCAGAGGGTGCTGGGCCTAGTAGAGCCCAGTAGTTGTACTTGTGTTGTACCCGTTTCTGTAGTAGTGAGTATTTTGTTACACTTTTGTACTCTTTTATTGTAACTTCATATTCTGTACCTGTTTTAATTTCTCTACTGTTGTGGTGGTGTGTACTGTAGTAGTTCTTTTCTTTACTGCTGTACTTTTGTTACTATTAGTTGCTTGCATGGTGAATGTGGTTTATTTTACTGCTTTTTGGTTACTTTCTCGTTGGATGACTGGGTCTTGGGATCAGTCGAGTCGGTCTGATTCTCGTGTCCTGTAGGGATTCAGGAATCGGGTTGTAACACATACCAACCACAACCTACTCAGGAAATCCAACCTTCTGATCTGAGTCTGGTCCTCAAAGAAATGCGTAAAATGAATTTGAGACATAAAGAGGAAATGAATTAGCTAAGGACCGAATTGATGGGATGAATGGATCAATTGGTAGATTTTAGACAGCACGGGATGCTTCCATCCCAACCAGTCCCTAACCCTAGGAACTATCCTAGGAACACAAGCTAAAATAGGGAGCCACAACCTCAAGCCCAAGTGATTAACCTTGCTCCCCCTACTCCTCCTGGATTCACTCATATCCCTAATCTGGTTAATCAAGTCCCACCAATCTTCCAAAACCCACCTCATGGATCAGCCCCTGATTATAATGCCTCAACTAGTGGTGTTACCCTGAGAATTGGAACTAGGACCCAGGATCCAATTTTCCCTGCATCTAATAATCACAAGGACCTTGGTGAACCTGATTTGGTTTACCAATCTGAAGATGATTCTGGCAAGGGCTAGGAACCTATTACCCTTGATTCTAATAATGTCCCTTACCCTGAGGCCTTAGAAAATTCTAGGAAGAAGAAGAAGCCACTTGCTAGCAACGAGGAGTTATTGGCTATCTTTAAACAGGTTGAGATTAATATCCCACTCCTTGAGTCTATCAAGCATATCCCTGCCTATGCCAAGTTTCTAAAGGACCTTTGCACTCAAAAGCATAGGCCTAAATCTCAAGCACCTAGGAAGGTAGTTTTATTTGAGCATGCTAGTTGTGTTATCTTAGAAAACCTTCCTCCCAAAAGAAGAGTCCCGGGAGCACCCCTGATTTCTTGTACTATTGGTGATTTTGCCTTTAATCGGGTGCTCCTTGACTTTGGAGCTTCAATCAACCTAATCCCAACTACCCTTTATGAAAAATTCAGATTAGGTGAGCTAAAACTTACCTCTGTGACTCTTCAGCAAGTTGATAGATCTATTACCAAACCTAAAGGAATCCTAGAGGATGTTATTGTCAAGGTTAGAGAATTTTATTTCTCAGTGGATTTTCTAATCCTTGACATGAATATACCTGAGGAACTTAAGAAAGCCCCCATAATTCTTAAGAGACCTTTTCTTGCTACGACCAAGGCACATATCGATTGTGAGAATGGATGTATGGAAATATCTTTTGGAGACAGAAATTACAACTGATATTGATGTAGACACATCTATTTAGGTTAAAATGCCTATTTATGCATATTCCTAAGCTTATAGATGCATTCCACATTATAAATATTGCATAGCATACATTATTGTACAATTAGAATAGTTTGTATAAATTATATGTTAATTCGTATCCTCTAGTGGCTAGAAGAGAAGGAGATTTATTTTAAGGTCTCAGATTGATAATCCAACCATACGGATCTGATCAGGACGACGATCCGAGTCTAATGCCTCCAAAATTGTCTTAATCAGAGTTCCGTAGCACATTATGCAGTTCCAGGAAGATCAAAAGCCAAGGGATTAGATGATGTAATTTGGAGCTTCAAATGCCAAATTCAACTGCACGGATGGATCCGAATCGACGATCGCAACCCTACAGCGAGAAAATTGATCCAATCTGACATCCGTGGTGCCACCTACAAGCATCTGAAGTTGGACGGTCCAGATGATACCATGTGGCACCATTGAGACCATCCAAGCCAGCCACAACATCTCTTCAACTACACCAACAATTCTCAACCGTTGGATCAAGATCCAACAGCTGAGAAACCTCCTTCACTAGTTCATCTCCTCGACACATTCTAAGACATAGCATAGTGGTCGTAAGCGACGTTCTCAACCTACGAGTGTGAGTTCAAGTTGCAGTGAGGGGATGAATCCAGCAACGATGGTGCACAATTGAAATTGACTGTGCGATGGCAAGGAGGGTGGCGATGTGGTGTTATGAGTGCCGCGCTATCTGCACGTGCGCGATAATGCGCAAACTCACGCTCGATAGTACCCACGGTACAGACATGATCCATAAGCACAATCTTCATGCAACCATGGCTGTTCATTTCCGATCCAACAGTCGTGGCTCCTCCAACCTCAGTGCCAGCAGTGCACATGCGCCACACGTGTATGTGCGAGCGCCAGCTGATAAATGCCAGTTTCTCATCATTCTTATGCTTTAAAACTAATCTAGCTCTTAGGGCTTTAACTCCACAAATGAGTTTTTAGGCTGCATTTAGACATTCCAGTAGGTTAGGCATGCATTACATTCTTTTGTGTTTTTAATATGTTGATTTAAGTGTCATGTATAAGCAGAGAGTCAGATCCCACAAACCCTGACACTTTGGAACACAGAAGATGAAGAGGAAGCCCAAATTTAGTTGGATCCTAGCTGAATCTTGCTCATCACAACTTGATTCCAATTCCACTTAGTTGAGACTAGCTCATTTCAATTGGATGGTAGCTCAAGCTAGCTCAACTCAGTAGACTTCACCTCAATTCCATCTCAGCCTAGTTGTGGCTAGCTCATCTAAGCTCCATTCAGTTCACCTTAGCTGAATGGGAGCTCAGGCTAGCTCAACTTAGTTGATCGCAGCTCCTCTCAGCTCCATCTAGCTCCTGGAAGTACTATCTGACTAGGATTAGCTACTGCCATCAACTAGCTAAGACTAGTTAGCTGAAGAAGTTCTCCACCAACTCGGATCAGCTCAACTCCAGCTCCTAAAGACTCAGCTCAGCTCAACTTAGTTGACCTTTGCTATTTGACCTAAGCTAACTGGGTAGTCTTCAGGAGGACCAGCTGTTGTAAGCGATCTAGAGAGGATTAAGATTAAGTTATCATTGTTGTAGTGCAAAATCCTAAATCGATCTCTCAAAAAATAATATTTATAAACTCAAAAATCTAGAAATGAGGTTCGAGGTATGTTGAGAGCTGAAAACTATGCGATCAAAGTTGGATTCGAAAAACCCATCGTTGTAGTTTGATTTGCGAAGAAATTCGTCAACAGATAAATTTATATCGAAACTCTAAGAATTCCGGGTCGAACACAGGGAGGCAGACGTTTGATTCTAAACCACGTTTGTTTAATTGTCACAAAGCAGATTAGCTAGTCAAATTGAATCTAAACTAACTATCTACTTAAAGAATAAAGAATAGAAGATAGAGAGAGAATATTACAAATAAAGACAAAAGAGAGGTAGAATAAACATGGATTTCATTATCACAAGTTGATGTTCATTATGATTACAACTACCCACTACACTAGAAAGTAGGAAATCTACACTAAAAAGCAGGAAATCTATTCTAGAAAGCGATAAAAGAGAAGATAAAGGGAAGTTATCCTCCTCGACGGCTGCTTCGAGGACGAGCCGGACGGGGCGACCCCTGGAAGATGGAGGATGGAACGGGAAGGAGAATGAAGCAGGAAGAAGCGGGAACGAGGTAGAGCGTCATCGTTGTCGCGGGATCCACTTTCGGAATAGGGGTGAGAAAATTGGATTTTGGCTCTAGAATAGCATCCCGAGTGTGGGACAAGCTTTTCTTGAGCTTTGGAGAGGGAGAGAGGTGAAGGAAGGGATGAAGAAGAAGTGGAGGTTGGGTCTCCTTATATAGTTGTAGGAATTAAGGGCAAAATTGTCATTTCAATATTAAAGCTTTAAAATCAAGTCTTTAGTGACGAATTTATCCGTCACTAAAGGTCTGATCATGGCAGACGTGTGCATGCTATGCATGCCTCCTCGCCTGCTGTGTACAAAACTCAAGCCCACGTCCTTGAAATCTTAGCAATCGGATGTCTCAAATTGCTCCTCGTGTGCGCCTTCATCTGCGCTTAACCGCATGCCTACGTGCGATCGGGCGTGCGCACTGAGCGTTTGATCATGCATGTGGTTCATTGGATAATCTGAGCTACCCACAGCCGATCGCGTGGTCACGATTAATCACTCACATGCTGCAAATGGCGAGTCAAATGCGCATCGTGCAGTCGCGCAACGCCGCTCGACCGTTGTGCTAATGGTGGTTCTTTG
Source organism: Thalassia testudinum (assembly GCA_037157565.1). NCBI lineage: Eukaryota > Viridiplantae > Streptophyta > Magnoliopsida > Alismatales > Hydrocharitaceae > Thalassia > Thalassia testudinum. The sequence goes on from JAZHRO010000078.1 coordinate 47,828,741, forward strand.
TCGCACTTACGATTTAAGCGTGCACGCTTCATGGCCGTTGGATCAGGATCCAACAACCTAGATCTCACCTCGTTGCACCTTCAGAAGATGGGGAGTGGTGCTGCGGCCGATTTGGGCAGCTGTGATGGCGCCACGTGGCACCATCATGGTCGTCCATCTTCTGTGACATGTAGAAGGTGCCACGGATGTCGGATTGAGTTGATTTTCACGCCATTAGGCTGCAATCATCGATCCGAACCCATTCGTGCGGTTGGATTTGTCGTATGAAGTGTGGATTGGCATAATCTTGTCCCTTGATCTTTAGGCTTCCTCGATCTCTATCTGGTGCTATGGATGTCTGATGAGAACCTCATCATGAGCCATAACTAGCTCATTTTGACCTAATATAAAGGATAAAAGCTCCTACATAACTCAAGGAAAGGCTTAACTCAGAGAATTCTGAGTTTAAGAAGAAAATAGAAACTAAGGGGTAAAAATGCAATTTTACCAGCACAATCTGCAAGCAGGGTAATTCAGGATCCAAACACAGGTCAAACAAACCTAATAAGAAGGGAAGTGGGATGATCTGATCTGATAAGGGCTACAGCAACTCCAAGGAATTAAATGACAATCTGTAACCCTAAAACAAACCCACTTCAATTCACGAGGTTCGAGGCAAAGAAAAAATCAATTAAACCCTCTACAATTCGTAGAAAAATAATCTCTAGGGCTTAGAACCTTCAATTTGGCCTTTGGAACCCATTTTGACCTACACTGAGAACCATGCCCAATTAATGACTTAATTTGGGTTTTTACGTAAATTGATCGGTCAAACAAGGTATGATCTAGAAATAAAATTCACCATTAGAATCCTTAGGCCCCATTTAGTCATGCATAAAAACTTGAGCCTAAGAAGAGACTTTCTTGACCGACTTTGCATTTTGGTCCTCATTCATTACTTTTTAACCCTCAACTTTTGAAACCCTCGCATTTTGGCTCCTAACTCTTCTTTTTTCTTTGCATTTGGGTCCTCCCTGCAAAACCCTGAGCAGCGCCATGCTCCGGCGACCTTGCGCGGAGCATGGTGCCGCGCAGGGTGAGGGGGGGCCTACCAAGTCAAATGGGGGTGCCCTGCGTCGTCAGCCATCGCAGGAGCACCCCCCTCAGTGCTGCGACCACCCATACCGGCCGTACGAACGCACGGACGGTATGGGTCTCCTTCCTCCGACGTCCTCCGGTGAGGGAGGCACGTCGCCTCCCTCCACCCTCCTCTCCGTCTCTACCTCTATAAAAACCCCACAAGCTCTGCCGTTCTCCTCAGCTCGGATCTGACGGAGAAACCACCCCTTTCCTCTCTTCCCACTCCGGTAGAAGCCCTCCAGCTCCGGCGGTTCTTCCTCCTCCTCCTCGTCGCTCTGCTGCAATACCAGCTGCAGAGCCACCTTCCTGATCTTCCTCCGCGTCGCGCAATACCAGCGCGCGCTCCCTCTGCCCCGTTGTCGCCGCCATCCTCCCCCACTAGGCACCTTCTTCTCCGACGACAGCAGGTAAAGCCGTTCGCCTCCTCGCCCCCTTTGTCCCTTTAGTTAGGTTAGAACTACTTCCCTGCCTCCTTTCTCTCTTTTCCCCCTACTATTTTTATCTAATTACCCCTCGACCGCGCCTAATCACCCTCACCTTCTCCATCTCCGGCCAAACTACGGCGACCCTCTCCCGTCACTCCAGCACCCCACACGGCTCGCCAACCCTCACAGAACCTCCACCTCCTCACCCTGATCAACCTCCGCCCTTCCACTTCCCACCAATCGCCCTCTGTAGACCCACCGACCAAACCCATCTCCCAACCTGCAGTTTGACCTAGGGCGACCCTTAGGCTCCGCCCCGCCACCTGCAGACCCCCCGTCCTCCGCGTATCTGATTAGGCCGAGAGGCCGTTTCTCTGTGAGCAGGTACTTTGCTCGCCGCCGCCATTGCTGAGTGAAGCAGCTTCTTCGACTTGCTCCTCTAGGCGCACCACGCCCAGGTCAAACTCCCAGGCTGCGCGGGGCATCTCCGCAAAGAAGTCCCAGGCTGCAGTTGGGGCAAAGCCTTCGCGTGGAGCCTCGATTGTGCGCTGCCTCCTCCGCGCGGGCGTCCAATTGGGGTGGGACATTTACTCCCACCTTGGAAACTCACTGAGGCGAGCGGGCGCTTAAAGGCAAAAAGTGCCTTAAGCTGTTCGCCTCAGATCACGGGGTGAGGTCCCCTTCACCCGCCCGATTACCCGGCCTCATCCACGCTCACGCCCCGCAGACCTGGCCCGACCCGATTAGCCCGACCTGCACTCCTCGCCCACCACCACACGCCGGTGGGCCTGGACCCGGGCACGACCCACGTACCCGATTAACTGGTTGCTGTGGGAGAGCTTTCCTAAGAGCGAATTCTGAGAGAGAGAGACGCGGGGGGGAGGGTAGAGTAGGTTTTGCCCTCTGATCGAACTTTGAGTGTGTAGGCACAGGTGAAGAAGAAGAAGAAGAAGAGAAGGCAGGAAGAAGAAGAAGAAAGCCACAGAGGAAAGAAGAAAAGACGCACTGTAGCGGCAGCTACTTAAGTCGTCTGATTGAGAAATCAGACGACGCTCTAAAGGCAAAGAAGGAGAAGAAAAGAGAACAGGACGGCAAGGAGAAGAAAAGAGAACAGGACCGCAAGGAAGAAGAAAAAGTAGAAGACGAAGAAGAAAGAAGAAGAAAAAAAGAGAAGAGAAAAGAAGACAGACGAGAAAGAAGAAGGAGAAGCCAACAAATTCTCTCTCTCTCTCTCTCTTTATTTTTGTAATAGAAATACTGTACTTCTAGAATAAAACTTGCTCCCTGAGTTCGACCTCGGGAGAACTTTATTTTCTGAGTAAAAAATATCTGTAATGATGGCAATAACTAGCTGTACTACAACGCTATTTCTTTAACAAAACCTAGTCATAAGTTATCGGCCACTCATCACTTGGCGCCGTTGTCGGGGAGCAACGACTATTCTAGAAGCTTTAAATTTCTTTCAAGAGATTGCTAATCTTTTTCTCTCTCTTATGTGCAGGTAAAAATTGGAAGAGCAACCGCACAACAAACACTCCAACAAAATAGGTAATCTTGATCAGCCCTTTCTTAACTCCCTTAAAATCTAAAAAGAACAAAAAGAAAAATCAACTTAGGGCTACCTGCATCATACATAGTAATTCCTCAAAGTTGCCTAAATTTTTCATTTCAACACATTGTAACTGTTCATCCAACTAAGGTAACTAAGGCTAAAACCTTCTTGATTGAGCCCTGGATACTACATTTTTTGAGGCAACTAAAATGAACCAATTAGAGCCAACTCAAGGATTGAAAAGCTAGGATTTTTAGAGACACACCTTCTATTAACAAAGAAAAGATCTTCCCAAAAGGAGGTGTACTTAAACCTTGTTTGAAAGGATCTATACAAGAGAAACCCTAAACAATTGGCTTTCTAAACACTTGAACCCTAAAAGAATGGACCCAAAAGCTCTCAAAAGAACAAGAGGTGAAGTTGACCCCTTGGGTCAACCAACCTTAAAATTAGGTCACTTCTTCACTCAAAAATACCTAAAAGTTCAAGTGAAACCTTAAGCACCCCGGTCTTAAACTAAAATTGGTAGACTTAAGAGGTCAAGATCCCCATTTTGGTCTACCTGGAACCGCAGTGACAAGAGAGGTTGGGTGGGGGAAACCCTGTAACCCCTGGGGACGCTCTACCGTGTAGGGGTCTTCGCGGGACTCTCCCTCTCTGGCTGCCCAGGTAATTCTCAGGTGGACGATCTTTTTGATCAAGGGGTCCATCTGCCCCGAACCTCTATAGTCACCCAACATTTTGGGTGTCTTGATTGGGTCCAGCACCTGCTTATCTCATCCAGTCCTTCAGTATTTTGCAGGAGGTCCTTGAAACCTCCTTTAGAAATTCCCCCCCTCGAGGCTGAGCCTCGCTGCCCTTACTTGTGCAACAAACACTCCACACAGCCCTTTTCCTCTGATTCTGAACAACGTCCCCTTCTTCCATCTTGATTCAAATTTCGATTCTATATCTTGATTCCACCACTTGATTCAAAGATGCAGCCATACCATTTAAGACTACCTTTCAAGAAACCTGAATATCGGAGAACCATGAAAGATAAAATGATTGAGGATGCCCTTGAATTCTATGAAATCAAATGTAAACCCTCAACACCAGTAGAAAACATTCAGGTTGATGTCCCAACAACCACATCTTTCATCATTAACTGTGCCCAAATTCTATTGACTGAAATTTCAAAAGGATCAACCCGAGATATGCTCATGACAGGATACATTGAGATAGAAAAATTACACCAATCTGAATACCTTCAATGCTTGACAAATCCTGTACTTTGGGAACAACACCAAGATGACCTTATAAAATAGGTAGAAATGATGAGATCACTAGAACAAATTATCAACCAGAAATACCCGTATATACCAGAAACAGAGGAGGAACCATCTTGGAACAGTATTAAGGAACAATCCAGTTTCCCAGATCTCGGGACTGAGGCACAAAGTGGTTGTAGAATCCCAACCCAGATAGAAGACAACATTGAATTAGGTTGGGATATTGCAGGAGAACACAATGATGAGCTGAACTTAGAACATGAATTGCCAAGCTTAGAGTTCCAAAACTCCTGCAACAATGAGATCAGGACTGAACCTTTTGAGGGTATAAATTCCGCCCCTTATTCTGATAAGGTGGCCCTCGAAGGTTATTCAGACTTAGGTTCTAGTAACTCTACCCACATCCTAAGCCTAGAACCTAGATCTGAAACTTATTGGGAAGATTATGAGGCCCCTTATGAGAAAGATCAAATTTTTGCAGAATATGATTCCGGGCCTCTATTTGATGAATGTCCCTCTCCAACATCCTCAGGAAATCTGATCGATTTTTCAGAAAACATGCCAATTTATGATACAGAAACTGAGGAGTTGGATGAGCAGGGTTTTAATTGGGTCTATCCTACCAGCTTGGAGCTTGAGCCTAGACATAATACCTTTTCGAGCCCAGAATTGACATATAGGCTAGACCCCAGTCAGGCTGCTGATTCCACATCTGATGATTTTTGCTGTGGTGGAATTTATGATCATGAATCTCATTTTCGCCAACTCTCCGACAATTTCAGATCTGATTATAATTGCGGAGAGACTCTCCTTCCTAAACACACAAAGCCTATTTACGACCTCAGTCCACATGACTCATTCTCTGACTCCGACTCTGAGGTCCTGGTTCCCGAGATCACTGATAACACAGAATCACTCCTTTTCGATCCTCAGGAACCAAAAACAGAAAATGCCAAGAGTGCTTGCAACCCAGAATCCAAATTTTTTCTCGAATTAGATTTCTTTCATCCTACAGACACTCTTCCGGCATTTGATAGTTACCCAGAGGACTCTCTACAGGAAACCACCTATCATCCATTTCTAGAAGTGCCCTCGTACACAATGGACACCTCGTCTGCACACACAGAACGGATCAAAACCTCTTCCCAACCCCGACCCGCAACCGGACTCAATTTCTTTTCAGATTCACCTCTCGCCGAGTCGATTGCATTTCCACATCGGGTTTGGAACACTGATCAGACTACATACCATGCTCCATCATTCTCTGATCACCTCTATAGGGTTCCCGCGTCACTCATTGATTATTCTACGGGTCCCTATTCTGACCAGGCTGATTCGACTTAGCCAAACTGTGTATTCACACTTCCATATCCATCTGAGTCACATTGCATATGGTGGGTTCCACACCTTTTTATCTTCATCTATCAACCCACCAGATTGATTGGGTTTGGGCTGCATCATCAGCCTGTTGATCTGAACAAGCACCTGGTTGGACCAACCAGGCTCTTAATCAAGGTGCTTGTTATATTAAACTCTGTTAATTTGACCATCCCCTCTCTACTCCATTTTCCCGCTTAACTGAAGGCATCAAATTTAGCACTTAACGGGAGGCAGCCCGTCATTCTCTTTGAAAACCTGAAACCTTTTCTAACACTTTTGTGCACTTAACGTTCACCCTTGTAGACAACCAACCCCACCTCAGATGCTTGCATCTGGGATTAGAAATCGTCCGCAAATTCATCCCGACCCATTCACTCATCCAAACATCTATCATAAGGAATGAACTAAGTAAATAAAAACCCCCTAGGTCACAATGAGGACATTGCGAATCTTAGGCATGGAGGGGTATGAAAGTGCAAAACTTGTAAGAAAAGGTTTTAAACAAAAAATTCACATATGCCAAAAATACCATAAAAATTAAATTTTTTTTTGAAAAAGATAATAAAATGAGAGGAGGAATTTTGGGATGTGGGAGGAGAAAAAGAAACAAAATGAAAAAAGGAGCACAAATATGAAAGAAAAAAGTGATAGTCATTAGTAAGGAACTAAGGAATTGACCTAAGTTCTAGACCTCATTCAAGAAAAGAACTGAAAAGTGTACAAAGGGATTAGTAAGAACGCAAACCTTAGGCATTCTTGGATAGACTCTTAGTACCCATTAAGATCTGGACACTCCTCAAGAGGTTGAGGAAAATGAAAAGCTGAAGTATTAGGTCTAAGGCTTTGGGAGTATTTGACCTCATTAACTAACTTTTGGTCTACGGGACTCAGTAACATAAGCACCCTAACCTCACACACAGTCTGGTTCAGTAAGCATAAAAATCAAAATCACGCAGAAGCGTCGAAAAATTCTGAAAAGTACACCTAGAGTAGGAGCGGCCGATCAACACAAGTTAATTTAGACGAGTTCCCAGCGCGGAGAGGCGGGAAATCCATTCGAAGATGCGTAACAAAATATCATCTCCTCGGTGCTTGTCTCTTACGATATTTACATATCCTACTGGGGGCATGTAAGCACTCTACTGGTTCAGATTCCATGGATGGCATTATCACGAAGTGTCAATTGCCAAGGTCTGGACTCGGCCACGGAACACCATGGATGGGATTATCTCGAAATCTCAATAGCCAGGGTTTCGGGGGTTGCCATGGGCGGTGCTATCTTGAAGCATCGATTGCTAGGAACCCTTGAGGATTGATGATGGGGGCAAGGAATCTGATACAGACCGTGTTGAAAAGCCAATCCTAAGCTAGAATTAAAAAGAAAAAGAGAGAGAAAACTCTCCAAAATAGAAAAATTTTCTACCTCTCTCTTACAAAACGCACTGCGAACTGAGCCAGGGCTAAAATCATTCCAAGCACGAGTGCTTTAACCACAAAGTCCAATAGACCTTAAGTTTGTTCTTGTAGGCCTTAAAAACCTTTGCTAAGGACTGAGGCTGAGGCTAGACAGATCTGGATCTTGATTGGTACTAGAGTACCTTTTAGGCCTATGGTCAGCATTCTAACCTAACCTGAGTTCAAAGGAAAAAGCACTTATTTAAAGCTATTAAGAACTCCATGGTCTAGAACAAAGGTTGAAACCTTAAGTTTTTTGCTAAGGGACTAGCAAAAGCTAGGCATGGGGGTATGATGAGAACCTCATCATGAGCCATAACTAGCTCATTTTGACCTAATACAAAGGATAAAAGCTCCTACATAACTCAAGGAAAGGCTTAACTCAGAGAATTCTGAGTTTAAGAAGAAAAAAGAAACTAAGGGGTAAAAATGCAATTTTACCAGCACAATCTGCAAGCAGGGTAATTCAGGATCCAAACACAGGTCAAACAAACCTAATAATAAGGGAAGTGGGATGATCTGATCTGATAAGGGCTACAGCAACTCCAAGGAATTAAATGACAATCTGTAACCCTAAAACAAACCCACTTCAATTCACGAGGTTCGAGGCAAAGAAAAAATCAATTAAACCCTCTACAATTCGTAGAAAAATAATCTCTAGGGCTTAGAACCTTCAATTTGGCCTTTGGAACCCATTTTGACCTACATTGAGAACCATGCCCAATTAATGACTTAATTTGGGTTTTTACGTAAATTGATCAGTCAAACAAGGTATGATCTAGAAATAAAATTCACCATTAGAATCCTTAGGCCCCATTTAGTCATGCATAAAAACTTGAGCCTAAGAAGAGACTTTCTTGACCGACTTTGCATTTTGGTCCTCATTCATTACTTTTTAACCCTCAACTTTTGAAACCCTCGCATTTTGGCTCCTAACTCTTCTTTTTTCTTTGCATTTGGGTCCTCCCTGCAAAACCCTGAGCAGCGCCATGCTCCGGCGACCTTGCGCGGAGCATGGTGCCGCGCAGGGTGAGGGGGGGCCTACCAAGTCAAATGGGGGTGCCCTGCGTCGTCAGCCATTGCAGGAGCACCCCCCTGAGTGCTGCGACCACCCATACCGGCCATACGAACGCACGGACGGTATGGGTCTCCTTCCTCCGGCATCCTTCGGCGAGGGAGGCACGTCGCCTCCCTCCGCCCTCCTCTCCGTCTCTACCTCTATAAAAATGCCACAAGCTCTGCCGTTCTCCTCAGCTCGGATCTGACGGAGAAATCCCCCCCCTTTCCTCTCTTCCCACACCGGCAGAAGCCCTCCAGCTCCGGCGGTTCTTCCTCCTCCTCCTCGTCGCTCTGCTGCAATACCAGCAGCAGAGCCACCTTCCTGATCTTCCTCTGCGTCGCGCAATACCAGCTCGCGCTGCCTCTGCCCCGTCGTCGCCGCCGTCCTCCCCCACTAGGCACCTTCTTCTCCGGCGACAGTAGGTACAACCGTCTGCCTCCTCGCCCCCTTTGTCCCTTTAGTTAGGTTAGAACTACTTCCCTGCCTCCTCTCTCTCTTTTCCCCCTGCTATTTTTATCTAATTACCCCTCGACCGCACCTAATCACCCTCACCTTCTCCATCTCCAGCCAAACTCCGGCGACCCACTCCCGTCACTCTAGCACACCACATGGCTCGCCGACCCTCACAGAACCTCCACCTCCTCACCCTGATCAACCTCCGCCCTTCCACTTCCCACCAATCACCCTCTGCAGACCCACCGACCAAACCCATCTCCCAACCTGCAGTTTGACCTAGGGCGGCCCTTAGGCTCCACCCTGCCACCTGCTGAACCCCCGACCACCTTCGCCGTGCTACGGCGAAGGTCCTCCGTGTATCTGATTAGGTCGAGAGGCCATTTCTCTGTGAGCAGGTACTTCGCTCGCCGCCGCCATTGCTGAGTGAAGCAGCTTCTTCGACCTGCTCCTCCAGGCGCGCCACGCCCAGGTCAAACTCCCAGGCTGCGCGGGGCATCTCCGCAAAGAAGTCCCAGGCTGCAGTTGGGGCAAAGCCTTTGCGTGGAGCCTCGATTGTGCGCTGCCTCCTCCGCGCGGGCGTCCAATTGGGGTGGGACATTTAGTCCCACCTCGGAAACTCATTGAGGCGAGCGGGCGCTTAAAGGCAAAAAGTGCCTTAAGCTGTTCGCCTCAGATCACGGGGTGAGGTCCCCTTCACCCGCCCGATTACCCGGCCTCATCCGCGCTCACTCCCGCGGACCTCGCTCGACCCGATTAGCCCGACCTGCACTCCTCGCCCACCACCGCATGCCGGTGGGCCTGGACCCGGGCGCAACCCGCGTACCCGATTAATTGGTTGCTGTGGGAGAGCTTTCCTAAGAGCGAATTCTGAGAGAGAGAGACGCGGGGGGGAGGATAGAGTAGGTTTGCCCTCTGATCGATCTTTGAGTGTGCAGGCACAAGTGAAGAAGAAGAAGAAGAGAAGGCAGGAAGAAGAAGAAGAAAGCCACAGAGGAAAGAAGAAAAGACGCACTGTAGCAGCAGCTACTTAAGTCGTCTGATTAAGAAATCAGACGACGCTCTGAAGGCAAAGAAGGAGAAGAAAAGAGAACAGGACGGCAAGGAGAAGAAAAGAGAACAGGATCGCAAGGAAGAAGAAAAAGCAGAAGACGAAGAAGAAAGAAGAAGAAAAAAAGAGAAGAGAAAAGAAGACAGACGAGAAAGAAGAAGGAGAAGCCAACAAATTCTCTCTCTCTCTCTCTCTTTATTTTTGTAATAGAAATACTGTACTTCTAGAATACAACTTGCTCCCTGAGTTCGACCTCGGGAGAACTTTATTTTCTGAGTAAAAAATATCTGTAATGATGGCAATAACTAGCTGTACTACAATGCTATTTCTTTAACAAAACCTAGTCATAAGTTATCGGCCACTCATCAATGTCCGATGAAGGCGATCTTGGAGTCGAACTACAATCGTCACCCTGATCAGATCCATACGGTTGGATCTTCGATCCGAGGCCCCGATTAAAAGTCATCCTGCCCCTAGCCATAAAAGGAGATAATTACTATACAATTTATACAATTTATCCTAAATGCGTAATTATGCATGTTCTGCAATATTTACAATGCATGATGCTACTATGATACTGAGAACGTGCATTAATAGATATCTTTTGCTATTTGGATGTATGCACATCAAGGTTGAGCAAAGGGAGCAAGTATTATAATTCGCACGCTAATCAAGATAAATATGTAAATGAACACAAGAAATCAAATGCCATAAAGATATTTCAATGAATATTAACCTGTCACATTGAATATTTAATGCAGTTCAATGTATTGCAAGAATATGAGGAAAAAAAGATAAGAGGATAAAAAATAATGGTGATTTGAATCACCACTTATATCCTTCTTAAGTTAAGCATGCATCCAACTATCAATTATTTCAAATAAAGCAATAGTATCTTGAATGCTACAATAATCAGATGTCTCTTTGGAAAATCAGACGACTTAAATGTCGTTGCTATAGTACTCTGTAGAGAGCTTTCTTCTTCAACTCCCTCTCTTCTTTCTCTCTTCTTCTTCTGTAGAGCTTCTTCTTTTCTCACGCTCAGAGGAAGCCAAGGCTTCAGTGACTAAGTGTTAAGCATCTGCACAGACGAGCAAAACCCCCTACCCCGCTCTCTCTCTCTCTCTTTCCATCTCTCTTCTTTCTCTCAGGTAGTTGGGTAATCGGGTACTCGGGTATGCGTACCCGGGTCCAAGGTTGTGGGCGTGGGTTCATAGCCGAGGAGTGAAGGCAATAGGCAAGTCGGATAAAGTGTGGGTGAGCAAGGACCTCACCCCCATGTGTTCGAGGCAGTAATCTGTAAACACAAAAAACCTTTATTCACGTCCACGAGCTCCTAATCCCATAATGTGGGACTATACGTCTCAGCATCTTCGCGAGTGCCTATAGGTGAAGGTGTCTTCAATTGCAGCTCTGCAGGTGATGTGACCTCCAATTGACCATATGGGTGTGTGCCTGGGAGCCTTCCGCATGACATGGGGGTGTCACCTGAGCTCTTCATGGTTAGAACACCATGAACAAGGCCGATGAAGTCATTGTGGCGGCGGAGCTTCGGTGGAATACCTAAAATCAAGAATAAGACCTCACGACCACATTAAAATAGCTCAGGACCTTCGTCGTAGGGTGTGGAGTGCATTGGCGGTAGTTCGTGGTGATTGGTGAAGTGTGGAGGTCGGACGGAGTCAGGGACGGAAGCCGGTGATGGGCTTGTTCTTTGGTAGTTGTGAGAGGTTAATAGGATGAAATAGGAGAGGGGTTTTATGAGGGAATGAGTGGCGGAGCTTTTGGGAGTGTCGGCGAGGTGGATGGAGTTGTGTAGCGAGCAGATGACCTCGCCGGAGGGTGGCCAGAGGTAAACAGGATGAAGGTGAACAGGTGCGTCGAGGGGATATATTTGGGTTTTGAGTGAGGTAAACTAACCTAAGGATCTATCTAAACCTAATAACCTACTCTATGGGGACAAAGGAGGTAGGATTGGCATCGTTGTTGGCAGGCCGGTGCCATGGAAGGTGAAGCCTCTGGTGATAGGAGCGGTGAGGGAAGGAGGGAGACGGCATCTGCAGGTACCACAAGACGTGGATGATTGTGGGGAAGAAGAATTCACCTGCTATTGTCTATGAGGGTGGACGAGGAAGGCAGATGGAGGGCTCACCGAAGTTGGTGGAGATGGAGGTCGAGGAGAAGGGAAGAAGTGGGAACCGACCTCCAAACCATGTTAAGAAGCACGGCCTTGCAACCTGAGTCCTTAAATAGGCCTCAAGAGAGCTTTCCAAGCTTGGAGACCAAGCTTGAAAGCTTCATGAAATAGGAGTCCCACTCATTCAAATGATTTGCATGAGACAATGAGAAGGAATTAGACCCCAAGATGCGGGTCAAATTGTAGGAAAATCTCAAAGGAGTCTCCCTTCCAATTTTGGAAGAGATCGGGCGAGGAATCAAGGAAAACTCCTTGATTAAAGGTCGCCAGAGTTGCGTTTAGGAGTCTGAAGGGGTAGGGACCTATTTTTGAAGAATATGATGAAGTTAGGGGGTATTTGCAAAGAATTTTGATAGCTAGGGATTTAAGTGAGAGAAAAAGAATCACTCTGGACCAAAATGCAAACTAGATCAAGATGATCTCTGATTGGGCCCAAATTTTGGTAAAAACCTAATTTGCACAAAAGGAATCTGATGGTGAAGTCAGATTTAGGTTTTGATTAAGTTTGACTGGATAATTTGCATAGAAATCCAAATTAGAGTAATTGTCTGTTTGAGATTCTATTTTAGGTCAAATTGGGTTTCAATGGTCAAAGCAAAGGTACCAAACCTTAGAGAATATTTTTATATGATTTTTAGAAGGTTTAGGAGAATTTTATCCTGACCAAAATCTCAGTTAATTAAGTAGGTCTATTTTTAGGGTTTCTGATGTCATTTAATTCTTGAAATGCGTGAAAACCTGTTTCTATCTGCATGAACCCACTTATTAGGCATTTATGAAAATTTGACCATTAATTAACCCCTAAGAAATCCTGTGATTGCTCTACATTTAAGATACTCTATTAAAGTTGCACTTTTACCCTTGTTTTCATGTTTATCTCTCAGAATGGATATGTAGTGAATTAGGGCTCCTTGGCGGTTATGTAGGAGCATTTATCAATGGATTATGACTAAGTAAAGCTAGATATGGCTGATGATGATGTTATCATCATACCTCCAAGCTTAACTTTTGCTAGTCTCTTAGCAAAATCTTATGAAATGAACTTGAATTCTAGACCATGCGTTGATGTTCAGAGTCTTAATTCTTTCTTCTTTTTAGAAATTAGGTCAGAATGATAATAATAGACTTAGAGGTACTCAAGTACCAACCAAGATCCAGACCTAACCAGTTTTAGCCTCAGTTTACCGCGGAGGATTTTAAGGCACACAAAAATTATCCTAAGGTTTGTTGAACCCCATGATTAAAGCACCTGTGCTTATAACATGGTTAGTCCCAGTTCAGTTTGTAGTGCATTTTCGTAAGAGAGAGCGATGGAAGAATTTTTGTATTTTTGGAGAGCTTTCTCTCTCTTTTTCTATTCTTTATTTCTAGCTTCGGATTGGCTCAAAAACATGGTCTGTATCGGATTCCTAGCTCCCACCATCAATCCTTGCATGGTCCCTAGTAATCGATGATCTGAGATAGCATCACCCATGGCAACTCCCAGAACCCTGACTTTTGACACTTTGAGATACTGCCGCCCATGGCATTCTGTAGCTAAATTCAGGCCCTAGCAATCGACATTTTGGGATAATCTCACCCATGACATCTGAACCAGCACATGGTGCTTAGTAATCGACATTTCAGGAAAATTTTGCCCATGGCACCTAAACCAGCACATGGTGCTTACATGCCCTTGGTAGGATATTTAGATATCCTAAGAGACAAGTGTTGGTGCTAGAGCACCACGATCATTTGTTTTGATGATAACAAAACACGTGTTATTTAACATTTGCAATTTGAGTCCTAGATTTCAGGTCAATTGCAAATGAAGACGTGTTTAGACGGAACTCGAGCTCGCATCCAGGACGGATTGGAGGAGCTTGACGGAAAACAGAGGAGGTTCGCATGGAGCGACAGATTGAAGATAGAAGACAAGAAGAATAGGATAGATTCTTTTTAATCCTTTCATGTACTTTTATCTTTATTTTTCTTGCTCTTTATTTTCCTTAGAAAATTATGTTAAAGAGCCTCAAAGAACCCTAACAGTAGTCCTAGGAACACCGGCACAACCCTAGGATACTTAGGTTTTCTGTAAAATACTTAGAAAACCAATATAGGGTTCAAACAGCACTTCCAGACGTCTAATTCCCAAATCAGACGTCTGATAAAGCATTTAAAGATGTCTGACTGTTGTTTCAGACGTCTGATAACTGTTAGGCTGGACATAGTTAGTTCTGTCTGATGAATTCAGACGTCCATATCTTAGACCAGACGTCTTAGGAGACGTCTGATGACTTTGCCAGACGTCCAATTAGTGGACCGTTGGCTGGCTTAGAAAACACTCAAGTATATGACCGTTAGAGCCTTATCAGGCGTCCATAGGTCTTCCCAGACGTCTGATAATTGACCGTTTTGCCTCGGCTGACCCAAAATCTCTTCTCAGAGATTTTCTAGCCGTTGCAACGTTTGGAAATCAATTCCCACAGTAAAAGTAGGTTTCCAGACGTCCAGACATAGTACCAGACGTCCTGTATGTCGTCTGATGGACTTGCGCAAAAACCCTGTTTAGATCTGATTCAAGTCAGGGAGAAACCCGCACAGAATCAGACGTCTGACCTTGAAATCAGACGTCTTAAGGTGGCCTTCCAGACGTCTGATGCCAGAGTTAGACGTCTGATAACCCTGTCAAATGCAATCATTGTCCTGATTTCGGCCTGATTCTCTTGAGCTTTGCACCCAACGGCTATGGAAGCTTTTCCAAGCCTTCCAAAGCCTTCCTAAGGCCTCTATAAATAGAGGGGAACCTTTGTAACACAAAAACACAAGACATACACCTAGAGAGACATATACACACTAAGACACACACCTTGCAATACACTTTCAATCCTTTTGTGTCCAAAGAAAAGACTCTCTTGCTCTCCAAGCTCAAGCTCCATTTTCTTGAGAGCATTCAACCGTTGCGCACCCGCTCTCCCGGCGTTGATAATGAGAGCGACGTAGCGCCATCGCGTGGCACACGCACCGCGTCATCGTCGACGCACTCCTTGCAAAGGGGAGTTTCCTATTTCCTATAGAAGCTAGGTTTAATTATTTTGTTGGCTCTATAGGACTGTTGTTTTATTTTATCTTTGTATTTTGGTTGGGTATTCGCTTTGCGAATTCCCGTCTCCTTCGTGGGACAAAATCCTTCTCGTGGAGAGAAGGGGTTGAGGAACGCTACCCTCGTACTTGTAGCGTGGTTGTATTGAGGTTGAATCACCCTCGTTCAAAGTGATTCGGTTAGTGGATTTGATCAACTAGGTTGATCGGAAAATCCTAACTCGAGAGGGTTAGGTGGTGGTTTTCACCCGGTTTGGGTTTCCACCTAAAAATTCCTGTGTACATTGTGTGATTGCTTATTTTCTTGTGATATTGCTTTATATTTTTATTTCCGTAATTTATTACCTCACCCCTCCTGGTAGGGACGAAACCTTCAACAAGCACCGAGGAGATGGTATGTTATTAGGCATCTTCGAGGGGAGTTTCTTGCCTCTCCACGCCGAGAACTCATCAAATTCAACTTGTGCTGATAAGATGCTCCTAATCTAGGTAGCCTTTTCAGAATAGAATTAACGCTTTTGTGTGATTTTGATTATTAAGCGCACTGAACTAGACTTGTGTGTGGATTAGGGTGCATAGGTTACCGGGTCCTGCAAACCAGAGGTCAGTTAACGAGGTCGAATAATCCTTAAGGCTTAGACGTAATACATAAGCTTCGCATTTTCCTCAACCTCTTGAGGATTATCCTGATTTTAACGGATACGTGAATTTTTCAGCTCGAAAACAAGCCCAAGAGGCCTAAGATCAGCACTCATACTAATTTCTTTGTTTTTTAGTTATTCTAGGACTTAATTTTTTTCTTTTGATTTGGTCTAGACATAAGTAGATTCCATAATCATTTACTAATGACTATCATTTTTTGTTTCCAATTGTAGCTCTTTTTTATCATTTAAATCATCTCCTCATTTCCTCCTCAAGAATGATATGCAATGAATCTCACAAAATTTCCTCCCCTTTCTCCATTTTTTTTGTTCTTTTCAATTTTTATTTTTTTGATTTTTTTTTTTTTGAATATGACTAATTTTTTTGTGAGAACCCTTCAGAAACTTGAATTTTTATGTGTTTGCACTTTAACACCCCCCATGCCTAAGTTTTGCAATGTCCTCATTGTTGGTGCTAGAGCACCACGATCATTTGTTTTGATGATAACAAAACACGTGTTATTTAACATTTGCAATTTGAGTCCTAGATTTCAGGTCAATTGCAAATGTGGACGTGTTTAGACGGAACTCGAGCTCGCATCCAGGACGGATTGGAGGAGCTTGACGGAAAACACAGGAGGTTCGCGTGGAGCGAAAGATTGGAGATGGAAGAAAAGAAGAATAGGATAGATTCTTTTTTATCCTTTCATGTATCTCTTGTATTTTCTTGCTCTTTTTGATTCCTTAGAACATTATGTTAAAGAGCCTCAAAGTACCCTAAAAGTAGTCCTAGGAACACCTGCACAACCCTAGGATACTTAGGTTTTCTGTAAAATACTTAGAAAACCAATATAGGGCTCAAATAGCATTTCCAGACGTCTAATCCCAAAATCAGACGTCTGATAAAGTATTTTAAGACGTCTGACTGTTGTTTCAGACGTCTGATAACTGTTAGGCTGGACATAGTTAGTTCTGTCTGATGAAATTAGACGTCCAGACCTTAGACCAGACGTCTTAGGAGACGTCTGATGACTTTGCCAGACGTCCAGTTAGTGGACCGTTGGCTGGCTTAGAAAACACTCAAGATTATGACCGTTAGAGCCTTATCAGACGTCCATAGGACTTTACAGACGTCTGATAAATGACCGTTTTGCCTCGGCTGACCCAAAATCTCTTCTCAGAGATTTTCTAGCCGTTGCAACGTTTGGAAATCAATTCCCACAGTAAAAGTAGGTTTCCAGACGTCCAGACATAGTGCCAGACGTCCTGTATGTCGTCTGATGGACATGCACAAAAACCCTGTTTAGATCTGATTCAAGTCAGGGAGAAACCCGCATAGAATCAGACGTCTGACCTTGAAATCAGACGTCTTAAAGTGGCCTTCCAGACGTCTGATGCCAGAGTTAGACGTCTGATAACCCTGTCAAATGCAATCATTGTCCTGATTTCGGCCTGATTCTCTTGGGCTTTGCACCCAACGGCTATGGAAGCTTTTCCAAGCCTTCCAAAGCCTTCCTAAGGCCTCTATAAATAGAGGGGAGCCTTTGCAACACAAAAACACATAAGAGACACTTAGAAATACACTTGGATACACTTAGCTGCACACTTTCACACTCTTGTGTCCAAGAAGTTCTTGCTCTCCAAGCTCAAGCTCCATCATCTTGAGAGCTAAATTCAGTTTGCACGCCCGCTCTCCAGCTGTTGTTCACGAGAGCTACGTAGCGCCATCGCGTGGCACACGCACCGCGTCATCGTCGACGCACTCCTTGCAAAGGGGAGTTTCCTATTTCCTATAGAAGCTAGGTTTAATTTTGTTGGCTCTATAGGACTGTTGTTTTATTTTATCTTTGTATTTTGGTTGGGTATTCGCTTTGCGAATTCCCGTCTCCTTCGTGGGACAAAATCCTTCTCGTGGAGAGAAGGGGTTGAGGAACGCTACCCTCGTACTTGTAGCGTGGTTGTATTGAGGTTGAATCACCCTCGTTCAAAGTGATTCGGTTAGTGGATTTGATCAACTAGGTTGATCGGAAAATCCTAACTCGAGAGGGTTAGGTGGTGGTTTTCACCCGGTTTGGGTTTCCACCTAAAAATCTTTGTGTACATTGTGCAATTGCTTATTTTTGTGAGATTGCTTTATATTTTTATTTCCGCAATATTTTTACGTCACCCCTCCTGGTAGGGAAGAACCTTCACTCATTGTAAATTGAAGGGTATGGAATCAGTTTGGTTCAAGGATTAGAACAGGTTCAAAGGGTGGGTGAACGGGTCGGGATGACTGTTGCAGATGATTTCAAACTCTGGTATACCAAAGGTGGAGTCGGCTGTTCTAAAACTGAACCTAGAGTGCAATAGATGTGAAGCTCAAAAGGATAATTAGTAGGGTATCAATCAAAAAGATGTACAATCCAATCCTGCTAGATCTACGCCAATATCACATATGTGCAATTGGAATTTGGTGTTCTATAATATATAGAGAAAGAGAAGTCATTTCTCATTTAGATAAGTCATTTCTCATTTCTATATAGAGAAAGAGAAGTCATTTACGATGATTCCTGGGAAGCATGCATCCATGGCTGAATGGTGAAAGCGCCCAACTCATAATTGGCAAATTCGTAGGTTCAATTCCTGCTGGATGCAGGCCAATGCGATATCACATAGGAAGGAAGAGTTGGAATTGGCCTTGGATTGATGGAATCTCATCATCCATACATAACGAATTGGTAGGGTATATTCATACTATCACATAGGAACAATCAGAACTAGAATTCGGTTTTTGAAATGACATGTTGCCTCTTGTTAAGTGCTAAACTCAATACCTTCAGCCGAGCAGAAGGTGGTCAAGGAGAAGGAGTGGTCAAATCAGATGAATTTTGTAGAATAAGCACCTTGATTCATAGCCTGGTTGGTCCAACTAGGTGCTTGTTCAGATGATAGGCTGATGATGTAGCCCAAACTCAATCAATCTGGTGGGTTGATGGATGTGAATCAGTAGATGCAGTGCCCACCAGGTCTTTTGAGGCCCAAATAGATATGGCAGTGAAAATTTAGGGTTTGGCTGATTCCAATCAGCTTGGTTAGAGTAGGGATCCTCAAAAGAGAACTGATCTGTGGATGATGTGGGATCTCTATGAGAGTGATCAGAGAAGGATGGGATGTGATTTGTAGTCTGATCGATGTTTGAAACCCAATCGAGAGCTGGAGAATCATATGCGATCGGATCATCGAGAAGAGAATCAGAGTAGAAGTTGATTCTGGTGGCAGGTCGAGGTTGAGATCGGATTTGAGAAGGTTCTATATGTGGTGTAGAAGAGGTGGCTTCAAGGAGGATTATATGTGTTAAGGGCTCCTCTAGGAAACATTCAAAGGTCTGTTCATCTAGAGAGTCCTCGTAATGCTAATCAAAATCAATGCCTGAAGAGTGCTTATGGGATTATGAAAATCTAAGTCATTAAAAGATTCAAATTTTGGATTGTAGAAACTCTCAGCACTTACTACTTCTGAGTCCTACAGATCATAAAGGAATGATTCCATCTCAATGAAACCTAATTTGAATCAATGATCTCAGGGTCAGGGACCTCGGAGTCAGAGTCGAAAAATGGGTCGTGGATGATGTGGTCGTAGATTGGTTCAAAGTCATCCAGAAACAATGTTTCTCTGAAATCAGAGTTGGATTCGAAATCATCGAGGAATTTGCGAAGATTGTGTTCTAAGTTCTATTCCAGATCATAGGTTCCACCTTAGAAAGAATCAAGATAAGTAAAATCAACAACTTGACTTGGATCTAACCTAGTTTCAAATTCTGAGCTTAAAAAGGTGTCCTTATTAGGCATGGGCTTAGGTTCCTAGCTCCTAGGATAGACCCAATCAATTCCTAACTCATCCAACTCCTCCATTTCTATATCATAAATCAGTGTGACTTTAGAGAAAGCAATTTGTGTCTCAGAGGAGGTTGGAGAGGTGTATTCATCAAATATAGGCCCAGAATCATAATTCAAATTCTAAATCAGTGTTTCATCACATCAGGCCTCATAATTATCCCAAATAGGCTTGACTCCAGATTCTTGGTCCAAGGTAGGCATTGGGTCACTAGGATCTAGGCTGGGCTCTATTGGGATGTTAGAACCATTCTCAAGAATCACCTTAATAGGATAAGACTTGGGATTTATATCCTCAAGAGGTTCTGTTTTAAGTTCATCATTATAGGTGTTTGGGAATTCAAAGCTTGATGAACCAGGCTCTTGATTTTCTAGGGCTAGCTCAAAATTAGGAACACCTTCAAATGGATCCTCCCCACCCTCATTAAGATTAGGAATGTCAATTGTTACGAAATTTGAATCTAAATTCATTTGGGTTGGGGGTCCATAACTATGATTATCAAAATCGGGATTTGGGAAATTATGTTGATCACTAGAATCACTCCAAGATGTCATATTAACTTTTGATGGGTATTTTTGATCAATGATCTATATAACCTATCCAGCAATTCTCCCTATTTTTCTAAAAAATTCTGGAGTTCTTCCGGAACTGAAGGATTTGACCAATATTGCAGACAATCGTTGTTGTGTAATTTCACCAATTCAATGTGTTCTGCCAATTGATCATCCCAGGTTGAACCGTGGTTTAGTTGTATCCATATTATCTCCATACAGTTCAAAATGTGGTTCATTATTTTCTTGAATTTATCCTAAATGTCCTTACTAAAATACTCCTCGTGGTGTCTAAGCATTCTCAATTATCTTTTCTTTCATGATCATTTGGGACTCAAGTTTTCTAAATAGTCTTCCTAGATTGCTAGGTTGCATTTTCAAATCAGGTGGTGGACTCGAGATTTAGAGTCAAGACTCAGGTTAGACTAAAGTTGATTAGATTTGAAAGAGATTCTCAAGAAGATTTAATGAGGTTTCTTAGGTTAAAAACCTAATGACCTTCCTGTGTATGTGTCCTATAGAAAAGATGAGGGACTGGATGTTATTTGGACCCAATCGAGGCACCCAAAGATTTTTGGATGACTAAGGCAATTTTGAGACAGATGATACCTTTGAATCAGAAATCTGCACACCTGAGAAATACCAGGGTAGCCAGGAAGGGAGAGCCCTGCAAAGACCCCTACATGGTAGAGCATCCCCACGGGTTACAGGGTTTCCCCCACCTGACCTTCCTTGTCACTGCGGTTCCAAGTAGATCGGAATGTAGGGACTTAAGACCTTAACACTACCAATTTTAGCCTAATTTGTGCTTTGAATTTCACTTGATTAAGAAATTGATTTGATTTGTGACCTAATTTGGAGGTTGGTTAGCTTACAATGTAAGTCAACTTCGCCTGACCTACCCTAAAGATGACAGAATGAAATCTAGGTCAAGACCTAGAAATCACCCTGAATTGACTCTCAAGTTATTAGGTCCACAATTTTAGAGTTCAAGTGAATCTTAGAGCCTGATTTTTAGGGTTTTTCTTACTTAGATCTTTTCAAACAAGGGCTTGAGTAGCACACAAATGTGGGAGGGTTAATTCTTTTTAATGCAGGAAAAATGTGAGCTAACACATCAAAACCCTAATGTTGAAACCCTAATTTGCTTTATTCCAAGTCCAATTCGATCTTTAATTGTTCACCTTGGTCTTCGAGTAAGAAGTGTGCCAGCCCAAAGTGATTTAGAAATTAAGCGTGGTCCCTAGTAGGTACAGGAAATCAGGATGGGGAATATCTAATCAATATCGCCTCAAGCTTCAATCAGATATGAAAATTTTTTGCAAATCAGGAAACTTGCCTCTTTAATGATAATTACTAGAAAATAAGATAGGTGATTCCTAATTGATTGTTTCCTTTTTCTCTCTTCCAAGGATTATGAGGTCAGGGAAGAAAAGAGATTATCTACCCTGGGAGTGGTTGTTTTGCATGGAAGATGGCCTTGTAATGCACCTCGCAAAATCACAATAAACAAACAAGGACAAGTTAGTGCTCGGATATAATTAGATAGAAATAAGAATAGTGATGAATTGCACGTTGCTCCCCGACAACGGTGCCAAAATGTTGTAAGTGATCTAGAGAGGATTAAGATTAAGTTATCATCGTTATAGTGCAAAATCCTCAATCGATCTCTCAACAAATAAAATTTATAAACTCGAATATCTAGAAATGAAGTCCAACGTCGAACACAGGGAGCAAGTATTGTAATTCACGCACTAATCAAGATAAATATGTAAATGAACACAAGAAATCAAACACCATAAAGATATTCGAATGAATATTAACCTGTCACATTAAATATTCAATGAAGTTCAATGTATTGCAAGAATATAAGGAAAACAAGATAAGAGGATAAAAAATAATGGTGATTTGAATCACCACTTATATCCTTCTTGGTCGTGCGTGCTTCGCGTGTTAGAAACAAGGGTTACAAGTAACCTATCGTCGTAGTTGCAAAACACTTCGATCAAATAAAATTTATACCGAAACTCCAAGGGTGTCCCGAGTCGAGCAGAGGGAGGCGATGTTTACTTTATTGAAAATCGCGCTTCATTTCATTTCTTTTTGGTATTTTAAGGTTTTGATTTTTTTTGTATTTTTGTAATAAAAGAAATCAAGCAAACGTATCACAAGATAGAGATCTGGAACAAATCTGATATATATTACTTCTAATGTCAATTACAAGAAACTATGAAAGCATATAAAAAGAGGGAGGTGAGAGGAAATCTCCCGAATCGGCTGTTCGGCAAGATGACGGTGCCTGGCGGAAGCTCGGATGAAGGAGGTGAGGAGCGGGACGACGGAGGTGAGATGTTGGAGGATGTCGGGTTGAGGAAAGCTTCGGCGTAGCTCCGGAATGGAGGTGAGAAGACGGAGTTGATTTGCTACTGGAATGGAGGCGGGAGGATAGCTTCAAGGTGACCTATGAAGGGAGATGGGAAGTTGGAGGAGTATTTGGTGGGGCAGAGTTTCGCTACACTAATAGGCACCTTGGGAGCTTCAGAACAAGCTCTAATGGAGCGTTGGTAGGCTTGCTAGAGCTTGGGAGTAGGTGGGAGTAGAGTAGGTAGAGATGGCTTGGAAGGGAGGGGGTGAAGGCCCTTTTATAGTGGTGGAGAAGAGGCTAAAAATGGGTATGGACCTCTAGCGACCTCCAGACTGTCGCTGGAAACGTTGCTGTAGACAGTTCACCTCCACCCATGCCCATAGATGGCTCTGCTGGCTTGCAATGAAACAGCGACGGCTGTAGGCGTCGCTGTAGGTCAGTCCAGCTGTCGCTGAAAGCTGGCGCCAACTGCCCCTTGCGCCCGCGCCACCTGTCTAGCTCTTCACGCGCGCTGATCGCGTGCCCAACTGTGTGCGCTTGTGCTGTGCGCTGGCATGCGCGCTTGCAATGCGCTGGCCCACGCATGCGCGCGCGCGCTGTCGCTGTTGCTGCAGCTGCGCTTCGCTCCAAATGCCCGTCCAATTGCAAATTGGAGCGGCTGCGGGGAATCGAACCCACGCCTCTCCTTTGCAAGCCGCTGCGTCAACCAGTGCGCCACATCGCCCTTTGTGTCGCGAGGAGGAAATTGGTGCAAACGCTTCCCAGCCATTGGATCTTGATCCAACGGCTAGGATTAACGGTGCAGATGATGAGGGAGAGTGGGCGGTGGCTGCTAGCTGGGTTTGGGTGGCCTGGATGGCGCCACGTGGCGCCATCTGGACCGTCCGTCTTCTTCTTCTTGCAGAGGGTGCCACAGTGCTCAGATTGGGATGATTTTTGCGATGTCGGACTGCGATCGTCGCTCTGGAACCATCCGTATGGTCGGATTTTCCATTCGAAACCTGTATGGTTGTCGCATTGCCCCCTGGCCATATAAAATGAAGGAATTAATATATAAAATATACTACTATCCTAAATGCCATACAATGGATGTTATGTAATATTTATAACATGATATGCAATGCTAAGTCTAAGAACTATCAAAAATAAGCAATTTATCTTGAATTTATGTGTGTTCATCACTTCTTAAGTTAAGCATACATCTAACTATCAATTATATCAAATAAACCAACAGTATCTTAAATGCTACAGTAATCAAATGTCTCTTTGGCAAATTAGACGACTTAAATATCATTGCAACAGTGCTCTATAGAGAGCTTTCTTTTTCAGCTCCCTATCTTCTTTCTCTCTTCTTTTACAGAGCTTCTTCTTTTGTCACGCACATAGGAAGCCAAGGCTTCAGTGACTAAGTGTTGAGCGTCTGCACAAAGGAGCAAAACCCCCTACCTTGCTCTCTCTCTCTCTCTCCTTCTCTCTTCTTTCTCTCAGGTAGCTAGGTAGTCGGGTATTGGGGTATGCATACCCGTGTCCAGGGTTGCGAGTGTGGGTTCCTAGCCTAGGAGTGAAGGCAATAGGTGTGTCGAGTTAAGTGCAAGTGAGCGGGGACCTCACCCCCATGTGTTTGAGGTAGTAAGCTGTAAACACAAAAAGCCTTTATTCGCTTCCAACCACTCCTAATCCCACGATGTGGGACTATACATTTCAGCATCTTTGCGTGTGCCTATAGGTGAAGGTGTCTTCAATTGCAGCAGCTACAGGTGATGTGACCTCCACTTGACCACCTGGGAGTGTGCCTAGGAGCCTTCCGCATGACCTGGAGGTGTCACATGAGCTCTTCGTTGTTAGAACACCACGAACACGGCCAATAAAGTCATCGCAGTGGTGGAGCTCCAGTGGAAGACCTAAAATCAAGAATAAGGCCTCACGACCACATTAAAATAGCTTAGGACCTTCGTCCTAGGGTGTGGAGTGCATTGGTGGTGGTTTTGAGGTGATTGGTGAAGCATAGAGGTCAGACGGAGTCGAGGATGGAAGCTGGTGATGGGTTTGTTTGGTGGCAGTTGAGAGAGGTCAATAGGATGAAATAGGAGAGGGGTTTTGTGCGAAAATGAGTGGCAGAGCTTTTGGCAGTGTCGGCGAGGTAGATGGAGTTGTGTAGCAAGTAGATGACCTCGTCGGAGGTTGGCTGGAGGTGGAGAGGATGAAGGTGAATGGGTGCGTCGAGGGGATATTTTTGGGTTTTGAGTGAGGGAAACTAACCTAAGGATCTAACTAAACCTAACTACCTACTCTAGGGGGACAATAGAGGTAGGATTGGCACCAGCGTTGGCAGGTCGGTGCCGTGGAAGGTTAAGCCTCCGGTGATAGGAGCGGCGAGGAAAGGAGGGAGACGGCGTCTGCAGATACCACAAGACATGGACGATTGAGGGGAAGAAGAATCCACCCACTATTGTCTATAAGGGTGGATGAGGAAGGTGGACGGAGGGGCTCGCCAGATTTGGTGGAGATGGAGGTCGGGGAGAAGGGAAGAAGAGGGAACTGGACTCCAAACCAAGCTAAGGAGCATGGCCTTGCGACCCAGGTCCTTAAATTGGCCTCAAGAGAGCTTTCCATGCTTAGAGACAATGCTTGGAAGCTTAGAAGCTTCATGAAATAGGAGACCCACTCCTTCAAATGATTCGCATGAGCCAATGAGAAGGAATTAGAGCCGAAGATGCAGCTCAAATTGTAGGGAAATCTCAAAGGTCTCCCTTCCAATTTTGGAAGAGATTGGACGAGAAATCAGGGAGAACTCCTTGATTGAAGGTCGCAGGAGTTGGGTTTAGGGGTTTGAAGGTGATAGGGACCTATTTGTGAAGAATATGATGATGTTAGGGGGGTATTTGCAAAGAATTTTGAAAGCTAGGGGTTTAAGTGATAGAAGAAGAATCAGATTAGACCAAAATGCAAACTAGGTCAAGATAATCTCTGATTGGGCCCAAATTTTGGTACAAACCTAATTTGGACCCAAGGAATCTGATGGTGAAGTCGGATTTAGGTTTTGACTAAGTTTTATTAGGTAATTTGTGTAGAAACTCAAATTAGAGCAACTATCTATCTAAGACTATTTTAGGTCAAATTGGGTTCCAATGGTCAAAGCAAATGTACCAAACCTTAGAACTATTTTTCTCTGATTTTTAGAAGGTTTAGGTGAATTTTATCTTGACCGAAACCTCAATTAATTAAGTGGGTTTGTTTTAGGGTTTCTAATGTCATTTAATTCTCAAAACATGTGAAAACTTATTTCTGTCTGCATGAACCCACTTATTAGGCATTTATGAACATTTAACCTATAATTAACCCCTGAGAAACCCTGTGATTGCTCTATATTTAAGATATTCTGTTAAAACTATAGTTTTACCCCTGTTTTCATGTTTACCTCTTAGATATGCAGTTAATTAGGGATCCTTGGCAGTTATGTAGGAGCATTTATGAATGGATTATGACTAATTAAAGCTAGATATGGCTGATGATGACGTTATCATTACCAGCTCTAGCTCATCTAAGCTCCATACTAGAAAAAGCCAGCTCAGATTAGCTTAACTTAGCTACTAGCAAAGAATTAGCTAGCTAAGCAAGCTTGTGAGTTCTCATGCACCTTCGCTTCAGCTACTATCAGCTTCAGGAAGATCATGTAGCTCTAACTTTAGCTCCTCATCCAAACCCTAACTACTCGTCCACTACTCTACTAGCTAAGTTAGCTTAGCTTAGCTCAACCTAGCTCCACTTCATGGCCTACTACCCAACTACCCTATTACCTAAGCTCCACCAAATAGACCACCTACTCATACTTCATTTTGGTGCCGATTATCCCTTCCATCACCACACTACATCCACCATCAAAACCCATCTTTACCCTCCATTTTTTCCTCCAAAATCAGCACCTTCTAGAAGGTATTTTTGGAGGGAAAACCAAGGCACCTCTTCATTTCCTTCCCATTTTTCCCTCCAAAAATATCCAATCACCCCTACATTTCCCTCCAAAAAAAACCATAACTACCCCCCTTCCCATCCTATAAATACCCTGCCCTACCACCACATAATTCCCATCCTTAGGTTTTTTCTACCTACACCACCTATACCTATGGCCGAGGACTAGAAGAAGAGAAGGAAGATCAAGGGGGCAACCTACCTGTCCCCTTGGTGCCTTCTTCCTCTCTCTTCCTCTCCCTTGTGACACACCAAGGAGGACGAATTCTTCACATAAGAGGAATGGCTAGGTAGGAGGAGGAGCAAGGTGGTTGACGCCCACTCGGAGGACAGCTTGGAGGAGGACTACCTCATGAAGAAGAAATCAAGGAGAAACCTTTTTATGTATGGGAGAAACCGCACTTGGAGCAAGGCTATCCAAGACTTCAACCAGAGGATCCCTTCTTCTTTATCTTTCCAATTTCTTATATTAGCTAGTGTTTTCATATTTTCATGTAACAAGAATTCCTCTACCTGTCATACTTTTTCCTAGCAATACAAGATTTCATTGTTGCCTTCAATTTCTTGTTTTCTAGCTAGTGTGTTTTTCTTGCTTCTAATAATTGTAGAGAACATTCTTCTCTTCTAATTACCCTAGTCACACTAGCCTAGGGTGAGTTTAGAAGAGAGGATTTCATTCCTGTCACTTAGGAGTAGTTGATTGGCACAACTTTAGTTAATCTCCACTTTAAGTACCCGATTGTTTTGAAAATCCTAAAAATAAAAAAAATGAAAAATACAAAAATACATGTGTTGATTTGAGAGGCGAGAGAGCGAACCATCCTTTTGACTAACAATTTGGCCTCCTTGGACGACCCTAAATACTCCACTATCTAGGAATTATAAATTTAAGAATTGATCAATTTTGTGCATCTCAACAACAAAAACCCGCATTTACAAAATCGTGTAAATTCCACGTCACTTTTTGGCACCGTTGTAGGGGAGGCACGGCTTAGTCACTTCTTTTATCTCACTCTTACTTTATTAGGTCTTCACGAATTTTATTTTGTGTTTTGTTTAAGTGCAAACTAGGAGTGGGAGTGGGGTTTGAATTTGCTTGAAGCGAAAAACTTCAAGTGAACTTCTCTTCCCGTGTGCTTCAGGTTAGTAGCCCCGGCCATATCTTTCATTATCACAAAAATCCCTTAAAAAAAATCTTTAGATTATCAAAAAAATCAAAAACAAGAAAAAGTGAGGGTGGTAGACCCTAAAAATTACTTTGTTGCTTGTTTGCTTCAAGTTTCCACCACCTTAGTCTTATTGGTGTTTGACTTTTGAAAATCCAAACTCTATCTTGATTTTCAAAAATCACGTTTGGGCACTTAGGAGCTTCCTAAAATAATCAATTTTCTCCCAAGGAAGCTCCATTGAGTTGGGAACCTTGAGTCCAATTTTCAAGAAATTTGACAAAATAGGAAAAAACTGAAGAGGGGTCAGACCTTGTTTCCTTACTATTTTCTTACTATCTTGGAATTTTATTAATTTTTATACTCGTCATATTTGGGAAAGCTTTATATTACTGAAAACTTTGAGAAATTTTCTACATCATATAAAATTCTCAAAAAATTTTGAGGCCATTTGAGGTTTCTACAGAATCAATTCCTCGAATTTATTATTTATGACTCTTGACACCAATAAGAAGAGAAATTCCAAAAAATATCAAAAATTTTCCTATAATCACAAAAAAATCAATTTTGGATTCATTGTTTGATTTTCTATCAGGTGATGGTGTTGTTTGTCTTGTTTGGACCACCACCGAAAAAGAGTTTGAAAAGAGATTCATTTAGAAGCTGCATACATAGGATTTTCAAACGTTAGGGTTTTTAATTTTCTCTCTTAATCGCATGAAATTTTAATGGAATTGACCTCCACCAATAACTTGATTGATATTATTGTGTGGAACTTCAAAACCTTGATTGAATCATTAACAAGAAAGAATCTTAAAAGACATTAAATCTTGATTAAAACCATAAAACGCTTCAGCCAAAAATCCTTGTTTGCAAAACCTTTTTACTTGGCTTGGGCGTCTCTTCCCGCCCAATTCGCACAGAAAGAAAAAGAAATAACCGGGCATTACCCCAATTAACACCCATCACATTCCTGACGCACTTTAAGCTCCTCAACCTAATTAAAATTTTATAGCAACTTGAACCCTAAGGTTTCATCAAACTTAGCCTTCCTACCTAGGGTTTAAGTTCTCTTTAGTTGGTATCAATTCCTTCATCTATATCTGGTGCCAAGCCAAGGGGTTGTATCAAATGACCAAGCGCAAGTTTATACAAGCCCTCAGTGATTTTACTGGGACATGCTTGGGCCCAACCCTCCCCTTATTCAGCCTAGCCAGATTTGTTGAGGGAACGATTATCCACTATTGATTTCTTATTACCTAGGTAGACCAAGTCTTAGCTAATTTTTAGGGACTCACCCTTAAGGTTAGGTCTAGAATTTTGTATTGCTTGATTGCACACTTCTCATCTCTCCCTCCTCTCCTCCCCATTTCTTCCATTGTATGCAAGGGTGGCGGTCCCAAACTCCACACTTGGAGGGACCACTTGATTTTTTCCCCCGCACAAAAAGATCTCTCTTTTCTCAATCTTCCTCTCATTTGCATAAAAAAATGGAAAACCAACAAAATAGGTCCACCAGCCCATCCACATCCATATCTAATCCTACCTCTGACCCTTCCACCCAAAATCCACAAGCTAACCCCTCCATCTTTGACTTACCCATCCCTAACTTGCCCACACTGGAGCTACCTAATGCTAAGGTGCCACCTCAACAACATCAAGCCCCCTGCCTAATCCCTTCTCCATGATGGTTGAGCAGCTAGCTTAACTACAAGCTAATAAACAATAGTTGACTAGGATGTAGCAAACCTAGCCAACCAAGGGCAAAATCAGCCACCCCATCAATAGCCTGTCGTTCCTCTTAAGGATTTTTATGATTCTTCCAACTATGAGGACAGACCAGGGGTGGTATTCCAGAAGGGGACTTTGAAATCAAACCAGCCGTTCTAAACCTGATTAAGCACTTCCATGGCCTTCCTAGGGAAGACCCGTTCAGCCACCTTAAAGAGTTTACTCTCCTCACACAAACAACTCATTCCTGCAATGTGAGAGAAGATCTATGTTTGATGTAGTTATTTCCATTATCTCTCAAGGATAAGGCTGCTTATTGGTTTAGAACTATTGATAGACCCATTACAACATGGCCTCAGTTGGAAAGTGCTTTCCTAAAAGAATTCTACCCCATAAATCATACTAATTCCCTACAAAGATCTATTACAACCTTCCAACAAAAATCTGGCAAGACTCTACATGATGCTTGGGAATGGTTCCAAGATCTTTTAAGAAGTTGTCCGCACCATGAGGTTCCCTTATGGCAACTCATGTAGATCTTCTACCATGGATTACAAGATCAACTTCAGTGTTTCGTCAATGCCTCATGTGGCGGAAACTTCCTAAATGAAGATGCTGAAAGTGCCTATGAATTATTTGAAGAAATGAGTGAAAACTCATTTAATCATGTGTCCACTAACACCTTTGGCAGAACTACAAACTCGCAGTTTGGTGTTCATGAAATAGTCACTCAATCTATCCCATTACCCAAGATGATCTCCAAATGATTGTTCACTGACTAGACCAGATGCAAATAAATCAGAAGATGGAGGAAGGACCTATCACACCCACCAAGGTTCCATAGGCTCCACATCTAACCCTGCCTAACATCCTAAAGAGAGAAAATTTACATAATCAGAATACTACCCTTGTTAAGTATAATCAATATTCTGAGGCTTTTTATGGTCATCGGGGTCCTATACATATCCAAATCCTAGCCCCCACTGAAAATATCTCTGCCCTCTAAGAGCAATTTAGAAATTCTTCCAACTGGAGGAATTACCCGAACCACTCCTAGACCAATCCAGCTCCCTTCTAAAAGCAAAATCAATTTGGAGGATATGGGTCAATCAGACTTTTTATTAGCCTAGGCCATCTCAAGAAGACATCAATGCCCAGGTTATGAAACCCTGCAGGGAATGCAGAATCAAATGTCAGAAGTAACTCGTGTTACAAATCTAAATAATCAAATTGAGGTTACTCCAACTGAGGAACCTATCGGACTTTTACCATCCCAAACCTTACCCAACCCTGTCAATCAAAGGAACCAATATCAGGGCGGAAATCTAAATCAGAACCACACTAATCAGCCTCCCATTAACTATGTACCTCAACACCAACCCAGTTTCCATCAACAATAGGCCCCCTGGTCGAGCGTGTTTCGTGTGTTAGAAATCAGGGTTACAAGTAACCTATCGTCGTAGGTGCAAAACACGTCGATCAGATAAAATTTATATCGAGACTCCAAGGGAGTCTTGGGTCGAACACAGGGAGGCGACGTTTACTTTAATTGAAAATCGTGCTTTGATTTTATTTCTTTTGGTCATTTTTATCTTTTCTAATTTTTTTGGTATTTTTAACAAGCAAGAGATTCGGTCAATGAAAACTTTATCTACTTGCAAAAATAGAAGAGGGAGAGGGAGAGGGGGGGAGAGAGAGAGAGAAACAATCATCTATTTATTAAGAACTGTTTGTTACACTATGAAAGCAGGAAAAATCTACACTATGAAAGCATAAAAAGATAGAATGGGGTGAGAGAAATCCCCCTTAATGGTTGCTTGAAGGATGACTCACTCTGATGTCTCCTGGAGGAAGGTGGTGAGGAGCGGGACGAAGGAGGACAGAGCTGGAGGATGGAGGATGGGGCAGGACAGCGTTGCGGTGAGGATCTTCTTCCCGAAGGGTGGTGAGAGGACAGCCACGGGATGCTCCACAAATGGGGATGAGGGAAGGGAAAACTATTTGGTTTTACTCTAGAGGAGCATCCCGGGCTTGGGACAAGCTCTCTCTAGAGCCTTGGAGGTGGTGAGAGGAAGAAAGGAAGAGATGGATTGGAATGGTGGTGGGTAGGTCCTTTTATAGTGGAGGAGGAAGAACAAATTCGTATCTGGGTCATTAGTGACGGCCGTAAATGTCGCTATAGCCATCGCTGAAGATCCGAGCATTCAATACTACCACTGGCTTGCACATCGCGCACCGTGTTGCACGCGCGCACATGCTATGCACCTACGCCAGCTACGATCGCACCTGCTGTGGTCGCACCCGCTGCCGCTATTGCCCGCACGTACGTGCTGCGCACTACGCTGCTGCACGTGCCGCGGTGCTTGGGTGCACCCGTGCCTCCGTGTGCGTGCATGCCCATGCTACTGTGCGTGCGGGACGGTGCGTGTGTGTGCGTAGGCATCTTGGGTTGCGCCACGTGGTGCAACCTGGGCCATCCGTCTTCGTTCCTTCGCAGAGGGTGCCACCATGCTCGGATCGAATTGATTTCACGTTGCTGGATTGCGATCGTTGCTCCGGATCCATCCGTACGGTCGGACTTTTCATCCGAAACTTGTAAGGATGTCGCATTTCCCCTGGCCATTGATCTTCCTCGGGCTTTATATGATGCTACGGGACTCCATTTTGGATGATTTCAGAGGCGTTAGACTCTGATCATCATCCTGATAAGATCCGTACGATCTGATCGTCCATCTGAGGCTCTGAAATAAATCTCCTTCCTTCATGTCCATAAGAAGGACCTAATTAACTTAAAATATATGCAATTATTCTAAATGCAGAATGATGCATGCTATGCAATATTTATAACATGAAATGCAAATCTAAGCCTAGGAACATGTTTGAATAGGCATTTTAACCTAAATGGATGTGTCTATATCATACCCCCATGCCTATCTTTTTCTAGTCCCTAGAAAAATTAAACTATATGCTATGTATAAAAGAAAAATTAGGATTAGATCGCTTAAGCCTAAGTCGTTTATTAAGAATAGAAAATTTCAACTAAGGTCCTAAACTACGAAAACTCAACACTACCCGGGGGCCTGTCAAAATGCAGACTGCCCAAGTCCTCTCCTTATTTGAAAAGGGAAGATACATTTTTTTATTATTTTTCTTCTTTTCTAATTTTTTTATACTTTTGGAGTTTGAGAGCTCTAGGATAACTTTTTACAGCTACTCGACCTGCCCAAGACTCGAAAAGGACTCTAAGTAGTACTAAGCATCTTTGTGACAAAGTGATAGACTCACAAAATGGCCGTTAAGATGGACTTTGGGTTTTACGACCCTAGGTGACCTTGCCTAAAGGTTTATCTTTATGATCGGTAGCTTTCTCCCTACTTCTTTTATTTATGGGGTTAACACAAGAGCGAACCCAATGTATATCTCCCTGGTTTATTCTACTTCCCCGCTTCTTCCCTAAGTGTTTTGGGAATTATTGTGCATTTTTTTTTTGTGAGATAGGTTCTAGACAACCGGTCGATGAGTGTTACCACCGACAACTTGCCAACCATACTCGTGTAGTGAAGTGTGGTTTTATTTATTTTTTTATTTTCTCCTTTTTCTCTTTTTTTATTTTCTCTCTTGTCTTTTTGAGTGTTTCTTTTTTTTTTTGCTAAGTAGGTAGCTTCCCTGATCTAAGATTTACGTAAAGACAGTACAATGAAAATAGTCTTGTGGCTGGGCTCTAGACAACCTGCCAATGAGCTATTACCACCGACAACTTACTAGCCATACCACCCTAGATAGTTCATTAGCTACCCAATTTCCAAAGAAACTGTTGAAAAGTGAGTCAGTGCAAAAAAAAAGTGCGTAGATGCTTAGGCTTAAAGTCCCCCCAAATCAGAGGGTAGGTTGATATAAGTCTCATACTTATCATCCCAATTTATTTACCAACTTAAAATGAATTTTAATTAGCTAGGACCCGAGATTAAGTCCACATTTGAGTGGACACCGGGCTAATTAAGCCCGAAGACCTGAAGAGTCTAAGTGTTTAGGTCCTCTCGTATCATTTCCTAAAGTTAATAACTTCCAAATGCCTAAGTTCTCTTTTCCTAATTTCTTTCAAATTTTCAATTTTTTTTAATTTTATAAGAAACTAAAAGAAATTCTACGGAGTTAACATAATGATTTCAGGAATCGATTATCCACCCCCATGCCAAAATGATGCAATGTTCTCATTGTAAAAATAAAGGCATGAAAAGGGCAGAGTAAATAGAATATTACCTGAGTGTCGTGAAAATCCGATCAGCTCCGCAGAGAGAAGAGTGTATACACACGCGCTAAGTTTAATGCCTTCAGCTAGGCCTAACATACATACAAAGAAGAAATTGAGAATTCACAAGTGTTGGTCAGAAGCAAAATAAAAATATTGATCCTGAAACCCACCAATAGAATATGTCCATAGACGTGGACCAGATTATGGTGCAGACCCATGCCCTAGGGTCGAGTGGTTCTCAGGTTCTGGATGAAAATCACCCAGAACCGAAGGTTGTTGTGTTTATGGGGCCGGGCTTGTTGTTTAGTGGTGTGTAACTCAAGAACAAAGTGTCAGACAACGGGTAAAGATGGTTCAATAGGTGCGGATGTCCATTTAACATCTAGCTCAGAAAAATAATCTGTTATTTCGAGCTTGGGTTACACGTGAAAGATATCGTAAGGGTCCTGGTAGAAAGTAGGTGGTTTTAGGTCACTAGGTACCCTTAGATCCAAAATCAAACTTCCCTTAGAATTAGCCTTCCAAATTTTTATTTCAACAATTCAATCCTCCAACATCAAGGGCTCAGGCTTCGGGACCTCTAGCATATCATTCACCCCATATGATTCTCCCAAGTCCAGAAATAGTGGCTGAATCAAGATTGACTTAGGCACAAAGATCTTAGAAGTCAGCTCTTCGGGGTGTAGATGAGGACTGGGGTCATTGATTGAATCATCAAGATTCGGATCTTCTTCCCGAAGGGTGGTGAGAGGACAGCCATTGGATGCTACAAGAATGGGGATGAGGGAAGGGAAAACTATTTGGTTTAACTCTAGAGGATCCATCCATAAGGTCGAATTTTTCATCCAAAACCCATAAGGATGTTGCATTGCCACTTGGCCGTTGATCTTCCTTGGGCATTATATGATGCTACGAGACTCCGATCTGGACGATTTCAAAGGTGTTAGACTCTGATCGTTGTCCTGATCAGATCCGTATAGTCTGATCGTCCATCTGAGGCCCTGAAATAAATCTCCTTCCTTCCTATCCATAAAAAGGATCTAATTAACCTAAAATATATGCAACTATTCTAAATTCAGAATGATGCATGCTATGTAATATTTATAACATGAAATGCAAATCTAAGCCTAGGAACATACATGAATAGGCATTTTAACCTAAATGGATGTGTCTATATCACCCCCCAACCTTCTCCCAAGAATAACCAAACTGCGAATGCAGTTACACTGGGGAGTGGGAAAATAACAATTGATCCTAGGCCTTCACAACTACTTGATGAAACCCGCATTATTCCTATGCAAGTTGACTCTCACCCCCCCACTCAGAAAGAAGAAAACACACACAAATCACAAGATTCAAATCCTATTCCTTGCCCTCAAGCATTGCAATCCAATCCTCCTAACAAAAAGAAATATGAGCCCTCTCACCAAGATCTCATGGACTTATTCGGGCAAGTCAAGATAAATATCCCTCTCTTAGATGCAATAAAGTACATCCCTGCTAATGCTAAATTTTTGAAAGAAATGTGTACTCTAAAGCGATAGGCCAAGAATCTAAGATGGGTGGTCCTTTCTGAGATAGTAAGCTCGATTGTACAGAGCAAGCTAACTCTTAAGAAAAAGGACCCAGGTGTACCACTCATTTCGGTTGTCATAAAAGACACCACTTTTGATTGTGCCCTTCTTGACTTAGGTGCCTCAATAAATCTCATCCCCACAGTCTTATTCGAGGAATTTCAATTCAGTGAATTAAAACCTATTAAGGTTCAATTACAATTGGCAGACCGATCTACCATTAAACCTTAGGGAATTATTGAGGATATTATTGTCAAGGTCCAAAATTATTTATTTCCGGTTGATTTTCTGGTCCTTGACATAGAGGTACCTGAGACACTCATGAATGCCCCTATTATCCTTGGAAGACCTTTTCTGGCTATCGCAAAAGCTAATATCAATTGTCATTCCGAAAAAATGGTTATCACTTGCGGTGACTAGACTATCTCTTTAAATATTTTCAAAGCTTCCAAGAGGTCCCTTGATCATGATTTTTTTGAGGACTCTGATGATGAAATGGAAACAGTAATTGAGGAATCTATGATGATCCATTCATGCTCTGCTTTGACCACCATTGAACTAGATTTTATTGATTCAGATTTTGATTATGATAATGGGGACAAAGACATTTCAGATCAATTAGGGTTTGACCTTTACTCTTCAAATCTTCCTGATTTCTCACTAACAACATCCACAGTAACTTCACCCACCCTTCATCCCACTGACTTCTCCCTCACTCCCTATCCCTTGGGCCTACCACTCGACCTGCCTTAGTATGGCTTTCATCATGAACTCAAACGATAGCCAGAATCAGGTCATTCTTCCATTTCTTCATCTTATTTTGATCCCCAAATTTCTACTATTCATCTTTTAGGGGATCCTAAGGAAGACATCTTTCAAGCGGCCAATCAAGTGTCCAATTATTTACATGATCATCCATCTTCCTTGCATTGCTTCACACCCAGCTAAATGGCATAAAAGATAGCATTGGATGAGAGGTAACCTATCATTTTTCCTGCTTTCCTTTTCTCTTTCTTTTTCTAGGTTTTGTCCATCCTGAACTTGACTGCTTTTCACTAAGGTGATCCCTTTTTTCCCTCCTAATGAATGAGGACATTGCATATCATAAGTATGGGGGAGGTGTTTTTAAATTTTAACGATCGATTCAGGATTTTCAATACCTAAAAATATTCAATTTCATTTTGCATGTATTTTCATAATAGAAAAATCATAAAACTTTTTAAGGAAAATTTTGAAAATCAGGACTAAGGTTGAAATTTTCATTTTAAGGTACAATGGGATTTAATCTTTAGCCCGTGAAGCCACTCGAATATGAAGAAACCTCAAGTGGACAAGAGGAGGAAGACATAGCACTCCTATCCAAAAAATTCAGAAAGTTTCTTAAGGACAAGAAGAACTGGAGGAAGAAGAAAGAAGGAAGAAACAATGATGCGGTCATCTATTACAACTGCAAGAGAAAGGGACACATCGAGAAGGATTGTCCTCTTCTCAGAAGGAATCTGAAAAGAAGAAGAAGCACTTCAGTAAAGATGGAAAGAAGAAAGCCTTTACTGCAACTTGGGATGAGTCAGACTCAAGTTCAAAAGAGGAAGAAACATCAGGAGAAGAAGCTTTTCTCAGTTTGATGGCGCTAGAAGATGACGTAACCTCCTTTACTCAAGATGAACTATTAGAAGCATTCTTTGAATTGCATGATATAGCTGCATCATTAAAATTAGAAAACAAAAACCTAGTAAAGATACTAAAGAGAAAGCACAAAAAGAAGCACTTGACAATCAAAACAACTGTTGAAATTACAACACTAAAATCTCAAATAAACCACTTAAAAATAGACATAGATGAATTGAAAGAAAACTCTGCTGTTCTACTAAATAACTTGACTAAATTCACAAACGGAAGTAGAAATCTGCACAAATTATTAGGAACACAAACCCAAAGCACCACAAAGTTTGGGTTAGGCTATATACCAAAGAATAGCCATGAAGCATCTAGTTCCAGTCAAAACAAAGAGAAAGGTAGCTTGCCAAAATAGGCAATGAAAACTGACCACCGTGGACCCAAGCAAAAATGGGTACTAAAAAGCATTTTGCAATCTTATTTTGTAGGCTCAGTAGATTATAAGAAGTGGACTTTCCAACAAATCAATGGAACATTGAAGCCACTATACCAAACGAAGCCTCACAATTGCAAATCAATGATAGGAAAGAGAAGAAAGAAGATGGATTATGCACAGTGGCTGTTCCAAGCACATGTCCGGCGAGGAAGACCTATTCCTATAACTCAACCTTTAGGAAGGTGGTACGGTCACGCTTGGGAACAACCACAAGGGCCGTATTATTGGTACTGGCCAAATTGGTAATTCTTCTACCTCTATTGAAAACGTGCACTTAGTTAAAGGTTTAAAACACAATCTATTAAGTGTAAGCCAAATATGTGCTAAGGGGAACAGAATTACGTTTACATCAAAATGTTTTAAAATTCGTGATGGAGAAACAAATCAAGTTATTCTTAAAGGAAATAGACACAAAGATATTTACACCATAAGCTTCGACAAATACGACAGTCTTGAATGTCTAGTCGTATCTGATGAAGAAGCAACTCTTTGGCATAAAAGATTAGGTCATGTTCACATGGGAAACATTAGTAAACTTGTGAAACATGAACTTGTCAAAGGTCTGGCAAGGATCGACTTCAAGAAAAGTAAAGTCTACGATTCTTGTCAAGTCGGCAAACAAACCAAAACCCTTTTAAACCAAAAAGGATGGTTAGCACTTCTCAACCCCTGGAGCTACTTCAATTAGACTTATTCGAGCCAACCAAATCTGAAAGCCTAAGCTAGTGTAGATATTGTTTAGTCATAATTGACGACTTCTCTAGATTTACCTGGGTATCTTTCTTAAAGAGCAAGGACTTAACCTTATATGCCTTTAGTAAACTAGTTAGAAGATTACATAATGAAAAAGGATCAGAAGTAATTAGAATCAGAAGTGATCATGGTGGAGAATTTGAAAATGAATCTTTCTCGAATTTTTGTGATCAATATGGAATTAAACATAAGTTTGGCTTCCCTAGAGCTGCACCAGAATGGTGTAGTTGAGAGGAAAAATAGGACCTTACAAGAGTGTGCCTGCACAATGCTGTGCGAGTCAAAGCTGCCTCGATATTTTTGGGTTGAGGCTGTAAACATTGCTTGTTATATCCAAAATAGAACCTTGATCAGACCAATTCTAAAGAAGACACCCTTTGAACTCTATCATGGAAAAACACCTAGAATTTCCTACTTCAAGATTTTTAGATGTCGATGTTTTATACTTAAACTAAAGATAATCTTGATAAGTTTGATGCAAAAAGCTCAGAAGGGATTTTCCTAGGTTATTCAACCAGAAGTAAGGCCTATAGGGTCTTTCATAAGAAGAATTATGTTGTTGAAGAAACCATGCATGTATCATTTGATGAAACATTAGTTCAACCTAAATCTTCCACGATTGATGATGGTGATACAATAGATGATCCTTCAAACATTCTAGAAGATATTATTTCTAATGAACTACCCAAAGATATCTCTTTTGTAAAAGATCATCCTAAAGAACTATTAATAGAAGAATTATCAAAAGGAGTTCAAATTAGATCTTCCCTTAACACATTAGCATTTACAGCTTTTGTATCTCAATTAGAACCTAAAAACATTAAGGACGCCTTCTTGGATAATTATTGGATTTTTGCTATGGAAGATAAGCTAAATCAATTCAAGGAAAATCAAGTATGGGAACTTGTTCCAAAACCTGAGCAACAAACTATTATTGGAACCAAGTGGATTTTTAGGAACAAACTTGATGAATTAGGACATGTAGTTAGAAATAAAGCTAGACTTATGGCTCAAGGATATAATCAAGAGGAAGGAATAGATTTTGATGAAACATATGCACCTGTTGCCCGACTTGAATCTATTAGAATGTTGCTAGCTTTTACAGCCCATATGGAATTCAAGCTTTTCCAAATGAATGTCAAAAGTGCCTTTTTAAATGGATTCATTAAGGAGGAAGTCTTTGTTAAACAACCTTCAGGATTTGAAGATCCAAATCATCCAAAACATGTATACAAATTAAACAAAGCATTATATGGATTAAAACAAGCTCCACGAGCCTGGTATGAAAGATTAAAAACATACTTAATTGACAATGAGTTTAAAATTGGTCAAATCGATCCCACTTTACTTACAAAAAGAAAACAAAATGACCTCCTAATAATTCAAATATATGTAGATGATATTATTTTCGGTGCTACTAATGATCTACTTTGTCGAAAATTTGCAAAGGTTATATAGAATCAATTTGAGATGAGTATGATGGGAGAACTTAAGTTCTTCCTAGGTCTTTAGATTGATCAACTATCCTCTAGAATCTTCATAACTCAAACAAAATACTCAACAGAGATATTGAAGAAATTCTCAATGGACAAAGTCAAAGGTAAAGAAACACCGATGGCAGCTTCTACCCAATTAAAAATTAATGACACAAGTAAGTTAGTAGATCAAAAAATTTATAGGAGCATGATAGGATCTCTATTAGACTTAACTGCAAGTAGACCTGGCATTCTATTTTGCACTTGTTTATGTGCTCGTTTTCAAGTAAACCCAAAGGAATCACATCTAAATGCTGTTAAAAGAATCCTTAGATATCTAAACAACACACAAGACTTGGGACTCTTCTATCCGAAGATAGACACATTGGAATTATATTCCCTTTGTGATGCTGACTATGCAGGTAGCTTCACAGACCGAAAGAGTACTAGTGGAACCTGTCAATTTCTCAGAAATTCCCTAGTCTCTTGGTTCTCTAAAAAACAAAACACTGTATCTCTATCCACAATTGAAGCAGAAGATGTAGCAGCATCCTTAGCATGTTCACAATTATTGTGGATGAAATAGACTTTAAAAGACTTTGGATTAACTTTTAAAAATAACAAAATCTTGTGTGACAACACTAGTGCCATCAACTTATCCAAGAATCTGGTACAACACTCTAGGACTAAACATGTTGATATTAGACAACACTTTCTTAGAGATTATGTCTTAAAAGGGGATATCAACTTAGAATTTATTAACACAGAAAAATAGCTAGCCGATATATTCACAAAACCTTTATCAAAAGATAGGTTTAATCAAATTTGCCATTCACTAGGTTTATCTAGATTAAAAGAGCTTAACTAAGTAGCCTAAGAAAACACTTGTTTTTCTTGTTTTGACCGATCAATTTTAAATTTGATCAACCAACCTTTGATCGATCAAAACTATTATTTGATCGACCAAAACTTGAATTTTCCTGGCGCAAATTTTCCCTCCACTGTTTTCTCTTTTTGATCGATCAACTAAAATTTTTGATCGACCAATCTATTTAGGTGGGAATTTTCCCTCCAAACTTTCAAACTATGATCGACCAAATAATTCTTTTGATTGATCACTTCTTATTTTGATCGACCAAAATCTAAGTTTGATCGACCAAAACTGGGTGGATTCTCTTTTGCGATTGTGATCTTTTTACCTCATTTTCCATTCACAATCATCGTTTACCGCACCTAATTTACATGATTAGTTGACTTAAGGGTTCTTATCTATTTTGCTAATCACGTTCTCTTTAAAAACTCCTCATTTTTACTTCTAAACCTATTTTTTTACCCATCATATATGGTCCCCACATCTTCCAAACGTTACCCTACAACATCCGTCCTCCTCTGATTGACGAACTCACCGTTGCAGCCGACTTCCTCGCGCATGGCCTCCTTTGTGCGTAGGTCCCTCATGCACTGGACCTCGCAAGTGCGTGCCCGATCGTCACCTCCTCGCACCTCTGTGCTCATAGGATTTCGACCTCCTCGCACGCCCTCTATCCGGCCTCCATTTTGAACGACCAACTTTGGTTCGATCTCGATACATTCTAAACCTTGAATACATCCATCCCTTTGGATTTTTCTTGTGTTTAAAATGTGATTTGACTTACTCTCACTTGTTTGATCTTATTTTCATATTTTTTTTGCAAAATCATGTAGCATACGTGAGTTTATCATCTGGTCAAACATCTTTTTTTTCCGGTCTGAGGTCTTTTGGTCGACCAAACCCTTTGGTTGATCGACCAATCGGCTGGTTCTTTTTTGTTCGACCAACTGACATTTTTGATCGACCAACCATGTTTTTCTCAGCACCTCATGATGGCACCCAAACGTGCTCGAGGCTCTTCTAGTCATCGTGATGATACTTTCGATCGCTTTTTTATTACCGAGGTTGCTCGTGATCGATTATCTTTGTTTCCTAAGTTCTCTCCACACGTCGGATGACCCGTTGACTTCACCTATTTCGAGTTTATCTTCCCTAGGATCCACGAAAAATTTGCATACCATCATATTTTGCATTTATTTGAGCGGAACTTTTATGTGAGTTCCAAGCATAGCTGCATTCCCAGTGTTATCCCATGGTCTGTCACCTATTTTATGCCAATCACAAAGATATAGGTGAAGGCTCCAACATCGAGTTAACCTCAAATGTCTACGGGATAGAGATTTTGGTCAATGCAGACGTTTTGACGGAGATTATTGGCTGTCCTTCTGTTGGACCTACTTTTCTTGAGTTACATCAGCAGACTCAGTCCGATACTATCAGGGAGACCCTGCTCACTCCCTCTCATTTTGACTTGGGTCATCCTGCCAAGTCACCCTTTTTCAGATGCTTTCCTCGCTTTCTGAATCATGTTTTCTTGTGGAACTTTATGTCCAAGTCCACATCTTTTGAAAACTACCCTGGTATAATGCTGATCACCCTTTATGCCTTTATGAAGAACAAATGGTTCAATTGGAACCATTTGATTCTTTATCTTTTGAGTAAACCACCTAGTAGCTCCTTCCAGTTTGAGACACTTTTATCCCATATCTTTCTTCATTTTAGTGTACCCATGGACATCAATCATAAACAGTTTATCACTTGTGTTTCCATTTTTGATAAACTCACTTTTGTGAAGATGGAGCAAGCACAGGGAGCTTGGGATGAGGGTGCACCACAAGAACAGCAGCAGCTGCAGGAGCTGACCACAGTACCTTCTCCGTTCCCACCTTATGAGCACTTCATTGCGACATGTCCACCTCCAGTGAGACCTTCACCTTCTTTCTACGATCAGGACTAGAGCCTCATGGATAGATAGATTTTAGGCAGGGACTTTGTCACTATTTAGGATGTGACCAGTGGTATTTCTTTGATGATGCATAGGCAGAGAGAGACAGACATTATTATGATCAGGCACGGGCATCAGGTATCAGATTACCTGAATGCTCAGAGTCAGTTTTTCGACAGACTTGGAGAGTCTGTTCATCGCATTTAGCAGCAGCTTCACCAACCTCCTTGACCTCGTCGTTGGACTACCATGCCTTCTGCAGCACGTCCTCCTCCTCTTACTTCATCAGCTT
Source organism: Thalassia testudinum (assembly GCA_037157565.1). Lineage (NCBI taxonomy): Eukaryota > Viridiplantae > Streptophyta > Magnoliopsida > Alismatales > Hydrocharitaceae > Thalassia > Thalassia testudinum. The sequence continues at coordinate 47,871,359 of JAZHRO010000078.1, forward strand.
CACCAGCAACACCACCAGCTGACTAGTAGATTACTCCTCCTTGCAGGACATCCAAGCATTCGACACCACGATCGTTAGCTCAACGACACCTTTGCCTTGGTCAGCCTACATCTTCTGAGAGATCTGACTCACTGGATCTCTAGCTAGATACCGATCTTCAGAGCACCATGGACGCATTTATGGCAATGTTAGATGATTAGTTGTTATATTTGCTTTCATTTTTTTATGGCATGTATTAGTTTATTCTAAACTCAGTTCTATGTTATCTTTTCTAAGCATTTTATTATGAAGATTGCATGAATATTATCTCCTTCAGTTATATTAATAGCTCTCTCAATGCAAGTTATTATATTGATGCTTATATTACTTGTTTAAGGGGGAGCTAATTGTGAAATAACCAGCAGCACGTTTACTTTTTGCTGAAACAAAAAGGGGAAATATTATGCAAAGTTATTTTCAAATTCATAATTACAATTTTATTGTCATCAAAAAGAGGGAGAATGTAAGCTCCTTTGTTTTGATACACCAAAATTATGTTTATTGTTAAGACTGACATTTCAGGACTATCTTAGATTGAAGCCTTTGTTCAAGACACAAGTTCCGATAGTTGCTGATGTGTGCCTTTTTCATTTATTTGAGTTTAGGACTTTATTGTAAGGAACCTCAAATAAAACTCAAAAATGATTTTTTTTTCGCGTATCTTTTCAAAACCAAATTTTAGGGTTATTGATCGACCAACCTACTTATTTGACCGATCAAATCAGTCCATTTTAGGAAGTTGAGAAAAATCCTCTTGATCGAACAACCAAGTTAATTGATCGACTAACAAGTGATCGACCAACATTCTTAATTGATCAACCAAAGTACTTTTTGATTGACCAATTAACCTTAATCGATCGACCAATTTTGTTTCCTATTCAAGCAAAACTTTTTGTATAAATAGAGGTTGTACTCAACCCTTTCATCAACGACTTTCAAAGAGAAAAACCACCTCTCATAGTTAAACTTCTTGCGCTTATTTCCAAAGCTCATTGCACCCTATTCTTCTCATTCTTTAAAAAGTATGATGCCTCAAACCTCTGCAAAAAATTGATTTGATTATTTATTGAGGTTCCATAGAAGTTATTCTTGTTTTATTATATTGTTGTTTTGATTTACGGATCCCAAGCCTATTTGGAAGATCCATGGTTGTTGTTTTTGCTTCTCTTCAGGCTAAAAGAGAAGGGTTTGTAAGAGGTTATGCCGCCCTCATTCAAATGGTGTGAATAGTGGTTTGACTAGCTTGTACTGGTCGGGAAAATCCTAAGTTGCGAGGCTTAGGCAGTGGTTTTTACCTGGATTGGGTTTCCACTATAAATCAGGTGTACTCTGTGCATGAATCTCTGTTGTTTTATTTTTTAATCTGATTAATATTTTCAAAGCAATACTATTCACCTCTCCCCTCTATTATTTAGTTGCGATCCACAGGATATTCTCCAACCCTCAGATCCCACTTCCATCCAGCTTCTGGAAGTACTATTTGACTAGGATTAGCTACTACCATCAACTAAGTAAGCCTAATCAACTTAAGAAGTTCTCAACCAGCTCAAGTCAGCTCAACTCCAGCTCCTGAAGACTCAACTTAGCTAAACTTAGTTGAGCTGAGCAACTTGATCTAAGCTAGCTACCTCAGCTAGCTGGGTAGTCTTCCAGGGGACCAACTCCAGCTCACCTAAGCTCCATACTAGAAAAAGCCAACTTAGATTAGCTTAGCTTAGCTATTAGCAAATAACTAGTTAGCTAAGCTAGCTTTTTACTTCTCAGGCACCTCAACTTCAGCTACTATCAACTCTTGGGAGATCATGCAGCTCTAACTTCAACTCCTCATTCAAATCCTAACTACTCTTCCACTACTCTACTAGCTAAGTTGCTTAGCTTAGCTTAACCTAGCTCCACTTCATGGCCTACTACCCTACTACCTAAGTGCCACCAAAAAGACCACCTACTCATACTTCATTTTGGTGCCAACTATCCCTTCCATCACCACACTACATCTACTATCAAAATCGATCTCCACCCTCCATTTTTTCCCTCCAAAATCAACACCTTCTAGAAGGTATTTTTGGAGGGAAAACCAAGGCACCTCTTCATTTCCCTGCCATTTTCCCCTCCAAAAACCACCATAACCACCCGCCTTCCCATCCTATAAATACCCTACCCTACCACCACATAATTCCCATCCTTAGTTTTTATTCTACCTACACCACCTACACCTATGACTAAAGAGTAGAAGAGAAGGAAGATCAAGGGGACAACCTACTCGTCCCCTCGATGCCTTCCTCTCTCTTCCTCTCCCTTGTGCCACAGTAAGGGGGAGGAATTCTTCACATAAGAGGGATGACCAGGCAAGAGGAGGAGCAAGGTGGTTGACGCCCACCTTGGAGGATAGCTTGGAGGAGGGATACTTTAAGAAGAAGTCGAGGAGAAACCTTTTCATGTGTGGGAGCAACCTCACTTGAAGTAAAGGCTATCCAAGACTTCAACCATAGGATCTCTTCTTCTTCTTTATCTTTCCAATTTCTTGTATTAGCTAGTGTTTTCATACTTCAATGTAACAAGCATTCCTCTACCTGTCATACATTTTCCTAGCAATACAATATTTCAATTTCTTGTTTTCTAGCTGGTGTGTTTTTCTTGCTTCTAATAGTTGTAAAGCACACTCTTCTCTTCCAATTACCCTAGGCACACTTGCCTAGGAAGAGAGGATTTCATTCCTATCACTTAGGAGTAGTTGATAGGCGTTACTTTAGTTAATCTTTGCTTTCAAGTACCCAATTGTTTTGAAAACCCTAAAAACAAAAGAAATGAAAAATACAAAATTACATGTGTTGATTTAAGAGGCGAGAGAGAGAATCATCTTGTTGACTAACAATTTGACCTCCTTGGACGACCCTAGATACTCCACTATCTAGGAATTTTAAATTTAAGAGTTTATCGATTTTATGCATCTCAAAGACAAAAACCCACATTTACAAAATCACATAAAATCTGCATCATTAGCAGGCCTTCAGCAACATTTGATGCAGAGCTTTAGTGATAATTGTAAATATTGCTATTGACCCATGCACTTATTTTACCTCCTCTCTTACACTATAAAAGGATCGCCACACCTCCCATTCTTCTTCATCTATTCCTCTTCCCCCCATACCTCTTCCAAAGCTCTAAGAAACTGGTCCTAAGCCTGGGATGCTCCTTAGAATAGAAAAGTAAAATATTTTCCCGCTTCTCACCCCCCTTGTGGAGCATCTCATGGCCATCCTCTCAACCTGATCTGGAAGTAGATCCTCGTCGCGGTGCCGTCTTGCCCTGTCCTCCTTCCTCCGATGCCATTCTCCATCCTCCAACTCCTCACCACCTTCATCCAGGCACTGTCAAAGCAAGTCATCCTCCAAGTAGCCGTCGAGGGGGATTCTTCTCACCTCTCTCTATCTTTATCGCTTTTGTAGTATAGTTTTCCACTTTTCTATCTATAGCAAACTCTTTTAGATATATAATGATATTCTCTCTTTCTCCCTCTCTCTCTCTCTCTTATTCTACTAGAGTAGATTAGAATAGATAACAATTATTTCACTTGATATTCTATCTTATAAAAATATCAAAAAAATTGCAAAAGATAAAAACAACAAAAATAAATAAAAGGAAATGTAGATTTTCAAAACCAAACATTTGCCTCCCCGTATTCGACTTGGGACTCACCTTGAGTTTCGGTAAATTTTATCTGGTAGCAGATTTTTATGCACTACAACGACTAGTTTTCAACTCAAAACTTTTCGCGTACGAAATCTCGCTCACCATTTTGGCGCCGCTGCCGTGGAGGCAATGCTCTTTGGTTTTTCTTGCGTTTTTCGCCTTACGTAACTTTTATCTCACTTTTTCTCTGATCTTGCTGTGATTGCAAGTACTCTTCTGATGCAGACCAGAGTGGTTAGATTGGAGAAAAGTGCTAATGAAGGTTTTGTAATATTATCCCCACCACCCACCCATTAGATTTTCATTCCACCACCTAATAACTCAAACTCAAATCAGCATTGGTGCTTTCATAAATCCTAGGATAGATCTAACTGTTTGATTATCATTTCACCTCACCTCACCCACCTGCATAAATTAAAAAAAGAAAAAAGTCTTCTCTTCTTGTGGGATTAAATTAAAAAAGACACACTTAACACTCACAAATTCTCATCTTAAGGCGCACAATCACTTTGATTCTACCACTTAACCAAGATTTGACCTATGGTCCTGGTACACTTCAACTCAATACATATAAGTGAAGTAGAAATCTGACTAAGTTAAACATTGGTTGCCTTAATCTGTGGTGCAAATAGGCCAATTGATTGAGTTGTTTGGGTCACACCACTTAAGATAAAGGTGATTCATCAGTAGCTTGTCCCATAGGGTTGATTTTTAGGGCTGAACTAGGCACTCCACATTATTTCCTTTCTTTTTTAAAGGAATATATCTATACCAGTGCTTGCAAAACTTGGAGTGTCCTATTGAAGCTTTATTGAATATACCTAAAGATTAAACCCTAAAAGCTACTAAGTAAGATTTGAACTTTAAAATCAACCTCATCTTTAATAATCTTGCTTGAAAATCTTGGTTGTGCACGCACACACATATTAACTAATCTTTAAGGGCACAAGCCATCTAAAGGGCCCATCACATTCCAAGAGAAAAATCATCCCAGACCTTAATTAAAATTAAGTAGACGTTGGCCCTTGGATTCATAGAGTCTGTTTTAGGGTATTCTCTTTAACGCATTTTGAATTAGTGACTTCTGCTTGCTTCAAAAGGTGTTAAGTTGGGGGGCTTGATTGTCAAATGACTTAAGTAAGTAGGGATTTGGCATAATTAGTGGCCCTCGAGACACGCTTCCTGTACTTCGTCAGCCCAACTTTACCACCTTCGGGAGTAAGGAAACATCAAATTCATTATGTGGTCAGAGTTCATTTCTGAAGCATAGGCCCTTAAGCTACCCAATTTAAGGACATGTTTGGTTTGATTGTACTGCAGGGCACCTTTCTCTCTCCTACTTCACCATGTATCCTTCCACACCACACTCACATTTCCAATCCTACTCTCCTACCACCACTTATCCCCAAGATGATTACTATCCCGACCCAACTTATGACTACCCATCCACTAATCGGGATAACTTTGATTGGGGATATGATCTTGTACCTCAATGTCCAAGACCTAACCTTGGACATCATGATTATGATTATTATCCTTCCCTGAGCTACACCGAGTATAGATCTTTACTACCCTTTGATGAACAACCCAACATGATCTATAATGAAGAAGGATATGATGATTACACCTACCCTCCCTTGGATTATGCTGAACATAGGTCACCACCCTTCTATGAACAACCCGAAATGACCTATTATTAGGGAAGGCCTCAAGAACCTCAATTCCTTGACTCCCCTAGATTGAACCCGAAATTAACTCAAGTTCTAAAAAGAAAAGAAATCTATGTGAGTTTTGCTTTTATAAATATTTTTGTCAAGGGGATTTCGCGACTGTACTATGATTTCTACAATCCCAACAAATGGTGTCGTTGCCGGGGAGGCAACACACGAGTTTAGATTTGGGTTTTCTTAACTTTTGTTTGATTTGATTGTAGGGTATCAAGACGAGGATCCGCGACCGCATCAACCCATGGTGAAGACCACCGGTATTTTCATCATCCTCTAGTTTGTTGCTTTCTTAGGTTAGAAAATATATATATAAAAAAAAATTTCTTTCTTTGGTGTGTGTCTTAACTTGGAAACTATTTAAACACACCAAAGTCAGATTTGGAAATCCGGCCAAAAATTGTTAACGATTTTAAAAAGTTTATTGCTGTCAAATTAGGCATCCAAAAATCTTGGGATTCAGTCTAATATTAGGGTTTCAAATTAGCTTTCCAATGCCACCTTTATTTGGACAAATTCGCACTGTGCGAATTTTAAAAATTCATACAGTGGAAGGGGGTCAGAACAATCTTCACTCTGATTTTATATAACTTTTAACATTAAGTCTGACCTCCACATAAATCAGATCTATTTGAAATTTATGGGGTTGGAAAGCCATTGAAACCTAGTCTTTTCTATAAATTTTCAAGAATTTTTGGATTTTTTTTTATACTGTTTCAAACTACACTTCACGCAGGGCATCCATTTGGTCTATTTGACCCCATAGAACATAAAAATTCATGAAAAATTGCATGAAATAGTAAAAATCTTAAAAAAATATTCCCTGAAAAAATTATTGAAAAAGGAAGATCTCTACCAAATTTCATCTTATTTTGATTTATTTACTGATTTGGGGAGTGATTTCAAGTCAAACTAAGGTCTGACTGCAGATTTTTAGAAGCACAAACTCTAAGTGTTTCACATTAGGGTTTAAATTTAGAAACCCAAAACAAATCCGTCTGAGCTTGATTTGTGTGTGATTGCATGTGAGGGGATTTGCTTTGATTGGTTGTCTACCCCCTCACCCACTTAAATTGAATTTAATTTACATTTCAGCCTATGCAACCAATTAGGTCTATTTCACTTAGTGGTGGTGCATTAGGACCATTGTTTTCCTTGATTGGGTTGCACCACTTCTATGGTGTTGGACTTGAAAGCATCATATAGACCTATTTGATATTAAGGTTCCACACTAAGGTAGAGCACATTTGCATACCATACTGAAAGGAAATTCATATAACAATTGGGACTTGCAAAAACTATTGTGTGCTCCACCACAACTTTGTTTGAATTGACTTAAAAATGGAAACCCTAAAAGAAAAAAAATTAATACAAGCAGTTAAACCATAAAAGCCACTACACTAATTAAAGATTGTATTGCAAACCCTTTGTCTATGTACTTCACACTCCAAATCTAATTTTAAGGGCAACACCCCCAATCGCCCAATCACATTCCAAGAGCACTCTAAGCCCAAGCCTAAAACTAAGTAGATGTGCCCTAGGCAGGACTAAATTACTTGGTAGCTGAAATTTAATTGGGTAAAAATCAGGGCCTTGTCTATTTGGATCAACTAGTGACAAGAAAGGTCGGTGCGATAACCGTGTTAACCTCTAGTGGTGTCTCACCGTGCGGGGTGTCCTAGGGTATCCCACCATTCTGGCCAACCAAGTAATTCAAGGGTTGGTTTAACCCAGTTCCATCTCAGGATACCAGGTTTAGATCCAATTAGGGTATACAATTTAAGGCTAGCTTGCCTGCTTGATTTGGGGCCTCTCATGTTTATTCCTAAGCCTCTGCCTTAATTCCACCAGCCCCTTGTAGCTGGTTGTGTCTTCCTAAGGAAGACTATTTTTTATCTCTATCTACGTCTTTTCTTAAATATCCATGAACCTATATCATTCTTTTGACCGTCAGGGTCCTCCATCTCCCAACCCAACCATGATTTCGACTCCTCCTGGTTGGGAGACTCATCCTAACCAGCTGGGATATGATTATCCTTATCCCCCAACTTATTCAGAACCTGAACCTCATGGATTCGACTCTTATCTTGATCAGAACCAATTGAAAGCCATAGTTGCTGAATTTTGGGAATATAACAAGGACTATACAGATCAATGTGCTAAGCTCCTGGAGCAAATTAGATGATCTCAGGCACAATCTCAATCTTATCACTCCTCCCAGGAACAAGAGACTTGGAACAACTGGCCTAGTGGGTCTAGTTACCCATATTTTGGATCCACTAGCGACTCTACTAATTCTTGCTACCATGGGGAGGCATCCTAGACTCAGCCAACCCAAAAGGCACCTTTGGACCTGATCCATGATTTGGGTAGATCATTTGAGGAATGCACCATTTCTGATACACCTGTACCTGATGATATATCACTTAGGAATTGGAATAGTGGATCACAAATACAGGACCACAAAATAAGTTCTCAATCAACTCCCTCCATAGTCAGCCCCACTCAGGGCAATACACCTATTGATTCATATCTGGATTTGTATAACCCTGAGTGGAGAAACAATCCTGATCTTTCATGGCCACCATAGAGACCGACTTAGACTGAACATCAATCTAGGCCAGCCTAGTATTCCACTCAATCCACTTTAGGACAACCATCTAGTCCAACCCAACCCACAACCACCCTTGAAGATATCATAAACATTTTGTTGGACTTTGACAAGAAAAATGAAGAAAGGCTGACTAAGCTAGAAAATCATGTCAAATCTCAAGGGGATCAAATCAAGAGATTTCAAAAATCACTTTATCCCCGGATGCAAATGCCTTTTCACTCCTATTCTCCACCTATTCGTCCGACCCCTCCTCCAATCTATCATACATGCCATTGTACAGGGGCCAACTCTTTGGCCTCTAAAAGGAAGAGAAAAGCTAAGAGCCCACCCAAATGATCTGATTCGGGCTCAACCAAAAATCATAAGACCAAACCCACATCCAGCTCAGACTCAGACTCTAGGGGCACAAAGAAGAAAAAGGCTTCTGAAGTTGATTTGACCTATTTACCCTTTCCTGAGTCCTTAAAGAAACAGTCACAAAAGAAGAAAAAGACTTGCACACCTGAAGAGGTGGTTTTATCAGCTAACATAAGTGCATTTGTTTCTGGCACTCTACCACCCAAAAAAACCAACCCTGGAAAACCTTTCATATCTTGTGCCATCAAGGGATTCACCTTCAATAGAGCCCTTGTAGATCTAGGGTCTTCCATTATCTTGATTCCTACCGCCCTTTTTGACCGCACCAGACTTGGAGATCTTCACCACAACCTGTCACCATTAAAATGGTAGATGGCTCCATCAAAACACCTAAGGGGGTAGTTCAGGATGTGATTATCAAAGTGTAAGGTCTTAGTTTTCTAGTTGATTTTATTATTTTGGACATGGATATACCAGAAAAGCTAAGTAATTCACCCATCATTCTAGGTCGACCTTTAGCGGCAGTGAGAAGATTCACTTTGATATTTATGCAGCCACTAAGAAAACAAAGTCAGGGTATTTTCTGTATGACATGGAAAGTGATGCGGAGGGCAATTCGGAAGAAACCATGGTAATTGACACCTAGGTAGAACCGCATGACCCAAATCAACAATCCACTAGATCACAAAAGTCACGGTCAATACCAGATCAAATCATTGATAGTATTTTTGACTATCTTGATCAACCTAGCCTAATTCAAACCCCTGCCCCTTGCAATGAATCCCAGATTACTTAATTGATCAAAATGATTCATGAAATAAAAGAAGCTAGTGCAAGAGAATATGATGATATAAGGAGAAAGTTTCATAGAATCCGGGACAAGCAACAAAAATAAAAAATGTTTGAATTTGGGTCAGGTGTGTCACAACCAATTTGTGATTTGGTGGTGGTCATACAGGATTCTATTGATCAAACACCCGAGGTGGATGATATTGATAATCCTATTGAAGTCGAGAATGGAGATTTATTCGAGAATCTTGATCTTGATTTAGGGCCTGAGTACTAATCATTTCATTTTGAGGAACCAAGTATTAAGGGACTTGAATATGATTTTGTTGTATTTAAGAATACCCATGGAGACATTGATGAATTAATTCAAATGATCTCATACACAGAGCAACAAAATCAAAAAGACCGTAACAACTCCTCAATCAATGATTCAGCCCATTCCACTTTCACGGAGGGACTCACTACTAAATCTAATGACCAATTTCATCTAAGTGAGAAGAAGGAAATATCCCCTTATGAAAAGGATATTCAAGAGATTGAAATACTATTGGGGATTTCATATGATGAGTTATTAGAGGAAGCTAAAAATTTTGGGAAATCATGTGATAATTGGGAATTAGAATTGAAAATTTTTGAAGAGATAAAAGAAGAAGATGATACCTAAACATCTTTGGTAGAGACAGAGACTGATCACTGGACCTTGATTTCCAGATCTGACCACACTACTTGGGTCATGCCTTCCATTCATCACCATTATCAAGACCCATATGATTTCACCCCACACGACTCTACCCATACCCCTACCACCTACATTCTTCATCACTTTTTCGGGATGCCTTCACCTTCATTTCTTCCAGGCACCCGTATTTATTTGTCTTTCTTCTGTAGCATCTGTTTACAGATAATCCTAAGCACCATCTACATATTTTTCTAATTATTTGGACTTGGAATTCATGGATAGCTGGTCCACATTTGCGGTCCGCTGTTGGCGAACGAGATTAAAATTCTTATCATTTTACTCACCATTCTCAATAGTGTATTGACATATCCTTTTTGAGTGTACGCCTAGCTGAAGGTGTTAATCTCAACACTTATATATAGCATATTTTATTTGTCATATTTTTCCTGTATATTCAATTTTAGATGTTGGAATAAGTGGAACGTCAAAATTCAGAAGCTATTCCAGGTGATTTCTAACCTTTTACTCCCTGTCTTTATTTATTTTTCATTATATTCATGCATGAGGACATGCAAGAAAGTTGGCATGGGGGGGTAGTAATTGTAAACTGAAAATTTTTCTGCCAACACCTAGGAAAAAGCTTTTGTACATCATGCTAATTGCACTTTAGGATCCTTAAATTAAGAACAACCGACTCCACCTCCAATGTTAGCATTGGAGCTAAAAATCATTCGCAACAACCACTTTCGACTCATCCATTTACCTTTTTGTTCTAAATTTAGGGTCAAGTTGTATATAACCTGAATTAGGGAAATTTTCGAAGTGCAACTTTGAAAGTTTACAAATAGCATTTATATATATTGCATTCATGAATAAGGTTTTTATCAAGAGAATATATTAAGGATTTCATCCTCTAGTTGATTCTTGTAATCTGGAATCCTGTACAATTTTCACTCACATTTAGATTTTGCAATGGATTCACAGTGAAGACTGATGAACGTCTTCAGTTTGTTGAGAAGAAGCGATGCTTCTCCTGAACCCCTGGATAGTGTTTTGGGAGTCAGGAAGATTTTCTTCCAAAAAATCCACCAAATGGTGTGAGATGAGAATAGAGAGTACTGGTGCTCTAAGATTAGTGCAAGGAATCCAGAATCCTAGATAATTAGGTGATGATACTCAGAGATTAGGCATAGTTTTCGCTCTCGGATCCTACGTATACATTTTTGCATGAAATTTTGAGAGCCACCAAATAAGGCAAATCGCAGAGAGTGAGTTTTTATAAAACTAGGGCTAAGGTGAATGATTACGACCATTCTTTATGGAACCCTCGATTGAAGAAGGGTATTGATGTCATAGGCAGAAATACACTGTCCTATCCATCTTTCCCGATGCCGTGAGTAGGCACTTTCACCAAATAAGCCACCCAATGTCTCTTGAGTATCACCAATCCCTAATAATGCCTCCTTAATAAAGTTCGTGAATGTATGCTAGCTTGTGTTATGCTGAAAAAAAATTATACATAGAAAAAAAAGGGAAGAAAAAAAAATGAAAAAAAAAGAAGAGAAAAGAAGAAAATTTGAAAAGCAGAAAAAGAGTTTATGAGTATGTAGTGTTTTCAATTGCATTGAGGCAATACCGCCAAATAAAATTGTGATCCACCAAATAAGGCCTTAACCCACCTTTTCTGTGTTTCTGACTGCTCGAATACTAGCTGAGGAATTCCGACTTAGTGTTAGGGCTATGGAACTCAATTAAAGTGTTAATGCCAAGTGAGACCACCAAATACAGGTCATATGTGTGAATCTGGTGAGATTGTGAGCTTTAAGAAAAAGAAAGAAAAGAAAAAAAAAGAAAAAAAGAGAATGAATACAAAGGAACCAAAAGAGAGCATAGTTTTTCTCGTCTTTCTCTGAGTTGAGTTACTTAATAATTTGGGAATCTAGATTCTATGGTACAAATTTCTATGTAGCACCAAGTGAGAGTGAGCCACCAAATAAACACATCCATTTCCCTCCGACATTCTTTACCTAAGCTTAAAGTCGAGGTGGAACTCAAAAAAAAAAATCTTGAATACCTTGAGGGAAGAAGTCCACCTATCTCGCTAGAATTTTACTAAGGGTTAAGTATGGACTTTAGAGGTGAATCAGGTCTTTCACTCGAATCCATTGCAAAAGCTACATAGCTGCACTTTCATGTATTTGGATTTCAAGATTTCTGGATGAAACAAAAGGAGAAAAATCTTTAGTCAAGTTCTTTGATAAAAAGAATAAGTATTTCTTTAGGGGTTAAATTTGTAAATAACTTAGTCAAGCATTTAGTCTTGCATTTGCTAGGGACTAGCAAAGTTTAGGCATGGGGGTATGATTGCACAACAATCATGGGTCCTAATCAACCTAAATAATGTTTGAAACTAGCTTAATTTCTGGATATTACACTCATATCTTGCATATCATGCATTGCATCAGTATATTTAGAATAAGATGAGATATCTTGCTATTTAATGATTTTTATTACTATTTGCAGGTAATAAAGTGATCCAGGATGAAGGAGAAAGTGGAATAAAGCAATAAAGGAAGAAGAAGACTGATCCAGATAAGAGGAGTGAGGAGGATAGCCTTATCCCGACCCTTAGAAACCCTAGGTTGGCCTTCCCAAACCTAAAACGACCTCCATTAGGGCACCTTAGCCCCAAAACCCAAACATGGATAGCACTATCCATGTTCTTATCCACCCTATCCCTCTCCCAAACACTTAGGAACCAAAACACACCTTAGAAAACCTAAAACCCACTCTCCAGCACCTTTTAGGATGTCCAGACATCTGGCTGGATGTCTGATTTCTACAGAATAACAATCCAGGAAGCCAAAACTCATACTGACACAGAATTGGATGTCTAATTTAAAGTCCAGACGTCCAATTTTGTAGTATAAGACATCTGACAACTATCCTGGACATCTGATACTGCTGTCTGGTTCCTGACTTTGGTGCTAGAAGCCTGATCTTGCCTATTTTGACCTAGGAACCCCACCGGACACCCTAGGAAACCTAATTAGAGACCTCCTAAGCCTAGTCCACTATCCATAGCCCTAATTATCCTATCCCTAACCTAATTGAATCATCTCATACCTAATTGGGTGCGTCTACAGTTGATTGGGTGCACCTGAGCCTAATTAGATCCACCCAGGATCTAATTGACTCATACCTATTAGGGTTACCCTAGCCTAATCACATGCACACATCTAGTTAGACTTGACTTAGACCTAATTAGGTTCACTCCTATCCAATAAGACTTTCCTAAGCCTAATTAGGTCCACACCCACTTCATGTAGGTCAACCTAACCTAGATTTATCAAAACCCACACAACATCACTCTACGAAATTCAAATCATACACACACACCTTCCTAAATCCTACCTTCCTGTTCTACCCCTACCAACCCACGCGCACCCACTCTTGGAAACCCTAAAACCTATGTGTCAAACCTAGATCCTAAATAAGTGGTGCATGCTATTTTTGGAGCCACCAAAAGTGGCAACCAAATGAAGCCTTCCCATAAGGACAAAGGGAGAGCCACGAAATTGACCATCTCCATTCACTATCTCCACTCTCTCAACTTGCGACCACACCTCCTCCTCTCCCTCTCAAGGCCGTCCTCCTCCTCCAAGGCCCCCTCCATGGAATGCTAAAGAAGAAGCTCCTCCAAGGCATCTTCATGTGGGCTGCAAGAAGAAGGAGAGCACTAGGGTGCAACACCCTCTTCTCCTCTCTTCACTTGGGCGTGTCCTTTGTTCTCCATAGAGAGGATGCCCCCTCTCTTTCTTCTTCTTCTTGGATGGACATAGAGAAGGCCCCCCATTAAGGTCTTCTCAAGGATGGCCATTGGTAGAGAAAGTGTGCAACATCCTCCTCTCTTTAGTGGATGGCCAAGAAGGCTTCTCCTTAGCCTCTCTTGGTTGATCCCTTTCTTTAGTTTAGCTTTATTTCCATGTATCCGGATTTTATAGTGACTTAATTTTTGATGCAAGATACTCTTGTCTAATGGTTTTATATGCATGCTATTATCTTCACGGTTTACAACTTTGATGCATGCTTATTAGTGTAGTTAAGAGCATCCCATTTAGGTTTGTCACACCATGCACGGCCACCATGGCCCCACTTAGATCCATGCAATCACTTAGGTTTTCGCTAGCACATCTAGATCCAGGTTTCATTTCACTTTCAAAATAAAAATCAAAAACACAAAAAGAGCGCAAAATACAAAAAGACAAAAAATTTTAGGTTAGAAAAGCCGATCCAATTCTCTACTCGTTTTCAAGCGTCCCAGAGACGAACGACCGAGACTCAAGTTATAAAAAGAAAAGAAATCTATGCGAGTTTCGTTATTATAAATATTTTTGTCAAGGGGATTTCGCGACTATACTATAATTTCTAATGATTTCAAAATACGCGATTTCCACGCTTGTCACCCATCCTCCTTCCTCTGATGCCATTCTCCTTCCTCTAACTGCTCACTACCTTCATCCAGGCGTTGTCAAAGTGAGCTGTCCTCTAAGCAGCCATCGAGGGGGATTATTCTCAGCTCTTTCTATCTTTATCGCTTTTGTAGTGTAGTTTTCTGCTTTTCTATCTGTAGTAAACTCTTTTAGATATATATTGATATTCTCTCTCTCTCCATCTCTCTCTCTCTTATTCTGTTAAAGTAGATTAGAATAAATAACAATTATTTCACTTGATATTCTGTTTTATAAAAGTAGCAAAAAAATCACAAAAGATAAAAAGAACAAAAAGAAATAAAAACAAATGTAGATTTTCAAAACCAAGCATTCACCTCTCCGTGTTCAAGCTGGGACTCACCTTGAGTTTTGGTAAATTTTATCTAGTAGTGGATTTTTATGCACTACGACGATGGGTTTTCAAATCAAAACTTTTCACGTATGAAATCTCGCTCACTAGATATCTTCAAAGCCAACAAGAAATTTGAGGATTGTGAATTTTGTTGATGATCAAGATGATGCTGATGAATTGATGGTTATAAATTTGATTGAGAACCCTTTAGAAGCCAATCTGACTAGATCAACTCAACAGAGTGATGATTTGCTCTGCACCCCTACTTATATCCAACCTCCTTAGATTGATCATATGGTTGAACCTACTCCACCTATCAATCCTGACTCAGCCCAGCTTGATTTGAAACCTTTACCTTCTAATATGAAGTACAATTTTCCAGGTCCAAATCAAACTCTACCTATGATTACTAATGCCTATTTGACTCGAGAACATGAAAGCTGATTTGTGTCCTAAAAGAGAATAAAGAAGCAATTGGATGTACCATTAAAGATTTAGAAGGAATTAATCTTGCTTACTGTACTCACAAAATTTTTTGGAAGAAGGATCTAAGACTTCTCGTGAGATACAAAGAATATTGAATCCGAATGTGCGAGAGTAGTAAAGAAGGAAATAATTACATGGCTGGATGCTGGAAAAATTTATCTGATTTCTAATAATCCTTGGGTTAGTCCAGTCTAGATCGTTCCAAAGAAAGCAGGATTGACTGTAGTGGCTAACAAACAGGGAGAATTGGTGCCTACAAGGATAGCTTCCTTATGGAGGGTATGTGTTCACTATAGGAAGCTTAATACAACCACTAAGAAAGATCGCTTTCCTCTCCCTTTTATTGATCAGATTCTAGAAAGATTGGTAGGACAATCTCACTATTGCTTTCTAGATGAGTACTCTTGTTATAATCAAGTAACAATCAACCCTAAGGACCAAGAGAATACCACTTTCACCTGCCCCTACGGAGCCCTTGCATTTTGTAGGATGCCCTTTGGACTATGTAATGCACTGGCTACATTCCAAAGGTGTATGCTGGCAGTATTTTATAAGATGGTAGGTGATTTTATGGAGATATTTATGGATGATTTTTTGATCTTCGAGGAATCCTTTAATTCTTGCCTATCAAACTTGGATAAGATCCTTAGAAGGTGAAGAGAGGTTAATTTGGTTCTTAGTTGGGAGAAGAGCCACTTTATGGTCACTGAAGGGATTGTACTTGGTCATGTGGTTTCTTAAAGATTAATTGAAGTGGATAAAGCTAAGGTGGACACTATATCTAGATTACCTCCTCCAACATCTGTCAAGCAAGTGAGATCCCTTTTAGGTCATGTTGGATTCTATAAGAGGTTTATTAAGAATTTATCCCAAATCACTAGGCCTTTGAGCAACCTCCTGTCTAAGGAGCAAGCTTTTGATTTTGATGATTCTTGTCTCAAGGCCTTTGATCTTTTGAAATTTGCAATTACCAGTGCTCCAATCCTGCAACCATCTAATTCGGAAGCTCTTTTTGAGATAATTGTGATGCTTCTGATTTTGCCATAAGAGCTATCCTGGGTCAGAAATTAGATAAATAGCCCACAGTGATTTATTATGCTAGTAAAACACTTGATGAGGCACAAAGAAATTATACTACTACTGAGAAAGAACTACTGGCAGTAGTTTTTGCATTGGAAAAATTTCAGGCTTATTGTTGATGGTGGAAAACTACGCGTTCGGAGTTGGATTCGAAAACCCATCGTTGCAGTTCGAGTAGCGAAGAAATCCATTCAAAAGATAAAATTTATACCGAAAAATTCATAAAGAAGTTCTGGGTCGAACACAGGGAGGAGGATGTTTGATTAAAAGTACACGTTTGTTTTGTTTGTCACAAAACAGAATAGCTGGTCGAAAGCTATCTATTTAACAAATAATAAATAGAAGAGAGAGAGAGAATATTACAAATAAAAGCAAAAGGGATGTAGAATAAACATGGATTTCATTATAAGAAGTTATTCATTACACTACTCATTATGACTAGAAAGTGAAAAATCTATACTAGAAAGCGGTAAACTACTCTAGAAAACAGTAAAAAGAATGGAGAGAGAAGTATCCTCCTTGACGATTGCTTGGAGGACGAGCCAGACAGGACGACGCTTGGAAGAAGGGGAATGGAGTAGGAAGAAGGAGGATGAAGCAGGAGGAATGGGAATGAAGCAGCACATCAATGTCATCGCGGGATCTGCTTCCCAAATGCAGAGAGAGGACAACCGCAGGATGCTCCACAAAGGGGGACAATGGTGGAAAAATTATGATTTCTACTCAAGAGGAGCATCCCGGGTGTGGGACAAGCTCTTAGAGCTTTGGAAGGGGTGAGAGAAGAGAAGAAGGGATGAGAAATTTGTAGGGTAGGGGTCTCCTTTTATAGTTGCAAGGAGTGGGGGCATTTTGGTCATTACAACATAAAAAATATTAATTCAGGACCTTTAGTGACGGATTTATCCATCACTAAAGGCTTGAACGTGGTCGACATGCGTGCTCTGCATGCGCCTGCTAGCCTTCAACTGCCTCAATGCCCGCACGTGTTCGCGCACGCTCAGCAGTCCGATCTAAAAAATGGATGGCTTAAAACGCTCCTTGCCAACACCTTTGAAACTCCTCTGCCACGCACCTGCGTGTGATGATGGCTTAAAACGCCCCTTGCCAGCACCTTTGAAACTCCTTTGCCGAGCGCCCGTGTGCGATGAGGTGTGCAAACACACATCATCACGCGCGTGCGCGATCGACGATCCTCCGTACGCTACGCCTCCTCCCCTTGACTGCCTGATCTCAATCTGACGGCCCAATTGCGCCGATGCCCATCTAATTTGAAGCGCCTGGCATGGCTCGAACGCATGCCCTTCGCTCGCGAAGGGGCGCTCAACTGCTGCACTGAGCCTTCGCTTGTGTCGCGCAAATGCATTTGTGCACTCGGCTTTGTGGCCATTGGATGGGCATCCAATTGTGGAGATTCATTGAGCGGGTGAAAAGAGAAGTGGAGGCAGGTCCTTGGGGTTGGTTGGGCAGCTGGGATGGCACCACGTGGCGCCATCTTGGCCGTCCATCTTCTGTGTGTTGCAGATGGTGCTACAGATGTCGGATTGGATCGATTTTCGCGCTGTTAGGCCACGATCGCCGATCCGAACCCATCCGTGTGGTTAGATTTGTCATCTGAAGTATGGATTGGTACCATCTTGGCCCATGATCTTTATCATTCCTCGATCTTTATCTGATGCTATGAATGTCTGATCAAGGTGATCTTGGAGTCGTTGAACTCCAATCGTTGCTCTGATCAGATCCATACGGTTGGATCTTCGATCCTAGGCCCTGATTAACAAGTTACCCTATCCCTGGCCATAAAAGGAGACAAGTAACCTACATTTTATACAGACTAACCTAAATGCAAGATGATGCATGTTATGCAATATTTATAGTATGTGATGCAATTCTATGCTTAAGAACATGCATAAATAGATAGTTTATGTGATATAAACATGTTTACATCACTTATTTACTAGGATCACATGTGGCTATCTACTCAGACCACACTACACTTAGGCACCTTTTAGCTAAAAAGGATGCTAAACCCCAGCTTATTTGGTGGATACTATTATTACAGGAATTTGATTTGGAAATCAAACATAAAGCCAGTTCTCAGAATGTTGTGGCTGACCACTTATCTAGAATTCTAGTTAAAGACCCTCATTCGAAGCTACCCATCTCTGATTCTTTCTCGGATGAGTCTATCCTAAACATCTCAAGAGTTAAACCCCCTTGATATGTAGATATTGTAAATTATTTGGCCTTAGGGAGGGTACCTAATGATTGGTCTAAACAACAAAGCGACAGATTTTATGCTGAGGCCAAGTATTACTTTTGAGGTGATCCTAACCTCTTTAATATTTGCTCTGACCAGATCATAAGAAGGTGTGTTCCTGAAAGTGAGCATCATAGCATCTTGACCTTTTGCCACACTGCTGCTTGTGGTGGTCACTTTTCAAGAAAGAAAATGGTAGCAAAGATTTTGCAATTTGGATTTTATTGGCCATCCATCATCAAAGAAACCTACCAATTCTTTCGGGCATGCACAAGTTGTCAATCTATGGGAAACATGACCCGTAGAGACATGATGCCCTTGAAACTATTCATAGTAGTTGAAATTATTGATGTTTGGGAGATTGATTTATGGGACCTTTTATTCCTTTAGTTGGATACCATTACATCTTAGTAGCTGTTGACTATGTTTCTGAGTGGATAGAAGCAATCCTAACTCAGGCCAATGATCATAAAGTTGTAATTGATTTCATCAAGAAGAACATCTTTAGTAGGTTTGGGATGCTAAGAGCCATAATTAGTGATAGAGGTTCCCATTTTACCCATGCCCATTTTAGGAACCTATTGGCTAAATATGGGATCACACACAAGATATCCACACCTTACCATCCACAAACCAATGGTCAGACTGAAGTTTCCAATAGAAAAATTATGACCATACTACAGAAAATAATTAAGCCAGATAGGAAAGATTGGGCCATCAAGTTAGATGATGCACTCTAGGCTTATCGTATAGCTTTTAAGACTCCCATAGGCACCTTACCTTACCGCCTTATGTTTGGAAGGGCATGTCACTTACCCGTAGAACTTGAGCATAAAGCTTATTGGGCAATTAGGCAGTTTAATTTGGATCTAGGTCAAGCTGGGAAACATCGCAAACTCCAATTGTCTGAGTTGGATGAAATTAGTAATGATGCTTACTAAAATGTCAGGATTTATAAGAATAGGACCAAAGCTCTACAGAAAAAATCTATATTCTGAAAGAGCTTTGAGCCTAATCAAAAGGTTTGGCTTTTCGATGCTAGATTGCGATTGTTCCCTGGGAAATTAAGGTCTAAATGGAACGACCGTTATATAGTAACCCACACCATTCCATATGGAGCCGTTGAGATTTCTGATCCTAAAATAGGACAGTCTTTTAAAATTAATGGGTAGAGACTTGAACCTTATGTAGATCACTATTTACCTGGACCTGTTGCTGATGTGGTTGCACTTTTGGATAACTGATAGAGTTGAACTGTGCCTAGTTGAAGGCACTAAACATAGCATTTGTATATATATACATAGCATATCTCTTATATACATGAATTTTAGCCTAGTTTGTAGAATCAAAGCTAGTCGATTATGTCATGTCGACTTAGATATTTCCAGGTGATTTGTACTATTTTCTTTATGTTTATAGCACGTAATAAGGACATTGCATGAAATATGCAGGGGGTAGATCTACATATTTTGACTACTGAGTCACTTCTATACTAGTCTCCAAAATCCCCATATTCTATCATAGTTGTTCGCATGCGTGCCTACTGTCTTGCGTGTTTTCATCCGTTGTATAAAAGTTAAATATATATATATTTATACATACCATTTATACATATTGCATTCATGCATAAATTATTTTTATCAAGGAAGGTTTTATTGAGGATTTTCTTCTTGAATTGTCTCTTAGTTTAGAATCTACTACAATTATTTTACTTACATGTAGACTTTACAATGGATCCTTTATAAAAATCAATAGACATTTTTAGTTTGTTAAGGAGAAGCATTACTACTTTTCCTGAACCCTTGGACAGTTAGTTAGGGAGTCAGGCAAACTTTCTTTTATTAAATGCACCAAACATTTGTAAGGTCAGAGTAGAATATCTACTGGTGCTCTAAGTCTAGTGAGAGGACTCTTAAGTTATGAATAATTTGATAATGATGCCTAAGAATTAGTCATAGTTTTCGCTCTCAGTTCCTACATGCGGACATTTTGTTTGAATGCTTGAGAGCCACCAAATAAGGCAAATATGTAGAGATTGAGTTCTAATAAACCTATGAATAAGGTGGATGGTTATGACCGTTCTTCATGGAATCCTCGACTGAAGAAGGGTATTAGTGCCAAAGGTCGAAGTACACTTGTCCTATCTATCACTTTCTAGTACCGAGAGTAGGCATTTACACCAAATAAGCCACATAATATCCTCTTGAACATCATCATTCCTTAGTAATGCCTCATAAATAAAAATTTATGCTATGCATGTTGCATTGATAGATATAAAAAAAAGAAAAAAGAAAGAGAAAAAAAAATATATATATAGAGAGAGAGAGAAAAGAAAAAAAATTTGAAAAAAAAGTGTTTAAGTCATATTTATATTCATGTGTTGATTTTATTGAGGCAAAAATACCTATTACAATCCACCAAATATGACCCTTACCTACTTTTTCAGTATTTATGATTACCTGAATACTGACTGAGGAATTCTGACTTAGTTATAGGATTATCAGAACTTTAAGTGAAGTATAAATGCCATGTGAGACCACTAAATATTGATTACATTCGCAAAATCTGGTGAGATTGTGAGCTCAAAGAGGAAAAAAAAATGAAACAAAGAGAGAGTACAGAGGAACTAAAAGAGTACACAATTTTTTTTTTAGCTTCTTTCTGGGTTAACTTGTCTGATAGTTTAGAGATTTAGAGTCTGTAGCACTAGGTTACATGTAGCACCAAATGAGTGTAAGCCACAAATATAAAACCATTTGACTCAGACATTATCTACATAAGCCATAAAGTCAAGGTAGAAATTTGAAATTATTTGTATCCCCGATGGAAGAAGTTTGCCTATCCTAATAAAATTTTTACCAGGGTCAAGTATAAACTTTAGGTGTGTGTTGGCTTTTCACTTAAATCCATTGCTTAGGCTACTATCACATCATTTTCACGTTGTCTGGATCTCTAAATTTTTGGAAAAAAACAAGAAGAAATCTTTTGTCGATCCCTCGATAAAAATAAAGAATTAGTCCTTTGGGGGCAAAGCTATAATTAGCATAGATCATACATTTTGCATTCATTTTTTTCATTCTTGTGTTTGCTCAAGGACTAGCAAAAGATAGACATAGTAGTGTGATATATCCATATTTATTTACCTAATTTATGCCCAACTATTGTTAATTTAAGGGTAAATTAGTTCACATTGCATCATATTAGGCTAGAATAGTCACTTTGCATCATTTTATACATATTGCAATTTTAGGGGTTTACTTGCAATTTTATTACTACTTATATCTAGTACCTTGAAGTCATTGTTTATATATTTGCAGGTGTCGGATATAAATCTGATTGAAGCATTATAGGGAGCAGAAACTGGATTTAGCTAAATTTTATAGAGAGGTTGAGACACTTTCCTACCTACACCTTGATCTGATTAGACCTTAGCCATAACCTTATTTAGAAACCTAATTTCCTACACCTAATCCTAACCAACCTTTAACCCTTCCCATGCATTTTTCCTACTCAATCACCACCAAAACCACACCCCCCCCCCGCCACCTACTTAAAATCCTCTTACCCCACAAAAATACCTACCTACGTGACCCTACTAAACACAAATCCCATGCACGCGCACAATAATCCCACTCCATCCAACAATACCCCAAACCATTCACAAATCCCACGTCCACCACCACCTTTTCCATGCAAACATATCCCCTCACGTTAAACACTTGCAACAAATCTAAACAACCCACGTTTCCCACTTCCACGTTAAATTCCCACATCCACCCTAATCCACTGATCCCTTATCCCTCAAATTTATCTTCTCCACCGTGCTTTCCCATCCGTTTTATCGCCGTCTTCTCCAACGCAAAAAAAAAAATCCGACGCTCCTCCAACAAATCTCACGCTCTCCCCTCCACCGAATTTCCTCCAACGATTACAAAAAGCTGCCCCTCTCCCCCTCTCAAGAGCCCCCTGCTTAACTCCACCGTAATTCCCCTCTCCTTTCTTCCTCTCCGATCACTCTCACCACCGTACGTATTCTCCCATCCCCTCTCCACCAAAGAAAAAATCTCATCTCCAGCTCTCATCTCATCTCCTCTAGACATCTCTTCCACATCTACATTCCACCTCAACTCCGTTGCAACAATGGACTCCAGCCCAATTATTTTTATGTCTTTATTTTTAGTTCTTGTTGCTTTTCTAGTTCATGTTTTAGTTAGTTCTAATTGTTAATTTGACATTTGTTCTAGTAGCAATAAAGATATATTTCTAGTCATTTTATTTGTAATCTATACTTCTCATCTCACTTCTTATTATTTCTCATGATTGGTAATCTATCTTTTCACCTCCATCTTTTTATTCGAAAATACTAAAAAAATTAGTTTCATATTTTCTTGCATTTAGATGAGAACGATCCTACATCTCCTTGTATTCGACTTGGGACTCAACAAGGTCTCGGTTATTTTTATTTCTATCACGGAAAGTCACACTATAATGAATGTATTTTTATCTTT
Organism: Thalassia testudinum; assembly: GCA_037157565.1. Lineage (NCBI taxonomy): Eukaryota > Viridiplantae > Streptophyta > Magnoliopsida > Alismatales > Hydrocharitaceae > Thalassia > Thalassia testudinum. The sequence continues at coordinate 47,894,427 of JAZHRO010000078.1, forward strand.
GTCATTTTGATGAGATCGTGTGAAGGTAGATTTTTTGTCTCAGTGTTTGGTCTTGTATCTAGAAGAAACTCTTTCTACTAAATACTTACTCATCAAATATGTGTATTTTACCAAATAAAGTTGACAGAGACATATTGACATCTAAAAAAAATAGAAAAATGAGAAAAGTAGAAAAAAATAGAAAAAGTCAAAAGAAAAAGAAAAAATATTATTCTTTACAATAAGTGGATATGTTATCGAAATCTAGTTGTAATACCTATGTGCATATCCACCAAAATGGGATGTTTTAGGGTATACTACATATACCCTATGTTTTTCACCAAATATTTTTTGAGCTATGTACACAATAAGAGTTGGGTTTGAGTATTCACTATTTTTAGCGTTGATCTGAAAACGTGAGTTGAAGCTGAGACCAACGTGGATTTAAAAAGAGGTGAAACCCTTGATTTGAGTCTTAAGTTTGTTTGATTAGTCCTAACTTATGCTAAGCACAACCATAGCTTCTTTTCTTCTTAAACTTGGTAAAACTCTTTAGATCTTGGAAGTCATACTTAAGGTTTAAATACCAAGAGTTCTTGTTAGTCAGGAGATGGTTTATGTCATGTAAGTCATAAGTTCTGGTAGTCTTCTTTAGAATTGGTTTTCATAATGTCCAATAGATAAACAAATTGATATCGCTTTAGAAAAATATTCAACTAAAGATTATTTCTAAACACCTTACTACTATATTAAATATTAAATAAGTGTGTTGCTAGGGACTGGTAAGAGATAGGCATGGGGGTGTGATTGTGCAGCAATTCACGCTAAGAAACTGTAAATCTTAAGCTATTTTATGGCATTATGCATCTAGAATTAAGTAACAATACTTGCATTTTGTAAATATCTACATTCATGCATAATGAGAGACGAAGAAAGAAAGAGAGAGATAGAGCCCTCATGTTTACACTACCACCTAATATCACTCACCTATCACCTATAATAACTAACCAAAATCTCGAGTGCCTACCCCAAAAAATTCCCAAAAAGATCCAAATGGTCACCACAAGCTTGCTCCCTACACTTCACCCGTCACCTATAAAACACTTCCCACCCCTCCCATGCCAAGGGTTGGCACCCACCATCATCCACACCCATACATTCATTCCATTCACCTCACACACACAGTAGCACACCCACTCAGTCGACCACCTCTCCTCTGTCCCTCTCTTCCTCTCCCATTCACAGCACCCTCTCACCAGTTGAGAGGGCATGCTGATGACATTGGGAAGCCTCCTATGGTTGCAAACCACCACAACGAGGTCCACCACCATCTAGCTCCTTTGTGAGCAGGTAGATGTGGTAGATTCCCTTTATATTTTGCTATTTTTATCATTGTTTTTGGTTAGCATTAGAGCAGTTTAGAGATTTTTGTTAATACCCTTGTTTTAATATAACAAAATTGTATTTTTATTGTGGACTAACCATAACAGGTTAAGTCATATTATAGCATGGATGCACCCTCATCAACATTTTCCAAATACATTAAGGACAAAGAGGACTTGAAGACTTTTTAATTTTTTTGAGTCTAGAATTGTAACGACCCGGTTCCCGAGTCCCTACGAGACACAAGAACCGGACCGACTAGACTAATCCCAAGACCTAGTCGTCCAACGAGGAAGTAACCAAAAGACAGTAAAATAAACCACATTCAGCATGAATATAACTAACAGTAAGAAAGTACAGCAGTAAGGAAAGAAACTACTACAGTAGGTACCACCACAACAGTAAAACAACATTTATCATATAACAAGAACTGCAGGTAAAGAAGGTACAGTGGAAACAAAACTACTCACTAGAACAGAAACAAAAGAGGTACAAACGGCTGTGGTAACTCTACTGGACCCTACTCGGCCCAGCATCCTCTGCAGCCGCCGACCCTGGCTGCTCAACACCTGGTCCTGAAAAAGGTAACGAGTGTAACACGTCAGCAAAACGCTGAGTAGAGTGGCAAACTAACTAAAGGCAACAGTAGAGTGTACAGTAGCTGTTATGTTCTATTACTTCCTTTATTCACATCTTTCAATTTCTCTCACTATTTCATTTATTTCTCAGATCCTTTACTTGATCTCGAATGTCCTCGTGGGAACGATCTTGATTGCAGTCTTTTCCAAAAGTAGAAGTAGCACGTGGTGCTCTCCTGGCCGGGAGAGTCCCCCGTGGTGATCCTACCCTCAGTCAACCACCCCAAGGTCACTGACAGACGTAACGGTGACTACGGCACGCGCGATAAACGCACAGGTAGCTAGCCCGCACTGGCACGCGGTCAGTCGTTTCCATTAACGGGTGCGCCCAAAGCACAGCACGGAACCAGGGCAGAGCCCTCTCAGTAACAGGGGTCCAACCCCTCCACAGTAACCAAACCGGGGCCTTGCCCCTCCACAGTCCGCGCACCCTCGCCTGACTACCCTGGTTTGCCCTAGTGGGCCTAACAAGTCGGTGAAGGAGGCTAGCAGAACCCCGGGGCCCGTGGGGTAGCTAGTACTCTCCTAACACTACTAGCTCTCCTCGGTACTACGTACACGAGGGCCAACAAGTCGGTACAGAGCGGCCAATCCTAACCCCGGGTCCCTGGGGCGGCTGGCCCCACTCTGCACTAAACAGGTACAGGTACTTCCCTTGGTACTGCGTACCCAAGGGACAGTACAAACTACATCTCAGTTCCATTCCTTTTTCTTTCCAGGAGTTCCACTCCTAATTCCCCGTAGGGTTCCAGCTCTTTATCTCAGAACATCATATGTTTCACTTTCCAGATTCACGTTCTCAAAATCCATGATCTCAAACATGTTTCTTTATTCATAACAGGCAGCTGTTAATTCAAATTACAGGCAGCTTTATATTCCTTTCCATTTTTCCAAGACTGCAGTATTATACATTCCACTAGTTTTTCCATCCTAAGATTCATGCCACATCCTAGGATCTAGCATACAACTAGTTTTCCAGCCCTAGGATTCATGCATCACCTAGGAGCTATCATTCCATACATTTCTCATTCCTAGGATTCATGCAATGTCCTAGATTCTAGTTATGGTTCCATACTTTAACAGATTTTAAAAATAACTTAAGCCACTCTACCAGGTACAACGGGAGTAATGGGGGCGTGATCGGGAATCCCGTGTGCCTCCGCGACTCTCAAGACTGCAACCGAACGAGGTCCTATCACAAGGATCAAACACAGGGAGTGTCTCAAAACAGTGTATAGCTACTGTAGACGGGTAGAGGAATTAATTCTGAAACGAACGCAACTCGAATCGCGGAAAACGGAGCCCAAACGGGCCCTAAACGGGTCGAGAAAGACGATACTGTGCAAAATCAGATGTCTGGAACTCCTTCCAGACGTCTTAAACGGTGGATCAGAGAATTACCTGTTCAGCGTGGTTTCCCGGACGTCCAGAAGTCTGCGGGGACGTCTGTCCTATACCCCAGACGTCCGATGGTCCACACGGACGTCTGTAGGTCACTCCCGCCGTCTGGTACAACTTACAGACGTCTGATTCGCAAAGGATGGCGAATCAGCGAACCTGCGCATAGCCAACCCCCCTCCCTCAGTACGGTCAGTCGACAAGAAGGAAGAAGAAAGCGGAAACTCACCTTTCAGACGTTTGTATGATCTTACAGACGTCGACCTTGCCGTCTGGCTATCAACCCAGACGTCTGATTCTGGAAATTTTTCCAGAATCAGAACCCTGCTCGGCCTCCGCTCGCGACGCCGCTCGTGTCGCACCTCGCGCGTCTGCTGGTCAGCTCGCAGCAGGTCCCTCTCCGCGTCGCTCCACGCCCCCTGCACCCTCCGTCGGCCGGCCAAGCCGCTCCGGCGAGCTCGCCCTCACGGCAGAGCTCCGCCCTCGCACGCCGCACCTCCGCGCTCACTGCGGCCGCCGCTGCCGCCCTCGCGTCCGCTCGCTCTCGCGCACAGGAAGGAGAAGAAAGAGGAGACGGTGGAGACGGGAGGGGAGGCGCGCCCCTTTTAACGCCGCGCGGAGAGGAGAGAGAGAAGGCGGCAGGCCGCCTGCAGCCGCAGAGAAAAGAGGGAATATGCGGTCTGCGCGCTCAGGCGCGCAGGCGACTCGCGTGTGTCGAAAATAACGGATTTCAGGACGTCTGGAAACGATCCCAGACGTCTGTTCAGACGTCTGTATGTGATCCCAGACGTCTGGACCGACGTCTGGGCCTCCTTCCAGACGTCTTAAAAGACGTTTGGGGCACGCGTTCATAACAAGAATTATGTATGAAACCTCAATAAGAAACAAATGTAAGCTTTCATTTTTGGCAAAAATCATTTTCTTTTGAACCTATGTCAATTCTACTATTGATCGACCAAACTTTCTTTCTAATTGATTATACCTTGATCAACCAACTTATTGTCTTAATCGATCAAATACCTCTAACGATCATATTCTCTTTTGTTCGATTAACCCATTTGATTTAATTGATCAAATATATTCCAACGATTGATTTTTTTTTGAAATCTTAGAGTCGATCAAATAATCCTTGTGATCGATCAACCTTGAATCGATCAATACTTTATTTTAATTGACCAAATATAGTTTTGATTGACCAAACATTTATTTGGATAAATCAAAATCGTGTTTCTAGAATTGTCGAAAAACACCTATGAATAAGACCTTTGATCGCCTCTTCAAAGAACACACCTCAAGAGCTTTCAAAGAGAAAAACACGCCTACTCTCTCTGGTGCTTTCGCGCCTTTGTTCCTACAACTACTGCAATTCAAAGAACAATCCCTTGCGATCCATGAAAGCTCAATTTGTTTTTATATATTGCTGAGATTTCATAAGAATATTATTATATTCTTTTATTGTGCTGTTCTTGATCTGGGAATCCAAGTTGTATTAGAAGTCTCATTGTTATTCTCTTGGTCAAGTGTAAGTGAAGATGTTTGTAAGAGGTTGTGTCATCCTTGTTCAAGTGGTACATAACAATGGAGTTGACTAGCATCGACTAGTCAAGAAAATCCTAAGTTGGGAGGCTTAGGAAGTCGATTTCATTCGAAAGATTTTCCACTCTAAAATCAAGTGTTAATTTTCTGGTTTGTGCTTATACAGATATATATTACACTATCCAACACCCTCTAGTGTATACTTGATCCTTTAGGCTCTGCTCGCACTCACACTCTGTAGTTTTGTTGCTCTGCTTCTACAATAACACTAATCGTGTTTCATTTTCTTTGCTCGTTCACTAGGTTCGTTCACTTATTCGGTGGCAAAAGACCCATGCACACACTTCTCTCACCTTAGCTGGTTGCACTCTCGCGCTTGTACATCTTGCCCACCTGTGTGACCGGCTAATTAAGAAACTCAGTCAGTCACAAGTCACACTAGTAAGTCACCCCCGCTCACTACACGTCTCATGTGACCAGTTGGCACGCTAATGCATTGGGTGCATTTCTCACTTATTCGGTGACTCACTTTAGCTGGCGTTGATGAGGTGTGGCTTATCATAGATAAAATGCCCAAGTTACACTAGAAACTATGTTATACACTATTAAATTAACATAAGAAATTGGTTAAGTGTGGGATTTATGGAAAAAGACCAAAACATTCAATTTGTGCTAAAAATGCATAATTAGGTCAATTCTGAGAGATTCTGTATTTAAATATGTAAATGAATGTTTTAAATGGAAATTGGACACAAATTTGAGCTTAAAAGTACAAATCAAGGGTTGCAATATGTTCTAATATGTTCAATTCATATACTATAAAAAGTCCATGGCATTTTGAGTTCATTAGGACCTTGCATTTAGTGGTTTACATACAGGCCCTTTAAGCATTCACATTCTATGCATAAAAACTTGCCAAGGACTATTCTATGAGATTTTAGGGATTGTTCAATAATGAAACCAGCCACTAATGGGTCTGATCACAATTGTCATATCGGTTTGCCCTTTTGGGCCTTTCGTGCAAATTGCCCAAATACACTTAGGAGCCTCTTCTTACGCACTATTCATACTGAAGAATATGAGCCCTAGTAGTCATCCATTCCTTCCTGATTTTATCCAACAGTTGATTCTCCACCATCCTTTTGGAGTTGGTACGAGCATCTTCGCACCAAGTTCTAGATCTGATCCAAGGGCTATTTTTCATCGTAATCCTTTCCCGCCTCCTTAGACTCCATCAAAACCCTTCATCCACTATGGTCCTAATCCTCTAATCCGATCACCTGATCCCTTAGTGCTTCTATAAGCACATCCAAGGACCCCTGCGCAAGCTATCAGCTACCTCCTACACCCCTCGAGCTGGTCATTCGTCCTCTTCAGCTCGACCTTTTCTCTTCATTCGGTTCCACCTATGACAGAGGTTGAGCTTGTCTTCCTCAATTCAAACCTTGCTACTAAGGATGAAGTATGCCTTAGGGTGACCCAGAAGCTCCACTAGTGAGCTTTCATCGCTAAAGATCCTCCCCTTTCTTTGCTATAGTGACCAGCTGCAGCCTGGGAATCCCATTTATCTGTTATTTAGGATTTTAATTACTTTCGTTCATTAGATTTACTGCTTTCATAGATTGGATTTATATTCTTTCTTAGAATAAAGATCATAATTCACCACTTGGCTGGGTTAGATTAGGAGTAGATCAGTATTAGAGTAGTTCCCTGTCACTCCACCCTCTTTGATCAATTTCGATTACAGAGAAATAATTCACCCACTCAATCTAATCGTAAGCCCTCCTCTACATTTCGCAAACTCTCATTGACTCGATTTTTTGATGTTTTACTCGCCATACACCTCATCCATCATGGCAACCATTAGATTTGAAGTTCCATAGTTTTTAGATCTATTGGTGTGCCAAATCCAATTAAGGGCCTCATCATACACTTCATTTGATCATAAAGGTCCTTCTAGTGCCTTGAGATGGATTTGATTAGGTTGATTGAATCATAATTGATTTTCATGAATGATTGAGCAATTTCTAGAGCAAATGAGTTCCAATCAGTTTTAATTGACCAAATTAAGTTCATGTTTGTTTAATTGAATTGATTGCAATGAGTATGAACTATAGTGAATGAATTTTGATTGAGAATTGTGTTTATACCCAATTTTAGATGTTGACACTAGTTCTGGGTAGCAAAAACCTATAAAAAATTCAATGCATTGTTTTGAGGTTTTTGTAATGACCTAAGACTATCAAGATGATTGCAAAGGTATCATGAACACCAATCAATGGTGTGCAAGATGCCAAGGTGATCAAGTCACCTCAGCAATCTCACATCAATCACCTAGGTAGGCAACATCATGATTCAATTCCAAATTATTTTGATTTGTTGATAAGAGTTTAAATAAGGTTTGATGTGTTCTTCAGAAGGTTTGAATGTGATTTTAAAGTGATTTGGATACCTATTTTGATCTCCTCCCTTCATGCTGTCCATTGTAAGAGGGAAGGGATCAAACTAGGGTTTCAAGGGTTTTTCGAGCTACAATCTTGTTTTTGTTGAGTTTAAGACCTATCAAAGAAGGATTGTAACACTTGAGATTTGTATTTGAGTGCCTTAATTCAGATCTGGGGTGTATACTCTCATCGCCTAGATCTGAGATGAATTCTTATTTGCAATATCCAATTTCTTATTTGATGCCTTGAACGAAGTTTCACAATGATGTTTGATGATTAAATTACGAGTTGGAGTAATTGTTTTTTATCTGACTTTGATTTAAGAAGTTTTTGTCAGTAAGTCAGTCAATATGGAGTTTTCTGGATGAGTTGCAAATGAACTATTTCATTTGAGTTTTAGAATGGTTTAATGTTTGTAAGGAATGTTCTAGTATAGATCTGGCATGGATTTATGGTTTAAATGCTTGAGTATAATATTATGTACTTTAATTAAGGAATTAACCATAAATTCAATGTGTAATTATTCTGAACTTTAACTAATTTTTAATTATAATTATATATTTAATTATTGTAAATAAACTATACCACTAAGTAGCCTTATGTATAGGCTACAGTTACAAAAAAATTTAATAAAGAAATAATTATTATTTAAGTACCCTAATTAAGCCATGAAGTTGGCTAAAATCCACAGGTGACTCTCTAGTTGGGGTGCTTTACGTAGTGCCACATCGTGGCTTGGGGAGCACTCATAGCACTATAAAACGAAAGGTGCCCGAAGGCTTACCATCCCAAGAATAGGGGTCAGATGCCATAGCATTAATAACCCTACTATCTATAGAGAGAGAGAATGGGCTGGGAGCTTGTGGTGCAATTGAGCCCAGTCGGTTTGGTTGGGCTGTTATTGGCCCAAAATTATGCAAAAATGCATAATAAAAACCATGGGCCCATGATTAGTAGTGTTCGATTTGGCTCCTAGTGGGTTATTGATTCCGTGAAGGGTTGGGCCTGAAAATTAAATAAATTTTGGTGTAGACTAACTATGGTTAAAATTAAGTTTAAGTGTTGAATGTGTTGTAAAGTTAGCTAAGTCTTGTGTGCGTGTGAGTTATATATGTTAGTATGGTTGTGTGTGTATGCGTATGTTGTGTGTGATATGTATTAAGTGTTAAGTGTGTGTGTTATATGTATGTAAGTATAATATCACTACAAGAAAATCAGCTTTTAGCATTAAATATTCTTCATTGGTTTATTATAATTGTCGGTAATTCAAAGAATCGATGGCGATTATATGAGACCTATTGGGATAGTGAAATTAACTCTAATACCAACGGTTTTAAACCATTACCATACGTAAAGTGATGGTAAATAAAATTAAACAACCTTCTCCCTTGCGCATAAGTCCCATGCCTCCTGATGAGCCCATATTTGTGGGTTAATTAGTTACTGAAATGCCTAGACAGTAGATTAAAATTGACATATAAATAGCATACAAACACTGTGCACGTGTGCCTTTGGGCCATGCAATTATCTTCACTGTGTTAAATCGTTGTCTACGTGAACCACCACCATCACCAACTCAACGCCACTATTCATCTTCCTTATCTTCTTTCTCTGTTGCAACCAAACAAACCCAACATCATCATCACCTCCACTACATGCAGCACCACCAACTACGACCACCCAAACAACTCCACAACCACCACTACTATTCATCTTCTTCCCCCATCTTCTCTTCTTGCAGCAACTCACCGCTGTGTGCAGCCAGCACGCCTCCACCACACATGTGCACCTCCCGTGCACTGCCTACCCAGCATCATCACACGTGCACATGCCAAACTCCCACGTGCGGCCCTAGCTGCGTACGCACACCTCTCCGTGCGCTCATCCAGCTTCAAGCCATCGCCACCTCTCCTTCATCTCTAGCAGCAGCAGGGGGAATGGTAGAGCACCCACCACCTTCTCCTCCTCGACACCGCCGGCTTTGGCCACCATCCGCCGTGCCGCCACCACTGCCGGATGCGCATCGGTCTCGCGTAGCTCCGATGAGCTTCACACCTCCGACCATCTCCTCCTCCACGCGTGTGAGCAAGGCAAAGCATTTCCCCTGTTTCAGCCATATTAGTTTTTACAAAGAATGGCATTGCCAAGAGTTATCTTTTTGGATTTATTGATTAAATATTATGGTGCTATTGCTAGTTAATCCCTCCTCTTTCATGTAAAAGCTATTTTAGCATTATCTCACACTATTTACTTAATCTAAAGGGGTGTTTGATATGATTTATTTATGAAATCATTGGTGAATATTTTACTTTAACCCGTGCAAGTTTTAATAAGCCATTGCCTCTTTGTAGACATGATCTGCTCTTTTGAGTGGTTAATTTTAAATGTTTTGATTAGCGACTTTCCACCACTTGCATACTACAACATGACATTTTATGTGCAAAACTAAATTGAAAGTAAAAACCATCTTGTCAAATGGCACTATTACTGGGGAGGCAACGGGCCGAATAAACTCGCATTCATTCATTTGTTCATGTTGATTTAAATTGAGGTATATTTAATCTGTTCTATCTGATTTAGTGCGAGGTACGCATATTACATACGAGTTGTCGCACTGGCCTTAGCAACGTCATGGTTGACCTTGTTTCCACCGCTTGGAGGAGAGACTGAGCTTTGCATCTACGGGGAGGAGCTTGAACATTGGTGAACCATGTTGCCACCAACTGGGAGGAGGACATCAGGAGTGATCATCTTTATCTCCGTCAAGTTTTCTGTAGATAGAATTTAGGTTTTAGAACTTTATTTTTCTTTATTTATTTTCTTGCACATTCATTTGGTTTGAAACCCTTGTTCTAGGGTACATTTTAGGGGTTTGTTCCCCGACCTTCTTTTAGGCTTGTGTTGGGTAACCTTTCGAGAGTCTGTTCCCATTTCTTTAGACTTAGGTTCTTTTTTTTCGTGGATTGATTTTATTTTTTTCTTTGTTTGTGCATAAGTACGTAGATAATAATAAAAAAATAATATCAAAACACGAATTGTGTACAAGAAGCTGCCTGCCTTAGGACGACCATTTAGGTGTGAATGAGCAGCCTCTAGATTTATTTTGCTTACATTTGCGTGCATCTCATTGAAGATTGCTGGAAGCAAGGTACGCATCCTCTTACTTTGCATCCATATCTTGATCATGCATTTGCATCTAGATTTAATTGCAAGACCATCTATTTTTATTTGAAACAAGCTAACAAGTGGTTACCTTTAAATTCGGAAAAGGACTTAACTAAAGGACGGACATTAAAATCAAGGACTTGAATTGATAATCTCACGTGCATTTCAAAAATTCAGAAATAGTTTTCGGTGTATGCACACTTTGCTATTTTGTTGCACCGAGGCACACATATAAACACTTTTAGGTCTTGGAACCATTAGGACAAGAACCCTCCTACCGGTGGATTCTAAAGTGTTCAGAACTTGAGATCAAGGGTTTTGTAACTCCAAGGAGGGAGATACCCTGTCACGGATTTTTGAGGATAGTTAAGAAGCACCACGAAAGAACATCTTCAAAGGAAGGCTTAGGCCTACTTGCATCCCTCAATCTTCCATCCTTGGAGTACTCTACCATTTTTGAACTTTAGGGAAGAACACCTAAGTTCCAACTAGGTCTTCTTAGGCACACCGTAGGTCGACAAGTAAGCACGTAACTGTTTGGATAACTTGTTTTGTCACCTATAAAATGGAACTAAACTTAAGTGCCTAAATTGGTAAGGACCTAAAAAGTCCTTTGATTTGTGTTTGTATTGGGAAGAATCTAACTTGGGTGTGGTTAGAATGGACCAATTTGATCACCTTTCTTTCACCTCTTGCCCACATCCTTACCCCCACTCTGCGATCTTTGATCCCATACACTGAGATGGTCCATTCTTTGATGGACATAATGACAATAATTGGGATCTTTTTTACTCCTACTATAAGAGTATTGGCCTAGTTAAGCCCCAAATCAGTGAGCAGAACCCAGGAGCGGGATTTGCCTTGCCCAATATCCCATACACAATAGAAATACCCAACCCACCCTCCCTGAATGATTGCAATGGTTGGACAGAAACTCCTAGGTACTATAAGCCTAAGCCTAACTTCTCTTCTAATAGTAATGATGACCTCACCTCCTCAAAGATGGAAATACAGAAAGTGTAAGATAAAATGATTGAATTATTAGGAGAATCTTTGAGAGCAGACCAATAAGAAAAGGAAGAAATTAGCCATGCAACCTACCCCATTGAGGATGACGTGCACCCCTCTATGCTAGATGCATCTCCCGTGGGAGAGCCACACCCTAAGTTGGAGGGGAATTTTGGGGATTATGTAGGGGAGAATAGCTACTTTTCAAGGATTGATTTTGAAACCTCCCCACTAGATGATACTTCCTCGAGAGGTCTATGCCTTAAGTGGGAGGAGGATATGAATGAAAGTAGCTATCCATTGGATGAATAAAGGTGGCAACCCAAGGAAGATGATGATCAAGTTGAGTATCCACCTGAATTATATTGGAGTCAAAAGAAGGGAATGATGGTACCATTGGAAGACCTTGACCCAGATGACAATATTTTCGTGACATGTGATGAATTGGGTCAAAGTCAAGTTGTTAATCTCACCCTCCCTTCTGATCATGAGATGGAACTCAAGCCCAACCTTAGGGAACTAACCCTGAAGAAATTCACCTATCTAAGGAGTTTGATGTTACCAGTGTGAACCATTTACCCCAGATAGAGTGCCCTAGGGGACCTGCCAAGATTTTAGATGATTCTAGACCCCGGGCACATGATGAATTGTATGATGAGGAGAAGGATGAATTATATGAGGAACCTATATTTAAGATTTGGAGTGACACTAAGGATGATTATGTCTTATTTGAAGAATTAGCCCCCAGGATGTCACAAATTTGATCAAATTAGGTTTCTTTAGCACATCTATTGATGATATCCCTCCTCATGATGAAATAATGGAAAACGTGGAAGTAACTTCTGAGATTTATGTTGATTCACATAGAGACTCTGGGGAGGATTTGAGAAAAGAACAAGAGCTCGGGGATGAGATTGATAGGGTAATCCTTAAATCTGTTGCTTCCAACCTGCCTTCATTTAATTCGGAGTCACCCTCTGATTTGCCTATGTCTGAAGGTGAAATTTTTACTCCATTCCTTGAAATGATCACTTATGAAGTGCAGGACGATATACATGACATCAGTAGGGATGCCAGGGATGCAATTGAGGAATTAGAAAGATTATTAAGGATGGACACCGAGCCGACTAAACCCAACCTAGATCTTATGGCCATCTTGCAACCTTGAAACATGGACACCCTAGACAATCCTTGGCTTAAAGACGTGCTCACTGCTGTTTTGACCACGGGGCTTAACAGACTAATATCTCTTATAATGGGGTACTGGGTATGGATTGATGCTTTCTATGGTCAGTCTATCACCCTGGGGGTTTATCTCTGCACTATTCCTTCCCCATCTCTTTTGGAGGGTCCTTGTCATCCTCCTTCCCCTTTAGAGGCCGCTATTCCAATATATCCTTTAGAACCTCCTCCGATGACTTGGGAAGATTTCATTCCCATCATGGTTGGGCGAGCATTTGCTATCGAGATTCATCATCAACTCGCCAACATCCTAGGTTACCTCTTTTCTAGGCCTATATTGTTACACTCATTTTTAGGGCCTATTTTTGTGATCCTTGAACCTGACTTGCAGATTTTTTGGCTACTTGGCTGCCAACAAAATAACAGCAGCCCAACTCTGACCCAGGTAATTCCCTTCTATGCAATGGGGACATTGTAGATTTTAGGCATAGGGGGGTGTACTTGGGGATATACAGAGCATTTATACATAGTGCATTCATGCATTTAGTTAAACATTTTGCATTGCATGCATTTGCATTTATTAAAAAAAGAAAACTGCATTTAATCCTACAGTAGAATTGAGCTTAACTGGCTGGGCCCTGCATTCTTAGGCATAAGGCCAGAACTTTAGGTTAGGCTAAGTTGACTCTAGGTGTCTAACTTTAGAAGCTAAGTTGAGCTACTAGCTTTAGACCTTTAGGGTCCTTTGTGGACTTAAAAACTTAAGTAGGAGTTAAGTTGCGGACCATTCCTCAAGAGGTTGAGGAAGGAAAACTAGGGATTGAGTTAAAGGTTGGGTAGTACCTGGTGTCTTTTTCTACCTTTTGGTTTATGAGCCCTCGTAACCTAAGCATCCATAGTACACACACACTTGGTCTTGTGTAAATAATGATCACCTTAATTCCTTTCTTGAAGAAAATTTGGTTCTCTTAGTTTCTGATTTAGGAGAAGCTTGAAATCACAATTTGATTAGACAAGTTCTTGTCGCATGAGAGGTGGAGTATATACTCACCTTGATGACACGATGATAACATATCATCTCCTCGACACTTGTCTCTTAGGATATCTATCCTACTGGGAGCATGTAAGCACATTGTGCAGTTCAAGTACCATGGGCGACCCTATCTCAAAGTGTCGATTGCCACAGGCCTGAATTCGCTTAAGAAATCCATGGGCGATACTATCTCGAACTGTTGAGTGCCAAGAGTTCTTGGTGTCGCTATGGGTGGTGCTACCTCGAAGCATCGAAAGCCAAGCACCCTTCGAGGTTCGGTGATGGGGCAATGAATCCAACACAAACCGTGTTGATAGTTGATCCAAGGTTAGACTTAGAGGAATCAAACAAAAAAATATGTATATATTACAAAAAATAAATCCCTTTTACTCTCTTTCTAGGTTGGCAATCATACTAACCTCAAATAACTTAGGCCAATGCACATGCATGGATGCTTTAATCTTTGGGACCAATAAACCCTAGGGTAGAGCTAGAAATCAAGGAAACTTGTGCCTATAACTTGTCCTTAACCGACCTAGTCTGTAACTTAACAACTACTTGGGAACCTTAGGTCTAAAATCTGTAACTTAACATGTTTCTAAGGGAAGATTGATTGGGTTAGCTAGTCTATTTGGAGAGCTGATTTATTGCTTGAGTTTGTTAGGGACTAGCAAAAACTAGGCATGGGGGCATTTGATGAGCCCATATTTGTGGGCTAATTAGTTACTTAAAAGTCGATACATTAGATTAATGTTGACATATAAATAGCATACAATAAGATTTAAATAGATTAGTCTAATTATTCACTTATTTGCATATTTCATGCATTGCATTCAAATCTAAATACATTTAGAATTCATTTAGAATAGCATGCATTAGAATAGTTAATCTTTTAGGTTGCATTACATGCATTATTTTATTTCACATTTCTTTTAAGGGCTTATAAATAAATAACCCTCATTTAATTTCTTATTACATCTTCGTGCAACAGCAACTGCTCCTCCCAACAAGCCATTTATGGCCAGATCAGGCAAGGAATGCGGCAGTAAAGGAGAGCGGAGGATGCGGATCTGGTTAACCTTTCTTGATGCTCCATTTTCTTCTCCATCTTCCCTTGTAGCTATAAGAAAGTGGGAGCTACAACCAGGTTCGAGGAGACTCCACCCCAACTCCACCATCATGAAGAGCTTCAAGCTCACCTCAACTCCACCACCGTGCGTCTCCAAGATCAAGTGTCACCACATCGTGGGCCGGTGGGGTGACAGACCGCCACGTCAATCTGGCGAGCTCGACCATCACCATGCGTGTGTGACTCTAGGCCATGCAATTATCTTTACTGTGTTAAATCGTTGTCTATGTTAACCACCACCACCATCACCAACTCAACGTCACGGTTCATCTTCCCTATCTTCTTTCTCTGTTGCAACCAAACAAACCCAACATCATCATCACCTACACCCGCCTGCAGCACCACCAACTATGACCACCCAAACAACTCCACGCACCACCACCACTATTCATCTTCTTCCCCCATCTTCTCTTCTTCCTCTATTTTTCCTCCACCAAAAACAACCCAAACATTAACCCACTACAGCCATGTCCAACTCCACCAGCAGTTGGCCCTATCCCCCGCGCTCGCGCAGCAGCTGCATCTGTAGCAACTCACTGCCGTGTGTAGCCAACATGCCTCCACCACGCGTGCACACCTCCCACACACTGCCTGCCCGACGTCTTCTCTTGCACACACTACACTTCTGCATGCGGCCCCAACTGCGCACGCACACCTATCCGTGCGCTCATCTAGCATCAACCCACCACCACCACCTCTCCTTCGTCTCCAGCAGTAGTAGGGGGAATGGCCAATGCACCCACCACCTTCTCCTCCTCGACGCCACTGGCTCTGGCCACCATCCACCGTGACACCACCACCATCGGATGTACGCCGACCCTGCCTAGCTCCGGTGAGCTTCATGCCTTCGACCATCTCCTCCTCCGCACGTGTGAGCAAGGCAAAGCTTTTCCCCTGTTTCACCCATATTAGTTTTTACAAAGAATGCCATTGCCAAGAGTTATTTTGTTGGATTTATTGATTAAATTTGTGGTGCTATTGCTAGTTAATCCCTCCTCTTTCATGTAAATGCTATTTCAGCATTATCTCACACTATTTCCTTAATATGAAGGGGTGTTTGATATGATTTATTTATGAAATCATTGGTGACTATTTTACTTTAACCCGTGAGAGTTTTAATAGGCCATTGCCTCCCTGTGGACATGATCCGCTCTTTTGAGTGGTTAATTTTAAATGTTTTGATTAGCGATTTTCCACCACTTGCATACTGCAACGTGGCATTTTAGGTGCAAAACTAAATTGAAAGCAAAAATAGTCTTTTCACCTCCTCATCCTTAAACTCTAAATTGACGGCCACAAAACCCTTCTCCCCTGCCTCCACAAAATCCTCCTCCTTTGTCATTGATCTTCCCATTACAATGGCCCCATGATGACACTTCCTTGTTGTCGTTGTCGTCCTTGTCCTCCTCCTTCCACTTTCACCTGTCATGGCGATCTTCTTTATCATCGTCAATTGCTTCCTCTTCCTTCAACATTCTCCATCCTTCAACCATCGTCCTTAGTGATGGTGATGATAACCTTCTTCCTCCATCCGTTTCCCCTCCTCCCCCGACCTTACCACATGTGACGGTAACCGATGTATACACATCCATTTAGGTTAAAATGTCTATTTATGCATGTTCCTAACCTTATAGATGCATTCCATATTATAAATATTCCAAAGCATGCATTAGTCTACATTTAGAATAGCTTCTATAAATTACAGGTTAATTCGCTTCTTTTTGTGGCCAGGGGAGAAGGAGATTTATTTCGGGGCCTCGATTGAAGATCCAACCATATGGATTTGATCAGAACGACGATTGGAGTCCAATGCCTCCGAAATCGCCTTGTTTGGAGTCCCCTAGCACATTATGTAGTCCGAGGAAGATTAACAGCCAAGGGGTTAGGTGACACAATTTGGAGCTTTAAATGACAAATCCAACCACACTGATGGATCTGAATCGATGATTGCAGCCCAACAGTGCAAAAATCAATCCAATCTAACATTCGTGGTGTCATCTACAAAGTAAACAAGATGGATGGCCATGATGGCACCATGTGGCACCATCTAGGCCACCCAACACCCTCCATTGTCGGTCGTTCAAGCACATCCACCACGCTATCTGACCTGTTGGATCACGATCCAATGGTTAGGGGCTCGCCACATCATCACACACTTGGAGTTGTCCAATCTCGCTTCAACGGTCCAGATTATGCTTTCGCCTTCATAGCGCAGTGGTCCTCATGCGTGTTCTCAACCCACGAGTGCACGATCAAAACCTGGGACACACCTCTCCTTAGCACGGGCTCAAATTGAAATTCCATCATGCGATTAGAATCCAACGGCGGAGATGTGAGCCACATCGCCAATAGAATACACTCGTGATTCAATGCACTTTCGAACGTGCCATCGGACACAAATTTAAGGCGCGATGAGGAGTGGATAGGAGCCCTCAGATCTTAATCTAATGGTGGATACGATGCTTGCATTGTGCCGCACATTCACGTGCACTGCAATGCGCAGCTGTGAGTGTGTGTGGCGTGCATGGCATGTGCGATGCGTGGCTTTAAATGCCAAATCATTCGCCTATGCGTCTTCCTCAACCCTATATAAGCCCCTTTAGACCTGCCATTCTCTTCATGCCTTCCTATGCTCTCCTCACCTACTCTAGAGCTCAAAACACACTTGAGTTAGTGTCCCAATCCCTTGGGATACCCCACTAGAGAAAAGAAAATATATTTCCACCATCTCACTACCATTCATGGAGCTCTCATTGGCTGTCTTCTTAACCCCATTCTGGGAAGTGGATCACCTACGGCGTCGCCCTTCCTCTCCTTGTCTTCCAACATCATTCCTCTTCCTCCAGCTCTACAATATCTTCACTCCGAGTCTCATCAATGCAACCTCGTCCTCCAAGCAGCCGACAAGGAGGATTTCTCCCATCTTTATCTTTTTCAACTTTTTCAGTGTAGATTTTATTGTAATAGACATTCTATCTTTAAACATACATCTTAATGTATTGTTGATTCTCTCTCTCTTTATAATTTGAAAGTAGAATAGCGTTTTCTACTTCTTAGAATAGTGTAGTCTAAAATACCACTCTTGCTTTCCCTCTTGCTATCACAAAATACAAAAAAATAGTAAATACAAAATTTTGAAAAGAGACAAAGCGAAACACTAATTTCAAAGAATTAAATGTTGCCTCCTTATGTTTGAACAAGGGCTCACCTTGAGCTTTAGAAAATTTTTTTGTAGCAAACTTTTGTGACTACGACGACGAGTTTTCTATATCTCCTATTTCTTGTGCAAAAATTACTCTCACAATTTTGCCACCATTGCCGGGGAGGCAATGGACTTTGATTCGATTTTCAACATTTTCCCATATTTCTTACATATTTTTCTAACCTATCTTTCTTCAATTCACTGTCTTGCATGAACCTGATCGAGTAGCTGAAGGCGGTAGATTGGAGTAAAGTGTGGGTAGCGACATTTGTAAGTTTTCCCCCACTTCCCCACCCACTAGTTCATTTTCGCCACCCTAATAATCAAGACCCGAATCTACTTAAGTGTTTTCATAAACCCTAGGAGAGATTTGCTTGTCTTGTTTGTCATCTTCAAGAGATATATATATATATATATATCTGATCTGATTGTGGGACTAAAGTAACATACACACTACACACACCCACACTTGAGGCACATAACCTCCTTTGATTTATTCTACACAACTGGGATTTCAACTTGTGGAACTGACACAGGCACAAATCCACATATAAAAGTGTAGAAATTAGATTAGGTTAATCACTTTTGTGTGCCTTAATTGGTGGTGCATCCAAGCCAATTGTTTGAGTTGCTTGGGCTGCACCACCTAACTTTAAAATTGATTCATCTTGTAGCTTGCTCTCTAGTGTTCAATTTTTAGGAATTAACCAGGTACTCCACATTGGTCTTGATTTTTAAAGGAATATATCTACACTCGTGCTTTCAAAATGTGGTTTGTGTCATCAAACATGATTGAGCATACCTAGATTCGAACCCTAAAAGCTACTAAGAGAGATTCGAACCTGAAAAATCACCTCATCCTTAATAATCTTTCTTGAAAACTTTTGGTTGTGCACATACACACATTCTCAATGAATTATTAAAGGCACAACCCATTAACAGGGCCCACCACGTTCCAAAGCACAGCACAATCTTAAGCCTAAGTAAAATTAAGTAGATGTTGACCTTAAGGTTTTGACTCACTCTTTGGGACTCATATTGAGTTTATTGTCGATTAATCTGCTTCTACTGGTCAATTAGATGTCTAGCTAGGGGAGTATGTCAAATGACTGCGGTTGGGGGCTATCAAAGGAACTTGAGGCAAAAGCCAAGGGAAGTACCTTCTCCCCAATCCATCCCTCTAACTAGTTGAATTAATCAGAATGGAGTAGATCAAATTGTCTTTAAACTTAAGATGGATTCTGAGAGTTCGTTAGTCTTTAGGCTACCCTACCTAAGGACAGGGTTGTTTGCTTGTGCTGCAGGGCTTCTTTTCCCGTCCTTCCAATTTCCTTCCAGTGCATGCTTGGAAGGAGGTCACTGAATCCTCAATTGGAAGGACCTTTAGACCATTCTCAAAGGCAGAGGTTGAATTTTATCTAATTAGATCCCATGGCTGACCCACAACCATCCCCCTGCCCCCAAACCGGCAAGAGCTGATTCAGAGGCAGTTAGACCTACTGCAGCAGGTGCAGGAATGGTTCCAACGAATGAATGGTCAGGGCACTCAACCTTGAAGGACCTTTATGATCCTTCAAATTACGGGGATCATCTCGACGTTGTGATCACTGCTGGCGGTGTTGAGATCAAGCCCCAAGTTTTGAGTTTGATTAAACACTTTCATGGGCTTGGCTCAGAGGACCCATTCGAACATTTGGAGGATCTACTCACTCTGGTTCAAAGCACCAAGGATGATGAACAGATGCTCATGAGGCTTTTCCCCCATTCACTTAGGGATAAGGCCGTACATTGGTGCTATACCATTGGAAGACCAATTGCTACCTGGATAGCTTTGAAATTGGCCTTCCTAAAGAAATTCCTCCCAATTGGACAAACCAATGCTTTGCGATGGGCAATTACCACTTTCGCACAACGGCTAGGGGAATTGTTTCATGGGGCTAGGAACAATTCTAGGATCTGTTGTGGAAGTCTCCACACCATGAGGTGCCTAAATGACAACTTATGCAGATTTTCTATCACGGCTTGAATGATCAACTCCGTAATCACGTGGATGCTTCTTGGGAGGCAATTTCCTCAATAAAAATGTAGATGGTACGTACGATTTGTTCGAGGAAATGAGTGAAAACTCTATAAACCACTCCTCCATGGGAACCTTCAACCGATCCCAACAAACTAGATCAAATGCCAACAAGGTCCAACATTCTCATACATTTGATATGAAATTGATCTATAATAAATTAGATAAGGTGGATATGGTTGCTAAATGAATGGAAGAGTCAATGTCCAAAAACTCTAATATTTCTAGATCCACTCAATCTCAAAGCTCAGGATTCCATTCTTCATAAGCTCCTACGGGACAGGAGTTTGTGAGCCAACTTGAGTTGGCTCGACGTTCGAACCAGCACTTCTAGGAGCCTTATGGGTTCCAAATTAGGGCCTTTGATCCTAGTTTTTCTTATCCTTCTTACTCTTCATCCTCATTTTACAAGGATGTTTATGTTGTACAAGAGAACGTTAGGTCCAACCCTTACTCAAATTTTTGTAATTCTGGTTGGAAAAATCACCCTAATTCTCTTGGAAAGATCAGGGGTAGTAGATCCAATATTGACCCAACAACTATGTACCACAAAAACCAATGGGTCAGGGTCATGGATATACTCAGCTGCCTCCCAATCAGGTTAATCAGCCCATGTGGAATGCCCAACAACCTGTCAAGAAGGTTGCTTTAAACCTGAAGATGGTAAAAATGCAAGGGTCAATGCTCCAGCTCATGCACCAAATGAAAACTTCATTGGACACTTTGCAATCCATACTTAATGCAAACAATTGATAGCCCGGATCTCTACCATCACAACTTGTACCAAACCTAACGAATGTTCAGAACTGAGACACTATCCCTTAAGGGTTTGGTAATGGTGGGGAGCTGCATGCTCAAGCTGATGCTATCAATCAGGCTACCCTAGTCCCTCCCAGAGTTAACCGAAGACCCACTATAATCAATCGGGAGGCTCTTATTTTGCCCAACCCTCCCCAAGGCACAAACCAAGAGCACTTTGCCACTGCAAAACAATTACCTTGAGTGGTAGTAGACACAAGGGTCCATTCCTAAGTAAATTCCATTAGGACCCATAATAAAAATTTTAAACTCCTAACTAAGAATGCGATCAACAGAAAATTAGAATCTAATTTGGGAGTATGTTGTTGTAAGGGAAAATACAACAAGTCAGAGGAGAAATTGGAGGAAAGAATATCTTTATTGCAAGCTTTCAAATTGACAATCATTTTACTTCTCGTGGCTATTGGATTAATTCCCACCTATGCTAGATCTTTATTGAATTCATACAAAGAGAAGTGTAGAGTGGAAGCTGAAAACACTAGGAGGGCAGCGTTGACTGATAACACAAGTACACTAATCTTAAACAAGATACTTCCTAAGAAGCAGGACCTGGGAGCCCTTCTGATTTTCTGCATAATAGGAAACATTATTTCTCACCAGGCCCTCCTTGACTTGGGTGCTTCCATTAATGTGATCCCTACCACACTTCATAGGAAATTGGGTCTAGGCTACCTGAAGCACACTCACATAACCTTGTAGTTGGTTGATAGATCAATTACAAAACCAAGGGGTCTTTTGGAAGATGTTTTAGTCAAGGTTAATGATTTGCATTATCTTGTTGATTTCATAGTCCTTGACATGGAAGCACCAAAATAGCTCAACCACACTCTGATTATTTTGGGAAGACCTTTCTTGGCCATCGCAAAGGCAAGGATTGCTTGTGAATCGGGAAATATAGAGATTGCCTCAAGGAATAAAATGAATCGATTTAATATTTTTGAAGCCTCAAAGAAGAATAAAATTAAGTGTGGCTTGATTGAGGAGCTTGGCAGAATAAAAGAGGTAATGCCATACACACATTAGACAACCCCCTGATGGCCAACTGATGAGAACCTCATCATGAGCCATAACTAGCTCATTTTGACCCAATACAAAGGATAAAAGCTCCTACATAACTCAAGGAAAGGCTTAACTCAGAGAATTCTGAGTTTAAGGAGAAAACAAGTCATAAGGGGTAAAAATGCAATTTTACCAGTATAATCTGCATACAGGGTAATTCAGGGTCCAAACATAGGTCAAATCAACCTAATAAGAATAAAAGTGGGATGAGATGATCTGACAAGGGCTACAGCAATTCCAAGGAACTAAGTGATAATCTGTAACCCTAAAACAACCCACTTCAATTCACGAGGTTCGAGGCAAAGTAAAAATAGAATAAACCCTCTAAAATTCATAGAAAAATAATCTCTAGGGTTTAGAACCTTCAATTTGGCCTTCAGAACCCATTTTGACCTACATTGAGAACCATGCCCAATTAATAACTTAATTTGGGTTTTTGCATAAATTGACCGGTCAAACAAGGTTTAATATAGAAATGAAATTCACCATCAGATTCCTTAGGTCCTAATTAATCATGTATAAAAACTTGAGCCTAAGAAGAAACCTCCTTGACCGACTTTACACTTTGGTCCTCATATATTTACTTTTTGGCCCTCAACTTTTGAACCGTCGCATTTTGGCCCCTAACTCTCCTTCGTTCTTTGCATTCAGGTCCCCCTGCAAAACCGGCCAGCACCATGCTCCGGCGACCTTGCGCGGAGCATGGCGCCGCGCAGGGTGAGGGGGAAAGCCTGGCAAGTAAACCAGGGGTGCCCTGCGTTGTCAGCCGTCGCAGGGACACCCCCCTGGTCGCTGTAGCCCACCATACCGGCCGTGCGAACGCACGGACGGTATGGGTTTCCATCTCCGGCGTCCTCCGGCGAGGGAGACACGACGTCTCCCTCCGCCTCCCTCCCTGTTTTGATCCCTATAAATACCCCCCGTTGCTCCACAGACCGGGGCAGCTCGGATCTGACGGAGAAAACCCCCAACTTTCCTCTCTTCTCTCTCCGGCAGACGCTCACCAGCTCCGGCGGTTCCTCCCCCTCCTCCTCTTCGCTCTGCCGCAATACCAGCAGCAGAGACTTCCTCCCCTGCTCTTCCCGCGCCACGCCGCACACAGCTGGCGCCTCTCCGGCTCTCTGCTCGCCGCCGCCCCTTTCCCTGAGCATCTTCTTCTCCGGCGACAGTCGATACGACTGTCGCCCTACTGCTCCCCCTTCGTCCCTGCAAGTAAGTTAGAACTACTTCCCTTCCTCTCCTCTTTCTTTCCCCGGTTTCAATTTGTTCAATTAAGCCCTCGACCGACCCTGACCATCGTCACCCCCTTCGTCTCCGGCCACCCTCCGGCGAGATGTTCCCATCGCTCCACAGCCTCACACACCTCACCGACCCTCACCGAACCTCCGCCTCATCACACTGAGCACCCCCCACCCCTCCACTGCCACTCCACACCTCCGTAACGCTCCCCCGAACAAACCCATTCCTCCGGTTGCAGTCCAACCTAGGGCTGCCGCCAGACACCACCTTGCGGCTTGCCGCGCAGCTCCTCACCTTCGCCGTGCCACGGCGAAGGTTCCCCAGTGGTTTGATCAGGCCGAGAGGCCATATTCGTGTCCGACAGGTTTTGAGGTTCGACCGCCATTAACGCACATTGAAGGAGCTTCTCCTGCGCTCCAGGCTTGAGGACTCCAGGTCTCCAGCTGCTGCGGATTACGGGGAGTCTTGCGAAGGCAGCCAGCCAGCAACCTACGCAAATCGAAGCCGCAGCTGCAGAAGCTAGGCCGCGGTCTCCCAGCAGGCGCACGCGAGGAGAGGTCTGCGTTTAGTCCCACATCGGTAAGCCTCACAACCTTTCCACTGTTTAAATTGATTTTGTGCACTAGCCTTACTGCCTCAGCACACGGGGTGAGGTCCCCTTCACCCGCCCGGTTACCCGGTCTCGTCCGCGCTCACGCCCCGCGGACCTGACCCGACCCGACTTAGACTGACCTGCACTCCTCGCCCACCACGCACGCCGGTGGGCCTGGACCCGGGCGTGACCCGAACCCGATTACCCGGCAGCTCTGGGAGAGCTTTCCCAAGAGTGGTTTCAGAGAGAGAGAGACGCGGGGGGAGAGGGTAGAGTAGGTTTTGTCCTCTGACGTAAGCTCTGAAGTGTGCAGGCACAGGTGAAGAAGAAGAACCGCGGAAGAAGAAGGAAGCTGAGGGAGACACTGTAGCAACAGGCAGTTTAAGTCGTCTGATTTGGAAATCAGACGACGTCCTGAAGGGAAAAGAAGAAAGAAGGAGGGGCGACGTCCTGACTGGAAAAGGAAAAGAAGAAAGAAGAAGATCTGAAGAACAACAGAAGAAGGCGAGGCAGAGGAGAACACAAAAGAACAAGGGAAGAACTAAAAGAAGAAAAACAAAGAAGAAAGAAGAAGATCTGAAGAAAGACAGAAGAAAAAAAAGAAGCAAGAACAGCTGAAAGAAGAAGAAGAGCATCACCACTGCAGAAGAAGAACATCACCTCTGCAGACAAAGAAGAAGAAGATCTGAGACGAGGAGAAAACAAAGAGAAAAGAAGACAATAAATTCTTTCTCTCTCTCTTTCTTTATTTTTGTAAAAGAAACATGTATATCTCTAGAATACAACTTGCTCCCTGAGTTCGACCTCGGGAACTCTTTTCCGAGTAAAAAAAAATTATATTTGAAATGTTGGCAATAACTGGCTATACTACAACGCTATAACAATAAAACCCGGTTGCCTACGAAGCGTTTCACCAACCCAACCCAAACTCAGGAAAAAAATCATGAGGTTGCAGGGATAATTGAGGACAATAACGACATGCAACCAACTATGGCAAATCTGGATGAGAAAAATATTCTTGAAACTGAAAACTTGTTGGAAGATTCACCTAATCAATTAAAAACCCAACAAGACCATTATCCCAAATTTTTAGAGTTTGAGGTTCAAATAGTGGATGGAAAACACGAAGATAAGAATGGTTGGAACAAGCATCAAGATATTGAGGATGAAATTGAAATTTGGGGAGAAACTATTAAGAATCTTGGCTTACAAATCCCTAACAGTTCACAAAATCCTCATAATCCTTTTCCGACCAACCATCACACAAATCCTACACCCACCCAAACCTCCTCTATACTAAGTCAGCAAAGCTCCTTTAGGAGACCATTCGAGCTCTCCCTACATCACCAGCTTGCCACTTTCATAGATCATCTCTTTGGAAAGCCCACTCTCACCCTCCAAAACCCATAGCTAGGGGCCTGAAAACTTTACACATGTAGCCTCAATGTTTATAATTTTTATTTGAGGACTATGCCTGGTTGAAAGCAATAAACTCAGCATTTGTACAGTCTGTTTTGGAACGACCGAATTTTCACGAATACAGGTGATATTTTTTCTATTATGCAATGTTTCATGCCTTTATTTTAGAATGAGGACATTGCATTAGCTAGGTGTGGAGGATGGATAGTTAATGATTATTGTGTTAGTTCCATAACAATAGTTTCTTGTTATTTCATTTAAAAGAAAAATTAGAATTATGAGAAGAGAACTTAGGCATTAGGAGTTATTAACTTTTGGAAATGATACGATAGGACCTGAATACTTAGACTCTTTAGATCTTTGGGCTTAACCAGCTCAGGTGTCCACTAAAATGTGGCCTTATTTCTTGAGTCCTCGCCACATTAATTTATTTTAATTTGGCTAATAAACTGGGATGATAAGTGCACAACTTATCAACCCATCCTCTGATTTGAGGGGACTTTGAGTCTAAAGCATCTACACACTATTTGTACTGACTTACTTTTCGATAATTTTTATGGAAATTAGGTAGCTAATGAACTTTCTAGGGTGCAATTACTGGCAAATTATCGTGGGTTTGACGCCACATTGGCTGGTTCTCCAGAACCCAGCCATAAGACCATTCTTTTTTTACTGCCTTTAGGTAAATCTTAGATTAGGGAAGCTACCTACTCAGAAATAGTAATAATAATAATAAAAAATAATAATAATAAGCCACACTTCATTGCACAAGTATGGCTGGCAAGTTGCTGTGGGTTTGACACCCCATTGGTTGATTGTCTAGAGCCTAGCTCACAAAAATACATAAATAATTCCTAAACATTTACGGAAGAAGTATGGAAGTTGAATAAATCAAAGAGATATACACTGGGTTTGCCCTTTTGTCGACCCCATAAAAAACTTAAAAGTAGGGAGAAAGCTACCGATCGGAAATATAAACCTTTAGGCAGAAACTTTTAAGTCACCTAGGATCGTAGAAACCTGAAGTCCATTTTAATTGATTCTTGGTGAGTCTATCACTTTTTCATGAGATGCTTAGAACTTAAAGTTCTTTTTGAGTCTTGGGTAGGTTGGGTAGCCATAGAAAGCTGCCCTGAAACTCTAAACTCAAAAATCCAAAAAAAATTAGAAAAGATGAAAAAGAAAGAAAAAAATGGATTTATTTTTGTACAGAATAAGGTGAGGATTTGGGCGGTCTACATTTTGGCAGGCACCCAGGCACTATTGTGTCTTTGTAATTAGGTCCTTAGTTGAAATTTTCCATTGTTAATAAATAACTTATGCCTTAATAATTGAATCTTAATTCTGCTCTTACACATAGTATTTAGTTTGATTTTGCTAGGGATTAGCAAAAGATAGGGATGGGGGTATGATGTATACACATCCATTTAGGTTAAAATGCCAGTTTATGCATGTTTCTAAGCTTATAGATGTCTTCCATATTATAAATATTCCATAGAATAAATTATTCTGCATTTAGAATAGCTTGTATAAATTATATGTTAATTCGCTTCTTTTTGTGGCCAGGGTCGAAGGAGATTTATTTCAGGGTCTCGGATTGAAGATCCAACCATACGACCTGATCAGAACGACGATCGGAGTCCAACGCCTCTGAAATCACCTTGATCGGAGTCCCGTAGCACATTATGTACTCCGAAGAAGATCAATGGTCAAGGGATTAGGTGATGCAATTTGGAGCTTCAAACCACAAATCCAACTGCATGGATGGATCCAAATCGATGATCGCAACCCAAAGGCACAAAAATCAATCCAATCCGACATTCGTGGCATCATCTACAAAGCAAAGAAGACGGACAACCATGATGGTGCCATGTGACACCCTCGAGGCTGCCCAACACCATCCACAGTCGGTCTCTAAAGAACATCCACCACTCTATCTGACCTGTTGGATCATGATCTAATAGTTATGAGCTCACCACGTTATCGCACACTTGGAGCCATCCGATCTCACCTCAACGGTCTAGATTGTGCTTTCGCCTTCATAGTGCAATGGTCCTCGTGCGCATTCTTAGGCCACAAGTGCATGATCAAAACCTACTAGTCTCCTCTCCTCAACATAGGCTCAAATTGAAATTCCATTGTGCGATTAGAATCTAATGATGGAGATGCGAGCCACTTCATTGATAGCATACACGCGCGATTCTAAGTGCTCTCGAACATGCCATCGGACTCACTTTTGAGGCGTAATGAGAAGTGGATCGGAGCCCCTGGATCCACGTCTAACGGTGGATGCGATGCTTGCATTGCGCCAGCGCATGTGCGCATGCTGTGCGAGATTGTGCGAATGTGCAACATGTGCGGTGCATGTGATGCGTGGCTTTAAATGCCAAATCATTTGCCCATGCCTCTTCCTCAACCCTATTTAAATCTCTTTAGATCCCCCACTCTCTTTATCCCTTCCTATGCTCTCCTCACCTACTCTAGATCTCAAAACACATCTTCAACTAGTTTTCCAAGCCCTCAGGATGCTCTACTAGGGAAAAGAAAATATTTTTCCACCATCTTACCACCATACATGGAGCTCTCATCAGCCATCTTCTCAAACCCATTATGGGAAGCGGATCATGCCGCAACACTGCCCTTCCTCTCCTTATTTTTTGACGCTGTTCCCCTTCCTCCAACTCTATAGCAACTTTACCCTGGTCCCCGTCAATGCAACCTCATCCTCCAAACAGTCGACAAGGACGATGCCACCCATCTTTATCTTTTTGAGCTTTCTTAGTGTAGATTTTATTGTAATAGACATTCTATATTTAAGCATACATCTAGAAGTATGTTTGATTCTCTCTTTATAATTTGCAAGTTGAATAGCTTTTCCTTCTTTCTAGAATAATGTAGTCTAAATGTCACTCTCGCTTTCCCTCTCACTATCACAAAATACAAAATAATAGCAAATACAAAATTCCAAAAAGAAACAAAGTGAAACACAAATTTAAAGAATCAAACATCGCCTCCTTGTGTTCGACCCGAAGCTCACATTGAGCTTCGGTAAAATTATTTGGTGGCGAACTTTTACGACTATGACGACGGGTTTTCTATAACTCCAATTTTTATCGCAAAAATTATGCTCACTAGTAATGTTCTGCCCAAAGAATATCCTCGTCATGACTGTGACAATAAGCCTCCACCCAAACTTCCTTTATCCTTGTAACCCCCCCATGTAACCACCCAAATGGTTGCTAAGGATAGAAATTGGAAAGAGGATCCCCTTGTAGTGAATGGAGGACCTCCCTATGTTCCTCCCTCTCATCTTATTCAACAACCCAAAGAGCCCTCCCAATTACAGAAGAATAAATTAGCACCCACTTTGGATTCCATCCTTACCGATTCCTATGCAAAATGCCTCAATGCTAAGATCAAAGGCCTATGCAAAATGGTTAATATGAAAGGCTCTATGGAGACCATCATCCTCCATGTTGAGAGGGCCCACCTTCATGAGGCTTCAAACTACTCCATCCTTTAGGTCTACGGTAGGCACACGCAAAGTGTTCGATGAAATGCCCAGCAAGGACTACCGCTACACGGTGCTCGATGTGATTATTGCAATGCTATAGAAACATATTGATGAGGGGCAATAAGCACCCTCAGACTCAAAACTTCATACGAAGCCCAAAAAAGGATCTGGCTACTCGGATATTGACTAAACAGGAGGATCTGGCTCTGCTCGACCCGCCTACGCTCAGGCGGATTCAGATCCACCTCCATCTAGGTGGATTTGGACAAGCCCGACTCTCTAGAGGACCCAGTTTGACCGAAGCCAGAGAGGCGGTGGTAATGCCCACTATGTCCATGTCGGCAATAATAGTGGCATTACCAATTCTATTAATAGCTAAGCAAAGGACGAGTCAGAGAATTTGCAAGGACAGTTGAAAAAGATCATATGTCGCTAAGATACTTTGGAGAGTGTAAATTTCACAAGAAAAATTAGGGTTTTGGAGAACCTATTGTTGTAGTCATAAAAGTTCGCTACCAAATAAATTTACTAAAGCTTAAGGTGAGCCCTGGGTCGAAAACAAGGAGGTGACGTTTGATTCTTTAAAACTAGTGCTTTGCTTTGTTTCTTTTTGGTATTTTGTATTGGCTAATTTTTTGGTATTTTATGATAGTGAGGAAATAGGCAAGAATATTATCTACACTAAGCTATTCTAGAAAGCAGGAAAGAGCTAGTCTACTTGCAAATAATAGAAATCTACTTCTAGATATATGCTCAACAAATGTTTATTACAAATGATTCTACACTATGAAAGTAGAACAAGGGAAAGGGGGTGAGAAAAATCCTCTTTGTTGACTGCTTGGAGGATGAAGCTACGTTGACGGGGCCCGGATGAAGATGTTGAGGAGTTGGAGAAAGGAGAATGGTGTCGGAAGATGAGGTGAGGACGTGCGGCATCACAGCGTGATTTGCTTCCCAGAACAAGGTTGAGAAGATGGTCGTTGAGAGCTCCGCAAATAGTTAGTGGTGAAATGGTGGAAAAATATTTTCTTTTCTCTAGTGGAGCATCCCAAGGGGTTGGTGCTACTGCTCATGTGTCGGGTTGTACGGGTCAACAGCAACATTTAAATCTTCGCTAAAGACCCACCGCAAGTGTTGCTAAAGGCCCCAGTTCATGTGTCGGTGCTACTTCTCATGCGTTCATAGCTGTTGCACATGGTCGAAGGAGAACCATTCAATTCGAATTGCACGGTTGAGAAGAGATCGCGGATCGCACCATTAGATCACGCCATAGCCATGGATATGATCGAGCATTCATCCACATGTGATCGCGCACACACACGTTACTGGCCATCCGTGCAGCCATGTGGAGCTGCTTGCACCATCCATTTCTGATCACACAGCTCAATTTAGGCGCACCTCGCTGCTGCTGCGAATTGGAGGCGCTTGAGGAGTCGAACTCGAGCCGATGGCTTGAGAGCACCTGTTCCAATTGCTGTGCTACGGAGGCCCATGTGTCAACTTTATAAATTTCCCTACAGCTAGTGGTTGTATGATCTTAGTCATTGGATTTCCATCCAATGGCTAAGACGTGCGTTGAAAGCACCTTGGAGGAAGGTCGGGCGATGTTGGGTGATCTGGATTGTGCCACGTGGCACCATCTAGGCTATCCATCTTCTTTTGCTTGCGGAGGATGCCACGATGCTCAGACTAATATGATTTTCATTCTGTCGGACTACGATCGTCACCCCGGATCCATCCTTATGGTTAGAGTTTTCATTTGAAGCTTCGAAATGTATCATCCTATCTCTTGGCCACAATAATATATGAATCACTATACAATTTATACAAATCATCCTAAATGCAATATGATGAATGTTATGCATTATTCACAAAGCTAAATACAATGTTAAGCTTAGGAACTGACATAAGTAGACATTTTATCATGAATCAATGTGTTTTTATCATACTTCCTATACTATAAATAGTGAAGGGAGGGGCTCGAGGTTTCTCTTCACACAATCTGAGAGAAAGAAACTGAGAGATTGTACTATCTCTATTTCTAGTGGAAATTTGGGAGCACTGCCCTCCTCCCAGACATACGCCCCTTGCGATGGAATTAGGTCACCAATTCTCCTATCTTTCTTGTGATTGCTTGCTCGTAATTTGTTGAGTCGGATCCTTCAATTACTTAGGAGGTCCGATCAATTGGTGTTGTTCATGGGAAACAATTATCATTCGATAACGTTTTCTTACTTTTAATCTCTTTGATGGCCCCTACAACTTGCAACTCCTCTTGTGCTAATCCTGAAAAGCGGTTGGCGCAAGTAGAGTCAGGTCCCTTGATGTCCAAGAGGCATCCCCAGCCTTCCAGGCCAAGTAAGGAGAAGTAGGATCAACTCGGAATGCTACTATGGACCCCAGGCGGGACCCCCTCCTCTAGATGCAAGGAGGGAGGAGCAGTATGAGGCCAGGCTGGCAGCTCTAAGGGTTGAAGAGCATTTAGTTGCTGAAAAACTCCAAGAGATCCGGCAAATCAAGGATTTGACAAAATTCAGCAGGAGGAGCCCCCAATTTGAGCCTTGAAGATGAGCAACTAAAGTGGAATCGTATGGTGGAAGAGTAGAACGTCCACCTAGCAAACAACTTAAGAAACTAAAATGAGAGCTTACTAGCTAGAGGGGGAAAGTTCCTCCTAGTCTGCCTAGATCTCCCGACCTGCCTTTGTCGAGGGAGTAGTCAAGAGCTCAACCCTTGGCGACCAGCGGTGGAGGCTCGATTCTTGAAATCGTATGCCAGGTCACCCGGGCAATGCAGGGTATATGCCCATGAGCTTACGTCACCACCTACCGTTTCACTGAGGAGGTGATGACGGCCCCCCTACCGAAAAAATTCAAGCAGCCCATCATGGCCTAGTATGACATGACGCCAGTCCCCAATAACTTCATTAGGAGTTACCGCTAAATGATGCTGGTGCATGGCTACCATGATGGAGTACTCTCCTAGGTATTCCCATCCTATCTGTCGGGTATGTCCCATCAATGGTTCAATGAATTGCCGACAGGATAGATAACCTGCTTCCAAGGACTAGCGGATAAATTATGCCAGTACTTTGCAGGACAGCAAAGGGTTAGAGACAACCCTAAAAGGCCATCAGAAATCCAACAGCGAAAGAGTGAATCTTTTTGATCTTACCTAGATTGATTCAAGGCCCAGTACTTCAAGTGCAAGAGGCCACACAATGCTAATGCCATCCAATACTTCAAGTCAGGTCTCCTGACCCAGAGGTTTTGGTATGACATCGATGACAACCTGCCTAGAGATATGGCGGAGTTGTGGGATAGAGCAATGAGGTTTGCGGACCAGGATGATTCTTTCTGCTCTGTAGTTGGTTGGTGGAAGGATATGGAGAAGACCTCAGTCTCGTTGAGGAGAAGCAGACCTCGAGGAAGCCAGCTCTTGTATTTATCTGTGGGGGCAATCACTTCAACTAGCGGAAGGCTAATTTCCTGGACCAAAGAAGCAAACGGTCCTCTAAGGGCTGAAACAATGGACCCCGCCAACCCAAGTGGAATTATTTTGAAGAGTGCACTCCCTGGCAGTGAACCTAGCAGATGTGTTTGCAAAGGTTTGGTCTACGAACAAGGACCTGCTACCACCACCTAAGCCACTCAAAAAGAAGGTTGAGTTTGGGCCTTATTGCAAATACCACAAGGCCCAACGGCATGCCATTGAAGGTTATCAGGATTTGCGTGACCAGATCGAGTCCAAGATTTGACATGAAAATTTGGCTCATTTCATCAAGCAAAATAATGACCTTGACAAGGGTAAGAAACCCATGGAGGGTCCAGAAGACTACCACAGGAAGAAGCTTTAGCAGCTTCTTAGAGTAAACATGGTTCTTATCGAGGACCACGAGCCTGAGAGGATAGTGGCCAGCCAGTTTGAGTAGGTGGTCTCACCTTCGCTTCCCCCTGCAAAGTACCATCACTAGGTTCTAGCAGCCTTAGCCGCATTATGCCAGAATACTCATCTCCCACCGCCTACCGGTGTAGTGGTGGAAGTCATTTTCGAGGTCAATGCTGCCCTAAGTCAGCAACCCACTCTTTCCAAGTTAGTAGTCCA
This sequence comes from Thalassia testudinum, assembly GCA_037157565.1. Classification (NCBI taxonomy): domain Eukaryota; kingdom Viridiplantae; phylum Streptophyta; class Magnoliopsida; order Alismatales; family Hydrocharitaceae; genus Thalassia; species Thalassia testudinum. The sequence goes on from JAZHRO010000078.1 coordinate 47,927,347, forward strand.
TAGTGCATTCCCCACTTTCCAGTGGGGTGAGAGAGGTACCGTCAAGTAGGCTACCACCAACCTGGTCGCCTCTCTGCCAAATCCAACAGGGCACATTGACCCACTCCTAGTGAAGCTCCTACTAGCGGAAAAGTTATAGCCCAGGCTCCTTATGGATGAGGGTAGCGCCATAGATGTTCTCTTCTCAAAGACATTCTCAGGCTAGGCTGCAAGGAAGAGCATCTTTCCCTGTGAACTCATCCAGTTGTGGGGTTCGACAACCACAAGGTGATGCTAAAGGGGGACATCAGCCTTCCTTTGTCCATCTGCAACGGGGACATGCATCTCAATCGAACAGCCACATCCATATTGGCTGGGTTGATGACGACATTTGATGGCATACTAGGCTACCCAACAATTCACACCTTTCGCCTGATCCCTTCTTCCTATTTCCAATGCATGCTTTTCCGAAATCCTCGATGAGTGGGAATAGTACATGGGGATCAAACAACTGGGCAAGAACTCCTAAGGATTGAGTTGGAACTATCCATGGAGCCAAGACCCACCAAACCATAGAAAATGTGGGAAGAAGAGAAACTAAGTCCAGGAGATCTAGAAGGAAGCAAATTTGGCTGATCCACTAGTGACTTTGGAACTCCAATTAGGCTCTTCAGCCATGGTTATCTAGCTATATCCTGACGACACTTCCAAGCTCATTAAAGTTGGAGAGAACCTTAATCCCTCCGAAGTCCAGGAGCTACTACTCCTGCTGAGGAACAACGTGGACATGTTCACTTGGTCTGCCAAGGACTTGCTGTGGGTAGACCCATTCTTAATTCAGCATCACCTCAATATTTGGGTGGGTGCCCGGGTAGTAAAATAGGCACGTAGGCACAAGTCAGCCGAGCAGTGGCAGGTGGCCGAGGCTAAAGTCCAGAAGCTCCTTGAAGTTGGCTTCATCGAAGAATCCTTGCACCCAACATGGCTCTCAAATGTGGTTATGGTGAAGAAAGCCAATGGAAAATGACAAATGTGCATAGACTTCACTAACCTCAATGATGCCTGCTCGAAGGATGAATTCCCCTTACCAAGGGTAGATGCTTTGGTGGACTCCTGCAATGATCAATCCCACATATCCTTCCTGGACACCTATAGTGGGTGCCACCAAATCTGCCTTGCTCTGACAGATAGACCTTATACCTCGTTTATAACAGATAGGGGTTTATTTCAGTATAGAGTCATGCCTTTTGGCCTGAAAAATGCCAAAGCGACCTACCTTGTAAATATGATTTTTTCTCATTTAATAGGAAAATTATTTGAAGTGTACACAAATGATATGCCTGTGAATGGATCAAATTTCCCTCAACACTTAGAATTTTTGGTAGAGGTGTTTCAAGTTTTAGGGAACACTTGCCTCTGCCTAAACCCCGAGAAGTGTGTATTTCAGGTCTCAATTGGAAAATTCTTGGGGTTCTTACTTTCCAGTAGAGGAATCAAAGCTAACCCTGACAAGATCCAGGTGATCATGGCCCTGGAACTGCCAGGTACCTTGAAAGGGATGCAGTCATTAGTCAGCAAAATCTCCTCTTTAGGATGATTTTTATCTTGATCTTCTAATAAATTTCTTCCCTTCTTTGAGTCTATCGAAAAAGGCAAGGGCTACATTGTCGCCCCTTGGACTCCTCAATGCTAAAAGGCTTTGGAGGAAGTCAAAGAAGCTCTCAAAAGTTCCCCAATCCAATCAACATTACTCATAAGTACACCATTAAACCGGTCTTCCCAACATCCAATAATTAGGTGAAATATGAGGTGATGCTAGCTGGCATCTGGGTGGCCAAATCAAGAGGTGTCTCCTTGCTAGAAGTTTACATGGATTCCTAATTGGTCGATAATCAAGTAAATGGTGGGTACCAAGTTAGGGATCCAAACATGATCTTATATACCGACAAGGTCAAGGAGGAGTTGTTGGACTTCAGGACTGTCTCAATCAATCAGGTAACTTAATTCGACAACCCCCTATCAGATGCATTGGCCCGCCTGGCTACAGCAATTCCTTTTGAGTAGGAGGATATTTATGTCCAATCTTTGAGGGAGCCGACAGTGCTTGCTCCCAAGATGTTCATGGTAGAGCAATCCTCATCATGGATCACTCCTATATCACCGACCTAAACACTGGTGAGCTACCCTCAAGGGAACCATGGCCTAAGGTGTTCATCTTGAAAGCTTCTAGGTACACCTTGATAGATGGCCAATTGTACAAGCGAGGGCTTTCCGCCCCCTTGTTGCGCTGCCTTACAAAAGATGAGGCATCTCAATCTCTTCATGAAGCCCATGGTGGCATTTGCGAGAACCATGAAGGCTATAAGGCTCTCTTGGCTCGGCTATTTTAGGTGAGGTATTTCTAGCCCCAACAGTTTGCTACCTTGCACCACTTACTTCTTGAAAAGTTAGTGCCTCTCATGTCTCCCATTCCCTTCACAAAGTGGGGCATTGTTCGACGCGTAAATCGCATTTTAAAAGATGATTTCCTCGTAGTATAAAGTGCAACAGTCAACAAATAAAATATAACGAAACTTGGTAAGTCCTGGTTGAACTCAGGGAGGCGGAAAATACGAAATTGAAATCAATAAACTAACTAAACTCCTAAAACTAAACTCGACTCCTAAATGCGTAATCCAATCTCCAACTCGCGAATATTAATCTCATCCATTCTCTTATTTTTGCGGATAATAAGTGCACTTGTTAAGGAGATATAAAATGTAAATATGTGCATCTCAGTTTCCATGATTTTTGTTATATTAGTACTGTTGAGTGAGTTCAGAAAAAATGTGTGAGTCGTTAATATGGATCGGTGCGGCCATACGAATGTTTTTTTTTTTTAACTTTTGCTTTGCAAATTTTTTTTTTGGGATTTTTGATTTTTGGATATAAAGATCTACTCTAACTAGATACTAAATAGAAATAGCAGGAGATATTTGAAGCACACCAACTTTATAGATATCATATAATGGTTCCACGTCTAGTTGAATAAAAGAAAAATAGTAGAACCACTAGAACTAAATATACTAGAAATAAAACTAGTGAGAAAAATAATATCTATAGAAAGAGGGCACCAAGGAGTAATCCTTGGTGGCCTTTGGAATGCTTGGTGGAGCAGCAACGGTCCACCAAGCGTGGCCTTGGTGGACGATGGAGGAGGGAGACGGAGTGGAGATCGGAGATGATGGAGAGTCGGAGAGAGGAGAGGAGGAAGAGGACGATGGGAGAGGGGATGGGAGTGGGAGGATCGGTGGCCTTTTTTTCTTCTCTCGATTTTTTCGGTGGAGAGGGATTAAATAATTGAGGGAGAAGGGTGGGACGTTGGGAAGGACATGGGATTTTTTTGTTGGAGGAAATCCCATGTAGGGAGTACGGTGGGGGAAGGGATAAATTGGATGGATTTTTTTAATTGGAGGGGGAGAGGATAAATCAAGAAGTGGAGGGATAGAGTTCGGATATGGGAAATTGTTGGAACGTCGGATTTTGAGGACGTGGGATTTTGAGGGGTTTTGTTGCATCGATTGGTTTGGAGGGGTTACATATTGACGTGGCTGGGGAGTGTGCAAAGGGGATATGGTTGTGGATGGCTAGGCACATGTGGATATTTTGCATGGTGTTTTAATTTGGTAGGAGATAAGTGATAAATGACAGTTTATCATCATTCTTATGCATTAAAACAAACCTAGCTCTAAGAATTTTTCTCCGCAAAAGGGTTTTTGGGCTGCATTTAGGCATTAACTAGGTTAGGCATGCATTGCATTTTTTCTTGTTGTTTTAATGTGTTTTTGTGAGTGTTAGGGATGAATAGATATCCAGATCCCTAAAACCCTAGCACTCAAGAAGGCAACTGGTGAAGGAGGAGCTCAGACTAGCTGGAACTCAGCTTGATCCAACTCACCACAGTTGGAACCTAGCTCACTTGGACTAGGGTTAGCTCATCGTAACTCCATTCAGCTAATCTCAGTTGAATGGCAGCTCAAGAGAGCTCATCTTAGCTCATCCTAACTCAAGTCAGCTCAGATCTAGCTCAACTTAGTTGAGTCTAGCTCATCTTAGCTCCCACTAGTCCACAGGGAGCTCTAGCTAGCTTAACTGAGTTGACTGGAGTTCACCCCAGCTCAGATCCATCTACATCCAACTCCACTCAACTCCAACCAGCTGAAGAAGAATTCATCCTAGCTCAGGAAGCTCAAGTCCAGCTCCCAGGGACTTAGCTTAGCTCAACTTGGTTGAGCTAAGCTACCTTAGCCATCTCAACCAGCTCAATCCTCCTTGGGAGCACCAAACCCAACTCACCTCAGCTCCATTCAACAGAAGCCATCTCACTTTAGCTTGGCTTAGTAGCTAGCAAAGAAGTAGCAAGCTAAGCCAGCTAGAGTAGCCCCATGTTGACCTCTTCAGTAGCTGCCAGCTCCACTTCAGCTCCAGATTCTTCAGATCCAACTCCTCCCTCCAAATCCTAGCTCCAACACCTCCTCCTCTACTCCACTATTAGCTAAGCTAGCTTAGCTTAGCTTAGCTTAGATATGCTATAGCTCCCTTGGCTTTTACCACCTGAAAACCCTACCTAACAACTCCCCCAACTAGCTCCACCTAAGCTCCACATAAGCTAACCCTACTTCCACCTCACCTTGGTGCCAACCTAGCCTACCCACTACCTCCAAAAGACACTACAAAGTGGCACCAAAACCACCCTAACTACCCTCCTTATTGGCGCCACTTTTTCCCTCCAAAACCCCCTTCATCTCCACCACACATCTTTTCTTAAACCCATCTCCACCATCCACATAATCCCCCTTCTAGAAGCCTTCTTGGTGGCGCAAAAACCAAGGCATCTTTCCATGGTTGGCGCCACCTTTAGGTGGCCCTTCACCACCATAACCACCACCTTCACACCCCCCTACTTGGTGCCAACTCTTCTTAGCCCTAGGATCACCTAACCACCTCCATCTTCCCATCCTAGCATCCATCTCAAGGGTCACCTTAACCCTCATCCTACCCTATAAAAAGACCACCACCCACCACCTTACAAACCATCCTTGGCTAGCAAATTTCCTCTCATACTCTACCTAGCGCCCATGCCCAAGAGAGAAGAAGAAGAAGAAGATTAAGGGGATATTCTGTCCCTTTGGTGCCTTCCCCTCTTCCCTTATCTCTTGTGCCCACGCTCGCCAAAGGAGGAGCCAGGCAAGGAAGACCTTTGGAGGAGGTCTTGAAGGTGGTCCATGCCACCTTGGAGGAGAACTTGAGGGTGGTGCATGCCCACTCTTGAAGGTGAGCATTGAAGGTGGTAACATCCACCTTGGAGGAGCTTTCAAGGAAAGAGAAGGAGACCCTCTTTTCAAGCCAAGGAGCAGCTAGGCTTGGAGCAAGAAGACTCCCTTCCTCACCAGATTTTGCAAGAGGATTTGTGTTTCTTTATTGCTTTTATATTTTCCATTTCTAGTAGAAGCATTCCTCTACTTGTCTTTGTAAAGAACACAAATTCTGCTTAATCAAATTGCCTTCTTTTTAATTTCTATTGCAATTGTTGTCTTTGTTCTAGCACTTGTTTCACTTCCACTTCCTAATTACTCTAGGCCTCCACTTGCCTAGAGTGAGCTTAGGTAGTGGACATATTTATTTCTTAAATTTTAGCTTAATATTTTAGGTGTTAGCACTTTTCCGTCACAATTCGCATTTTGCTCTCAATATTTCAAAACTAAAAAAAAGTATATATTTAAAATACTAAAAAGAAAGTTGAGATATATGTTCTAAGCAAGAGAATTGAATTGCAAATTTTCCTCCTTGGACGACCCTAGATACTCCCCTATCTAGGAATATAAATTTAAAAGCGTATGCGAATTCGTGTGTTACAGCGACATTAAAAACCCTAATTACAAATCACGCAACTTTTTGCAACACTTTTTGGCGCCGTTGCCGGGGAGGCACGGCTTTGCTTAATCATTTTTTCTCTTGCTTGAAGTGGATCTCATCCCCTTCTCTTTCTTTTCTCTAGTGTGTGCAAGAACTACAACGGGAAAGCAGGAATTTGGAAGCGAAAGCTCAAAGTTCCTTTTCTTCCGGTGGATTTTGAGGTTGGTTTCTTTTTCTGGTCACATAGTCAATTAAAACTACCAAAAAAAATATTAAACTTGGCTTTCAGGATCCCAAACATCTTAAATAAATAGAGTGGTGTCCATTAAAATTCATTGTTTGCTTGTATGTTTCATTAAACACCACTCCAACTCAAGTGTTGGTGTTCTGATTTTCGGGTCCAGATTTTGTCCGGACTTCAAAAATCAACTCCCAACACCACAGGTTTCCTAAAATTCTAAAATTTCATACAATAATTCCAAATTAAGTTAGAAACATCTATTCTAAATTTTAGATCAATTGGATGTGTATTTAATTTTTAAAAATTTGTGGGTTGTAGAGGAGTCACACCCTCTAATCTTCCTATTTTGATACTCTCCGTGAATTTTTATAATTTTTATACCCATCCAATTTTTGAGAAATCTGGCTTTCTGGAATCCTTGTAAAATTCTACATCTTGGATAAAATCACCAAAAATTTTTTGAGGCTAGTGGTGGTACAGAAAGTCCAGAATACTCACGGGTATCATTTCTGGACTTTGACACCAACACAAATAAAAATTCACAATAAATATCAAACATATTCTTAAAATCTTACAAAAATATTTTATGGAATTCTTGTTTGATTCTCTACAAAGTAGTGGTGTTTTTTGAATTATTTCAACTACTACTTAATTCATAAAGCCTAAAAACAACTCATTGGTAGTTAAATTTCTATCCTAGGATCAATCGAATTAGTGTTTCTTTTTCATTTTTAGAGACAAACCACTAAAAGGAAATTGATCTCAATCCATATAACTTGATTTCCTTTTTTTTGTGGATCTTCAAAACTTGTCTGAAGTCTTAAGAATTAAAACCCTAAAACTCATTAATCTAAATCAAATCCTAAAAGACAAGAATACATCAATTGTGTGACAACTTGATTTGCATTGGAACCACTTTCCAATTCCTAAACACACAAAAAAAAAAATTGAAGTAACAGGGTAATAACCCAAATTAATGCCCTCCACATTCCGTGTGCACTATAGTATCCTAGACCTAACTAAAATCTATAGTAACTTGACCCATAAGGTTTCATCAACTTAGGCTTGCTATATAGGTCTTAAGTTTTCTCTAGTTAATACAAATTCTGTCATCTATATCTGGTGTTCAGGCTGAAGGGCCGTGTCAAATGACCAGGCGTGGGTTTGTACAAGCACTTGGGGTTTTCCCTGGGAAACGTTTGGGCCCAAACCTCCCCTTAAGCAACTTGGCTAGATTTGTTGACAAAGTGGGTATTCACTATTGATTACTTATTTCCTACATAGACCAAGTCTCAGGTTTATTTTTAGGGAGTCACACTTAAGTTAGGTCTAGCTTTGGTTGTTTGAATTGCACACTTTCTCTCATCTCTTTCTCTTCTCCTCCCCTCCAATTCTTCCAAAACAATGCATGCACGGGCGACGGTCCCAAAAGCCACATCTTGAGGGACCATTTGATTTTCCCCCCGCAGCAGAAAATCGTTGTTTTCTTCTCCATCCTCTTCTAAGAAAATGGAAAACCCAGAAAACTGACAAAAAAATTCTGCTTCCACTTCTAATCCGTCAGCCAACCCACAAGCTGACTTCAACCTCCCTCACCTCCCAAGTTTGAAGCAACTGGTAATTCCAGTAGGGCCAGGTGGCCCTCCAATTCTAACTCAAAATCCAAATCCCTTTGCCTTGATGGTTGACCATTTGGTTCAACTGCAACAAAATCAAGAAGATTTGGCTAGGACTGTCACAAACCTAGCTAACCAAGAGCAAAATCCACCACCCCGCCAACAGCTTGTCGTTCCTCTTAAGGATTTCTATGATCCTTCCAATTACGAGGAAATACCCGGGGTGGTCATACCACAAGGGGATTTTGAGATAAAACCAGCCATTCTAAGCCTTATCAAACATTTTCATGGTCTTCTAAGAGAGGACCCTTTTTGTCATCTTGAGGAATTAACTGTCCTCACTCAAACCACTGGAAGATATGTGGTTAATGAGACTCTTTCCTCTCTTTCATAAAGACAAAGCTTCTCATTGGTTTAGAATGGTTGGGCGCCCAATTACCACCTAGCCCCAATTAAAAAGCACTTTTCTCAAAAAAAAATTTTCCGATCTATCGAATGAATGCATTAAGAAGATCCATAATGACCTTTCAACAGAAAATTGGTAAACCCCTCCACGAAGCCTGGGAAAGATTTCAAGAACTTCTAAGAAGTTGTCCCCATCTTGAAATTCCCCAATGGTAGTTAGTACAGATCTTCTATCATGGATTAGAAGATCAATTGAAGAGATTTATGGATGCCACATGTGGGGGAAATTTCCTTAACAAAGACGCCAAAAGTTCCTATCTCCTCTATGAAGAAATGAGTGAAAACTCATTTAACATGACTTCAATGGACAATTTTGGCAGAACACAAAACCCTAGACACGGAGTCCATGAAATTGACTCCAAATCCACTTCTGTTCCAGTCACTCAAGATGATCTATATATGTTAGCTCAATAACTGGACCAGATGCAAATTCACCAAAAGAAAATGGAAGAAAAACTCACAAATAAATAAGCTCCACACGTTAACTCTCCACACACTAACCCTCCAAAGAGAAAATCTGCACAACATTGATGCCACACCTGCTAGTCAGCAGTTTTCAGCTGATTTCCCACAAGAATTGACTAGGAATTTTGATCAAAATATTTTTGATCCCACCACGGAAAATATTTATGCTCACTAGGAGCAATTTAGAACCCCCTCCAACACTTTCAACCAAAACTGGAGGACTAACCCGAATCACTCCTAGAAGAACTCGAACTTGATCCTTTTCCCAAACAAAACTATTTTGGGAATTATGGGCAACCTGTGTATCAACCTGGACCATCCCAGGAAGATATTAACACTCAAGTCATGAAAGCTCTACAAGGAATGTAGAATCAGATGACGGAAGTAACCCGCATGATTACCAACCTGGAACACCAAGTTAAGGTTACTCCTGATCATCGACCTATTAGGAATTTACCTTCCCAACCCATGCCCAACTCGAATAATCAAAGGAATCAATTCCAAGGTGGATACCCCAGTCAACCCATTCAACCAGCACCTCAGCATCCACCGGGTTTCAACAACAGTTAGGCTTCCCGTTCTCATCCTAGAAACAACTAGACTACAAATGCAGTTACTTTGAGGAATGGGAAAACCACTTACAATCCCCTGCTTGTTAAAGAAACCCGTTTTAATGAAACACAGATCAACTCTTCCCCATCTCCCTCTCATATTGTTCAGGAACCAATTAATGCAAAACAGGGAAACCCTGCTCCATTTTCGCAAGCCCTCCACTCTTCAACAGATAAGAAAAAGAAGAAATCCAGCCCACTAAAAAGGAATTAATGGATTTATTTGGGCAAGTTGAAATTAATATCCCTCTCCTAGATGCCATTAAATACATCCCTGCCTATGCAAAATTCCTAAAAGATTTGTGTACCCCAAAAAGGCAGCCTCGAAATTTAGGAAAGGTGATCCTTCTTGAGACAGTCGACTGCCTCTTGAGAGAAAAGATCCTGGCAACCCCCTGATTCAAGTTATCATTAATGATACTTCTTTTGATTGCACTTTGTTGGATCTCGGTGCCTCAATTAATCTTATCCCCATAATTATTTTTGAGGAATTTAAGATCGATGAATTAAAGCCTGTTGAGGTTACTCTTCAATTAGCTGACCAATCTACAATTAAACCAAGGGGAATTATTGAGGATGTCCTTATCCGGGTCAAAAATTATCTATTTGCAGTAGACTTTTTAGTCCTGGACATAGAGGTACCGGAAGCACTAAAGTTTTCCCCCATAATTCTTGGAAGACCATTCCTAGCCACCGCCCGTGCCAATATCGATTGTGATTCTGGAAAAATGAAGATCATGTGTGGCAAAGACATTTTTCAAGATTCTAGGCGATTCCAAGAACCAGATTTCTTTGATGATTCAGATTCAGAAATAGAAAACATTGTGGAGGAAACTTTGCAGATTTCCCATTTAGGTTCCTGTTTTGCCATCAATACGGTTCCTGAACAATCCACTTCTTGTCACCTTTGCACCGTAACCACACATTCAGCTAACCCTCTAGCTAACCCTTTCACTCTCTCCTCACCACTAACCCACAAAGCAGAAATTCTTTCGGAGCTGGGCCCACAATTGGAATTAAAACCTTTGCCCGACTCCCTTAAATATGTCTTCCTGGGTCCAAATCTGACCCTACCTCTGATTATGAATTCTAGACTTACCGGGGCACAAGAGCACAAACTTCTCCAGGTTTTGAGTAAATATCGAAAAGCTATTGGCTGGACCCTTTCTGATCTTAAGGGTATTCATCCGTCCTATCGTACACATCGTATATATTTAGAGGACGATTCTTGCCGCTCCCGCCAACCACACATGCACTTGAACCCTATTATGCAGGAGGTGGAAAAAAAGGAATTATTAAGTGGTTGGATGATGATATCATCTACCCCATTTCTGACAACTCCTGGGTTAGTCCAACAGAAGTTGTTCCCAAAAAGGCTGGACTAACAGTTGTCACTAATGATAATGGGGAGAATGTAGCCACTCAAACCGCCTCTTCTTGTCGTGTGTGTATCGATTACAGAAAATTAAACATCGCCACCAAGAAGGACCATTTCCCACTCCCCTTTATTGATCAAATCTTGGAGCGTTTAGCCGGACAAGATTTCTACTGTTTTCTAGATGGTTATTCCAACTATAATCAGGTAGCGTTTCATCCTGAGGACCAGGACAAGACAACTTTCACCTGCCCCTTCAGAACCTTTGCTTTCCGAAGGATGCCCTTTGATCTTTGCAACACCCCTGCGACTTTTCAAAAATGTATGCTTGCAATATTTTCAGACCTGGTAGGTGAATGCTTAGAAGTCTTTATGAATGACTTCTCTGTTTTTGGAGATTCTTTTGACCGTTGTCTCAAGAACCTTGAAAGAACTCTCCAAAAATGCAGAGAAGTCAATTTGGTCCTCAGTTGGGAAAAAGGTCATTGCATGCTCCAGGAAGGTATTGTCTTGGGCCATGTTATTTCAAAACAAGGAATCACGGTAGATAAAGCAAAAATAGATGCTATATCTAGGCTCCCACCGCCCACTACTGTCAAACAAATTAGATCCTTTTTAGGTCATGTGGGTTTCTACCGTAGATTCATACAAAATTTTTCCCAAACCTCCAACCCCTCAAGTCAGCTACTTACTAAAGACCAGCCATTTGATTTTACTGATAAGTGCTTGGAGAGTCTTTTGAGGTTGAAGGAGGTTACTGAGGCACCAATTTTACAAGGACATGATTGGAATAGTCCCTTTGAATTAATGATAGATACCTCAGATTTTACTGTAGGGGCCGTTCTAGGGCAAAGAATTGGCAAGAAGCTCATTGTGATCTATTATGCTATCAAAACTCTTGATGATGCCCAATGGAATTACACGGTTACTGAAAAGAAACTTCTTGCCATTGTATTTGCCTTAGAAAAATTTAGATCATATCTTTTAGGGTCACATGTCACTGTATATACCGACCACTCCGCAGTTAAATATTTTCTAACAAAGAAAGATGCGAAACCCCACCTTATTCGTTGGATTCTGCTGCTCCAGGAATTTGACTTGGAAATCAAGGATAAGGCGGGATCGCATATTGTAGTGGCCGACCTTCTCTCTCGTCTTATGACGAATGACATAATGACCCCACCTGATCAGTTCCCCGATGAAAACATTTTAGCTGCTACTATCCTCCCATGGTTTGCGCCCATCACAAATTATTTAGCAACAGAACGAATCCCCATTGATTGGCCAAAAACAAAATGAGATAAGTTCTTTGCTGATATTAAATACTATTTTTGAGAGGAGCCTGGCCTTTTTCGCAATTGTGCCGATCAGGTCATTCGACGATGTGTACCTGATTCTGAAATCCATGATATTTTGACACATTGTCACTCAATGGCCTCTGGCGGACATTTTTCGGGCAAGAAAACTGCAGCTAAAATCCTTAATGCGAGATTCTATTGGCCCAGCTTGCACAAAGATGCTCATGACTTTGTTCGATCCTATGTGCATTGCCAGAGCATTGGCAACAAGACTCGGAAGGATATGATGCCCCTTAATCCTATTTTAGAGGTTGAAATTTTTGATGTTTGGGGCATCGACTTTATGGGACTGTTCATCAACTTTGGTAGGTATTTATATGTACTAGTCGCAGTTAGCTATGTTTCAAAATGGATAGAATCAATACCCACCCGCACTAGTGATCACCGTGTGGTTGTCGAATTTCTGAAGAAAAATATTTTCTCAAGAGTCGGCATTCCAAAAGCCATTATCAGTGACGGAGGTTCACATTTCACTTACTCACAATTCTGTCACCTTCTTTCTAATTATGGGGTTAATCATAAAATTTCCACACCTTATCACCCCCAAACTAATGGCCAAGCTGAAGTTTCTAACCGGGAAATTAAAAATATTTTACAAAAGACAGTTAGGCCCGACCATAAAGATTGGTTCACCAAATTGGACGATGCTTTATGGGCCTACTGTACTGCTTTAAAACTCTGCTCGACATGTCTCGCTTCCGTCTAATTTTTTGGAAGGCATGCCATCTCTTGGTAGAACTAGAACATAGGGTTTTTTGGGAAATAAAATAACTCAACATGGATTTATCTGACGTCGGTATCCATAAAAAATTACAATTAACTGAATTGGAATAATTACGTAATTTTTCCTATGAAAACGCCAGAATTTATAAAAACCGAACAAAGAAATTTCACGATAAATACATTGTTCAAAAACACTTTGATGTTAATCAACGCGTTTGGCTTTTTAATGCTAGATTACGTCTTTTTCCTAGCAAATTAAAATATAAATGGATCGGCTCCTTTATTGTCCATAAAACTTATCCATAAGGCGCTGTTGATCTTTTGGATCATAAAACTAATACGACATTTCAAGTCAACGACCAACATTTAAAGCCCTATTTTGATCATACGCAGAATCTTCTGTTTGAATCTTTTGATTTCACTGAGCCAGCCACCTTTGATCACTAATGCACACTACGCCCGGCTAAATGGCGTAAAAGATAGCACTGGATGGAGGTAACCCATCATTTTTTCCTGCTTTCCTTTTTCTTTCTTTTTCTAGGTTTTGACCATCCTAAACTCGACCACTCTTCATTAAGGTGATCCCTTTTCCCTCCTAATGCATGAGGACATTGCACATCTTAAGCATGGGGGGGTGTTTTTAAAATTTGACGATCGATTTAGGATTTTCAAAACCTAAAAACATGCATTTTTCTTTAGTTATTTTCCTGCTTGCATACCCAAAAAATAAAAATAAAAATGTTGAAAACTTTTTGAGGAAAAATTTTGAAATCGAGACTAAGGTTGAAAAATTCACTTTTGGGTACAATGGGATTTAATCTTTAACAAACTATGGGTGAGGATGTGGATCTGATCATTAGAATTTCAGGGTCTATTTTTAGACTAGATCAGATATCCTTCTCTAAAATTCCACCTGAACTCATGATAGTTCAGGTGACTTGATCCTACTTTGTAATATGGAAAGTATCTGACTTCGTTTCTAATTCAAAAACGTGCATTTCTTGAAGAACTTCATGTGTCAATTTTCACACACAAGCCAACACTTAAAAATAACTAAAAATTTGAAAAACTCCCTTGTTTGGACTTAGTAAAACTCTCAAGCAGATCATTGGTTTGAGTTCCCACTGCCGAGAAGGAGGAAAAAGCCTCCTTTGAGGATGCGATGTCAACATGTTACCACCTCGAAGCTACTCCATATCTATATTTCATATCTTTAGATGGAGCATTAAAACGCATTTTAGTAGCTCAAGTGTCTTGGACGGTGCTCTACCTACAGTGTCGGAGCAAGAGCTTGAGTTTGCTTGGAGCGCCCTTTTACACCGCATTGTGTTTTGGGGTTGTGAGCTCCTGGGTGGTGTCATGGATAGTGCTATCCCGAAGTACTGGTGCTAGAGCCCCCTTGAGGATTGGTAACGGGAATGATGATCCTGACACATCTGTTGTAAGACTAAGCTAAAAATAAGCATGGAGGAGAAAAATAAATAAATAAATAAATTAATTAACACGCCCCTGTAAATGTTGGCTTTTCACAAGCACGGACATAATGTTTTAAAGGATTTTTGCAAGTTAAGAATCAGATTTAAGAGCTAGAAAATCCCAAAAATAAAAATTTCAAGTCATCTGAATTAACAAAGGGTTAATTTGTGAATTTTCTGGAGGATATATTGATCCCGTTTTGTCTAATTTTTGGATCCAAATACAAATCCCGATGTTTGTCCTTAACAAATCCCGTGCCTACTGTGTTTAGATCAACCAAGGTCCCTTAATCTTTTTCTCCTCAAAAGTCAAAAAATTAGATTTCCCAAAAATTCCATTTTGTAAAAATTAAAGTTTTGCTAAGAGACTAGTAAAAGATAAGTATGGGGGTGTGATAAACGACAGTTTATCATCATTCTTATGCATTAAAACAAATCTAACTCTTAGAACTTTGCTCCGCAAATGGATTTTTGGGCTGCATTTAGGAATTAACTGGGTTAGGCAAGCATTGCATATTTTCTTGTTGTTTTAATGTGTTTTTTGTGAGTGTTAGGGATGAACAAATATACAGATCCCTAAAACCCTAGCACTCAAGAAGGCAACTGGTGAAGGAGGAGCTCAGATTAGCTGGAACTCAGCTTGATCCAGCTCACCACAACTGGAACCTAGCTCACTTGGACTAGGGTTATTTGATCCTAACTCCATTCAGCTAATCTCAGCTGAATGGCAGCTCAAGAGAGCTCATCTTAGCTCATCCTAGCTTAGGTCAGCTCAGATTTAGCTCAACTTAGTTGAGTCTAACTCATCTTAGCTCCCACTAGTCCACAGGGAGCTCTAGCTAGCTTAGCTGAGTTGACTGGAGTTCACCCCAGCTCAGATCCAGCTACATCGAGCTTCACTCAACTCCAACCAGCTGAAGAACATTTCATCCTAGCTCAGGAAGCTCAAGTCCAGCTCCCAGGGACTCAGCTTAGCTCAACTTGGTTGAGCTAAGCTACCTTAGCTATCTTAACCAGCTCAATCCTCCCCGGGAGCACCAGACCCAGCTCACCTCAGCTCCATTCAACAGAAGCCAGCTCACTTTAGCTTGGCTTAGTAGCTAGTAAAGAAGTAGCAAGCTAAGCCAGCTAGAGTAGCCCCATGTTGACCTCTTCAGTAGTTGCCAGCTCCACTTCAGTTCCAAATTCTTCAGATCCAACTCCTCCCTCTAAACCCTAGCTCCAATACCTCGTCCTCTACTCCACTATTAGCTAAGCTAACTTAGCTTAGCTTAGCTTAGCTATGCTCTAGCTCCCTTGGCTTTAATCACCTGAAAACCCTACCTAATAACTCCACCAACTAGCTCCACCTAAGCTCCACATAAGCTAACCCTACTTCCACCTCACCTTGGCGCCAACTTAGCCTACCCACTACCTCCAAAAGACACTACAAAGTGGCACCAAAACCACCCTAACTACCCTCCCTTTTGGCGCCACTTTTTCCCTCCAAAACCCCCTTCATCTCCACCACACATCTTCCCTTAAACCCATCTCCACCATCCACATAATCCCCCTTCTAGAAGCCTTCTTGGTGGCGCCAAAACCAAGGCATCTTTCCATGGTTGGCGCCACCTTTAGGTGGCCCTTCACCACCATAACCACCACCTTCACACCCCCTTACCTGGTGCCAACTCTTCTTAGCCATCTTCCCATCCTAGACATCCATCTCAAGGGTCACCTTAACCCTCATCCTACCCTATAAAAAGACCACCACCCACCACCTTACAAGCCATCCTTCGCTAGCAAATTTCCTCTCATACTCTACCTAGAGCCCATGCCTAAGAGAGAAGAAGAAGAAGAAGATTAAGGGGATATTCTGTCCCTTTGGTGCCTTCCCCTCTTCCCTTATCTCTTGTGCCCACGCTCGCCAAAGGAGGAGCCAGGCAAGGAAGACCTTTGGAGGAGGTCTTGAAGGTGAGCATTGAAGGTGGTAACATCCACCTTGGAGGAGCTTTCAAGGAAAGAGAAGGTGACCCTCTTTTCAAGCCAAGGAGCAGCTAGGCTTGGAGCAAGAAAACTCCCTTCTTCACCAGATTTTGCAAGAGGATTTATGTTTCTTTATTGCTTTTATATTTTCCATTTCTAGTAGAAGCATTCCTCTACTTATGTTTGTAAAGAACATAAATTCTGCTTAATCAAATTGCCTTCTTTTTAATTTCTACTGCAATTGTTGTCTTTGTTCTAGCACTTGTTTCACTTCCACTTCCTAATTACCCTAGGCCTCCACTTGCCTAGAGTGAGCTTAGGTAGTGGACATATTTATTTCTTAAATTTTAGCTTAGTAATTTTAGGTGTTAGTACTTTTCCGTCACAATTTGCATTTTGCCCTCATTATTTCAAAACTAAAAAAAAGTATATATTTAAAATACCAAAAAGAAAGTTGAGATTTATTTTCTAAGCAAGAGAATTGAATTGCAAATTTTCCTCCTTGAACGACCCTAGATACTCCCCTATCTAGGAATATAAATTTAAAAGAGTATGCGAATTCGTATATTACAGTGACATTAAAAACCCTAATTACAAATCACACGACTTTTCACATCAATAAGGGAGTAGAATTACGCTGCATGTGATTTCGATAAGTGTATGGGATTGAGATTGGGAGAACGGTGGGAGTTAGGAAGAGGTGAGGTTAAGAGGAAAATTGGGACTAGGAAAAGGAAATTGGTTTGGGTTAGGTTAAGTCTATTTGGTGGTGGATGAGTTAATAGGTTTATTCCTCCTCTCTTACTCTAATTTTTTCTTCTATTCTTTGGCTTCTTGGATCTTTTCCTCTCAATTCCTCCATCTTATTTCTTGGTCTCTTTTTTTTCTTGATTTATTATTCTTAATAGACCTACAATCACAAGATAAGACATTATATCATAATTAAGTACATAAAATGCATTATTTATTAATAAGCAACTAAATATGATGCAAATGCAAACTATGCATGAAATAAATGCAATATTTATAACTGTACTAGAAATCTTTCCTAATCTAGGCATTTTAGAACCTATGATTACTGTGCAATCATACCCCCATGCCTAAACTTTGCTAATCCTTAGCAAATGCAAGAACGAAAAATGAATGCAAAGTGTATGATCAATGCTATTTACAACTCGGCCTTCAAAGGACTGCTTATTATTTATCAAGGGTTTAATGGAATATTTCTTCTTGTTTTCTTTCAAAAATCTAAAAATCCAGCTGACGTGAAAGTGTAGTGATAGTAGCCTAAGCAATGGATCCAAGTGAAAAGCCAACCCACACTTAAAGTTCGTACTTGACCCTCGGTAAAAATTCTATCGGGATATGCAAACTTCTTCCCTCGGGGATACAAATAATATGAAATTTCTACATCAACTTTCTATCTTAGGTAGAAGATTAAGTCAAATGATTTCATATTTAGTGGCTCACACTCATCTGGCGCTACATAGAGACTAATACTGTAGACTCTAGATCTCTATATTATCAAACAAGTCAACCCATAGAGAGGCTTGAAACTGTGCTCCTTTTTGGTTCCTTTGTACTCACTCTTTCTCTCTCTCTCTTTTTTCTTTTTCTTTTTTTTTTTTTGAGTTCACATTTCACTAGATTGTGTAAATACACTCAATATTTGGCGGCCTCACATGACATTAACACTTTAATAAGTTCTGATAACCCTACAACTAAGTCAGAATTTCTCAGCCAGTATTTGGGCGGTTAGAAATACAGAAAAGTAGGTATGGGTCATATTTGGGTATTGTTGCCTCATCGAAATTTATTCATAACACATAAACAGAACTATGAACACAAACTTTTCTTTTTTTTAAATTTGTCTCTCTTTTCTTTTTCTTCTATATATATTTTTTTCTTTTCCTTTTTTTTTTATAACTATCAACACAACACAGCACAACACAACTATCAATTTTGAGTCATTATTGGGAAATGATGGTGTTCAAGAGGATATTGTGTGGCTTCTTTGGTGGAAGTGCCTACTCTCGGCACCAGGAATGAATGGATAGGACAATGTATTTCTAACCTTTGACACTGACACTCTCCTTCAGCCAAGAATTCCATAAAGGATGGTCGTGACCATCCACCTTAGTCATAATTTTATTAGAACTCAATTTCAGCGTATTTGCCTTATTTGGTGGCTCTCAAAAATTCACACAAAGTTCGTACATGGGAACCGAGAGCGGAAAACTATGCCTAACTCTTGCGTATATTATCCAATTATTCAGAACTTAAGAGTCCTCACACTAGACTTAGAGCACCAGTAAACACTCTACTCTTACCTCAAAATGTTTGGTGGATCTACTGAAAGATAGTTTGCCTAACTCCCTAACCAACTGTCCAAGGGTTTAGGAAAAGAAGCACTACTTCTCGACAAACTAAAAAATGTCTATTGGTTTTCATAATGGATCAATTACAAAGTCTACGTGCAAGTAAAATAATTGTACTGGATTCTAAACTAAGAAACAATTCAAGAAGAAAATCCTCAACAAAATCTCCTTGATAAAAATCTTTTTGAATAAATGCTATGTATAAATGTTGTTCTTATTTTTTTTTTTTTAGGTGTTGGTAGAAAATTTTCAATGTAAGTATATCATTGAAAATAAACATAAAATAAACATTCATGCATGTTCTCATGCCAAAATTCATGCTTGTCCTCATGCATGAAAATAAACATAAAACATAAAATAACTTAAAGTGCAGAGAGAGGGAAAAGGTAGAAATCACCTGGAAAAGCTTCTGAATATTAACATTCAGCATATTCCAACACCTATACAAATGAGATGACAAATATGCTATATATATAAAAAGAAAATAAGAGTTATGTACATATGTATAAATAAATAATTGTTGAGTTTAACGCCTCCAGCTGGACGAAAACTCTATCACACGTCCTGAAGAAGATGTATCATTTCGTCAGCAGGAGGAGGTTCCTAGGCTAAAAATGGCTTGAGGCACTGGCCATTTACAGTATAAACATGCCTAGTTTTCAGGTCTTGGATTTGGATAACCCCATTTGGATATGGACAAATCACTATAAAAGGTCTAGTCCACTTCGATTTTAACTTCCCTGCAAAGAATTTTAGCTTTGAATCAAACAACAAGATTTGCTGGTTGACAAAAAATGATTTCTTTCGGATGTGGTGGTCATGAAAGGCCTTGGTTTTATCCTTGTAAATTTTTGCACTTTCATAGGCCTCCCGCCGCATTTCCTCTAACTCACTGAGTTAGAGCTTCCTTTCACAACCTCCCATATCGAGGTTAAAATTACAATTTTGCACCGCCTAAAAGGCACGATGCTCCAGCTCAATTGAAAGATGACTGGCCTTTCCATACACCATTCTATATGGTGACATTCCAAGTGGGGCCTTGTATGCGGTCTGATATGCCCAAAGTGCATCAATTAACCAATTGGACCAATCTTTCCTGTTAGGTCTAACCATCTTCTGAAGAATGAGTTTAATTTGTCGATTAGACACCTCAGCTTAACCATTAGTCTGTGGGTGATATGGGTAGCAATGTGGTGGTGAACCCCATATTTCTTCAATAAAGCTCTGAAATGGGCATGAATAAAGTGACTTCCCCCATCGCTAATCAATGCACGGAGAACACCAAATCTCGTGAAAATACACTCCCAAAGGAAAGAGATAATTTTATGATCAGTACACCTCATAGGAATAGCTTCCACCCACTTCGAGACATAATCTATCACTAGTAGAATATACTCGAAGCAATGCGAGTTTGGGAATGGGCCCATAAAATCGATGCCCTAGACATCAAACACCTCCATGACCAAAATCGGCTGGAGAGGCATCATGTCTCGCCTAGTCATGGAACCTATTGACTGGCATCGCTTGCAGTTCGTGGCATAAAGGTGTGCATCCTTAAAAATCGAAGGCCAGAAGAAACAAGACTGCAAAATTTTCACAGTAGTCTTTCTATCGGAAAAATGCCCACCACAGGCCTCGCTGTGGCAAAAGGATAACACACTTGGGATCTTAGAATCTGGGATGCATCTCTTGATCACTTGGTCAGAACCAATCTGGAATAGTAGGGGATCATCCCAAAAATAATGCCTAACCTCAGAAAGAAATCTCATCCTTTGATCCTTAGATAATACCGGCGGTATCTTGCCTGCGAAAAGATAATTCGTGATATCCGCATACCAAGGAGAATCAGCAGAGTCAATGGCCAACAGTGATTCATCCAAAAATTTATCAGAAATAGCAGGGGAAAAAGGAATATGGGCTGGGTCAATTCTTGACAAATGATCAGCCACAACATTCTGGGCTCTGGCTTTGTCTCTTATTTCAATGTCAAATTCTTGTAGAAGAAGGATCCATCTGATAAGGCATGGTTTGGCATCCTTCTTAGCCAACAAATGCCGGAGTGCTGAATGATCTGTATAAATAATGACCTTGGACCCAAGTAAGTATGATTTAAACTTTTCCATCCCGGAAACTACCGCTGGCAGCTCCTTTTCTGTAACAGTATAATTATGCTGAGCCTCATTCAGTGTCTTGCTAGTGTATTTTATCAAAAATAGGCAGTGTTCCCGACGCTGGCTTAAGACTTCTCCGACAGCAAAATCGGATGCATCGCACATCATCTCAAAGTCCAGAGTCCAGTCGGGTGACTAGAGAATAGGAGAATCAGATACAGCCTTTCGTAGAGTCATGAAAGCACTATGACAGAATCAAATTCAAATGGGGCATTAGCAACTACAAGATTCGTCAGTGGTCAAGCAATCTTAGAGAAATCTTTAATGAATCTTCCATAGAATCCAACATGCCCCAAGAAGGACCTAATCTATTTGACCGAGCTAGGGGGAGGTAAATGAGAAATGATATCAGATTTAGCATGGTCAACTTCTAATCCATCCTTAGAGATCCTATGACCTAGTACTATGCCATCTCTCACCATGAAATGGCTCTTCTCCCAAGATAGTACTAGGTTAACTTGAATGCACCGTTTAAGGATCTTAGTGAGATTATAAAGACAAGAGTCAAAATCATCTCCAAAAGTGAAGAAGTCATCCATAAACACATCCACATAATCCCCAATCATGTCAGAAAAGATGGCCATCATGCAACGCTAAAAGGTAGCAAGTGCACTGCACAGGCCAAAAGGCATTCGCTTGAAATCGAATGTACCAAAAGGACATGTGAAAGTAGTCTTGTTTTGATCAGCTAGGCTAATTGCTACTTGATTATACCCAGAGTATCCATCCAAAAAACAAAAATAACTCCGTCCAACTAATCGTTCCAAAATTTGGTCAATGAAGGGCAATGGAAAGTGGTCCTTTTTAGTAGCCGAATTGAGTTTTCGATAATCGATGTAGATCTGCCAAGAAGTCGAAATGTGGGTTAGGATGGATTCGCCTTGTTCTATTTTGATCACGGTGAGTCCTGCCTTTTTAGGAATAATCTGTATCGGGCTCACCCACTGGCTGTCTGAAATAGGGTATATGATATCAGCGTCAAGACATTTGATCATTTCCCTTTTGACAACCTCCATCATATTTGGATTTAGTCTTCGTTGAGGTTGTCATGTCGGTTTCTCCCCCTCATCCGTATATATACGATGAGTGCAATAGGATGGGTGAATACCACGTAGATTAGAGATACTCCACCCAATAGCAGCCCTATGATCTTGGAGAACAGTAATCAATTTAAGTTCTTGTTCTTGGGTTAAGCGGGAGCTGATAATAACAGGGAAAGTCTGATGCTCACCCAAGAACACATACTTAAGAGAATTAGGTAAGGGCTTCAATTCGAGCATAGGTGGAGGAGATGTAGAATCAGTAGTAGAATGAGGAGGAAAGGAAAGGGAAGGATCAAGGAGATATACCTGATTATTATTATGCTCAGAGCCATCAGACTCAACTACTACAGGAAGGGTAGTAGTGGTTGCAGCAACAAGATGACATGTAATGCTAGAGAGGGTAATAATGGATCATAAATCTCATTAGAGTACCTCTCATATGGACTGAGTCTGTCTGTACCAACCATACTGGTCTGCAAATGTAGAAGTGAGTCAGAATCATAAAGTCCTTCAGACGTACCAGGGTATACCAAGTCTGGGGTACTGGAATTAGATACACACCCCAAGGAATCAGCAGAGGGGAAAGGTGAAATATGCAGAGTAATAGTCTCAGTCCCTAGGTAGGAATCGGTCGACCCTAATGTCAATGAGGATGGATAAGACATTGGGTTACTGCAGAGAAGCCCAATGTTGCTACAATACTCCTGACCATCACCCTCATACTCGTCCTCGATTAGATCATAATCAAAATTTTTGGATGCCCTAAATATATCCAGTCTTAATCTCTCATTCCCTAGGGCAATTTCCATCCATCCGGATGCACAATCGATGTTTGCATGAGCGGTCGCCAAAAATGGGTGACCTAGAATAATAGGTGCATTGCGGACATCAGCAGGAACCTCCATATCAAGATAAAGAAATCTACTGGAAAACAGAATCTACAGACTTTCACAATGACGTTCTCAACAACCCCTCTTGGTACCTTCACCAACTGGTCTGCTAACTGAATAGTAACCGAGGTAGTCTTCAACTCCCCAAATCTAAATCGATCATAAACAGCAGTGGGAGTCAAATTAATGGAGGAACCCAAATCAAGAAGGGCGCTGTCAAACGGTGAGTACTACAAGAAGCAAGAGATCAAAGGTGTATTGGGGCCCTTCTTTTTAGGACGTAGATTACTTAGTATTACAGCATTGGCTTGCTGAGACAAAACCTCCTTGGGTTTTGTTCCCTTCTTCTGTTGTTGCCTCAGGGTATAATAGTCCTTGAAGAACCTAGCAATAGCAGGAATGTGATCTATGGCATCGAGAAGAGGAACCTGAATATGTACTTCTTTGAACATAGCCACGAGGTCCTCATGATTCTTAACTCCCTTTTTCTACCTCAATGAATCTCTAATGATAGCTCTAGGAAAAGGGAGAGGAATCTCAGGGTCTTCAATCATTGGTCTTTTTCCTTTATCTTCCTTAGGTGGTTCCCTATCAGAATAAGAGTAGGAGGAAGAACCATCCTGAGGAAGAGGTTGCGATAAATCATGATCCGCCTACCTATATGGTGGATCTTTTGTGGTAGTTCCACTCCTCAATGTAACAACTTTTGCATCGGCAAACTGATCATGAGGTGGAGGAGGAGCGGAAGGAACATTCTGGGCAGGATTAGGTAACAAACCAGGATGATTATATCTAGGTGGTATACGAGGTGCCTGAAGTATCGCATGTGCCTGACCTTGTGGTGCAGGATACCTAGGTGGAAGACCTGGGTTCTACACATTCCTAGGGTTTGGGATAGGTTGGGAGGGCAAGGCTCCCTACATCCAAGTCTCCTGTAGTATCTGAAACTGATTCTCATGTATTTTCTGAACTTGGTTTGTTAATTGCACATGACTCTTTGCCATTGATTGAATTTCTTTTCTTAACTCTTCCAACGCATCAGATTGTGAAGGACAGTCAGGTGCAGTATCACGAACAGACTGATATATGGATCGAGGCTATTGTTGATATGGAACTTGCTGCTGTCTAGGAGATGAACGTGCAGAGTTCCCATACTATCTAGGTTGGTGCTGAGGAGCAAAAGTAGGTCTTTGTTGATTTCAGCCCAGGAGAAATTAGGATGCTGGCACCAACCAAGGTTGTATGTCTCTGAGTATGGTTTGTTATGCCCATAACCATGAAGTGCGTTGACGTCTTCATAGGCTGAAGATGCCTGAGATGACATATCATATGAGTCAAGTCTCATATCATCTCAATAAAGGTTCACCTGGTCAACAAATGCCAGCTCAAGACTGTTCATAGGCTCCCTATAGGAAGGAGCCCATGAAGAAGCAGCAGAAGAGTGGACAGATGCATCTCGAGTAAGAAGATGAGGTCTAGTAAGAGGTACTTTGGATGAAGCAGTAGATGGAATAGATGTTGGCACTAAAGATGCAACCTCGGATCTCATTGCACAAGACTGACTAAGTTCGTCAACCTTCTTATCAGAAGATCCATACTATCCAGCTTTTTCATAATAATGTCCATATCAGCCCAGGTTGACTCAGCCTAGGCCTCATGGACTGATATGTGCTGCTGGGTAGGGCGTGAGAATTGGCTCATTGATGCGGCATTGAGAGAGTTTTCCGCCAAGGACTCAAATAACTCGAAAGCTCCTACCTCGTCCTCGGCAAAGAAGTTCCCACCACTAGATGCATCGGCCAGACACCGATGTGTCTCATCCAGCGGATGGTAGAACACCTGGGCAAGGTGCCAATGAGGCACCCCGTGGTGAGGACACTTCCTTAGAAGATCACGAAAATGCTCCCAAGCCTCATGCAACTTCTCACCCGACTGCTAGGTGAAAGTTGTGATGGCTCGCCTCATTGCATTAGTGCGACCAATAGGGAAGAACTTTTGGAGAAACTCCCTATGTAGTTCCGCCCATGTGTAGATCAGTTTCCCTATGGTCTTGAACCAATAGGAAGCTTTATCCCTCAAGGAAAAAGGGAAAAGCTTTATAGGAACAATCCCAATGGCTATATTTCTAGGTCGGACTGTCTCAGCAATCCGACTCAAATCCTCCAGGTGCTGGAATGGATCCTCATTCAAGTTACCATAAAAGTAAGTCTGAATTAGACTTATCACATTAGGTTTTAACTCGAATGCGTCACCATCTGCGGGCATCCGTACTTGAGATAACACGTTACGTGTTGTTGGATCATAATGGTCCGGCAGTTGTTCTCCACTCGGGGGGTTCTGCATCCTAAGGTGTTGAGGATGGTCTCGAACCTCAAAATGTTCTGCTAATTTTGCATAGCCAATCTCGCCTCAACCCTAGCCATCAATTGGGCCTTATTCCCCTCAAGGGGAGGAAGAGGAGGATCTTGCTCAGCCATTGTAGCTAAGGAAGAAGGAAGAGAAGTGGAAGTAGGTGAGAGGTGTTGCCAACATACAGTAGATAGCCACCTTCAGGAAGGCTCCGAAGGACCAACTAGGATAGGCCTTAGCAACCTTCTTCCGTGCATAAACCAGCACAAGGGTTGGTTAAGAGTCCTAGGCTAGGATGTAAAGTGCAAGAAGGAGTTAAGTGACTACTCAATCCTTCTTAATCAATTATTAGCTTAGTGTTTAAGGTTTGGTTGGAGGCACTAGGACAAAAAGTAAACCCTAAGGTGGAAGCCTAGGATTTATGCTTTTAGGTTTTAGGGCCTGGAGACCCTGTTCTTGGATAAAACTATTCCTCAGGTCAGTACAGAAGTCTAAATAGTGTGAAAATTGGTATGCAACTTCCTTTTACAATTATCATTATAAAGAATGTTTTCCTAAGATTTTATAATATTCAAAAAAATAGTTATGATTTTTATATCCACAAGGGGTCAGATAGTCTGATCAGACCCCTTTGGTTTATTTCAGATCAAAGTCATATCACAACTACTCCAAAAATTTTGAAACTTTTTCTGATCAAACTAGATTTCAATGGATTTCAAATGACACAAATTTCAACTTAATCTGATATGTGTATAGGTCGGAATAATTCTCCAAAGTCTGAACAAATTGGAAAAAAATTGATTCTAACCCCCTTGTAGTTTATGAATTTTTAAAAATTTCATAGATGGAATTTTCAAAAATGATAGCGTTTGAAAGATAATTTGATTTTTCAGTTATGGTTCGAATTTCAAGATTTTTGGAGGTCCATATTTTCAGCAATCGAATTTTAAAAATAACTTTCAAGTCCTAGCTGAATTGGTAAAAATAAAATCAAGGGTGTTTAAAGGATAAAATGCTATTAATAACCACTCTTAATAAAAAAAATATCAAAAAATATGATCAACAAACTTAAACTAAAAAATTTATTTTTATTTTTATATTTTTTATATTTTTAAGTTTTTTTTATAACTAGCTAAAACAAACTTTCGAATAAAAGTAATCCTAACGGATCCTAACAACAAATCATAGATTTTTTTTTTCAAAACCTAATACAAACTAAAATACATTTAAATGGAATGTGTGCACCTTTTTTTTTTCGGCCACGGATTTATGCATGCGAAGATCTATCCCTGCTTCAAACCTGCACACAGATCAAACACAAAATAACTAATGAGATATTAATTTCAAAATCGTCGTGCCTCCCCAACAACAGCACCAATTTGTTCGGTGCATAAATAAGTGCACTTGTTAAGGAGATATAAAATGTAAATATATGCATCTTAGTTTCCATGATTTTTGTTATATTAGTACTGTTGAGTGAGTTCAAAAAAAACGTGTGAGTCGCTAATATGGATTGGTGCACCCATATGAATTTTTTTTTTTTCGACTTTTGTTTTGCAAATTTTGTTTTTGGGATTTTTGATTTTTGGATATAAAGATCTACTCTAACTAGATATTAAATAAAAATAGCAGGAGATATTTGAAGTACACCATCTTTATAGATATCATATAATGGTTCCATTTCTAGTTGAATAAAAAAAAACTAGAACCACTAGAACTAAATATACTAGAAATAAAAATAATGAGAAAAATTATATCTATAAAAAAGAAGACACCAAGGAGTAATCCTGGGTTACCTTTGGAATACGTGGCAGAGCAGTAACGATCTACCAAGGTTGACCTTGGTGGACAATGGACGAGGGGGATGGAGTGGTGGCCGGAGATGATGGAGAGTCGGAGAGAGGAGAGGAGGAAGAGGACAATGGGAGAGGGGATGGGAGAGAGAGGATCCGTGGCCTTTTTTTCTTCTCTCGATGTTTCCGGTGGAGAGGGATTAAATAATTGAGGGAGAGGGGTAGGACGTTGGGAAGGACATGGATTTTTTTGTTGTAGGAAATCCCATGTAGGGAGTACGGTGGGGGAAGGGATAAATTAGATGGAGTTTTTTAATTGGAGGGGGAGAGGATAAATGAAGAAGTGGAGGGGATAGAGTTCGGATGTGGGAAATTGTTGGAACGTGGGATTTTGAAGGGTTTTGTTGCATGGATTGGTTTGGAGGGGTTACATGTTGACGTGGCTGGGGATTATGCGAAGGGGATATGGCTGTGGATGGCTGGGCTGACATGGATATTTTGCATGGTGTTTTAATTTGGTAGGGGATAAGGGAATAGAATTACGTTGCATGTGATTTTGGTAAGTGTTTGGGATTGAGATTGGGAGAATGGTCGGAGTTAGGAAGAGGTGAGGTTAAGAGGAAAATTGGGACTAGGAAAGGGAAATTGGTTTGGGTTAGTGATGAACATACATAAATTTATGATAAATTTCTTATTTTTTATAGTTCCTAGGCTTAGCATTGCATATCAGGTTATAAATATTGCATAACATCCATTGCATGGCATTTATGATAGTTGTATGTTTTATATATTAATTTATTCTTTTTATATGGCAAGGGAGGCAATGTGACATCCACACAGGTTTTGGATGGAAAATCCGACCATACGGATGGATCTGGAGCGATGATCGCAGTTCGGCATCGTGGGAATCATCTCGATCTGAGCACCGTAGCACCCTCTACAAGAAGAAGAAGATGGACGACCCAGATGGCGCCACGTGGCACCATCTAGGTCGCCCAACATCGGCCAGCAACACCACTCAACTCCATCTGCACCCTTCAATCCTAGCCGTTGGATCAAGATCCAACCGCTGGGAAGCGGTTGCGTCAAGCCGCTCCTCATGACAGAAAGGAAGGACTGGCGCAACGGTTGGAGCACTGGTTTGCAAAGGGGGGGCGCGGGTTCGAATCCCCACAGCCCCTCCAATTCGCAATTGGGTAGGCACATGGAGCGGCAGCGCCAGTGCAAGGTAGCGTGAGCGCGCATGCGCACGACAGCGTATGGCAAGCGCGCATGCCAGCACATAGCAAGCGCGCACACAGCAGGACGCACGCGGTCCGCACGCGTGATGAGCGGGGTAGCACGGTGCGGGCGCAAGGGCAGTTGGCGCCAGCTTTCAGCGACAGCTGGGCTACCTATAGCGACGCTTACAGCTGTCTCTATTTCATTGCAAGCCAGCAGAGCCAGCTAGGGGCGTGAGTGGAGGTGAGCTGTCTACAGCAATGTTTCCAGTGATGGTTTAAAGGTCGCTAAAGGTCCTTTATCCATTTTTAGCCTCTTCTCCTCCACTATAAAAGGACCTACCCCCTCCCTTCTAAGCCATCTCTACCTACTCTACTCCCACCTACTCCCAAGCTTTAGCAAGCCTACCAACGCTCCATTAGAGCTTGTCCTCAAGCTCCCAAGGTGCCTATTAGTGTAGCGAACCTCTGCCCCACCAAGTACTCCTACTTGCCATCTCCCTTCATATGTTGCCTTGGAGCTGTCCTCCCACCTCCATTCTGGTAGAAAATCACCTCCGTCTTCTCACCTCCATTCTGGAGCCACGCCAAAGCTTTCCTCAACACGACATCCTCCTGCATCTCATCTCCATCGTCCTGCTCCTCACCTCCTTTGTCTGAGCTTCCGCCAGGCATCATCTTCTCACAGAACAGCCGATTCAGGAGATTTCCTCTCACCCCCCTCTCTTTTTATGCTTTTATAGTTCATTGTAATCGACATTGGATTGATATATATATCATATTTGTTCCATTTCTATCTTGTGATTCATTTTACTTGTCTTTTATTTCAAAAATACAAAAAAATAACAAAACCTCAAAATACAAAAAAGAAACGAATCGAAGCGTGATTTTCAATAAAGTAAACGTCGCCTCCCTGTGTTCGACCCGGGACTCCCTTGGAGTTTCGGTATAAATTTTATTTGATCGACGTGTTTTGCAACTACGACGACGGGTTGCTTGTAACCCCGATTTCTAACACGCGAAACACGCCTGACCATTTTGGCGTCGTTGCCGGGGAGGCAACGGAATTTACTTTATTATTTATTGCATTTCTTTGCATTTACATAGCACTAACCCTACTTGTCTTTGATCTACTGTCTTGCAGGTACCCTAGCATGGAGATCCAAGTGCGGTAGATCAGAGTAAAGTGCGGGTAAAGTACTCTGTAAGTGTCCCCCACCTTCCCCCCCACTAGTTCATTTCGCCACAATCATAACCAAGACCTAATATACTTAGGTGTTTGCATAAATACTAGGATAGACTTTGTTTGTCTTGTTTGACTCCTTCACCCATCTCACCCACATCTTATATAAAAAAAAAAGGATATTTTCTGTGGGACGAATCAATTTACACTCTATACACCCACATTTGAGGCACATAATCGGACTTGATTTTTCATCTAATCAACTAGGCTTCCAACCTGTGGACCCGGTACACGAATTCAACACATAAAAGAGTAGAAATCATATTAGGTTAACCATCTTTTTGTGTGCCTTAATCAGTGGTGCATTTGAGCCAATTGAGTGAATTGTTTGGGCTGCACCACCTAATCTAAAAGAGGTTCATTTTCTAGCTGCCCCATAGGATTCAATAATTAGGTCAAACCAGACACTCCATATTTTTCTTGATTTCTAAAGGAAAATACTTGAACACGTGATTTCAACAACAAACTTGGTTGAAAACACCTAATATTTTAATCCTAAAAGCTATTAAGCAAGATTCGAATCCTAAAAATCACCTCATCATTAATAATCTTGCTTGAAAACCTCTTGGTTGTGCACATTCACACATTCTCAAATAAATCATTAAGGGCACAACCCATTAAGGGCCCATCACATTCTAGAGCACCAATTTCCCAAGCCTAACTAAAATCAATTAGACGTTGGCCAGAAGGATTCATTCGCTCGTTGGGATCAAGATTGAGATTATTCATGATTAACCTGCTTATACTAGTTAATCTGATGTCTAGCTAGGGGAGTAGCGTCAAACAACCGCGGTTGGAGGGTACACTAGAAATCGGAGGCACAAGCCAAAGGAAGAACCTTCTCCCCAATCCCTCCTTCTAACTAGTTGGATTGCCTGGACATAAGTAGAGTAAATCATCCATAATCTTAAGACTGATTCCGAGAGTCAGTAGACCTTAGGCTACCCCATCTAAGGATAGGCTAGTATTCTTGTGCTGCAGGGTTCCCTCTTTTCCTCGTCCTTTCGACTTTCTTCTAGTGTATGATTAGGAGGAGGTCATTGAACCCTAGATTGGAAGGACCTTTAGACCATTCTAGGAGGCAGAGGTTGAGCTATAGCCAAGTAGATCTCATGGTTGATCAACAACTACCTCCCCCACCTCCGAATCAGCAGGAGCTAATTTAGAGACAGTTGGAAGAATTGTAGTAGATGCAGCAATGGTTCCAATGCATGCATGGTCAGGGTGCTCGGCCCTTGAAGGATTTTTACGATCCTTCAAACTATGGGGAATGTCCCGGCATCATGATTCCCTTTGGAGACATTGAAATCAAGCCCCAAGTCTTAAGTTTGATTAAGCATTTCCATGGGCTTGGCTCGGAGGACCCATTCCAGCACCTGGAGGATCTAACCACTTTGGTTCAGACCACCAGAGTAAGGAATGTGAACGAAGAGCAAATGATCATGAGGCTTTTCCCCTACTCTCTAATGGATAAGGCTGCACATTGGTACTAGACTATAGGAAGGCCGATTGAAAGTTGGGTTGCTCTTAAGTCAGCTTTATTGAAGAAATTCTTCCCTATCAGAAGGACCAATGCCTTGCGATGGGCGATTACCACTTTTGCCCAGCGGCCGAGGGAATCGTTTCATGGTGCCTGGGAGCGATTCCAGGAACTTTTGAGGAAGTGTCCACACCATGATGTGCCGAAATGGCAACTCGTACAAATTTTCTATCACGGGTTGGTTGAGCAACTCCGTAATCACGTGGATGCCTCTTACGGAGGCAATTTCCTTAATAGGGATGCAAATAACGCATACAACCTGTTTGAGGAAATGAGCGAGAACTCAATTAATCATGCCTCCATGAATGCATTCAACCGGTCCCAACAACCTAGGTCAAGTGCTAATGAGATCCAAGATTCTCATTCATTTGACATGGAATTAATTTGTAATAAACTGGATAAAATGGATTTGGTTGCTAAGACAATGGAAGAATGGATGTTTGGGAATTCAGGAAACACTTCTTTACCCACTCAATCCCAGAATTCGGGATTCCATTCCTCACGAGCTCCCACGGGGTGGGAATTCGTGAACCAACTCGATTCGGCTCAACCTATGAGCCAGGATTTCTTGGAACCATATGGGTTCCAAATTGGGGCCTTTGATCCCAGTTTCTTTGATCCTTCCTTCTCTTCATCCTCATTTTATGAGGATGCATATGCAATGTAGGAGAATGTTAGGGCCAACCCATATTCCAACACTTTTAACTCATGATGGAGGAACCACCCTAACTTCTCTTGGAAAAACTAGGGGCAACAGACCCAATCTCGACCCAACAACTATGCATCTCAAAAACCCACGGGTCAGGGTCAAGTATACACCCAGTTGCCCCCAAGATCAGTTAATCAGCCATCTTGGAATGCCCAACAATCCGTGGGGCAGGCTGATTTGAACTGGCAGATGGTGGACATGCAAGGGTCCATGCTTCAGCTTATGCAACAAATGAAGACATCCTTGGATAACTTGCAATCCAGGTTAATTGCAAACACCCGACAACCCGGATCCCTACCATCTCAACCCATACCAAACCTGCGTAATGTGCAAAATCAGGGCAATAGAGCCCAAGGGTACGGGAATCAAAGGGACCCACATGCGCATGCTCAGGTGGTTAAGTAGGGTCCCTCTTCTTCCACTTCTGGTTACATGACCAACCAAGGCCCTCCAATCTTCACTAATCCACCTCAAGGCCCAAACCTTTATGCCTCTGCAAACTCTGTCACCTTGAGAAGTGGGAAGTAGACTTAGAACCTAGAATTACCTTCTAGAACTCAAAATCCTGGGGTGCTTGAGAAAGAGAAGGAGGAGGCTGAAGAAGACAATAAGGCCCAGGGATCGAAAATTGAAAATTCCACCCATATCCCGTTCCCTGAGGCCCTTTTGAAAACCAAGAAGAAAACCCTAGACAACAATGAGGAGCTTTTGAATTTGTTCAAGAGAGTAGAGATCAATATTATGCTCCTTGAGGCTATTAAGAACATCTCGGCTTATGGTAAATTCTTGAAAGAACTGTGTACCCAAAAGCGTAAGTCGAGAGAACCCACTCCGAGGAAGGTGATTCTCTCTGAGTAGGCAAGTTCTGTAATCCTGCACCATCTTCCTCAAAAGAAGAAAGATCCAGGTGCCCCCTTGATCTCATGCATTATTGGGGAATACACTTTTGATAGGGCACTATTGGACCTAGGTGCATCCATCAACCTAATCCCAACTTCTATTTATGAGAAGTTTGGGTTAGGTGAACTCAGGCCAACCTCAATAACGCTATAATTAGTGGACCGATCGGTCACCACACCGAGAGGCATTATTGAGGATGTAATTGTCAAGGTCAAGGATTTCTATTTTCCTGTAGATTTCCTCATCCTCGACATGGATGTACCTAATGATTTGAGGAACACGCCCATCATTCTGGGGCGTCCGTTCCAAGCTATCGCCAAGGCCAACATAAACTGTGAAAGTGGTAGTATGGAGATCATCTTTGGGGATAAGAAATTAACTCTGGATATTTTTAAGGTGATAAGAGGATTTAAGGATTGTGGATTCATTGAGGAACTCGAGGATCAGGATCTTGAGATGTGTATGACAATCAATGCACTCGAGGACTCCATTAGCTTTAGCGAACCCAACCCACAACCCTCCACCGTGGTAGACCTGCCACATCCTGAAGAGGCTATTGATTTTGTTCATTCCTAGCCTCTTCCACTGGATCGTCCTGATGAATCTTCATCAGCATCCACCCTTCCTTCTATTCTAAACCCACCACAGCTGGAATTAAAACCATTGCCCAAAAATTTGAAATATGAATTCTTAGGACCTGAAAACATGCTCCCTATGATTATTAGTGATGATTTGACTAAGGAGTAAGAATTGAGGTTAATTAAGGTCCTTAAGAACAACAAGGAGGCAATTGGTTGGACCATCCACGACCTTAGGGGGATCGAGCCATCTTATTGTAATCATCGTATTTTCATGGAAGATGGATCCCACCCTTTTCACGAAATGCAAAGGAGACTAAATTTGAATATGCGAGAAGTGGTCAAGAAGGAGATAATTAAGTGGCTCGATGCTAGGATTATTTACCCAATCTCAGATAGTCCGTGGGTTAGCCCTGTTCAGATTGTACCCAAGAAGGTGGGAATAACCGTTATGACTAATGAGAAAGGGGAAACCTTCACCACTCGTTCAGCTTCTGCTTGGAGAGTCTGTATTGACTATAGGAAGCTGAACACTGCCACTAAAAGGGATCACTTTCCCTTGCCATTCATCGATCAAATCCTCGAAAGGTTAGCTGGGCAAAAATATTTTTGCTTCCTGGATGGTTATTCGGGATATAACCAAGTCCCTATCCATCCTGAAGACCAGGAAAAGACAACTTTCACATGTCCCTACGGAACCTTTGCATTCCGTAGAATGCCGTTCGGGCTTTGTAATGCGCCTGTGACTTTTCAAAGGTGCATGATGGCCATCTTTTCTGACATGGTGGGAGATTGTCTTGAGGTGTTCATGGATGATTTCTCTATTTTCGGAGATTCTCTTGAGTCTTCCCTAGCTAACCTGGAATTGATCCTTTAGAGATGCATCAAAACACGGCTGATCCTTAGTTGGGAAAAGAGCCACTTTATGACTCAGGAGGGCATCGTCCTGGGTCACGTGGTCTCTAATCGGGGAATTGAAGTTGATAAAGCTAAGGTGGATGCTATCTCTAGACTTCCTCCACCCACATCCGTAAAATAGATTCGCTCTTTCCTTGGGCATGTGGGTTTTTATAGAAGATTCATTAAGGATTTCTCGAAGGTTGCTCGGCCCTTGAGTAACCTTTTGGCAAAAGATGCACCATTCGAGTTTGATGAATCATGTCATAAGGCATTTGATTTATTGAAAATGGCAGTCACCTGTGCCTCGGTATTGCAACCACCAGTTTGGACAGCTCCATTTGAAATTATGGCTGACGCATTTGATTATGCCATTGGGGATGTCTTGAGTCAAAAGATTGAGAAAAATCCCTCTGTGATTTACTGCGCTAGCAAAACTCTGGACGAGGCCCAGAGGAACTACACCGTTACTGAAAAAGAATTGCTAGCCGTAGTTTTCGCTTTAGAAAAATTTAGGGCTTATCTGTTAGGTTCTCGTGTCATCATCTATACCGACCACTTTGCCTTGAAACATCTCTTGGCCAAAAAGGATGCCAAACCCTGGCTTATTTGCTGGATTCTGCTGCTTCAAGAGTTCGATCTTGAAATCAGGGATAAAGCTGGGGCACAAAATGTAGTGGCAAATCACCTCTCGAGTATCCTAATTGATTCTCCTCATCTGGATGTTTCTATCTCTGATACTTTTTCGGATGAAACTATCCTCACAGTTTTGGGAATTCGAACCTCCTAGTTTGTGGATATTGTCAATTATTTGGCCATTTGTCAAATCCCCCAGGATTGGACCAAAGAGCAATGGGATGGACCTGTATCTGAGGCCAAATATTATTTTTGGGATGATCCTGAGCTGTACCGCATTGGCGCAAATCAGGTTATTCGCCGATGCATCCTGGAAGTCGAGTTCCACAGCATACTTGAGTTCTGTCACACATCCACATGTGGTGGACACTTTTCCAGGAAAAAGATGGCCGCAAAAATTTTGCAATCCGGAATCTATTGGCTGTCATTATTTAAGGATGCCCAGGAATTCTCTAAGTCATGCACTCGATGCCAGACACTCGGGAACATGGCTAAGAGAGATATGATGCCCCAGAACCCAATTCTTTCTGTTGAAATTTTTGACATTTGGGGCATCGACTTTATGGGACCCTTCCCCCCTTCACTTGGACACCAATATATTCTGGTCGCTGTTGATTACATGTCCAAGTGGATTGAGGCAATTCCCACCCGGACCAATGACCACAAGGTGGTCATCGATTTTGTGAAGAGAAATATCTTCAATCAGTTCGGGGTTCCTAGGGCAATTATCAGTGATGGTGGCACACATTTCACTCATGCTCAGTTTTGAAATTTACTGGGGAAATACGGGGTGAGCCATCGGATTTCCACACCTTACCACCCTCAGACGAACAGACAGGCCGAGGTCTCCAATTGGGAGAGCAAGAACATTTTGCAAAAAATCGTTAGGCTTGATAGGAAGGACTGGACCCAAAAGCTAGATGATGCTCTTTGGGCTTACCGTATGGCATACAAAACACCTATCGGTATGTCTCTATTCCGTCTAGTGTTTGGGAAGGCATGTCACTTACCCGTAGAACTTGAACACCGGGCATTTTGGGCCATCAAGAAATGTTATGTGGACCTTGAGTTGGCCAAGAAAACCAGGAAACTCCAACTATCTGAGTTGGAGGAGCTTCGAAATGATGCTTATGAAAATGCCAGAATCTATACGGCAAGGACCAAAGCTCTCCTTGACCAGATGATTTCATGTAAGAGCTTTGAGCTGAACTAGATGGTTTGGCTTTTCGATTCTCGATTGAAGCTTTTCCCCAGTAAACTCAGGTCTAAGTGGGGCGGCCAGTTCATTATTGAGCGGATTTTCCCTAATGGGGCTATCGAAATCTCTGACCTAAAGATGGGTAATATTTTCAAGGTCAATGGGCAGCGTCTTAAACCCTTTGTTGACCATGTGCTCCTTGAACCCGTCTCGGACAAGGTTGCTCTTACCTTGCCATAACCACCACGGGCTGATCATCGCCCAGCTGAAGGCACTAAACTCAGCACATTTAAAGACTATTCCAAGCTGACCTGAGTCTCACAGAAACCAGGTGCTATTCTTCCACTTCTACTCTCCTGCATGCTTTCATTTTTTTCATAATGAGGACATTGCAATAGCTAAGCATAGGGGGTGGACATATTTTATAACCATCAGCTGTAACAATGATTTCATGTTATTTGATTATTGTCAAAAAAATAATAAAATAAAAAAATATTTTAAAAAAAAATAGAATTAGGAGACGAGAACTTAGGCATTAGGAGTTGTAAACTTTAGGAATCGATTCTTTGAGACCTGAATACTTAGACTCTTCAGGTCTTCGGGCTTAATTAGCCCGGGTGTCCACTCGAATGTAGATTTAGTCTCGAGTCCTCACCAATTAAAATTTATTTTAATTTGGTAAATAATTTGGGATAATAAATATGCGACTTATCAACCTGCCCTCTGATTTGGGGGGACTTTATGCCTAAGCATCTACACACATTTTTTTTCACTGACTCACTTTCCAGTGGTTTTTATGGAAATTGAGTAGCTAATGGATCGACTTGGGTAGTATTGCTGGCAAGTTGTCGGTGGTAACAGCTCATCGGTCGATTGTCCAGAGCCCACATGACCTTTTTCATTGTGCTGCCTTTAGGTAAATCTTAGATCAGGAAAGCCACCTACTTAAAAAAAAAAAAAAAAAAAGAGAAAGAAAAAATAAGAAAGGAGAAAAAAATAATAAAAAAAATAAAACCACACTTCACCGCACGAGTATGGTTGGCATGTTGTCGGTGGTAACAGTACATCGGCCGATTGTCTAGAACCCAGCTCACAACAAAAAAAAAAGCACAATAATTCCCAAAACACCTAGGGAAGAAGCAGGGAAGTAGAATAAATCGGGGAGATATACATTAGGTTCGCCCTTGTGTTGACCCCATATAAAAGAAAGTAGGGAGAAAGCTACCGATCGTAAAGATAAACCTTTAGGCAAGGTCACTTAGGGTCGTAGAAATCCGAAGTCCGTTTTAACGGCCGTCTAGTGAGTCTTTCACTATTTTTCACAAGATGCTTAACACTTAGAGTCCTTTTCGATCTTGGGCGGGTCAGGTTGCTGTAAAATGTTATTTCGTAACTCTCAAACTCCAAAAGTACAAAAAAATTAGAAAAGAAGAAGAAAAAAAATTTATCTTCTCAAATAAGGAGAGGGCTTGGATGGTCTGCATTCTGGCAAGCACCCGGGCACTGTTGAGTTTTTGTAATTAGGTCTTGGGGTTGAGATTTTCTAAAGCAATTAATGAATTTTGCCTAATTACTCGAACCCTGATTCTACTTTTATACATAGCACTTAGGTTAATTTTGCTAGGAACTAGCAAAAAGTAAGCATGGGGGTATGATGAACACACATAAATTCATGATAAATTGCTTATTTTTGATAGTTCCTAAGCTTAGCATTGCATATCATGTTATAAATATTGCATAACATCCATTGCATGGCATTTAGGATAGTTGTATGTTTTGTATATTAATTCCTTCATTTTATATGGCTAGGGGGCAATGCGACATCCATACAGGAAAATCCGACCGTACGGATGGATTCAGAGCGACGATCGCAATTCGGCATCATGGGAATCATCTCGATCTGAGCACTGTAGCACCCTCTACAAGAAGAAGAAGATGGACGACCTAGATGGCACCACATGGTGCCATCCAGGCCGCCTAACATCGGCCAACAGCACCGCTCAACTCCTTCATCTGCGCCCTTCAATCCTAGCCGTTGGATCAAGATCCAACGGCTGGGAAGCGGTTGTGCCAAGCCGCTCCTCATGACACAAAGGAAGGACTGGCACAATGGTTGGAGCATTGGTTTGCAAAGGGGAGGCGCAGGTTCGAATCCCCACAGCCCCTTCAATTCACAATTGTGCGGGCGCATGGAGCGGCAGCGCCAGTGCAAGGCAATGTGTGCGCGCACGTGCATGACAGCGCATGGCAAGCGCACACGACAGTGCATGGCAAGCGCGCACATAATAGGGCACGCGCGTGATAAGCGAGGTAGCGCGGTGCGGGCACAAGGGCGGTTGGCGCCAACTCTCAGCGACAGCTGGGCTGACCTACAGCGACGGTTACAACCGTCACTATTTCATTGCAAGCCAGCAGAGCCAACTAAGGGCGTGAGTGGAGGTGAGCTGTCTACAGCAATGTTTCCAGCGACGGTCTGGAGGTCGTTAAAGGTCCTTTATCCATTTTTAGCCTCTTCTCCTCCACTAGAAAAGGACCTACACCCCCTCCCTTCCAAGCCATCTCTAGCTACTCTACTCCCACCTACTTCTAAGCTTTAGCAAACCTACCAATGCTCCATTAGAGCTTGTTCTCAAGCTCCTAAGGTGCCTATTAGTGTAATAAACCTCCTAAGGTGCCAGCTAGGATAAGGGCTTGTGTTGGCACCAAAATGAAGGGGTGGCTATGTCATTTTGGCGCCAACTTGAAGGGGTGTTTAGGGTGGTAGCTATGGTGGGTTGGCGCCAAAAGGGGTTGGGTTAGGTTAGGGTTAGTTAGGCTTATGGTGGAGTTGTGGTCTGCCATGGAGGTCTTTGGTGGAATGGAGTTTAGCTAAGCTAGCTTAGCTAGTAGAGTGGAGGTGGAGGAGCTAGGGTTTCATGGAGGAGAGTTGAAGAAGAGAATTCTGGAGCTAGTATTAGGCACTCTG
This sequence comes from Thalassia testudinum, assembly GCA_037157565.1. Classification (NCBI taxonomy): domain Eukaryota; kingdom Viridiplantae; phylum Streptophyta; class Magnoliopsida; order Alismatales; family Hydrocharitaceae; genus Thalassia; species Thalassia testudinum. The sequence goes on from JAZHRO010000078.1 coordinate 47,966,025, forward strand.
GAGCTGGGACTACTGAGGCAGCTTCAAGGGGAGCTCAACTACTGAGCTTAGATACTTAGTTCTTATGAAAGCAGCCAAGCTTGGGTAGTTGAGCTCAGTTGAGCTGGCCCTAACCTAGTTGGAGCTAGGTTGAGCTAGAACTGTCGCTGATGAGAACTGTAGAGCTAGCTAAGCTACTAGTTGACAAGTAGTAGCTCAGCTACCTTAGAGTCTAGCTATTGTGAGCTAGCTGGAGATGGGGTAAGCTGAGCTTGAGCTGAGGTGGACTTAAGTCAACTCAGTTGAGCTAGCTAGAGCTCCCAGTGAATTGGTGGAAGCTGAGATGAGCTAGACTCAATTAAGTTGAGCTGGATCTGAGTTGAGCTGAGCTAGGGTAAGCTAAGATGAGCTCTCTTGAGCTACCATTCAGCTAAAGTGAGCTGAATGGAGCTAACCATAGTACAAGGGAGCTGGTATCTAGCCATGATGAGCTAGAATTAGATGAGTCCTATCCTAATCGAGCTTCCTCTTCATTAGTTTCCTTCTCGAGTGCTAGGGTTCTAAGGATCTGACTGTCTACTTATCCCTAACACTCCAAGAAACACATCAAAAATTAAAATAACAAATGCAATGCATGCCTAACCTAATTTATGCCTAAATGCAACCCAGAAACCCATTTGCGGATGAAAATCCTAAGACCTAGGTTTGTTTTAATGCATAAGCATGATGATAAACTGGCATTTATCATTTCCCTACACTTCCTGGAGCTTTGAAGGAGCTCCACTCCATTTATAATAATCCTTATTCACAAACCTACAACCCTAGATGGCGTAATCATCCAAATTTCTCATGTTAGGGAAATTCACAATGACCTAATTTTCAACAACTTTCTGCACCACCACTTCAGAACCTAACCCGAGCACCGCCTCCACCACAACACAGATGTGACTACTAGTAGCCCAATGCCCACCTAACACTCTCAATCTGAGCTTACACAATATGAGCACTTGGGGTCAATCATGAAAGCACTTGTTGATATGCAGCAACAAAATATAGCAATGCAGGAAAGACAGGATGCTGCCCTAGCTGAGATGAGGGCACAGCTAGCACACTTGACTGCACCCTGTTAGTCACACTCTTTACCATCTTAGATTGAACCTAACCCTAGGAATGTACCTGCCCAGAGGTATGTTCATCCCAATCCTCCCCAAGGCCAAGCACATGTCATATCACAAGCCTTGCACAGTTTTGATTCTTCTTCACTATACTCTGATCAACATTCACCTCTTCTTACCAATCTTGATTCATCTTCCTCATCTTAATCTGCACTCATTGATTGGAAGAGGTAGAAGCTGTAGATTTTCTTTAATATCCTTTGAAATTGGTCCTTGAGCCAAGTCTTTTGATTTGATCTATATTCTTTACTTGGACCTTGTACCAAGTATCTTGATTCTGATTTTGATTGATTACGGAGCCTATATTCACCTTTGAGATCAACAATTCTCATCCTTACACTTTACACCATGATCTGAATCTTTCACTGAGCTTCATGAACTTGTCAATTCTCCATCATTTTTGCTCCTACATTGTTACACCACTTTTTCTGGGTTTACGCCTAGTGAAGGCATAAAATTTATATAGGATTTTATCTTTCTTTATTTTCCTTTCTTCCTTAGGTGTCTATGCTTACATCCTTAGTCTGCATGCATAGTCACTTTGTCTTGCATTTCACTACTTAGCCAAACTTTCCATTCTAATTTATATTAGACTTGAAATCTTTCGCATAGAGATTTTATCTCCTCATTCTGACTTCCTTTCGTCACCCTTGCCTAAGTTACTGAAAGGCAGAGCATGCATTTGCACCCACCCTATTCATCCAATGAGGACATTGTATCATTTAAGTATGGGAGGGTGTAAATGGTGAAATCATTTACTAGAGTGCAATTTAGACACATCCTTTAGTGTATATATAGTATTATTGAAAAATCCAAAAAAAAATAAAAATTTTTGAATAATTTGAAAAAATTACAAAACAAAAACAAAAAAAATGTGAAGAAAAAAATTATAAAAATACAATAAAGGACCTATATTCACTATTAAGGGTGAAGCTCTAGAACGGAGAATTGGATTAAAAGTTTTATAAGTGTTTAGTTATGATTTTAAAGTTGAACCAAAAATAGAATATGTGTTTATGGACATTCAACCTTTGCTGGTTAGACTTTCTAAACCACATAAGCTTGATTCATTCAGGCTTGGCTTAATATGCTTAATCTTTGACAAGATAGACCAAGATCTCTCCTAACTTAGGACATATAATTATAGCTAAGTCACTAGTATAGGATTTGTTGGTTTGCCTTTGTTTAAGAGTCTAAGTAACCTTGGTTTGCACTACACAGATTCGGAAAAGACCAGATAAACTTAAGTCTCAACCATAGTATTCATTAGGGAAGGTCGAGTCCTTACCAGTGTGTGTAGGTAGACTCTTTGTCTCAGTTTTTAGTCTTGTTTCTAGGAGATCTTTTCACTAAAGTACTCACCCACCAAATAAGTGTGCTCTACCAACTAAAGTTGAAGGAGACATATTGCCATTTGCTTTCAGAGAAAGAAAAGAAAATCAGAAAAAAGAAGAGGAAAAGTAGAAAAAAATAAAAAAAGTCAAAAAGAAAAGAAAAAGATATTATTTTGAATAAGTCATTATGTTCTCCAATTCCTGTTGTAAATATTTGTACTTCCACAAAAAAGATGTTTCAGGGTGCACTACAAATACCCTATGTTTCTACAAAATATTTTTTGAGCCACAAACATAATAAGAGTTGGGTTTGAGTCTTCAATTATTTTGAGAGTCGATTCGAAAACATGAGCTGAAGATAAGATCAACCTACATTTGAAAAGAAGTGAAATCCTAAATTTGAATCTTAGTGTTCATTTGATTAGTCTTTATTATACACTGGTCACAACCATAACTTCTTAACTTTTGAGCTTGGTAAAACCTTCTAAGTCCTAGAAATCGCACTTAAGGTTTAAATATTAAGAGTCCTTGTTGGTCAAGAGATGGTCTAGGCTATGTAAGTCTTGAGTTCTGGTAGTCTTCCTAAGAAACTAATTCTCACAATGTCCACTATATAAACATAGTTGACTTGATTTAGAAGAAAATTCAGCTTAATCTCTAAACAGTTAACATTTGAAAGTGAGTTAAATAGAAATCTCTTCACACTTACCTAACTGATATTACAATGCTTTGCACTTTAATGAGTTGTTTACTAAGGGACTAGTAAAACCTAAGCATGTGGTGTTGAGTCTAAAAACACGTGATTAGTTAATCTCATCATAATATAGGTACAAAATCGACTCAAACAACAATATTTATAATGAGATTGGGTGAGTCTCAGTTGAACTTAGGGATGCGTGTGTTTGCAAACTGATTCTGATTTTTATACTCGCTTAAAACTGCAGTCTGGTGTTTAGAGTGCGTATACAAGATTTGTTGGTCATGTTGTTGATGCATAGAACATGTGCATGCATCAAAACTATAATGAATGTGAAGGTGTGAGTTTCCGTTCGCACAATTTCTATTATATGATGGTGACCAACAGAAAATTCATTTACCACTAAATCATCTTTATCTTTTGGAACTGACATGCTTATTCGCATAAAATAAAGATGATCCAAATAAATATAACAAGAATTTTATTTTATTGCACCAATCTATTTACAAGTGAATCTGGAGGAACGCTTGTATAAGGGATTTAAAGTCTAATCTATCAGAAGCTCATCCCGCCAGGAAAACATGAAGAGCCATCAGCACTGGAGGATGAGGGTGATGAGACCTTAGGTATGATGGCCTACCTACACCACTCAGAGAGTTGCACGCATGGAACCCAAAAAGAGCATATGTGTGAACTTAGGAAGAGATTAATTACACTGCTAAGCAAAAAATAAATACTTAAATTAAAGCATGAAGTGTTAGATCTTAAAGCTACTACGCTACACGCACAAACACATTAGATGCAAGATATTAGCAATAAAAATATTTGCACAAAGATTTAAACCATAAAAATGAATACAAAATGTATAGTGGTTCCCCACTCATTTCGATACTCCACTACCTAAGCCTCCCAGTTTAGGAATTTTAACCCAATTATACTAACCAATGTAATTAATGGGTTACCTCAACCCAAGTACAATAAGTCAGGTCATTACAACCCAAACAACATGCAAAAGCTCAATAAAATATAAGAATAGGTGTAAGAAAGAAATAAACTTACAACAAAATCACCTAAGCCTCTCAACAACAATTAAAATGATATTACCGATTAGAGAGCCTAGGAAAGACATGAATCGCTTTGTAAATGCATGAGAAAAACATGTTGAGTTTACAAATGTGTAGGGAGATTAAGAATAACAAACTACGTTTTCTTCTCTTAAGAATATGATGGAAATATGAAAATATAGCTCTAGGATTTTCTCTTCTATTTCTTGTGTATAAACTAAGAGACCAAAGGTCTTTTTATAGAGTTAGGACCACAGATATTTGTCAGCTAGTCATTGGGGTTTAAAACCCAACGTTCAAGATATCAAAATTAGCATTCTAGCCGTTAAGATTTGGCCCAACAGTTAGCTGGTACCAATACTAAAGTATGGGTACTAGTACTAGCTGCTCATAGTACTTTAGCAACCAGCACAAAAGAGTCTGGGTACCGGTACTCATCATGGGTACTAGTACTTGTGACTCCCAGGTTTGATACTCACTAGGCACTCTAACCTACATGTATCGATACTCATCATGGGTATCGGTACTTGTAAGGTCTAGGTCCGAACTGAGTTACATACTGTGGCCACAAAATACCAGTACTCATGGTTAGTATCGGTACTTATTATTCACAGTTTGAGACATAGGTTGAAACTGTGCTTTGCATGTACCAGTACTGATGAATAATATCGGTACTTGCTTACAAGTACCTTTTTATGTGAATTACTAATATGTTCATTAGTCTACTTTAACAAATACTTTAATCATTAAAACAATATCTTAGAAGCAATATGTTCTTTCAAATAACTCGAATGATCATAATGTTTTATCCTAATTTATCTCTATATGATTTTTACAATCTAATTCTTGTTTCTTTGTTAAGAGGCATACATTTTAAAAATAAAGTAAAAACTTAATCTAATTGACAACATAAACTCTCAACTGAAGATGATCTTCTATCATCATCGCCTCCTTGTCATCTTGCCTCCTTGTCATCTTTCTTCATTTTCCTTGATCTTCATTTAAATATGAAATATCACTCAATTGCAAACATTAATATAGAATAATTTTGTTAACACCAAAATAAGATGTGGAACATGGTTCCAATAATCTCTCCCTTTTTGGTATTGACAAAACTAGCTTTCAAATAGATATACTTAAGATAAAAATTATTTTTAGCCATTTTACATGAAAGAAATTTAAATAGATAGTTCTCCCCCTCAATGTGTGCTCCCCTTAAAAATATGACTATTTGCCTCTTTATTTTTCTCCCCATTTTGTCAATCATCGAAAAAGGAAGGGTGTCAATAAATGCATACCATAATGAATGAATTGCCAATAAAATGGTCTTGGTTGATGAAAAGCTCCATTCATCCATCCTTCTTGATCTTCATGGCATTTGTAGAAAGGTCAAGGTGTTCCATTGTTGAAAACCCACTTATCATTTTGATCCCATCGACCTATCCCTGCAAAATAATGTAAAATATCTTTTCTAGGTACCTATTTTCTTGTAGGTCCTTTTGAGTTAGTACCTTTCAAATCCGAAGATTTATAGACCTCTTTTGTGTTAGATTATAATTCTTGGGATTTTTGGCCTTTTGATAAATCTATGCATGCCTAGGTGCATGTGATTTATTTTGTGTGTTCTTTTTGCTTTGAAATTTGACTTTTAAAGCATCACAAAATTTAGTATTCAACCTAGTAGTTGTTTTAAGATTATTTAAAGTTCCTTCAAAATGCTCATAAATATCTTCTAACTCTATTATTTTTCCATGCAATTGATTATTAGTTTCTTTAGACATATCTAACTCTATTTCTAAACATAATTTGTCTATTTCTAATGTTTGATAATTACTTTTGAAAACCTTATTTTTCTTTTTAAACAACTTAGCCTTATGATATAATTCTTCATCTTCTAACAATTCTTCAAGAGGGAAATTAGGATTTACCTTATTGTCACTATTTTCGTAGTGGCTACCAAGCAAGGATGTGCAACCTCGTTGTCATCTGATTCATCAGAGTCGGTGTCCATGTCAAAGTCGCTATCTTGTCATGTTGCTGTGAAAGCTTTCTTCTTCTTCTTCTTGACTTCTTTTGTGTCTTTCCTTTTGTCTTCCTTCTTCTTGTTCATGAGGCAATCTTTTCTCAAGTGTCCTTTTTTCTTGCACTCATAACAAACAATATTAGTTGAAATTTTATTGACTTGCTTACCTTGCTTCCGGAGAAATTTTTGAAATTTTCTTGTGAGCATCTCCATCTCTTCATCATCTTCAGATTCAGAGGTGTTCAAATCTGAGTCCTTGATGTGAAGAATGCGTGATTTTCTAAAAGAGGGTTTAAGTTGTTGCAACATGCAATTTCGCAATAGCTTTAAAAATTTGTAAAGCCTAGATAGTGGGGTATCTGGGGTCGTCCAAGGAGGCAAAAATGCATTATTAATAATATTGCTTAACAAAGAGGAAATCAACTTTCTTTCTAAGTTTTTTTAAATATAAGAGTTTTTTGTATTTTGAAGTAACAGGCAAATACACAGTTTTGAGCGGGAAAACAACTACACCTAAATTACTATTGCTAATAGTAAAGTGACAAGATAATCCTCTCTCTATGCTCACCCTATGTACGTGGAGGCCTAGGATAATTAAAGAGAGGGAGTGAAAAAGTGCTAGAAAAGAAAATAAAGATGCACAAAAGTTAAGAAAGGCAACTTAATATAAAGAGAAACTTGTTTTACAGGAATGCTTGTATAGGAATGCTTCTACTACAAAATGAAAAAAAATAAAAAAGTAGTAAAACAAGATCCTCTGATGATGGTGATGAAGAGGAGGGAAGGGCTTCTTGCTCCAATCTCAGCTGCTCCTAGGCTTGAAAAGAAGCTCTCCTTTTCCTTCCTTGAATAGCTCCTCGAAAATGGTGTCCTCCATGGCAAGCCCTAAGGGGGGCATGCCTTTGTTACTCCTAGGGTGGAGTGTACCACCCTCAAGACCTCCTCCTAAGGTTTTCCTTGCTTGGCTGCTCCTCTGGATAGTGGTGGCAAAAAAGAGAAGGGAAGAGGAGAAGGCACCAAGGGGACAGAGTATCCCCTTAATCTTCGTCTTCTCCTTCTTCTCTTGGCTGACTATAAGGTGGAGTACTGGTGGAAATTATGAAGCCAAAGGATGATTTGAAGTAGGTAGTTAGTAGTCTATTTATAGGATGGGTAGGGGTGTAGGTATGGTTAAGGGATGGATGTCTAGGATGGCTTATAGGGGGGTGGTTATGGGATCCTAGGGCTAGGGTTGATGGCACCAACATGAAGGGTCTTCTTAGGAGTTGGCTCCAACCCTAGATGGAGACTAGGGTTAAGGGATTGTAAGGTGAGTTGTAGGGTTAGGATGGATACTTAGGAGGGTGGTTAATGGATGGAGGGTTAGGATAGGTTGGCGCCATATGTAGGGGTGTGTTGAGTGATGGTTAAGGTTGGGTTAATAGAGTTGGTGCCAACTCTATGTAGGTTAAGGGTTATGGGTTGGCATGGAGATGGATGGAATGTTAGGATTAGGTCTTTAGGTGGTGGTTATATGGTGGAGGGTGTAGGTTAATTGGCACCACATGAAGAGGTGTAGGATGGTGGGTTGGGTTGAGTTGGCGCCAATTTAGGTGTGGTTAAAGGGTTTGTTTTTTGGAGCCAACATATGGATGGAGGAGATGGGTTATGGTGGTGTTTGGATGGTGGTGATTGGAGGTAGAGTTGGCGTCAATTTGAACAGGTGTTGATAGATGTTTTTTGGCGACAACTTAGGTGTGGTTAAGGGTAGTTAAGGTGGTGGAAGGGGGTGTTAGAGTTAGTGCCAAAGGGGGAGTTTCTAAAAGGGGTTATGTGGATGGTGGAGATGGGTTCTAAGGGAGATGGATGGTGGTGATAAGTAGGGGTTTTGGAGGGAAAGTTGGTGCCACCATTTGTGGTGGCTTTTGGAGGTGGTGGTGTGAAGAGGTGTGGTGGTGGTGGCGCCAACTTTAGGTGGAGGTAGGTGGTTAGTTTAGGTGGTGGACTTGGATTAGAGTTAGGGTGGGGTTAGGTTAGGGTTTAGGTAGTTGGTGGATGGCCATGGAGGTGGAGCTGGTTTTGGGCTTAGCTAAGCCAGCTAAGCTAGCTTAACTAGTAGGATAGTAGTGGAGGAGTTAGGGTTTTGAGAAGAGGAGCTAAGGGATAGCTGACTGGAGATGCATTGGAGCTACATTGGAACTGAATCTACTAAGGAAGTCATCATGAGGAGCTAAACTACTTAGCTAAGATACCTAGTTCTTGTGCTAGTAGCTAGGCTTGAGTAGTTGAGCTAAGTTGAGCTGGTTTCAACCTAATTGAAGCTAGGTTGAACTGGAATTGTGTCTGATGAGAGCTTCTGAGCTAGCTTAGCTACTAATTGGGCAAGTATTAGCTAAGCTGGAGGGAGTTCAGCTACCATGAGCTGAGTGGAGCTGGGGAGAGCTGGGCTTAAGCTAAGGTGGACTCTTGTCAACTTAGTTGAGCTCGCTAGAGCTCCCAATGAATTGATTGGAGATAAGATGAGCTAGACTCAGCTACGTTGAGTTGGTTCTGAGCTGACTTGAGCTAGGTTGAGCTGAAATGAGCTACCCTGAGCTACCATTTACTAAGATGAGCTGAATGGAGCTAACCATAACCCGAGGGAGCTAGTATCCAGCTATGATGAGATGGAATTGGCTGAGTCCTAGTTGGGTTGAGCTTCCTCTTCTACCTTCATGAGTGCTGGGGTTTTAAGGATCGATTTATCTGTTTCCCCCTAACACTCAAATAAACATATTAAAAATACAATAAAATATGCAATGCATGCCTAACCTAATTGATGCCTAAATGCAACCCAAAAACCCGTTTGCGAAGTCAAAATCCTAAGAGATAGGCTTGTTTTATGGCATAAGAATGATGATAAATTGGCGTTTATCACACCCCCATACTTACCTCTTGCTAGTCTCTTAGCAAAACAAAAGTTTTTACGAAACGAAATTTTTGGGAAAACTAATTTTTTCAACTTTTTTAAGGATAACATCACAAGTCCTTGGTTAAAACACGGGAGGTACGAGATTTGTTAAAGAAAAACATCGGGATTTATTTTCAGATCAAAAAATTAGATGAATCAGGATCAATATTGTTGGTGCTAGGGCACCACGATCATTTGTTTTGATGATAACAAAACACGTGTTATTTAACATTTGCAATTTGAGTCCTAGATTTCAGGTCAATTGCAAATGTGGACGTGTTTAGACGGAGTTCGAGCTCGCATCCAGGACGGATTGGAGGAGCTTGACAGAAAACAGAGGAGGTTCGCGTGGAGCGACAGATTGAAGATAGAAGACAAGAAGAATAGGATAGATTCTTTTTAATCCTTTCTTGTATCTCTTGTCTTTATTTTCTTTCTCTTTTTATTTTCCTTAGAATATTATGTTAAAGAGCCTCAAAGTACCCTAACAGTAGTCCTAGGAACACTGGCACAACCCTAGGATACTTAGGCTTTCTGTAGAATACTTAGAAAACCAATATAGGGTTCAAACAGCACTTACAGACGTCTAATTCCCAAATCAGACGTCTGATAAAGTATTTTAAGACGTCTGACTGTTGTTTCGGACGTCTGATATCTGTTAGGCTGCACATAACTAGTTCTGTCTGATGAAATCAGACGTCCAGACATTATACCAGACATCTTAGGAGACGTCTAATGGACTTGCCAGATGTCCAGATAGTGGATCGTTGGCTAGCTCTACAGGCACTGAAGAATATGACCGTTAGAGCCTTATCAGACGTCCTTAGGCCTTTCCATACGTCTGATAATTGACCATTTTGCCTCGGCTGACCCAAAATCTCTTCTCAGAGATTTTCTAGCCGTTGCAACGTTTGGAAATCAATTCCCATAGTAAAAGTAGGTTTCCAGACGTCCATACATAGTGCCAGACGTCCTGTATGTCGTCTGATGGACTTGCGCAAAAACCCTGTTTAGATCTGATTCAAGTCAGGAGGAAACCCGCATAGAATCAGACGTCTGACCTTTAAATCAGACGTCTTAAAGTGGCCTTCCAGACGTCTGATGCCAGAGTTAGACGTCTGATAACCCTGTCAAATGTAATCATTGTCCTGATTTCAGCCTGATTCTCTTGGACTTTGTTCCCAACGGCTATAGAACCTTTCCTAAGCCTTCCAAAGCCTTCCTAAGGCCTCTATAAATAGAGGGGAGCCTTTGCAACACAAAGATACAACAAGATACACTAAGAGAAACACAAGACACACTTAAGCAACATAGTTCCACTCTCTTGTGTCCTTGCTAGCTCTTGCTCTCCAAGCTCAAGCTCCATTCTCTTGAGAGCATCAAGCTTTGCGCACCCGCTCTCCCGCCGTTGTCTACGAGAGCGACATTGCGCCATCGCGTGGCACACGTACCGCATCATCAACTCGACGCACTCCTTGCAAAGGGGAGTTTCCTATTTCCTATAGAAGCTAGGTTTAAATTACTTTGTTGGCTCTATAGGATTACTTATTTTATTTTATCTTTGTCTTTGGTTGGGTATTCGCTTTGCGAATTCCCGTCTCCTTCGTGGGACAAAATCCTTCTCGTGGAGAGAAGGGGTTGAGGAGCGCTACCCTCGTACTTGTAGCGTGGTTGTACTGAGGTTGAATCACCCTCATTTTAAAGTGATTCGGTTAGTGGATTTGATCAACTAGGTTGATCGGAAAATCCTAACTCGAGAGGGTTAGGTGGTGGTTTTTACCTGGTTTGGGTTTCCACCTAAAAATTCTTGTGTACTTGTGTGTTTGTTCATTTTGTGAGATTGCTTTATATTTTATTTCCGCATTTATTACGTCACCCCTCCTCGTAGGGCCAAACTTACAAATATATCCTCCAAAAAAATCACATATTAAGCCTTTGTTAATTTAGATGACTCAAAATTTTTGTATTTAGGATTTTTCTGGCTCTTGAATCTAATTCGCAACTTGCAATAACCTTTAAAACTTGTGTCTGTACTTGTGAAAAGCCAACATTTATAAGAGCATGTTTTTGGTTTTAAAACCTTTTTTTTGTCTCCCCCATGCTTATTCTTAGATTAGTCTTACAACAGATGTATTGGGATCATCATTCCCGTTACCAATCCTCGAGGGGGTTCTGGCGCCAGTACTTCAGGATAGTACTGTCCATGACACCACCCAGGAGTTCACAACCCCAAAACACAACGTGGTGTAAAGGGGCGCTCCAAGCAAACTCAAGCTCTTGCTCCAACGCTACGGGTAGAGCACCATCCAAGACACCTGAGCTGCAAAAATGCGCCTTAATGCTCCATCTAAAGATATGAAATATAGATATAGAGTAGTGTCGAGGTGGTAACATGTTGACATCACATCCTCAAAGGAGGCATTTTTGTGAGAACTCAAACCAATGATCTGCTTTGGACTTTTACTAAGGCCAAACAAAGGGTTTTTCAAAATTTTAATTATTTTTAGGTGTTGAGTTGTGTGTGAATTTTGACACAAGAAATTTTGCATGAGATGCTAGTTTTTGAATCAGAAACTAAGCCAGATACTTTCCATGTTACAAATGAGGATCAAGTCACCTGAACTATCATGAGTTCAGGTGGAATTTTAGAGAAGGATATTTAATCTAGTATAAAGGAAGACCCTGAAATTCTAATGATCAAATCCATATCCTCATCCCTAGTTTGTTAAAGATTAAATCCCATTGTACCAAAAGTGAATGCTCAACCTTAGTCTCGATTTCAAAATTTCCTTAAAAAGTTTTCAACCTTTTTATTTTTTTGGGTATATAAGCAGAAAATAAAACAAGAAAATTGCATGTTTTTAGGTTTTGAAAATCCTGATTTGATCATCAAAATTTAAAAACACCCCCCATGCTTAAGTAGTGGCATGTCCTCATGAAGGGAAAAGGGATTATCTTGGTGAAGGTGGTCAAAATCGGGATAATTAAAACCTCTAAAGATAAGAAAAAGAGCAAAAAGAGAAAAAAAATGATGGGTTACCTCCCATCCAGTGCTATCTTTTATGCCATTTAGTTGGGCGTGAAGTGCATCAGTGATCATCAACAGGTAAGTCGATTAAATCAAGTGTGTTAGAAGGAGATTCAAAATATTATCAAGATAGGGCTTTAAACACTGGTCATTGACTTGAAAAGTATTGTTTGTTTTAGGATCGAGAAGATCAATAGCGCCATAGGGATATGTTTTGAGCATAATAAAAGGGGTGGTCCACTTGGATTTTAATTTTCCAGGAAAAATACATAATCTTGCATCAAAAATCCAAGCGCATCGATTGATGTCAAAATGCTTCCGAATGATATATTTATCATGAAACTTCTTTGTTCGGTCTTTATAAATTCACTCATTGTCATAAGAAAAATTACGTTGTTCTTTCAATTCAGTTAATTGCAATTTCCTATGTGTACTGGCTTCAGAAAAATCCATGTTTAATTGTTTTATTGCCAGAAAGTCTTGTGTTCGAGTTCTACCAAAAGATGGCATGCATTTCCAAAAATTAGACGGAAAAGGAGACATGCCAAGAGGGGTTTTGAAAGCTGTATGGTAGGCCCATAAAGCATCATCCAATTTATTGGACCAGTTTTTATGATTAGGCCTACCCATCTTTTGTAAAATATCTCTTACCTCCCGGTTAGAAACTTTTGCTTGGCCATTGGTTTGGGGGTGGTAAGGAGTGGAAATTTTATGACTAACCCCATATTTAGAAAGAAGATGACGGAATTGAGAGTGAGTGAAATGTGATCCTCCATCACTGATGATGGCCTTGGGAATGCCGAATCTCAAAAAAATGTTTTTCTTGAAAAATTCAACAACCCACTTTATGATTATTGGTGCGTGTGGGTATTGCTTCTATCCATTTTGATACATAGTCAACTATGACTAGAATGTACAAATACCCATAAGAGTTGATGAATAGTCCCATGAAGTCGATGCCCCAAACATTTCAACCTTTTAGATGGGATTAAGGGGCATCATATCCTTCCGAGTCATGTTGCTGATGCTTTGGTAACGCATACAGGATCATACAAAGGTATGAGCATCTTTGTGCATGTTGGGCCAAAAGAATCCTGAATTGAGGATCTTAGCTATAGTTTTCTTGCCTGAGAAATGTCCGCCACAAGCCATTGAGTGACAATGTGTCAGAATAGCATGAATTTCTGAATTAGGGACACATCGTCTAATGACCTGATCGGCACAAATGTGGAAAAGGTCAGGCTCCTCACAAAAATAAAATTTAATGTCAGCAAAAGCCTTATCCCTTTTGGTTTTTGGCCAATCAAAGGGGATTTGTTCTGTTGCTAGGTAGTTTGCAATATGTGTAAACAAAGGGTGGGTATTAGTAGCTAAGATAGTTTTGTTAGGGAATTTATCAAGGGGATCAACATGTCATTCGTCAAAAGATGAGAGAGATGATCGGCCACTACATTTTGTGAGCCTGCCTTATCCTTGATTTCCAGGTCAAATTCCTGGAGCAATAGGATCCAACGGATAAGGCGGGGTTTCGCATCCTTCCTACTCAGTAGATATTTAAGTGTTGAGTGGTCGGTATATACTATGACACGTGACCCTAACAGATAAGAGAGAAATTTTTCTAAGGCAAAGACAATGGCAAGAAGTTCTTTTTCAGTATCTGTGTAATTCCATTGTGCATCATCAAGTGTTTTGCTGGCATAGTATATCACAATGGGCTACTTGTCGATCCTTTTCCCTAGAATGACCCCCACAGCAAAATCAGAGGCATCAGTCATTAGTTCAAAGGGACAATTCCAGTTAGATCCCGATAAACGAGTTTGCATGCGTAAAGGGTTCAGGTTTGGAAAACCCATCATCGTAGTTCGATTCGCGAGAAAATCCGTCGATCAGATAATATTTATAACTAAAACTCGAAAAGTGAGTCCCGAGTCAAACATGGGGAGGCAAACATTTGATTTTGAAAATCCGTGTTTCACTTTTATTTATTTTTGTCTTTTTTGTCTTTTCTAATTTTTTTCGTATTTTTAGCAAGCAAGACATTAGGTCAATGAATTCTTATCTAACTAATCTACTTGCAAAATATAAGAGAGAGAGACAAAAAGAGAGAAGCAATCATGTATTTTTATAATCAAATGTTTATTACAACTAGGAAAGTGGGTAAACTATACTATGAAAGCAATAAAGATAGAGATAGGTGAGAGAAATCCCCCTCGACGGTCGCTTGGAGGACGACTCATGCTAACGTCACCTGGAGGAAGGTGGTAAGGAGCGGGACAAACGAGGATGTAGCTGGGGGATGGAGGGCAGGGCAGGACGGCATTACGATGAGAATCTTCTTCCCGAAGGGAGGTGAGAAGATGGCCATGGGAAGCTCCACGAAGGGGGATGAGAGGTGGGACCAAATGTTCATTTTCTACTCTAGAGGAGCATCTTGGGCTTTGGACAAGCTCTCTTTAGAGCCTTAGAGGTGGTGAGGAGAAGAAAGGAAGAGATGGTGGTGGATGGAGGGGTATGGGTCCTTTTATAGTGGAGGATGAAGGGCTTGGTCGCATGTGGGTAATTTCTGATGTCCGTAAACATCGCTAAAATCTGCCCATCTATTGCTGAAGATCCACACCAACCAACGCTCGCTCATAGGTACTGGCGCATGCATCACACAACCGTGTCGCGCGTGCGTGCTGGCTTGCGTTGGCTACTGTTGCTGTGTGCGGCTGTGTTGTGGGTGCGTGGGTTGGTGCACACACATCTCACGCGCGTGCACTAGCTTTGTGTGCTGGCACCCTTTCGCTCCACGCACGCCTGATTGAAGATTGGAGGCCTTTTGAGGAATCGAACCAGCACCACTTCTTTGCAAGCCAAGCATACTACTGTTGAGGCAAGGGAGCGGTTGAGTCTCGAGGAGGGCATGGGTGTTGAGGGCGCAAATGAACCCCAACCATTGGATCTTGATCCAATGATTGTGATGCGAGATCAACAATGATGAGGGGGAGCCTATGGTTGCTTCTGGCTGGTGTTTGGCGGCCTAGATGGCACCACGTGGCACCATCTAGGCCGTCCATTTTCTTTCTGTTGCAAAGGGTGCCATGGTGCTCGGATCGAGATGATTCTCTCATTGACGAACTGCGATTGTCGCTCCAGATTCATCCATACGGATGTCACATTGCCCCCTTGGCCATTGATCTTCTTCGGGCATCATATGGTGATACGGGATTCCGATCTAGATGATTTCGGAGGCGTTAGACTCCGATCGTCGTCTTGATCAGATCCGTAAGGTCAGATCATCCATTTGAGACCCTGAAATAAATCTCCTTCCCTCTTGGTCATAAAAAGGACGTAATTAACCTAAAAATACACAACTACTCTAAATGCAGGATGATGCATGCTATGCAATATTTATTACATGAAATGCAAATCTAAGCCCAAAAACATGTATGAATAGGCATTTATCCTCAATAATTGTGTCTACATCAGTCCCTGTAAAATGGGTGCCTCTGTGACAGTTTTCTTCAGCTGATAAAAGTTCTCTAGGCATTGGGCATTGAAGTCAAGAGGCTGGTCTTTGGTAAGTAAATGACTTAAGGGCTTGGAGATTTGGGAAAAATTTTTAATGAAACGACGGTAGAAGCCCACATGCCCCAAAAAAGATCTGATCAGTTTAATAGAAGTGGGCGGTGGGAGCTTAGAGATAGCATCAATTTTACCTTGATCTACCATGATTCCTTTTTTGGAAATGACATGGCCAAGGACAATACCTTCCTGGACCATGAAATGACTTTTTTCCTAGTTGAGGACAAGGTTAACTTATATGCATTTTTGTAGAGTTCTTTCAAGATTTATAAGGCAAAGATCAAAAGAATCTACAAATACAAAGAAATAATCCATAAAGACTTCTAGACATTCACCTACCAGGTTGGAAAAAATTGCAAGTGCAGGAAAGCAGGTGCATTGCAAAGATCGAAAGGCATTCTTTGGAAAGCAAAGGTTCCGAAGGGGCAAGTGAATGTAGTTTTGTCTTGATCCTCAGGATGGATCGCAACTTGATTATAGCTGGAATAACCGTCAAGAAAACAGTAGTAATCACGTCTGGCTAATCGCACCAAGATTTGATCAATAAAGGAGAGTGGAAAATGGTCCTTCTTGGTGGCGGTGTTCAATTTTCTGTAATTAATGCACACATGCCAAGAAGAAGAGGTCCAAGTGGCTATATTTTCCCCATGTTCATTGGTGACAACTGTTAATCTAGCCTTTTTAGGCACTACTTGTATGGGACTAACCCAGGAGCTATCAGAAATGGGATAGATGATATCAGCATCAAGCCACTTTATAATCTCCTTTTTTACCACCTCGTGCATATTAGGGTTCATGCGCCTTTATGGTTGGTGGGAAGGGTGAGAATCATCCTCAAGATAAATTTGATGGGTGCAATAGGATAGATTAAAACCCTTAAGATCAGCGAGGGTCCAGCCAAAAGCTTTTCGGTGTTTGCTCAAGACCTATAAAAGTTTTTCCTCTTGTGCCCCAGAAAGTCCAGAATTGATAATTAGGGCCATGGTTTGGTTTGGACCAAGGAAAACATATTTAAGGGAGTCAGGCAATGGTTTTAATTCCAATTGAGGGACCGGCTCCGAAATAATTTCTGCTCGTGGAGTGAGGGGTGAAGTGAGAGGGAGAGAGTGAGATGAAGGGTCAGATGGAGAAGATGTGGTTAGGGTGGGAGGGTGAGGTAAATCAAATTGTTCAGAAACCATGTGAATTGCAAAACAGGAACCCAGGTGTGAAATCTTCATTGTTTCCTCCACTAAATTTTCAATTTCTGAATCCGAGTCATCAAAGAAATCTGGTTCTTGAATATGCTTAGATTCTTGAAAAATATCTAGGGTAATAGATTCACCGCCACACATGATCTTCACCTTTCCAGAATCACAATCAATATTGGCTTTAGAGGTGGGTAAAAATGATCTTCCAAGAATTATAAGGGCATTTTTTAAAGCTTTTGATACCTCTATGTCCAAGACCAAAATGTCCATGGCAAATAGACAAATTTTGACCTAGACAATTACATCCTCAACAATCCCCTTAGGTTTAATTGTAGATTGGTCTGCTAGTTGAAGTGTTACCTCGATAGGCTTTAATTCACCGATCTTGAATTCCTTAAAAACAATAGTGGGGATCAGATTAATTAAGGCACTGAGATCCAATAGGGCACAGTCAAATGAAGTGTCATTAATGACAACTTGAATAAAGGGGGTGCTAGGATCTTTTCTTTCAGAGGTAGCTTGCTCTGCACAACTGAGTTTACTATCTCTAGAAGAATAACCTTTCCTAGGTTTCTAGTCTGCCTTTTTGGGTTACACAAATCTTTCAAAAATTTGGCATAAGTAGGAATGCATTTTATGGCATCTAAGAGAGGGATATTGATTTCTACTTGTCCAAAAAGATCTATCAATTCCTTATTAGTGTGCTCGGATTTCTTTTTTCTATTTTGTGAAGAGTGAAGGGCTTGTGGAAAAGGGGCTGGGTGTACCTGTTGTGCATTTTTGGGTTCCTAAACAAGGTTACAAGAAGAGGGAGAAGAGCTAATCTACTTTCTTTAAGACGAGTTTCTTCAGCAGCCAAAGAATCATGAGTGGTTTTCCCGTTCCTCAGAGTTATTACATTTGCTGTATGGTTGTTTCTGGGAGGCAGATGGGGGGCTTGATTTTGATTAAAACCTAGTGGATGCTATCGGAAAGAATTTTTTAAGCAAAGTGTTTTTTAATTGGGCCCAGGTGGTGATAGGGCACCCGATCGTCCTAAACCAATGTGATACTTGTCCTTTAAAGAGAGAGGAAAGAGTCTCACGAACCACACCTCTTCCTGCACATTGCAAGAACGGGTGGTTTGAACGATGGCAATTGGCTCCTCGAGGTGGCAAAAGGGGTCCTCTCTCAGAACACCATGGAAATGTTTAATAAGGTTTAGAATGACAGGTTTAATTTTAAAATCCCCTTGGGGTATAACCACTCTAGGTCTCTCTTCATAATTAGAAGGATCATAAAAATCCTTAAGCGGCACGAGAGGTTCCTCGAGAAGCAGACCCGATCTCTGATTGGCTAAGTTCGTGACAGTCCTAGCCAATTGTTGTTGGTTTTGTTGAAGTTGAACCAATTGGTCGACCAAAAGAGAAAAGGGGTTTGAATTTTGATTGGAAGAGCCACTTGGCCATTCAGGGTTTTACGACAGCTCCAAATGTGGGAGGTTAGGGATGGGGAAGTCAGCTTGTGGGTCAGTTGACGGCTTAGTGGTGGGTTGGGAAGTGGAAGTAGAATTTGTTGAATTGTTTTCCATTTTAAAAATAGAGGAAGAAGAAAATAATGATCTTTTGGTGAGGGGGGCAAAATCAAATGGTTCCTCAAGATGTGGATCTGGGACTTGCACCTATGCATGCACTTAACGGAAGAACGGGAGGGGAGGAGGAGAGAGAAAGATGAGAGAAAGTGTGCAAATCAAACAAACAAGACTAATATGTCCTTAGGTTGACTCCTCAATGCAACCTAAGACTTGGAAACCCAATAAAGAAGAAATTAATAAGAGAACCTAGTTCCTTGAGAGTACCTGGCTAGACTAAAGAGATGGATTGGGCCCAAGCATTTCCTGGGAAAATCACCAAGGGCTTGTGTAAACCCACACTAGTCGTTTGACTTCCCTCTAAGTCTGTCGTCGTGTATTTCAAAAGGAATTAGGAGCTCTTAATAACTCTTAGATATTGGATATCAAGCCTAAGTTTTTGTGAAGTCCTTAAGTGGTCAAATGACTACTTATTTTAATTTATGCTTGGGTGTTTAATTGTGCACGGGAATGTGAAGGGCGTTGATTGGGGTAATGCCCTATTATTTCAATTTTTTATAGTATGCGTAAAGATTGGAAAGGGTGATTCCAATATAAATCAAGTTGTCAGAAAAATTTTTGTTTTCTGCTTTTAGGATTAGATTTAGCTTAGTGTCTTTTAGGATTTTCTTTTTATGTTTTCAAACAAGTTTACGATCCATAAACAAAAAGAAATAAAGTTGTATTGGTGAATGTAGATTTCCTTTTAAGATGTGGGTCTCTAGAAATGAAAAGAAACCCTAATTGAATTGATCCCTAGGCAGAAATATTACTACCAGTGAATTGATTCAGGTTTTCTTTTTAAGTAGTGGTCCGAACAAAGCAAGCAACACCACTGTTGGAAGGCAAATCAAACAAGGATTCCAGAAAATATTTTTTGACGATTTTAGGAATTTGTTTGGTATTTTTTTAAGATTTACTTTGTGCTGGTGTCAAAGTTCAGAAATGATACCCGTGGGTATTTTGGACTTTTCAGTACCACCACTAGCCACCAAAAATTTTTGTAATTTTATATGATGTGTAGAATTTCACAAGGATTCCAAAAAGCTAAATTTTACAAAAATGGAATAAGTAGAAAAGTTCCAAAAATTCACGGACAGCAGCAAAATAGTGAAATCAGAGGAGATGACCCCCTTGTGGTCCACGAATGTTTAAAAATTCTCTACAACTCTAATTTGTCTGAAATTTAGAAAAGATGTTCCCGATTTCAATTGGAATCTTTTGGTGAAATTTCACGATTTTAGGAGGCCTATGGTATTGGGAATTGATTTTAGAAGTTCGGATAGAAGTCTGGACCCAAAAATCAGAACATCAACACTTTAGGTAGAGTAGTGTTAAATGATTCAAACAATCAAGCAATTGATTTTAATGATCACCACTCTACCCAAATTTAATGTTTATGATCTTGAAACCTTGATTTATATTTTTTTTGGTAGTTTTTAAAGATTAATGTGACAAGGAAAGAGGAACCAACCTGAAATCCTAGGGAAGAAAAGGGACTTTAAGCTCTCGCTTCCAAAATTCCGCCTTCTTCCCACAATGCTTGCACACATAAAAGAAGTGAAAGAGAAGGGGATGAGATCCACTTATTGATTAGCCCATATTCGTGGGCTATTTAAGTATCTAAATGTCTAGACATTAAATTAATTTTAACATTTAGGTAGCATACATTAGGATGTAAATAAATTAATTCATATTTTTAGCTTAAGTACATAATTCATGCATTTAGAATTAACCTAGGGTTGCATATATTTAATTAGTTAATTAATTAGATGCACTATTTTAATTAACATAGAAGTTAAGGTGTTATGTATAAATAACCCTAATTATTTTATTCTTTAATTCTTTTTCTCCTTGCACAGGTAACTCCTCCGGCTCCGCCTCCTCCTGTGCATCACATTCATGCTACGGCATTTTGAATTTGAAATCAGTGTGGTCATGGCTACAAAAGGAGAAGGGAGAGCTGTCGTTGAGAGGAGGCCCCCACCCCTATTCATCACTGTGCAGAGAGTGCACCACTCTCATCCACTCCACCACCACCAGCTTCAACCGTGGCGGCAAGCCTCCACCACTGTGGGCATGTGGTGTGACAGGCCGCACCACCATTCGGAGCTTCCTCGCATCACCGTGAATGCACGCTATTCCACCATAAGCACACACAGGCGTGCATGCTACCATCTTCACTACCATCACCAGCATCCACCTCCATCTTCTTCCCTATTCTATGTTTTTCCTCCACTCCACCAAAAAGAACCCAAAAACCTCGCCACACCCATTGCAGCACAAAGAGCTGCAACTCTTCCTGCTAGCAACTCACTCCACCTCCAATGCATCCACCTTCAGTGCACATGCCATCTGCCCACCACACCTTCACCTTTACCACGCCCGCGTGCCTTTTTGCAACAGACCACCCGCACACACCTGCCCGCTCCCCACCGCGTGCCCTCACTTCATTTCCAGCCATCAGACCCTACCCACCGCGTGTAATTTGCCCGCGCGCACACCAGCTGCTCACTACGCCTTCACCTTAACCACGCCCACATGCCCTTGCAACCAGCAGAGCGGCCTCCAGCAGTGCTTGCAAACCCCCAACACCCCCTCCCGCTCCATTAGACCACTCCTGCGCCTCCTCGCCTCCACCAGAACCTCCAGCAGCTCTTGCAACCCGCCGTGCGCTCTCACATCACCTCCAGTGCACACGCCAACACCATGCGCCTTCACGCCCATGTGCCAGCAGCTCGCGCTACAGCACCCACACCCGCACACCCCTTGTAGCTTGCAAAACCGCACCTCCACGTGCCCACGCTCCTTCGCCCTCAGCATCCCCCACTCAAAGCACTCCAGCACCCCCGTGCCTGTGCTCTAGCGCCTTGCTGCAGCACCTGTAGCTGGCGCCACCAGCATGCTCGCGTGCACCCAAGCAGCCTGCAGAGCACCCACGCACCCACGCGCCCACGTCTTCGCGCGCCTATAGCGAGCGCGACCAGCAGCAGGCTCCTCCACTGCCACCACTCCTTTCCTCTGGCAAGCCAGCTCCGGCCATCTCACGACGCACCACCGCCACCACCGCGAAGGCCTCGCTTCAACCGACCTCTTGTAGGAGTAGCTCCTTGAATGAGCCTCTCTCTCGTGCACGAGGAGGAGAGAGGTAGAATCCTCTACTTTTACTCTAATTAGTAATTACATTTAAATGCCATTGCCAAACTTTCATTTTTGTTTTAATATTTGAAATATTGAGTGAAATTGTGACTTCATACTCAAGCTTTCTTACAATTGCGTGGCTTTTGTGATTCATATTGTTTGACATTGGTTTTGGATTAAGATGTGCACAAATTTTCTCTAATGCATGTCAATTGGAAATTACATAAATTCATCACATATTTATTGAATATTTTAGTGAGGAAAAATTGCACATCTACCCTTACATTTTCGAGTTCTTGTGCATCATCTTTCCATCGCATTTCATGTCAGATTTGACTATGGATTTCACACTTGATTGAACAAATACGAAATAATCAATATTTGATTGCATCATTGCCTCCCTGTGTACACGACCCGCTCTTCTACGAGTGGTTTAATTTTAATTTTAATTATTTTGTTAAGCGATTTTCCACCACTTTGATCCTACAATGATAAATCATCTTAATACATTATTCGAAAGTGAAAATCGTCTTATCACTTATCAAGCAAGAGAATCAATTAATGCAAAGTCGTGCCTCCCCGGCAACGGCACGAAAAAGTGATGTAAAGAATGGGTGATTTGTTAAAACTAGGGTTTAAGTCATTACAACACGCAATTTCACAATCGCTTTTAAAATTTGTAAAGCCTAGATAGTAAGGTATCTAGGGTCGTCCAATGAGGTAGAAATGCACGTTTAATAATCTTGCTTAACAAAGAGGAAATCAACTTTCTTTTTAAGTTTTTTTTTATATATAAGATTTTTTTTGTATTTTGAAGTAACGGGCAAATACGTGATTTTGAGCGGGAAAATGACTACACCTAAATTAGTATTGCTAACACTAAAGTGACAGGATAATCCTCTCTCGAAGCTCACCCTATGTATGTGGAGACCAAGGATAATTAGAGAGAGGGAGTGAAAAAGTACTAGAAAAGACAATAACGATGCACAAAACCTAAGAAAGGCAACTTAATATAAAGAGAAACTTGTTTTACAGGAATGCTTGTATAGGAATACCTCTACTACAAAATTAAAAAAAATAAAAAAATAGTAAAACAAGATCCTCTTGATGATGGTGATGAAGAGGAGGGAGAGAATTCTTGCTCCAAGCTCCACTGTTCTTGGGCTTGAAAAGAAGCTCTCCTTCTTTTCCTTACTTGAATAGCTCCTCCAAAATGGTGGCCTCCTTGGCAAGCCATAAGGGGGGCATGCCTTTGTTCCTCCTAGGGTGGAGTGTACCACCCTCAAGACCTCCTCCTAAAATCTTCCTTGTTGGTGGTGGCACAAGAGAAAAGGGAAGAGGGGAAGGCACCAAAGGGATAAAGTATCCCCTTCATCTTCTTCTCCTTCTTCTCTTGGCCTACTATAAGGTGGAGTAATGATGGAAATTATGAAGCCAAAGGATGATTTGAATTGGGTAGTTAGTGGTCTATTTATAGGATAGGTAGGGGTGTAGGTATGGTTAAGAGCTGGATGGCTAGAATGGCTTATAGGGGGTGGTTATGGGATCCTAGGGCTAGTGTTATTGGTGCCAACATGAAGGGTATTCTTAGGAGTTGGCGCCAACCCTAGATGAAGACTAGGGTTAACGGGTTGTAAGGTGTGTTGTAGGGTTAGGATGGATGCTTAGGAGCGTGGTTAATGGATGGACAGTTAGGATAGGTTGATGCCATATGTAGGGGTGTGTTGAGTGGTGGTTAAGGTTGGGTTAATAGAGTTGCTGCCAACTCTATGTTGGTTAAGGGTTATGGGTTGGTGTGGAGATGGATGGAGGGTTAGGATTAGGTCTTTAGGTGGTGGTTATATGGTTGAGGGTGTAGGTTAATTGGCGCCACATGAAGAGGTGTTGGATGGTGGGTTGGGTTGAGTTGGTGCCAATTTAGGTGTGGTTAAAGGGTTGGTTTTTGGCGCTGATGAGAACCTCATCATGAGCCATAACTAGCTCATTTTGACCCAATACAAAGGATAAAAGCTCCTACATAACTCAAGGAAAGGCTTAACTCAGAGAATTCTGAGTTTAAGGAGAAAACAAGTCATAAGGGGTAAAAATGCAATTTTACCAGTATAATCTGCATACAGGGTAATTCAGGGTCCAAACATAGGTCAAAGCAACTTAATAAGAATAAAAGTGGGATGAGATGATCTAGCAAGGGCTACAGCAATTCCAAGGAACTAAATGATAATCTGTAACCCTAAAACAACCCACTTCAATTCACGAGGTTCGAGGCAAAGTAAAAATAGAATAAACCCTCTAAAATTCATAGAAAAATAATCTCTAGGGTTTAGAACCTTCAATTTGGCCTTCAGAACCCATGTTGACCTACATTGAGAACCATGCCCAATTAATAACTTAATCTGGGTTTTCGCATAAATTGACCGGTCAAACAAGGTTTAATATAGAAATAAAATTCACCATCAGATTCCTTAGGTCCTAATTAATCATGTATAAAAACTTGAGCCCAAGAAGAAACCTCCTTGACCGACTTTACACTTTGGTCCTCATATATTTACTTTTTGGCCCTCAACTTTTGAACCGTCGCATTTTGGCCCCTAACTCTCCTTCGTTCTTTGCATTTAGGTCCCCCCTGCAAAACCGGCCAGCACCATGCTCCGGCGACCTTGCGCGGAGCATGGCGCCACGCAGGGTGAGGGGGAAAGCCTGGCAAGTAAACCAGGGGTGCCCTGCGTTGTCAGCCGTCGCAGGGACACCCCCCTGGTCGCTGTAGCCCACCATACCGGCCGTGCGAACGCACGGACGGTATGGGTTTTCGTCTCCGGCCATCCTCCGGCGAGGGAGACACGTCGTCTCCCTCCGCCTCCCTCCCTGTTTTGATCCCTATAAATACCCCCCGTTGCTCCACAGGCCGGGGCAGCTCGGATCTGACGGAGAAAATCCCCAACTTTCCTCTCTTCTCTCTCTGGCAAACGCTCACCAGCTCCGGCGGTTCCTCCCCCCCCTCCTCTTCGCTCTGCCGCAATACCAGCAGCAGAGACTTCCTCCCCTGCTCTTCCCGCGCCACGCCGCACCCAGCTGGCGCCTCTCCGGCTCTCTGCTCGCCGCCGCCTCCTTCCCTGAGCATCTTCTTCTCCGGCGACAGTCGATACGACTGTCGCCCTACTGCTCCCCCTTCGTCCCTGCAAGTAAGTTAGAACTACTTCCCTTCCTCTCCTCTTTCTTTCCCCGGTTTCAATTTGTTCAATTAAGCCCTCGACCGACCCTGACCATCGTCACCCCCTTCGTCTCCGGCCACCCTCCGGCGAGATGTTCCCATCGTTCCACAGCCTCACACACCTCGCCGACCCTCACCGAACCTCCGCCTCATCACACTGAGCACCCCCCACCCCTCCACTGCCACTCCACACCTCCATAACGCTCCCCCGAACAAACCCATTCCTCCGGTTGCAGTCCAACCTAGGGCTGCCGCCAGACACCACCTTGCGGCCTGCCGCGCAGCTCCTCACCTTCGCCGTGCCACGGCGAAGGTTCCCCAGTGGTTTGATCAGGCCGAGAGGCCATATTCGTGTCCGACAGGTTTTGAGGTTCGACCGCCATTAACGCACATTGAAGCAGCTTCTCCCGCGCTCCAGGCTTGAGGACTCCAGGTCTCCAGCTGCTGCGGAGTACGGGGAGTCTTGCGAAGGCAGCCAGCCAGCAACCTACGCAAATCGACGCCGCAGCTGCAGAAGCCAGGCCGCGGTCTCCCAGCAGGCGCACGCGAGGAAGGTCTGCGTTTAGTCCCACATCGGTAAGCCTCACAACCTTTCCACTGTTTAAATTGATTTTGTGCACTAGCCTTACTGCCTCAGCACACGGGGTGAGGTCCCCTTTCACCCGCCCGGTTACCCGGTCTCGTCCGCGCTCACGCCCCACGGACCTGACCCGACCCGACTTAGACTGACCTGCACTCCTCGCCCACCACGCACGCCGGTGGGCCTGGACCCGGGCGTGACCCGAACCCGATTACCCGGCAGCTCTGGGAGAGCTTTCCCAAGAGTGGTTTCAGAGAGAGACGCGGGGGGAGAGGGTAGAGTAGGTTTTGTTCTCTGACGTAAGCTCTGAAGTGTGCAGGCACAGGTGAAGAAGAAGAACCGCGGAAGAAGAAGGAAGCTGAGGGAGACACTGTAGCAACAGGCAGTTTAAGTCGTCTGATTTGGAAATCAGATGACGTCCTGAAGGGAAAAGAAGAAAGAAGGAGGGAGATCTGAAGAACAACAGAAGAAGGCGAGGCAGAGGAGAACACAAAAGAACAAGGGAAGAACTGAAAGAAGAAAAACAAAGAAGAAAGAAGAAGATCTGAAGAAAGACAGAAGAAAAAGGAGGAGCAGAAACAGCTGGAAGAAGAAGAAGAGCATCACCATTGCAGAAGAAAGACATCACCTCTGCAGACAAAGAAGAAGAAGATCTGAGACGAGGAGAAAACAAAGAGAAAAGAAGACAACAAATTCTTTCCCTCTCTCTTTCTTTATTTTTGTAAAAGAAACATGTATATCTCTAGAATACAACTTGCTCCCTGAGTTCGACCTCGGGAACTCTTTTATTTTCCGAGTAAAAAAAAATTATATTTGAAATGTTGGCAATAACTGGCTATACTACAACGCTATAACAATAAAAACCGGTTATCTCTCGAAGCCACCGTTTCATTATTGGCGCCGTTGCCGGGGAGCAACGGCTATTCTAGAGGTAAACATTCCTGTTTCTTTTTTTAATTTCTGATAATCTCCTCTCTTTTGTGCAGCTACAGGAACTCAAGAAGACAAGCAACCACACGACAACCACTCCGAAGACAGGTAAATTTTTCCTCTCGCTATTAACCCCTAAACTCTAAAGAGGAAGAAAAGAAAAGAACAAGCAATATAGGGCTAACCTGTCTTCCATACTTAGTAACCATAAAGAGTTGCATGTTTTCAACTCATCACTCCTGCACACTATTAAGGGTATTTAAGGGCTAACACATTCTTGCTTGAGCCCTAATTGCCCAACAAAGAGTTAAATGGACCAAGTAGAGCCAACATAAGGTCAAACATTAGGATTTCAGTAGAGACACACCCCTTAATCAAGAATTGAGGAAATCCAAAAGAGGTGTGCCCAAGCCATTGATTGAAAATAATTAACAAGAAAAATCCTAAACAATTGGCTCTCTCTAAACACTTGAACCCTAAAACAAGGCCTAACTTCTCAAGGAAACCACTAGGTGAAGTTAACCCC
Source organism: Thalassia testudinum (assembly GCA_037157565.1). Lineage (NCBI taxonomy): Eukaryota > Viridiplantae > Streptophyta > Magnoliopsida > Alismatales > Hydrocharitaceae > Thalassia > Thalassia testudinum. The sequence continues at coordinate 47,993,005 of JAZHRO010000078.1, forward strand.
TGGGGTCAACCAACCTTCAAACTAGGCCACTTTGTTCACAAAAACACCTAAAGTTCAAGTGAAACCTTAAGCACCCTGATCTTAAAATTAGTAGACTTAAGAGGTCAAGATCCCCATTCTGGTCTACCTGGAACCGCAGTGACAAGAGAGGTCGGGTGGGGGAAACCCTGTAACCCGTGGGGACGCTCTACCGTGTAGGGGTCTTCGCGGGACTCTCCCTCTCTGGCTGCCCAGGTAATTCTCAGGTGGACGATCTTTCTGATCAAGGGGTCCATCTGCCCCGCACCTCTATAGTCACCCAACACATTTTTGGGTGTCTTGATTGGGTCCAGCACCTTCTAAACTTACCTCTTCCAACAGTGCATGTACGGAAGGAGGTCCCTAAGACCACCCTTAAGACCTCCTTTAGAAATTCGCTCTCGTCAAGGCCAAGCCTCGACGCCCGTGTTTGTGCAGCAACACCCTCACATTATTCTCTCTTCTGATTCAGAACCAAGTTCTTCTTCCCCCATCATGGCTCAGCCAGTTGAGGAAGAAAATAATCTGGAACACCAGCTCCAGCGACTCAATGACCTCTTCCAAAACTTCGTGCACCCACCACAGCGTCCTATGATGCGGGACCACTACAATCCTGCTGCGGTGGCCATTGAGCCTCGAGTCAGAATCCCGAACTGGAGGACCTGATTCCGAATTAAAGCCCAACATGATTCATGCTATACCTAAATTCCATGGGCTTAATTCTGAAGATCCCTTCCAGCACATCAAACAGCTAAAGCATCTGGCCCACACTTTTGGATCAGATGCGCAAAATCGGGATATTCTTCTCATGAAGATGTTCTCCTTTTCTCTTATGGACAAGGCCGCCCATTGGTATCAAACTCAGACCCGGCCGATCAACACTTGGGAAGAACTTCAATCCGAATTTTTGAAAAAGTTTTTTCCCGTTGGTCGGACCAACGCCTTGCGCCATCAGATTACACACTTCACTCAACAATCAGGAGAACCTCTCCATGAGGCATGGGATCGCTTTCAGGATCTCATGAGAAAGTGCCCCCATCACGGAGTTCCTAAATGGGAACAAGTCCAATCTTTTTACCAGGGACTCCGTGAGGACATCCGCCTTTTCGTCAATGCAACTTGCGGAGGAAACATCATGGGTCAACATGAAGACACCGTATGGGAGATTCTCGAAAATATGTGCGAGAACTCCATCAACAATGACTCCATGGGATTATTCGACAGGACGAATACCCGCGCAGCGACGAATCTTAAGGGAGCACATGAGACGCAGGGCCTGTCCGCATCAGTCGACCTGGAATTAATGGCCAGTCGATTGGACAAGGTCTCAATCATTGAAAAGAAGGTGGATGAGCTGACTCAGCACTTGCAGCGAGCCACCTCCGCGCGTAACTCCTTTGCACAACCTCCTTCCACACAGGAAACTGTGCAAAACATCCTCCACCGACCTTCCCCTGGGATGGATCCATATCCATCCCCATCCGATTCTTGGATCGGAGGATCATCCGATCCTTTCTACACCAGCCGGGGGAACTCCATTCCCCCTTTCCCTGACTCTCAGGAGGTTCCTCAGACCTGCGAGGACCTCAACGCCATCCAGAACGACCCATTCTCCAACACTTACAACCCTGGATGGCGAAACCATCCCAATTTTCAGTGGGCGGGAAATTCCCAAACTCAAAGACCACCTTTTCAGTCCCGCCCACAGCCCCCTCGTCATTACCAGCCGCCTCAGCCTCGGCCCAACCCTACTTATCCATCAGGGCCAAATCAGGATCAAATGTCCCTAATCCTTCAGACTCTGGCTGACATTCAAAAAACGAATGCGGCTATTCAAAAACAGCACAAGGACGAGCTTACTGAAGTTAAAACTCAACTGGCCCAGTTGGCAAATTCTCGCCAGCCAGGCACACTCCCTTCCCAACCTCTTCCTAACCCAAATAACGTGCCAACCCAGAAGTGCGTTATGAATCCAAATTTAGGCCACGCTCAATGGATTTATCAGGCCCCTACTGCTCCATCTCCAGACGAGATGGAAGCCTCAACTTCTTATGCGGGATTTCAGCAGCAGCCACCCCTCTTACCAAACCCAAACCAGAATCAGGCCGGATTAAATTCTGTAACAACACGTAGTGGTAAAACAACTGAAGACCCGCATTATCCAAACCACTCCAACCTGATAACCATGACCCTAGGATAGTTATCCAAGATACCGCTGTTCCGGATCCACAACCTGGACCTATCCTAGAAGAACCAACCAAGATCCCGTTTCCCGAGGCCTTGACCAAGGGAAAGAAGACCACCAAACCCGTGGCCCCTGAGGAGGACCTGGTCAAGCTCTTTGAGCAGGTCCACATAAACATCCCCTTGATGGATGCAATCCGCCACGTACCAGCTTACCCACGATTTCTAAAGAATATATGTACACCCCAGCGTAAGCCGCGAACCAAGGGAGGAAGCCCAATTGTTCTGTCAGAGCAAGCCAGCTCTGTAATCCTTAGTAGACTCCCACCCAAGGCAAAAGATCCTGGGACTCCCCTGATTTCCTGTAAGATAGGTGGTACCCAATTTGATAGAGCATTGTTAGACTTGGGTGCATCCATAAACCTGATACCCACATCCTTACTTGACCATCTAGAAGAATCTGAGCTAAAACCAACCGAGGTGACATTACAATTAGCAGATCGATCTATAAAGTCACCAAAAGGGATTCTCGAGGTTGTTATTGTAAGAGTACGGGATTTCTATTTTCCAGTGGACTTTATAGTCTTAGATATGGATGCACCTGAGAACCCTAGGGATACACCAATTATTCTAGGGAGACCTTTCTTGGCTACTGCTAGAGCCAACATCAGCTGTGAGGAGGGCCAAATAGAGCTTAAGTTTGGAGATCAAACACTGAAAATTGATATATTTAAGGCCCAACAAGGAATTAATTGCGGCGTCATCGAACAAATTTGTGACATCAAGACTTTGGTTGATGAATCACACCTCAAGAATGACTCGAGTATGCCTCATCAACCACAGAAGGATCTTGACCCGCAAACAGAGGAGTCGAATCTAGATGTGAACAACCCAGTAACTCCCACCCTTGAACCTCACATCTATACTGAACCACCCGCTACTGCTGAAAACCCCATCCTCGAACTGAAACCCCTTCCTGCTCACTTGAAATACGTCTTTTTGGGTTCTAATCAGACCCTTCCTGTGATTATCAATTCCAACCTCAGTCCTGAACAGGAATCCCGTCTGATTGTTGTCCTCCAGCAACATCGCAGAGCCATCGGATGGACCCTCGATGATTTGACTGGAATAAGTCCCTCTTATTGTACTCATCATATCTATTCAGAAGAGGGCACACGACCTTCTCGTGAAATGCAGAGACGCTTAAACCCCAATCTGCAGGAGGTCGTGAAAAAGGAGATCATCAAGTGGTTAGATGCCGGGATCATCTACCCGATCTCCGATAGTCGTTGGGTGAGCCCAATTCAGGTCGTGCCCAAGAAGGCAGGACTCACCACTATAACGACTGAGACCGGAGAAATCATTCCTACCCGATTAGCCAACTCGTGGAGAGTCTGTATAGATTATCGCCGACTAAATTCCTCCACAAAGAAGGATCATTTCCCACTACCCTTCATTGATCAAATTCTCGAAAAACTTGCGGGAAATAGGTTCTTCTGCTTTCTTGACGGGTACTCCGGTTATAACCAGGTGGCAATCCATCCTGAGGACCAAGAAAAGACCACGTTCACCTGCCCCTTCGGAACATACGCTTTCCGAAGGATGCCTTTCGGTCTTTGCAATGCACCCGCTACTTTTCAGCGATGCATGCTTGCCGTATTCTCAGATATGGTAGGTGATTATCTGGAAGTCTTCATGGATGACTTTTCAGTTTTCGGAGCATCATTCGACGATTGCCTCCAACACTTGGTCCAGATACTCAGGCGGTGCATCGATGTGAATTTGGTTCTTTCCTGGGAAAAGAGCCATTTCATGGTGCCTGAGGGAATTGTCCTGGGACACTCGATTTCGGAGAAAGGTATCCAAGTGGATCGAGCTAAGGTTAATCTGATTTCTCACCTTCCTATGCCTAGCTCGATCAGGGACATCCGTTCCTTTTTAGGGCATGTCGGTTTTTATCGACAATTTATCCCTGATTTTTCAAAAATCGCGCGCCCCCTGACCACTCTTCTCTCCAAGGATGTTCCTTTTGAAATTTCCAAGGAATGCACTCAAGCATTTGAAATCCTGCGTGACCGAGTCACCCAAGCCCCGATCCTACAGTCCCCTGATTGGTCTCAACCCTTTGAGATCATGTGCGATGCATCCGACTTCGCTGTAGGAGCGGTTTTGGGGCAGAAAATTGACAGGAAACCTGTAGCCATTTACTACGCCAGCAAAACACTCGATGAGGCTCAGCGTAACTATACGGTTACTGAGAAAGAGCTGCTAGCTGTAGTATTTGCCCTAGAAAAGTTCAGATCGTACCTTCTGGGTTCCCGTGTCATCATATACTCGGATCACACAGCTGTGAGGCATCTCCTTGCAAAGAAGGACGCGAAACCTCGATTAATCCGATGGATCTTGCTGTTGCAAGAATTTGACCTTGAGATTCGCGACAAAGCAGGAAAGCAAAATGTGGTAGCTGATCACTTGTCCCGTCTTCCTTCTGAAATAATTGACCCTTCCGGACCCATCACTGAGCATTTTCCCGATGAGCACCTGCTGACTATTGGTACTAGCCTTCCATGGTTTGCTAATGTAGTAAATTACTTGGCATCTCATCAGATCCCCTCCGATTGGCCGAAGGCCAAGAAAGACAAATTACGCTCCGATGCCAAGTATTACATTTGGGAAGACCCGTACCTCTTCCGCATAGGTGCCGATCAGATCATCCGGAGATGTGTCCCGGAGGGGGAATTCAACAATATCCTCTCTTTCTGCCATGACCAGGCATGCGGTGGCCATTTCGCCGGGCATAAAACCGCATCAAAAGTCCTCCAGTGCGGCTTTTACTGGCCCACACTGTTCAAAGACGCATACAATCACTGCAAGGCATGCAGTCGTTGCCAGACTTTGGGCAACATGAGCCATCGCGACATGATGCCTATGCAACCGATTCTAGTATGCGAAATCTTTGATGTTTGGGGGATTGATTTTATGGGCCCCTTTCCTGTTTCGGATGGTTTCGAATACATTCTGTTGGCTGTGGACTACGTGTCCAAATGGATCGAAGCCATACCGACCCGAACCTGTGATCACAAAATCGTTCTCAAATTCATTCATCAACACATTTTCTCAAGGTTCGGGATTCCTCGTGCAATAATCTCTGATGGAGGGACCCATTTCACAAATGCTCAGTTTAGGTCACTAATGACCAAATACGGGGTGTCTCACCGAATCTCTACTCCTTACCACCCCCAAACTAATGGTCTAGCTGAGCTGTCTAATCGGGAGATCAAGAAAATCCTGCAAGTCACTGTTCGACCTGACAGGAAGGACTGGTCGTCCCGACTTCCGGAAGCATTGTGGGCCTATAGGACCGCCCACAAGACCCAATTGGGCATGTCTCCCTTTAGACTGGTGTACGAAAAGGCATGCCACCTTCCCGTAGAACTGGAGCATAAAGCCTATTGGGCAGTACGGAACTGTAATCTAGATCTTTCCAAGGCTGGGACCCACAGAAAACTCCAAATCAGCGAGATCGATGAATTACGCCTAGACGCGTACGAGAACTCGCAAATCTACAAGGAGCGGGTTAAAGCCTTCCACGACAAACACATCTCGAGAAAGATCTTTCATCCTGGTCAAAAGGTCCTACTCTTTGATGCCCGACTAAAACTCTTCCCAGGAAAACTGAGATCCAAGTGGGTCGGACCATTTTTGGTACGACAGGTTTTTGGAAATGGAGCAATCGAAATCAGTCCACTCAGCCACGATTCTGAACCTTTCATCGTGAACGGTCAGAGACTCAAGCTGTTCATTGATGTAACTTCTACTGATTTGGCTGAGGCATCTTATATCCTCCTTTCCCCTTGAGCTTATTGCGCCCAGCCGATGGCGTAAAACTCAGCGCTTAACGGGAGGCAGCCCGTCATTCTCTTTGAAAACCTGAAACTTGTTCCGACACCTTTTTGCACTCAAAGTTCACCCTTGTAGACAGCCGACCCCACCTCAGATGCTTGCATCTGGGATTAGAAATCATCCGCAAAAATTCAACCCAACGCATCCACTCATCCAAATTTCTGTCTTAAGGAATGAACTAAGTTAAATAAAAACCCCCTAGGTTACAATGAGGACATTGCAAATCTTAGGCATGGGGGGGTATGGAAGTGCAAAACTGGTAAGAAAAGGTTTCAAACAAAAAAATTCACATATGACAAAAACACCATAAAAATTAAAAAAAATTTTTTCGAAAAAGAATAAGAGGAAAAGAGGAGAAGGAAATTTTGTGAAGGAGAAAAGAAACAAAATGAAAAAGGAGCACAAAAATTAAGAGAAAAGGTGATAGTCATTAGTAAGGAACTAAGGAATTAACCTAAGTTCTAGACCTCATTCAAGAAAATAACTGAAAAGTGCATAATGAGATTAGTAAGAACGCAAACCTTAGGCATTCTTGAATAGACTCTTAGTACCCATTAAGATCTAGACACTCCTCAAGAGGTTGAGGAAAATGAAAAGCTGAAGTATTAGGTCTAAGGCTTAGGGAGTATTTGGCCTCGTTAACTAATTTTTGGTTTACGGGACTCAGTAACCTAAGCACCCTAACCTCACACACAGCCTGGTTCAGTAAGCGTAAAAATCAGAATCACGCAGAAACATCGCAAAATTCTGAAAAGAACACCTAGAATAGGAGCGGCCGATCAACACAAGTTGATTTGGACGAGTTCTCAGCGCGGAGAGGCGGGAAATCCCCTCGAAGATGCGTAACAAAATATCATCTCCTCGGTGCTTGTTTCTTAGGATATTTACATATCCTACTGGGGGCATGTAAGCACTCTGCTGGTTCAGATTCCATGGATGGCATTATCTCGAAGTGTCAATTGCCAGGGTCTGGATTCGGCCACGGAACACCATGGATGGGATTATCTCGAAATCTCAATAGCCAGGGTTCCGGGGGTTGCCATGGGTGGTGCTATCTCGAAGCATCGATCGCCAGGAACCCTTGAGGATTGATGATGGGAGCAAGGAATCTGATACAGACCGTGTTGAAAAGCCAATCCTAGGCTAGAACTAAAAAGAAAAAGAGAGAGAAAACTCTCCAAACAGAAAAACTTTCTATCTCTCTCTTACAAACGCACTGCGAACTGAGCCAGGGCTAAAATCATTTCAAGCACAGGTGCTTTAACCACAAAGTCCAATAAACCTTAGGTTAGTTCTTGTGGACCTTAAAAACCTTTGCTAGAGACTGAGGCTAAGGCTAGACAGATTTGGATCTTGATTGGTACTAGAGTACCTTTTAGGCCTATGGTCAGCATTCTAACCTAATCTAAGCTCAAATAAAAAAGCACTTATCTAAAGCTATTAAGAACTTCATGGTCTAGAACAAGGGTTGAAACCTTAAGTTTTTGCTAAGGGACTAGCAAAAGCTAGGCATGGGGGTATGATGAGAACCTCATCATGAGCCATAACTAGCTCATTTTGACCCAATACAAAGGATAAAAGCTCCTACATAACTCAAGGAAAGGCTTAACTCAGAGAATTCTGAGTTTAAGGAGAAAACAAGTCATAAGGGGTAAAAATGCAATTTTACCAGTATAATCTGCATACAGGGTAATTCAGGGTCCAAACATAGGTCAAAGCAACTTAATAAGAATAAAAGTGGGATGAGATGATCTAGCAAGGGCTACAGCAATTCCAAGGAACTAAATGATAATCTGTAACCCTAAAACAACCCACTTCAATTCATGAGGTTCGAGGCAAAGTAAAAATAGAATAAACCCTCTAAAATTCATAGAAAAATAATCTCTAGGGTTTAGAACCTTCAATTTGGCCTTCAGAACCCATGTTGACCTACATTGAGAACCATGCCCAATTAATAACTTAATCTGGGTTTTCGCATAAATTGACCGGTCAAACAAGGTTTAATATAGAAATAAAATTCACCATCAGATTCCTTAGGTCCTAATTAATCATGTATAAAAACTTGAGCCTAAGAAGAAACCTCCTTGACCGACTTTACACTTTGGTCCTCATATATTTACTTTTTGGCCCTCAACTTTTGAACCGTCGCATTTTGGCCCCTAACTCTCCTTCGTTCTTTGCATTTAGGTCCCCCCTGCAAAACCGGCCAGCACCATGCTCCGGCGACCTTGCGCGGAGCATGGCGCCACGCAGGGTGAGGGGGAAAGCCTGGCAAGTAAACCAGGGGTGCCCTGCGTTGTCAGCCGTCGCAGGGACACCCCCCTGGTCGCTGTAGCCCACCATACCGGCCGTGAGAACGCACGGACGGTATGGGTTTTCGTCTCCGGCCATCCTCCGGCGAGGGAGACACGTCGTCTCCCTCCGCCTCCCTCCCTGTTTTGATCCCTATAAATACCCCCCGTTGCTCCACAGGCCGGGGCAGCTCGGATCTGACGGAGAAAATCCCCAACTTTCCTCTCTTCTCTCTCCGGCAAACGCTCACCAGCTCCGGCGGTTCCTCCCCCCCTCCTCTTCGCTCTGCCGCAATACCAGCAGCAGAGACTTCCTCCCCTGCTCTTCCCGCGCCACGCCGCACCCAGCTGGCGCCTCTCCGGCTCTCTGCTCGCCGCCGCCTCCTTGCCTGAGCATCTTCTTCTCCGGCGACAGTCGATACGACTGTCGCCCTACTGCTCCCCCTTCGTCCCTGCAAGTAAGTTAGAACTACTTCCCTTCCTCTCCTCTTTCTTTCCCCGGTTTCAATTTGTTCAATTAAGCCCTCGACCGACCCTGACCATCGTCACCCCCTTCGTCTCCGGCCACCCTCCGGCGAGATGTTCCCATCGCTCCACAGCCTCACACACCTCGCCGACCCTCACCGAACCTCCGCCTCATCACACTGAGCACCCCCCACCCCTCCACTGCCACTCCACACCTCCATAACGCTCCCCCGAACAAACCCATTCCTCCGGTTGCAGTCCAACCTAGGGCTGCCGCCAGACACCACCTTGCGGCCTGCCGCGCAGCTCCTCACCTTCGCCGTGCCACGGCGAAGGTTCCCCAGTGGTTTGATCAGGCCGAGAGGCCATATTCGTGTCCGACAGGTTTTGAGGTTCGACCGCCATTAACGCACATTGAAGCAGCTTCTCCCGCGCTCCAGGCTTGAGGACTCCAGGTCTCCAGCTGCTGCGGAGTACGGGGAGTCTTGCGAAGGCAGCCAGCCAGCAACCTACGCAAATCGACGCCGCAGCTGCAGAAGCCAGGCCGCGGTCTCCCAGCAGGCGCACGCGAGGAAAGGTCTGCGTTTAGTCCCACATCGGTAAGCCTCACAACCTTTCCACTGTTTAAATTGATTTTGTGCACTAGCCTTACTGCCTCAGCACACGGGGTGAGGTCCCCTTTCACCCGCCCGGTTACCCGGTCTCGTCCGCGCTCACGCCCCGCGGACCTGACCCGACTCGACTTAGACTGACCTGCACTCCTCGCCCACCACGCACGCCGGTGGGCCTGGACCCGGGCGTGACCCGAAGCCGATTACCCGGCAGCTCTGGGAGAGCTTTCCCAAGAGTGGTTTCAGAGAGAGACGCGGGGGGAGAGGGTAGAGTAGGTTTTGTTCTCTGACGTAAGCTCTGAAGTGTGCAGGCACAGGTGAAGAAGAAGAACCGCGGAAGAAGAAGGAAGCTGAGGGAGACACTGTAGCAACAGGCAGTTTAAGTCGTCTGATTTGGAAATCAGACGACGTCCTGAAGGGAAAAGAAGAAAGAAGGAGGGAGATCTGAAGAACAACAGAAGAAGGCGAGGCAGAGGAGAACACAAAAGAACAAGGGAAGAACTGAAAGAAGAAAAACAAAGAAGAAAGAAGAAGATCTGAAGAAAGACAGAAGAAAAAGGAGGAGCAGAAACAGCTGGAAGAAGAAGAAGAGCATCACCATTGCAGAAGAAAGACATCACCTCTGCAGACAAAGAAGAAGAAGATCTGAGACGAGGAGAAAACAAAGAGAAAAGAAGACAACAAATTCTTTCCCTCTCTCTTTCTTTATTTTTGTAAAAGAAACATGTATATCTCTAGAATACAACTTGCTCCCTGAGTTCGACCTCGGGAACTCTTTTATTTTCCGAGTAAAAAAAAATTATATTTGAAATGTTGGCAATAACTGGCTATACTACAACGCTATAACAATAAAAACCGGTTATCTCTCGAAGCCACCGTTTCATTAGGCGCCAACATATGGATGGAGGAGATGGGTTATGGTGGTGTTTGGATGGTGGTGATTGGAGGTAGAGTTTGCACCAATTTGAAGGGGTGTGGATAGATGTTTTTTGGCGCTAACTTAGGTGTGGCTATGGGTAGTTAAGGTGGTGGAAGGGGGTGTTAGAGTTGGGGCCTAAGGGGGAGTTTCTAGAAGGGGCTAGGTGGATGGTGGAGATGGGTTCTAAGGGAGATGGATGGCGGTGATAAGTAGGTGTTTTGGAGGGAAAGTTGGCACCACCTTTTTTTGTGGCTTTTGGAGGAGGTGGTGTGAAGAGGTGTGGTGGTGGTAGTGGTGCCAACTTTAGGTGAAGGTAGGTGGTTAGTTTAGGTGGTGGGCTTGGAGTAGAGTTAGGGTGGGGTTAGGTTAGGGTTTAAGTAATTGATGGATGGCCATGGAGGTGGAGCTGGAATTGGGCTTAGTTAAGCTAGCTTAACTAGTAGGATAGTAGTGGAGGAGTTAGGGTTTTGAGAAGATGAGCTAAGGGATAGCTGACTAGAGATGCATTGGAGTTGCACTGGCGCTGAATCTACTGAGGAAGTCTTCATGAGGAGCTAAACTACTTAGCTAGGCTAGCTAGTTCTTATGCTAGTACCTAGGCTTGAGTAGTTAAGCTAAGTTGAGCTGGTTTCAACCTAGCTAAAGCTAGGCTGAGTTGGAATTGCCTCTGATGAGAACTCTTGAGCTAGCTTAGCTACTAAGTGGGCTAGTAGTAGCTAAGCTAGAGGGAGTTCAGCTACCATGAGCTGAGTAGAGCTGGGGATAGATGGACTTGAGCTGAGGTGGACTCTTATCAACTTAGTTGAGCTAGCTAGAGCTCCCAGTGAACTGATTGGAGCTGAGATGAGCTAGACTCAACTAAGTTGAGCTAGTTCTGAGCTGACTTAAGCTAAGTTGATTTGAAATGAGCTACCTTGAGTTGCCATTCAGCTAAGATGAGCTGAATGGAGCTAAATGGAGCTAACCCTAATGCAAGAGAGCTTGTATCCAGCTATGATGGGCTAGAATTGGCTGAGTCCTAGCTAAGATGCACTTCCTCTTCACTAGTTGCCTTCATGAGTGCTAGGGCTTTAAGGATCTATTTATCTTTGTGCCCCTAACACTCAAATAAACATATTAAAAATTCAATAAAATATGCAATGCATGCCTAACCTACTTGATGCCTAATTGCAACCTGAAAACCCATTTGCGAAGTCAAAATCTTAAGAGATAGGTCTGTTTTAGGGCATAAGAATGATGATAAACTAGCATTTATCAGTCCTCATTACGTGCTCTACAGGCAAGATTCTTCTTTTTGCTTGATGTCTTCTCCCCCTTGTTTTTCTTCATATTTTCTAGTTGAGCTTCTAAACCCATAAGGCTGTCAACTATAACATCTAGAGGGAGAGTGGATAGGTCCTTCGCCTCTTGGATGGATGTGATCTTTGGGGCCTAATCACTTGTAAGAGATCTCATGATCTTCCTTACAGGCTGCTCTTCTGTCCACTTGACTCGAAGATTCTTCATGGGATTTACAATCTCTCCAAACCTTGTGTACATTTCTTTGAATATTTCTCCTTTCGTCATCTTGAAACATTCATAGTTTTCGGTTATAATCAAAATATGAGTTTCCTTTACCTTCTTTCCTTCGTAGGTGACCTCGAGAGTATTCTGAATTTCGTATGCCGACTAGCATGCCGAAATTCGGTTGAACTCTTTTGATAATGCACAATAAAGTGCATTCATCGCCTTTGCATTACTGAAAGTCTTCTTTTGATATGTAGTTAGCACTACTCCTTCTTCCTCGTTCAGATCTGAATACTTTTGTTAAATAAGGCTCCATGATTCTTCATCCATTACTTTGAGAAACACTTGCAACCTTTTCTTCTAATATTCGTAGTCTATCCCATTAAAATAGGGAGGACGAGTCGATGATTGTCCTTCGGTGTGCCTTGAGGTTGATAACATCGGGAGTAAGAGTTGTTACGTCTTCTCGCAACCTGCTCTGATACCACCTATTGGTTCTTAAAGCTACTATTCTTCACACATAAACACACTAGATGCAAGATATTAGCAATAAAATTATTTGCACAAATATTTAAACCACAAAAATGAACACAAGATGTATAGTGGTTCCCCACTCATTTGGGTACTCCACTACCTAAGCCTCCCAACTTAGGATTTTTAACCTGATTCCCTCAACTCTGAGGGAATCAATATACTAACTGAGGTAATTAACGAGTTACCCAAACCCAAGTACAATAAGTCAAGTTAGTACAACCCAAACAACAAGCACAAACTCAATACAATATAAGAATAGGTCTAAGAGTTTAATAAACTTACAACAAAATCACCTAAGCCTCTCAACAACAATTAAAATGATATTACCAATTAGGTAGCCTAGGAAAGATGCGAATCGCTTTGTAAATGCATGAGAAAAACACGTCATTGAGTTTGCAAATATATAGAGAGATTAAGAATAGCAAACTACATTTTCTTCTCTTGTGAATATGATGGAAATATGAAAATATAGCTATAGGATTTTCTCTTCTATTTCTTGTGTATAAACTAAGAGTCCAAAGGTCATTTTATAAAGTTAGGACCTTAGTTATTCATCAGCTAGATGTTGGGGTTTAAATCCCAATGTCCAAGATCTCAAAATTAGTATTCTAGGCGTTTAGATTTGGTCCAACAGTTAGCTAGCACCGGTACTAAAGTATGGGTATCGGTACTAGCTGCTCATAGTTCTTTAGTAGCCAGCACAAAAGAGTCTAGGTACCGATACTCATCATGGGTATCGATACTTGTAACTCCCAGGTTTGAGACTCACTAGGCACTGTGACCTAAATGTACCAATACTCATCATGGGTACCAGTACTTATGAGGTCCAGGCCCGAACTGAGTCTACAAACTGTGACCACTAGATACCGGTACTCATGGTTAGCACCGATACTTGTTCACAGTTTGAGACATAGGCTCAAACCTGTGCCTTGCATGTACCGGAACTAATGAACAGTACCGATACTTGCTTACAAGTACCTTTTAATAAATACTTTAATCACTAAAATGATATCTTATAAATAACACGTCCTTTGAAATAACTCTTATGATCGTAATGTTCTAAACTAATTTATCTTTATACGATTTCTACGATCTAATTCTTGTTTCTTTATTAAGAAGAAAACATTCTTAAAATAAAGTAAAAACCTATTATAATTGACAACATAAACTCTTGACTGAAGATGATCTTCTATCATCATCGCCTCCTTGTCATCTTTCTCCGTTTGCCCTGATCTTCATCCAAGTCTGAAATATCACTCAATTGCAAACATTAATCTAAAATAATTTTGTTAACACCGAAACAACACATGGAACATGGTTCCAACATCAAGAACGGTTATAGCTACGAGAAAAAGTGGGCACCAAGGGTGTGCTTTTTGGCCACGTGTCTTGAGGTGGAGGATGGAATAGAGGACAGCCATAGGTGTTGGTTTAGGGTTTAGGGTTTAGGCCTCTTGAGGATGGAGGTGGTGGAGCTTTGGTGGCCATGAAGGAAGGTGCTATGGAGGAAGATGGTGGTGGAGTAATGGATGAATGGATGGATCACGAATGAATGGGTAGCCACCAAAATGGTGGCCTTTTATAGAAATTGGGAGGTCTCCTTAGGTGGCATTTTGGAAGACTCTAGAGATTCTCTAGGTGACATCAACTTGAGAGGAAAAGTGGATCATCTAGTTCCACTTTTTATGGAGGGTGTTAGGTTGGGTGTGGACTAGGTTGAAGGCTACGTCTTAGGTGTGTTGGCTCCACCTTGTGGTCACCACTTGGGAGGTTTGGGCATGAACTAAGTGGGTTGGTTAGACCTGCTTAGGTTGGTGTCTAGATGGTTCTAGGTTTAGCCTAATAGATTTAGGTATTGGGTTTAGGTAACGGTCCTAAAATAGGTTCATACAACCTATCACTAATGTGGCAAGTTCAACTTATCACAAGTTTAATTGCATCATGGTGTGTGCAATTAGGAGAAAGAATTCGCAATTAGTTTGTATGTGAGTCAATTGGACTAAGACCGAGTCCAATTAGACTTTCATGGGTTGAATTAGGGGTACAATTGGGTTCCATGGATCCAATTAGACAAGGAGGGTTCAATTGACTTCTACTGAGTCAATTAGGCTTAGTGAGAACCTAATTAGGTCCTTAGGAAGGGTTAGTGGTAGTGTCTAGGCTTAAAGGGTCATTAAATAGGCTTCCTAAGGTGTATGGTAGGATTCCTAGGCCTAAAGAAGCAAGATATAGCTTCTAATTCCAAAATAGGAACTAGAGGTGACTACCAGACGTCTAGGAAGTAAAGGCAACTTAAACTTCAGAATTAGAAGTTTGAAGATCAAGTCTCGATGTCCAATACTGGAACAGTATTGAAGTCGGGTTATGTTCATGGTTTCTATGAAGATTTGATGTCTAGCACACTATCTGGACGTCTGGAGGTGGGCTGGAAAGTGTATTTAAGGTGCTTTCGGCTAGATTAACCTAATAGGATAATGGCTTAGGGATAGGAAGGTTGATAGAGTTATCCTAAAGACTAGGGATAGCTATAGACTTACCCTAAGTTCTTCATAACTTTTATTCTTACATTTAATTCCTACAAGTAGTCTACTATACCTTTTTCCTACTCTCTTTCTCCACCTTTATTTGAAGCTTTATACAGGCTTTCACTCCAGCTTTGCTGCAGCTCTAGCCTCTATCCAACTTTAGGCCATCTCTTGAGCTTCTTATTACCTGCAAACCAAATTAGTCCCTAATCAGCATAGAATTAAAGAATTATTGCAGGAACAACTATGTAAAGCAATAATAATGCAAGATATGCAACTGATGCAAGATTTAACCAATTTAGGTCAATTAAGTCCTATGGTTGCTACGCAATCATACTCCTATGACAAAACTTTGCTAGTCCCTAATAAATGCAAAAATGAAAAATGCAATGTGTATGATCTATACTATTTATAATTCGGTCCCCAAAGTACTGCTTATTCTTTTTGTCAAGGGTTCGGTAAAAGATTTCTTCTCATTTTCTTCCAAAAAATTTAGAGATCCAGACAACATAAAAGTGTAGTGATAGAAGTCTACGCAACAGATCCAAGTGAAAAGCCAATCTATACTTAAAGTTCGTACTTGACCCTCGGTAAAAATTCTATCGTGATAGGCAAACTTCTTCCCTTGGGGATACATGACAAATAATCTATGATTTTACCCTAGCTTTTTGGTTTAGGTTGAAGATGTTTAAGTCAAATAGTTTTATTTTTGGTGGTTCACACTCATCTGGTGCTACATGTAGCCTAGTACTACAGACTCTAGATCTCTAGATTATTAAACAATTCAACTCAGAGAGAGGCTCCAATTGTGCTCTCTTAGCATTCCTTTACACTCACTCACTCACTCACTCTCTCTCTCTCTCTCTCTCTCTCTCTTTGATGTTTTAATTAGAGGGCTCACAATCTCACCTAGTGTATAGAAGAACATAATATTTGGTGGGCTTACGTGTTATTAACACTTCAATTCTGATTCTGATAACCCTATAACTAAGAATCCTTCAGCTAGTATTCAAACGGTTAGAAATACTGAAAAGGTAGGTAAGGCTCATATTTGGTGGATCGCAATGGGTATTTTCTTGCCTTAATGAAATCAACACATAGACACAACTATGAACACTTTTTTTTTTCAAAATTTCTTTCTTTTTTTCTTTTTTCTTATTTTTTATATATTTTTTTCTCTTTTTTTTTCATAACTATCAACATAACACACACAGCACAAACTTTTATTAACGAGCTATTATTAGGGAATGATGATGTTTAAGAGGATAATGTGTCGCTTATTTGGTGGAAGTGCCTACTCTCGACATCAGGAAGGGATGGATAGGATAGGCGTACTTCTGACCTTTGTCATTAATACCCTCCTTCAGTTGAGGATTCCATGAAGGACGATTGTAACCATCCACCTTAGTCATAGTTTTATTAGAACTCAATTTTTGTGTATCTGCCTTATTTGGTGGCTCTCAAGAATTCACACAAGATGTTCACATGCATGAACTGAGAGCAAAATTTATGCCTCACTCTAAGGTATCATTATCCAATTATCCAGAACTTAAGAATCCTCGCGCTAAACTTAGAGCACCAGTAGACACTCTACTCTCACCTCACAAATGTTTGGTGGATCTACTGAAAGATAGTTTGTCTGACTCCTTAACTAACTGTCCAAGGGTTTAGGAAAAGAAGCAATACTTCTCCTTAACAAACTAAAATTGTCTATTGGTTTTCATAATGGATCCATTGCAAAGTCTATGTGCAAGTGTAATAATTTGTACTGGATTCTAAACTAAGAAACAATTCAAGAGGAAACTTCTCAATAAAACCTCCTTGATAAAAATCTTTTATATATAAATGCATGAATGCAATATGTATAAATGCAAGATCCTTTCATAGTTGCACTTCAATATCTTCCCTTATTAGGGTTCACATTTTGCTTGGTCCTAATTTTAGAACGAAAAGGTGAGTGGATGAGTTGGAAGTAGCTGTTGCGGATGACTTCTAGCTCCAATGCCAACATTGGAGGTGGAGTCGGTTGTTCTTAAATTAAGGATCCTAAAGTGAAATTAGTATGATGACCGAAAATATGAAAGGTTTGTTTCTAGGTGTTGGCAGAATTTTTTTCTTTTAGCGTAAGTGTACTACCCCCCCATGCCTACTTCCTTGCATGTCCTCGTGCATGAACATAACAAAAACAAACATGAGACAAGGGGTATTAACGATAGAAATCACCTGGAATAGCTCTTGAATTTTTCATTTCACTCGATGCAACACCTATGAAAGGAGTGAAAACAAATATGCTATGTATAAAAGGAAAGCAAATGCTATTTATAAATGCTGAGTTTAATGCCTCCAGCTAGGCGAAAAGTCAACCAGATAGATCAGTGATTGTTGACAAGAGGGTCAAGCTCAATAGGAAGATGTGCTGTAATGCTCCAAGAAATCAGTGGTCTACAAATGCGTACCAACTGATGGTGCATCCCTACTCCAAATAATTTTTCTAGTGTAGAGTGTGGAATATGGGTGAATAGTAGACGATAATGAGTATGAGGTTCGTTACGTAAACCCTGCTCATTAATCCAATTCTAGAGTCCAATGAGAAGTTGCTAAGTGGATTGATATTATGATTGAAATGCAAGTCAACTTTAGAGTCTAGATCATAAGGGTCTTCATAATGATGATTGACATCAAAAATCATCCTTCTTCCTGGTCATAGGTCATATGAGGATAAATGTGAAGTTTGTGAGATTGGGAGTTCTGTGTAAAAGTCATTGAAATCCTCATCGGAGAATATCTTGTAAGCACCTCTATTTTGATAGACCAAAAGTATGTTAACTGTTAGACTAACATTTCAGGACTATCTCAGATTAAAGCATCAAAGCATCTTTCAAGTCAAGTGAAGATAGTTGCTAATGTGTATCTTTTTATCTTTATTGAGTCTAGGATATTATTATAAGGAACCTCAAATAAAACTTAATACGGATTTTTCGCATATCCTTTCAAAACCAAGCTTTTAGGGTTATTGATTGACCAAATTAACAAATAAATCATCCAAATCACCTTGATCGATCAACCAACTTTATTAACCGATCAAATCAGTCAATTTAAGAAGTTGAGAAATATCTTTTTGATCGACCAACCAAGTTAATTATCGATCAATCAGTGATCGACCAACCATCTTAATTGATCGATTAAATTGCCTTTTGATCAACCAATTAACCTTAATTGATCGACCAATTTAATTTCCTATTCAGGCAAAACATTTAGTATAAATAGAGGTCGTACACAGCCCATTCTTTCACAACTTTAAAATAAAAATACCATTAAAAAATAGAGCTTCTCATGTCTATTCCAAAGGCTTCTACACCCCATTCTTCATGTTCTTCAAAAGTATGATGCCTCAAACCCCTGCAAAAAATTGATTTGATCATTTATTGAGGTTCCATAGAAGTTATTTCTATTATTCTATTTTGTTATTTTGATTTACGGATCCCAAGTTTGTTGAGAAGTTCCGTGGTTGTTGTTTTTGCTTCTCTTTAGGATAAAAAGGGAAGTGGTTGTAAGAGGTTGTGTCACCCTCATTCAAGTGGTATGTTTAGTGGATTGACTAGCTTGGACTAGTCGGAAAAATCCTAAGTTGGGAGGCTTAATTAGGTAGTGGTTTTCACCCGGATTGGATTTTCACCATAAATCAGGTGTACTCTATGCATGAATCTCTGGTGCTTTATTTTTTGATCTGTGCATATAATTTAAAGCAATACTATTCACCCCTTCCCTCTAGTATTTAGTTGTAATCCATAGGATATTCTTCTACTCACACTTGGTATCAGAGCATAGTAGTCCGGAAGATGTCAAAGTCATCTGTCGACACATACGCTAAGTGGAAATCTACTATTTGTCCACCTTTCTTTGATGGGATGAACTATGGATATTGGAAGACTAGGATGCAGATCTTCCTAGAATCCATGGACTTCGAGGCATGGGATGTCATCGCATCCAAGTACACTCGTCCTAAAATCAAGGAAGGAGTGGTGGTGACACCAAATCAAAAAAAGATGGCTACCCACAATGACAAAGCTATGAATGCAATCTTCTGCAGGCTTTCGAGATCAAAATTCAACCACGTCTCTGCTTGCAAGACAGCCTATGAGATCTGGAGCATCCTCGAAGTCTCCCATGAGGGAACAACTAAGCTAAAAGAAACTCGAGTAAATTTACTAATGCAGAATTACTAGCTTTTCAAGATAAAGAAAGGAGAGTCAATCAAGGAGATGTTCACGAGGTTTATGGACATCATAAATGATCATGTCGGATTCGCACATGGAAAGGTTCGAGTTTGGAAAACCCGTCGTCATAGTTTGATTCACGAGAAAATTCATCGTAATTAGATAAAATTTATAACCGAAACTCAAAAAATGAGTCCCAGGTCGAACACAAGGAGGCGAATGCTTGGTTTTGAAAATTTGCATTTCACTTGTTATTTATTTTTATCATTTTTGCCTTTTCTAATTTTGTTTTGGTATTTTAATAGGGCCAGAGATTAGGTTGATGAAATCTAGCTAATCTACTTGCAAAATAAAAAGAGAGACAGAGAGAGAGAGAAACAATCATGTATTTTTATAATGAAATGTTTATTATAACTAGGAAAATGGGAAAACTATACTATGAAAGCAACAAAGATAGAGATAGGTGAGAGAAATCCCCCTCAACGGTCGCTTGGAGGACGACTCGCTCTAACGTCGCCTAGAGAAAGGTGGTGAGGAGCGGGACGAACGAGGACAGAGGGTGGGGCAGGATGACGTCGCAGCGAGGATCTTCTTCCCGAAGGGAGGTGAGAAGAAGGCCACGGGATGCTCCATGAATGGGGATGAGAGGTGGGAAAAATATTTGGTTTTCTACTCTAGAGGAGCATCTCAGGCTTGGGACAAGCTCTCTCTAAAGCCTTGGAGGTGGTGAGAGGAAGAAAGGAAGACATGAAGAAAAATGGGAGGGGTAGGGGTCTTTTTTAGTGGAGGAAAGAATCAAAATCTTATACAGGACATTTAGTGACGATCATAAATGTTGCTGAAGATCTGCCGCAAACGTTGCTGAAGACAGCCCATGCGCCCACGCTGCCGCACGCCTCGTGCACCCGTGTCGTGCACCTCCGTGTGCTACATGCCTACGTGCGCTACCACTGCTGTGTGTGCATGCCTCCATGCGCACACGTGCGGTGGCGCTTGTGTGTGCATGATTGGCCTAGGTTGCACCACGTGGAATGATTTGGGTCGTCTGCCTTCTTTCCATTGTAGGGGCTGCTATAAATGTCAGATTAAGTTGATTTTCACGCCGTTGGGCTGCGATCGTCAACCTGAATCCATCCACGTGGTTGGATTTGTCGTTTGAAGCTCCAAATTACGTCACCTAGTCCCTTGGCCATTTATCTTCCGTAGACTGTATATGGTGCTATGGGACTCCGATCAAGGCGATTTCGGAGGCATTGAACTCCTATCGTCGTTCTGATCAAATTCGTACGGTCAAATAGTTAATCCAACGCTCCGAAATAAATCTCCTTTCCTGACCACAAAAAGGATGCAATTAACCTAAAATATACACAACTACTCTAAATGCAGAATGATGCATGCTATGCAATATTTATAATATGGAATGCAAATCTAAGCCTAGGAACATGCATAAATAGGCATTTTAACCTACATGGATGTGTCTACATCAATAAACTCTCTAAGAAACCTATATAAGAAGATCAAAAATGAATCCTTGGTGAGAAAAATACTTCGATCACTCACCAGTGATTGGGAGACCAAGACCACAGCCATATAAGAGTCGAAAGATCTGTCTACCCTAAAACTTGATGATATTATTAGAAGCCTTATGGCCTACAAAGTTCAACTTTAGCACATGAAGGAATATGAAGATGAAGGAATAAAGAAGAATGCTATAGCCATTGAAGCCATTTAAGAATCTAAAGAAACCTCAAGTGGAGAAGAAGAGGAAGATATAACACTCCTGTCTAGAAAATTCAGGAAGTTCCTCAAGGATAAGAAGAATTGGAGGAAGAAGAGAGAAGAAACCAAGAATGATGCACTCATCTATTACAACTGCAAGAGAAAGGGACACATCAAGAAGGATTGTTCGCTTCTTAGGAAGGAATGAAATAAGAAGAAGAAGCACTTCAGAAAAGACGGAAAGAAGAGAGCTTTTACTACAACTTGGGATGAGTCAGACTCAAGTTCAAAGAAAGAAGAAACCTTGGGAGAAGAAGCTCTTCTCGATTTTATGGCACTAGAAGATGAGGTAACATCCTTTACCCAAGATGAATTATTAGAAGCATTCTTTGAGATGCATGATATAGCAAAACCATTAAAATTAGAAAATAAAAACTTAGTAAAAGCATTAGGTAAAGAAAAAACATAAAAAGTACTTGAAAATCAAAACAAAGAGTTATCTATTGAGATCATTGCATTAAAATCACATATAAACAACTTAAAAGTAGACATAGACAAACTAAAAGAAAACTCTACTATTCTATTAAATGACCTAACTAAATTCACAAATAGAAGTAGAAACTTGCATAAATTGTTTGGAACACAAACCCAAAGCACCACAAAATTTGGGTTAAGCTATATACCAAATGATAACCATGAAGCATCTAGTTCTAGCCAGAACAAAGGAAAGGTAGCTTTCCAAAGCAGGCAACATGAACTAACCACCGTGGACCCAAACAAAAATGGGTATCAAAAAGTATTTTGCGATCTTGTTTTGTAGGTTTTGTAGATTATAAGAAGTGGACTTTTCAACAAATCAATAGAGCACTAAAGCCACTCTATCAAAAAAAGCCTTACAATCACAAACCAATGATAGGAAAGAGAAGAAAGTGGATAATGGACAGTGGCTGTTCCAAGCACATGATCGACGAGGAAGACCTATTCCTGTAGCTCAACCATTAGGAAAGTGGTACAATCACATTTAGGAACAACCACAAGGGTTGTATTATTAGTACTGACCAAATTGGTAACTCTTCTACCTCTTTTGATAATGTGCATTTAGTTAAAGGTTTAAAACATAATCTGTTAAGTGTAAGCCAAATATGTGTTAAAGGGAATAAAATTACATTCACATCAAAAGGTTTTAAAATTTGTAATAAAGAAACAAAACAAATTATTCTTAAAGGAAATAGACATAAAGACATTTACACTGTAAACTTCGACAAATACAACAATCTTGAATGTCTAGTCATATCTGATGAAGAAGCAACACTTTAGCATAAACGACTAGGTCATGTTCACATGTGCAACATTAGTAAACTTGTGAAACATGAACTTGTCAAAGGTAAAGTTCAACTTCAAGTAAAGTTTGCGATTCATGTCAAGTTGGTAAGCAAACCAAAAATCCTTTTAAACCAAAAAGGATGGTTAGCACTTCTCTACCCCTGGAGCTACTTTCACTTAGACTTGTTCGGACCAACCAAATCCGAAAGCCTAAGCAGGTACAGATACTATTTAGTCATAATTGATGACTTCTCTAGATTTACTTGGGTATCTTTCTTAAAACATAAGGATTTAACCATAGGTGCCTTTAGCAAATTAGTTAGGAGATTACAGAATGAGAAAGGATCTGGGGTAAATAGGATCAGAAGTGATCATGGTGGAGAATTTGAAAATGAATCTTTTCGAATTTTTGTGATCAATATGGAATCAAACATGAGTTTTCCTTCCTTAGAGCTGTACCTCATAATGGTGGAGTTGAGAGGAGAAATAGGACTTTGCAAGAGTGTGCCTGCACAATGCTGTGCGAGCCAAAGCTACCTCGTTATTTTTGGGCTAAGGCTATAAACACTACTTGCTATATCTAGAATAGAACCTCAATCAAACCAATCCTAAATAAGACACCTTTTGAACTCTATCATGGAAGAGCACCTAGAATTTCCTACTTCAAGATTTTCGAATGTCAATGCTTTATACTTAACACTAAAGATAATCTTGATAAGTTCGATGCTAAAAGCTCGGAAGGGATTTTCTTAGGTTATTCAACCAAGAGTAAAGCCTATAGTGTCATTAATAAGAAGAACTCTGTTGTTCAGGAAACCATGCATGTATCATTTGATGAAACATTAGTTCAACCTAAATCTTCTACGATTGATGATGATGACCTAGTACATGATCCTTCAAACATTGCAGAAGAGAATATTTCTAATGAACTACCTAAAGATATCTCCTTTGTGAAAGATCATCCTAAAGAACTGGTAATAGGAGAATTGTCCAAAGTAGTTCAAACCAGATCTTCCCTTAACACACTAGCCTTTACAGCCTTTGTTTCTCATTTAGAACCTAAAAATGTTAAGGAATCCTTCTCAGACAACTGTTGGATTATTGCTATGGAAGATGAGCTAAATCAATTTAAGAAGAATCAAGTATGGGAACTTGTTTCAAATCCTGAATCACAAACTATTATAGGAACCAAGTGGCTTTTTAGGAACAAACTTGACGAATCAAGAAATGTAGGTAGAAATAAAGCTAGACTTGTGGCTCAAGGATACAATCAAGAAGAAGGAATAGGTTTTAATGAAACATATGCACCTGTTGCTCGACTAGAATCTATTAGAATGATGCTAGCTTTTGCAGGCCATATGGAATTCAAACTCTTCCAAATGGATGTCAAAAGTGCCTTTCTAAATTGATTTATCAAGGAGGAAGTCTTGTTAAACAACCTCCAGGTTTTGAAGATCTGAATCATCCAGAACACGTATACAAATTAAACAAAGCATTATATGGTCTAAAACAAGCTCCATGAGCTTGGTGTGATAGATTAAAAGAATATCTAATTGACAATGGATTTAAAATTGCTACTAATGATCTATTATGCCAAGACTTTGCAAAGGTAATGCAGGATCAACTTGAGATGAGCATGATGGGAGAACTCAAGTTCTTCCTGGGTCTTCAGATTGATTAGCTATCGCCTGGAATTTTCATATCTCAAACAAAATACATAGTAGAGATATTGAAGAAATTCTTGATGGATAAAGTCAAAGGTAAAGAAACACCAATGGTAGCTTCTACCTAATTGAAAACTGATGGCACAGGTAAATAAGTTGATCAAAAACTTGATAGGATCTCTATTATATTTAACTACAAGTAGACATGACATTCTATTTTGTATTTGTTTGTGTGCTCGCTTTCAAGTAAACCCTAAGTTCTAGTTTACTTGAGAGGTTAGGAAAGTAGTATTAAGAAATGTGAAACTGGAGTTAACCTGTAATTGTGTTTACTTGCGTTGTGGTGTAAACACCAATTTGTGTTTACTTGAATTGGTGTTAAGTTATGGTGTTAACCCTTATAGTGTTTACTTGGTAGTGATGTTAGGTATATAAAACATGAAAGATGTCAGAGACAAAAGTGGTGTAGAATTTTAACATGGGTTTGGCTAACACTAGTTGAAACTGGTGTTAGACAAACCTGTGTTAAAGTTGCTAAACTCAGGTTAACAAATGAGAGGTTAAGTAGCCAAGTAAACGGGGGTTAACCCTTCAAGTAAACTAGACCTAAAGAATCACATCTACATGTTGTTAAAAGAATACTTAGATATCTAAACAACACACACAAGACTTAGGACTTTTCTATCCGAAGTCAGACACATTAGAATTATATTCCTTTTGTGATGCTGACTATGAGGGTAGCTTCACAGACTGTAAGAGTACTAGTGGAACTTGTCAATTTCTCAGAAATTTCCTAGTCTCGTGGTTCTCTAGAAAACAAAATACTGTACCACTATCCACAACTGAAGTAGAATATGTAACTGCATCGTTAGCTTGTTCACAACAATTGTAGATGAAATAGACATTACAAGACTTTGGCTTATCTTATAAGAATAACAAAATTTTTTTTGACAACATAAGTGCCATTAATCTATCCAAGAATCTAGTACAACACTCTAGAACCAAACATATAGATGTTAGACACCGCTTTCTTAGAGATTATGTCTTAAAAGGGGATAACATGGAAAATCAACTAGCTGATATATTCACAAAACCTTTACCAAAAGAAAGATTCAACAAAATTTGTCATTCATTAGGATTATCAAGATTAAAAGAACTCAATTAACATATTTGTTTGGTCTGTTTTTATGTTTCAAAGCACTATGGATGCCTTCAAGACATCATTAAATGATTAGCTTATCTTTTCTTAGTTATTGTTGATTGGCATGTATAACTTAATTTTCCCAGAACATTTATATGCTATGCACTGCTTATCTAGACTCTTTATTTATGCATGAAGATTATCACTCTCAGTTTTGTGTTTCTCTTTAGCTCCTTATATTGCATGATATTTATGATGCTTGAATTACATGTTTAAGGGAGAGTTAAATGTAAAATCACAAGCATCATGTTTTACTTCCTGCTGAAACAAGAAGGGGAGATATTATGCAAAACTATCTTTTAAATTTCATAATTATAATTTTGTTGTCATCAAAAAGGGGGAGAATGTAAGCACCTCTATTTTGATAGACTAAAATTATGTTTATTGCTAGACTAACATTTCAAGATTATCTCGGATTAAAGCATCAAAGCATCTTTCAAGTCAAGTGAAGATAGTTGTTGTTGTGTGTCTTTTTATTTTTATTAAATGTAAAATCATAAGCATCATGTTTTACTTTCTGCTGAAATAAAAAGGGGGAGATATTATGCAAAACTATCTTTTAAATTTCATAATTATAATTTTGTTGGCATCAAAAAGGGGGAGAATGTAAGCACCT
Source organism: Thalassia testudinum (assembly GCA_037157565.1). Lineage (NCBI taxonomy): Eukaryota > Viridiplantae > Streptophyta > Magnoliopsida > Alismatales > Hydrocharitaceae > Thalassia > Thalassia testudinum. Next base: position 48,018,701 of record JAZHRO010000078.1, read on the forward strand.
CTATTTGATAGACTAAAATTATGTTTATTGCTAGGCTAACATTTCAGGACTATCTCGAATTAAAGCATCAAAGCATCTTTCAAGTCAAGTGAAGATAGTTGTTGTTATATATCTTTTTATTTTTATTGAGTCTAGGACATTATTGTAAAGAACCTCAAATAAAACTCAAATACGGATTTTTTGCGTATGTTTTCAAAACCAAGCTTTTAAGGTTATTGATCGACCAACTAACTTCATTAACTGATCAAATCAGCCCATTCAGGACTATCTCGAATTAAAGCATCAAAGCATCTTTCAAGTCAAGTGAAGATAGTTGTTGTTATGTATCTTTTTATTTTTATTGAGTCTAGGACATTATTGTAAAGAACCTCAAATAAAACTCAAATACGGATTTTTTGCGTATGTTTTCAAAACCAAGCTTTTAAGGTTATTGATCGACCAACCAACTTCATTAACTGATCAAATCAGCCCATTTTAGGAAGTTGAGAAATATCCTTTTGATCGACTAACAAAGTTAATTGATCGATCAATCAGTGATCGACCAACCATCTTAATTAATCAACCAAATTGCCTTTTGATCGACCAATTAACCTTAATTGATCGACCAATTTAATTTCCCATTCAGGCAAAACTTTTAGTATAAATAGAGGTCGTACGCAACTCATTCTTTCACAACTTTAAAATAGAAATACCATTAAAAAATAGAGCTTCTCGTTCTTATTCCAAAGGCTTCTACACACCGTTCTTCACGTTCTTCAAACGTACGATGCCTCAAACCTCTGGGAAAAATCATTTTGATCATTTATTGAGGTTCCATAGAAGTTATTTCTATTATTCTATTTTATTGTTTTTATTTACAAATCCCAAGTTTGTTGGGATGTTCCATGGTTGTTGTTTTTGCTTCTCTTCAGGATAAAAAGGGAAGTGGTTGTAAGAGGTTGTGTTACCCTCATTCAAGTGGTATGTTTAGTGGATTGACTAGCTTGGACTAGTCGGAAAAATCCTAAGCTGGGAGACTTAATTAGGTAGTGGTTTTCACCCGGATTGGATTTTCACCATAAATCAGGTGTACTTTGTGCATGAATCTCTAGTGCTTTATTTTTTGATTTGTGCATATATTTTAAAGCAATACTATTCACCCCTCCCCTCTAGTATTTAATTGCGATCCACAGGATATTCTCCTACTCACATTATCTACATCATCAGAAATAGCTTCATACTCATCAAAATCTATCTTAGTTTTCAAGTCGAGCCATCCATTATATTGACTAGGATTATAAGTTAGTTCCCAATTTACTCGACTTAGAACTTCAATCCCTTTCTCCTCATCATTCATATCAAATTCCTCATAATTCCCTTATTCAGTTGCATTTCCACTTCCTTAGGTGAATCATCAGAAGTCTCCCCAAATAATTGGAGATTAGAGTCAAGAGTAGAGTGTAGGGTTCTCCTCATCACCCTGGTAGGTGGAAAGAGAAAGGCGTGAATCAGATGATAGGAAAGTGAAAATAGATTCGCTTCCTATAGGGAGTGTCTCCGAATGATCAATAGTGCCGAATCCAAATACTACGATCAACTCATCCAGGCACATGTGATCTTTAGAATCCTTAGACAAAATCATCCCTGCACTACCCAAGTGTGCCTGACTAGAGATGTCAAGGTCATTAATCTCTCTATTTCCTTGGGAGATTTCTCCTGTTTGTCCATGATTTTCGTTATATCCATCCTTTCTTTGCTCAAATTCCCCCAGATTACTTGAGACATCCAAATCTACATCACCCTATGAATTCTCACCTTGTGAATCCTTGAATACAAAGAAATCATATTCATGCTCATAAATGATTGGTTCCTCAAAATGGAATGATTGTGTTTCAGGGCTTCCATCAAGATCTAGATCCTCAAGTGGTTCTTCTTCCTTAATTCCAGCAGGGTTGTTTGCCACTGTAAATTTATTTTCTTGACCATAAGGTATCTCCCAAGACTTAGGGTCTTTAGATTGGGAATCAGTGTTGGGGGTACCACCCTTTTCCTCATCACTTTCCAGGATAGGGCTCTCGGATGATTCCATTCCTAATATGCCAAGATTATGTCCCATGACCCCATCAGAATCATCTTTTATTTGAAAATCACTTTTTGAGACATCAGCATTATCCACTTTAGGTATCAGCCCTAAAGAATCCTCTATAGCAATTTCATGCGCAACCACTTCAGGTTCTCCAAAATCCTCAAGACTATTCTCCACTTGATACTGCAAAAGCAGTATATCTTGAAGTGTGCAATTTTGTTTAGTTAACCGAGTCAAGGATTCCAATTCTTGAAGGGTTATCATTAGAGATTCTTGGGTTGTGATTAAAGCTTGTCTCTACCCCAAATCAGTGGTAATCTGGGCTTCATATAGATAAATTGCAACCTTATCCTTGAACTTGAGCTTTGCTACCATTTGTTGTAATCTAAAAAGTGGTTGTGAGTCCATAGGCAGCTTATCGGTGATGATTTGTGTGGGTCTCCAAGGAGGTGAAGTAGGCCTAACTGTATCCAAGGGGTGAGAAGTAGAGGTATGGAAATCATACCTCGGGTAATGAGGAGGGGTCTTCTACCTTGTAGGAGTAGGAGTCATAGCCAGATCAGGAGAAGAGGAAGAAGACCCTTGAGGGTGGTAGAAAGAATATTGATCCATGGGAATTAGATGAGTAGAAAGGTCTTCTTACGGAAGACACAAGGGTGGTCTAGGTAATCTCTCACGATTTACAAGGGACTGGTGACAGAACAAGGCAAAGGCCTTGCAATCAAATTGGTTCTTAGAATCAAATGACCGAATTTTTCATTCACATTTTAATTCCTAAAGAAAATTCATTGTAAAACTGACTGAAAATAATCCCAGTTTCCTAAGCTACCCAGCCAGTCTGAATACGAGGGGACTAAGAGGAAGGTTCTTCCTTTGGCTTACGTCTCCAGGTCCTTGGTACTCCTTAGACGTGATCGTTTGGTATTACCCTGCAGACTTGACACTGGGTTTAGCTAAAGAAATTGTGATTACCTAGTAGTTAAACAACAAATGTAGGTTAAGTTAAGGTTTTTCTTTACGTTTTTTAACCTTTCCTCAAGTAACTGGGTTGGGTGAGTGGTCAATCAAGTGACTCAACTCACTGACTAGGCAATGGTCTCAATTAAGTCCAAGCTAGTCAATTGGTGTTCAGATCTTAACGAATACGGGAGTGTTTAAGCCTTAAAATAAGCCCAAGGAGCCTAAGATCTCCTTGTCTCTAGCATTTCAAGACTTAATTTTTCTTTTGATTTGGTATAGACCTTAAGTACATCCCATAATCAATTGTTAAGGCTATCATTTATTTCAATTTTTGCTCCTTTTTGACATTTTCTATTTCCTCCTTTTTTCCTCTTTAAGAAAGATTTTCAATCATTTCTCAAATTTTTCTCCCCTTTCTCCATTATTTTTCTTTTTGAATATATATTTTTTGTGAGAACTCCTCAAAGAATTGAATTTTCATTTGTTTGTACTTTAACACCCCCATGCTTAAGTTTTGTAACATCCTCATTATAAACCAAGAGGGTATGAAGTCAGCTTGGTTCAGGGTTTAGAACAGGGTCAAAAAGGGTGGGTGAATTGGTCGGGATGACTATTGTGGATGATTTAAAGCTTTGATACAAGTACTAAAGGTGGATTCGGTTGTTCTAAAGTTGAAGTCTCAAGTGCTATAGGAGTGTAGCTCAAAAGGATGATCAGAAGGGTCTCAGGTTGTTTTGGAATGATGGGTTGCCACCCATTAAGCACTAAATTTAATGCCTTTAGCTGAGGAGAAGGTGGTCAAGGAAAAGGAGTGGTCAAATCAGAGGAATTTTGTAGAACAAGCACCTTGATGAGTAGCCTAGTTGGTCCAACCAGGTGCTTGCTCAGATCAATAGGATGATGATGCAAACCAAACCCAATCAGTCTGGTGGGTTGATGGATGTGAATCAATAGGTATGGAGCCTACCAAATGCTATGTGGTTCAAGAGGATGTGGAAATATGAATTACTGGTTTTGTTGAATCAATTCAGCCTGATCAGAGTAGGGGTCTTCAAATGAAAATGGATCTATGGAAAATGTAGGAAACGTAGTAGTGAGATTAGAGAAGGATAAGATGTGATTAACAGTCTGATCAATGTTCGATTCTCAATCAAAAGATGGAGATGAATCATATGCAACCATATTAGGAAGAGGTGAATTAGAATAGAAATTGATTCTGGTGGTAAGTCGGGGTTGGGATCAGATTTTGAAAGGCTCTGAATGTGGTGTGGCTGCATTGAGGTCCAAATCAAAGAAAGGGTCGTGGATGCTAAGGTCGTAAATTGGCTCCTAATCATCTGGAAACAAAGGATCTCTAAAATCAAAGTATGATTCAAAATCATTAGAGAATTTATGACAATATGCTTCTGAACCTAATTTAGGATTGGCATTTCCACCAAAGAATAAATCATGATGCATGGAATAAACAACCTAACTTGGATCTAACCTAATCTCAAATTCTAAGCTCAAAGAGGTGTCCTTATTAGACATAGGTTCGGGTTCTTGGTTCCTAGGGTAGACCCAATAAAATCCTAACTCTTCCAACTCCTTTGTTTCTGTATCATAAATTGATGTGACTTCCGATAAATCAATTCGTTCTTCTGAGGAGTATGGAGAGGTGTAATCAACATATACAGGCCTAGAGTCAAAGTTCAAATCTAAAATCTGGTTCTCATCACATTGGGCCTCATGATCATCCCAAATAGGCTCAAATCTAGATTCTAGGTCAGGGTTAGGAATCAGGTCACTAGAATCTGGACATGGTTCTATTAGGATGTCAGAATCACTCTCGAGGATTACCTTAATAGGATAAGGTTTAGGAATTACATTCTCGAGAGGTTTTGATTCAAGTTCATTACAAGTGTTTGGGAAATCAAGGCATGATGGACTAGCCTCATGGCTCTCTAAGGCCGGTTCAAAATCAGGAACACTTGTAGCTGGATCCACCCAACCAAAATTAAGATCAAGTATGTCATTCTGCACAAAGTTTGAATGGGATTCTATTTGGGTTGGGGGTCCACAAGAACCTCTATTTTCGAACCCAGCCTTTGGGAAATTATATTGATCCTCAACATTGTTCCAAGATGTCTCATCAATTTCTGAGGGAATATATGAGTATTTTTTATTGATGGCTTCATGCACCATATTCAACAAATTACCATGTTTCTCAATGAGACCTTGGTGTATTCCCCAAAGTGAGGGATTTGACCAACATTATAGATACTCATTACTATGTAATTTCCCCAATTCAATATATTCTGATAAGAGATCATCTTGGGTTGAACCATTAATTAGTTGGGCCAATATCATTCCGGCACGGTTCATAATATGGGTTGTTGTTTTTGGTACATTAACCTGAATGTTCCTAGATGGATCTGAGGTTTTGTAATACTCATCATGATGACTAAGAGCAGCCTCGATCATTTTCTCTTTCATGGTCATTTGGGATTCAGGTTTCCTAAACAATCTTCCTATGTTGTCAAGTTGCATTTTCAAATCTAGTGGTAGATCAGGATGAAGAATCAAATTGATCAGATCGGATCATATTTTTCCCAAGAAAAGCAATCTCTAATGGAGGCCTCTAGGTCAAAAACCTAGGGACCTTTCCTGTGTATGTGCTCTAGAGAATAGATGAGGAACTTGATATTTATTGGACCCAATCAAGGCACCTAAAGATTTTTGGATGACTAAGGCTGTTTCGAGGCAGATGATACCTCTGAATAAAAAATCCACACACCCAAGAATTACTTGGGTAACCAGGAAGGGAGTGCCCCACAAAGACCCATACACGGTAGAGCGTCCCCACGGGTTACAGGGTTTCCCCCACCCGACCTTCCTTGTCACTATGGTTTCAAGTAGACCAGAATGTATGAATTGAGACCTAAGTCTACAAATTTTAGTCCTAACTTGTGCCTTAAATTTCACTTAAGTAGAAATTGATTCAATTTGTGACCTAATTTGAAGGTTGGTTGACCCACAAAGTGGACAACTTCACCTGACCTGCCCTAAAGATTGAGGATGAATTTTGGGTCAAGACCCAAAATAACCCTGAATTGACTCCCAGATTATTAGGTCTAAAATTTTAGGGTTCAAGTTAATTTAGAGCCTTTTATTTTAGGGTTTTCTTGAATAGATCTTTTCAACCAATGGCTTGAGTAGCACACAAATGTGGGAGGATTAATTTCCTTTAAAGTAGGCAAATGTGTACTAACACTTCAGAACCCTAATAAAGAAACCCTAATTGGATCTATTTCAAGTCCAATTTGATTTCAAATGTAACACCTTGGAGTCAAACAAGAATGTGAGTAGTCCAAAATGTTTAGAAAATTACGTGTAAATCAGTAATTGGTATAGGAAATCAGGATGGGGATCTCTAATCAAATAGTCTCACTTCAATTAGATATCAAATTAAGTTTGCAAATAAGGAAACTTTGCCTTTAAATGATAATTACTAGAAAAATAAGGCAAGTTAATCCTAATTCATTTGTTTCCTTTTTCTCATCCCAAGATTAGGAGATGATTAGGGAGTAAGAAAAATTTTAGTTGCCCCTGGAGTGGTTGATTGTGCTGAAGATCTTCTCGTGATGTCCTAGTAAAATCAAAGCAAAACAGATAGGGCAAGTTAGTGCTCAAATTAATCAAGAAAGAAATGATTAGTAGTGAATTGGACGTTGCTCCCTAGCAACGGTACCAAAATGTTGATAGCATTTTACATTGTTTTAAGAAAGAGATATGCGTCATAGTATAGTCAACAAAGACGCTACAACATTTAAATTTATAAAATTCAAAAACAATGTGAGTCCGAGGTCGTTCACAAGGAGCAAATATGGAATTCATGCACTAATTAGAAACAATGAGGATAATAATTAAATGTGATAAAGATATTCAATGAATAATTTATGTATAAATATATTCAATAATAAACTAATGTATCTCAAGAAATCATGGGACAAAAAGAATAGAATCTCAAAAACAATGGTAATTTAGATCACCACTTAATCCTCTAATTAAGCATACATCCCAAGCATTCAATTTAACCAAATATTTCAATAGTAACCCAAATCATATATCAGTTAAGAACTCAAATAAACCAATAGTAGTCAGGACCAAAGGCCTTAATCAAACGTCGCATGTGAGGCTCATACACCTTAAGTTGGCACCTCAAAGAATAGGCATCACAGACGAGACACAAGGGTTGCTCAGGCTAGGTGCTGAGAGAGGAGGACACGAATCTTGAGGCAATAAAACCTACCCTTACCCTCCTCAGCATTTCCTTTGCTCAATCAGACCAGACTTGGGTAATCAGATAATCGGACCCAACGCTCAGACCTGCGAGGCGTAAGCATGGGCAAGGGTGTGGACAAGCGCGTGTGAGTGCGCATGCATATGGGTGTGCATGGGGACCTCACCTTGTGCTCTCGGAGGTAGATAGCTAAGATCACAAGTTTAATTTATCTATTGCACTGGTGTCATACATTCACAATGTGGGACTAATGTCCCTACTTTCTTCGCATGCATAGCTGGCAATGTCCATGGCCAATTGAAGCAGCTACTCTTCTCCCTTCGTCAATTGAAAATGCAGGTTACTTTGCAAGATGGTTCCGCAATGCCTGGACATGGAAGCAACAACTATGATGTCCGAAGGATGATGGTCGAAGGCAGAGGAAGCGAGCTCATTGGTGATACCTGAGATAGCAAGACACGGGCTTCAAGTCGAATTAGAAGGTTCTTGAGCATCTCCATCAGGTGAGAAGAGTGACGATGGAGATGGCAGAGTGTTACGTGGTCAGATGTGGTCAGACGGAGTCGAAGATGATCGCGGGTTGTTGGTTTGGTCATCGGGGGTGCAGAGTGGATGAAAGCCTAAATTAGGTTGGGGCTTTTGATGTGGGCGATGTGGTGAAGCTTTTGGCGGTGATACCGAGTGGTACGGTCGTTTGTGGCGACGTGGCAAGCTCATCGAACCTATGCTGGAGGCGGAGAAGATGAAGGGTGTTTAGGCAAAATCGTCGTTTGTTTAGAAAATGCATCATTGTATAGTTGACAACATCGTGCAAAACATTAAAATTTATAAAAATCATAATCTTGTTGGAGTCCGAGGCCGATTGCAAGGAGTAATTATGGCAATTTAATTCACTAATCATAATTTACTTCATTAAGATATGAAAATATAATAAAAACTTTGATTAGAATAATATATCAATCAAATCAAGTTTGAGAGTGCAAAAAGATTGGGTTAAAATGGTAATTTGAATTATCAAATTAACCCCTAAGTTTAAGATCACAATTAATTCAAATAAATGCATAGTACTCTCAACCACTTATCATAGTAAATGCCAGATCAGACGAAAGCAGATGGCCTCAAATGCCTTAACCAACAGCAACCCACAAGGCACAAGGGCCTTTCTCTAAGCCTCATAGATGAGGCACAACAGCAGCACCAACATAGGCACAAGGGTCTTGCACAAAGCTCGTAGAGGCTAAGTGTTGAGAGAGGGAGAGGGCATGGATCCCAAGGTAGAGCAAAACCCACCCCCCTCTCTCTCTGATTCTCTTTCTCTTCTTCTCTCAGAACTAGGCTCAACCGAGTCAGTACGCAAGTAATCGGGTCATGAACAATGCCAGGTCCAAGATCACCAGGTGTGCAGGTGAGCGAGTGTGTGAGGCTGAGTGCCTGGGGGACCCGACCCCCCAGTGTCTCAGGAGGACAGTTGAGAAGAGGAATTTGACTTATGCACCTACGTGAGCCTCTACATCCTATATGTGGGACTAATTGAGGGGGCTCTCCCTCTCACAACAGCTATAGGTGAAGCTACTGCAATTGAGGTCGACGAAGGCCCTGGAAACTTTAATTGGTGACTTGGAGATGCACTTGGGAGCATTCCACTACACCTGGAGATAGCAGCAAGGTGGATGAAGGTGTGTGGCATTCGACTGGTGTTGGAGAAGGTGGATGGAAGAGCGAGTGTTCGGTGGAGCGGTGGAGGGTGTAAAACCCCAAATAAGTTTAGGGTTTTTGAAGTGGGAGGTGAGGCAGAGGTTTTGGGAGTATTGGTGGAGTGGTTGGTGGCTTGTGAACGTCGTTAATGCTCGCTGGAACATGGCCGTAGCCGGGGAAGGTGATGGTGAACTGGGCGTATGTGAATGCGGACCTAATGTCTTAGGGCGTGAATAGAGTCAGGGGAAGGAGAGGAGTCGAAGGCAGGTATTGGCGGACGAAGAGAGGGCGGAGATGGCATTGGCTATGATTGGTCGGCGCCAAAGATGAAGAAGCTCTGGAGATGAGGACGGTGATATAAACACATTTATTGAGGGTAAAATGCCTATTCATGCATGTTCCTAGGCTTAGATTTGCATTTCATGTTATAAATATTGCATACCATGCACCATTCTGCATTTAGAGTAGTTGTATATAATTTAGGTTAATTGCATCCTTTTTGTGGTTAAGAGAGAAGGATATTTATTTTGGAGCCTTGGATTGACGATCCAACCATATGGATCTGATCAAGATGATGATCAGAGTCAAACGCCTCTGAAATCGCCTCGAATGGAGTCTCGTAGCACCATATGCAGTCCGAGAAAGATCAACGGCCAAGGGACTAGGTGACATAATTCGACACTTTAAATGACAAATCCGACCGCGCGGATGGATTCGGGTCGACGATCGCAGCCTAACTGCCCAAAAATCGACTCAATCCGACCTCTGTAGCAGCCCTTACAACAAGAAGAAGATGGACGGCCCAGACTGCACCATGTGGCGCAGCCCAGGCCACCCATGAGCACGCACGCGCCACTGCACGCACGCAGTAGTGCAGGGGCGTGCATGCACACAGCGCAACGCCAGCGTGTGGGTGCGCTCGCACGCGACAAAGGCGGGGGAGCGTAGTGCCGACTATGCATGGGCTGGACCTACAGCGACGCATGAGTTGGACTTACAGCGACGCTTACAGCCGTCGCTAGTTCATCGCATGCCAGCAAAGACAGCTATGGGTGCCAGCGGCCATGAGCTGCCTACAACGACATTTCCAACGACAGCCTGGATGTCACTAATGGTCTCATACCAATTTTTTGCCTCTTCTCCACTATAAAAGGACCTACACCCCCTCCCTTCCAAGCCATCTCTACCTACTCTACTCCCACCTACTCCCAAGCTCTAGCAAGCCTACCAACGCTCCATTAGAGCTTGTTCTCAAGCTCCCAAGGCGCCTAATGTATAGCGAACCTCTGCCCCACCAAATACTCCTCCAACTTCCTATCCCCATTCATAGGTCACTTTGGAGCCATCCTCTCACCTCCATTCCAGCAGCAGATCATCCCATCTTCTCACCTCCATTCTGAAGCCACGCCGAAGCTTTCCTCGACCCGACATCCTCCTGCATCTCACCTCCATCATCCCACTCCTCACCTCTTTCGTCCGAGCTTCCACCAAGCATTGTCGTCTCGCCGAATAGGCGATTCGGGAGATTTCCTCTCACCCCCCTCTCTTTTTATGCTTTCGTAGATTATTGTAATAGACATTAATGCAATACATCACATTTGATTCCATCTCTATCTTGTGATTGCTTGTGCTTTATTTCAAAAATACAAAAAAAAAAAATCAAAACCCTAAAATACCAAAAAGAAACAAATCGAAGGGAGATTTTCAATTAAAGTAAACATCACCTCCCTGTGTTTGACCCGGGACTCCCTTGGAGTTTCGATATAAATTTTATCTGATCGATGTGTTTTGCAACTACGACAACGGGTTACTCGTAACCCTGATTTCTAACATGTGAAACACGCGCGACCATTTTGGAGCCGTTGCCGGAGAGGCAACGGAATTTACTTTATTGTTTTCGATGCTTCTTTGCATTTACATAACACTAACCTTGCTTATCTCTAATCTATTGTCTTGCAGGTACCCTAGCATGGATATCCAAGTGTGGTAGACTGAAGCAAAGTGCGGGTAGAGTGTTTTGTAAGTGTCCCCCACACCACCCCCACCTTAGTTTTCATTCCATAACCTAATAACTCAAACCCAAATCAACTTAGGTGCTTTTTATAAACCCTAGGATAGATTTGGTTGTTTGTTTGCCACCTCCACTCACCTCGCCATCCACATAAATAAAAAAGAAAAGTGTTATCTAATTGTGGGATTTTCTGAAAGCTACACACTTAACACCCACAACTTCTCACCCTAAGGTGCATAATCACATCGATTCTACCACTTAACTGGGATCTAACCTATGGACCCGGTACACTTAATTTAGCACACGAATAAGTGAGTAGAAATCTGAATAGGTCAAACATTTCTGTGTGCCTTAACTAAGTGGTGCAATAGGCCAATTGATTGAACTATTTGGGCCGTACCACTTAAGATAAAACTGATTCATTAAGTAGGTTGCCACTTAGGGTTGATTTTTAGGACTGAACCAGGCACTCCACATTTTATTTCTGATTTTTAAAGGAATATATCTACACCAGTGCTTTCAAAACTTGAAGTGTTCTACTGATCCTTGATTGAATATACCTAAAGATTAAACCCTAAAAGCTACTAAACAAGGTTGAACCCTAAATGACACATCATCAAATAACCTTGTTTGAGAACCCTGGTTGTGCACGCACACACATTTTAACTAACCATTAAGGGCACAACCAATCTAAAGGGCCCATCACATTCCTAAAGCACCATTGTCCCAAGCCTAACTAAAATTAATTAGACGTTGGCCCTAAGGACTGGTTCGCTCGTCAGGATCCAGATTGAGATTGTTCATGATTAACCTACTTATACTAGTCAATCTAATGTCTAGCTAGAGTAGCGTCAAACGACTACGGCTGGGGGGTACACTAGGAACCGGAGGCACAAGCCAAAGGAAGAACCTTCTCCCCAATCCCTCCTAACTAGTTGGATAGGTGGACATAAGTAGAGTAAATCATCCATAATCTTAGGATAGATTCTGAGAGTCTGTAGACCTTCAGGCTACCCAACCTAAGGACAGGCTTGTATTTTTGTATTGCAGGGATCCTTTCTCTTCTGATTTCCCTCCTTCACCATGTACCCTTCCACATCTTACACACATTTCCAATCCTATCCTCCTACCACCACTTATCCCCAAGATGATTACTATCCTGACTTAACTTGTAATTACCCATCCACTAGTCGAGATGACTTTGATTGGGGATACGAATCCGGACCTCAATGTCCAGGGCCTAACCCTAGACAACAAGACTATGATTACTATCCTTCCCAAACCTACAATGATTATGGATCTCTATCCTTTGATGAAAAAACCAACCCGATCTACAATTAGGAAGGATATGCTGATTATAACACCTACCCTCCCCAGTATTCCATTGAAAAAAGGTCATCACCATTCTTTGAACAACCTGAGACGACCTACTATCAATGAGGAACTCGAGAACCTCAACATCTTGACTCCCTTAGATTTAACCCGAACCCACCCAAACCTAAACCGAACCAGTCAGTTCAGGTGGACCAGATCCAAGATAGGGTGTTGGCTAATTTAAGGAACACTATACAATCATTAGCAGCTCAGCCAACACCATGCACTGAAGCATTGGAGCCTATGATAAAAATGATTGATGAGCTGAATAGCTCTTTATTGGATTTGCTCCAAAGTGTTAGGGATAGGGACTGGGTGAGTTTCTTCTTGGGAAATTGTCGAGGTTGAGGATGAAATTTGTGGTTGCCCTAGTCAAATCTTGGGATGATTCTCAAGATGAACCCTCTTCAGGAGAGCCAATGTCTAAACCCGCTCAGGTGCCTGTCAGGGGAGATACATATTCTGAGATTGGAGAAGACTAGGTTGGGCTAGAACAACCCTTTGAGGATGAATCGAGTTTCTCACCCAAGATCCTAGAGCCAGGGAATGAGGAAAAATATGTCTCCACGGACCAAGAAATGATATATGATTTTGAGACATACATAAATGAGGATCATGGATTCTTTGACTCTGAGGGTGAAGAATCTTGTGGTGAAGTCTCATTTGAACTTAAGGAAGAAGATTTTAGTGAGACAAGTGGGCTCGAGGAATCTGACGAACTAGTTGATAGCCCAATTATTGAAGATTTGGATTCGGTTGGGGCTAACTTGGAGGATTCGAATCCTTATTTACTAGAAGATTCAATCAATAGCCCCATTCCTCAACCACACCCCAAAGGGATTGATTTTGATTTGGAAATCTTTGTACCCAAGTCAATCTTGTGTTAGCCACGATTTCTAGACTTGGGAGAATCTTAAGGGGTGAATGATATGCTGGAGGTCCCGGAACCTGAGCACTTGATGTTGGAGGATAGGAATGTTGAAATGAAAATTTGGGAGGTTAATTTTGAGGGAAAAACAAGTTTGGATCTAAGGGTTCCTATTGACCTAAAACCACCTACTTTCTACCAGGACCCTTAAAATATCTTTCACATGCAACCCAAGCCTAGAATAACTGATTATTTTTCTGAGCTAGATGTTAAGTGGACAACCGCACCTATTGAACCATCTTTACCTATTGTCCGACACTTTGGTTTTGGGTTGCACACCACTAAACTGCAGGCTTGGCCCCGCAAACACAACCTTCGGTTCTGGGTGGTTTTCATCCAGAACATGAGAACCACTCGACCCTGGGGCATGGGTCTGCACCATAACTTGGTCCACATCTGTAGACATATTCTGTTGGCAGGTTTGAGGATCAATATTTTTATTTTGATTCAGACCTGCACTTATGAATTCTCAATTTCTTCTTTGTATGTATGTTATGCCTAGCTGAAGGCATTAAACTTAGCGCGTGTGTATACACTCTTCTCTTTGCGTAGCTAACCGAATTTTCATGACACTCAGGTGATATTCTGTTTACTCTGCCTTTTTCATGTCTTTATTTTTACAATGAGGACATTGCATCATTTAGGCATGGGGGGTGGATATTCAATTCCTGAAATCATTATGTTAACTTTGTAGAATTTCTTCTAGTTTCTTACAAAATTAAAAAAAATTAAAAATTTGAAAAAAAAGATTAAAAAAAGAAAGAAATTAGGAAAAGTGAACTTAGGCCTTTTGAAGTTATTAACTTTAGAAAATGATACCAGAGGACCTAAACACTTAAACTCTTCAGGTCTTCGGGCTTAATTAGCCTGGGTGTCCACTCGGATGTGGACTTAGTCTCAAGTCCTCACCAATTCAAATTCATTTTTAATTTGGCTAATAAATTGGGATGATAAGCATGCGACTTATCAACCTGCCCTCTGATTTGGGGGGATTTTAAGGGTAAGCATCTACACACTATTCGCACTAACTCACTTTCCGACAATTTTTACGAAATTGGGTAGCTAATGGACCGACTTGGGATAGCTGGCAAGTTGTTGGTGATAACTGAAAGTTCCCTACTAGGAGGGGTGACGTAAAAATATGCGGAAATAAAAATATAAAGCAATCTCACAAAAATCAATCGCACAATGTACACAGGTATTTTTAGGTGGAAACCCAAACCGAGTGAAAACCACCACCTAACCCTCTCGAGTTAGGATTTTCCGATCAACCAAGTTGATCAAAATCCACTAAACGAATCACTTTAAACGAGGGTGATTCAACCTCAGTACAACCACGCTACAAGTACGAGGGTAGCGTTCCTCAACCCCTTCTCTCCACGAGAAGGATTTTGTCCCACGAAGGAGACGGGAATTCGCAAAGCGAATACCCAACCAAAAGACAAAGATAAAAGAAACAATAGTCCTATAGAGCCAACAAAATAATTAAACCTAGCTTCTATAGGAAATAGGAAACTCCCCTTTGCAAGGAGTGCGTCGACGATGACGCGGTGCGTGTGCCACGCGATGGCGCTACGTCGCTCTCGTTAACAACGTCGGGAGAGCGGGTGCGCAACGGTTGAATGCTCTCAAGAAAATGGAGCTTGAGCTTGGAGAGCAAGAGAGTCTTTTCTTTGGACACAAAAGGTTTGAAAGTGTATTGCAAGGTGTGTGTCTTAGTGTGTATATGTTGTAAAGGTTCCCCTCTATTTATAGAGGCCTTAGGAAGGCTTTGGAAGGCTTGGAAAAGCTTCCATAGCCGTTGGGTGCAAAGCCCAAGAGAATCAGGCCGAAATCAGGACAATGATTGCTTTTGACAGGGTTATCAGACGTCTAACTCTGGCATCAGACGTCTGGAAGGCCACTTTAAGACGTCTGATTTCAAGGTCAGACGTCTGATTCTATGCGGGTTTCTCCCTGACTTGAATCAGATCTAAACAGGTTTTTTGTGCAAGTCCATCAGGCGACATACAGGACGTCTGGCACTATGTCTGGACGTCTGGAAACCTACTTTTACTGTGGGAATTGATTTCCAAACGTTGCAACGGCTAGAAAATCTCTGAGAAGAGATTTTGGGTCAGCCGAGGCAAAACGGTCATTTATCAGACGTCTGTAAAGTCCTATGGACGTCTGATAAGGCTCTAACGGTCATAATCTTGAGTGTTTTCTAAGCCAGCCAACGGTCCACTAATTGGACGTCTGGCAAAGTCATCAGACGTCTCCTAAGACGTCTGGTATAAGGTCTGGACGTCTGATTTCATCAGACAGAACTAACTATGTCCAGCCTAACAGTTATCAGACGTCTGAAACAACAGTCAGACGTCTTAAAATTCTTTATCAGACGTCTGATTTGGGAATTAGACGTCTGGAAATGCTGTTTGAGCCCTATATTGGTTTTCTAAGTATTCTACAGAAAACCTAAGTATCCTAGGGTTGTGCAGGTGTTCCTAGGACTACTTTTAGGGTACTTTGAGGCTCTTTAACATAATGTTCTAAGGGATCAAAAAGAGCAAGAAAATAAATACAAGAGATACATGAAAGGATAAAAAAGAATCTATCCTATTCTTCTTGTCTTCCATCTCCAATCTTTCGCTCCACGCGAACCTCCTCTGTTTTCCGTCAAGCTCCTCCAATCCGTCCTGGATGCGAGCTCGAACTCCGTCTAAACACATCCTCATTTGCAATTGACCTGAAATCTAGGACTCAAATTGCAAATGTTAAATAACACGTGTTTTGTTATCATCAAAACAAATGATCGTGGTGCTCTAGCACCAACAATCTCCCCCTTTTTGATGATGACAAAATCGTAAATAATAATGCATAAAAATCCTCCCCCTTTTTGACATTATCAAAAAGGTTTGATTGATTTTAAATTTCCTATAATTCCCCCTTAAAACATGCTCTTCTATGAATTTATTTTGACAAAGGTAATATTCTCCCCTTTTTGTAACAACAAGATAGCTATTATTTTTCTCCCCCTTACTAAAGGAAATTTAGCTACCTTATTTCTCCCCCTTAAAAATTGACAATTTGCTCATAAAATTTTTAACTCCCCCTATCTAAATGCTACTGATAAAAAGATAGGGTAAAGGGTTTTACCTCACCTACCATGGCCAATAAAATGGCCCGAATGGTGGTGGTGGATGCCACATCGGATGGGGCTCCCATCCGTAGCTTGGAGGCCCGGGCATCGGCGCCGGTCTCCAATCTGGTGGTCGACGTGCGGCGGGTCCGTCGTTTGTTCGCCGTCTTGTCGGTCTTCTTGTTCTCCTCCTTGGTCTACTCCTTAGTTCTCCTAACTCGAGTTGACCAGCCTTGAGTTTGTAGGTCCAGTCCTGTGTATTGTAGTTATCCCTGAATCCTACAAAACAAGATTCTAATTCTTTTTTCGGTATCCAAGTGGGCTTGGATCCGGATTTGTTAGAGGGTCTCCTTGATGGAGATCCTTTCTCAACCTTAGGGTTATAAAACTTGTCTACTTTGTTGATTAATTTGTTAGAATTTTCCCTAAGACATGCAATTTCTTTTTCTATAATGTTCATTTTAGTCTTTAAATCCGAAATTTCTAATTTTAGACTAACATTTTCCTCAATCAATTTATCATTTTCATTGATGAGGTTATGATTATCTAATAATAGGTTATCATCCTTAGGACTAGCTTCTATGTCCTTAAGTTGTTTTTCTAACCTATCATTTTCATTTTTAAGAAAACTAAGGTTCTTCTTAATACTTTTATTTTCTATCCTAAGTGATTTACTAATCTCAAAAAGTTCATTAAAAGCTTCTTGAAGATCGAGATTTACCTCGTTGTCTGAGTTGCTTTCGCTTTCGCTGTTGCTTCCTCTGGCCATGAAGCCGAAGCAAGCGGTTTCTTCTTCTATGGTCTTTTCTTCTTCTTCCTCCGAGCTAGAATCGTCCCAAGTGGCTTGGAATGCCTTCTTCTTAGATTTCTTCTCCTTTTCCTTCTTTTTCTCCTTTTTGAGAAGAGGGCATTCTGGTCGCAGATGCCCTTTCCCGTTGCAGTGGTAGCAACGTCTCGGGCTTTCCTTTTTCTTTTTCTTTAATTCCCTACAAAACTTGGAAAAATTTTTAAGTAAAATTCTAAAGTCTTCGTTGTCGGAACTTACCTCGCTATCCGACGCGGCTCTGAAGGCGAGAGTCTTCTTTGGTTTAGGCTCCGGTGTATCCTTCTTCTTCTGCTTCAACTTAGTCTCGTAGGCCATCAGATTGCCTAGGAGATCTTCCATGTTGAGCTCCTCCATTTCGTTCACCTCCTCGATGGCGGTGACTTTCTGTTCCCACTCCGGTCCAAGGGAACGAAGAAGCTTCCCTTGAAGCTCCCCCTTGATGAAAGTCTTTCCTAAAGCTTTCAAGTTATTTACAATGAGAGTGAACCTAGTGTTCATCTCACTTAAAGACTCGTTAGATTTCATTGAAAAAGATTCAAATTCTTGAGAAAGTAAATTAATTTTTGAGGTTTTTACCTTAGAGGTACCTTCATGAGTTACCTCGAGTGTGTGCCAAATCTCGTATGCGGTGGCGCACTGCGAGATTCTGTTGAATTCTTCCGAGCTGAGCGCACAGTAAAGGGCGTTCATGGTCTTTGCGTTTAAAGAGAGCTCACGGATTTGTTGCTGCGAGTAGCCTCCCGCGGGTTTTTCTGGGATGTCGAAAGGCATCTCGCATCTGGCCCAGACCGTGAAGTCGGTGGCTTGAAGCCAGGTCTTCATCCGCAACTTCCAGTAGGGGTAGTTGCTCCCGTCGAAGAACGGCGGACGGGTTGTGGACTGCCCCTCGGAGATCCTGATTGCTGATGTGCTTCCCTCCATTTGATCTCTTGCCGGGTTGTTACGCCGAAACAGCAAGACCTGCTCTGATACCAATTGAAAGTTCCCTACTAGGAGGGGTGACGTAAAAATATGCGGAAATAAAAATATAAAGCAATCTCACAAAAATCAATCGCACAATGTACACAGGTATTTTTAGGTGGAAACCCAAACCGGGTGAAAACCACCACCTAACCCTCTCGAGTTAGGATTTTCCGATCAACCAAGTTGATCAAAATCCACTAAACGAATCACTTTAAACGAGGGTGATTCAACCTCAGTACAACCACGCTACAAGTACGAGGGTAGCGTTCCTCAACCCCTTCTCTCCACGAGAAGGATTTTGTCCCACGAAGGAGACAGGAATTAGCAAAGCGAATACCCAACCAAAAGACAAAGATAAAATAAAAAATAGTCCTATAGAGCCAACAAAATAATTAAACCTAGCTTCTATAGGAAATAGGAAACTCCCCTTTGCAAGGAGTGCGTCGACGATGACGCGGTGCGTGTGCCACGCGATGGCGCTACGTCGCTCTCGTTAACAACGTCGGGAGAGCGGGTGCGCAACGGTTGAATGCTCTCAAGAAAATGGAGCTTGAGGTTGGAGAGCAAGAGAGTCTTTTCTTTGGACACAAAAGGTTTGAAAGTGTATTGCAAGGTGTGTGTCTTAGTGTGTATATGTTGTAAAGGTTCCCCTCTATTTATAGAGGCCTTAGGAAGGCTTTGGAAGTCTTGGAAAAGCTTCCATAGCCGTTGGGTGCAAAGCCCAAGAGAATCAGGCCGAAATCAGGACAATGATTGCTTTTGACAGGGTTATCAGACGTCTAACTCTGGCATCAGACGTCTGGAAGGCCACTTTAAGACGTCTGATTTCAAGGTCAGACGTCTGATTCTATGCGGGTTTCTCCCTGACTTGAATCAGATCTAAACAGGGTTTTTGTGCAAGTCCATCAGGCGACATACAGGACGTCTGGCACTATGTCTGGACGTCTGGAAACCTACTTTTACTGTGGGAATTGATTTCCAAACGTTTCAACGGCTAGAAAATCTCTGAGAAGAGATTTTGGGTCAGCCGAGGCAAAACGGTCATTTATCAGACGTCTGTAAAGTCCTATGGACGTCTGATAAGGCTCTAACGGTCATAATCTTGAGTGTTTTCTAAGCCAGCCAACGGTCCACTAATTGGACGTCTGGCAAAGTCATCAGACGTCTCCTAAGACGTCTGGTATAAGGTCTGGACGTCTGATTTCATCAGACAGAACTAACTATGTCCAGCCTAACAGTTATCAGACGTCTGAAACAACAGTCAGACGTCTTAAAATTCTTTATCAGACGTCTGATTTGGGAATTAGACGTCTGGAAATGCTGTTTGAGCCCTATATTGGTTTTCTAAGTATTCTACAGAAAACCTAAGTATCCTAGGGTTGTGCAGGTGTTCCTAGGACTACTTTTAGGGTACTTTGAGGCTCTTTAACATAATGTTCTAAGGGATCAAAAAGAGCAAGAAAATAAATACAAGAGATACATGAAAGGATAAAAAAGAATCTATCCTATTCTTCTTGTCTTCCATCTCCAATCTTTCGCTCCACGCGAACCTCCTCTGTTTTCCGTCAAGCTCCTCCAATCCGTCCTGGATGCGAGCTCGAACTCCGTCTAAACACATCCTCATTTGCAATTGACCTGAAATCTAGGACTCAAATTGCAAATGTTAAATAACACGTGTTTTGTTATCATCAAAACAAATGATCGTGGTGCTCTAGCACCAACAATCTCCCCCTTTTTGATGATGACAAAATCGTAAATAATAATGCATAAAAATCCTCCCCCTTTTTGACATTATCAAAAAGGTTTGATTGATTTTAAATTTCCTATAATTCCCCCTTAAAACATGCTCTTCTATGAATTTATTTTGACAAAGGTAATATTCTCCCCTTTTTGTAACAACAAGATAGCTATTATTTTTCTCCCCCTTACTAAAGGAAATTTAGCTACCTTATTTCTCCCCCTTAAAAATTGACAATTTGCTCATAAAATTTTTAACTCCCCCTATCTAAATGCTACTGATAAAAAGATAGGGTAAAGGGTTTTACCTCACCTACCATGGCCAATAAAATGGCCCGAATGGTGGTGGTGGATGCCACATCGGATGGGGCTCCCATCCGTAGCTTGGAGGCCCGGGCATCGGCGCCGGTCTCCAATCTGGTGGTCGACATGCGGCGGGTCCGTCGTTTGTTCGCCGTCTTGTCGGTCTTCTTGTTCTCCTCCTTGGTCTACTCCTTAGTTCTCCTAACTCGAGTTGACCAGCCTTGAGTTTGTAGGTCCAGTCCTGTGTATTGTAGTTATCCCTGAATCCTACAAAACAAGATTCTAATTCTTTTTTCGGTATCCAAGTGGGCTTGGATCCGGATTTGTTAGAGGGTCTCCTTGATGGAGATCCTTTCTCAACCTTAGGGTTATAAAACTTGTCTACTTTGTTGATTAATTTGTTAGAATTTTCCCTAAGACATGCAATTTCTTTTTCTATAATGTTCATTTTAGTCTTTAAATCCGAAATTTCTAATTTTAGACTAACATTTTCCTCAATCAATTTATCATTTTCATTGATGAGGTTATGATTATCTAATAATAGGTTATCATCCTTAGGACTAGCTTCTATGTCCTTAAGTTGTTTTTCTAACCTATCATTTTCATTTTTAAGAAAACTAAGGTTCTTCTTAATACTTTTATTTTCTATCCTAAGTGATTTACTAATCTCAAAAAGTTCATTAAAAGCTTCTTGAAGATCGAGATTTACCTCGTTGTCTGAGTCGCTTTCGCTTTCGCTGTTGCTTCCTCTGGCCATGAAGCCGAAGCAAGCGGTTTCTTCTTCTATGGTCTTTTCTTCTTCTTCCTCCGAGCTAGAATCGTCCCAAGTGGCTTGGAACGCCTTCTTCTTAGATTTCTTCTCCTTTTCCTTCTTTTTCTCCTTTTTGAGAAGAGGGCATTCTGGTCGCAGATGCCCTTTCCCGTTGCAGTGGTAGCAACGTCTCGGGCTTTCCTTTTTCTTTTTCTTTAATTCCCTACAAAACTTGGAAAAATTTTTAAGTAAAATTCTAAAGTCTTCGTCGTCGGAACTTACCTCGCTATCCGACGCGGCTCTGAAGGCGAGAGTCTTCTTTGGTTTAGGCTCCGGTGTATCCTTCTTCTTCTGCTTCAACTTAGTCTCGTAGGCCATCAGATTGCCTAGGAGATCTTCCATGTTGAGCTCCTCCATTTCGTTCACCTCCTCGATGGCGGCGACTTTCTGTTCCCACTCCGGTCCAAGGGAACGAAGAAGCTTCCCTTGAAGCTCCCCCTTGATGAAAGTCTTTCCTAAAGCTTTCAAGTTATTTACAATGAGAGTGAACCTAGTGTTCATCTCACTTAAAGACTCGTTAGATTTCATTGAAAAAGATTCAAATTCTTGAGAAAGTAAATTAATTTTTGAGGTTTTTACCTTAGAGGTACCTTCATGAGTTACCTCGAGTGTGTGCCAAATCTCGTATGCGGTGGCGCACTGCGAGATTCTGTTGAATTCTTCCGAGCTGAGCGCACAGTAAAGGGCGTTCATGGTCTTTGCGTTTAAAGAGAGCTCACGGATTTGTTGCTGCGAGTAGCCTCCCGCGGGTTTTTCTGGGATGTCGAAAGGCATCTCGCATCTGGCCCAGACCGTGAAGTCGGTGGCTTGAAGCCAGGTCTTCATCCGCAACTTCCAGTAGGGGTAGTTGCTCCCGTCGAAGAACGGCGGACGGGTTGTGGACTGCCCCTCGGAGATCCTGATTGCTGATGTGCTTCCCTCCATTTGATCTCTTGCCGGGTTGTTACGCCGAAACAGCAAGACCTGCTCTGATACCAATTGAAAGTTCCCTACTAGGAGGGGTGACGTAAAAATATGCGGAAATAAAAATATAAAGCAATCTCACAAAAATCAATCGCACAATGTACACAGGTATTTTTAGGTGGAAACCCAAACCGGGTGAAAACCACCACCTAACCCTCTCGAGTTAGGATTTTCCGATCAACCAAGTTGATCAAAATCCACTAAACGAATCACTTTAAACGAGGGTGATTCAACCTCAGTACAACCACGCTACAAGTACGAGGGTAGCGTTCCTCAACCCCTTCTCTCCACGAGAAGGATTTTGTCCCACGAAGGAGACGGGAATTCGCAAAGCGAATACCCAACCAAAAGACAAAGATAAAATAAAAAATAGTCCTATAGAGCCAACAAAATAATTAAACCTAGCTTCTATAGGAAATAGGAAACTCCCCTTTGCAAGGAGTGCGTCGACGATGACGCGGTGCGTGTGCCACGCGATGGCGCTACGTCGCTCTCGTTAACAACGTCGGGAGAGCGGGTGCGCAACGGTTGAATGCTCTCAAGAAAATGGAGCTTGAGGTTGGAGAGCAAGAGAGTCTTTTCTTTGGACACAAAAGGTTTGAAAGTGTATTGCAAGGTGTGTGTCTTAGTGTGTATATGTTGTAAAGGTTCCCCTCTATTTATAGAGGCCTTAGGAAGGCTTTGGAAGGCTTGGAAAAGCTTCCATAGCCGTTGGGTGCAAAGCCCAAGAGAATCAGGCCGAAATCAGGACAATGACTGCTTTTGACAGGGTTATCAGACGTCTAACTCTGGCATCAGACGTCTGGAAAGCCACTTTAAGACGTCTGATTTCAAGGTCAGACGTCTGATTCTATGCGGGTTTCTCCCTGACTTGAATCAGATCTAAACAGGGTTTTTGTGCAAGTCCATCAGGCGACATACAGGACGTCTGGCACTATGTCTGGACGTCTGGAAACCTACTTTTACTGTGGGAATTGATTTCCAAACGTTGCAACGGCTAGAAAATCTCTGAGAAGAGATTTTGGGTCAGCCGAGGCAAAACGGTCATTTATCAGACGTCTGTAAAGTCCTATGGACGTCTAATAAGGCTCTAACGGTCATAATCTTGAGTGTTTTCTAAGCCAGCCAACGGTCCACTAATTGGACGTCTGGCAAAGTCATCAGACGTCTCCTAAGACGTCTGGTATAAGGTCTGGACGTCTGATTTCATCAGACAGAACTAACTATGTCCAGCCTAACAGTTATCAGACGTCTGAAACAACAGTCAGACGTCTTAAAATTCTTTATCAGACGTCTGATTTGGGAATTAGACGTCTGGAAATGCTGTTTGAGCCCTATATTGGTTTTCTAAGTATTCTACAGAAAACCTAAGTATCCTAGGGTTGTGCAGGTGTTCCTAGGACTACTTTTAGGGTACTTTGAGGCTCTTTAACATAATGTTCTAAGGGATCAAAAAGAGCAAGAAAATAAATACAAGAGATACATGAAAGGATAAAAAAGAATCTATCCTATTCTTCTTGTCTTCCATCTCCAATCTTTCGCTCCACGCGAACCTCCTCTGTTTTCCGTCAAGCTCCTCCAATCCGTCCTGGATGCGAGCTCGAACTCCGTCTAAACACATCCTCATTTGCAATTGACCTGAAATCTAGGACTCAAATTGCAAATGTTAAATAACACGTGTTTTGTTATCATCAAAACAAATGATCGTGGTGCTCTAGCACCAACAATCTCCCCCTTTTTGATGATGACAAAATCGTAAATAATAATGCATAAAAATCCTCCCCCTTTTTGACATTATCAAAAAGGTTTGATTGATTTTAAATTTCCTATAATTCCCCCTTAAAACATGCTCTTCTATGAATTTATTTTGACAAAGGTAATATTCTCCCCTTTTTGTAACAACAAGATAGCTATTATTTTTCTCCCCCTTACTAAAGGAAATTTAGCTACCTTATTTCTCCCCCTTAAAAATTGACAATTTGCTCATAAAATTTTTAACTCCCCCTATCTAAATGCTACTGATAAAAAGATAGGGTAAAGGGTTTTACCTCACCTACCATGGCCAATAAAATGGCCCGAATGGTGGTGGTGGATGCCACATCGGATGGGGCTCCCATCCGTAGCTTGGAGGCCCGGGCATCGGCGCCGGTCTCCAATCTGGTGGTCGACGTGCGGCGGGTCCGTCGTTTGTTCGCCGTCTTGTCGGTCTTCTTGTTCTCCTCCTTGGTCTACTCCTTAGTTCTCCTAACTCGAGTTGACCAGCCTTGAGTTTGTAGGTCCAGTCCTGTGTATTGTAGTTATCCCTGAATCCTACAAAACAAGATTCTAATTCTTTTTTCGGTATCCAAGTGGGCTTGGATCCGGATTTGTTAGAGGGTCTCCTTGATGGAGATCCTTTCTCAACCTTAGGGTTATAAAACTTGTCTACTTTGTTGATTAATTTGTTAGAATTTTCCCTAAGACATGCAATTTCTTTTTCTATAATGTTCATTTTAGTCTTTAAATCCGAAATTTCTAATTTTAGACTAACATTTTCCTCAATCAATTTATCATTTTCATTGATGAGGTTATGATTATCTAATAATAGGTTATCATCCTTAGGACTAGCTTCTATGTCCTTAAGTTGTTTTTCTAACCTATCATTTTCATTTTTAAGAAAACTAAGGTTCTTCTTAATACTTTTATTTTCTATCCTAAGTGATTTACTAATCTCAAAAAGTTCATTAAAAGCTTCTTGAAGATCGAGATTTACCTCGTTGTCTGAGTCGCTTTCGCTTTCGCTGTTGCTTCCTCTGGCCATGAAGCCGAAGCAAGCGGTTTCTTCTTCTATGGTCTTTTCTTCTTCTTCCTCCGAGCTAGAATCGTCCCAAGTGGCTTGGAACGCCTTCTTCTTAGATTTCTTCTCCTTTTCCTTCTTTTTCTCCTTTTTGAGAAGAGGGCATTCTGGTCGCAGATGCCCTTTCCCGTTGCAGTGGTAGCAACGTCTCGGGCTTTCCTTTTTCTTTTTCTTTAATTCCCTACAAAACTTGGAAAAATTTTTAAGTAAAATTCTAAAGTCTTCGTCGTCGGAACTTACCTCGCTATCCGACGCGGCTCTGAAGGCGAGAGTCTTCTTTGGTTTAGGCTCCGGTGTATCCTTCTTCTTCTGCTTCAACTTAGTCTCGTAGGCCATCAGATTGCCTAGGAGATCTTCCATGTTGAGCTCCTCCATTTCGTTCACCTCCTCGATGGCGGCGACTTTCTGTTCCCACTCCGGTCCAAGGGAACGAAGAAGCTTCCCTTGAAGCTCCCCCTTGATGAAAGTCTTTCCTAAAGCTTTCAAGTTATTTACAATGAGAGTGAACCTAGTGTTCATCTCACTTAAAGACTCGTTAGATTTCATTGAAAAAGATTCAAATTCTTGAGAAAGTAAATTAATTTTTGAGGTTTTTACCTTAGAGGTACCTTCATGAGTTACCTCGAGTGTGTGCCAAATCTCGTATGCGGTGGCGCACTGCGAGATTCTGTTGAATTCTTCCGAGCTGAGCGCACAGTAAAGGGCGTTCATGGTCTTTGCGTTTAAAGAGAGCTCACGGATTTGTTGCTGCGAGTAGCCTCCCGCGGGTTTTTCTGGGATGTCGAAAGGCATCTCGCATCTGGCCCAGACCGTGAAGTCGGTGGCTTGAAGCCAGGTCTTCATCCGCAACTTCCAGTAGGGGTAGTTGCTCCCGTCGAAGAACGGCGGACGGGTTGTGGACTGCCCCTCGGAGATCCTGATTGCTGATGTGCTTCCCTCCATTTGATCTCTTGCCGGGTTGTTATGCCGAAACAGCAAGACCTGCTCTGATACCAATTGAAAGTTCCCTACTAGGAGGGGTGACGTAAAAATATGCGGAAATAAAAATATAAAGCAATCTCACAAAAATCAATCGCACAATGTACACAGGTATTTTTAGGTGGAAACCCAAACCGGGTGAAAACCACCACCTAACCCTCTCGAGTTAGGATTTTCCGATCAACCAAGTTGATCAAAATCCACTAAACGAATCACTTTAAACGAGGGTGATTCAACCTCAGTACAACCACGCTACAAGTACGAGGGTAGCGTTCTTCAACCCCTTCTCTCCACGAGAAGGATTTTGTCCCACGAAGGAGACGGGAATTCGCAAAGCGAATACCCAACCAAAAGACAAAGATAAAATAAACAATAGTCCTATAGAGCCAACAAAATAATTAAACCTAGCTTCTATAGGAAATAGGAAACTCCCCTTTGCAAGGAGTGCGTCGACGATGACGCGGTGCGTGTGCCACGCGATGGCGCTACGTCGCTCTCGTTAACAACGTCGGGAGAGCGGGTGCGCAACGGTTGAATGCTCTCAAGAAAATGGAGCTTGAGCTTGGAGAGCAAGAGAGTCTTTTCTTTGGACACAAAAGGTTTGAAAGTGTATTGCAAGGTGTGTGTCTTAGTGTGTATATGTTGTAAAGGTTCCCCTCTATTTATAGAGGCCTTAGGAAGGCTTTGGAAGGCTTGGAAAAGCTTCCATAGCCGTTGGGTGCAAAGCCCAAGAGAATCAGGCCGAAATCAGGACAATGATTGCTTTTGACAGGGTTATCAGACGTCTAACTCTGGCATCAGACGTCTGGAAGGCCACTTTAAGACGTCTGATTTCAAGGTCAGACGTCTGATTCTATGCGGGTTTCTCCCTGACTTGAATCAGATCTAAACAGGGTTTTTGTGCAAGTCCATCAGGCGACATACAGGACGTCTGGCACTATGTCTGGACGTCTGGAAACCTACTTTTACTGTGGGAATTGATTTCCAAACGTTGCAACGGCTAGAAAATCTCTGAGAAGAGATTTTGGGTCAGCCGAGGCAAAACGGTCATTTATTAGACGTCTGTAAAGTCCTATGGACGTCTGATAAGGCTCTAACGGTCATAATCTTGAGTGTTTTCTAAGCCAGCCAACGGTCCACTAATTGGACGTCTGGCAAAGTCATCAGACGTCTCCTAAGACGTCTGGTATAAGGTCTGGACGTCTGATTTCATCAGACAGAACTAACTATGTCCAGCCTAACAGTTATCAGACGTCTGAAACAACAGTCAGACGTCTTAAAATTCTTTATCAGACGTCTGATTTGGGAATTAGACGTCTGGAAATGCTGTTTGAGCCCTATATTGGTTTTCTAAGTATTCTACAGAAAACCTAAGTATCCTAGGGTTGTGCAGGTGTTCCTAGGACTACTTTTAGGGTACTTTGAGGCTCTTTAACATAATGTTCTAAGGGATCAAAAAGAGCAAGAAAATAAATACAAGAGATACATGAAAGGATAAAAAAGAATCTATCCTATTCTTCTTGTCTTCCATCTCCAATCTTTCGCTCCACGCGAACCTCCTCTGTTTTCTGTCAAGCTCCTCCAATCCGTCCTGGATGCGAGCTCGAACTCCGTCTAAACACGTCCTCATTTGCAATTGACCTGAAATCTAGGACTCAAATTGCAAATGTTAAATAGCACGTGTTTTGTTATCATCAAAACAAATGATCGTGGTGCTCTAGCACCAACAGTAACAGCTCATTGGCCAGTTGTCCAGAACCCAGCCACAAGACTATTTCCATTGTACTGCCTTTACGTAAATCTTAGATCAGGGAAGGCACCTACTTAGAAAAAAAAAGGGAAAAAAAAGAACACTCAAAAAGAAAAGAAAAAAAGTATAAAAAGGAGAAAGTAAAAAAAAAAAGAAAACAATAAAACCACACTTCACTGCATGAGTATGGCTGGCAAGTTGTCGGTGGTAACAGCTTATTGGCCGGTTGTCCAGAACCCAGCTCACAAAAAAATGCACAATAATTCCTAAAACACTTAGGGAAGAAGCGGGGAAGTAGAATAAATTGGGGAGATATACACCGGGTTTGCTCTTGTGTTGACCCCATAAATAAAAGAAGTAGGGAGAAAGCTACCGATCATAAAGATAAACCTTTAGGCAAGGTCACCTAGGGTCGTAGAAACCCGAAGTCCGTCTTAACGGCCATTTTTTGTCTATCAATTTTTCACAAAGATGCTTAGTACTTAGTCCTTTTCGAGTCTTGGGCAAGTCGGGTAGCCGTAAAAAGTTATCTCGGAACTCTCAAACTCCAAAAGTACAAAAAAATTAGAAAAGAAGAAAAAAAAATGCATTTTCCCTTCTCAAATAAGGTGAGAACTTGGGCGGTCTGCATTCTGACAGACACCTAGTTACTATTGAGTCTTCATAGTTTAGGACCTTAGTTGAAATTTTCTATTGTTAATAAACGACTTAGGCCTAAGAAATCTAATCCTAATTCTACTTTTATACATAGCATATAGTTTAATTTTGCTAGGGACTAGTAAAAGATAGGCATGGGGGTATGATATAAACACATTTATTGAGGGTAAAATGCCTATTCATGCATGTTCCTAGGCTTAGATTTGCATTTCATGTTATAAATATTGCATAACATGCATCATTCTGCATTTAGAGTAGTTGTATATAATTTAGGTTAATTGCGTCCTTTTTGTGGTTCGGAGAGAAGGATATTTCTTTCGGAGCCTCGGATTGACAATTTGATCGTACGGATTTAATCAAGACGACAATCAGAGTCTAACGCCTCTGAAATCGCCTCAATCAGAGTCCCGTAGCACCATATGCAGTCTGAGGAAGATCAATGGCCAAGGGACTATGTGACATAATTCGGCACTTCAAATGAAAAATCCGACTGTGCGGATGGATTTGGGTCGACGATCGTAGACTAACGGCACCAAAATCGACTCAATCCAACCTCTGTAGCAGCCCCTACAACAAGTAGATGGACAGCCCAGACTGTGCTACGTGGCGTAGCCCAGGCCACCCATGTGCACGCACGTGCCACCGCACACACACAGCAGCATTGGTGCATGCACATTCGCGCACACATGCGTGGGTCCGCACGTGTGCGGCAAAGGCGGGGGAGAGCAGCGCCAGCTATGCATGGGTTGGACCTACAGCGACGCATGAGCTGGACTTATAGCGACGCTTACAATCTCGCTAATTCATCGCATGCCAGCAAAGCCAGCTATGGGCTCCAGCAGGCATGAGCTGCCTATAACGACGTTTCCAGCGACGACCTGGATGTCATTAAGGGCCTCATACCTATTTTTTGCCTCTTCTCCTCCACTATAAAAGGACCTACACCCCCTCCCTTCCAAGCCATCACTCCCTACTCTACTCCAACCTATTCCCAAGCTCTAGCAAGCCTACCAACGCTCCATTAGAGCTTGTTCTCAAGCTCCTAAGGCTCTTATTAGTATAGCGAACCTCTGCCCCACCAAATACTCCAACTTCCCATCCCCATTCATAGGTCGCCTTGGAGCTATCCTCCCACCTCCATTCCGATAGCAAATCATCTCCATCATCTCACCTCCATTCTAGAGCCACGTCGAAGCTTTCCTTGACCCGACATCCTCCTGCATCTCACCTCCGTCGTCCCGCTCCTCACCTCCTTCATTCGAGCTTCCGCCAGGAGCCGTCATCTCACCGAACAGCCGATTCGTGAGATTTCCTCTCACCCCCCTCCCTTTTTATGCTATCATAGATTATTGTAAGACATTAATACAATACATCACATTTGATTCCATCTCTATCTTATGATTGCTTATCTTTTATTTCAAAAATACAAAAGAAAAAGCAAAACCCTAAAATATCAAAAAGAAACAAATCGAAGCGCAGTTTTCAATTAAAGTAAACGTCGCCTCCCTATGTTCGACCCGGGACTCCCTTGGAGTTTCGACATAAATTTTATCTAATCAACGTGCTTTGAAACTTTGACAACGGGTTACTCGTAACCCCAATTTTTAACATGCGAAACATGCGCGACCAGACGCCGATGAGGAAGGGGCCGAAGAGCTCCTTGTAGGTACTACGAGGTGCGGAAGGAAGTGAGGAAGTGTTTCCCACTGCCTATTGTACGTGGTAGTGGGCGAGGAAGCCGGCGGGAGTAGGTCACTGGAGACCAATTCAGAGCTGGCCGAAGGTAGAGGAAGAAGGGGTTTTCTAGGCCAAAAACTCGCTAAAGGAGCAAGGCCTTGAGAGGTTCTCCTTTTAAAGGTCCAAGGGCATCTTCCAAGCTTGGGAAGAAGCTCGAGAAGATCAAAAATTTAGGGAGAAAGATCCTTTAATTTGTGGAGTTTGCATTAGCTCTTCGGTCCAAATTAGGTTCCATGATGTGGTTCAATTGATTAGGAAAGTCCTTAAGATCAATCCCTGGAATTTTGGAGGGATTTGGTCGAGAAGTCAGGGAGAAATCCTAGATTAAAGATTGCAAGCTTTGGGTTCACACTGCTAATGGCAACAGAGACCGTTTGAAGAAAATGACGAGAAGTTAGGGGGCTAAATGTAAGGATTTCGAAACCTGAGGGGCTAAATGTAAGAAATAGGTTTTGAAGGGCTAAATTGAAAACTAGGTCAAGATGGGTTCTGATTGAGTTCAAATTTTGGTACAAACCTAAATTGAACCGAAGGAATCTGATGGTGAAGTCAGATTTTAGTTTTAACTAATTTTGATTGGGTAATTTGCATAAAAACCCAAATTAGAGTAGCATTATGTCTAAGACTTTGTTCAAGGTCAAAAATAGGTTCAGATGGTCACACCAAGGATACCAAACTTCAAGGGATACTTTTTTATGAATTTTAGGAGATTTAGATGAATTTTATCCTGACCAGAATGTTATTAATTCAAGTGGGTCTGAAATTAGGGTTTTAGCTGTTGTGGTTCTCGAAATGCGTAAAACCCTATTTTTATTTGTATGAACCCATTTATTAGACTTTAATGCTCATTTAACCTTTAATTTACCCCTAACAAACACCGTGGCTATTCTGTGTTCATGATATGCTGTCAAAATTACAGAATTAACCCTAATTTCCTATTTTCTTCTCAATCAAAATATTATGAAATTATGACCCTCAAATGATTATGTAGGAGCATTTATCCATCAAACCAAACTAAAAGTGGCCAATTAGGGCCTATGATGGTGTTCCCATCATACTCCATGCCTTGCTTTTGCTAGTTCCTTAGCAAAAGTCTTATGGATCAAAGTAGGTTTCTAGGTCGGGTGTCACCGTCATGATGCCCTACTAACCTGCATCTCTAGAAATCAGATCAAAATACTAACAATTAGCCTAGAGGTAATTAAGTACCAGCCAAGATCCAGACTTGACCAGCTTTGGCTTGAGTTTGCCATGAAGGTTTCTAAGACATGCAAAAACTACCAGAGGTTCGTTGCCCCAGTGGTTGAAGCACCCATGCATAGATGTAGCATGTCCAAGTTTAGTTTGCCAGTGCATTTTTATAAGAGAGAGATAGAGAAGGATTTTTCATTTTGGGAGTTTTCTCTCTTTTATATTTCCCTAGATCCAGCCTCAAATTGGCCCTAAACACAATCTGTATCGGATTCATTGTCCCCACCATCAATCCTCAAAGGGTCCCTGGCTTTCGGTGCTTTGGGATAGCACTGCCCATGGAAACCCTCCAAAACCTTGTCTTTCGACACTTTAGGATAGTGCCACCCATGGCGTTTTGTAGCTAAATTCAGGCCCTAACAATCGACATTTTAGGATAATCCCGCCTATGGCACCTGAACCAGCACAAGGTGCTTACATGCTCCCAATAGGATATTTAGATATCCTAAGAGACAAGCACTGAGGAGATGATATGTTATTACAGATTTTCAAGGGGAATTTCTTACCCCTCCGCATCGGGAACTCATCCAATCAACTTGTGTTGCTGAGCCGCTCCTAAGCTAGATCTTCGAGATGATTTTTTTAGAATAGAACACTTTTACCATGATTTTCTTTATTAAGCGCGCTAAACCAAACTTAGTGTGTGATTTTGGGTGCTTAGGTTACCAAGTCCCGTAAACCAAAGGGCATGCAACGAGGCTGAATAATCTTTAAGCCTTAGACCTACTATATCAGCCTTGCACTTTCCTTAACCTCTTGAGGATTAATCTGGATCTTAACAAATACGTGAGTGTTTAAGTCCTTAAACATGCCCAAGAGGCCTAAGGTCGGTACTTGTCACTAATCTCCTAAGTTTCAGCCTTCCAGGTCTTAATTCATCATCTGATCCAACCTAGAAGTTAGGCAAGTTCCATACTCAATTTCAAGGGATTATCTCATTCTTTTCTTTTTGTTTGCTCCCATTTTTTATCTTTTCTGTTCTTTTATCTTTTCTTTTCTTCCCTTAATGGTTTTCCATTCAGTTCAAATTGGCTTCTCCTTTCCACTTTTCTCCTTTTTATTTTTTTATGAAATGCTTCCATGCATTGATTTTCACAGCATTTTACACTTTAATACCCCCTTATGTCTAAGATTTACAATGTCCTCATTGTAAATTAGGTGGGTTTCAGTTTCACTCAATTTGTACATTAGAATAGGTAGGTGGTGAATGAGTCGAAATGACTGTTGCAGACGATTTCTAACTCTGATACAAATATCAAAGGTGGAATCAGTTGTTCTAATGGACGAACCCTAAAGTGTAATATGACTTCAAAAAAGATATGTCAGAAGGGATTTGAGTTTTTCAAAAATGATGGGTTGCCTCTTGTTAACCGCTAAGTTTAATGCCATCAGCTAGATGTAATGAAGCTCAGTGAGAATGGAAATCAAAAGATATTGTAGCCAGATTTGAGTTGAGTTTGAAGAACGGTTTGAGTCTCTAACTGTTCACGAAAAATGGTTCTGAATCGTGGCCGAGTTTGTTAATTTTTACGGCACCATTTCCAAACATTTATCTCACAAGGAATGGTCCAATCCATTTTGATCTGAGTTTTTCTTGGAAGAGCTTGAGTTTGGCATCAAAGAGTAATACTTTCTGACCAGGAATGGAAAGATTTTCGCAAAATGTGCCTTTCATGGAAGGCTTTGACCCGATCTTTGTAGATTCGCGAGTTCTCATACACATCATTAAGTAGTTCCTTGATCTTGCTCATTCACAACCGGTGGTGGATTCCAGCCGTCATAAGATCCAGATTGCACTTTCGTAATGCCCAGTAGGCTTTATGCTCCATTTCTACGGGGTGGTGACATGCCTTGTCATACACGAGTCTGAAGGGAGACATTCCTAACTAGATCTTATGGGTGGTCCATAGGCCTACAAGGCATCTAGAAGATGGGCAGACTAGTCCTTCCTGTCAGGCCAAACAGTGACCTGAAGGATCTTCTTGATCTCCCAATTTGATAGTTCAGCCAATCCATTAGTCTGAGGATGATATGGAGTCGAAATATGGTGCGATACCCCATGCTATTCCATCAAGGACTAGAAGTGCACATTCGCAAAGTGGGTCCCTCCATCAGAGATGATAGCTCGTGGAATACAAAACCAAGAAAAGATGTGTTGACGGATGAATTTTATCACGACTTTATGATCATTGGTTCGAGTTGGGATGGCTTCGATCTATTTGGATACGTAGTCCATGGCTAGGAGAATGTATTCTAAACCATCGGATTTTGGGAAGGGACCCATCAAATCAATCCTTTAGATGTCGAAGATTTTACACACGAGAATCTCCTATAAAGGCATTATGTCGGGATGGCTCATGTTGCCTAAGGTTTGGCAATGAGTGCATGCCTTACAATAGTCATGTGCATCCTTAAAGATCATGGCCCAATAGAATCCACACTGGAGGACTTTTGTTACAGTTTTATGTCCAAAGAAGTGACCACTGCAGTCCTGGTCATAGTAGAAGGATAAAATGCCATTAATCTCTGATTTCGGAACACATCTTCTGATGATTTGATCAGCACCAATGAGGAATAGGTACAGATCTTCCCAAATAAAGTATTTGGCATCTGAGAGTAATTTGTCTTTCTTGGCCCTTGGCCAATCAGATGGAATCTGATGTGATGCCATATAGTTCACCATATCAGCATACTAAGGAGGTTCCGTATCGACTGTCAGGAGGTGCTCAACCAAAAAATGCTCCGTGATAGGTTCGGAAGGGTAAATGATTGAAGAAGGAAGATGGGATAAGTATTCAACTACCACATTCTTCTTTCCTGCCTTGTCACGAATTTCAAGATCAAATTCTTGCAACAGCAAGATCCAGCAGATTAATCTAAGCTTCGCATCCTTCTTCGTGAGTAAGTGCCTCACTACAATGTGATTTGAGTAAATGATGATGTGGGAAGCCAAGAGGAATGACCTGATTTTCTCCAGGCCAAATACTATAGCCATCAGCTCTTTCTCGTAATTGTGTAATTACATTGAGCCTCGTCTAATGTCTTGCTGGCATAATATATGATTACTAATTTCTCATCAATTTTCTAACCTAGCACCGCTCCTACTGCATAGTTAGATGCATCGCACATGATCTTGAAGGGTTGAGACCAGTCAGGAGATTGCAGGATTGGTTCTTGGGTGACTCGGTCACACAAAATCTCGAATGTATGAATGCACTCACTAGATATCTTAAATGGCCCGTCCTTCGAAAGGAGATTTGTCAAGGGGGTGCATGATCTTAGAGAAATCAGGTATGAATTGATGATAACATGAAACATATCCCTGGAATGATCTGATGTCTTTGACTGAGTGAGGTACAGGTAACTTGGAAATGAGATTTAGCTTACCCCAGTTGACTTGGATACCTCTCTCAAAGACAAGGTGTCCAAGAACGATGCCTTAAGGAACCATGAAGTGGCTCTTTTCCTAGGAGAGAACTAGGTTCACTTCGATGCATATCTTAAGGATTTGGACCAAATGCAAGAGGCATTCATTAAAAGATTCACCGAATATCGAGAAGTCATCCATGAAGACCTCAAGGTAATTACCTACCATATTTGAGAATATGGCTAGCATGCACTGCTAAAAAGTGGCGGGTGTGTTGCATAGCCCAAATGGCATCCTACAGAACGCGTACGCACCATAGGGGCAAGTAAAGGTGGTCTTTCCTGATCCTCAGGATGAATTGCCACCTAATTACATTAGCAGTAACCATTTAAGAAACAGAAAAATCAATTTCCCACCAATTTCTCGAGAATTTGGTCAATGAACGGAAGTGGGAAATGATCTTTCTTCATGGAGGCATTCAATTTCTAGTAGTTTATGCAAACTCTCCACGAATTTGCAATACGTGTCGGGATGGTCTCTCCAAATTCAGTCGTAATCTAGGTGAGCCTTGCCTTTTTAGGTACAACTTGGATCGAGCTCACCCAGTGGTTGTCAGAGATTGGGTAGATGATACCAGCATCAAACAACTTGATGATCTCTCTCTTTACGACCTCCTGTAGATTCGGATTGAGTCTTCTCTGCATCTCTTGAGATGGTCGTAAGCCCTCTTCAGTGTAGATTCGATGTATGCAATACGAGGGGCTTATACTAGTTAGATTGTCAAGAGTCCATCCGATGGCTCTTCGATGCTGCTGGAGAACAGAAATCTGTTTCATTTCCTAATCAGGTGTGAGTTGGGAGTTGATGATTACAGGAAACATTTGATTGGAACCTAAGAAAATGTACTTCAGATGATCTGGAAGGGGCTTCAATTCCATAACTGGGTTATCAACAGCAGGTGGGGCTCAGGATGGGCCTCAGAAGATAAAGTGGGAGCTATGGGTGAATCAGGATCAGCTCTGTGTTCCTCTATTTATGGGTCAAGATCTTCTTGAGGTTGAGGATCGGGGATAATTGGGTTTTCTTCTATAATTAGGTCTGATGTAAACACATTTACAATACTTAAGATGTCTATTTATGCATGTTCTTAAGCATAGGATTGCATTTCATGATATCAATATCGCATAACATGCATCATCTTGCATTTAGAGTAGTTTGAATAAAATGGAGGTTAATTGTCTCCTTTTATGTGCTTAGACAGGGCAAACTTTTTATGAGGGCCTCAGATCGAATATCCAACCGTACAGATATGATCAGGGCGACGATTGGAGTTCAACGACTCCAAGATTGCCCTAATCAGGCATCTGTAGCATCTGATAGTGACCGGGGAACCCTAGAAGATCAAGGGCCAAGATGGTGTAAATCCACAGTTCAAACGACAAATCCAATCGCACGGATGGATTCAGATCGACAATCGTAGCCTAACGATGCAAAAATCGAGTCAATCCGACACCTGTGGCATTATCTACAACATCCAGAAGATGGACGGCCAAGATGGCACCACGTGGCACCATCTCAGCCGTCCAACCGGCCCTCAGCACCACCATACCTTCTCTTCTTCAATCAGAGTGTCGCTTCTCCACCATTGGATCAAGATCCAACGGTTGTGGATGCGGCGCCTTGAATACGTCCACGCGACCATTTGGCCGATGCAGCACAGCGGTCCAGCACCTTATCGCGAGGTGCTGGCGCGAGTTCGAGTCACAGCGAGCAGGATTTGGAGCAGGGGTGCGCCTTCAATCGATAGTCAGATCACGATCCAATGGCTGCCTGCGCTTGATAACGCCGACGCGCTATCGCACACCCGCGCCTCACGCGGCATCGCACGCGGGTGGTGCGCGTTGAGCAGGGAAGGCGCATCTTAAGCCGTCCAATCTCGCGATCGGATGACTAAGATTTAGTGAACGTGCATAAGCATTAAGCGCACGTGAAAGCCAGCAACCGCGCGGGCAGCGCCCACTACGCCCACGATGGGGCTTTAGCGACGATTTTATCCGTCACTAAAGACCCCTTATTTAATGTTTTAAAGATGTAATGACCAATTTGCCCCCACTCCTTGCAACTATAAAAGGAGACCCCCTCCACACGAAATTCTCATCCCTTCCTTCTCTTCTATACCTCTCCAAAGCTTAAGAGAAGCTTGTCCCACACCCGGGATGCTCCTCGCGAGATAAAGTCCAAATTTTTGTCCCCATTCAGAAGCGGATCCTGTGACGACGACGACGTGCTGCCCCGTTCTCGTTCTTCTGCTTCGTCCTCCTTCGTCCTGCTCTGTCCTCCTTCATCCAGGCATCGTCCCATCCAGCTCATCCTGCAAGCGATCGTCGAGGAGGATAACTTCTCTCTCCCATTCTTCTATACAGCTTTCTAGTGTAGAATTTTCCTGCTTTCTAGTGTAGCTGATTTCCCGCTTTCTAGTGTAATTCTTATTTGGTTTTATTGTATAAACATTTTGAAATATTGAATGCATGTTTTCTCTCTCTCTCCCTCTTCCTTGTAGTCTGATAGCTTCATTGTAATTACATCACCTCGCTTTTCAAGAAAAATTCTAAAAAAAATATAATTGCAAATATAGATCGACGTAGCCTCCCTGTGTTCTACCCGAAATTTCAATTTCGGTATAAATTTTATTTGTTGAACACGAGTTCTTCGCTTTCAAACTACAACAACAAGTTTCCCAAAACCGAACACGTTAGCATAGCAACTCGTACGTTCAACATTTTGGCGCCGTTGCCGGGGAGGCAATGATTTCCGATCTTCTTTTTGCATTTCTTGCACTTTATTATTTTCTAACTTGCTTTCTCTTATGTCTATTATTTTGCATAGACCTCCATTAGGGAATCATCAAGCGGTAGGCTGGAGTAAAGTGCAGTTGAAGACAACTGTAAGTGCTCCCCATTCTTCCCCCCTCCATAGATTTCATTCGCCACATTAAATCCAAATTCCAATTAACCTAGGTGTTTGTATAAATCCTAGGAATAGTTTGGTTGTTTGGATTCTCACTCACATTCATTCCACCCTCATTTATAAAAAAACAACAAAAAGATAATCTTGTGGGGTAATTTTCAACAAACACACAACATACACCCACATTCAAGGCACTTAATCAAATTGATTTGTTTCTACTCAATCGGGTTCTGATATGTGGAACCAGTACACACAAAGCAACACATAAAAGAGTAGAAATCATTCTAGGTTAACTATCTTTGAGTGCCTAACTTAGTGGTGCATTTGTGGCCAATTGTTTGAGTTGTTTGGGCCACACCACTCTACTTAAAATCAACTCATCAAGTGGCTCCTCCTTAGGGTTTTCAATCTAGGTCTATTCCAGGCACTCCACTTTCTTTCTGGTTTTAAAGGAAAACAATCTTCACCCGTGTTTGACAACTTGGTTTGCCTAGAAACTTGATTGCAATCCACCTAATTTGAAACCCTAAAAGCTACTTAAGCAAGATTTGAACACTAAAATTCACACATCACAAATAATCTTGCTTGAAAACCCTGGTTGTGCATGCACTTACATAAATCTCAATCAATCATTAAGGGCACAACCCATTTTAAGGGCCCATCACATTCCATAAGCACCACAATCCGAGGCCTTAATAAAATTGAGTAGACGTTGGCCTTAAGGTCTGATTCGTTCTTCAGGGCCTAGTCTGAGATTGTTTTTGGTTAACCTACTTGTACTAACTAATCTAATGTCTAGCTAGGGGAGTAGCGTCAAACGACCGCGGCTGGGGGGTACACTAGGAACTGGAGGTGAAAGCCGAAGGAAGAACCTTCTCCCCAGTCCCTCCTTCTAACTGGTTGGATTAAACAGACGCAAGTAGAGTAATTCATTTTCAGTCTTAAGGCGGGTTTTGGGAGTCAATAGATCCTTAGGCTACCCCACTTAAGGACAGCCTTGTTTTGTTGTGCTGTAGGGTCCCTATCCCCAATCCTTCCGACCTTCTCCTAGTTTATGCTGGGTAGACGGTCATTGAATCCCCGATTGGAAGGACCATTAGAGCATTCTACGAGGTGCAAATTGGATTTTGGTCAAATTGATCCCATGGTCGACCAACTGCCTCCTTTGCTTGGAAATCCACAGGAAGAATTTCGAAGGTAGCTGGAACAAATGCAGAGAATGCAGGAATGGTTCCAGAGAATGTAGGGTGCTCAGCCCTTGAAGGATTTTTATGATCCTTCAAACTATGGGAAACGTCTTGGCATCCAGATTCCAGCCGGTGATGTAGAAATCAAGCCCCAGGTGTTAAGCTTAATTAAACATTATCATGGGCTTGGCTTCGAAGATCCGTTTCAGCACTTGGAGGACTTGACCACTTTGGTCTAGACCACCAAGGCTCGAAACGTAAACGAGGAGCAAATGATTATGAGGCTCTTCCCCACTCTCTTAGGGATAAGGCCACGCATTGGTATAGGATAATAGGAAGACCAATTACAACTTGGAATGAGTTGAAATTGGCCTTTCTGAAGAAATTCTTCCCAGTCGGACGTACCAATGCTTTGAGATGGGCAATCACTACCTTTACCCAGCGGCCGAGGGAGCAGTTTCAAGTGGCCTGGGAGTGATTCCAGGACTTATTGCGGAGGTGTCCACACCACGAGGTGCCGAAATGGCAACTCGTGCAGATTTTCTATCATGGGTTGACTGAGCAACTTAGAAATCATGTGGATGCTTCTTGCGAAGGCAATTTCCTCAATAAAGATGCAGATAGTGCACATGATTTATTTAAGGAAATGAGTGAGAATTCAATCAATCATGCCTCCATGGATACTTTTAACCGGTCCCAGTAGCCCAGATCAAATGTCAATGAAGTCCACGACTCTCATTCATTTGATATGTAATTGATTTGTAACAAACTTGATAAGGTGGACTTGGTTGCTAAGAGAATGGAAGAGTGCATGGCTGCAAATTCTATGAACAACTCTCGATCCACTCAATCCCAAAATTTGGGATTCCAATCCTCACGAGCTCCTTCTGGATGGGAGTTCGTGAATCAACTCGATGAGGCTCAACCTGTGAGTTAGCATTTTTCCGAACCCCACGGGTTCCAAACTGGGGCCTTTGATTCCAGTTTTTCTGATCCTTCCCTTTCTTTCTCTCCATCCTCACCCTATGAGGATTTATGTGCTGTACAAGAGAATGTTAGATCCAACCCCTACTCGAATGCCTATAATCCAGGTTGGAAAAACCACCTTAACTTCTCTTGGAAAAATCTAGGCCAATAGACCCAATTCCGACCCGGCAACTATGCTCCGCAACGACCAATGGGTCAGGGCCAAGTATATACTCAGTTGCCTCCGAATCAGGTCAATTAGCCATCTTGGAATGCCCGTCAACCCATAGGACAGGCTGATTTGAACCGTCAAATGGTAGAGATGCAAGGATCCATGCTCTAGCTCATGCAACAAATGAAGAACTCGCTGGGCAACTTGCAGTCCGGGCTCATTGCTAACTCTCGTCAACCCGGATCTCTACCATCCCAACCACTACCCAACCTGTGAAATATTATGAATTCGGGCAACCAAGCCCATGGGTACAGAAATCAGAGGGACCCACACGCACATGCTCAGGTGGTTGAGCAAGGTTCCTCATCCTCTTCTTCT
Source organism: Thalassia testudinum (assembly GCA_037157565.1). Lineage (NCBI taxonomy): Eukaryota > Viridiplantae > Streptophyta > Magnoliopsida > Alismatales > Hydrocharitaceae > Thalassia > Thalassia testudinum. Next base: position 48,058,986 of record JAZHRO010000078.1, read on the forward strand.
TCTGCAAATCAACAATTCATGGTTAATCAAGCCCCTCCAATCTTTCCTAACCCTCCCCAAGACCCAAATTCTTATGCACCTGCAAATTCTGTCACTTTGAGGAGTGGTAAGTAGACTCAGGATCCACAACCAAAATATTATGATCTTTTGAATCTTGAAGAACCTGAGGAGAGAAAGGAGAATTCTAGAGGAGAAATCAAGGCTCAAGAACCTGATTCTAAAGATCTAACTCATGTTCATTTTCCTGAAGCCTTAACCAAATCAAAGAAGAAGTCTGTTGATAGCAATGAGGGGCTTCTAAATCTATTTAAGAATGTTGAGATCAATATCCTGCTCCTTGATGCTATCAAGCACATACCAGCTTACGCAAGATTTTTAAAGGAATTATATACACAAAAGCATAAATCGAGAGAATCTGTTTCGAGGAAGGTGGTACTCTCCGAGTAGGATAGTTTTGTTATCATGCACTACCTCCCTCAGAAAAAGAGAGATCCTGGTGCTCCATTGATTTCTTGCATTATCGAAGATTACACATTTGATAGAGCACTTTTGGATCTGAGTGCATCCATCAACCTAATTCCGACTTCTCTTTACGAGAAGTTTGGGTTAGGTGAACTTCGGCCAACTTCAGTAATGCTACAGTTAGCGGATTGCTCGATCACAAACCCGCAAGGCATTATTGAAGATGTTATAGTTAAGGTCAAGGATTTCTATTTTCCTATAGATTTCCTTATCCTTGACATGGATGTACCTGATAATCTAAGGAACACGGCCATCATTCTGGGGCATCCATTCCTGGCTACCGTAAAGGCCAACATTAATTGTGAAAGCGGTAGCATGGAAATCGCCTTTGGGGACCAACGAATGAAATTGGATATTTTTAAGGAGATCAACAAATTTGAGGATTGTGGATTTATTGAGGAACTAGATGAGGATAATGTAAACATTGAAACTTGTTTGATGGTTTCTTCAATTGAAAGTTCCTCTTTGGATGATAAATTTGACCTGCAACCCTCTATGGCTGACATGACATCTTTGGAAGAGGTTATTGACTTTGTTCACTCACAACCTCTTCCTCTTGTTGAATCTTCAGCATCTACCATACCATCAATCATCAACCTGCCCCAACTTGAACTGAAACCATTGCCTGAGAATTTGAAATATCAATTTTTAGGACCTCAGAAGATTCTCCCTGTGATAATCAGTGCTAAATTGACAAAGGAGCAAGAGATTAAATTGATCAAGGTCCTAAAGGAACATAAGGAGGCAATTGGTTGGACCATTCATGACCTCAGGGGGATTGAGCCATCTTACTTTTGGAAGATGGATCCCGTCCTTCTCGTCAAATGCAGAGGAGATTGAATACAAATATGCGAGAAGTGGTCAAAACGGAAATCATCATGTGGCTCGATGCAGGAATTATTTATCCAACCTCTGATAGTCCTTGGGTAAGTCCCACATAGATTGTTCCGAAGAAAGCTGGGATTACCACTGTGACTAACAAGAGAGGAGAATCTCACAACTCGTTCAGCTTCCTCTTGGAGGGTTTGTATTGATTATAGGAAGCTGAACACAACCACTAAAAAGGATCATTTTCCCTTGCCCTTCATCGATCAAATCTTGGAAAAATTAGCTAGACAGAAGTACTTCTGTTTTCTTGATGTCTACTCGGGATACAACCAAGTTCCTATCCATCCCAAGGATCAGGAAAAAACTACTTTCACCTGTCTCTACAGAACCTTTGCTTTTTGTAGGATGCCTTTCGGGTTATGCAATGCACCTGTAACTTTTCAAAGGTGTATGCTAGCCATATTTTCTGACATGGTGGGAGAGTTATGGAAGTCTTCATGGATGATTTCTCTATTTTCGGAGAATCATTTGACTCTTGTTTGGTTAATCTGGAAATGATTCTTAAGCGATGTCTCAAAACACGATTGGTCCTTAGTTGGGAAAAGAGTCATTTCATGACCCAAGAAGGCATCATTTTGGGTCATGTAATCTCTGAATGGGGAATTGAAGTGGATAAAGCTAAGGTTGATGCTATCGCTAAACTTCCACCTCCCACATCTGTTAAATAAATCCGATCATTTCTTAGCCATGTGGGATTTTATCGAAGATTCATCAAGGATTTGTCAAATGTTGCTTGTCCTTTGAGCAATCTTCTTGCCAAAGAAATGCCATTTGTTTTTGACGAATCATGTCGAAAGGCATCTGATTTCCTGAAAACGGCAGTCACCTATGCTCCAGTTTTGCAACCACCAATTTGGACAGCCCCTTTTGAGATCATGACCAACGCTTCTGATTACGTGGTTGGGCTGTCCTGGGTCAAAAAATTGATAGAAAGCCCTTTGTCATCTACTACACTAGTAAAACTCTGAATGAAGCCCAGAGGAATTACACTGTTACTGAAAAGGAATTACTAGCTGTAGTGTTCGCTTTGGAAAAATTCAGGGCTTATCTCTTAGGGCCTCATGTTATCATCTATACCGACCACTCGGCTTTGAGACATCTCTTGGCCAAAAAGGATGCTAAACCCTAGCCTATTCGTTGGATTCTTCTACTTCAAGAATTTGATCTTCAAATCAAGGATAAAATCGAGGTACAAAATGTTGTAGCAGATCATTTGTCAAGACTCCTAGGTGATTCCTCTCATCTGGACATTCCGATTGCTGACACTTTTTCGGACAAAACTATTCTTATAGTTTTAGGTGTCCACACCCCATGTCTGCTGACATTGTTACCTATTTGGCCGTTGATCAAATCCCCCAGGATTGGACCAAGCAACAACTGGATAGACTCAAATCTGAGGCCAAATACTACTTCTGGGAGGACCCTGAACTGTATCGCATCGGCTCTGATCAGATTATTCGTCGATGTATACCGGAGAATGAATTCAACAGTATACTCGAGTTCTGCCATGCATCTGGGTGTGGTGGACATTTCTCTGCGAAAAAGATGGCTGCGAAAATCTTGCAATCTGGCTTCTATTGGCCGTCTTTATTCAAGGATGCCCAGAATTTCTCAAGGTCATTTCTCGATGTCAAGCACTCGGGAGCATAACTAAGAGAGATATGATGCCCCTAAACCCTATTCTTCCCGTCGAAATTTTTGATGTTTGGGGCATCGATTTCATGGGACCCTTTATCCCTTCATTTGGACATCAGTACATTCTTGTTGTTGTTGATTATGTGTCCAAATGGATTGAGGCGATTCCCACCTGAACCAATGACCACAAGGTGGTCATCAATTTTGTCAAGAAAAATATCTTCAGTAGGTTCGGGATTCCGAGGGCTATCATCAGTGATGGTGGCAATCATTTTACTAATGCCCAATTCCAGAATTTATTGGCCAAATACGAGGTTAATCACCAAATTTCCACACCTTACCATCCCCAGACGAATGGACAAGCCGAGATCTCCAATCGAGAGATCAAGAACATTCTGCAGAAAATGATTAGGCCTAATCGCAAGGATTGGACTCAAAAGCTTGAGGACTCTCTTTGGGCCTACTGTACGGCGTATAAAATGCCCATCGGCATGTCTCCATTCTGTTTGGTGTATGGAAAGTGATGAGAACCTCATCATGAGCCATAACTAGCTCATTTTGACCCAATACAAAGGATAAAAGCTCCTACATATCTCAAGGAAAGGCGTAACTCAGAGAATTCTGAGTTTGAGAAGAAAACCAGTCATAAGGGGTAAAAGTGCAATTTTACCAGTATAAACTGCATACAGGGTAATTCAGGGACCAAACACAGGTCAAAACAGCTTAATAAGAATAAAAGTGGGATGAGATGATCTAGCAAGGGCTACAGCACTTCCAAGGAACCAAATGATAATTTGTAACCCTAAAACAACCCACTTCAATTCACAAGGTTCGAGGCAAAGTAAAAATAGAATAAACCCTCTAAAATTCATAGAAAAATAATCTCTAGGGTTTAGAACCTTCAATTTGGCCTTTAGAACCCATTTTGACCTACATTGAGAACCATGCCCAATTAATAACTTAATTTGGGTTTTTTGCGCAAATTGACCGGTCAAACAAGGTTTAATATGAAAATAAAATTCACCATCAGATTCCTTAGGTCCTAATTAGTCATGTATAAAAACTTGAGCCTAAGAAGAAACCTCCTTGACCGACTTCACACTTTGGTCCTCATATATTTACTCTTTGGCCCTCAACTTTTGAACCCTCGCATTTTGGCCTCTAACTCTCCTTCGTTCTTTGCAATCAGGTCCCTCCTGCAAAACCCTGCCAGCACCATGCTCCGGCGACCTTGCGCGGAGCATGGCGCCGCGCAGGGTGAGGTGAGGGACCTGGCAAGTAAACCGGGGGTGCCCTGCGTTGTCAGCCGTCGCAGGAGCACCCCCCTGGTCATTGTAGGCCACCATACCGGCCGTGCGAACGCACGGACGGTATGGGTTCATGTTCCGACCATTCTCCGGCGAGGGAGACACGTCGTCTCCCTCCGCCTTCCTCCCTGCTTCATCCCTATAAATACCCCCCGCCGCTCCACCGACGAGGGCAGCTTGGATCTGACGGAGAAATCCCCAACTTCCTTCCCTTCTTTCTCCGGCAGACGCTCACCAGCTCCGGCGGCTTCCTCCCCCTCCACCTCTTCGCTCTGCCGCAATACCAGCAGCAGAGACTTCCTCCCCTGCTCTTCCCGCGCCACGCCGCACCCAGCTGGCGCCTCTCCGGCTCTCTGCTCGCCGCCGCCCCTCTCCCTGAGCATCGTCTTCTCCGGCGACAGTCGATACGACTGTCGCCCTGTTCCTCCCCCTTCGTCCCTGCAAGTAAGCTAGAGTTACTCCCCTTCTCCTCATCTTTCTTTCCCCGCTTTCAATTTAGTCAATTAAGCCCTCTACCGACCCTGTTCACCCTCACCCTCTTCGCCTCCGACCACCCTCCGGCGAGCCGCTCCCATCACCTCAGCGACCCACACGGCTCGCCGACCACCGCAGAACCTCCGCCTCCTCACCCTGATCCTCTTCCGCCCCTCCACTTCCCACCAAACACCCTCTGCAGATCCACCGAACACACCCACTTCTTCGCTCACAGTTTGACCTAGGACGACCTGTTGGCTCCATCACGCCCCCTGCAGACCCCCTGACCACCTTCGCCGTGCCACGGCGAAGGTCCCCCACCTGTCTGATTTGGCCGAGAGGCCATTCTTCTGTGACCAGGTGACTCGCCCGCCGTCGCCATTACTGCGCAGGCAGAGCTGCTTCACCTGCAGGTGCAGGCACGCCTTCGCCCAGGTTTGACTCCCAGGTTGCGCAGGGACTCTCCGCGAAACGTCCCTGGTTCACAGATGGAGCGAAGGCCGCGCGGGAAGCCACGATCGCCCACTGCTCCATCCGCGACGCGCGCTCAATTGGGGTGGGACATTTAGTCCCACCTCGGAACTTCTCGGAGGCGCGCGGACGCATAAAGGCAAAAAGTGCCTTATGCTGTCTGCCTCCTGACCACGGGGTGAGGTCCCTCTCACCCGACCCGGCCTCGTCCGTGACCACGCTCCGCGGACCTGGCCCGACCCGATTAGACCGACCTGCACTCCTCGCCCACCACCGCACGCCGGTGGGCCTGGACCCGGGCCTGACCCGAACCCGATTACCCGGTAGCTCTGGGAGAGCTGTCCCAAGAGTGGTTTCAGAGAGAAAGAGAGACGCGGGGGGGGGAGGGTAGAGTAGGTTTTGCCTCTTGACGAAAAACTCTGAAGTGTGCAGGCCAAAGAAGAAGAAGAAGACCCGCGGAAGAAGAAGTGCAGGCGAAGAAGAAGGAGCTGCACTGTAGCAAATGCTCAGTTAAGTCGTCGAAGCACCGGGCCAGACGACGGAAAGTCAGCAGCCAGAGCAACACAGAAGGCAGGCTGAAGAAGAAGGAAGGGAGACTTAGTAGCCGAAGGCAGAAGCACCACGATTGCAGAAGAAGAAGAAGAGAGGTCAAGGTAGAAAACCAAAGAAGAAGAACAAGGAGCTCTGAAGAAAGAAAAACATCACCAACGCAGGAACAGCAGGAAGAAGAAGAGCATCACCATTGCAGAAGAAGATTATCACCATAGCAGAAACCAAGGAAGAAGAAGAAGGAGATCTGAAGAAAGAGAAAGAAAGAAGAACATCACAACAAATTCTTTCCCTTTCTCTTTATTTTGTAAAAGAAACATGTATATCTCTAGAATACGACTTGCTCCCTGAGTTCGACCTCGGGAACTCTTTCATTTTCCGAGTAAAAAAAAATTTATATTTGAAATGTTGGTAATAACCGGCTTTACTACAACGTTATAACAAAACCCTCAAAACCGGCTGCCGCCTACCAGGTTTCACTTTGGCGCCGTTGCCGGGGAGCAACGGCCATTCTAGAGGTAAACATTCCTGTATCTTTTAATTTCTGATAATCTCCTTTCTTTTGTGCAGCTACAGGAACTCAAGAAGACAAGCAACCACACAACCACTCCGAAGACAGGTAAATCTTTTCTCTCACTATTAACCCCTACACTCTAAAGAGGAAGAAAAGAAAAGAACAAAGCAATATAGGGCTAACCTGTCTTCCATACTTAGTAACCATAAAAAGTTGCATGTTTTCAACTCATCACTCCTGCACACTATTAAGGGTATTTAAGGGCTAACACATTCTTGCTTGAGCCCTAATTGCCCAACAAAGAGTTAAATGGACCAAGTAGAGCCAACATAAGGTCAAACATTAGGATTTCAGTAGAGACACACCCCTTAATCAAGAATTGAGGAAATCCAAAAGAGGTGTGCCCAAGCCATTGATTGAAAATAATTAACAAGAAAAATCCTAAACAATTGGCTCTCTCTAAACACTTGAACCCTAAAAGACAGGACCTAAAAGCTCTTAAAGAAAACAATAGGTAAAGTTGACCCCTTTGGGTTAACCAACCTTAAATTAGGTCACTCTTTGCACTTAAAAAGACTAAAGTTCAAGTGAAACCTTAAGCACCCTGATCTTAAAATTGGTAGACTTAAGAGGTCAAGATCCCCATTCTGGTCTACCTGGAACCGCAGTGACAAGAGAGGTCGGGTGGGGGAAACCCTGTAACCCGTGGGGACGCTCTACCGTGTAGGGGTCTTCGCGGGACTCTCCCTCTCTGGCTGCCCAGGTAATTCTCAGGTGGACGATCTTTCTGATCAAGGGGTCCATCTGCCCCGCACCTCTATAGTCACCCAACACATTTTTGGGTGTCTTGATTGGGTCCAGCACCTTCTAAACTTACCTCTCCCAACTGTGCATGTACGGAAGGAGGTCTCTAAGACCACCCTTAAGACCTCCATTAGAAATTCGCTCTCGTCAAGGCCAAGCCTCGACGCCCGTATTTGTGCAGCAACACCCTCACATTATTCTCTCTTCTGATTCAGAACCAAGTTCTTCTTCCTCCCCCATCATGGCTCAGCCAGTTGAGGAAGAAAATAATCTGGAACACCAGCTCCAGCGACTCAATGACCTTTTCCAAAACTTCGTGCACCCACCGCAGCGTCCTATGATGCGGGACCACTACAATCCTGCTGCGGTGGCCATTGAGCCTCGAGTCAGAATCCCGATTGGAGGACCTGATTCCGAACTAAAGCCCAACATGATTCATGCTATACCTAAATTCCATGGGCTTAATTCTGAAGATCCCTTCCAGCACATCAAACAGCTAAAGCATCTGGCCCACACTTTTGGATCAGATGCGCAAAATCGGGATATTCTTCTCATGAAGATGTTCTCCTTTTCTCTTATGGACAAGGCCGCCCATTGGTATCAAACTCAGACCCGGCCGATCAACACTTGGGAAGAACTTCAATCCGAGTTTTTGAAAAAGTTCTTTCCCGTTGGTCGGACCAACGCCTTGCGCCATCAGATTACACACTTCACCCAACAATCAGGAGAACCTCTCCATGAGGCATGGGATCGTTTTCAGGATCTCATGAGGAAGTGCCCCCATCACGGAGTTCCTAAATGGGAACAAGTCCAATCTTTTTACCAGGGACTCCGTGAGGACATCCGCCTTTTCGTCAATGCAACTTGCGGAGGAAACATCATGGGTCAACATGAAGACACCGTATGGGAGATTCTCGAAAACATGTGCGAGAACTCCATCAACAATGACTCCATGGGATTATTCGACAGGACGAATACCCGCGCAGCGACGAATCTTAAGGGAGCACATGAGACGCAGGGCCTGTCCGCATCAGTCGACCTGGAATTAATGGCCAGTCGATTGGACAAGGTCTCAATCATTGAAAAGAAGGTGGATGAGCTGACTCAGCACTTGCAGCGAGCCACCTCTGCGCGTAACTCCTTTGCACAACCTCCTTCCACACAGGAGACTGTGCAAAACATCCTACACCGATCCTCCCCTGGGATGGATCCATATCCATCCCCATCTGATTCTTGGACTGGAAGATCATCCGATCCTTTCTTCACCAGCCGGGGGAACTCCATTCCTCCTTTCCCTGATTCTCAGGAGGTTCCTCAGACCTGCGAGGACCTCAACGCCATCCAGAACGACCCATTCTCCAACACTTACAACCCTGGATGGCGAAACCATCCCAATTTTCAGTGGGCGGGAAATTCCCAAACCCAAAGACCACCTTTTCAGTCCCGCCCACAGCCCTCTCATCACTACCAGCCGCCTCAGCCTCGGCCCAACCCTACTTATCCATCAGGGCCAAATCAAGATCAAATGTCCTTAATCCTTCAGACTCTGGCTGACATTCAAAAATCGAATGCGGCCATTCAAAAACAGCACAAGGACGAGCTTACTGAAGTTAAAACTCAGCTGGCCCAGTTGGCAAATTCTCGCCAGCCAGGCACACTCCCTTCCCAACCTCTTCCTAACCCAAATAACGTGCCAACCCAGAAGCGCATTATGAATCCAAATTTAGGCCACGCTCAATGGATTTATCAGGCCCCCACTGCTCCATCTCCAGACGAGATGGAAGCCTCAACTTCTAGTGCGGGATTTCAGCAGCAGCCACCCCTCCTACCAAATCCAAACCAAAATCAGGCCGGATTAAATTCTGTAACAACACGTAGTGGTAAGACAACTCAGGACCCGCATTATCCAAACCACTCCCAGCCTGATAACCATGACCCTAGGATAGTTATCCAAGGTACCGCTGTTCCAGACCCACAACCTGGACCTATCCTAGAAGAACCAACAAAGATCCCGTTTCCCGAGGCCCTGACCAAGGGAAAGAAGACCACCAAACCCGTGGCCCCTGAGGAGGACCTGGTCAAGCTCTTTGAGCAGGTCCACATAAACATCCCCTTGATGGATGCAATCCGCCACGTACCAGCTTACGCACGATTTCTAAAGAATATATGTACACCCCAGCGTAAGCCGCGAACCAAGGGGGGGAGCCCAATTGTTCTGTCAGAGCAAGCCAGCTCTGTAATCCTTAGTAGACTCCCACCCAAGGCAAAAGATCCTGGAACTCCCCTGATCTCCTGTAAGATAGGTGGTACCCAATTTGATAGAGCATTGTTAGACTTAGGTGCATCTATAAATCTGATACCCACATCCTTACTTGACCATCTGGAAGAATCTGAGCTGAAACCAACCGAGGTGACATTACAATTAGCAGATCGATCTATAAAATCACCAAAAGGGATTCTCGAGGATGTTATCGTGAGAGTGCGGGATTTCTATTTTCCAGTGGACTTTATAGTCTTAGACATGGATGCACCTGAGAACCCTAGGGATACACCAATCATCCTAGGGAGACCTTTCTTGGCTACTGCTAGAGCCAACATCAGCTGTGAGGAGGGCCAAATAGAGCTTAAGTTTGGAGATCAAACACTGAAGATTGATATATTTAAGGCCCAACAAGGAATTAATTGCGGCGTCATCGAGCAAATTTGTGACATCAAGACTTTGGTTGATGAATCACACCTCCAGAATGACTTGAGTATGCCTCATCAACCACAAAAGGATCTTGACCCGCAAACAGAGGAGTCAAATCCAGATGTGAACAACCCAGTAACTCCCACCCTTGAACCTCACATCTATACTGAACCACCCGCTGCTGCTGAAAACCCCATCCTTGAACTGAAACCCCTTCCTGCTCATTTGAAATACATCTTTTTGGGTTCTAATCAGACCCTTCCTGTGATCATCAATTCCAACCTCAGTCCTGAACAGGAATCCCGTCTGATTGTTGTCCTCCAGCAACATCGCAGAGCCATCGGATGGACTCTCGATGATTTGACTGGAATAAGTCCCTCTTATTGTACTCATCATATCTATTCAGAAGAGGGCACACGACCTTCTCGTGAAATGCAGAGACGCTTAAACCCCAATCTGCAGGAGGTCGTGAAAAAGGAGATCATCAAGTGGTTAGATGCCGGGATCATCTACCCGATCTCCGATAGTCGTTGGGTGAGCCCAATTCAGGTCGTGCCTAAGAAGGCAGGACTCACCACTATAACGACTGAGACCGGAGAAATCATTCCTACCCGATTAGCTAACTCGTGGAGAGTCTGTATAGATTACCGTCGACTCAATTCCTCCACGAAGAAGGATCATTTCCCACTACCCTTCATTGATCAAATTCTCGAAAAACTAGCGGGAAATAGGTTCTTCTGCTTTCTTGACGGGTACTCCGGTTATAACCAGGTGGCAATCCATCCTGAGGACCAAGAAAAGACCACGTTCACCTGCCCCTTCGGAACATACGCTTTCCGAAGGATGCCTTTCGGTCTTTGCAATGCACCCGCTACTTTTCAGCGATGCATGCTTGCCATATTCTCAGATATGGTAGGTGATTATCTGGAAGTCTTCATGGATGACTTTTCAGTTTTCGGAGCATCATTCGACGATTGCCTCCAACACTTGGTCCAGATACTCAGGCGGTGCATCGACGTGAATTTGGTTCTTTCCTGGGAAAAGAGCCATTTCATGGTGCCTGAGGGAATTGTCCTGGGACACTCAATTTCGGAGAAAGGTATCCAAGTGGATCGAGCTAAGGTTAATCTGATTTCTCACCTTCCTATGCCTAGCTCGATCAGGGACATCCGATCCTTTTTAGGGCATGTCGGTTTTTATCGACGATTTATCCCTGATTTTTCAAAAATCGCACGCCCCCTGACCACTCTTCTCTCCAAGGATGTTCCCTTCGAAATCTCCAAGGAATGCACTCAAGCATTTGAAATCCTGCGTGACCGAGTCACCCAAGCCCCGATCCTACAGTCCCCTGATTGGTCTCAACCTTTTGAGATCATGTGTGATGCATCCGACTTCGCTGTAGGAGCGGTTTTGGGGCAGAAAAATGACAAGAAACCTGTGGTCATTTACTACGCCAGCAAAACACTCGATGAGGCTCAGCGTAACTATACAGTTACTGAGAAAGAGCTGCTAGCTGTAGTATTTGCCCTAGAGAAGTTCAGATCGTACCTTCTGGGTTCCCATGTCATCATATACTCGGATCACACGGCTGTGAGGCATCTCCTTGCAAAGAAGGACGCGAAGCCTCGATTGATCCGATGGATCTTGCTGTTGCAAGAGTTTGACCTCGAGATTCGCGATAAAGCGGGAAAACAAAACGTGGTAGCTGATCACTTGTCCCGTCTTCCTTCTGAAATAATTGACCCCTCCGGACCCATCACGGAGCATTTTCCCGATGAGCACCTGCTGACTATTGGTACTAGCCTTCCATGGTTCGCTAATATTGTAAATTACTTGGCATCTCATCAGACCCCGTCCGATTGGCCGAAGGCCAAGAAAGACAAATTACGCTCCGATGCCAAGTATTACATTTGGGAAGACCCGTACCTCTTCCGCATAGGTGCCGATCAGATCATCCGGAGATGTGTCCCGGAAGGGGAAGTCAACAATATCCTCTCTTTCTGCCATGACCAGGCATGCGGTGGCCATTTTGCCGGGCATAAAACCGCATCAAAAGTCCTCCAGTGCGGCTTTTACTGGCCCACACTGTTCAAAGACGCACACAGTCATTGCAAGGCATGCAGTCGTTGCCAGACTTTGGGCAACATGAGCCGTCGTGACATGATGCCTATGCAACCGATTCTAGTATGCGAAATCTTTGATGTTTGGGGAATTGATTTTATGGGCCCCTTTCCTATTTCGGATGGTTTCGAATACATTCTGTTGGCTGTGGACTACATGTCCAAATGGATCGAAGCCATACCGACCCGAACCTGTGATCACAAAATCGTTCTCAAATTCATTCATCAACACATTTTCTCAAGGTTCGGGATTCCTCGTGCAATAATCTCTGATGGGGGGACCCATTTCACAAATGCTCAGTTTAGGTCACTGATGACCAAATACGGGGTGTCTCACCGAATCTCTACTCCTTACCACCCCCAAACTAATGGTCTAGCTGAGCTGTCTAATCGGGAGATCAAGAAAATCCTGCAAGTCACTGTTCGACCTGACAGGAAGGACTGGTCGTCCCGACTTCCGGAAGCATTGTGGGCCTATAGGACCGCCCACAAGACCCAATTGGGCATGTCTCCCTTTAGATTGGTGTACGGAAAGGCATGCCACCTTCCCGTCGAACTGGAGCATAAAGCCTATTGGGCAGTACGGAACTGTAATCTGGATCTTTCTAAGGCTGGGACCCACAGAAAACTCCAAATCAGCGAGATCGATGAATTACGCATAGACGCGTACGAGAACTCGCAAATCTACAAGGAGCGGGTTAAAGCCTTCCACGACAAACACATCTCGAGAAAGATCTTTCATCCTGGTCAAAAGGTCCTACTCTTTGATGCCCGACTCAAACTCTTCCCAGGAAAACTGAGATCTAAGTGGGTCGGACCATATTTGGTCCGACAGGTTTTTGGAAATGGAGCAATCGAAATCAGTCCACTCAGCCACGATTCTGAACCTTTCATCGTGAACGGTCAGAGACTCAAGCCGTTCATTGATGTAACTTCTACTGATTTGGCTGAGGCATCTTATATCCTCCGTTCCCCTTGAGCTTATTGCGCCCAGCCGATGGCGTAAAACTCAGCGCTTAACGGGAGGCAGCCCGTCATTCTCTTTGAAAACCTGAAACTTGTTCTGACACCTTTCAGCACTCGAAGTTCACCCTTATAGACAGCCGACCCCAACTCAGATGTTCGCATCTGAGATTTGAAATCGTCCGCAAAAATTCAACCCGACCCATCCACTCACCCAAATTTCTGTCTTAAGGAATGAACTAAGACCCCCTAGGTTACAATGAGGACATTGCAAATCTTAGGCATGGGGGGGTAGGAAAGTGCAAAAACTTGTAAGAAAATGTTTCAAACAAAAAAATTCACATATGCCAAAAATACCATAAAAATTAAAAATTTTTTCGAAAAAGAATAAGAGGAAAAGAGGAGAAGGAAAATTTTGTGAAGAAACAAAATGAAAAAGGAGCACAAAATTATGAGAAAAAGTGATAGTCATTAGTAAGGAACTAAGGAATTAACCTAAGTTCTAGACCTCATTCAAGAAAATAACTGAAAAGTGCACAATGAGATTAGTAAGAATGCAAACCTTAGGCATTCTTGAATAGACTCTTAGTACCCATTAAGATCTGGACACTCCTCAAGAGGTTGAGGAAAATGAAAAGCTGAAGTATTAGGTCCAAGGCTTAGGAAGTATTCGGCCTCGTTAACTAATTTTTGGTTTACGGGACTCAGTAACCTAAGCACCATAATCTCACACACAGCCTGGTTCAGTAAGCGTAAAAATCAGAATCACGTAGAAGCGTCGCAAAAATCTGAAAAGAACACCTAGAATAGGAGCGGCCGATCAACACAAGTTGATTTGGACGAGTTCCCAGCGCAGAGAGGCGGGAAATCCCCTCGAAGACGCGTAACAAAATATCATCTCCTCGGTGCTTGTCTCTTAGGATATTTACATATCCTACGGGGGGCATGTAAGCACTCTGCTGGTTCAGATTCCATGGATGGCATTATCTCGAAGTGTCAATTGCCAGGGTCTGGATTCGGCCACGGAATACCATGGATGGGATTATCTCGAAATCTCAATAGCCAGGGTTCCGGGGGTTGCCATGGGCGGTGCTATCTCGAAGCATCGATCGCCAGGAACCCTTGAGGATTGATGATGGGAGCAAGGAATCTGATACAGACCGTGTTGAAAAGCCAATCCTAGGCTAGAACTAAAAAGAAAAAGAGAGAGAAAACTCTCCAAACAGAAAAACTTTCTATCTCTCTCTTACAAAACGCACTGCGAACTGAGCCAGGGCTAAAATCATTTTAAGCACGGGTGCTTTAACCACGAAGTCCAATAAACCTTAGGTTAGTTCTTGTGGGCCTTAAAAACCTTTGCTAAAAGACTGAGGCTAAGGCTAGACAGATTTGGATCTTGACTGGTACTAGAGTACCTTTTAGGCCTATGATCAGCATTCTAACCTAATCTATGAAGGCACTTATCTAAAACTATTGAAAACTTCATGGTCTAGAACAAGGGTTGAAACCTTAAGTTTTTTGCTAAGGGACTAGCAAAAGCTAGGCATGGGGGTATGATGAGAACCTCATCATGAGCCATAACTAGCTCATTTTGACCCAATACAAAGGATAAAAGCTCCTACATATCTCAAGGAAAGGCGTAACTCAGAGAATTCTGAGTTTGAGAAGAAAACCAGTCATAAGGGGTAAAAGTGCAATTTTACCAGTATAAACTGCATACAGGGTAATTCAGGGACCAAACACAGGTCAAAACAGCTTAATAAGAATAAAAGTGGGATGAGATGATCTAGCAAGGGCTACAGCACTTCCAAGGAACCAAATGATAATTTGTAACCCTAAAACAACCCACTTCAATTCACAAGGTTCGAGGCAAAGTAAAAATAGAATAAACCCTCTAAAATTCATAGAAAAATAATCTCTAGGGTTTAGAACCTTCAATTTGGCCTTTAGAACCCATTTTGACCTACATTGAGAACCATGCCCAATTAATAACTTAATTTGGGTTTTTTGCGCAAATTGACCGGTCAAACAAGGTTTAATATGAAAATAAAATTCACCATCAGATTCCTTAGGTCCTAATTAGTCATGTATAAAAACTTGAGCCTAAGAAGAAACCTCCTTGACCGACTTCACACTTTGGTCCTCATATATTTACTCTTTGGCCCTCAACTTTTGAACCCTCGCATTTTGGCCCCTAACTCTCCTTCGTTCTTTGCAATCAGGTCCCTCCTGCAAAACCCTGCCAGCACCATGCTCCGGCGACCTTGCGCGGAGCATGGCGCCGCGCAGGGTGAGGTGAGGGACCTGGCAAGTAAACCGGGGGTGCCCTGCGTCGTCAGCCGTCGCAGGAGCACCCCCCTGGTCATTGTAGGCCACCATACCGGCCGTGCGAACGCACGGACGGTATGGGTTCATGTTCCGACCATTCTCCGGCGAGGGAGACACGTCGTCTCCCTCCGCCTTCCTCCCTGCTTCATCCCTATAAATACCCCCCGCCGCTCCACCGACGAGGGCAGCTTGGATCTGACGGAGAAATCCCCAACTTCCTTCCCTTCTTTCTCCGGCAGACGCTCACCAGCTCCGGCGGCTTCCTCCCCCTCCACCTCTTCGCTCTGCCGCAATACCAGCAGCAGAGACTTCCTCCCCTGCTCTTCCCGCGCCACGCCGCACCCAGCTGGCGCCTCTCCGGCTCTCTGCTCGCCGCCGCCCCTCTCCCTGAGCATCGTCTTCTCCGGCGACAGTCGATACGACTGTCGCCCTGTTCCTCCCCCTTCGTCCCTGCAAGTAAGCTAGAGTTACTCCCCTTCTCCTCATCTTTCTTTCCCCGCTTTCAATTTAGTCAATTAAGCCCTCTACCGACCCTGTTCACCCTCACCCTCTTCGCCTCCGACCACCCTCCGGCGAGCCGCTCCCATCACCTCAGCGACCCACACGGCTCGCCGACCACCGCAGAACCTCCGCCTCCTCACCCTGATCCTCTTCCGCCCCTCCACTTCCCACCAAACACCCTCTGCAGATCCACCGAACACACCCACTTCTTCGCTCACAGTTTGACCTAGGACGACCTGTTGGCTCCATCACGCCCCCTGCAGACCCCCTGACCACCTTCGCCGTGCCACGGCGAAGGTCCCCCGCCTGTCTGATTTGGCCGAGAGGCCGTTCTTCTGTGACCAGGTGACTCGCCCGCCGTCGCCATTACTGCGCAGGCAGAGCTGCTTCACCTGCAGGTGCAGGCACGCCTTCGCCCAGGTTTGACTCCCAGGTTGCGCAGGGACTCTCCGCGAAACGTCCCTGGTTCACAGATGGAGCGAAGGCCGCGCGGGAAGCCACGATCGCCCACTGCTCCATCCGCGACGCGCGCTCAATTGGGGTGAGACATTTAGTCCCACCTCGGAACTTCTCGGAGGCGCGCGGACGCATAAAGGCAAAAAGTGCCTTATGCTGTCTGCCTCCTGACCACGGGGTGAGGTCCCTCTCACCCGACCCGGCCTCGTCCGTGACCACGCTCTGCGGACCTGGCCCGACCCGATTAGACCGACCTGCACTCCTCGCCCACCACCGCACGCCGGTGGGCCTGGACCCGGGCCTGACCCGAACCCGATTACTCGGTAGCTCTGGGAGAGCTGTCCCAAGAGTGGTTTCAGAGAGAAAGAGAGACGCGGGGGGGGGAGGGTAGAGTAGGTTTTGCCTCTTGACGAAAAACTCTGAAGTGTGCAGGCCAAAGAAGAAGAAGAAGACCCACGGAAGAAGAAGTGCAGGCGAAGAAGAAGGAGCTGCACTGTAGCAAATGCTCAGTTAAGTCGTCGAAGCACCGGGCCAGACGACGGAAAGTCAGCAGCCAGAGCAACACAGAAGGCAGGCTGAAGAAGAAGGAAGGGAGACTTAGTAGCCGAAGGCAGAAGCACCACGATTGCAGAAGAAGAAGAAGAGAGGTCAAGGCAGAAAACCAAAGAAGAAGAACAAGGAGCTCTGAAGAAAGAAAAACATCACCAACGCAGGAACAGCAGGAAGAAGAAGAGCATCACCATTGCAGAAGAAGATTATCACCATAGCAGAAACCAAGGAAGAAGAAGAAGGAGATCTGAAGAAAGAGAAAGAAAGAAGAACATCACAACAAATTCTTTCCCTTTCTCTTTATTTTGTAAAAGAAACATGTATATCTCTAGAATACAACTTGCTCCCTGAGTTCGACCTCGGGAACTCTTTCATTTTCCGAGTAAAAAAAAATTTATATTTGAAATGTTGGTAATAACCGGCTTTACTACAACGTTATAACAAAACCCTCAAAATCGGTTGCCGCCTACCAGGTTTCAGAAAGGCATGCCATCTACCCGTAGAGATTGAACACAAGGCATTTTGGGCGATCAAACAATGCAATTTAGATCTGAATTTAGCTGGGAAGACCAGGAAACTCCAACTATCTGAGTTGGAGGAGCTTAGAAATGATGCTTATGAGAATGCCAAGATCTACAAGGCTCGAACCAAAGCTCTACATGATCAACTGATTTCCCGCAAGAGCTTTGAGCCGAACCAGAAGGTCTGGTTATTCGATTCTAAACTTAAGCTCTTTCCTAGCAAACTTAGATCTAAATGGAATGGCTCATTCATAATTGACCAGATTTTTCCAAATGGAGCCATTCAGATTTCTGACCCAAAGACGGATAACACATTTAAAGTCAACAGTCAATGTCTGAAGCCTATTGTTGATTGTATTCTTCTAGAACCCGTCTTAGACTTAGCTGCTCTAGCCATTCTGTGACTTCGTTGGCTGGACTTCGCCTAGCTGACAGCATTAAACTCAGCAGTTGTACATATGACACAAGGCTGATACGAGCTTCATATTCAGATGACCTCTTTCATATTCTACCCTTTCTTTCATGTCTCTTTTTCAATGAAGACATTGCATCAGTTAGGCATAGGGGGGTGCATTCATTTTTGAATCATTTGGTCAGCTTTGTGAAATTCATGTAAATTATTTTTCTATTCTTATTTATACATAAAAAAAAAGAAAAAAAATCAAAATTAGGAAGGATTAGTTGGACATTAGGATTTTTCAATCTTAGGAAATTTTACATTAGGATCTGAACACAAAGACCCTTCAGGTCTTTGGACTTAATTAGCCTGTGTATCCACTAAAATGTGTATTTGTCTTTCGAGTCCTCGCCATCTTAATTTTATCGTAATTGGAATAAATAAGTTTGGGTGATAAGTACACGACTTATCAACCCACCCTCTGATTTGAAGGAATTTTTGAGTTTTAAGCATCTACACACTTTCTTTGCACTGACTCGTTGTTTGGCGATTCTAACGGAAATTGGGTAGCTAATGAACCTTCAAGGATGATATGGCTGGCAAGTTATCGTGGGTAACAACCCATAGGTAGGTTGTCCAGAGCCCAGTCACTGGACCTTTCTCTTTTTGCTGCCTTTAGGTAAATCTTAGACCAGGGAAGCCACCTACTTTAAAAAAAGAAAAAAAGACAAAAGAATCTAAAAGAAAAGGAGAAAAGAAATAAAGAAATAAACCACACTTCTCGCACGAGTATGGCTGGCAAGTTGTCGGTGGTAACAGTTCATTGACCGATTGTCCAGAACCCAGCTCAATAAATGCACTGAAAATTCCCAAAACACTTAGGAAGAAGCGGAGAAGTAGAATAAACCGGGGAGATATACATTGGATTCACCCTTGTGTTGAGCTCGTAAAAAATAAAAGTAGGGAGAAAGCTACCGGTTGTAAAGATACACCTTTAGGCAGATTTTTTTTTTTTTAGGTCACCTAGAGTCGTAGAAATCCGAAGTCCGTTTTAATTGCCGGTCAACGAGTCTATCGCATTCACAATAAGATGCCTAGAACTTAGAGTTCTCATCAAATCTTGGGTGAGTTGAATGGCCGTAAAAAGCCACTCTTAAACCCTAAAACTTGAAAATCCAAAAAAAAAATAGAAAAGAGGAAAAAGAGAAAAAGAAATTTTTCTTTGAATAAGGCGAGGGCTTGAGGCGGTCTACATTTTGGCAGATACTTAAGCACTGTTGTGTCTTTGAAAGTTCAGATCCTAAGTAGATACTTTCTTAATGATTGAAAATAACTCATGCCCAAATAATCCAACCTAATTCTTTTATAAATAGCATATAGTTTTTTCTAGGGACTAGCAAAAGATAGGCATGGGGGTATGATGTCAACACATTTACAATACTTAAGATGTCTATTTATGCATGTTCTTAAGCATAGGATGGCATTGCATGATATAAATATCTCGTAACATGCATCATCTTGCATTTAGAGTAGTTTGAATAAAATGGAGGTTAATTATCTCCTTTTATGTGCTTGGACAGGGCAAACTTTTTATCGGGGCCTTGGATCGAAGATCCAACTGTACAAATGTGATTAGGGCGACGATTGGAGTTCAACGACTCCAAGATCACCCTAATTAGGCATCTGTAACATCTGATAGTGATCAGGGAACCCTAGAAGATCAAGGGACAAGATCGTGTAAATTTGCACTTCAAACGACAAATCCGACCGCACAGATGGATTTGAATCGACGATCGCAGCCTAACGACGCAAAAATCAAGTCAATCCGACACCCGTGGCATCATCTACAACATCCAGAAGATGGACGGCCAAGATAGAGCCATGTCGCGCCATCTTAGTCATCCAATCGGCCCCCAGCACCGCTGCACCTTCTCTTCTTCAATTAGAGTGCCGCTTCTCTGTCGTTGGATCAAGATCCAACGGCTGCGGATGCAGTGCCTTGAATACGTCTGCGCGACCATTTGGCCGATGCAGCACAACGGTCCAGTGCCTTATCGCGAGGTGCTGGCACGAGTTCGAGTCGCAGCGAGTGAGATTTGGAGCAGGGGTACGCCTTCAATCGACCGTCAGATCGCGATCCAATGGCTGCCCGCACTCGATAACGCCAACGCGCTATCGCACACCCGCACCTCACGCGGCATTGTACGCGGGCAGGTGCACGTTGAGGAGCAGGGATGGGGCATCTTAAGCCGTCCGATCTCGCGATCGGACGGCTGACATTTTGCGAACGTGCGTAAGCGTTAAGCGCGCGTGAAAGCTAGCAGCCACGCAAGCAGTGCCCACTACGCCCACGATGGGGCTTTAGCAACGGTTTTATCCGTCACTAAAGATCCCTTATTTAATGTTTTAAAGATGTAATGACTAATTTGCCCCCACTCCTTGCAACTATAAAAGGAGACCCCCTCCACATGAAATTCTCATCCCTTCCTTCTCTTCTGTACCTCTCCAAAGCTCAAGAGAAGCTTGTCCCACACCTAGGATGCTCCTCGCGAGATAAAGTCCAAATTTTCATCCCCATTCGGAAGTGGATCCCGCGACGACGACGATGTGCTGCCCCATTCCCATTCTTCTACTCCGTCCTCCTTCGTCCAGGCATCGTCCCATCTGGCTCATCCTCCAAACGATCGTCGAGGAGGATAACTTCTCTCTCCCATTCTTCTTTACAGCTTTCTAGTGTAGAATTTTCCTGCTTTCTAGTGTAGCTGATTTCCCGCTTTCTAGTGTAATTCTTATTTGGTTTTATTGTATAAACATTTTGAAATATTGAATGCATGTTTTCTCTCTCTCTCTTCCTTTTAGTCTAATAGCTTCATTGTAATTACATCGCCTCGCTTTTCAAGAAAAATTCTAAAAAAATATAATTACGAATATAGATCGACGTAGCCTCCCTGTGTTCGACCCAGAATTTTATTTTCGGTATAAATTTTTTTTGTTGAACACGAGTTCTTCGCTTTCAAACTACAACAAGTTTTCCAAAACCAAACACATTAGCGTAGCAACTCGTACGTTCAACAAGGTCCGCAGTCACCAAACTGATGTAGCAAACTTCTTCAATTGCCCCTCAGTTTATTCCTTTTTGGGCCTTAAAGATATCAATCTGTAATGTCTTATTCCTGAATTTCAACTCAATTCGGCCCTCTTCATACTTGATGTTTACCCTAGCTGTGGCTAAGAATGGTCTCCCTAAGATGATTGATGTGTTCTTCAAATTTTTAGGAGTATCCATGTCTATTACAATGAAGTCCACCAAGAAATAGAAATCTTGGATCCGTACTAGAACATTCTCAAGAATTCCTCTAGGTGACTTGATCAATCTGTGTGCTAATTGCAAGGTCACCTAAGTTGGTTTAAGCTCTGTTTCCTCGAAGTGATCTAGTAGGGATGTAGGGATCAGGTTTATGGAGGTTCCTAAATCCAATAATGCTCCATCAAATTTTAAATCCTGATCTTACAGGAGATCAAAGGGGTGCCAGGATCTTTTCCTTTTTATGGGAGCTTGCTCAAGATGATTGACCTAACTTGCTCCGACAATATGATTGGACTCCCATCTTTGTTTCTCGACTTACGCTTTAGTGTACATAAATCCTTTAAAAATTTCACGTAGGTCGGCACATGGCAGATCACATCCATAAAAGGGATGTTTATCTGTACTTGCTCAAAGAGCTTGACTAAATCTTCCTCAAGTGCCACAGGTTTGGATTTCCTCTTTCCCTTGGTCAAGACCTTAGGAAATGGAACCTCTGTAGGTTCCTTTATGATTGATTCAGGCTCAAAATCTAGGATAGGAGTGTCCTGGATAACTATCCTAGGGTTAGGATCTAAACTATCAGGCGTCGGGTGGCTAGGATAAGGTGGATATTGGGTCAATTTGCCATTATGGGTGGTAACAGAATTAAGACTCGCTTGGTTTTGGTTTGGAGTTGGCAAAATAGCTGGTTACTACTGATATCCTAAGTATGATGTCGAAGTTTCCATCCCATTGGGCAATGAGTAGAAGGGACTTGATAAACATAGTGAGCTTGGCACTGATCTGGGTTGACAACGTGCCTCTGGTTTGGCATGTTATTTGGATTCGACAGAGGTTGAGATAGAAGTGCACTAGACTGGCGAGAACTTGCCATCTATGCGAGCTGATTTCAAACCTCTATGATCTCGTCTTTGTACTGTTTCTGCATAGCAACATTGATCTTCGCTTGATAGTTGGATTGGTAATTCGGATTGGGCTTGGGCTGAGTAGGCTAATAAGGGAGCGGAGTCTATGGTGGGGGCTGGAATTAAGATCTCAGATTTTGATTATTCCCTAATCATGTAAAGTTGGGATGATTATGCCATCCAGAGTTATAGGTGTTCGAGAAAGGGTCATTCTGGATGACATGGAGATCCTCGCAAGTCTGAGGAACTCTAGAGAAGTCAAAGTATGAGGGTTTAGAGTTCCCCCAATTAGAGCAAGTAGGTCCGGTGTTTCCTCCGAAACCAAGATCAGTAGAGGGTGGATATGAGTCCATCCCCTGAAGAGAGTGGTGGAAAATGTTATGCACAGCTTCCCTACTGGAGGGTGGTTGTGCATACATGTTTCGATGTGCTACGGTGGTTCTCTGCAGATGTCGAGTCAATCCATCCACCTTCTTCTCAATAATTAAGACCTTGTCTAGGTGACTGGTTACCAATTCCAGATCGATGGATGAGAATAGGCCTTGAGTCTCGTGTGCCCCCCACATGTTTGTCAATGCATGGGTGGTCATCCGATTGAACACACCCATAGATTCATTGTTTATGGAGTTCTCACACATGTTCTCGAGAATCTCCTAAACGGTATTTTCATGCTAACCCATGATGTTGCCACCACAGGTTTCATTGAAAAAGAAATCCTGATATCCTCACAGAGTCCCTGGTAAAAAGACTAGAATTGTTCCCATTTTGGAACTCCATGATGGGGGATTTTCGCATGGGATCCAGAAAGTGGTCCCATTCTTCTTGAAGTGGTTCTCCTACATTTTGCATGAAGTGTGTGATCTGGTGCCTCAAAGCATTCGTCCGACAAACCAGGAAAAGCTTCTTCAGGAATTTAGATTGGAGTTCTGCCCAAGTGTTGATCTAACAGGTTGGAGTTTTATACCAGTGGGCTACCTTATCCATGAGGGAGAAGGAGAGCATTTTCAAGAGTAAGATATCCCGATTCTAAATAGGTGACCCGAAGGTCTGGGTCAGATGTTTCAACTGGTGGATGTGCTCGAAAGGATCTTCGGAGTTTATCCCATGGATTTGGGGATAGCATGGAGCATATTGGGCTTGAATTCAATATGAGGTCCTCCAACCGGGATTTGCACCCTGGGTTCGATTGCTATCGCAACGGGATTGTAATGATCTCGCATCTAAGGATGCTACGATGGGTTCATGAATGCCTGAAATAGATCATTGAGGCACTGTAGCTGATCATGGAGATTGGGTTCTTGATTCTCCATGGATGTAGATGGAGATCTGGGCTCAAAAGCAGAAGAGTCAGAAGAGATTTCAATCTGGTCAGATGGTAGCACGAACAAGTGAGTCGAGGCTTGGCCTCAACCAGAATGAACTTCTAATGGAGGTCTCAAGGGTGGTCATAAGGACCTCCTCCCGAACATGCACTAATGAGCCAGATGAGGGACAGAATGTGTAATGGACCCAATTTAGGCACCCAAAAATCTTTGGATGACTAAGGAGGTTTAAGGCAGATGATACCTCTTGATCAAAAAGTCACTCACCCAAGAAATACTTGGGCAGCTAAGAAGGGAGAGCCCCATAAAGACCCTTACACGGTAGAGCATCCCCACAGGTTATAGGGTTTTCCTTACTCGACCTTCCTTGTCACTGAGAATCCAAGTAGACCAGAATGAGCAACTTGACCCCTTAAGTCTACCCATTTTGTCCTGAATTATGGTGCTTTGAATTTCACTTGAACTTTAGAATTGATTTGCATTTTGTCACCAATTTGAAGGTTGTTAACCTACAAGGTGGGTCATCTTCACCTAATATGCCCTAAAGTTTAGGATATATTGGGTAATGAACCCAAAATCACCCTGAGTGGTTTGCAAGTAGGTTATTAAGTCTCAAATTTTAGGGATTTGAGTGAATGTTGGAGCCTTCTTTTCAAGGTTTTCTTGATTAGATCAATTCAATCAAGGCTTGGGTAGCACACAATGTAGGAAATCAATTCTCTTTTAATTCAGGCAAGTGTGTTTTCCCTAAACTCTGAAATATAAACCCTAATTTGGCTCTTTTCTAGGTTCAATTCTTTTTAAATTTGGCACCTAGGGCTCGATCAAGAAGGTAAACAGTCCTAGGCACTTTAAGTCCCTAGGTGCAAATATCTGGATGAGGATTTCTAAATAAATCAACTCAAGTGATTAAGTCTAAGAAAGAATGCGAGTTGATCCTAAGTGATCCTTCCTTTTAATTCCATCTACAAATAGGCGTTTAAGAAGAAAGAATCGAGATTACCTACCCCTAGAGTGGCTATTGTGCAACTGATCTTCTCTCATGCACCTCGCACAATCACAATAAATCGAATAGAGAAAATTAGAATTAGATCAGAATTGCAACCAGTGAAATGAAACTGTGTGTTGCTCCTTAGCAATGGTGCCAAAATGTTTAGGCGAAATCGTCGTTTGTTTAGAAAATGCGTCGTAGTATAGTTAACAACATTGCACAAAATATTAAAATTTATAAAGTTCAGAATCATGTTGGAGTCTAAGGTCAATCATAGGGAGCAAATATGGCAATTTAATTCACTAATCGCAATTAACTTTAGAAAGATATGAAAATATAATAAAAGATTTTCTTAAAATAATATATCAATGAAATCAAATATGAGAGTGCAAAAAGATTAGGTTAAAATGGTGATTTAAATCATTAAATTAACCCCTAAGTTTAAGCTCACAATTAATTCAAATAAATGCATAGTACTCTCAACCACTTATCATAGTAAATGCCAGATCAGATGACAGTAGAGGGCCTCAGACGCCTTAACCAACAACAGCTCACAGGGCATAAGGGCACAATAGTAACAACAATAAAGGCACAAGGGTCTCGCACAAAGCTCGCAGAGGCTAAGTGTTGAGAGGGAGAGAGGGCACGGATCCCAAGGAAGAGCAAAACCTATGCCCTCCCTCTGATTCTCTTTCTCTTCTCTCAAAATCGGGCTCAATCGGGCTAGTATGAGGGTAATGGGGTCATGAACAATACCGGCACCAGGTGTGTAGGTGAGCGAGGGTGCAAGGCTGAGTGCACGGGGAACCTGACCTGCCAGTGTCTCAGTCGAACAGTTGAGAAGAGGAATTCAACTTATGCTCTTGCGTGAGACCCTACATCCCTAATGTGGGACTAATTGAGGGGGCTCTCCCTCGCATAATAGCTACAAGTGAAGCTGCTGCAATTGAGGTCGACAAAGGCCCTGGTAGCTTCAATTGGTGACTTGGAGATGCACCTGGGAACATTCCGTAGCACCTGGAAGTAGCAGCGAGGACGAACTCGACCGGAGAACTACAATGGAGGTCCAGTATGCAGGTAATCGGGTCATGAACAGTACCGGGTCCAAGCTCACCAGGTGTGCAGGTGAATGAGGGTGAGAGGCTAAGTGCACGGGGGACCTGACCTGCTAGTATCTCAGTCGAACAGTTGAGAAGAGGAATTCAACTTATGCGCTTGCATAAGACTCTACATCCCTAATATGGGACTAATTAAGGGGGTTCTCCCTCGCATAATTGCTACAGGTGAAGCTGCTGCAATTGAGGTTGATGAAGGCCCTGGTAGCTTCAATTGGCAACTTGGAGATTCACCTGGGAACATTCCGTAGCACCTGGTGGTAGCAGCGAGGACGAACTCGACCAAAAAACTACAACGGAGGTCGGAGAAGAAAGTCTCATCGATGGAGCTCCGATGATGTACCTGAGAGGGAGAATACTGCCTCTCAGCCCTGTCAAACAAGCTCAAAAGTGTTTCCTGGAAGAGGCAAGCGTGCTAGTGGTGGTTGATTTGTTGTGTAGAGGTGTGTGGCGATCGATTGGTGTCGAAGAAGGTGGACGGAGGAGCGAGTGTTTGGTGGAGCAGTGAAAGGTGTAATCCCCAAATAAGTTTAGGGTTTTTGAAGAGGGAGGTGAGGCAGAGGTTTTAAGAGTATTGGTGGAGTGGTTGGTCGTCTGTGGAGGTCATGCGTGCTCGCCAGAATGCGGCCGGAGTTGAGGAAGGTGATAGTGGGGGAGCATATGTGCGTGCGGACCTAAAGTCTAAGGGAGCAAATAGAGTCAGGGAAGGAGAGGAGTCAAAGGGGGTAGTGGTAGAGGAAGAGAGGGTAGAGATGGCGTTGGCTATGATTGGTTGGCACTAGAGACGAAGAAGCTCCAGAGATGAGGACAACGACGAGGAAGGGGTCGAAGAGTTCCTCGCAGGCATGGCGAGGTGCGGAAGGAAGAGAGGAAGTGTTTCCCGCTGCCTATTTATGTGCCAATGGGCAAGGAAGCCAGAGGGAGGAGGTCATTGGAGACGAGTTCGGAGTTGGCCGAAGGTAGTGGAAGAAAGGGTTTTCTGGGACAAAAACTCGCTAAGGAGCAAGGCCTTGCGAGGGGGATCCTTTTAAAGGTCCAAGGGTGTCTACCAAGATTGGGAAGAAGCTCGAGAAGCTCAAAAATTTGAGGAAAAACATCCCTTAATTCATGGAGTTCGCATGAGCTCTTCGGTCCAAATTAGGGTCCAAGATGTGGTTCAATTGATTAGGAAAGTCCTCATGATCAATCCCTCCAATTTTGGAGGGATTTGGTCGAGAAATCAGGAAGAAATCCCAGATTGAAGATTGCAAGCTTTGGGTTCACACTGTTAATGCCAGTAGGGACTATTTTGAAGAAAATGATTTGAAGTTAGGGAGCTAAATGTAAGGATTTCAAAACCTAAGGGCTAAATGTAAGAAAGAGTTTTGAAGGGATAAATTGCAAACTAGGTCAAGATGGGTTCTGATTGGGTCAAAATTTTGGTACAAACCTAATTTGGACCCAAGGAATCTAATGGTGAAGTCAGATTTCAATTTTGACGTAGTTGGCTAGGAAATTTTGATAAAAACCTAAATTAGGGTAAAATTCCGTCTGAGACTTTATTCAAGGTCAAAACTAGGTTCAGATGGTCACACCAAGTGTACCACACCTCAAGGAATATTTTTATATGAATTTTAGGAGGTATAGATGAATTTTATCCTGACCAGAACCTTATTATTTCAAGTGGGTCTGAAATTTGGGTTCTAGGTGCTACTGTGGTTCTTGAAACGTGTGAAACCCTATTTCTGTCTGTATGCACCCACTTATTCAACTTTAATGCTCATTTAACCTTTAATTTACCCCTGACAAATCCCATGGTTATTCTATGTTCATAATATACTGTTAAAATTGCATAATTAACCCTGATTCCCTATTTTCTTCTTAAATAAAAATATTATGGAATTACGACCCTTAGATGATTATGTAAGAGCATTTATCCATCAAACCAGACTAAAAGTGGCCAGTTAGGGCCTATGATGGTGTTCCCATCAACGAGGATGAGAGGCAAACGTCGGTTGAATCAAGAAGAGGAGGAAGTAATAGAGATCTAGAGAGGGAGAGGAAGAGGTTAGACTTAAATTAGGGACGAAAGGGGGAGGATTTGTTGTCGGCTTTGGTTGGTCAACATCAGAGACAAAGGGAACTTCGAAGACGAGAACGGCGACGACGAGAAGGGTAGGTATCTCTAATTGCGTAGCAATCATAGGTCCTAATCCACTTGAATTAAGTTAGAACCTAACTTAACTTATGCATTCTGCATGGATTGGCATCATACTTTGCATCATAGTTGATTTATTATATTTCTAAATAATAATGTCATATTATGTGCTAATTGAGAGGCATTAACAATCGCAGGTAATTCGAGGCTGCAGATGACCAATCTAATCATACGGATCTGCTCAGAATGATGATGGGAGTCCAACACTTCCACGATCACATCAATCAGACTCCCGTAGCATCCTATGGAGTCCACAAAAGTGCAAGAGCCAAGAGGCAAATAGGTGTAAATCTAGACCTTAGATGCCAAATCCAACCACACGGATGGATCCGGATCAGCGATCACAATCCAACGATGCAAGAATCATCCCAATTGGAGGCCTATAACACCACCTACAAAAGAAAGAAAATGGAGACCACAATGGTGCCACGTGCCGCCATTGCAGCCTCCCCTTGCCTTGCTACCAACTTCTGAAGGCACTTCCTCATGTGTTGTGGACCATTCGATCATCGTTTGACGGCCACAATGCACCCACGTAATAGCTCCAGATGCTCCTCACCAACCAAGAGAAGAGCTTAGTCATTGGATCTCCATCAAATGGCTAAGGGCAACTATGCGTAAAATGGAAAATGCAACTTAGCCTCATAGAGCATTGGCTCACACACGCAAAGGCAAGGCCGCGTCGTAAGTTTGAGGTGCAATGCACGCTTGGATCAGAGGCGGCAATGTCGGGATGAATCATGTCCGTTGCATGGCCATCGGGAGTTGCAGACATGATCGCATGGCGTACGGAGGGGCTTCGGGCGATGACGCATGGATCATGTACCATCCATCGCACGAGCGCGTGCATTCAAAATTTGAAAGGCAGTGCTGCAACTCTTTTAAGCCGTCTGATCACGAGATCTGACAGCTAAGATTTAAGCACGCAATTAAAGCATGCAATTGAAGTTTTGACGAATGATGTGGGTGCACGCGAAGACGACCTATCAGATCGAAATCCAAGCATCCAAAGACCTCCATGTGTTGGCCTAAGAACAAATCCACGCTATGAAGGTGCAAATGAAGGCCTATTGAGGTACAACATGATCATTGATCTCTTGATCGACGGATATGATCACCAGAGGGTTGTTCACGATTTTGGGGGCACAAATGCCCCTTTGCTCCTCAATGAAGCTATAAAAGAAGGCCCAGGGCCCCCCAATTGAAGGCAATTCTTCCTAACTCTTCCATGTTCCACTAGAACTTCTCCAGACCCTCTCTAGTTCTTCAGACCTTCTTCTCTGACTCTCTCCATCTCTAGCTCTCTTCCTCTGGAGTGCCCACCAAGCCTCCTTGGTGGACCACTGTTGCTCTCCCCAGCCTCTCTATAAGGCCACCACAGACCACCCATGCTGCCCTTATTTTGCTAGGTAGTAGTTTTTCATCCATGCTCTAGTTATAGATAGATAGCAAGTATATGTTCTAGTCATTACTCTATTTCTGCAATTCATGATCAAACCATCTGCATGATATACATATTGTGATTAGTATTATATATATATTAGTTTGCAATTAGTATCATATTCTCTAGCTAGCATTTTAATTCAGTTATGAAATCGAAAACGTTTTCTGCCTCCCTGAGTTCGACCAGGACTCATCTATTCTGTTAAAAATTATTTGTCGAGACGTATTTTGTGCTATACTACAACAGAATCATTTAAAAATGTGATTTACGCCACGAACAAATTGGCACCATTACTGAGGAGGCACCTCAATTTTTGATTTCATAGCTAATTTAGTCTTTTTTGTGTAGGATGAACTAGGGATCTACGCACACATCGAGCACAGATTTAAAAAATCAGGTGCACATCTTCTCAATCTTAGTCTTAGGTTTTTCTTCATTAACCCTAGTTAGACCTTAGTTAGATTTTGCTTTCTAAAAAAGAAAACTGCTATTTTCGTTAAAAGAAAAAAAAATTAGGTAGTTAGATTAGGATTTCTTTTGAATCTTAGGATAGAATTAGTTTATTCGAAAAAAAAAATAGAGAAAATTTGAAAAAAAAATTCCCTCCAAAAAATTTTTTGAAAAAGTTAAAAGAAATTTTGAAAAAAAAAAATCATTTTGGTGGGAAGGTTTGAAATTTGAATTTCAAACCTTTCAAAAGCCTTTGCACCACACCTCTGATTTTCGACCTGATTTTAAAGAGAGATTTAAAAATTCATTTGTCAAAAATATATTGAGCTCAAAATTTTGAAGTTTGTGTGCGAGCTTCATTTTCAAACCATCTTTCAAATGACACCATTTCTTTGAGAAAATTAGGATTGTGTAATTTTTAAAAATTCAGGAATTACAAGGGGGTCAAACTAACCAAGATTTGAAATTTTCAAACAGCAATTACGAACAATCCATGAATCTGATCTGATAAATAATGGTGGGGTTTGAAAGATAATCTAATTAGCTTTCATTTTCATATTTTTACCAAATTTTAATTATTTATTTGATACTGTTTCAGAGTAGAAAACCAACCAGGGGTCAAAATTCCAGATCTGACCCCCTGACATTTAAAAATTCTTATTTATTTGGTTGATATAGTAAAAATTACAAAAAAATATTCTTTGAAAAGATAATTGAAGAAGGAATCTACCTGTCGAATTTCAAATTATTTGGATTCCATTTAAATATCATAGAATTATTTTATTTATGTTGGTCTACCGAAACCCTAGAACTGCATGAACCCTAGGTTACACCTTTAGGGACAAAATTTCTAGAGACTGTACATTTGGGCTAACCTAGACTAAATCATGTCTAGTGGCTAGCCAGTGAGCTTGGTCACCTTGTGGACCATTCACCACCTATTGAATTGAAGAAAAAGGTTAAAAATTCATGGAAATATATCAAATAACCTTCATTTGTCTTGAAACTACTAGATGATTTCAACCTCTCTTACCAAACCTGGAGACTGAGCCTACGGGGTAGTGTCAAACGACTGCGGCTAAGGGTTACAAAGGAACCAGAGGCGAAAGCCAAAGAAAGAACCTTCCTCTTAGTCCCCTCATAACCAGACTGGCCAGGTTAACTTGAGAGGCGAGGATTACCTTCAATCGATTTCTTGATGAATTTCTTTCGTAATTCGAACTTAAAATGAAACATCTGGTCATCTAATCTTAAGGACCAATTTGATTGCAAGGCCTTTGCCTTGTTTTGCCACCTGTCCTTGTATTAGTGTAAGGACACTATGACCCTTCTAGTTATTTTGACCATCTTGATCATGGACCCATACTCTTTCTCATCCTATCATCATCAGGGTTCTCCTTCTAACCCAACTATGATCCCAACTTCTTATGGGTGGGAGACCGCTCCTCATTATTCATATACATGTGCTCCTCAGGCTAGGGACATACCCACCTCACCCTCTTGGACATCGACATAGACATCACAACCCTAGAGACACTGTCCATGCGGGACCAGTATTTCATCATGATGACTGAGTATCTTGACTGATCCCACCAAAGGCATACTCCTACCCCTCACAAAAGCTCCTAGATCGCTAAACTGATCCAAATATTCCAGGAAGCAAAGGAGGTCAGAAAAAGGGAATCTGAGGACTTGAGAAAAGTAATTCAAGATGAAAGACAAAGAACCCAAGAAATAACCTCCAGGGGCCCTGAATTTAGTAAGAATGTACCACAGGTGGATAGTGAGCCACTCAAGGTTGAGGATTCAACCATAACCTTTAACTACACTGAACCCACCCACCACCTTGATGATTTTCCAGACCAAATCTATTATAACCCTCCATCTTCCTCGAGACTCGCATCTGAGGCCACATTCACACAGATAATAACCAGGGAGTCACCAATGGACTCGCAACTACTTATCAAACTGCAGCAAACAGTAGCAAAGTATAAGGACATAGTTGCGAGATATCTACATCAAATTCAGATCACTGCTGATCTAGGGTAGAGACTGACTTTGATTGCAACCGAAGAATCTTTAATGGAAGCCCTTAAAGAATTAGAATCTGTGGCTAGGATGAATCAACAAACTTGAATGTCTCAAACAATTTGGGGGAATTAAAGCAAAGGTAGGTTGGATTCAATAAAAATCAAGAGATTTCTACCTTGAACACCACTGGTCAGGCACACCAAGGTAATTCAGAGTGATTTTGCCTAGGAATTCAGATAATCATAGGTGCCTTGAAGAATCTAGGGTCGACACGACTACTTTGACATCATGTGATTTGCACTTTTCTCCTCCCACCTACCGACGTGATGAAGGAAATCCAGAGGTTGCATTCTCTACTCTTGATTTCCAATTATCAGTGGATACTACTGATGATTTATCAAGGGAAACAGAAAGACCTTTGGAAGTACAGAATTTTGAGAAACCTAACATGTATGAAGGTGAAATACTGAGTTCAAGGAATTGGGGACTTATAATCCAAGTCAATCTAATGGATGGCTCGTGATTTCTGATAAGGATTTTAGGTAACTTCCAATAGCTTCAAACAACGTAGGGTCTGTGGAGAACTTAATTTTCGATGTTAATCACCATTTTGAAGACCTTTATGATCTAGACTCTAATGCTGACTGGCATTTCGAGTTTCATATCAACCAACTTCCTCAACAAATGCTCATAAACTTTTCGAACAAAATCATTGAGTGGGATTGGCATTTTGACCTTCATTCCAACCTCCCTCCTTTCTTTGTCCCTATTCCACACAATACTATTGAGAGACTTTTTGGGATAGGATTACACCATCAGCTGGTCCGAATGTGCGGACTACTGATTCTCAGAGCATAAAAGCACATCTGCTTTTTTATCTTAATCAACTCTTCTACACTCATTAATCCATATAATGGAGTTTTGCCTAGCTGGAGGTGTTAAACTCAGCATAGCAGTTAGGCATAGCATTTAGACTTAGCATTTAGGCATCATTTAGGCATCACATTTAGACTTATACATATATACATATCCTTTATATATAGCATATTTCATTCTGGCATAGTATTATGCATATTGTGACTACCATTGTAGTGTGGGCATGAGCTGAATGACAAGTCAGGAGCAATTCCAGGTGATTTCTATCCACTCGCACCCTACCTTATTTCAATTTCTTTTATTCATGCATGAGGACATGCAAGAACTTAGGCATGGCGGGGAGGGGGGGGGGGGGAGGGGGGCAGTACATATAAATTGAAAATTTTCTACCAACACTTGGGGTGAATAGATCATTTTATCAAGAGGTTTTATTAGGGATTTATTCTTTAGTAGATTACTGAACTTACAATCCAGTACAATTTCACACTTTCACGTGAAATTTGTAATGGATCTAATGCAAAAATTAATAGACATATCTAGTTTGTCGAGAAGAAGCATTGCTTCTTCTCCTAAACCCTTGGACAGTAATCAGGGAGTCAAGTGAACCATCTTCTAGTAGATCCACCAAAAACATGTGTGAGGTGAGAGTAGAGAGTCTACTTGTGCTCTAAGACTAGTTTAAAGAATCTTAAATTCTGGATAATTGGACAATGATACTTGGAGTTAGGCATAGTTTTCGCTCTCAATTCTTGCGTACAAATTCTTTGAGAGAATGCTTGCAAGAGCCACCAAATAAGGCAAATACACATAGAGTGTGTTCTGATAAAACTAAGACTAAGGTGGATGGTCATGACTATCCTTTATGGAATCCTCGACTAAAGGAGGGTACAAATGTCAAGGTCGGAAATACGTGGTCCTATCCATTCCCCTCCCCGTGCCAAGAATAAGAACTTTCACCAAATAAGCCACCCAAAATCTTCTTGAACATCCCCAATCCCAAATAATGCCTCATGAATAAAAGTACGTATGCTATGTTGCGTTGTGTTAGTAGATATGGCATTATGTTAGTATATAAAGAAAAAGAGAGAGAGAAAAAAAGAATAAAAAAGAAGAAAAAAAAGAGAGAAAAAAATCTTGCCATATTGAGAAGTGTGAGTTATGTTCAGACAAGTACATTGAGGCAACAACACCTATCATCTTCACGATCCACCAAATACAGCCTTGACCTACTTTTCTTGTATTTCTGACCCCTGAATACGAGCTAAAGGATTCTGACTTAGTCATAGGGTAATCAAAACCTAATTGAAGTGTGATGCCATGACAGACCACCAAATATATCCACAAAACTGGTGACATGTGAGCTCAGGTAGAAAAAGAAAAGGAAAAGAAAAAAAGAGAAGAAAAGAAAAAGGAAAAAGAGAGAGAGAAGAAAAAGTACAAAAGACTTAAGAGTGCACAGTTTTCCAGCCTCTCTTTAAGTTGATTTATTTAATAATCTGAAAATCTAGATTCTGAAATACTAGTCTCTATGTAGCACCAAAAGAAAATGAGCCACCAAATACAAATCCGTTTAATTCAGACATCTTCTACCTAAGCCAAAAAGTCAGGGCTAAAACTAGAGGATATATTGTGTCCCTGAGAGAAAAGGTTTGCCTATCCCAATAGAATTTTACTGAGGGTCAAATACGAGCTTTAGATGTATGTTGACTTTTCGGTTGATTCCATTGTAGAAGCTACACCACTACACGTTCACAGCTATCTGGATTCTAAATTTTTGGATGAAACAAAAAGAAATAAATCCTTAGTCAAACTCTTGATAGAATGAATTTAGTCTTGGACTTACTAAGGACTAGCAAGATTTAGGCATGCGGGTATGATTACGCAGTAATCATAGGTCCTAATTCACCTGAATTAAGTTAGAACCTAGCTTAACTTATGCATTATGCATGCATTCTCATTGTACTTTGCATCATTGTTGATATATTAGATTTGTGACTAATAATGTCATATTATGTGCCAATTGAGAGGCATTAACAATCGTAGGTAATTCGAGGCTGCAGATGACCGA
Organism: Thalassia testudinum; assembly: GCA_037157565.1. Lineage (NCBI taxonomy): Eukaryota > Viridiplantae > Streptophyta > Magnoliopsida > Alismatales > Hydrocharitaceae > Thalassia > Thalassia testudinum. The sequence continues at coordinate 48,093,380 of JAZHRO010000078.1, forward strand.
TCCAATCATACAAATCTACTTAGAATGACGATGGGAGTCCAACGCTTCCAAGATCACATCGATCAGACTCCCATAGCATCCTATGGAGTCCGCAGAAGAGCAAGAGCCAAGAGGCAAATAGGTGGAAATTCGAACCTCAAATGCCCAACCCAACTACACGGATGGATCTGGATCAGCGATCATACTCCAACGGCGAAAGAATCATCCTGATCAGAGGCATATAGCACCACCTACAAAAGAGAGAAGATGGACGACCACGATGGCACCACGTGGCGCCATCGCAGCCGCCCCTCTGTTTAACGTGGCGAAATCGAGTTTAAAATGAAGCATTGTAATATAGTCGAAATCACTTTGAAAACAAATAGATTTTTATTACTTGAAAAGATTCCGAGGTTGAACATAGGGAGTAATATGGGATTTAGAAATCAAGATCACAATTCAAACTAAAAGAAGTTGCAATAATATCAGTATCAATGTGCTAAAAGATGGGAGTAAAATGGTGATTTAGATCACCAAATACTCCTACAATATCAACTAAGGAACTCAATGTATATGTATGAAATGAAAGCTAAATCTGTCGTCTGATTTGGAAATCAGATGACTTAAAGTCAGATGTTCTTCTTCTTCTTTTCTTCTGCCTTTAGCTCTGCGATCCTCCTCTTCTTCTCTTCTTCCTTCTTTGGCTTTCCTCTTCTGAATCCATCTAAGTGTCAGCCGAAGTTCCTTGTAGCAAAACCCTCCCCCTACCCACACAACTCTCCTCACTCTCTCTCTTAGGATCCGCTCTCCCGAAGCCACAAGTATTCGAGTTATCGGATTCAGGCGTGTACCCGGGTCCAGGCTCATCGGCGTGCAATAATGAGCAAGGAGTGCAGGTCGGGATATCGGGTCGACCAGGTCCGCGGGTACGTGTCGCAGATGAGGCCGGGTGAGCAGGTGAGAAGGACCTCACCCCGTGAACTAAGGCGAGCAACTTTCGGCACAAAATCAATTTATGCGGGTGCACAGCTTCAACACTTTCTGATGTGCGACTATCTGTGCCCCCCCTTTTCGCATGTCTGTAGCAAGGGGTCTCCCTTCAATTGCCTCAACTTACGAGGCTCGCGTCTTCAATTGAGGACTTGGACTTGTGCGCGAGACGCTTCCGCGTGACCTAGGGCTTTAACCTGGGGCCGAAGTGCCTGGAGCAAGCTTCAAGCAAGCTTGAAGGTTGCTCGTCAATGATGGACAAGGCAAGTTCCTGAAATCAACAAAATAGCCTTTCAGCCATGTCAAAATGCTCAGGGAGGGTCGCTGGAGCATGACGAATGTGATGGGGGTGTTTGTGTGGTGTGTGGATGTTTGTGAGTGCGTGGTTAGGTTAGACTATGTGTGTGAGAGTGGGTGTGTTCAGGGATGCGTGTGAATGAATGGAGAGGTGAATAAAGAGAGGGGAAATGAGCGGAGAGGTGAGGCGATGGTCGTGGGCTTGTCGGTGAGGGATTTGGTGGTCTGTGGAGGTGGGATGGTCTCATCGAAGGGGATGGCCGGAGATGGAGATGATGGAGTCGCGGAGAAGCTTCGGTGGTCGATTTGAAGTGGGGCGAGTGCGAAAATAAAGTAAAGAAGGTAAGGGACTTAACTAGTGTAGATTCTTCCCTACCAGGAGGGTGACATAATAAATTGCAGAATAGAATATAAACAATCTCACAAAAAATTCAATCACACGAGTACATAATAAGTTTTAGGTGGAAACCCAAATCGGGTGAAAACCACCACCTAACCCTCTCGAGTTAGGATTTTCCGATCAACCAAGTTGATCAAATCCACTAACCGAATCACTTTAAACGAGGGTGATTCAACATCAATTACAACCACGCTACAAGTGCGAGGGTAGCGTTCCTCAACCCCTTCTCTTCACGAGAAGGATTTTGTCCCACGAAGGAGACGGGAATTCGCAAAGCGAATACCCAACCAAATAACAAAGATAAAATAACAACAATCCTATAGAGCCAACAAAGTAATTTAAACCTAGCTTCTATAGGAATTAGGAAACTCCCCTTTGCAAGGAGTGCGTCGGATCGATGACGTGGGTGCGTGAGCCATGCGATGGCGCAATGTCATTCTTCGTGAACTACGGCGGGAGAGCGGGTGCACAAAGGGAATTTAGCTCTCTGGATGATGGAACTTAAGCTTGGAGAGCAAGAGCTTTTCTTGGACACAAAAGAGTGGAAAGTATGTTGCTTGGGTGTGTGTTGGTGTGCAAAGGATCCCCTCTATTTATAGAGGCCTTAGGAAGGCTTTGGAAGGCTTAGGAAAGCTTCCATAGCCGTTGGATGCAAAGCCCAAGAGAATTAGGCTGAAATCAGGGACAATGATTTCATTGACAGGGTAATCAGACGTCTAATTATGGCATCAGACGTCTGGAAGACAACTTTAAGATGTCTGAAAATAAGGTCAGACGTCTAATTTTGGGCGGGTCTCTTCCTGACTTGAATCAGATCTAAACAGGGTTCTAGCGCAAGTCCATCAGATGACATACAGGACGTCTGGCACTATGTCTGGACGTCTGGAAGCCTACTTTTTCGTGGGAATGGATTTGCAATGGCTAAAAAATCTCTGAGAAGAGATTTTCGGGTCAGTCGAGGCAAAACGGTCAATTATCAGACGTCTGGAAAGGCTTAAGGACGTCTGATAAGGCTCTAACGGTCATATCCTTGAGTGTATGCTAAGACAGCCAACGATCCACTAATTGGACGTCTGGCAAAGTCTTCAAACGTCTCCTAAGACTTCTGGTCTAAGGTCTGGACATCTGATTTCATCAGACAGAACTAGCTATGTCCCGCCTAAATGTTATCAGATGTCTGAATCAGCAGTCAGACGTCTTAAAACACATTATCGGACGTCTGATTTTGGAATTAGACATCTGGAAATTCTGTTTGAACCCTATATTGGTTTTCTAAGTTCTCTACAGAAAACCTAAGTATCCTAGGGTTGTGCGGGTGTTCCTAGGACTACTGTTAGGGTACTTTGAGGCTCTTTAACATAATGTTCTAAGGAAATAAAGAGCAAGAAAATAACGACAAAAGTACATGAAAGGAATAAAATGGAATTCTATCCTATTCTTCTTATCCTTCCATCTTCAATCTATCGCTCCTCGCGAATCCCCTCTGTTCTCCATCAAGCTCCTCTAATCCATCCTGGATGTGAGCTCGAATTCCGTCTAATCACGTCTCCATTTACAATTGACCTGAAATCTAAGACTTCAAGTGCAAATGTTACATAACACATGTTTTGTTGTCATCAAAACAAATTATCGTGGTGCTCTAGCACCAACAATCTCCCCCTTTTTGATGATGACAAAATCATAAATAATAATGCAAAAAATCCTCCCCCTTTTTGACATTATCAAAAAGGTTTAATTGATATTTCCTATAACTCCCCCTTAAAATATGCTCTTCTATGAATTTCAAAAGTAATGTTCTCCCCCTTTCTGTAACAACAAGATAGCTATTATTTTCTCCCCCTTTCTAAAGGAAATTTAGCTACCTTATATCTCCCCCTTAAAAATTGACAATTGGCTTATAATTTTTTGCTCCCCCTATCTAAATGCTTATGATAAAAAGATAGGGTAAATGGCTTTTACCTCACCTACCATGGCCAATAAAATGGCCCGAATGGTGGTGGTGGATGCCACATCGGATGGAGCTCCCATCCGTAGCTTGGAGGCCCGAGCATTGGCGTCGGTCTCCAATCTGGCGGTCGACGTGCGGTGGGTCCGTCGTTTGTTCGTCGTCTCGTCGGTCTTCTTATTCTCCACCTTGGTCTACTCCTTGGTTCTCCCAACTCGAGTTGACCAGCCTTGAGTTTGTAGGTCCAGTCCTTTGTGTTGTAGTTATCTCTGAAACCTACAAAACAAGATTTCAATTCTTTTTTCGGTATCCAAGTGGGCTTGGATCTGGATCTGTTAGCAGGTCTCCTTGACGGAGATCCTTTCTCAACCTTAGGGTTATAAAAATTATCTACTTTGTTGATTAATTTGTTGGAGTTTTCCCTAAGACATGCAATTTCTTTTTCTATAATATTCATCTTAGTCTTTAAATCAGAAATTTCTATTTTTAGACTAATATTTTCCTCAATCAATTTATTATTTTCATTGATGAGGTTATGATTTTCTAGTAATAGGTTATCAGTTTTAGGACTAGCTTCTAGATCCTTAAGTTTTATTTCTAACCTATCATTTTCAGATTTAAGAAAACTAAGATTCTTTTTGATGCTTTTGTTTTCTATTTTTAGTGATTTACTAAGCTCATACAACTCATTAAAAGTATCTTGTAAATCAGAATTTACCTCGTTGTCTGAGTCGCTTTCGTTTTCGCTGTCACTTCCTCTGGCTATGAAACCAAAGCAAGCAGTTTCTTCTTCTTTTTCTTCTTCTTCTTCCTCCGAGCTCGAATCGTCCCAAGTGGCTTGAAACGCCTTCTTCTTAGACTTCTCCTTTTCCTTCTTCTTCTCCTTTTTGAGAAGAGGGCACTCTGGTCGTAGGTGCCCTTTCTCGTTGCAGTGATAGCAACATCTCGAGCTTTCCTTCTTCTCCTTTTTCTCTTTCTTTGATTCCCTACAAAACTTGGAAAATTTTTTAAGTAAAATTCTAAAGTCTTCATCGTCGGAACTTACCTCGCTATTCGACGTGGCTTTGAAGGCGAGAGTCTTCTTCGATTTAGGCTCCGGTGTATCTTCTTCTTCTGCTTCAACTTTGTCTCGTAGGCCATTAGATTGCCTAGGAGATCTTCCATGTTGAGCTCCTCCACTTCGTTTGCCTCCTCTATGGCGGTGACTTTCTATTCCCACTCCGGTCTGAGGGAACGAAGAAGCTTCCCTTGAAGCTCCCCCTTGATGAAATTCTTCCTTAATGCTTTCAAGTTATTTATAATGAGAGTGAACCTAGTGCTGATCTCACTTAAGGATTCGTTAGATTTCATGGAAAAAGATTCAAATTCTTGTGAAAGTAAATTAATTTTAGAAGTTTCTACCTTAGAGGTCCCTTCGTGAGTTACCTCAAGTGTGTGCCAGATCTCGTATGCGGCGGTGCATTGCAAGATTCTGTTGAACTCCTTCGGGCTCAGCACGCAGTACAACGCGTTCATTGTTTTCGCGTTGAGCGAGAGTTCCCAGTCTGCTACTGCGAGTATCCTGCGGCAGATTTTTCTGGGATGTCGAAGGGGTCTCGCACCTGGCCCAAATTGTGAAATCGGTGGCTTGAAGCCATGTCCTCATCCGCAACTTCCAGTAGGGGTAGTTGCTTCTGTCGAAATAGGGTGGTCAGACGGTGGACTGCCCCTCGGAAATCCTGCCTGCAGAACTGCTCCCCTCCATAGGATCTTCGCCGGTGTGTAACGCCGATAATGCGAAACCTGCTCTGATACCAATTGTAGATTCTTCCCTACCAGGAGGGGTGACGTAATAAATTGTGGAATAGAATACAAACAATCTCACAAAAAATTCAATCACACGAGTACACAATAATTTTTAGGTGGAAACCCAAACCGGGTGAAAACCACCACCTAACCCTCTCGAGTTAGGATTTTCCGATCAACCAAGTTGATCAAATCCACTAACCGAATCACTTTAAACGAGGGTGATTCAACCTCAATTACAACCACGCTACAAGTGCGAGGGTAGCGTTCCTCAACCCCTTCTCTCCACGAGAAGGATTTTGTCCCACGAAGGAGATGGGAATTCGCAAAGCGAATACCCAACCAAATAACAAAAGGATTTTGTCCCACGAAGGAGATGAGAATTCGCAAAGCGAATACCCAACCAAATAACAAAGATAAAATAACAACAAACCTATAGAGCCAACAATGTAATTTAAACCTAGCTTCTATAGGAATTAGGAAACTCCCCTTTGCAAGGAGTGCGTCGGATCGATGACGCTGGTGTGTGAGCCACGCGATGGCGCAATGTCGTACTTCGTTAACTACGGCGGGAGAGCGGGTGCACAAAGGGAATTTAGCTCTCTGGATGATGGAACTTAAGCTTGGAGAGCAAGAGCTTTTCTTGGACACAAAAGAGTAGAAAGTATGTTGCTTGGGTGTGTGTTGGTGTGCAAAGGCTCCCCTCTATTTATAGAGGCCTTAGGAAGGCTTTAGACGGCTTAGGAAAGCTTCCATAGTCGTTGGGTGCAAAGCCCAAGAGAATTAGGCCGAAATCAGGGACAATGATTGCATTGACAGGGTAATCAGACGTCTAATTATGGCATCAGACGTCTGGAAGACCACTTTAAGACGTCTGAAAATAAGGTCAGACGTCTGATTTTGGGCGGGTCTCTTCCTGACTTGAATCAGATCTAAACAGGGTTCTAGCGTAAGTCCATCAGACGACATACAGGACGTCTGGCACTATGTCTGGATGTCTGGAAACCTACTTTTTCGTGGGAATGGATTTGCAACGGCTAGAAAATCTCTGAGAAGAGATTTTCGGGTCAGTTGAGGAAAAACGGTCAATTATCAGACGTCTGGAAAGGCTTAAGGACGTCTGATAAGGCTCTAACGGTCATATCCTTGAGTGTATGCTAAGACAGCCAACGATCCACTAATTGGACGTCTGGCAAAGTCATCAGACGTCTCCTAAGACTTCTGGTCTAAGGTCTGGACATCTGATTTCATCAGAAAGAACTAGCTATGTCCCGCCTAAATGTTATCAGACGTCTGAATCAGCAGTCAGAAGTCTTAAAACACATTATCAGACGTCTGGAAATACTGTTTGAACCCTATATTGGTTTTCTAAGTTCTCTACAGAAAACCTAAGTATCCTAGGGTTGTGCAGGTGTTCCTAGGACTACTGTTAGGGTACTTTGAGGCTCTTTAACATAATGTTCTAAGGAAATAAAGAGCAAGAAAATAACGACAAAAGTACATGAAAGGAATAAAATGGAATTCTATCCTATTCTTCTTGTCCTTCCATCTTCAATCTATCGCTCCTCGCGAATCCCCTCTGTTCTCCATCAAGCTCCTCCAATCCGTCCTGGATGTGAGCTCGAATTCCATCTAATCACGTCTCCATTTACAATTGACCTGAAATCTAAGACTTCAAGTGCAAATGTTAAATAACACGTGTTTTGTTATCATCAAAACAAATGATCGTGGTGCTCTAGCACCAACAACTAGGAGGTAGGTGGACGAAGTGGGGCAGAGATGGCGTCAGATGTGGTGTTGCCGATGTTGGAGACGAAAGCAGCTCCGGTGAGGTGGAAACAGTGAGGACGAAGGAGGAAAGGGCATCTGCTGGTACGGCGAGACGCGGACGGAAACGAGGAAGAGGAATCCACAAATGGTATTGTGGAAGGATGATGAGGAAGGGTAGAGGGGATTGCCAGACATCGAGGAGCCTTCGACCGTGAAAGAGAGGAATTTGAGGGAGTTCTTGGCAGATTTCGAGCGTGAGATCGAAGAGTTCTGAGGGTCTTTATAAAGGGTTCTAGGGGACGGTTAGAGCTTGGGAAGTAAGCTTCCCAAGCTTGGAAGGTCATCGGATCTAGGTATTTCTTGAGATCCAAATCTCTCATGTGTTCGCATGAGAGATTGGGAAAGATTCAGAGCACATGGATGGGTTCAAATTGAAGAGGATTCCTCAAAGAGTTTCCCTTCCAAATTTGGAAGGGATTCTCCAAGCAATCAAGGAGAAATCTCCTATCAAAGGTCGCTGGAGTAGGTTTTCTCTGCAATAATGGTGGAGGGACCTAATTGTGAAGATGAAGAAGAAGTTAGGGGGCTGAAAGTAAGGGTTTTTGAAAGTTGGGGATATAAATGTAATTAGACAGGACCATTTTGCAAACTAGGTCAAGACAAGTTCTCCTTGGGTCCAAATTTTTGTACAAACCTAATTTGGACCTAAGGAATCCAATGGTGAAGTTGGATTTTGGTTTTGACTATGTTTAACTGGATAATTTATGCAAAAATCTAAATTAGGGTAAATATCTATCTAAGACTCCATTTTTAGTCAAGATGGGTTCTGATGGTCAAATTGAAGGTACTAAACCGTAGAGAATATTTTTCTAGGACTTTTAGATGGCTTAGGTGAATTTTATCCTAACCAGAACCTCGATTAATTAAGTGGGTTTATTTTTAGGATTTCAAAAGTCATTTAATTCTCAAAACATATGTAAATCCTTTTCTGTTTGATCTAACCCACTTATTATCCTATTAAGACCATTTGACCTTTATTCAGCCCTTGAGAAAACCCATGGCTCTACTGCATTCATGATAAGCTGGTAAAATTGCAGTTTTAACCCTAGTTTCTTATTTTTCTCTCAGAGTGGTTATATAGTGAGTTATGATTCTCTGGCGGTTATGTAAGAGAATTTTTTGATTCAATTGGGTCAAAATGAGCTAGTTATGGCTCATGATGGTGTTCCCATCATACCCCCATGCCTAGCTTTTGCTAGTCCCTTAGCAAAATTTCAAGGTATTAACTTTGATTCTAGACCATAAAAGCCTTTGATGCTTACAAACTTTGTTGTGTGCTTCCTTTTGTAGATTAGGTTAGAATGTCAATAGTAGGCCTAAAGGTACTTAAGTATCAACCAAGATCCGGACCTGACCAGCTCTAGCCTCAGTCTGTCGTGAAGGTTTCTAAGGCCCACAAGAACTAACCTAAGGTTTGTTGAACTCCACAGTTAAAGCACCCGTGCTTGTAACATGTTTTAGCCTCGGTTCAGTTTGCAGTGCATTTTTGTCAGAGAGAGATAGAGGAATTTTTTTTTTAATTTTTGGAGAGTTTTTCTCTCTCTCTTTTTTTATTTCTAGCTTTGGATTGGCTTTACAGCACAGTCTGTATTGGATTCCTAGTCCCTATCATCAATCCTCGTAGGGTTCCTAGTAATCGATGCTTCGAGACATCACCGCCCATGGTGACCCCCAGAACCCTGGCTTTCGAGATTTTGAGATAATCCCACCCATGGCATTCTGTAGCTAAATCCAGACCCTGGCAATCGGCATTTCGGGATAATGCTGCCCATTGCATCTGAACCAGCACATGGTGCTTACATGCCCCTGGTAATATATGTAGATGTCCTAGGAGACAAGCACCGAGGAGACGATTGTTATTGCACATCTTCGAGGGGAATTTCTCGCCTTTCCTTGTCGGGAACTCGTCCAAATCAACTTGTGTTGATCAGCCGCTCCTAATCTAGTGACTTTTTCAGAACAATTTAAACATATTTGCGTGATTTTGATACTTAGGTGCACTGAACTAGACTGTGTGTGGATTGGGGTGCTTAGGTTACCGAGTCCCTCAAATCAGAGGTCAGTTAATGAGGCCGAATAATCCCTAAGCTTTATACCTAATACTTAAGCTTCGCATTTTCCCCAACCTCTTGACTATGCAGATCTTAGCGAATACTTAAATTTTTTAAGCCTAGGATCATTGCCCAAAAGGCCTAAAATTAGCGTTCGTACTAATCTCTTCTGTATTTTATTAGCACTTTTTTGCCTTTCTTTCTTTTGATATGATTTAGAATTAAGTCAATTCCTTAATCTTTTACTAATTACTCCCTCTTTCTTTTCTTTTCAAATTGTGCTCCTTTTTGACATTTTTAACTCTTCCCCTTTTTTCTCCTCAAAGTTTGATATGCCATCAAAATTTCTTCTCTCATATTTTTATTTTTTTTTCAAGAATTTTTTTATTATTTTTTTTGTATTTTTGGGATATGTGATTTTTTTGATGAAACCCTTTCTTGTGAGATGATTTTCACAACGTTTTGCACTTTACTACCCCCCCATGCCTATGATTTGCAATGTCCTCATTGTAAATTAGGTGGGTTCGAGTTCATCTTAGATCATTCATTAGAACAGGGTTGGATGGGTGAATGGGTCGGGATGACTGTTGCAGACGATTTTAAGCTCGGGTAAGAGTACCAGAGGTGGAGTCGACTGTTCTAATGGATGAACCCTAAAGTGCAATATGAGTTCAGCATAGGATGTTTCAAGAAGGTTTCAGGTTTTTCAAAATGACGGATTGCCTCCCATTAAGCGTTGAGTTTTACGCCATCAGCCAGGCGCAATGAGCTCAGGGAGAATGGAGGGTAAAAGATATCTCAGCCAAATTCGTATCAATGCGTTCAGTGGCAAGTTTGAGTCTTTGACCATTCATGATAAAAGGTTCTGAATCGTGGCTAAGTTGACTAATTTCGATGGCTCCATTTCCAAAGATTCCTCGGACAAGGTAAGGTATGATCCATTTTGGTCTGAGTTTTCCTAGGAACAGTTTGAGCTTAGCATCAAAGAGTAGGACCTTTTGACAAGGGAAAAAGATCTTTCTGGATATGTGATTGTTGTGAAAGGCCTTAACTCGTTCTTTGTAAATTCGTGAGTTCTCATACGCATCGTGGTGTAATTCATTGATCTCACCCATTTGAAGTTTTCTGTGTGTTCCTGCCTTAGATAGATCAACATTGCAGTTCCGTACTGCCCAATAGGCTTTGTGCTCCAATTCGACGGGGAGGTGACATGCCTTCTCGTACACCAATCTGAAGGGAGACATGCCTAATTGGGTTTTGTGGGCGGTCCTATAAGCCCACAAAGCTTCCGGAAGTCGAGATGACCAGTCTTTCCTATCAGGTTGAACAGTGACCTAGAGGATTTTCTTGATCTCCCGATTTGATAGGTCAGCTAGACTGTTAGTTTGGGGGTGATAAGGTGTAGAGATTCGGTGTGGCACCCCGTATTTGGTCATCAGTGATCTGAACTGAACATTCGTGAAATGGGTCCCTCCATCCAAGATTATGGCAAATGGAATCCCGAATTAAGAAAAGATGTTCTGATGAATGAATTTGATTACTACCTTATGATCATTGGTTTGGGTTGGAATGGCTTCGATCCATTTGGACACATAGTCAACAGCAAGTAGAATGTACTCGAAGCCGTCTGAAACAGGAAAGGGTCCCATAAAATCAATCCCCCAGACAACAAAGATTTCGCATACGAGAATCAGCTGTAAGGGCATCATATCATGGTGGCTCATTTTTCCCAAGGTCTGGCAACGAGTGCATGCCTTACAGTGATTGTATGCGTCTTTGAAAATCATGGGCCAATGAAGTCGCACTGGAGGACTTTTGTTGCAGTTTTATGACCAGAGAAGTGTCCACCGCATGCCTGGTCATGGCAGAAGGACAAGATGTCCTGAATTTTCGCTTCCGAGACACATCATTGGATGATTTGATCAACACCAATGCGGAAGAGATACGGGTCTTCCCAAAAGTAGTACTTGGCATCAGAAAGTAATTTGTCTTTCTTGGCCTTCAGCCAATCGAATGGGATCTGATGTGATGCAAGGTAGTTTACTAGATCAGCAAACCATGGAAGGCCCGTACTGATAGTCAGGAGTTGCTCATCAAGAAAATGTTCCGTAATGGGTCTGGAAGGGTCAATAATGTCAGAAGGAAGGCAGGACAAGTGATCTGCTACCACTTTCTATTTTCTTGCCTTGTCATGAATCTCGAGGTCAAACTCTTGCAACAGCAAGATCCAGTGGATTAATCGAGGTTTCGCGTCCTTCTTCGCAAGGAGATGCCTTACAGCTGTGTGATTAGAGTAAATGATAACACGAGAACCTAAAAGATATGATATGAATTTTTCCAGGGCAAATACTATGGCTAGCAGCTCTTTCTCAGTAACTGTGTAGTTATGCTGAGCCTCGTTAAGTGTCTTGGTAGCATAGTAGATGAACACAAGTTTCCCATCAATTTTCTACCCAAGTGCCGCACCTACAGCGAAATCAGATGCATCGCACATCATCTCAAAGGGTCGAGACCAATCAGGGGACTATAGGATTGGAGCTTGGGTAACTTGATCATGCAGGATCTTAAATGCTTGACTGCACTCCTTAGAGATTTCAAAAGGGACATCCTTAGATAGCAGATTAGTCAAGGGATGCATGATTTTCGAGAAGTCTGGAATGAATTGATGCTAAAAACTAATGTGCCCCAGGAAGGATTGGATGTCATTGACTGAGCTAGGCATAAGGAGTTTGGAAATCAGATTTACCTTGGCTCAATCAACTTGGATGCCTTTTTCGAAGATGAGATGTCCCAAGACAATTCCCTCAGGAACCATGAAGTGTCTCTTTTCCTAGGAAAGAACCAGATTCACGTCGATGCACCGCCTGAGGATCTGGACCAAGTGCAAGAGGCAATCGTCAAATGATTCACCAAAAACTATGAAGCCATCCATGAAGACTTCCAGATATTCACCTACCATATCTGAAAATATGCCAAGCATTCATCGCTGAAAAGTGTAGGTGCATTGCAGAGGCCAAAAGGCATCCTTCGGAATGCATACGTCCCGAAGGGGCAAGTGAAAGTGGCCTTCTCTTGGTCCTCAGGATGGATTGCCACCTGGTTGTAACTGGAGTACCCATCCAAAAAGTAGAAGAATCTATTTCTCGCTAGTCTTTTGAGGATCTGATCAATAAATGGTAGTGGGAAAAGATCCTTCTTTGTGGAGGTATTGAGTCTTCTATAATCAATGCAGACTTTCCACGAATTTGCTACACGAGTCGATATGATTTCTCCAGTCTCAATCGTGATCACGGTGAGTCCTGCCTTCTTAGGCACAACTTGGATTGGACTCACCCACAGACTGTCGAAGATTCGGTAGATGATCCTAGCATCTAACCACTTAATGACCTTTTTCATGACCTCCTGTAGATTAGGATTCAGATGCCTCTACATTTCACGGGAAGGTCGTGTGCCCTCTTCAGTATAAATGCGATGTGTGCAGTAAGAGGGGCTAATGCCAGTCAAATCATCAAGAGTCCATCCAATGGCTCTTCGATGTTGCTGGAGAACAGAAATTAGACAGGATTCCTAATCAGGTGAGTCTGGAGTTGATAATCACAGGAAACGTCTAATTGGAACCCAAAAAGACGTACTTTAGATGATCGGGAAGAGGCTTTAGTTCCAAAACAGGGTTATCAGCTATAGCGGGTGGTTCAGGGTGGGTGTCAGGAGTAAGGGAAGGAGTTATGGGTGTGTCTAGGTTGAGTTCGGACTCCTTTAATTGCGGGTTTTGATCCTCTTGTTGTTGATTAGAAGTAGTTAGGTTTTCCTCGATATACCGATCGTCAACCACAACCTCAATATCACATATCTATTCTATAACATCGCAATTAATCTCTTGTTGGGCCTTAAAGATGTCAATCTTTAATGTCTGGTTCCTAAATTTTAGTTCAATTTGGCCCTCCTCACAATTAATGTTGGCCCTAGCAATGGTCAGAAAGGGTCTCCGTAGTATGATTGGTATGTTTTTCAGATTTTCTGGAGCATCCATATCCAAGACTATGAAATCCACTGAGAAATAGAAATCCCGAACCCTAACAATGACATCCTCAAGAACTCCTTTTGGTGACTTAATAGATCGATCTGCTAACTGTAATGTCACCTCTGTTGGTTTGAGCTTAGATTCCTCCAGATGGTCAAGTAGGGATGTAGGTAGTAGGTTTATGGAGGCTCCTAGATCCAATAAATCTCTATCAAATTGGATATCACCAATTGTATAGGAAATCATGGGAGTACCTGGGTCTTTTGCCTTAGGTGGGAGTCTACTCAAAATTATGGAGCTGGCTTGCTCCGACAATACGATTGGGCTCCCACTTTTGGTTCGCGGCTTACGCTTAGGTGTACATACATCTTTCAGAAATTGTGCGTAAGCCGGTACGTGGCGAATTGCATCCATCAAGGAGATGTTTATATGGATCTGTTCAAAGAGCTTGACTAGGTCCTCTTCAGGTGCCATGGGTTTGGTTGTCCTCTTTCCCTTGGTCAAGGCCTCAGGAAATGGAACCTTATATGGTTCCTCTAGAATAGGTCCAGGTTCTTGATCTGGGATAGGGGTACCCTGGATGACTATCCTAGGGTTTGGGTTAGCACTACCAGGCTGAAAGTTGTTGGACCCTAGTTCCATCTCTCTTCTGTGTTTTGTTGTTAACAAAATCGTTTTAAATTCTAATATGTTGATGAAGTAATTTCGGGTCAAAAGAATTTGTGGATGTAAGAAAAAAGATTGCACATGAAGGAAGAAGTTTTTGAAGACTTTAGTTTTTATTGTATCTTAGAATTTTTGTATGTCTCCAAACAAGTAAAACATAATCTAGGTATTAAAATCAAAGTAGAGATAACTAGGATTCAGAATATCGTTCATTTACTCAGTTCTTAACTCAAAGTCGACTATTTCAAAACAAAGTCACTTGGAAGAGATTGGATTTCTCTAATTGATTTACACTAATGATCTTTGGTACATGCTTGGCACAGGTTTGAACCTAAGTTCCAAACAGTGAACATCAAGTACCGGTACTCATCATGAGTACCGGTATCAAGTGGTCACAGTTTGAGAACTGGGTTTTTGACTGGACCTTACAAGTACCGGTACATGAAGGTCACAAGAACCAAGACTGTGCGTTACAAGTACCGATACTCATCATGAGTACTGGTACATGTAGGTCATAGGACCCAAGACTAGGCGTCACAAGTACCGGTACTCACAATGAGTACCGGTACCCATTGATTTGGCTATACTGACTATATGTAGTCAGTACCGGGACCAACTAACCGTTGTGACCAGTCTGAACGACTAATTTGCAATTAATCATAATTCTAATGTTCCTAAAATACCCCTAACGGCTAGAATTCGTGGGAGAGGTGATTAGTGGTCTATATAAGCACTCTTTGAGTGTTGTTTTAGACACATCTCTAAAAAGGAATTATTCTCTTGCCTACACCTTCAATTCTCCATTTTCAAGCTGAAAGAGCATTTGTCTTGTTGCATACATTTCAAGGCATCTCATCATTTGCAATAAATCTTCAACGGCGATCGTATTTTTCTGTAATCAATCATTTGTTTTACGCCTTAGTTTTTCTCATTAGATTTGGTTGTTATAAGATATATTCTTGTTGGAGACTTAGGAAATAGTTGTAAGCTTCTATTTACATTTTGCTTACACATGTATCATTATCTTTTCTTCATATCTTGTAATTGGGTTGAGGTAACCATTAATTACCTCTGATATTAGTAAATTGATTCCCTCTGAGCTGAGGGAATCGGGTTAAAAATCCTAAGTCGGGAGACTTAGGTAGTGCAGTACCCAGGTGAGAGGAACCACTACACATCTTGTGCCTTTGGTTTTGTGGTTTGATTTGTCTTGCAATTTTTTATTTCCCACACTATTCATCTCCCCTTCTAGTGTGCTTGTGATTTACAGATCCTACAGGTGGTATCAGAGCGGGTTGCGAAAAGAAGTGACAATTCTATTTCTCTATGGTATCTCTAGTAAAGCGCACTGAAGGACAGTCATCCACATGTCCTCCCTACTTTGATGGGACGGACTATGGATACTGGAAGAGGAGGATGCAAATCTTCCTCAAGGCCATGGATGAGGACTCATGGATGTTTATCCAAGAGAAGTACGTGGATTCGGAGCCACAAGAAGGAGTGGCATGGACGGCAGAACAAAAGAAAAGGATCGCGGGAAATGCAAAAGCGATGAACTCTCTCTATTGTGCGTTATCAAGAGAAGAATTTAACTGTATCTCCGCATGCGAGTCCGCATACGAGATATGGAACACATTGCAAGTCACCTATGAAGGTACAAGTAAAGGTAAAGAAACACATATTTCTATTCTAAAAGAAAGCTGAGTATTTTAGGATGCAGAAAGGTGAAACGCTCAAAGGGATGTACACAAGATTTGGAGAGATTGTTAATCCAATGAAGAATCTTTGAGTTAAGCTGAAGGAGGAACAACTTGTAAGGAAAATCTTAAGATCCCTTACAAGCGATTAGTCTCCAAAGACCACAGCCATTCAAGAGGCAAAAGATCTTTCTGCCCTCTCACTAGATGAGTTAATTGGAAGCCTCATGGCATACGAAGTCCAGTTAGAAAATATGAAGAAGAATGAAGAAAAATCCATAAGCAAGAAAAACGAGCTTGCTTTCAAAGCTTTAAAGGAGGTATCAGACTTTGAAGACTCAAATTCCGACGAAGAAGAGGAGCTTGCTCTTCTAATAAGAAGATTCAGAAGATTCATCTGAAAACAAGGTAAGAAAGTCAATAAATTTTCAAATGACATTATTTGTTTTGAGTGCAAGAAAAAGGGTCATGTACGAAAAGATTGTCTAATGATCAAGAAGAAGGAAGAATAGGACAAAGAACTCGCTCAAAAGAAAAAGAAGACTTCAAGAAAGGCATACAAGGCAACCTGGGATGATAGTGATTCCGACACGGAATCATCTTCCCAAGAATCTGATGAAACAGAAGTTGCACATCTTTGCTTAATGGCAAATGATGACAATTCGGAAAATGAGGTAGATTCTGAAGTTACCTTTAATGAATTAGTACAAGCATATGAAGATTTATATAATAAGGCTAGGATGATTAAAAAGGAAAACATGGTTTTGCATGATAGTTATAGAACACTAGAAATAGAGAAATTTTGTTTAGAATTAGAATTAGATATGTCCAAAGAAACTAACAATCAATTACATGCAAAAATAGTAGAATTAGAGGATATTTATGAACACTTTGAAAATACTTTGAATAATTTAAAAACAACAACTAGGCTAAATATGGAATTTTGTAATAATCTAAAAGCTAAGTTCAATAATAAAAAGAACACACAAAATAAATCACATGCACCTAGACATGCATGGATTTATCAAAAGGTCAATAATCCTAAGAATTATAGATCTAACAAAAAAATGATCTATAAACCTAATGGTTTAAAAGGTACTTGCAATCAAGGACCCAAAAGAAATTGGGTACCTAAAATAGATTTAATAAATTATCTTGTAGGTCAAAAAGGACAAATGGATCCTAGACAGTGGGTGTTCCAAGCACATGACGGGACACTCCGACCTCTTTATCAAATGGACCAAAATCGAAGATGAACGTTGTCGCATTATTGGTGAAGGTACAATAGGAAATTCTTCTAAGTAGGTACGTAATGTTCTTTTAGTAGAAAACTTAAACATAACCTGCTTAGTGTTAGTCAAATATGTGATAATGGATGTGATGTTTTGTTTACTAAAGTTGGATTTAAAATATTAAAAGAAAGAACAGATATGATTTTAATTGAAGGATTTAGATATGAAAACATCTATGCTCTTCATTTTTCAAAAGAGAAGTATGTAAAATGTCTGCTTGCCTCCCATATTGAAGTAGATCTTTGGCACCGTAGGCTAGGTCACATTAATCACAAACATCTTAATAGGTTAGCCAAAAATGAGTTAGTGAGGGGCCTACCTAAACTAACTTATAAGAAGGATGTTTGTGCAAGTCGTGTGAACTCAGAAAAATGCACAAAATTTCTTTTAAACCTAAAGACCTAGTTTCAACAACACGACCTTTAGAGTTGTTACACCTTGATCTATTTGAACCAACACAATTTGAGAGTCTAAATGGATCAAAATTTTACCTAGTTATTGTTGATGACTTCTCTAGGTTCACTTGGGTCATCTTCTTGAAACATAAGAATGACTCATTTGATTCCTTCCTAAGTCTTACTCGAAGACTTCAAAAGGAAAAATTATCTTCTATTCTTAGACTTAGGACAGATCGTGGGGGTGAATTTGAAAATGAAAATTTTCAAGTTTTTGTGTCAATTCTGGCATAACCCATGAATTTTCATTTCCTCGGGCTCCATCTCAAAATGGTGTTTTAGAGTGCAAGAATCGCACTCTACAAGAATGCACTCGAACTTTGCTCTTAGAGTCTGGGCTTCAAAAATATTTCTGGGTAGAAGCCATTAATACGGCATGTTATGTTCTAAATAGAACACTCTTAAGGCCTATTATTAAGAAAACTCCATATGAGCTTTATTATGAGAAGTCTCCTAGGATATCATATTTCTGGGTGTTTGGAAGTAGATGTTATTTATTAAACACCCGTGATCGGCTTGATAAGTTTGATGCTAAAGGTGATAAAGGCATTTTTATTGACTATTCAACAAGAAGCAAAGCTTATCGAGTCTTTAATAAAAGGACTTTTGTCATTGAAGAATCCCTGCATGTTTCATTTGATGAAACAAATTTAGGTGAACCAAAACCAAATCATTTAGATTCTGATGATAAAGATACCCCCTTCATTGATGTATCAAAGATATAAGATTCACAAAATGTACATGATCTTCGAAAAGAATGGGTACACCATAAGGATCACCCTCAAGAACAGATTATTGGTGATATTGAATAAGGTGTAAAAACCTGATCTCACTTTAGAGCTGATCTTGTCCTTAATGCTTTTGTTTTACAACTTGAACCCAAGAAAGTTGATGAGGCATTAAAGGATGAATCATGGGTTGTAGCTATGCAGGAGGAGCTACTCTAATTTACTAGGAACAATGTATGGAACTTGGTACCCGCTTCTGAGGGTAATTCCATCACTGGAACCAAGTGGGTGTTCTGAAATAAATTGGATGAATCTGGTTTAGTGATCAGGAATAAAGCCAGACTTGTAGCTCAAGGCTATAACCAACAGGAGGGTATTGACTTTGATGAGACATATGCTCCTGTTGCTCTCTTGGAGTCCATATGGATGCTACTTGCCTTTGCAAGTGCAAAGGACTTCAAGTTATATCAAATGGATGTCAAGAGTGCTTTTCTTAATGGTTATATTAAGGAAGAAGTTTATGTCCATCAGCCTCCCGGGTTCGAGAACCCAGCACACCCAGAGCATGTATACAAGCTCAATAAGGCATTATATGGACTTAAACAAGCTCCCAGGGCCTGGTATGATAGGCTTAGGACCTTTCTTCTTCAGCACGATTTTAGAATTGGAGTTGTTGATTCAACTCTCTTTGTAAAAGAAGGTAATGACATCTTATTGGTTCAAATATATGTTGACGATATTATATTTGGATCAAATAAGTAGTCCCTGTGTTAATATTTTTGTGAGACTATGAAGACTTAGTTTGAAATGAGTATGATGGGTGAACTCAGATTCCTTTTAGGACTCCAAATTCAACAATTAGACACAGGAATTTACATTAGTCAAACAAAATATGTTCTTGAAATTCTCAAGAAATTTAACTTTGAAAATGTAAATGGCAAAGAGACTCCGATTGCTCTTCTACTTCTCTTGGTGAAGATTTATCCAGTAAGAGGGTAGATGAAAAGAAATACCGGGGAATGATAGGTTCACTACTATATCTCATAGCTTCTAGACCTGATATTCTTTTTGCTACATGTTTATGTGCAAGATTCCAATCCGAACCCAAGGAATCTCATTTTAATGCAGTAAAAAGAATATTTAGATACCTAAACAGTACAAAATACCTTGGTCTTTTCTATCCTAAAGCACAATCTTTAGATCTATTATCCTATATTGATGCTGACTATGCAGGGAGTCAGGCAGACCGAAAGAGCACAAGCGGCACATGTCATTTTATTGGAGAATCTCTAGTCTCATGGTTCTCTAAGAAACAGACTTGTGTTTCACTTTCTACAACTGAAGCTGAATATATTGTAGCTTCTCTTGCTTACTCTCAGGTCATTTGGATGAGATAGACTTTCTCCGACTTTGAATTGATTTTTGCGCAATCCAAGATATTATGTGATAATGCAAGCGCAATAAATCTATCAAAAAATCTAGTACATCATTCACGTAGCAAACACATACACACATCATTTTCTCAAAGATAATGTACTTCAAGGTCTATTCAATTAGAATTCATTGACACTCAAAACCAATTGGTAGACATCTTTACAAAACCTCTTGCAGCAGAGAGATTCTGCTTTATAAGGAGAAAATTAGGACTTTGTACAATAAAAGAGATTCTAATCTAACATTTTGATTGATATAAACTTTGTTTGTATTTATGAAAATTCCTAAGGGTTTTTTTGCAAATTACCCATGCTTACTAAAAGAGGGGTAAAATGTAATATTTCCATATGTCTGGAAATACCAGGGTGTTGTTTACAATTTGGTTGCTTAACTTAGGTTATTGATCACATTATTTTTTCAACACTTAAGTTGTCAATTTTTTTCTCTCAACCACCTAAGTGGTCATGTGACAAGCACATGACCCATCCCATGTAAAAGAGGTCAAGTGCAAACACTTGCCTCATTTCTTCACAACCAAACCCTAGTTCCACCTCAAGCCCCTCCAAGCCCTTGCCAAGAAGAAGAAGTATCATCTCCATTCTTCATACCCTAGGTATATTCTTCTCTTCTAATCAAATCTTGTTTCCTTAAGTTGTTCTACATCTTGTTTTGTTCTTTCTCGACGTCATTTTTGCTGCTTCAATGTGTTTTTCATCGGGTACCACATGGTACTAGTACCCATCATTGGTATCAGTACTCGTTGGGCGCAGTAGTGGCTGCTTTGTAGAGCAGGTACCGGTACTGAAGATCAGTATCGGTACTAGCTCGTATTTTTGGTTGGGACAGAAACCAATCGGTACTGGTACCAATCACCAGTACCGGTACATGCAGGCTTAAATGTGTTGTTACTTGAACACATAATCTTTATCTCTAATTGTATTCCTATTTCTTGTTGCTGTATGTTTTCAGATGGCACCAAAATCTAAAAGTAAGGGAAAAGCACCTCAAGATGCATTCCACAAGTCTTGCATCAATGAGGATGCTAAATGTAAATTTGATTAGTATAAAGGCCTAAAAATTCATCACTATAGGCCTATTGAGTGGAGAGATTTTTCTCTACAAATCTATTAGTTCACTACCTGTCTTTCTAATCAGTATCTTATGCATTTCTTTGATGAGTCATTTTTTGCTGATGTTCTTGGAGTTTACCCTGACATTAATGTCTATTTTTTGCTAATCTCCAAGAACAAGAAAATCGAGGCCATCTAGTCTTAACTTCCAAAGTATTTGGTCAGAAAATCACCATTACTCCTGAATTTTTATCAACCATCACCCAATGCCCTAATGAAGGTCATCCTTTTAACACATTTAAGGAGCAATTTCCTACTCACAAAATTCATGAAACTTTATTGCTTCCTAATTGCTAGGGAAAAGCATTGGTTGGCCCCAATATGACTCTTTTTTCTCGTGTTCTTTTCCATATTTTAGCATGGAATTTAAGGGCTAAAAATTTAGGTTTTCACAAAATTTCTGTTGACATTTTACCCTTAATTTATGCTATCATTGCAGGATTTTCGGCCAACTGGAACACGATTTTCATTCACTTTCTTAGATCACATTACCGTGCATCAACTTTACCTTTGGATATCTTGGTGTCTCATATATTTCATAAAAATAAAATTGACCTTTTTAATTTCACTCCTCTTAGAAAAGTGGTTTATTTCAAATGGACCACTCTTCGAAAAATGGGAGTGAAGCCTGCTAGAGAGGAATCCACTAGTAATGATGAAGAAGATGAAGTTGATCCAAATGCTTAATCTTCTTCTCATCCACCTCCTGAATCATCTTCGGCTTTTGTCCCCATTACCTATCCTTTTCCAGAAGCCGAAACTCCTTGGAGGAACCTATCTTATGAGTTTGGCACCGATCCCAACATGATCAAAACTTTCAACTGCACTGGCCAAATTTAACCAATCTGAATTTTGCCTTCTATCACATGGAACGCAAATTTCATGATCTTTCTATATCTCTTAAGTCTTCCTATGATTCATCTTCCACTCAACATACCAAACAAAGGAAGCAGACTCAACCAAAAGCACCTCCGGAATACAGCGAAAGAAGACAAAAACACTTCCAATATCCATCTCTTGTAGCAGAAAAGAAACAATTATTAATGAAGATGAGGAAGAAGAAGACATAGAAGATGAAGAAAATGTTTCATATGAAGATGATGATGATTATGACCGCACCAATAATGATGATGATAATGACGATGACGAGGATGAATAATCACTTATTAGAAAATGTCATAGAAATTAGTTTTTTTTTTTTCTAAGTATGAAGCTTGTTGTTGATTGTATGATTCTTAACATTGTTATGAAATTTATTTTGTGTCATGTAAGCTTGTTAGAAAACTTTTGACTCTTAATATTTATTTTGTGTCATGAACTTTATCATGTTACGAAATTTGATGCTTTGTTTGATTATGTATTTATGCTTTGTTATGGAATTTGAACTTTTATGGTATTTGCTCAAATTTTTTTTTTGCTTGCTTGACAAAAAGGGGGAGAAATGAAATGAATGAATGGATACTTCATATCTAAGATAGGGAGAGCTTAGTTTGAGGGGAAGGTTTTTTACTCTCTTGTGGAGTTTTTTTATTCTTCTTTTATTAAGTCTCTGTTTATTTTTAATATGAGTATCTTATTTGTTTTGTCAACATCAAAAAGGGGGAGATTGTTGGACCCTAGTTCCATCTCTCTTCTGTGTTTTGATGTTAACAAAATCATTTTAAATTCTAATATGTTTATGAAGTAATTTCAGGTCAAAAGAATTTGTGGATGCAAGCAAAGAGATTGCTCATGAAGGAAGAAGCTTTTGAAGACTTTAGTTTTTAGTGTATCTTAGAATTTTTGTATGTCTCCAAATAAGTGGAACATAATCTAGGTGTTAAAATCAAAGTAGAGATAACTAGGATTCAGAATATCGCTCATTTACTCGGTTCTTAACTCAAAATCGACTCTTTCAAAACAAAGTCGCCTAGAATATATTGGATTTCTCTAATTGATTTACACTAATGATCTTTGGTACTTGCTCAGCACAGGTTTGGACCTAAGTTCCAAACTGTGAACATCAAGTACCGGTACCCATCATGAGTACCGGTATCAAGTGGTCACAGCTCGAGAACTGGGTTTTTGCCTGGACCTTACAAGTACCGGTACTCATCATGAGTACCGGTACATGAAGGTCACAAGAGCGAAGACTATGCATTACAAATACCAGTACTCATCATGAGTACCGGTACATGTAGGTCACAGGACCCAAGACAGTGCGTCACAGGTACCGGTACTCACAATGAGTACCGGTACCCAGTGATTTGGTTGTACTGACTGTATGTAGTCAGTACCGGTACCAAGAGTTCTGTACCGATACCAACTAACCATTGTGACCAGTATGAACGGCTAATTTTCAATTAATCATAATTCTAATGTTCCTAAAAAACCCCTAACAGCTAGAATTCGTGGGAGAGGTGATTAGTGGTCTATATAAGCACTCTTTAAGTGTTGTTTTAGACACATCTCTAAAAAGGAATTATTCTCTTGCCTACACCTTCAGTTCTCCATTTTCAAGCTGAAAGAGCATTTGTCTTGTTGCATAAATTTCAAGGTATCTCATCATTTGCAACAAATCTTCAAAGGCGATCGTATTTTTCTATAATCAATCGTTTGTTTTACGCCTTAGTTTTTCTCGTTAGATTTGGTTATTATAAGATATATTCTTGTTGGAGACTTAGGAAATAGTTGTAAGCTTCTATTTACATTTTGCTTATACCTGTATCATTATCTTTTCTTCATATCTTGTAATTGGGTTGAGGTAACCCGTTAATTACCTCTGATATTAGTAAATTGATTCCCTCTGAGTTGAGGGAATCTGGTTAAAAATCCTAAGTCGGGAGACTTAGGTAGTGGAGTACCCAGGTGAGGGGAACCACTACACATCTTGTGCCTTTGCTTTTGCGATTTGATTTGTCCTGTAATTTTTTATTTCCCACACTATTCATCCCCCCTTCTAGTGTGCTTGTGATTTACAGATCCTACAGGTGGTATCAGAGTCGGTTGCGAAAAGAAGTGACAATTCTATTTCGCTATGGCATCTCCAATAAAGCGCATCGAAGGACAGTCATCCACACGTTCTCCCTACTTTGATGGGACGGACTATGGATATTGGAAGAGGAGGATGCAAATCTTCCTCAAGGCCATGGATGAGGACTCATGGATGTTTATCCAAGAGAAGTACGTGGATCCAGAGCCACAAGAAGGAGTGGCATGGACGGCAGAACAAAAGAAAAGGATTGCGGGAAATGCAAAAGCGATGAACACACTCTATTGTGCATTATCAAGGGAAGAATTTAACTGTATCTTCGCATTCGAGTCCGCATACGAGATATGGAACACATTGCAAGTCACCTATGAAGGTACAAGTAAAGTTAAAGAAACACATATTTCTATTCTAACAGAAATCTATGAGTGTTTCAGGATGTAGAAAGGTGAAACAATCAAAGGGATGTACACAAGATTTGGAGAGATTGTTAATCCAATGAAGAATCTTGGAGTTAAGCTGAAGGAGGAGTAACTTGTAAGGAAAATCTTAAGATCCCTTACAAGCAATTGGTCTCCAAAGACCACAGCCATTCAAGAGGCAAAAGATCTTTCTACCCTCTCATTAGATGAGTTAATTGGAAGCCTCATGGCATACGAAGTCCAGTTAGAAAATATGAAGAAGAATGAAGAAAAATCCATAAGCAAGAAAAAGGAGCTTGCTTTCAAAGCTTTAAAGGAGGTATCAGACTTTGAAGACTCAAATTCCGACGAAGAAGAGGAGCTTGCTCTTCTAACAAGAAGATTCAGAAGATTCATCCAAAAACAAGGTAAGAAAGTCAATAAATTTTCAAATGACATTATTTGTTTTGAGTGCAAGAAAAAGGGGCGCGTACAAAAAGATTGTCCAATGATCAAGAAGAAGAAGGAAGAAAAGGACAAAGAACTCGCTCAAAAGAAAAAGAAGACTTCAAGAAAGGCATACAAGGTAACTTGGGATGATTTAGCATGTTATTCGGATTAGGCAGAGGTTGCGAAGGGAGTGTACCAGGTTGGAGGAAATTTGCCATCTGGGCGAGTTGATTGCGAACCTCTGTGATCTCGCCTCTATGCTATTTCTGCATAGCTGCATTCGTCTTTTGAATGTCAGCCAGAGTCTGAAGGATAAGAATCATTTGATCTCCTTGAGTTGGCCCAGATTGGTAGGTGGGGTTGGTCCAAGGCTAAGGCGGCTAATATGGACGAGAAGCTTGTGGACGAGGCTGTGATCTCTAATTCTAATTATTTCCCATCACATGAAATTAGAATGATTTTGCCATCCAGGGTTATAGGTATTAGAGAATGGGTCATTCTGGAAGGCATTGAGGTCCTCGCAAGTCTGAGGAACCTCAGAAAAGTCAGAATACGAGGGTTCAGAGTTCCCCCAACTAGAATAGGCAAGTCCGTAGTTTCCTCCATCCTTAGAGTCAGACGGGGGTGGATACGAGTCCAACCCCTGAGAATATTCGTCATAGATGTTATGCACAACTTCCCTTCCAGAGGGCAGCTATGCGAATGGGTTTTGTGAAAAGGTGGCTCACTGCAGGTGTCGAGTTAGCTCATCCACCTTTTCAATAATAGAGACCTTGTCCAAATGACTGGCCAACAATTCCAAGTCAACAGAAGAGGACAGGCCCTGTGTCTCATGTGCTCCCCTTGGATTTGTCAATGCACGGGCATTCGTTCGGTCGAATATGCCCATGGAGTCCTTATTGATGGAGTTCATGCACATATTCTCGAGAATCTCCCACATAGTGTCTTCTTGTCGACCTATGATATTTCCTCTGTAAGTTGCATTGACAAATAATCGGATGTCTTCACGGAGTCCCTGGTAAAAAGACTGGACTTGTTCCCATTTAGGAACTTCGTGATGGGGGCACTTTCACATGAGATCTAGGAAACGATCCCATGCTTCGTGAAGTGGTTCTCCAGGCTGTTGTGTGAAGTGCATGATCTGGTGTTGTAAAGCATTCGTCCGACCAATAGGGAAGAACATTTTCAAAAACTCGAATTGTAGTTCAACCCATGTGTTGATTGGATGCATTTGAGTTTGATACCAGTGAGCTACTTTGTCCATGAGAGAGAAGGAGAACATTTTCATGAAAAGAATATCCCAATTCTGGACATCTGACCCAAAGGTCTGGGCCAGATGCTTGAGTTATTTAATGTGTTGGAAAGGATCCTTGGAATTAAGCCCATGGAATTTCGGAATAGAATGAATCATGTTGGGCTTGAGTTCAGTATCAGGACCTCTAGCCAGGATTTGGACTTGAGGTTCGATCGCCACCGCAGCGAGATAGTAATGATCTCACATCATAGGATGCCGCGGTGGATTTACAAAGGCTTGGAATAAATCATTAAGGCACTGAAGTTGATTCTCAAGGTTATTCTCTTCTATTGTGGGTTGTGCCATGATGATGGATGAAGGAGAATTAGGTTCAGATGAGTCAGAAGAGATGTCTATGTGATGGGGTTGCTACACAAACATGAAAGTCGAGACCTGGCCTCAATGGGAATGAATAACTAATGAAGGCCTCAAGGGTGGTCTTAAGGACCTCCTACCAAACATGCACTGATGGACTGGACGAGAATAGAATGTGATGGACCCAATCAAGACACCGAAAAATTTTGGATGACTATAGCGGTTCGGGGCAGATGATACCCCTTAGTCAAAAAGCCATCCACCTGTGAATTACCTGGGCAGCCAGAGAGGGAGAGTCCTGCAAAGACCCCTACACGGTAGAGCATCCCCACGGGTTACAGGGTTTCCCCCACCCGACCTCTCTTGTCACTAATGGTCCAAGTAGACCAAAATGGGGACTTGACTTCTTAAGTCTACCAATTTTTTTAAGAGCAAGGGTGTTTAGAATTTCACTTGAACTTTAAGATGGATTGAGTGCAAGAGTGACCTAATTTAAAGATTGGTTGACCCAACAAGGTGGGTCAACTTCACCTGTTTGTTCTTTGAGAAGTTTTAGGTCCCTCTTTTAGGATTCAAGTGAGATTAAGAGCCTAATTTTAGGGTTTGCTTGAATATATTAATTCAACCAAGGCCTAGGCACACATTGTTTGGGAAAGATCAGTTCTTGATTATGTGAGTGTGTCTCTTAAACCCTAACTTCGAATCCTTACTTGGCTCTTGTTTTGGTCCAATTTAATTTGTCAAATGTGGAATCTAGGGCTGAAACAAGGATGTGATAGACCTAGTTACCTTAAGTGGGTGCACAAATCAGGTTTTATTGTTTAAATCAAATCAGGCAACTTGATGAATTATCTAAGAATGGAAAGCAAGTAGCCCTAATTAATTTTTCTTCCTTTTAACCTTTTCATAATCAGGGGCTTAAGAGAGAGAGTAATCAGAATTTACCTACCCCTGGAGTGTTTGATGTGCGGCTGAACTTTCTTCAATTATCTTCTCTTTCAAACAAGCACAGCAAAAGAGATATAGCAAGTTAGAAGCTGAATCAAGAATTGCAATCAAGAGTTCTAAATTGCCTGTTGCTCACCAGCAACGGCACCAAAATGTTTAACATGACAAAATCGAGTTTAAAATAAAGCGTTGTAATATAGTCGAAATTGCTTTGAAAATAAGCAGATTTTTATTAACTGAAAAGATTTCGAGGTCGAACACAGGGAGCAATATGGGATTTAGAAATCAAGGTCACAATTCAAACTAAAAGAAGTTGCAATAATATCAGTATCAATGTGCAAAAAGATGGGAGTAAAATGGTGATTTAGATCACCAAATACTCCTACAATATCAACTAAGGAACTCAATGTACATGTATGAAATGAAAGCTAAATCTGTCATCTGATTTGGAAATCAAACGACTTAAAGTCTAATGTTCTTCTTCTTTCCTTCTACCTTTAGCTCTACGATCCTCCTCTTCTTCTTCTCTTCCTCCTTCTCTAGCTTTCCTCTTCTGAATCCGGCTAAGTGTTAGCCGAAGTTCCCTGTAGCAAAACCATTCCCCTACCCGTGCAACTCTCCTCTCTTTCTCTCTTAGGATCCGCTCTCCTAGAGCCACAGGTATTCAGGATATCGGATTCAGGTGCATACCCGGGTCCAGGCTCATCGGCGTGCGGTAGTGAGCAAGGAGTGCAGGTCGGGTTATCGGGTCGACCAGGTCTGTGAGTATGTGTCGCCGATGAGGCCGGGTGAGCGGGTGAGAGGGACCACACCTTATGAACTGAGGTGAACAGCTATCAGCACAAAATCAATTTATGCGGGTGCACGGCTTCAACACTTTCTGATGTGGGACTACCTACACCCCCCTCCTTTGCGTGTCTACAACAGGGTGTCTCCCTTCAATTATCTCAACTCGCGAGGCTCGTGTCTTCAATTGAGGATCTGGACTTGTGCATGAGATGCTTGCGTGCGACCTGGGGCTTTAACCTGGGACTGAAGTGCCTAGAGCGAGCTTCAAGCAAGCTCGCTTGTCAATGGCGGACAGGGCAAGTTCCTGAAATCAACAAAACAGCCTTTCAACCACGTCAGAACACTCAGGGAGGGTCACCGGAGCACGATGAACGTGATGGAGGTGTTTGTGTGGTGTGTGGATGTCTGTGAGTGTGTGGTTAGGTCAAACTGTGTGCGTGAGAGTGGGTGTGTTCGGGGATGTGTGTGAGTGAATGGAGAGGTGAATAAAGAGAGGGGAAATGAGTGGAGACGTGAGGCGGTGGTCGTGGGCTTGTCGGCGAGGGATTTAGTGGTCTGCGGAGGTGGGATGGTCTCGTCGGAGGGGATTGTCGGAGATGGAGACGATGGAGTCGCGGAGAAGCATCGGTGGTCGATTTGAAGTGGGTGAGTGCGAAAATAAAGTAAAGAAGGTAAGGGACTTAGCTAGGAGTAGGTGGACGAAGTGGGGCAAAGATGGCATCGGATGTGGTGTTGCCGACTGGGCATAAGCTTTTCGCGAGTTAGAAATCGAGGTTACAAGTAACCCATCGTTATAGTTGCAAAACATGTCGATCAAATAAAATTTATACCGAAACTCCAAGGGAGTCCCGGGTCGAACATAGGGAGGCGACATTTACTTTAAGTGAAAACCACACTTCATTTTGTTTGTTTTTGGTATTTTAGGGTTTTGTTATTTTTTTGTATTTTTGAAAGAAGAAAACAAACAAAATGAATCACAAGAGATATAGAACAAATCTGATATATATCACTTCCAATGTCAATTACAATAAACTATGAAAGCATAGAAGAGAGGGAGGCGAGAGGAAATCTCCCGAATCGGCTGTTCGGAGAGAAGACGGTGCCTTGCGGAAGCTCGGACGAAGGAGGTGAGGAGTGGGACGATAGAGGTGAGATGCAGGAGGACGTCGGGTTGAGGAAAGCCTTGGCATGGCTCTGGAATGGAGGTGAGAAGACGAAGATGATCTGCTACCGAAATGGAGGTGGGAGGACGGCTCCAAGGCGACCTATGAAGGAGAATGGGAAGTTGGAAGAGTATTTGGTGGGGCAGAGGTTCGCTATACTAATAGGCACCTTGGGAGCTTGAGAACAAGCTCTAATGGAGCATTGGTAGGCTTGCTAGAGCTTGGGAGTAGGTGGGAGTAGAGTAGGTAGAGATGGCTTGGAAGGGAGGGGTGTAGGTCCTTTTATAGTGGAGGAGAAGAGGCTAAAAATGGGTAAAGGACCTTTAGCGACCTCAAAACCGTCGCTAGAAATGTCATTGTAGATAGATAACATCCGCTCACACCCTTAGCAGGCTTTGCTGGCTTGCAATGAAGTAGCGACGGCAGTAAGCATCGCTGTAGGTCAGCCCAGCTATCACTGAAAGCTAGCACCAACCGCACACACGGCTACGCTGCGCTGCCGCCCATCACGTGCACTGATCGTGCGGTGTCCTGCTGGTGTGCACACTAGCGTATGCACGTGCGCTGCGCTGCCACTATTGCTGCATGCGCTGCTGCCAGGCTGATTTAAGAATTGGGGGGGCTACAGGGATTCAAACTTGTGCCCCTCCCTCGAGAACCACCGCTCCCACCATTACGCCAAGTCCGCCAATGCGTTGTGAGGAAGAGCCGCAGCTGTGTGGTGAGGGCGAGCTCTCAGCCGTTGGATTTTCATCTAACGGTTGAGATTACTTGATGATTGGCCTTTGGAGATGTGGCGGGTTGGTTTGGGCACTCCAGATGGTGCCATGTGGCACCATCTGGATCGTCCACCCTTCATTGCTTGCAAGGATGCCATGGTACTCGGATCGAGGTGATTTCTATGTTGTCGAATTGCGATCGTCGCTCCGGATCCATCCGTTCGGTCGTATTTTTCATCCGAAGTCCATAAGGATGTCACATTGCCTCCTGGCCATATAAAATGAAGGAATTAATATACAAATAATATGCAACTATCCTAAATGCCATGCAATGGATGTTATGCAGTATTTATAACATGATATGCAATGCTATGCCTAAGAACTATAAATAAGCATTTTACGATGAATTTATGCATGTTTATCATACCCCCATGCCTACTTTTTGCTAGTCCCTAGCAAAATTAACCTAGACGCTATGTATAACAGTAGAATTGGGATTCGATTATTTAGGCGAAATTCGTCGATTGCTTTAGAAAATCTTAGCCCCAAGACCTAGTCACAAAGACTCAACAGTGCCCGGATGTCTACCAAAATGCAAACTGCCCAAGTCCTCGCCTTATTTGAAATGGGAAGATACATTTTTTATTTTTCTTCTTTTCTAATTTTTTTTGTACTTTTGGACTTTAAGAGTTCCGGGATAACTTTTTACGGCTACCCGACTTGCCCAAGACTCGAAAAGGACTCTAAGTGCTAAGCATATTGTGAAAATAGTGAAAGACTCACTAGATGGCCATTAAAACAATCTTCGAGTTTCTAAGACCCTAGGTGACCTTGCCTAGAGGTTTATCTTTTCGATCGATAGCTTTCTCCCTGCTTCTTTTATTTATGAGGTCAACACAAGGGCGAACCCAGTGTATATCTCCCTAATTATTCTACTTCCCCACTTCTTCCCTAAGTGTTTTGGGAATTATTGTGCATTTTTTTGTGAGCTGGGTTCTGGACAACCAGCCGATGAGCTATTACCACCGACAACTTGCCAGCCATACTCGTGCGGTGAAGTGTGGTTTTATTTGGTTTTTTTATTTTCTCCCGTTTCTATTTTTTCCTATATTTTCTTTTCCATTTTTTTCTTTTTTTCTTTCTTTTTTAAGTAGGTGGCTTTCCTAATGTAAGATTTACCTAAAGGCAGTACAATGAAAATGGTCTTGTGACTGGCTCTGGACAACCGACTGATGAGCTATTACCACCGACAACTTGCCAGCCATACCACCCTAGATAGTTCATTAGCTACCCAATTTCTGAAGAAATCGTAAAAAAGTGAGTCAATGCAAAAATGGTGTAGATGCTTAGGTTTAAAGTCCCCTCAAATCAGAGGGCAGGTTGATAAGTCGCATACTTATCATCCCAATTTATTAGCTAAATTAAAAATGAATTTGAATTGGTGAGGACTTGAGACTAAGTCCACATTTGAGTGGACACCCAGGCTAATTAAGCTTAAAGAACTGAAGAGTCTAAGTGTTTAGGTCCTCTTGTATCATTTCCTAAAGTTAATAACTTCCAAATGCCTAAGTTCACTTTTCCTAAATTCTTTCTTTTTATATCTTTTTCAAATTTTCAATTTTTTTTATTTTATAAGAAACTAAAAGAAATTCTACGGAGTTAACAAAATGATTTCAGAAATTCATTATCCACCCCCCCATGCCTAAATGATGTAATGTCCTCATTGTAAAAATAAAGACATGAAAAATGTGGAGTAAATAGAATATCACCTGAGTGTCGTGAAAATCCGGTCAGCTTCACAGAGAGAAGAGTGTATACGCACGTGCTAAGTTTAATGCCTTCAGCTAGGCATAACATACATACAAAGAAGAAATTATGAATTCACAAGTGCGGGTCAGAATCAAAATAAAAATATTGATCCTCAAGCCCACCAATAGCATATGTCTACAGACGTGGACCAGATTATGGTGCAGACCCATGCCCCAGGGTCGAGTGGTTCTCAGGTTCTGGATGAAAATCACCTAGAACCAAAGGTTGTTAAGCTTGCGGGGCTGGGCCTACGATTTTGGGGTGTGCAACCCAAGACCAAAATGGCAGACAATAGATAGATTTGGTTCACTAGTTTCAGATGTCCACTTAACATTCAGCTCAGAAAAATAATCGATTATTCCAAGCTTGGGTTGCACGTGAAAGATATCATAAGGGTCTGTAAAGAAGATAGGTGGTTTCAGGTCAATAGGTACCCTTATATCCAAAATCGTAGTTCCCTCAGAATTAGCCTCCCAGATTTTTATTGCCAAATTCTTATCCTCTAAAATCAAGTGCCCAAGCCCCAAGGCCTCCAAATCATTGTATACCCCATCTAAAGTGCCAAAGTTCAACAATTGCTGTTGAATCGGGATTTACTTGAGCGTAATGATCTTAGAAGTCAACTCTTCAGGGTGAAGATGAGGACTAGGCTCACTGATTGAATCATCAAGATTTGGATCCTCCAAGTTAACCTCGACCGAATCCAAATATTCAATGAATCAGCTATCAAATGGTTCATTAGATTCCTCATGCCCCTTTGTCTCACTAAAATCATTTTCCTTATGTTCAAGTGAGACTTCACCTAAAGATTCTTCACCCTTAGAGTCAAAGAATTGATGATCCTCATTTATATATGTCTCAAAATCATAAATCATTTTATGATCCAAGGAGACATAATTTTCTTCATTTCCTAACTTGGGGATCTTGGCTGAATCAATCGGTTCATCCTCAAATGGTTGCTCTAGCCCAACCTGGTCATCCCCGATCTTAGAAAATGTATCCCCCCTGACAGGCGCCTGAGCGAGTTCATACATTGGCTCTCCTAAGGGGGGTTCATCTTGAGAATCATCCCAAGATTTGACTAGGGCAACCACAAATTTCATCCTCAACCTTGACAATTTCCCAAGAAGAAACTCACCCAAGTCCCTATCCCTAACACTTTGGAGCAAATCCAATAGAGAACTATTAAGTTCATCAATCATTTTGATCATAGGCTCCAGTGCTTTAGTGCATGGTGTTGGTTGAGCTTCTAATGATTGTATAGTGTTTCACAAATTAGCCAACACCCTATCCTATTGAGTTAAATCTAGGGGAGTTAAGATGTCGAGGTTCTCGAGTTCCTCTCTGATAATAGGTCATCTCGGGTTGTTCAAAGAATGGTGATGACCATTTTTCAATGGAATACTGGGGAGGGTAGGTGTTATAATCAGCATATCCTTCCTGATTGTAGATTGGGATGGTTTTGTCATTAAAGGATAGAGATCCATAATCATTGTAGGTTTGGAAAGGATAGTAATCATAGTCTTGTTGTCCAGGGTTTGGCCCTAGACACTGAGGTCTAGATTCGTATTCCCAATCAAAGTCATCCCATCTAGTGGATGGGTAATTACAAGTCAAGTCAGAATAATAGTCATCTTGGGGATAAGTGGTGGTAGGAGGATAGGATTGGAAATATGTAAAAGATGTGGAAGGGTACATGGTGAAGTAAGGAGGGAAATCAGAAGAGAAAGAAGCCCTGCAGTACAAGCAATCAACCATGTCCTTAGGTGGGTTAGCCTAAAGACCTACAGACTCCCAATACCCATCTTGAGATTCTAAATGATTTGGTCAACTTTTATCCGGTCAATCCAACCAGTTAGAAGGAGGGACTGAGGAGAAGGTTCTTCCTTTGGCTTGTGCCTCCGGTTCCTAGTGTACCCCCTAGCTACGGCAATTTGATGATACTCCCCTAGGTAGACATCAAATGGACCAGCAAAAGCAGATTAATCGAAAAAATCTCAGTCTGAACCCTAAAGAGCGAATCAATCCTTAAGGCCAACGTCTACTCAATTTTAGTTAGGCTTGGGATGATCGTGCTCTTGGAATGTGATGGGCCCTTTAGATGGGTTGTGCCCTTAATGATTAGTTAAAATTTGTGTGCGTGCACAACCAGGGTTCTCAAACAAGGTTATTTGATGATGTGTCTTTTAGGATTTAACCTTGTTTAGTAGCTTTTAGGGTTTAATTCTTAGGTTGGTTTAATCAAGGTTTAGTAGAACACTCCAAAGTTTGAAAGCATGGGTGATGATATGTTCCTTTAAAAATAAAAAATAATGTGGAGTGCCTGGTTCAGCCCTAAGAATCAACCCTAAGTGGCAAGCTACTTGATGGATCAGTTTTAGATTGAGTGCTGCGGCCCAAACAGCTCAATCAATTGGCCTGTTGCACCACTTAGTTAAGGCACACAAGAATGTTTAACCCATTCAGATTTCTACTCACTATGTGTATTGAGTTGAACTGTACCGAGTCCACAGGTCAGATCCTGGTTAAGTGGTAGAATCAAAGTGATTGTGCGCCTTATGATAAGAAGTTGTGGGTGTTAAGTGTGTAGTTTTTAGTTAAATCCCACAAGAGAAGAATTTTTTTTTTAAATTTTTTTATATATGCGAGTGGGTGAGGTGAGTGGAGTGATAATCAAACAACCAAAATCTACCCTAGGGTTTATGCAAAGCACCTAAGTTGATTTGGGTTTGAGTTATTAGGTTATGAAATGAAAACTAAGTTGGGGGTGGTGTAGGGGACACTTACAGAACACTCTACCCACACTTTACTCTGGTCTACCGCACTTGGATCTCCTTGCTAGGGTAACTATAAGACAATAGATTAGAGATAAGTGGGGTTAGTGTTATGTAAATGCAAAGAAGCGTAGAAAATAATAAAGTAAATTCCGATGCCTCTCCGACAACGGTGCCAAAATGGTCGCAGGCATTTCGCAAGTTAGAAATCGGGGTTACAAGTAACCTATCATCGTAGTTGCAAAACATGTCGATCAAATAAAATTTATGCCGAAACTCCAAGGGAGTCCTGGGTCGAATACAGGGAGGTGACGTTTACTTTAAGTGAAAATCGCACTTCGTTTTGTTTGTTTTTGGTATTTTAGGGTGTTATTTTTTTTGTACTTTTAAAAGAAGGCAAACAGAATGAATCACGAGATATAGAACAAATCTAATATATATCACTTCCAATGCCAATTACAATAAACTATGAAAGCATAAAAAGAGAGGGGGGTGAGAGAAAATCTCCCGAATCGGCTGTTCGGCGAGACAACGCTTGGCATAAGCTCGGACGAAGGAGGTGAGGAGCAGGATGACGGAGGTGAGATGCAGGAGGACGTTAGGTTGAGGAAAGTTTGGTGTGGCTCCGGAATGGAGGTGAGAAGATGGAGATGATCTGCTATCGGAATGGAGGTGGAAGGACAGCTCCAAGGCGACCTAAGAAGGGGGATGGGAAGTTGGACGAGTATTTGGTGGGATAGAGTTTCGCTATATTAATAGGTGCCTTGGGAGCTTGAGAACAAGCTCTAATGGAGTGTTGGTAGGCTTGCTAGAGATTGGGAGTAGGTGGGAGTAGAGTAGGTAGAGATGACTTGGAAGGGAGAGGGTGTAGGTCCTTTTATAGTGTAGGAGAAGAGGGTAAAAATGGGTATAGGACCTTTAGCGACTTCTAGACCGTCGTTGGAAACGTCACTGTAGACAACTCACATCCGCTCACGCCCTTAGCTGTCTTTGCTGGCGCGAGTGCGTGCTGCACTGCCACTGCTACTGCATGTGCTGCTGCTCGGATGATTTGAGAATTGGGGGTCTATAGGGATTCGAACCAGCGCCCCTCCCTTGAGAACTGCTACTCCCACCATTACGCCATGTCCGCCAATGCGTCGTAAGGAAGAGCCGCAGCTACGTGGTGAGGGCGGGCTCTCAGCCATTGGATTTTCATCCAACGGCTGAGATTACTTGATGATTGGCCTTTGGAGATGTGGCGGGTAGCTTTGGGCGCTCCAGATGGTGCCACGTGGCACCATCTAGACCGTCCACCCATCATTGCTTGCAGAGGATGCCACGGTGCTTGGATCGAGGTGATTTCTATGTTTTCAGACTGCGATCGTCACTTTGGATTCATCCATTTGGTCAGATTTTTCATCTGAAGTTCGTAAGGATGTCGCATTGCCTCCTCGCCATATAAAATGGAGGAATTAATATACAAAAAATATGCAACTATCCTAAATGCCATGCAATGGATGTTATGCTGTATTTATAACAAGATATGCAATGTTAAGCCAAGGAAATATCATAAATAAGCATTTTACGATGAATTTATGCGTGTTTATCACCGACGTCGAAGATGAAAGCGGCTCCGGTGAGGTGGAAATGGTGAGGACGAAGGAGGAAAGGGCGTCTGCTGGTACGGCGAGACGCGGGCGGAAGTGAGGAAGAGGAATCCACCATTGGTATTTTGGAAGGACAATGAGGAAGGGTAGAGGGGATCATCGGACATCGAGGAGCCTTCGACCGTGAAAGAGAGAGGAATTTGAGGGAGTTCTTGGCCAATTTCGAGCATGAGGAGATCGGCGAGTTCTGAGGGTCCTTATAAAGGGTTCTAGGGAATGGTTAGAGCTTGGGAATTAAGCTTCCGAAGCTTGGAAGGTTGCCGAATTTGGATATTTCTTGATACCCAAATCTCTCATGAGTTTGCATGAGAGATTGGGAAAGATTTAGAGCACATAGGCAGGTTTATATTAAAGAGGATTCCTCAAAGAGTTTCCCTTCCAAATTTGGAAGGGATTCTCCAAGCAATCAAGGAGAAATCTCCTGTCAAAGGTAGCCGGAGTAGGTTTTCTCTGCGATAATGGTGGAGGGACCTAATTGTTAAGACAATGAAGAAGTTAGGGGGCTGAATGCAAGGGTTTTTGAAAGTTGGGGATATAAATGTAATTAGACAGGACCATTTTACAAACTAGGTTAAGACAAGTTCTCCTTGGGTCCAAATTTTGGTACAAATCTGATTTGGACCTAAGGAATCTAATGGTGAACTTGGATTTTGGTTTGACCACGTTTCCTAGGTAATTTATGTAAAAACCCAAATTAGGGCAAATATCTATCTGAGACTCCATTTTGGGTCAAGATGGGTTCTGATGGTCAAATTGAAGGTACTAAATCCTAGAGAATATTTTTCTATGATTTTTAGAGGGCTTAGGTGAATTTTATCCTGACCAGAATCTCGGATAATTAAGTGGGTTTGTTCTTAGGGTTTCAAAAGTCATTTAATTCTCAAAACATACGCAAGCCCTTTTCTGTCTGATTTAACCCATTTATTATCCTATTAAGATCATTTGACCTTTATTCAGCCCTTGAGAAAACCCGTGGTTGCACTGCATTCATGATATGCTGGTAAAATTACAGTTTTAACCCTAATTTCTTATTTTTCTCTTAGAATGGTTATACAGTGAGTTATGATTCTCTGGCGGTTATGTAGGAGCATTTATTGACTCAATTGGGTCAAAATGAGCTAGCTATGGCTCATGATGGTGTTCCCATTACCCTCGCCGCACCCCCAACTTCTGAAGGCACTTCCCTGTGCGTTGTGGACCGTTGGATCATCATCCAACAGCCACAATGAGCCCACATAGTAGCTCCAGATGCACCTCATCAACCAAGATGGCTGAGGAAAGCTGTGTGTAAAATAGAAAATGCAACTTAGCCTCATAGCGAGTTGGCTCACACACACAAAGGCAAGGCCGCATCGCGGGTTCGAGGTGCAATGCGCACTTCCATCAGAGGTGGCAACGCAGGGATGAATCATGTCCGTTGCATGGCCATCAAGCGGCGCAAATATGACTACATGGTGTATAGAGGGGCTTCGGGCGATGACGGGCAAAATCACGCACCATCCAACACGTGAGCGCATGCATTCAAAATTTAAAAGGTGGTGCTGTGGCTCTTTTAAGCTTTCTGATCGCAAAATCGAATGGTTGAGATTTGAGCGTGCAATTAAATCATGCGGTTGATGTTTTGATGAATGATGCAGGCACACACGAAGATGATCGTCAGATCGAAATCCAAGCATCCAGAGGCTGCCACGTGTCAGCCTGAGAGCAAATCCGCACGATGAAGGCACAAAAGACAGCCTATTGAGGTGCGATCTGATCCATTGATTTCCCGATCGATGGATCTAATCACCAGAGGGTTGTTGTTTTAGAGGCACAAATGCCCTCTTTGCCCCTCAATGAAGCTATAAAAGAAGACCTAGGGCCCCTCAGTTGAAGGAAACTCTTCCCAAGTCTTCCATCTTCCACCAGAATGTCTCTAGACCCACTCCAGTTCTTCAGACCTTCTTCTCTGGCTCTCTACATCTCTAGCTCTCTTCCTTTGGAGTGCCCACCAAGCCACCTTGGTGGATCGCCGTTGCTCTCCCCAGCCTCTCCAGAAGGCCAACACGAACCACCTGTGGTGCCCTTATTCTGCTAGATAGTAGTTTTTCATTCATGCTCTAGTTATAGATAGATAGCAAGTATATGTTCTAGTCATAACTCTATTTTTGCAATTCATGATCAAACCATCTGTGTGATATACATATTGTGATTAGTATTATATATATACTAGTTTGCAATTAGTAATATATTCTTTAGTTAGCATTTTAATTCAGTTATGAAATCGAAAACATTTTCTACCTCCCTGAGTCCGACCAGGACTCACCTGTTCCGCTAAAATTTATTTTTCGAGACGTATTTCGCATTATACTACGACGGAATCATTTAAAAATGTGATTTACACCATGAACAAGCTTCTGCTATGGCTGTAGAGATGCAGAGGAAGGTGAGGAAGAAATAGGACCGACCAATTTGGTTGTTGGCCTGTTAGAGGACAACGGAGGAGGGAGGTCACCAAAGTCAAGCTGGAGGTTGGTCGTAGAAGGGAAGAACTGGGGTATGTTGGGACTAAACTTGACTAAGGAGAACGATCGAGCGTAGGGAAGCTTATATAGAGCTTCAGGACAAGCTTTAAATGTGGAAAGGAGCTTGATTGATTCGTGAATTTTGGGGAAAAAGTTCTCCAAAATCCTCGAGCTTGCCTAAGCTCTAGGATCAATTCCAATCCCTCAATTGGGGTTGGTTGGATCCTAATTGACTGATCATCAATCCCTCTAATTTTAGAGGGGTTGGAGTCGAATCGAGAGAGATATCCTCTCTTGAAGGTCGACGCCCTTGGGTTCACACCTGCCATGGCAGTAGGGACCCATTTGTGAAGGTAACGACGAAGTTAGGGACCTATGTGTAAGAGATTTCGAAAGCTGGGGGTCGGATTATAGAAAATAGAGTTTTAAGAGACTAGATTGCAAACTAGGTCAAGATGAACTTTGATTGGGCCTAAATTTTGGTATCAATCTAATTTAGACCCAAAGAATCTGATGGTGAAGTTGGATCCCAATTTTGACCATGTTTGACTGGGTAATTTGCATAGAAGCCCATATTAGGGCAAAATCCCATCTAAGACTCTATTCAAGGTTAAAATGGGTTCAGATGGTCAAACCAAGGGTACTAAACCTCTTAGAATATTTTTATATGAATTTAAGGAGGTTTATACAAATTTTATCCTAACCAAAACCTCTTTAATTCAAGCAGGTCAGAAATTAGGATTTTATGTTCTGATTTGGTTCCAAAACATGTGAAACCCTATTGCTGTCTGAGTGGATCCACTTATTGAACTTTAATGCTCATTTAACCTTTAATTAACCCCTAACCAACCCTGTCGATACTCTGGAATTATGATGTGATGTTAAAACTGTAGATTTAGCCCTTTTATTATTTTCTTCTTAGAATGGATTGGAATGGAATTACGGCTCTCGGGAGATTTTGTAGGAGCATTTGTCACTTGATTTCCACTAATTTAAGTTAGTTATTGAAATGACCCACTCCAAGGGCCATTTAGGTTATTTTTCCTAAACTTTTGGGGGCTTAATGCAATTTTAACCCCCCCAAATTTTGCGCTGTGGACGTTGTGTGGGGGGGAAATTTCCATGGGGGACCTAACCCACAATTTTCCCCACCGAAAACCTTACCCAATCCCACCATAAAACCCCACATAACCCCATGGGCAATGTACCCTAACCAACTCGCCCTTCACTTCCACCTCTAGTGTGAGAGAGCGAGTACGAGAGAAGCTTGTGAGGGAAAGGGAGCCGGTAGGTGCAAGGGCTGTAGTTGCAGGCAGTGCAGTGGCACATGGGCACAGGTGCAGGGCAGAGACTGCGAGCTGCATAGCAGTAGTGCACGGCTAAGCTAAGCTGCATGGTGCCACTACGCGAGGGTGGAACAACAGTGCCTCGCCGTGGAGTCGGTGGTGTAGGGAGGAGCTCCGGTCATGGTGGACTCCATGGGCATCGTATGAGGCCAAGGCCTTGCGACGCGAGGTTGACGTCGTGCTGCAGGAAGCCCTGTGTGGGAAGGGAGCAGGTCTGCTACTCGAGAATGAGGTAGATACCAATTTCAGATGTCTGGGTGAGGTGACAGACATCTGAAGTGGGTCCAGGATGACCGGAGCATTCGTCGGACGTTTAATGAAAGGAGATAGGCTTTATGCTGTTTAAGACGTCTATGGAGTGTCCCAGTCGTCTGATTTGAGTGTCAAGTGCTCCCTGAGACCAGCGGGCAGTCAATTCAGTCTACTTGAACTCACCTGGCCGGTTCAAGCAAACCAGGGAGGGTTCCTAGGCCGGTTTAGGGCCCAAATGGGGACAGAATCGCGCAACCAAGGTATTGTTGGAAAGCTCTCAAAATTTCCTACATTTTAGAGCTATTTCTACACTATTTGGAAATAATTTTGTATGCTGCAATGTCAGTCAAAGTATTGGATGCCCCTTTGACCATTGAATTGGTGTTGGGCCCAAGTCCATGGCGCATATGGACCTGCAGAGGCATCGGGATCTGTCACTCATGCCCCCATATCCTCCGTACCCCTAGGTAGAGTGGTCTTCTTCATTGGTTCGATTAAGTGAATGTCAAAAATTTAGAGATTGCTATTTGAAACCTAAGTTATGAAAAACAAGTTGAAGTTATTTTATGCCCCATGTAGTTACTGAAATTGGTGACTGCCATCCTAGCCATTCAGTTAGGTATTAAGTTAATAACTTAATCCAGGGTTGTTTGCTAAATGTGTATGATATCATGGAGTATGCTCGATATGAAATAAACCCTAAGAATGAGAATGATGCATGTTTATGTTCAATACATGGACCTTGACGGATATAACCTAAAAATGAATGATGTTTGTTTTCTCTTAATGGATGGAACTATAATCAAATGAACTGGGTAACAGCAATAGTTAAGACATACTTGAACACTAATGTATACTAGAAGAATAAATTACCTGCTATGGTACAAACTTGGATAATGATGGAATAACTTGTCTACAGTGTGGTATGACTATTGCATGGACTTTAGTTTTGGGGGCAATCTAACCCTCGTGTACATACATACCTAGAGAGCTATTCACCCCATATGTAGGGAGAGAGCTAGCCTTTCCTCGGGTTGGGACCCGGGGTGGGAATGACCTCCCTACACTGACTCCTGTTAGGCCCTCGGGGCCAATCGAAATAGTCGGCAGAGGGTACGGAGACTAATGAGGGGTGCGACCCCTGTTCTGTTCTATACCGTATGACTTAGAGTGTGCCCATTAGTGGAAAGGACTAATCGCATGCCAATGTGGGATAGCTTCCCGTGCATTTATCGTGCATGTCGTGGTCACTGCTACATCATGACCATGACCCTGTGGTGGTAGATCGGGTGTAGGACAAACTTGGGGTGTTCTATCAGCCAAGAGAGTACCACGTGCACTTCCTACATCGTAGGGAAAGCTGTAGCAAGATAGTTCCATTAGGGAACATATGAACCAAGAGATGTTGAGATCCTTTGTTAGAAACATTTGAAATGCTAAATAAAAACAAAATATGGATTGGTGTGAAACATTTGCAAATATCTTCAATGTTTACTATTTTTAATTTAAATTGCATCAATTAATTTTGCACTTGCCACTCTACTCAGATTTCGCTGATGACTACTACTTATGTTTAGGTTAGGGAGGTGAGCAGTCAATACCACCGGCTGGAGAGAGTGCTGGGCCTAGTGGAGCCCATCCTTAGTCCATTTTTGTTTCTACTATAGTTGGACTTTTCTTACTACTGTCGTGAGTACTTTGGTTTAAAACCTTTTGTTCTATTTCCATTTTCATTTATGGTTGTGATGGTGATGTTAAGGATCTTTCCTTTCTCATGGTTTTGTTTATGGATTTACTTATCATTTCATGTCATTTAATTGATGTTCTAGCTATGTTACATGTGTGGATTGTTTCCTTATGTGATGTTATTTCTTGTTGGATGATTGGGTCTTGGGTTAGTTGAGGCGCCCCGACCTCGGAATACACGTGGAGCCAGGTTTGGGTCGTAACAAGATTGTATCTGAGCAAGGTCATCCTGAGAAATAAGTCAAATGGCTTGGAAGTAACCACTCATGTGTACGTAGCTAAGGTAGCCATCACAACGTGTTATCTTGATTTTCCACTCGAGTCTTATTTTAATCTTGTGTCAATAATGATCTTTGCTTCCCTCCATCTTCCTATAGGAGATGCCTCATCGTGTAGCTCATGGGGCCAACCATGGGTGTGGTCGTAGGGGCGGACATGTCGGACCTGTGGCAGGGGTCGCTCCACCACTTGTTTATGGCATCTAGGCCCAGGACCTCACTCAGCTGATCCAGGACATCGTGCGGGAGGAGTTTCAGCAGCAGCCACCTCCTCCACTGCCTCCTCCTGAGGATGTGGAGGGGGAGTCTTCTGTAAGACAGGGGAGTCACCATAGTGTCGGGCGAACTGGAGAGGGATGGGGTGATCCTCCACCACGCCCACCTCCTTCAGACAGTACCAAGTAGGAGTCTTCCCTACCGGGGGATGCACTTGTGCCCTTATTACGACTTCACCACGAGTTGCTCACCCAGTTCCGAAAGTTGATGGCCCCTTCCTTCAAGGGGGAGGAGAGTCTATTTGAGGCAGAGGATTGGTTGGAGTAGATGGAGAAGATCTTTGACATGCTCCACCCTTCCGCAGAGTGTCGCGTGGCCTTTGCCATGTACCAGCTGGAGAGTGCCACCCATAGGTGGTGGCAGGCGGTTCGGGGTCAGGAGGGAGGAGAGCCATCCTGGGACTGGTTTGTGGCTATTTTCTGCAAGTAGTATTTTTCACAAACATGGCAGGACTAGTGGAGGTGGGAGTACCACACTCTCCGCCAGGAGGCGATGACAGTTAGTGCGTACCACACTCGTTTCCTGGTGCTATCACACTTCGCACCATCTACTACGACTATAGAGGAGGAGCTTCTATGGAGGTTCACTGAGGGTCTCTAGCATATTATACGGGCGTATGTGAAGCCCCTGAAGCTACCTACCTTCTCCCACGTGGTCGAGGCAACGATAACCTATGAGGAAACCAACCCAACTACATGAGACACTGATGGAGGAGGTTGGAAGAGGTCCTACCAGCCTGAGCACTCTCAGGGCCATTAGGAGAAGAGGTACACGATACCTGCAGGGGAGGTGTCCTGCTCAGTGCAGCCGCCAATGACTTTTGGAGGCCCCAGATAGGGGTCAACTGCTTGCACTAGACCTCCGCCCAGCTACCAGTAGGGACAGACTGAGGGAGGTGGTCATGCCCCTCTTTGCAACCAGTGCGGCCAACCAGGCCACATGAGGAGGGACTGCCCATCTAGGGAAGGATCATACCAGATGCTCCCTGCACCGAGCACAAGAGGCCGATCTGGTGGCCATGGTTACCAGGCTCGAGGAGGAGGACAACGGTCACAAGGTGGGTACCGACCCGCCACTACTTGCCCAACCTAGAGCATGGCTGCCTCTTCTGCACCTAAGGCTAAGGGGCATGTCAACATCCTGACTCATAGAGATGCCAGAGCTACAAGTTCTATTGTGGTAGGTATGGTTAAAGTTTTCAGTAGATTGTTTTACGTGCTTTTCGATTTTGGCACCACACACTCTTTTGTCTCCATGAGTTTTGCCATTAGTTTGGGGCCGAACAGTACATTATTAGAGGATCTATTTCTAATTGGAGGGTCGGGGGGACAATTATTTGTTGAAGAGGAGGTTTTACGGATTGTGAGGTCACGATAGGGGGACACAATCTACCCGCCGACCTGATTATGATCCAGATGGAGGATTTTGGCATGATCTTAGGCATGGATTAGCTATCTTCCTATCATCCCATGGTAGACTATTTTGGGAGGAAGATTGTCTTTTCCATTCCTGAGTTGCCTCCTTTTGAGTTCCATGGCCAGCAAGTGGATGGAGGATTTAGATGCATCTCCGTGCTTTGGATAGCGAAGCTACTGAGCCAGGGGTGTGAGGGCTTTTTGGCTTGTGTTGTGGCGGAGCCTAATCCAGCAGCTGACCTATGGAGTGTACTAGTAGTCTGCGAGTACCCTGATGTTTTCCCCGAGGAGTTACCAGGACTACCACTTGAGCGTGAGATCGAGTTTGAGATCTCGTTGGTACCAGGGACCAGCCCCACATCTACTACACCGTACAAGATGGTACCACTTGAAATGCGAGAGCTCGAGTCCCAGCTATAGGACTTGTTGGAGAAGGGCTTTGTGAGGCGCAGTGCATAGGGGCCCCTATTTTATTTGTGAAGAAGAAAGATGGCACCCTTTGGCTTTGTGTTGACTACAGGCAACTGAACCGAGTTACCATTAAGAACAAGTATCTATTGCCCCACATTGACAACCTCTTTGACCAGTTGCGAGATGCCACGGTGTTCTCCAAGATAGAATTAAGGTCGAGTTACCACCAACTGAGGAGCAGGGAGACAGCTGTCTCCAAGACAACTTTTTGGACGTGGAATGGACATTATGAGTTTTTGGTTATGCTGTTTGGGCTGACCAACGCCCCCACTCTTTCATGGATCTGATGAACCACGTCTTTAGGCTTTACCTGGACCAGTTTGTGGTGGTTTTTATCGATGATGTGCTTGTATACTCCCGAGATCAATACTAGCATGAGCAGCACTTACGCATGGTTTTGGACACTTTAAGACAGCACAGGCTATATGCCAAGTAAGTAAGTGCGAGTTTTGGCTGAGGCAGGTTACTTTCTTGGGCCATGTGGTCTCAGGAGATGGAATAGCTATGGATCCAGCCAAGTTGAGGCCGTGCTAAGGTGGGAGAGGCCACATACAGTGATAGAGATACACAGTTTCTTAGGGTAAG
The DNA here is from genome assembly GCA_037157565.1 of Thalassia testudinum. Taxonomy (NCBI): domain Eukaryota; kingdom Viridiplantae; phylum Streptophyta; class Magnoliopsida; order Alismatales; family Hydrocharitaceae; genus Thalassia; species Thalassia testudinum. The sequence continues at coordinate 48,138,232 of JAZHRO010000078.1, forward strand.
TAGGCTACTACTGGTGATTTATCAGAGGTTTCTCCCAGATTGTGCGTCTTATGACATAGTTGACTAGGAAGGACATGACGCTCACTTGGACAAATGAGTGTGAGGTGTGTTTTCAAGAGTTGAAGGGGAAGCTGACTGCAGCTCCTATGCTGACCATTCTAGACAATTGTGGTGGGTTTGTGGTCTACACTGATGCTTCGTTGCAGGGGTTGGGTGGTGTGCTCATGCAGTGGGTCCACATTGTCGCTTATGCATCGTGGCAACTAAAGCCCACTGGCATAACTATCCCACCCACGACTTGGAGCTGGTAGCTATCATCTTCGCTTTGAAGACATGGAGGCACTACTTGTACAGTGAGACCTTTAAGATCTTCATAGATCATAAGAGCCTTAAGTACCTATTTGATCAAAAGGAGCTCAATATGAGACAGCGACGTTGGTTGGAACTTCTAAAGGACTACGACTGCAGCATCTCTTATCATCTAGGGAAGGCCAACATGGTGGCTAACGAATTGAGCTGGAAGGCACTCACCCACTTGGCTAGCTCACAGGCACAAAGTTGGTGTCTCATGCAGGAGGTGGGTAGTTGGCAACCTCAGGAGCCACATGGACACTATAGGGCAATGACAGTGATGAGATAGCCACGAGCTGACCTTATAGACCGCATTATTGTTGGACAGATGGTTGATTTGTATCTGCAGACACTACGAGACAGAGTATTGACAGGAGACCCTGGATACTTCTCCTTCATTGATGAGATATTACGTATGGGGGGGCATTTGTGCATCCCTAGAGATGAGTAGTTGAGAGAGTTGTTGCCTGAGGCACACAAGTCCAAGTTCATGATGCATCCCAGGAACACCAAGATGTACCATGATTTTCAACGTGACTTCTGGTGGAAGGGGATGAAGCAAGATGTCGGAGAGTTTGTGCAACAGTGTTTGGTATGCCAACAGGTGAAAGCCAAGCACCAGAGGCTTGCAGGATCGTTGCAGCCACTTCCTACGCCAGAGTGGAAGTGAGAGTGTCACTATGGATCAGATAGTGGGGTTACCAGTTACCTAGCGGGGACATGATGCCGTTTGGGTTATAGTGGACAGGTTGATGAAGACTGCGATTTTTGCCAATCCGAGTCACCTTTGGACCAGCATAGTTAGCGGAGTGCTACATCAGGGATGTGGTGCATCTTAACGAAGTTCCCTGCGAGATCATATCCAATAGAGATACCTATTTCACTTCCAAGTTTTGGGCAGAGTTCCAGCAGACCTTGGGGACTCACCTAAGATTCAGCACTGCCTACCATCCCCTGCCCGACGGACAGTCAGAGCTCACCATCCAGACCCTTGAGGACCTTCTGCGTGCCTATGTACTAGACTGGTGAGGCTCCTGGGAGGAGCATTTACCCCTGGCAGAATTTGCATACAAAAATAGAGTATTGGCTTGGCACCTTATGAGGCACTTTATGGGCAGCGGTGTACAGGTCTCCTAAGTTGGGTCAAGGTTGGGACCAAGTGGAAGGTTGGCCCTAGGTTGATTGGCAGAGTCAGGAGGTTATAGAGCAGATTCACAGGCGACTTCGTACCGTCAAGAGCAAGCAGAAGAATTACGCTGATAGAAAGCATCGAGAGATACAATTTGAGATTGGAGATCATGTTTTCCTCCGTATTTTTCCCATGAAGGGCTTGCAGCATTTTGGGGTGAGAGGGAAGCTCGCGTTGAGATTTGTGGGACCTTTTGAGGTTTTTGAGGGGTAAGGACCTATTGCTTCCCGACTTGTCCTTCCCCCTAGCTGTCAGGTGTGTATGACGTGTTCCATGTGTCCAATCTCAGGAGATACATCGTCGATTCCAACCACATTTTAAGCCATGAGAGTGTCGAGGTGGGAGATGACTTGACCTACCCAGAGAGACCTGTACAGATATTAGATAGAGTCGTCAAGACTTTAAGATGGAAGGAGGTGCCACTGGTAAAGATCCTGTGGAGGAGCCAGCGGCAGGAGGAGGCGACTTAGGAGCCTGAGGCGGCAATATGGGAGTAGTACTCAGAACTCTTTGTGAGTACGTACTTCTTAGCCAACTTTGACCCTCCTTAAGTTTGTTATGCACATGTCATGTTCTTCCTGCATCCTAAGTTAGCTTAAGTTTCAGGGACGAAACTTCCTTTAAGTTTGTTATGTTGAAATGACCCACTTCAAGGGCCATTTGGGTGTTTTTCCTAAACTTTGGGGGGCTTAATGCAATTTTAATCCCCCAAATTTTTCGTTGTGGACTTCGTGTGGGTGGGAAATTTCTTTGGGGGACCTAACCCACAATTTTCCCCACCTAAAACCCAACCCAATCCCACCATAAAACCACACATACCCCTTATGTGAGTAACAGAATATCCTGTGGATCGCAACTAAATACTAGAGGGGAGGGGTGAATAGTATTGCTTTAAAATATATGCACAGATTAAAAAATAAGGCACTAGAGTACCACCTGATTTATAGTGGAAACCCAATCCAGGTAAAAACCACTACCTAAGTCTCCCAGCTTAGGAGTTTTCTGACTAGTCCAAGCTAGTCAATCTACTAAACCATATCACTTGAATGATGGTGGCACAACCTCTTACAACCACTTCCCTTTTTATCCTGAAGAGAAGCAAAAACAACAACCACGGAACTTCCCAACAAACTTGGGATCTGTAAATCAAAACAACAAAATAGAATAATAGAAATAACTTCTATGGAACCTTAATAAATGATCAAACCAATTTTTCGCAGAGGTTCAAGGTGTTGTGCTTTTGAAGAACGTGAAGAACAGGACATAGAATCCTTTGGAATAAGCATGAGAAGCTCCATTTTTTAATGGTATTTCTATTTTAAAGTTATAAAAGAATGGGTTGCGTACGACCTCTATTTATACTAAAAGTTTTGCCTAAATAGGAAATTAAATTGGTCAATCAAGGTTAATTGGTCAATAGAAAAGCAATTTGGTTGATCAATTAAGATGGTTGGTCAATCACTAATTGATCGATCAATTAACTTGGTTGGTCATTCAAAAGGATATTTCTTAACTTCCTAAAATGGGATGATTTGATCGGTTAATGAAGTTGGTTGGTCGATCAATTTGTTAGTTTGGTTGATCAATAACCCTAAAAGCTTGGTTTTGAAAAGATACGCAAAAAATCAGTATTTGAGTTTTATTTAAGGTTCCTTACAATAATGTCCTAGACTCAATAAAGATAAAAAGACACACATCAGCAACTATCTTCACTTGACTTGAAAGATGCTTTGATGCTTTAATCTGAGATAGTCCTAAAATGTTAGTCTAGAAATAAACATCATTTTGGTATATCAAAACAGAGGTGCTTACACCTTGGGTGGCATGCCCTAACCAAAACCCCCCCCTTCACTTCCACCTCTAGCATGAGAGAGCGAGTAGGAGAGGAGCTCGTGAGGGGAGGAGAGCTGGTAGGTGCAAGGGCTGTAGCTACGGGTAGAGTGGTGGCACACGGACACAGGTGCGAGGCGGAGGTTGCAGGCTACATAGCGGCAGCGCACAACTGAGCGATGATGTGGGGTGCCCTTGCGCGAGGGTGGAACCGCGGTGCCTCACCGTGGAGTCAGTGGTGTAGGGTGGAGCTTCGGTCGCAGTGGAATTCGTGGCGTCATACGAGGCTGAGGCCTTGCGATGCAAGGTTGAGGTCACGCTGTAGGTAGCCCTGCGTGGGAAGGGAGTAGGTCTGCTACTCGAGAACAAGGAAGATACCAATTTCATATGCCTGGGTGGGGTCACAGACGTTTAGAGTGGGCCTAGGATGACCGAGGCATTCGTCGGATGTCTGAAGAAAAGTGCTGGGGCTTCGCGCTGTTTAAGACATCTAGAGAGTGTCCCAAACATCTGATTTGAGCGTTAGGCACTCCTTGAGACCAGCAAGCAGCCAGTTTAGTCTGCTTGAACCAACATGGCCGATTCAAGCGAACCAGGGAGGGTTCCTAGGTTAGTTCAGGGCCCAAACGAGGTTGGAATCATGCAACCAAGGTATCGTTGGAAAGCTCTCAAAATTTCCTACATTTTAGAGCTATTTCTACACTATTTGGAAATAATTTTGTATACTGAAATGTCGGTCAAAGTGTTTGATGCCCCTTTTGGCCATTGAATTGGTGTTGGCCCCAAGTTCGTGGTGCATACGAACCTACAGAGGCGTCGGGATCCACCGCTCGTGCCCCCATATCCTCCGTACCCCTAGGTGGAGTGGTCTTCCTCTACTTTTCTTCATTTGTTTGGTTAAGTGAATGCCAAAAAATTAGAGATTGTTGTTTGAAACCTAAGTTATGAAAAACAAGTTGAAGTTATTTTATGCCCCGTTTAGTTACTGAAATTGACTGCCATTTTACCCATTCAGTTAGGTATTAAGTTAATAATTTAATCCAAGGTTGTTTGCTAAATGTGTATGATATCATGGAGCATGCTCGATATGAAATAAAGCCTAAGAATGAGAATGATGCATGTTTATGTTCAACACATGGACCTTGACGGATATAACCTAAATGTGAATGATGTTTGTTTTCTCTTAATGGATGGAACTACCACCGAATGAACTGGGTAACAGTAATAGTTAAGATGCACTTGAACACTAAGGTATACTAGAAGAATAAATTACCTACTATGGTATGAACTTGGATAATGATGGAATAACTTGTCTACAGTGTGGTATGACTATTGCTTGGACTCTAGTTTGGGGGTGAGCTAGCCCTCGTGTACATACGTACCGAGTATAGCTATCCACCCCACATATAGGGAGAGAGCTAGCCTTTCCTCGAGTTGGCACCCAGGGTGTGAATGGCCTCCCTGCACCGACTCTTGTTAGCCCCTCGAGGCCAACTGGGATACTCGGGCGAGGGTACGCAGACTGGTGAGGGGTGTGACCCTTATTCTGTTCTATACCGTACGACTTAGAGCGTACCCGTTAGTGGAAAGGACTGACCGCATGCCAGTGCAGGATAGCTTCCCATGCATTTATCGCACGTGCCGTAGTCACTGCTACGTCGCAACCATGACCCCAGGGTGGTAGACCGGGGGTAGGACAAATGCAGGGTGTTCTCTCAGCCAGGAGAGTTCCATGTGCACATCCTACATCATGGAGAAAACTGCAGCAAGACCATTTCGTTAGGGAACATATGAACCAAGAGATGACGAGACCCTTTGTTAGAAACATTCTAAACACTAAATGAAAACAAAATATGTACTGGTGTGAAACATTTTCAAATATCTATAATGTTTACTATTTTTAATTTAAATTGCGTCAATTAATTTTGCACTTGCCACTCTACTCAGCTTTTGCTGATGACTACTACTTATGTTCAGGTCAGGGTGGTGAACAGCCAATACCACTTGCTACAGAGGGTGCTGGGCCTAGTCAAGCCCAGCCTTAGTCCATTTTCATTTCTACTATAGTTGGACATTTTCTACTACTGTCATGAGTACTCTGGTTTAGAACCTTTTGTTCTCTTTCCATTTTCATTTATGGTTGTGATGGCTATGTTAAGGATCTTTCTTTTCTCGTGGTTTTGTTTACGGATTTACTTATTGTTTCCTATCATGTAATGGAAGTTCTAGCTATGTTACATGTGTGGATTGTTTCCCTATGTGATGTTATTTCTCAATGGACGACTGGGTCATGGGTTAGTCGAGGCACCCCGACCCTGGGATCCACATGGAGCCGGGTTTAGGTTGTAACAGTTATGGCTAATGATGGTGTTGCCATCAATTTATAGCTCAAATTTAGTAGCTATTAGCTGTAGTTGCTATTGCTGAAATAGCTTCAGATCTGATCTAAGAAGATCTGATCCAAAGCAAGAAATTTTCCTTCACAATTAATTATGAAGATTCTGAATTCAAAAAGCCAAATATCAACTTTTCAAATTCTAAAAATTACTTAATATGATTTCCTCTATACATTATAGATAATGTAAAGAGGAAAATCAAATTAGATGTAGAAATCATCTTAAAACATATTGAGATCTCCATTAAAACCTTGAAATGTCATGATTCTAAAAAAAATCAGAATTAAATCAAATTAGTGAAGGAGTCTATGTAGCCCTATTTTGGCTATTTAATATATAAGCTGATCATCTTAGGAGGCCTGCACACTATCATTTAGTGCTCAGGAAGCCTAGCCAAACACTTTATAATGCATTAGATCATTGCAATGGATTCAAACCAGCAGGATCTGATTATCATTCACCACTGCTCTTTATTCAAGCACAACATCAGAACTGAGCTTCAAATCAGCTGTAAGTGAATTAATCAACATAATTCTAGTTAAAGCAACCCAATTTCACAATATCAATCCAAAAACATTCGTGCAAATTGAATTTGGTCGATTAAAATCGAATTAAATCGCATGATTCAAATAATCCATTAATTGAGCTCTCAAATCCAATCACAATCAAACAACTAAATCAGTTCAAATTCATCACGAGTGGAAGACCTTTATGGATTTATGAGATGAATGGGAGATCCTCCCTTGTGAAATTCAAGTCATTCTAGATTTGGAAGCTAAGAAGCTTCAGATCTAGAATAACTCAAGTGAATGGGGTGACCTACGATTAAAATATCAAGGGAAAAGAGTGAACATGAATTGTGATCATGGAGTGAAGGAGAAGCTGTATGAAAATCGTGAGAAATGCGGTGAAAGCACCTCAGTGATCTAGATTGATTAGAGAGGGTGCAATTACTCCTATCCTAAACTATACTAATATAAACATCATTCAATACACAAATTGGCATCTAAACTACATCTAATTACTCTACACTACACTAACATAACCTACAACTAATCTAGAAAGCATCAAAAACCTAATCTAACAGAAGAATGGGACCTGTGGGTCTCCACCCGGTGGATGGAGAGGAGGAACAAAGAGAGAAGACTCTGACCAAGGGGAAAGCTTGCTAGGAAAGCTCTGGGTCGCCCTTAGGTGCTATAAGGTCCTTAGCGGCGAGGAGGATCGGAGAAGATGGTCTCCACTGTTGTAATAGTAGAGTAGAGTAGAGTAAGGAGGAGAGACCGTAGGGACAAAGGTGACCAACTCAAGAGATGTAGTGGGGAGCCAATGGCGCGTACGAGGAGCTCCAGAGCAGCTTAAGTAGGTGCTTGAGTGAGTATGATCACCACAAGGGTAGGATTAGTCGGGTAAGGTTTAGGCGATGGGATTGGGTTAAAAGGGGCACGGGAAAGGTTAGGATGAAATCCCACCATTGGGTGGGATCTGGGTGAGGGGTGATTCCACGTGCAAGAGTGCGCGTAAATTCAATTGGGATCAACTGTAGGATCATGGATGTATGGATGCAATGGCCCTGATTGCGCATGTTCTTCGATATGAACAATGGTCCTCACACCCGCAGGTGGAAAGGAGAAATTGCACTCGAGCCCTTAACGCGAAACGGTGGAAGAATTATAAAGAAACCTGTAAGTGGCAAAGAAGTCCTGTAGAGCGGTCCTCAGAGTTTACAAAGAGGCCCCTAATGATTTCCAAAATGGTCCTTGAAGGTTTTAAACATGGACAAATGTATATGTTTAAAGGACCTAAATGAAAAACTCTAAATACGAGGTTCTATTGATGTCCAAATGCAACCAGGATTTTATTAGAGATTAATTGAACATTTAAGAAGATAATTCAAGTCTTGATTTATACTTTTGGACTCAAGCATGTGTTTAATTTGCAATTGGATAATCAAATTACACTTTGTAATGTAATATCTCATTTTATGACATAATTATGTGTTTTTAACACACATTTACTATTTTAGGTCATTTCTGTTAATTCTCACACTTAACCCATTTCTTGTGTTAAATGTATAGTGTTTAGCTTGGTTTCTAGCTTAACTTGGGCATTTTAACTATGATGAGCCCCACCTCATCAAACCCCTGTGCTTAGGTTTTAGTAGTCCCTTACCAAACAACTCATTTAAAGTGCAAAGAAATTTAAGTATCAGCTAAGTAAGTGTGATGACAGATCTATTTTTCTTTTCTCAAATTGTTATGTGTTTAGAGATGATCTTTAAGCTGAAAGATTTTCCGATAAGTCAGCTGTGTTTATGTCTGGACATTGTAGGAACCAATCGCTTAGGAAGACTGACCAGAACATAAGACTGATATGACATAGACCATCTCTCGACCAATAAGGTCTCTTGATATTTAAACCTTAAGTGTAATTTTTAGGACTCAAAAGGTTTTACAAACCTTAGAAACTAAGTGGTTAAGGTTGTGCTCAGTGATAGGTCAGGACTAACCAGGTGAACTTTAAAACTCAATCCCAGGGTTTCACATCTTTTTAAGTCCAGGTTGGTCCTAGCTTTAGTTCATGTTTTTGGATCAACTCTCAAAAATAAGGAAGACTCAAACCCAACTCTTATTGCATTGTGGCTCAAAGAATATTTGGTGGAAATAGGATACTTGTAATGCACCCTGAAAATATTTTTGGTGGAAAACTATTTACAAGACTTAGAGAACATACTTGACTTATTCAAAAGAATGTCTTTCTCTGATAATTCTTTTTGACTTTTTTTTTCCCAAATAAATGTCAGTATGTCTCTGACAACTTTATTTGGTAAAGCACACTTGTTTAGTGGGTGAGTTCTTTGCTAGAAAGAGCTTCTCCTAAACACAAGACTAAAGACTAGGACAAAGAGTCTTCTTGCATGCACTGGTAAGGACTCCACCTTCCCTAATGAACACTAGGGTTGAATTTCAAGTTCACAAGATCTTTCTCAACACTATGTAGTGTAAACCAAGGTTATTTAGACTCCAAAGCCAAAGCAAACCAGCGAATCCTGTACTGGTGACTCAGGTACAATAATACGTCCTAAGTTAGGAGAGATCATGGTCTATCTTGTCAAAGTTAAAGTGTATTAAGCCAAAGTCTGAGTGAATCAAGCTGCAATGGCCTGGAAAGTCTAACCAGCAAAGGTTGAATGTCCATAAACACTTATTCTATTTTTATTTTCAGCTATAAGACCATAATTAAACACTTATAATTCTTTCAGTGCATTTCTCTCCTCTCAGAATTTCTGTTTTAGAGCTCTCCCTCAACAATAGAGATCAATAGGTTCCTTATTGTATTTTTGGAATTTTTATTTTTGACATTTTTTTCGTATTTTTGTCTTTGTAAATATTTTTTTATTTTTCAAAAAATTTCAATTTTTTTTGGTATTTTTGATAATACTATACTATATATAATACATGTGTGTCTATAATTGTATTTCAGTAAATGATTTCACTATTTACACCCCCCATGCTTAAATGATGCAATGTCCTCATTATATGAATAGGGTGGATGCAAATACGTGCTCTGCTTTTCACTAACTTAGATTGGGTGATGGAAGGAAGTCGGAATGAGGAGAAAAAATCTCTATGCGGACTATTTCAAGTCTGATACAAGATTAGAGTGGAAAGTCTAGCTAAGTAGTGAAATGCATGACAAGTATGACTATGAATGCATGCTAAAAATGCAAGGATAGACACCTAATGCAAGAAAATGAGAATTAAGAAGGGTGAAAATAGCTATGTACAAAAGATAGGTTTGCTAAGTTTAACGCCTTCAACTAGGCACAAACTCAGAAGATGAGATTTCAAAATATTAGAGTGAAACGATGGAATTGATAAGTCTAAGGTCATGCAATAATTTTTGTCCATTGATAATGAAAGGTTCAAATTTGTCAATCTCAGTGATCTCGATAGTTCCATTGTCAAAGATTCTCAGAGTTTTAAAAGGTCCAATCTATTTAGAGTTTCCTTGGTAAGAGTTTAAGTCTGGAGTCAAATAGAAGAACTTTCTGACAAGGGTGAAAGGTTTTCCTAGGGAAATGATGGTCATGGAAGGCCTTTAATTTATCCTTATAGATCCTCGAGCTCTCATAAGATTCATTCCTTATTTCATCAAGCTCGAAAATTTGAAGTCTTCTATGATCACCGGCCTTCTCTAAGTCCAGGTTACACTTTCAGATGCCCCAGTAGGCTTTGTGCTCAAGTTCTATGGGAAGATGACAGGGTTTCCTATACATAAGTCTAAAAGGAGACATGCTCAATGGGGTTTTGTGAGTTGTCCTATACACCCACAACGCACCAGAAAGGCAGGAAGACCAATCTTTTCTAACAAGTCAGATGGTAGTCTGTAAAATCTTTTTGATCTCCCGGTTGAACAATTCAGCAAGTCCATGGGTTTAAGGGTGGTAAGGTGTAGCAATCCTATGCTTCACCCCATACTTCTAAAGTACGGATTAGAAATGTATGTTCCTAAAATGAGACCTTCCATCACTAATGATGGCTTTTAGTACCCTAAATCTAGAGAAGATATAATCTTGAACAAATTGTGTCACAACTCTATGATCGTTAGTCCTCGAGGGGATGGCTTCAATCCATTTAGAAACATAATCAACTGCTAACAAGTTGTACTCAAAGCCATGAGAATTTAGAAAAGGTCCCATGAAGTCAATGCTCCATATGTCAAAGAGTTCGCTCACCATGATCAAATTCAAGGGCATCATGTCTCGACAGCTAATATTGTCGAGAGACTGACAGCGTTGACATGCCCTACTATATTCGTGTGCATCTTTGAAGATTGTGGGCCAGTAAAAACCACAATGCAAAATTTTTGCTGCAGTCTTTTTGCTAGAGAAATGATCGCCACAGGCTTGGTCATGATAGAACGACAAAATGCTCTCTACCTCCTTATCGAGGACACACTTCCTAAGAATCTGGTATTTACAGTGCGTGAATAACCATGGTTCTTCCCAGTAATAGTGCTTGGCCTTGGATTTAAGTCTATCTTTTTGATGTCGAGCCCAATCAGAGGGAATGGTTCCAAAAGCCAAGTAGTTGATAATGTTAGCATACCAGGAAAGATCAGAATGTATGACCAGCAATTGCTTATTAGGGAAGTGGTTAGTGATGGGAAGAGAAGAAGATATCACTTCAAAAGGAAGGCAAGACAAGTGGTCAACTACCACATTATGCTTGCCAGCATTGTCATGGATCTCTAAATGAAACTCCTGCAACAGTAGGATCCATCTAATCAGACGAGATTTCACGTCCTTCTTGGCGAGAAGATGTCGAATTACGGTGTGGTCAATGTAGACTATAATATGAGAACCTAAAAGATAAGGTCTGAATTTTTCCAATGCAAATAATACTGCTAGCAATTCCTTTTTAGTGACCGTGTAATTTCTCTTAGCTTCATCTAAGGTCTTGCTAGCATAATAGATGACTGTAGCTTTCCCATCCAGTTTTTGACCAAGGATAGCCCCTATTGCATAATCAGAGACATCACGCATGATCTCAAAAGGGTAAGACCAATTCGAGGGTTGCAGTATTAGTGCCATGGTAACCAAATCACGAAGTGTCATATAGGCATGAAACCAACATGCCCGAGAAAAGATCGGATTTGCTTAATTGACGAAGGTAATGATAGGTCAGCAATCAATTTCACCTTCGCATGGTCAACCTCAATTCCTCTCTCCGAGATAAGGTAACCTAAGACAGGTTCTTCTGGTACCATAAAATGTGATTTCTCCCAGGAAAGTACTAGATTCACATTGATGCATCTTTGCAGGACCTTAGTTAGGTGGTCTAGGCATGCATCAAATGTGCTCCCAAAGACTGAGAAGTCATCCATGAAAACTTTTAAGCATTCACTTACTAAATCAGAGAAGATTGCAAACGTACACCACTGAAATGTAGCAAGTGTGTTGCATAATCCAAATGACATCCTATGAAATGCAAAGGTTCCATGGAGCAGGTGAAAGCTATTTTTTCCTGGTCATCGGGGTGAATTGCCAACTAATTGTAGCCTGAGTAGCCATCCAAAAAGCAAAACAATCTACTCCCTGCCAATCTTTCTAGTATCTGATCAATGAAAGGCAATGAGAAATGATCATTCTTTGTGGCTTGATTGAGTTTGCGGTAATCAATACATACTCACCATGAACTAGCAATCTGTGTAGGGATGACTTCTCCAGAATCAGTGGTTATAACGGTAAGTCTGGCCCTTTTAGGCACAACTTGAATAGGACTTATCCATTGACTATCAGATATAGGGAAGATAATTCCATTGTCTAACCACTTAATCATTTCATTTTTAACCAGCTCCTGAAGAGTTAGGTTCAATCTACGCTGTGGCTGTCTAGTTAGTCTAGATCCTTCTTCAGTGAAAATTCTATGTGTGCAATAGGAAGGACTAATGCCAGTCAAGTCGGAGAGGCTCCATCCTATAGCCTATCTATGTGCTCTCAGGACAAATAAGAGTCATGATTCTTGATCAGAAGATAAGTAGGAGTTGACAATCATAGGATAAGTTTGAACTGGTCCTAAGAAGGCATATTTTAAAGATTCAAGAAGAGGTTTTAGCTCGACCGGAACAGGATTTGGTGGAGTAGGTGTGGAGATCTCAGAAGATCCTAGAGACACTAAAGGAATAGGAGGTAAGTCCTCAGTTTCTAGAGCTGGTGTCTTAGGAAGAGTCAAGTCGGAGGCCAAAGGGTGTTGAGGTTCTAAGTTGAGTGAATCAATCAATGTATCCTTGACCAACTTATCCAGAGAATCCAAGGAACAGATTTCCTAAATTAAACTATAGGATGGTCCCCTTTGGGCCTGAAAGATATCAACTTTCATCTTCTAATCTCCAAATTTTAACTCTATAAGGCCCTCCTCACAATATATGTTCGCCTTGGTCGTAGCTAAGAAAAGTCTTCCTAATATGATAAGAGTGTTCTAGATGTCCTCAGGTACTTCCATGTCAAGGATAATAAAGTCTACAGGAAATAGAAGTCCTTGACCCGAACTATAACATCTTCCAACACTCCCTGAGGTGTCTTAACTAATCAATCAGTTAATTGCCGGGACACCTCGGTTGGCTTCAAATTGCCAACCTCGAAATGTGCTAATAGGGAGGTTGGAATTAGATTGACGGAAGCACCTAGGTCAAGTAGTGCTCTATTAAATGTGGTCTTCCTATCATGCAAGAAAGAAGAGGGGTACTTGGGCCTTTCATCTTAGTAGGGAGGCTACTAGAAGTAATGGAACTCACTTATTCCAAGAGAATGATTGGACTACTCCCTTTTGAATCCTTACTTTATGCTTAGGTGTACATAGGTCTTTTAGAAACTTAGCATAAAGAGGAATGCGGTGAATTGCATCCAACAAAGTGATGCTTATATGGATGTGCTCAAAGAAATTGAGCAGATCCTAGTCAGGAACCACACTAGACTATTTTTTCTTTCCTTTTCCCTTCTTCTTTAAAGCCTCTGGAAATGGTATAAAAGTTATAATGGGGGGGTCATTCCTAGGTTGAGAAGAATCAGGAAGAGGTAAATCATTTGGAGGAGTGGAAGTAGAAGGTCAGGAAAAGATGTAGAAGCAGGAAATGGACCTACAGTGCTTCTACCACTCCTAGTAGTGATGGCATTTAGTTCCACTCTAGACGTAGATGGAAATCCAGAATTTGGTAGAAGAGGTGGTTGGGGTTGAGGATATGAAGTATTGGGATCAGTGTACAATTGAGTTTCATGCAAGGGTTGTGAAATGGAATGTGCTTGACCTTAACAAAAGGTCTAGGTTGAACATACATTTAGGCAAGTATGTTCCTCGGGTTGGGTTGTGCTTGAGATGGGAGGGAATGTGGTTGATGGGATTCCATCGAGTGTGATAGCTAGGCTCCCATCTAGCTAAAGCCGTGTCCTATCTCTGTTGCATAGCAATATTTTGCTGTTGCATGTCAACAAGAGCTTTCATGATTAAACCCCAACTAATCATCATGTGTAGGCCCAGGTTGAGAGTATTGGGTAGGCCTAGGTTGGAGTTGCTGGTAGGCACGCGGTGGATACCCGTGTTGTTATGGAAGTGGTGCTCAGAGCGGGTTGTGAAGTGGTGGTGCAAAAGGTTGTTGAAAATTAGGTCTTTGTGAATTTTTCGACCATGGGAAATTTGGATGATTACGCCATCCAAGGTTGTAGGTTTGTGAGTATGTGATGTAAACACATTTACACTACTTAAAATGTCTATTTATGCATGTTCTTAAGCATAGGATTGCATTTCATGATATAAATATTGCATAACATGCATCATCTCGCATTTAGAGTAGTTTGAATAAAATGGAGGTTAATTGTCTCCTTTTATGTGCTTGGACAGGCCAAACATTTTATCGGGGCCTCGGATCAAAGATCCAACCGTATGGATGTGATCAGGGCGACGATTGGAGTTCAACAACTCCAAGATCGCCCTAATCAGGCATCCGTAGCATCAGATAGAGATCGGGGAACCCTAGAAGATCAAGGGCCAGGATGGTGTAAATCCGCACTTCAGATGACAAATCCTACTGCACGAGTGAATTCGGATCGACGATCGCAGCCCAACGACACAAAAATCGAGTCAATCCGACATCCGTGGCACCATCTACAACTTCCAGCAGATGGACGGCCAAGATGGCACCACGTGGCGCCATCTCAGTCGCCCAAATGGCCACTGGCATTTTGTGAAGGCCCCCGCCCGATCGCTCTCCGCCGTCAGATGGAGATCCAACGGCTGTGGCCGCCCGACGCTTAAAACGTGCGCTCGACCATCCGCGCCCCGCAGCGCAGCGGTCGAGCGCGCTTACGCGAGCGCGGGGCATGGGTTCGAGCCGCGGTGAGGGGATTAAAGGTGCGGGTAATTGAGGCGCATGGAGCGTCGGATGGAGATCGTGCGGTCGCAGGCGCTCGATAGCGCCGACGCGCGATTGGACGCCCCGCGTAACGCGTGATCGCACACGCAGGCGGGCGAGTTGCAGCGGGCGCGGACGCGATTTAAGCCGTCTGATCTCACGATCGGACGGCTGAAAAGCGCTGGACGTGCAAGAGCGTTGAGGAGCGGCCAGCCGAGGAGGCGCGCGTGGGCGCGGTGGCGACGGCCACGTCGGGGCTTTAGTGACGGATTTATCCGTCACTAAAGACCCCTTATTTATTATTTTGAAGATGTAATGTCCATTTTTCCCCCACTCCTTGCAACTATAAAAGGAGACCCCCTCCATATGAAATTCTCATCCCTTCTTTCTCCTCTCTACCCCTCCAAAGCTCAAGAGAAGCTTGTCCCACACCCGGGATGCTTCTCGCGAGATAAAGTCCAATTTTCATTCCCCTTCGGAAGTGGATCCCGCAACGACGACGGCGTGCTGCTTCATTCCCATTCTTCTGCTTCGTCCTCCTTCGTCCCGCTTCGTTCTCCTTCGTCCAGGCGTCGTCCCGTCCGGCTCGTCCTCCAAGCAACCGTCGAGGAGGATTTCTCTCTCCCTATTCTTTTTACCGCTTTCTAGTATAGATTTACTGCTTTCTAGATTAATCTACTCGTCCTCTAAGCAACCGTCGAGGAGGACATTTCTCCCTCCATTCTTTTAATGCTTTCTAGAGTAATTGTTTTATGCTTTCTAGTTGTAATGAACAATCTCTTCAATGCAAAAATTCCTTGTTTATTCTACATCTCATGTTGATTTCTCTGTGTAATATTCTCTTTCTCTCTTATTCTCTCTCTCTCTTCTATTTATTGTAAATAATTAGATAGTTCTAAATTGAATTATTCTGTAACAAATAAAAAGAAACGCGTAGTTTTTAAATCAAACGTCCGCCTCCCTGTATTCGACCCGGAATTTTAATTTCAGTATAAATTTTATTTTTTGAACACGAATTCTTTGCTTTCGAACTACAACGACAGGTTTTCCAAAACCAATCTCGTTAGCGTAGGTTCGTACACGTTCAACATTTTGGCGCCGTTGCCGGGGAGGCAACGATCTTTGATTTCTCTTCGCGTTTTGTAACTTACAAATCATTCACTTTTCTCCTTTCTTATTGTAATTGCAGGTACTCTTTTGAGGCAAGCAAAAGTGGTAGATTAGAGTAAAGTGCTGTGGACGATTTTGTAAGTTATCCCCCATTCTTTCCCCCTCCATAGATTTCATTCGCCACATTGAATCCAAATTCTAATTAACCTAGGTGTTTGCATAAATCCAAGGAATAGTTTGGTTGTTTGGATTATCACTCACATTCATTCCACCTTCATTTATATAAAAAAAAGCAAAAAGATAATTTTGTGGGGCAATTTTCAACAAATACACAATGTACACCCACATTTAAAGGCACTTAACTGAATTGATTTGTTTCTACTCAACCGGGTTCTGATCTGTGGGACCGGTACACATAAAGCAACACATAAAAGAGTAGAAATCATTCTAGGTTAACCATCTTTGTGTGCCTAACTTAGTGGTGCATTTGTGGCCAATTGTTTGAGTTGTTTGGGCCGCGCCACTTCAAATAAAACAAACTCATCAAGTAGCTGCCTATTAGGTTCAACTCTTAGGGATTTACCAGGCACTCCACATTCTTTTTAAGCTTTAAAGGAAAACATCTTCACCTATGCTTGTAAAACTTGATGTGCCAACGAAACTTGATTGAAAACACCTAAAGTTGAATCCTAAAAGCTACTAAGCAAGATTTGAATCTTAAAATTCACCACATGAAAAACAATCTTTTTTGAAAACCACTGGTTGTGCACTCACACACGAATCAATCAATCATTAAGGGCACAACCCATTTAAAGGGCCCATCACATTCCAAAGCACATTGAAACCTAGCCCTAAATAAAACAGAGTAGATGTTGGCCTTAAGGTTGGACTCGCTCTTCAGAACCCAGAACGAGATTATTTTCGATTAGTCTGTTTCTACTGTTCAATTTGATGTCTAGCTAGGGGAGCAGAGTCAAATGATCGCGGCTGGGGGGTACACTAGGAACCGGAGGCGCAAACCGAAGGAAGAACCTTCTCCCCAGTCCCTCCTTCTAACTGGTTGGATTGAACAGACGGAAGTAGATCAAATCGTTCCTTTATCTCAAGACGGGTTTTGAGAGTCTGTAGGTCTTTAGGCTAACCTATTTAAGGACAGGTTTGATTGTTTGTATTGCAGGGCACCTTTCTTCCTCCCGTGTATCATAAATCCTTCCACATATTTCACGCATTCCCGCTCTTTCCCTCCTGTTGTAAATTATCCTCAACATGACGATTATCCCAACTCGTATTGTAATTGACCATCAGTTAGTTGGGATAATTCGGATTGGGGATACAATTCCGGACCCCCGTGTTTAGGGTCTAACCCTGAACACTTTGATTCTGATTTTTATCCTTCTCAGAGCTACATCGATTATAGATCGTCCTCCTTTCATGAACAATCTAATAAGATCTACAATCAAGAAGGATACACTGATCCTTACCTATCCTCTGATTTCACTGCCTTTAGGTCATTACCATCTTTTGAACAATCTGAAATGACCTATTATCAGAATGGGAATAACGAATCTCAATTCGTTAATTCCTCTGCATTGATGTCAAACCGGCCCAATCCTGAACCAACTCATTTGGTTCAGGTTAACCAGGTTCAAGATAAGGTTCTGGCTAACTTGAGAAATATCATTCAATCTTTAGAAGTTCAACCAACACCTTGCATTGAGAGATTGGAGCCCCTGATTCAGATGATTGATGATTTAAACAAGTCTTTGTTGGATTGGCTCCAGGACATTAAGGATAAGAACCCGGGTGAGTTTCTACTTGGGAAATTAGCGAAATTGAGGATGAGATTCGTGGTTGCTTTGATTCAATATTGGGATGATTCCCAGGATGAACCCTCTTCAGGAAAGCCAATGACAAAACCCGCTCAGGCACCTATTGGGGGGGACACTTGTTACGAGGCTGACCAGATTAAATTAAAGCAACCAATTAAGGATGACCTGATTTCTTCACCTGAGATCCCTGAGCCGGGTTATGAGAAAACGTATGTCTCCTGGGAACACAAAGTGACAACTGATTTTGGGACATACATTGATACAGATCCTGATTTCTTTGATGGTGAAGATTCAAGTTGCGAAGTCTCACACGAGTTTTCAGATCACGATTTTTGTGAGACGATTGGGCCTGAGGAATCTGATAGATCATTTGATAGCCCAATAACTGAGGAAACTGATCTTATTAGGGCACACGATACGGATCCAGAATCGCATTTTCTGGAGGAATCAATTCAATGCCCTGATTATCAGTTACACCCTGTTGAGCTTATTGATGATTCTAATTCTGAGATAATTAGACCCAAGTCAATTTTGATTCTGCCACATCATTTAGACTTGGAGATTTCAGACGGGGTGATGAATATACAAGAGGTCCTGGAATTTGATATGCTAAATGAGGAGGATAGGAGCTGGGAAGTTTTGATCTGGGAAGTTAATTAAGGAGGAAATGGAAGATTGAGTCGAAGGGTTCCTTTTAAGTTGAAACCATCAAATTAGAACCCTTACGACATTTGTTTCGAGGATGTTCAACCCAAGCACACATTCAACGATTATCCTTTTGAGCTTCAATTTTCTGTAACCCGACTTTTTGGTCTTGGGTTGCATCCTCAGAAATCGTAGGCCCGATCCCGCTTACATTCTGATTTTAGGTTTTGGGTAATTTTTATCCAGAACCTAAGATATTCTCGATTATGGGGTGTGGGTCTGCACCACAATCTGGTCCACATCTGTGGACCTCTGCTGACAGGTCAGAGGATTCTTCTGTTCATTCTAATTCTGTCCTGCACATGTGAATTCTTCATTTCTTTTCTTTGTATAGCGTGCCTAGCTGAAGGCACTAAACTCAGCACTTATACAGTTCTTTTTCGTTTTCATCTTGGAGCATACCTGATATTCATGCAATTCAGATGCTTTCTACACTTTTCCACTCTGTTTTATGTCTTTTTAATACAATGAGGACATTGCATTAGATAGGCATGGGGGGGTGGATATTCATCTCTGAATTCATTCGTCAACTCCGTAGATTTGTTTATTTTCTTTTATAAAAAAAAAAATTCAGAATTAGGAAAGAGAATTTGGGTTTAAGAAAATTTTCAATCTTAGGAAATACTACATTAGGATCTGAACACAAAGACCCCTCAGGTCTTTGGATTTAATTAGCCTGTGTATCCACTAAAATGTGGATTTGTCTTTGAGTCCACGTCATCTTAATTCTATTATAATTGGAATAAATAAGTTTGGGTGATAAGTACACGACTTATCAACTCGCCCTCTGATTTGAGGGAATTTTGAGTTTTAAGCATCTACACACTTTCCTTGCATTGACTCGTTATTTGGTAATTCTAACGGAAATTGGGTAGCTAATGAACCTTCTAGGGTGATATGGCTGGCAAGTTATCGTGGGTAACAGCCCATAGGTAGGTTGTCCAGAGCCCAGTCACTGGACCTTTCTCTTTTTGTTGCCTTTAGGTAAATCTTAGATCGGGGAAGCCACCTATTTAAAAAAAAAAAAATCAAAAAGAAAAAGGAGAAAAGAACAAAAGGAAATAAGCCACACTTCGCCGCACGAGTATGGCTGGCAAGTTGTCGGTGGTAACAGCACATCGACCGGTTGTCCAGAACCCAGCTCAGAAAATGCACTAAAAATTCCCAAAACACTTAGGAAGAAGCGGAGAAGTAGAATAAACCGGGGAGATATACACTGGATTCACCCTTGTGTTGACCCCGTTAAAAAAATAAAAGTAGGGAGAAAGGTACCGGTTGTAAAGATACACCTTTAGGCAGAATTCTTTTTGAGGTCACCTAGAGGCGTAGAAATCCGAAGTCCGTTCTAATTGCTGGTCAACGAGTCTATCACAATCACAATAAGATGCTTAAAACTTAGGGTTCTCATCAAATCTTGGGTGAGTTGAATGGTCGTAGAAAGCCACTCTTGAACCCTAAAATTTGAAAATCCAAAAAGAGAAAAAGAAATTTTTCTTTGAATAAGGCAAGGGCTTGAGGCGATCTGCATTTTGGCTGATACCCAGGCACTATTGTGTCTTTGAAAGTTCAGTTCCTAAGTAGAAAATTTCTTAATGATTGAAAATAACTCAGGTCCAAATAATCTAACCTAATTCTTTTATAAATAGCATATAGTTTTTGCTAGGGACTAGCAAAAGATAGGCATGGGGGTATGATGTAAACACATTTACACTACTTAAAATGTCTATTTATGCATGTTCTTAAGCATAGGATTGCATTTCATGATATAAATATTGCATAACATGCATCATCTCGCATTTAGAGTAGTTTGAATAAAATGGAGGTTAATTGTCTCCTTTTATGTGCTTGGACAGGGCAAACATTTTATCGGTGCCTCGGATCAAAGATCCAACCGTATGGATGTGATCAGGGCGACGATTGGAGTTCAACAACTCCAAAATCGCCCTAATTAGGCATCCGTAGCATTAGATAGAGATCAGGGAACCCTAGAAGATCAAGGGCCAGGATGGTGTAAATCCTCACTTCAAATGAAAAATCCGACTGCACGGATGAATTCGGATCGACGATCGCAGCCCAACGACACAAAAATCGAGTCAATCCGACATCCGTGGCACCATCTACAACTTCCAAAAGATGGACGGCCAAAATGGCGCCACGTGGCTCCATCTCAGCCGCCCAAACGGTCGCTGGCATTTTATGAAGGCCCCCACCCGATCGCTCTCCGCCGTCAGATGGAGATCCAACGACTGTGGCCACCCGGCGCTTAAAACATGCTCTCGACCATCCGCTCCCCGCAGCGCAGCGGTCGAGCGCGCTTACGCGAGCGCGGGGCGCAGGTTCGAGCCGCGGTGAGGGGATTGAAGGCGCGGGTAATTGAGGCGCGTGGAGCGTCGGATGGAGATCGTGCAGTCGCGGGCACCCGATAGCGCCGACGCGCTATTGGATGCCCCGCGTAACGCGCGATCGCACGTGCAGGTGGGCGGGTTGCAGCGGGCGCGGACGCGAGCGTTGAGGAGCGGGCAGCTGAGGAGGTGCGCGTGGGCGCGGCGACGACGGCCACGTCAGGTCTTTAGTGACGGATTTATCCATCACTAAAGACCCCTTATTTATTATTTTGAAGATGTAATGTCCATTTTGCCCCCACTCCTTGCAACTATAAAAGGAGACCCCCTCCATACGAAATTCTCATCCCTTCTTTCTCCTCTCTACCCCTCCAAAGCTCAAGAGAAGCTTGTCCCACACCCGGGATGCTTCTCGCAAGATAAAGTCCAATTTAAGTTCCCCTTCGGAAGTGGATCCCGCGACAACGACGGCGTGCTGCTTCGTTCCCGTTCTTCTGCCTCGTCCTCCTTCGTCCCACTTCGTTCTCCTTCGTCCAGGCGTCATCCCGTCCGGCTCGTCCTCCAAGCAACCATCAAGGAGGATTTCTCTCTCCCTATTCTTTTTACCGCTTTCTAGTATAGATTTACTGCTTTCTAGATTAATCTACTCGTCCTCTAAGCAACCGTCGAGGAGGACATTTCTCCCTCCATTCTTTTAATGCTTTCTAGAGTAATTGTTTTATGCTTTCTAGTTAGTTGTAATGAACAATCTCTTCAATGCAAAAATTCCTTGTTTATTCTACATCTCATTTTGATTTCTCTGTGTAATATTCTCTTTCTCTCTTACTCTCTCTCTCTTCTATTTATTGTAAATAATTAGATAGTTCTAAATTGAATTATTCTGTAACAAATAAAAAGAAATGTGTAGTTTTTAAATCAAACGTCCGCCTCCCTGTGTTCGACCCGGAATTTTAATTTCGGTATAAATTTTATTTGTTGAACATGAATTCTTCGCTTTCGAACTACAACGACAGGTTTTTCAAAACCAATCTCGTTAGCGTAGGTTCGTACACGTTCAACAGTATGGGTCATTATGAATGGTGTGTAGCTCCTCTGAATCTCTAGAAGGTGCAGGGAAATTAGTGTAAAGGGAAATAAAGGTTCCTCCAACCGATGAAGAATAGGAAAATGTATAATCCTGTAGTGTAGGTTGTGTCACAGAAAGGTTGTTCATAGTTTCCCTCCCTATGGGAAACTGAGAAGAAGTGCAAGGTGTAGGTGACTGCGAAGAAGAAGATGATGAAGATTTAGATAGAAATTTCCATACTTCATCAGCTTTCTTCTCGATTAAGCCCACCTTATCTAGTTGACTAGCCACTATCTCTAGATCTCGTGTGTTGGATTGGGCTTCGTGTACCCCCGTGTGTGAGTGGGAATGAGAGAACTTTCTATTAAACACTGTCATCAAAGCATTATTAATAGAGTTCTCGGCCATGCCTTCGAAGAGCTCAAAGGCTAAGTCCTCATCCTGACACAGGAATTGCCTCCACAAGCGGCATCTACAAATTTCCTTATGTCATCATGGAGCACATGATAGAAGATCTGGATCTATTGCCATCATGGGACACCATGGTGGGGACACTTGCGAAGAAGCTCATGGAATCACTCCCAAGCCTCGTGCATCTGTTCTCTTGAATTCTGTGTAAATGTGATGATGGCACGCCTCAATGTGTTTATGCAGCCTACAAGAAAATACTTGTTAAGGAACTCATGTTCTAAAGAAGCCCAAGTTTCTGTAGGTGTATTCCATGCTTGTGTTCTAAACCAAAAGGCGGCTTTGTCCTTTAAAGAGAAGGAGAACATTTTCATCAGTAATGTGTGCTGATCATGGCCCTGCAAACCCAAGTCCAAGCAAGGTTTTTCAGCTCCTCTAGATGCTGAAATGGGTCCTCAGAAGAAAGACCATGGAAGTGAGGAATGAATGCTATAAGGTTCGGCTTCAAGTCAGTAGCATAACTCCTAGCGGGATAGCGTACCATAGGCATAGGTTGTGCAACTAGTAGATTATAGTAATCTTATAGTTGAGGTCTACGAGGTTGAGGTGCTTGGGGAGCTCTAGGTTGAGGTTGGGGTTTCGCTAAAAGATCAACAACTTGTGTAAGCTACTGCACCTATTGGGTAAGAGTGTTCATTTACAATTGTGTTTCAAATAGGTGTTGTAGACTAGGTTGTGGACCTCTCTCCGGTGGTGGTTGGTTAGGGAAGTTAGGGAAGGGAAGAGGTTGAAACCTATGGTTTGGTGGTGGTGGTGGAGGATGTGTAAAGTGATGTTGAGGAAGTTCTTCAAAATCCTCAAACTGTGCAGAATCAATAAGGATGAACGGGATGATGGTTGGGAGTTTCAGGCCTATGAGGTAGAGGATTGGATGTGGAAGGCATCAAAGTAGAAGTGGAAGCTTGGGCATCAGCACCCAAGGGAGGTACTAACTTAGGGTTTTGGGATCTCCTACCTTCCATTGAGTTGGTTTTCTAAAAAGAAATTTTCAAATTAGACACAACTCAAAGGAAACTAAACTCTCAATCAATCTCAATAACAAATTAGAAATCCCAATCTCAATCTCACAATAATCAAAAGACCAATCAATCAAGCGAGAGAAATCTGAATTTTTCCTAGGGTCTGCTACACGAAAGTAGTAGTAGTACACAAACAAATGTTTTAGTACAATTGTACGAGTCCTATAGAAGACCTAGCGAAGTGCTGACCTCTACTAATCCACCTAGAATCTGGATAAGATTGGTGTGCGAATCCAACCTTGTGGTTGCTCAAGGAGATGAAATAGAAATCCATGTATTTGTGAACTTAATGTAATCGTGTAGTGTGTACACGATAGGAAATCAACAGATGGCGATGAAAACCCAGACAGGGTTTCAAATGCTTTTAATGTCTCCTTTTGAATTTAATTCGAGTAATTAGAAAGGTATCCTATGCAGCTCGTCTCACTTTTTAATTTTTTCACACAAAAGATGATCATTTTAGCTTTTTAAGTCAAATGCAAAGATGGCAGAAGCTCAGAAAGGGTAGAAATGCATAGTCTCCAGCAATTCTACAATTGATGCAATTTGACTTGAAATGAAATCTAACAAGAAATGTACAACCTAAGTATGGATGCCTAGAATATGCTACTGCTAGATAAGGAATGAGATATTTTTTGTATTTTTGATTTTATAATATTTTGGATTTTTCTATGCAACAAGCAAAAGTAAATGGCAAAGAAATCGATATGGAAAAGCCGAGTGTGGAAAAAAATGCGTTGATGAGAGATGGGTAGCGAGATTGAGAAAGTCCAAAGAGTCCAAGTTATATAAATGGTGTGTGAGAGCAAGCTCTCACAACTTATGCCTAACACAAATATCCTACAAATATACCTAAGTCTAAACTAGCACTATACTAATCCAAGAAAGCAGGAAAATGCAGCTCCATCTAGAAAAACCCCTCTGGGAAGTCGAGTCTGAGGTGCAGAAGATCCGCAAGAAGAAGACTCCACCTAGAAGAAGTCACTACTCCTCAAGTGATGCAAAAACACTAGATGGTTAATAAGACAATTATATACAAAAAATCAATCAAAGAATATAATGAATAAAAGAATCTATATACAACAAAGAATATGAATAAAAGAATGATTGTATAAAAACAAATCAAAAACATGTACAAATGAAGAATAAAGGAAAAGTTTTGCAGTATAGAGAGTTGCCTCCCCAGCAGCAGTACCAAAAATATGACGTGTGGCTACCAATTTGCACTAAAAATGGTCTTTTATATGTCGTTATTGTAGTATAGATGCCACAAATGCAAATCGATGTCGCGTCATTTTTATTTAATTATAATTTTTACTAGTTTGGGAGGCAGTTATTCATATACATCACTCTCTAAGTCCAAAAATGTTCTTTTATACCAAAAAAGATAAATTTATTTACAAAATGAATGAATAAATCAATAATGAATGAATTGGTCAATTATTTACAAAAAGAATCAATTATTAAACACTAAAATGCCTAAAACAAATGTATAACAAATAAGCATAAAAAACTAGTTAATATTACACTATGTTAATTATATACAACTAAAACAAGTAATACCTAAGTATAGGTACAAAAATAGCTATTATACCTACTATACTAAATTAACTTAACATACTAATATTATAGTAACATACGTATACGTTGCTATTGCCCTAGTAACATATATACATAACCTAAGGCAAAATAGTTATTTGTACTAACGTATATCGTAAATATACTGATGGTTACATCTCTCACCAAAGCTTTAAGGACATATATATATACAAGAGCTCAAGTAGTATCTAATCTATTTATATAAGTATTCATATTTACTACTTATATATATATACTTATACTTACTTCAATTACTTACATATACATACTTATAATTATACTGTACATTTATATATATATATATATATATTTATAAGAACATACACATATGCAAACACACACAAGTACATACAGACACCAACACTTAGCCGCTCAGCGGTTACTCTCTCCTTTCTTCCTCTTCTTCTTTACTTAGACTTTTTAGGTAGCATTCTCTTTTAACACACATGAGTACTGTTCACCCAACCCAAAATGTGTTTAATTGGTGGGAAGCTCACTTTTGGAGGTACACAGCACCCATATGGGTGGGACCAGACTCCTAATGGGCCATCCTAGCTCATTTTAGGTGGATTTTTATGCATTTTCCAGGCCCATATCAGGTCCACACATGCTCACGCACCCACACACCCATGCGCTCACAAGCACACGCATGCATCCACACACACTTGCAGGTGCATGTGGTATGCAAATCGAGGACCTATATGCATGTTCATGAGAGTTGTGCCCTGCGCTGACGACTGAGAGGCCATCAGCATAGGAACAACTTATATCGCGTTGTGCAGCCAAAAACTATAGATGTGGACTATCCCATAGGCAAACCATGTGCTGTTGTGCACGATGCTACGTTTGGATTCAAGGTTTTTGGCCCTCGATTTGAGGGTCATAAATTAATATAAATAAAAAATAAATTATATGTTTATAAAGCCCATATACCTAATTGTACAATTTATCTACAAAAATAAGTTATCTAAATATATAATAAAATTGGCTGATTATACACATTAAATTAGAGTTTAATTTGTTAATTAACGTATAAATTAGCGACTTAATTACCAAATTGACTTTATAAAACGTTAATTTATATAAGAAATTATGTATTACACATTTTTATTTTATTTTAGAAATTTTATTTTAATCTATTTGCATTTAAATACTTGTTTGAGTTAGTTTTACATAAATAATTTATAAATACTATAATACACTATAAACATAGTATAAATAAGTTGAAAATAGTTAATATAATATAATACAATTATACGTTATAAATTACTTCATTATTAACTTAAATTACAATTTTATTTTATTTTAAGTTAATAAATTACTTAATTAACTTAAGAACTTAATTACTTATTATAATTACTTAATTAAATTAAATTGCATGTATTATATAGTACATATTACATGGTTTAATGTGTATATATAGTATTAGACATAATTATGTACATATAAATAGGTTTATATAATTACTTAGGATATTATACATTTAGTTAGTATAAATTAATAGATAATTATACAATAAATTGCTCTAAATATTTTATTTAATATATGGAATACGGATATAAGTTATGAATACTCATTATGTACATATTATATAATATATATACTTAGCTTAGCTTTAAGTTATATATATAAGTATATACATAGTATATAGGGAATTTTTGGGTATTTTTAGGGTTTTTCTGATTTGTATATTTTTTTATATATAATAGCGGTAGGTGTTGTCGAAAATATGTGTTTTGTTAAAAGTGGGTTTTTAATGTCATTGTAATGCATATCTTTACAATCAACTTTTACAATTTATAATACCTAAATAGTGGAGTATCTAGGGTCGTCCAAAGAAGCTAATTTGTTAATCACATGAATTGGTTCTCTCTCTCACCTCTCAAATCAACACATATATTTTTGTGATTTTCATTTTGTTGTTTTATATTTTTCAAAATAATTGCGCAACAGAATGCGAGGTGATAATTATGCTAATGACTACACCTATCACTAATCCTAAGTGACATGGATGAGTCTTCTCTTCTAAGCTCACCCTAGGTAAGTGTGCCTAGGGTAATTAGAAGAAGAAGATGTTGTGCACTAATAAACTAATAGCAACATGAAAGACACTAAGCTATAAAGCATGAAATTGAAGACAGTAGACAACTTTGTATTACTAGTAAAGTAAGGGACAAGTAGTTGAATGCTTCTTACAACAAAAAGAAAAACTACACTAGATAATACAAAGAAAATAGAGATGAAGAAAAATCCTCCAAAGATGGTGAAGAAGGAATGGTCCTTGCTCCACACACAGCAACTCCTATGCTTGAAAAGAATTCTTCCTTGCTTCTGACATGATGACTCCTCCAATCTTTCCTCCAAGGTGGGTATCAACCACCTTACTCATCCTCTTGCCTGGCAGTCCCCTTTGTGTTGAAGATCTCCTCCTTTGGCGTGGCTAAGGGAGAAGGAGAGGAAGAAGGCACTAAGGGGGCGAGTGTGTGCCCCCATGATCTTCTTCTCTTCTTCTTCCTCCTTGGCATGAAGATGGAACCTAAACTAAATGAAGAAGATGGAACCTAACTAATGGAGAGGGCATCATTCTAAGGTGGTGGTTGGATGTGTTTTTATATGAAGGGATGATGGTGGTTGGCATGGAAATTAGGTGTAGGGCTAGGATTAGATTTGGTGAGTAGTTAAGGGTGGTTATGGGAATTATAGGGTGTAGGATAGTTGGCACCATTCTTAGGGATGCAAAGGGGGGTAGTTATGGGTGGAAGGGTATCTAAAAGGTGGAACCAAAAATGAAGAGAAGCCTCCCTTTTGGCACCACCAAGGAGGGTTCTAGAAGGGGGGTTATGTGTAGGGTAGGGATGGCTTGTAGGGGTAGGTGTGTGGCTAGGATGTGGGGGTTTTTGGAGGGAAAGTGTTGGTGCCAAGGTAGGGTGGTTATACTCTTGTTGGCACCAAGAACATGCTGCCCTTTGGAGGTGGTGGTGTGAAGGGTTGTGGTTGACATGGCGCCAAGGTTAGGTGGAAGTATGGGTAGCTTATGTGGAGCTTAGGTGGGCCTATTTGATGGAGCTAGTTAGGTAGGTTTTAAGGTTAGGTTGGGATGCCATGGAAGTGGACTAGCTAAGCTAAGTTAGCTTAGCTAGTAGGGAGTTGGGGGGAGATGTAGAGGGAGCTGAGGTTTTGGAGGTTATGAGCTGGAGGAAGCTATCTTGAGTTGCACTGGAGTTGGTGGCTGCTAAAAAGAGCTACAAGGAGCTAGCTTAGCTTGCTAATTCTTTGCTAGCAGCTAAGCCAAGCTATGATGAGCTGGCTTCTGCTAATGTGAGCTAAGGCAAGCCGGGTCTGGTCTTCCCAGAGATTACCTACCTAGCTGGAGTAGCTAGCTTAAGTCAAGTAGCTCAACTCAACTAAGTTGAGCTGGGTTGAGCCTCCAAGAGCTGGACTTGAGTTGGCCTGAGCTAGTTAAGGTCATCTTTAGCTGACCAGGTCTAGCTAGTAGCTAGTCCTAGGCAGGTTGAGCTTCCAGTGAACTCTTCTAAGCTGGAGGAGCTGGGATCAACTGACTCGAGCTAGTTTGAGCTGCCATCTAGCTAAGATGAGCTGAATGGAGCTAAGATGAACTAGCTAGAGCTACCATTCAGCTATGATAAGCTGAATGGAGCTAGGGATGAGTTGATCCAGCTAGAATGAGCTGGGATCCGCTAAAATGAGCTTCTTCTTCATCTTCTATCTACCTGAGTGCCAAGGTATGTAGGATCTGACTTTCTATGTATCCTTGACACTCAAGTAAACACATTAACAATACAGCTAAAATACAATGCATTCCTATCCTAGTTAAATGCCTCAATGCAGCCCGAAAACTCATTTGCGGAGTTAAAACCCTAAGAGCTATATTTGTTTTAAGGCATAGGAATGATGATAAATTGGCATTTATCACTACCCCATTTTTATCTTTTGCTAGTTTCTTAGCAAAATTAATTTCACAAAATGGATATTTTGGGAAAGACTAATTTTTTTCACTTTTGAGGAGAAAAAGATTACGGGGCATTAGTTGATTGAAAACATGAAAGGTATGGGATTTGTCTTTGGATCCAAGAGGTAGAAGAATCGAGATCAGTGTATCTTTCAAAATTTCACAAAGTAACTCATTGTTATTTCAAATGACCTGAAACCATTTTGCAGTTAGGATTTCCTTGGCTTTAAATCTGACTCACAACTTTCATAATTCTTTTAAAGCCTTATGTCTGTGCTTTGTGAATGCCAACATTTATTAGGATATTTATAAGGTCGCGTTTTTTTTTTAACTCTATTTTGTATTTTTTGAAGGCTCTCCCATGCTTACTCCTACCTTAATCCTATAATAGATGTGTTAGGATCATCATTCCCTTTACCAATCCTTGAGGGGGCTCTGGAGCCAGCACTTCGAGATAGTACTATCCAAGACACCACCCAGGAGCTCACAACCCCAAAACACAATGCAATGTAAAGGGCACTCCGAGCAAACTAAAGCTCTTGCTCCGATGCTATGGGTAGAGCACCATCCAAGACACTTGAGCCACAAAAATGTGCCTTAATGCTCTATCTAAAGATATGAAATATAGATCGAGGTCGTAACATGTTGACATCGCATCCTCAAAGGAGGCATTTTCCTCCTCGGTGGTGGGAACTCAAACCAATTATCTATTTCAGATTTCACTAAGACTAAACAAAGGGCTTTTTCTAATTTTTCTAAATACTCTTAGGTGTTGGTTGTGTGTGAAATTTGACACAAGAATTTTTTCTAGAGACGCAAGTTTTTGGGTTGCAAACTAAGCCAAGTAATTTCCATGTTACAAAAAGAGATCAAGTCACTTGAATCATGTGGAATTAAGAGGAGGATACTTGATCTAGTCTAAAAATAGACCCAGAGATTCTAACAATCAAATTTGTATCCTTATCCCTAGTTTGTTAAAGATTAAATTCCATTGTGCCTTATAATGAATCTTTCAACCCTAGTCTAGGTTTGCAAAATTTTCCTCAAAGAGTTTTACAATTTTTCTGTAACAAGATGCATGTGAAAGAAAAAATTGCATACTTTTAGGTTTTGAAAATCCTGAATTGATCGTCAAAATTTAAAAACACCCCCCCATGCTATGATATGCAATGTCCTCATGCATTAGGAGCAAAAGAGAACACTTTAGTGATAAGCGGTCTGATTCTGGATAGTCAAAACCTGAAAAAGAAACAAAAAGGAAGGCAAGAAAAATGATGGGTTATCTCCCATCGAGCACTATCTTTAACGCCTATTCAGCTGGGCATGAAGCAATGCATTGAAGATGGAAAATCATTAAATAATTGGACACTTGAATGTCCTCAAGAAATATGTCTTCCTCAGGATCCCTTAAAAGATGATTGATAAAATTATAGGGATCAAAATGAACTGGAAAAATGGAAGGAAGACCCAGGTCTGGCCATGGTTTGAGTTCATGTAGAAAGCCAAACTCGGGTAGGTCAAGTGGAAAATCAACAAGAATTGAAGGATGAAGGTTAAACCCTAATTGATCTGAAATGTCTTTGACCACATAATCATATTCAGAATATGAATCAATAGAAGTTGGATCGATAGTGGTTAAAGCAGAGCAGGAGTTGACCAACATAGATTTTTCAATTACTAGTTCCATTTCATTATCAGTGTCCTCAAAAAATTCATGATCAATGGACCTCTTGGAAGCTTTGAAAATATCTAATGAGGTAGTCCGGTTCCCATAACTTATATCCATTTTTATGGATTGGCAATTAATATTAACTTTGGCGGTAATCAGAAAAGGTCTTCCAAGGATGGTAGGGGCATTAGTGAGAGCCTCAGGTACCTCTATGTCAAGGACCAGAAAATCAACTGGAAATAGACAATTCCGGACCTTGACAACTCCTCGCGGTTGAATGGTAGATCGGTTTGCCAACAAAAATTGAACCTTAGTAGGTTTTAATTCACTGGATCGTTCCTCGAAGGAGACCGGGGGGATGAGATTAATAGAGGCACCTAAGTCGATAGGGGTGCGATAAAAGGTGATGCATTTATGAAAATCGAAATGAGTGGTGCACCTGGTTCCTTTTTCTTGAGAGGCAACTTGCTCTAGACACTGAGTTCACTGTCTTAGCAAGGACCACCCTTCCTAGATTCTGGGTCTGCCGCTTTGGAGTACACATGGCTTTCAAAATTTGAGTATAGGTAGGAAGGCAATTAGAAGGGGGATGTTAGTCTCGACTTGTCAAAATAAGTCCAAAAGATCTTGGTGAGAGGGCTCTGATTTCTTTTTGGAAGGATTGGAATGCAGTACATGAGGGTGGGAAATAGGATTTGAATCTTGTGTTTTTGGTATGTCTTTTTCTTCTTCTTGAGTGGGGTTAGGAGAGTAAATTTGCATAGGGTGAGAGTGGGTTTCATCAATTTGATGTAAAGGCCTTAAATTAGTGGTGGTTTTCCCACTCCTCAATGTAACTGCATGTGCAATTAGGTTATCACTTGGAGGAGGTTGGGGGGGGCCTGTTGTTGATAGAAACTAGGTTGATGCTGAGTTATCGAGTTAATGAGAGCCTTATTAGTGTGGTTCTAATTTTTATTTCCACTTGAATATGGGTTCCTTTGATTGACAGGGTTGGGTATGGGCTAGGATGATAAATGTCCTGCAGGTCTTTGGGTTGGAGTAACCACAACTTGATCATGGAGCTTGTTAATAACACGGGTTACTTCTGCCATTCTACTTTGCATTTCCTACAGAGTTTTTGTTTATTACACTAAGTCGGGTTTTAAAAGTGTTGCGTTGTAGTACAGCCGAAATAGCGTTCAAAATAAATACAATTTTATTAGTAGAAAAATGTTCCGAGGTCGAACACAGGGAGCAAATTGGTATTTAGAAATCAAGATCACAATTCAAAATTAAAAGAGTATGCAATAATATCAGTATCAGAGTGAAAATATGCGAGTAAAATGGTGATGTAGATCACCAAATACTCCTACAATATCACTAAATAATTCAATGTATGAGTATGCAATGTAAGCCAATGTTATGTCATCTGATGAAGGAATCAGACAACTTAAATGTCTGATCCTTCCTTCTCTTTCTCTGCCTTTGCTTCTTCTCTTTCTTCTTCTTCTTCTTCTTCTTCTTCTTTGGCTTCTTCTCTTCTTTCTCTGCCTTTGCCTTTTCTTCTCTGACTCTGGCTTTCTTTGTCTTCTCCTTAGCTTTCTCTTCTTCTCTTTCTCTTTGGCTCCTACTCTGTCCTTCTTCTTCCTTCTTCCTTTTCTTCAGCCTTGGCTCCTTCTCTTCTTCTTCTATGATTCTTCTCTTTCCCTTTAGCTTCTTCCTTTAGCCTTCTATTCTTCTTTAGACTACGACTAAGTGTCGGCCAGAGAATCCTGTAGCAAAACCCTACCCCTACCAGCACGACTCTCCTCACTTTCTCTCTTAGGATTCTCTCTCCCAGAGCCACATAGGAATTTGGGTAATCAGGTCGGGTGCGTACCCAGGACCAGGCCCACCGACATGCGGTAGTGGGAGAGGAGTGCAGGTTGGGTCGAGTTAGGCCAGGTCCGTGGGGGAGTGTCGCGGATGAGACCAGGTCGGGTGAGTGGGACCTCACCCTATGGATCTTGAGGCGAACAGCTTACAACACTTTTCCACTTTATTCAGGTGCGGGTCCTTCTACGTATCTGAGGTGGGACTATCTGTGCCCCCTCTTCACATGTGCCTGCAGTAGAGGTTGAGCTCCCAATTGCCACTGCTGCGAAGGCCTTTGACTCCAATTGAGGGCCTAAGTGCGTGCGCGAGGGGCTTTCACGTGTCCTGGGGCAACAGCCTAGGCGTAGCAAGACCTGGGTGAAGCTTTAAGTGAGCTCAAGCTTTGCGCCAATGGCGGATGGGTGCTTCAACCTGAAATGAATAGCACAGCCTCGCAGCCATGTCAAATTGCTTAGGGAGGTTCGCCGGAGCACGGTGAATGTGCTGGGGATGTTGGTGTGGCATGGCAGTACGTGTGCATTCGTGCCAAGGGCACATGGTGTGCGAGTGAGTGGGTGTGTTCGGGGAGTGATTTGGGTGAGTGGCGCGGTGAGTGGAGTGAGGGGAAGGGATCAATGAAGTGAGGCAGAGCTTGTGGCTTGTCGGCGAGGGTTGTGATGGCCTGTGGAGGTGGGATGGCCTCCCCTGAGTTGGTGGTCGGAGATGAAGGAGATGAAGGTGAGAGAGGCGACATCGGTTGATTTTGGAAAATAGAAGGTGGAGAAGAAAGTAGAGGGTTCAGGGACTAATCTGGGAGGTCAAGGGACGAAGGGGGTGAGCAAGGGCATCGAGTTTGGTGTGGCTGACGCCGAAGACGAAGGCGACTCCGGTGAGGTGGGATCAGCGAGGATGAAGAGAGAGAAGCGCTTGCTGGTACGGCAAGGCGCGGACAAAGTCAGGGAAGATGGATCTGCTGTAGGTATGGTGGTC
Organism: Thalassia testudinum; assembly: GCA_037157565.1. Taxonomy (NCBI): domain Eukaryota; kingdom Viridiplantae; phylum Streptophyta; class Magnoliopsida; order Alismatales; family Hydrocharitaceae; genus Thalassia; species Thalassia testudinum. Next base: position 48,171,511 of record JAZHRO010000078.1, read on the forward strand.
GGATGACAAGGAGCAGGGAAGGTCGTCGGATGATTGCGCAGCAATCATAGGTCTTAATTGACCTAGATTAGGCTAGAACTTAGCATAAGTTAGGGAAATTCATGCACGCATAAGCATTATCTGCATCTTTACTACTTTCCTTTAGCTATGCATAAAATAACGTTATAATGTGCTGATTAAGTGCATTATGTTGATTGCAGGCAATAAGCAGATCTGGAGCTGGATCTAGAGCAGGATCTGAAGCTGGATCTAGAATAATGGGAGTTGCAGCAAAGCTGGAGCAGAAGGCTTAGATTAGATGTAGGAATAATAATGTAAGGGAGTTAAAGGTTTGCTATGCTATTAAGTAGGAATAAACCAGTAAAATGTGAAGAGCTTAGGTCCATCCTAGCTCTAGGATAGCCTAGAGACTTCCCCAAGCCTTAGCCACCCTTAGATTAGGTCACAACACCTTAGGAAGCCTTAAAACGCTAGTTCCAGCCCTTATCTGGATGTCCAGATAAGTTATAGGACGTCCAGGATCCTTAGCCATCTCCCGCACACCTCAAACCCACTTCTGTAGTGTTATTGGATGTCCAGACACTTTGTCAGACGTCCAATTTCTGCAGAGTGCCCCAAACAGAACCCTAATTTCCCCCTGACTCAAATTAGACATCCAGAACTGAAGTCTGGACTTCTGATTTTTTAGTATAAGTCATCTGATCCTATTATTGGACGTCTGATACTAGTCTCCAGTCTATGTTTTGAGATTCAAGTCTTGGTCTTGGATCTCTAGCTCCCTAGACCTAATCCCAACCCAATAGGAACCTAAATTAAGGTGTCCTAACCCTAGTACATCACCTCTAGACCTACCTAAGTAAATTAAGGTGTCCTAACCCTAGTACATCACCTCTAGACCTACCTAAGGACCTAATTAGGTCCTCACCAAACCCAATTGACTTAGATCAAGTCAATTACCTTCACCTAAGTCAATTGGACTCATTGAGTCCAATTGAGCGTAGATCTCAACCCACACAAGTTTAATTGGACTTGGTGAGAGTCCAATTGACCTAAACCCAACCTAATTGGGTTATTCTACTCTCAATTAGGTTCACACTCATTCAATTAAACTTAGGTTAAGTTTAATTGCATTTTCCCTTTAGCAATTAGGGTTTGTAACCCTAATTCAAGACCTACACCTACCTAAACCCCTTAGGACCTAACCTAAGCCACCTAGCCACATAGAGCACGACCACACACACACACACACACACCCATTCACGCACACACACTTCTCTATAATTCTCTAGAGATCTCTTGAGATGGCTCCACCTCTTGGTTGCCAAATTTAGCAACCAAGAGGCATTAAAATTGAGATCCACAATTTTTGGATCTCAAAGACCACCTCCATCCACATGTGGCCAACCACTCTTGGACTCTCTCTAGAGAGTTCTACACCTCTCTAGAGAGAAGCCATTGGATCTATAAAAAGACCCCATGGGCGGCCAAACGCCCCCATTCACTTCCTTGGCATTCATTCCACTTAGGCTAGCCACTTCCATTTCCGCTCCACCTCCACGAGTTGAGCACCACCATGGAGGCCACCATCTCCACGCCAGGAAGCTGGATCAGCTCCCCAACCTCTCTCCAAGGGCCGCCTAAGCTCCATTGGCCGCCCCTCCTTCTTCTCTTAGCCACTCAAAGGCCATCGGAGACCACCTCCGAATGCCCTTCCTTCTGCTAGATTAGTAACTTAGCTCTTCGTATATTTACTGCTTTTATTTATTGCTTAGTAGTGTAGTCTTACTTCTCCCCTAATGATGCATGCGAAATCCCCCCATTGATTCTTGTATGCAATTGTTTTCTGGTAGCTAGGTTTAATTTTCAAGCACTTATGTATAAGCTTTCCTCTAGATTTCCTTGTGCAACAACTCTCCAATGAATGAACGAAATTGCATTTATATATATATTTGTCTCTATATGTTTGAAATCACCATGAGCTTAATAATTGTCATTCTTTTTGTGTGATTCAAGTTGCTTGTTTCCAATTCCTAATATTCTTGTAACTAAGCATGTCATACCTAAATACATAATAATCACGAATCGGCATGCAATTCTAAACAAAGTAGAGTAAGATCGATTTCAAAAGTAAAAGCAACGTCTCCCAGAGATGAACGATCGGGACTCAAATCTCGTTATTTTTACAAAACAATATCTTTGTTGGATCGTACTTCGCGAGTATACTACGACGCATTCCTTTTCTATCAAAAATGCGATCAATGAATTCTCAACACCGGACATTGAGGAGCCTACGGTCGTGAGGGGAAGAGAGGAATTTGAGGTATTCGCAGCTGAAATCGAGCGTGGAGAGGTCAGGGAGGTCTAGGCTCCTTTAAATAGAGCTCTGGAGGTCGGTTAGGGCTTGGGAAGCTTGAAGGTTGCCGGTGATGGAAATCGTTGAGATACCCACATCTCTCATGTGTTCGTATGAGAGATTGAGAGGGAGTCAGATCTCAAATATGGGTTCATGTTGACGGGAATTTCTCAGAGGATCTTCCTTCCTATTTTGGAAGCGATCCTCCAAGCAATCAAGGAGAACTTCCAAGTTGAATGTCGCTAGAGTAGGTTTCGTCCGCGATAATGGCGGAGGGACCCACTTGTGAAGACGACGAGAAAGCTATGGGGCTGTTAGCAAGGTTTTTAAAAGTTAGGGGTAGAAATGTAATCAGGCTGGACCTTTTTGCAAACTAGGTCAAGGCAAACTCTCCTTGGGTCCAAATTTTGATACAAACCTAATTTGGACCTAAGGAATCCAATTGTGAAGTTGGATTTTGGGTTTTACCACGTTTGACCTGGAAATTTATGCAAAAACCCAATTTAGGGCAAATATCTGTCTAAAACCCCATTCTAAGTCAAGATGGGTTCTAATGGCCAAATTTAAGGTACTAAACCCTAGAGAATATTTTTCTATGATTTTTAGAGGGTTTAAGTGAATTTATCCTAACCAGAACCTTTGTTAATCAAGTGGGTCTGCTTTTAGGGTTTCAAGAAGTCATTTAATTTATAGAAAATACACAAACCCTTTTCTGTCAAATCCAACCCACTTGTTATCTTATTAAGACCATTTGACCTTTGTTTGGCCCTTGAGAAAACCCATGGTTGTACTGCATTAGTAAAATTACAGTTTTACCCCTTGTTTCTTGTATTTCTCTCAGAAAGTTATGTAGTGAATTATGACCTTCAGTTGGTTATGTAGGAGCATTTATTCTCTTCATTGGGTCAAAATGAGCTAGTTAGGGCTCATGATGGTATTCCCATCATACCCCGATGCCTAACTTTTGCTAGTCCCTTATCAAAATTTCATGGTTTTAACTTTGATTCTAAACCATGCAATCTTTTGATGCTCAAAACTGTGATGTGTGCTTTCTTCTGTAGATTAGGTTAGAATGCCGATAGTAGGCCTAGAGGTACTCACGTACCAACCAAGATCTGGACCTGACCAGCTCTAGCCTCAATCTACCGTGAAGGTTTTTAAGGCCCACAGGAACTATCCTAAGGTTCATTGGACTCCGCGGTTAAAGCACCCGTGCTTGTAACATGTTTTAGCCTCGGTTCAGTTTGTAGTGCATTTTTGTAAGAGAGACAAGAATTTTCTTTATTTTTGGAGAGTTTTTTCTCTCTTTTCTTTTTATTTCTAGCTTCAGATTGGCTTCACAACACGGTCTGTATCGGATTCCTAGTCCCCATCATCAATCCTCGAAGGGTCCCTGGCAATCGATGCTTCGAGATAGCACCACCCATGGCAACCCCCAGAACCCTAGATTTTGAGATTTTGAGATAATCCCTCCCATGGTGTTCTGTAGCTAAATCCAGACCCTGGCAATCAACATTTCGAGATAATGCCGCCCATGGCATCTGAACCAGCATAAGGTGCTTACATGCCCCTGGTAGGATATGTAGATATCCTATGAGACAAGCACTGAGGAGACAATATGTTATTGCGCATCTTCGAGGGGAATTTCCCACCTCTTTGCGTCAAGAACTCATCCAAATCAACTTGTATTGACCAACTGCTCCTAATCTAGGTGACTTTTTCAGAACGATTTAAATGCATTTACGTGATTTTGATACTTAAGCGCATTGAACCAGACTGTGTGTTGATTGGGGTGCTTAGGTTACCGAGTCCCGCAAACCAGAGGTCAGTTAATGAGGCTGAATACTCCCTAAGCCTTAGACCTAATACTTAAGCTTCGTATTTTCCCCAACCTCTTGAGGACTATCCAGATCTTAGTGAGTACTTGAATTTTTAAGCCTATGATCACAGCCCAAAAGGCCTAAAATCAGCATTCCTATTAATCTCTTCTGTGTTTCTTTCACACTTTTTACCTTTCATTTTTTTTCCTTTGATATGGTCTAGAACTAAGTTAATTCCTTAATTTCTTACTAATGGCTATCTCCTTTTCTTTTCTTTTCAACTTGTGCTTCTTTTTGCCATTTTTAACTTTCTCCCCCTTCTCCTCAAAATTGATATGCTCTCAAAATTTTCTCTCCTCTCATTTTTTTATTATTTTTCAAGAATTTTTTCTTTTTTTTAGTATTTTTGGGATATGCGAATTTTTTTGATGAAACCCTTTCTTGTGAGATGATTTTCATGGCATTTTGCACTTTCATACCCCCCCATGCCTACGATTTGCAATGTCCCCATTGTAAATTAGGTGGGTTCGAGTTCATCTTACATCATTCATTAGAACAGGTTTTGGGTGGGTGAATTGTTAGGATGACTACTGTGGACGATTTCAAGCTCGGGTACGTGTACCAGAGGTGGAGTCGGTTGTTCTAATAGATGAACCCTAAAGTGCAATATGAGTTCAGCATAGGAATGTGTCAAGAAAGGTTTCAGGTTTTTCAAAATGATGGGTTGCCTCCCGTCAAGCGCTGAGTTTAACGCCATCGACTGGCTGCAATGATCTCAGCAAGAATGGGGGTAAAAGATGTCTCAGCCAAATTTGTATCGGTAAGTTCAATGAACGGTTTGAGTCTCTGACCATTCACGACAAAAGGTTCTGAATCGTGGCTGAGTTGACTAATTTCGACAGCTCCATTTCCAAAGATTCATCAGACAAGGTAAGGTCTGATCCATTTTGATATGAGTTTTCCTAGGAATAGTTTGAGCTTGGCATCAAAGAGTAGGACTTTTTGACCAGGGTAAAAGATTTTTCTAGATATGTGCTTGTCGTGAAAGGCTTTAACCTGCTCTTTGTAAATTCGTGAGTTCTCATACGCATCATGGAGTAATTCATCGAGCTCACTCATTTGAAGCTTTCTGTAGGTTCCTGCCTTAGAAAGATCTAGATTACAGTTCCGTATTGACCAATAGGCTTTCTACTCCAATTCGACAGGGAGGTGACATGCCTTCCTGTACACTAATCTGAAGGAAGACATACCTAATTGTGTTTTGTAGGCGATCCTATAAGCCCACAAAGCTTCTGGAAGTCAAGATGACCAGTCTTTCCTGTCAGGTCTAATAGTGACCTGAAGGATTTTCTTGATCTCCCGATTTGATAGCTCAGCTAAACCATTAGTTTGGGGGTGATAAAGAGTAGAGATTCTGTGTGACACCCCATACTTGGTCATCAGTGACCTGAATTGAGCATTAGTGAAATGGATCCCTCCATTAGAGATTATAGCACGTGGAATCCCAAACCAAGAAAAGATGTTCTGATGAATGAACTTGATAACCACCTTATGATCATTGGTTCGAGTCGGAATGGCTTCAATCCATTTGGACATGTAATCAACAGCAAGTAGAATGTACTCGAAACCGTCTGAAATAGGAAAGGATCCCATAAAATCAATCCCCCAGACATCGAAGATTTCGCATACGAGAATCAGATGTAAGGGCATCATATCACGATGGTTCATGTTGCCTAAGGTCTGACAATGAGTGCATGCCTTACAGTGATTGCATACGTCTTAGAAAATCATGGGCCAATAGAAGCCGCACTGGAGGACTTTAGCTACGATTTTATGACTAGTGAACTGTCCACTGCATGCCTGGTCATGGTAGAAGGACAAGATGCCCTTAATTTCTGCTTTCTGGGCAAACTGTTGAATGATTTGATCAGCACCGATGCGGAACTGATATGGGTCTTCCTAGAAGTAATACTTGGCATCGAAAAGCAATTTTTCTTTCTTGGCCTTTGACTAATCGGACAGGATTTGATGTGATGCCAGGTAGTTTACTAGATCAGCAAACCATAGAAGCCTTGTACTAATAGTCAGGAGGTGTTCATCAGGAAAATGTTCCGTGATGGATCCGGAAGGGTTGATAATGTCAGAAGGAAGGTGGGACAAGTGATCAGCTACCACGTTCTATTTTCCCATCTTGTCGTGAATCTTGAGGTCAAATTCTTGCAATAGCAAGATCTAACGGATTAGTCAAGGTTTCGTGCCCTTCTTTACAAGGAGATGCCTCACACCTATGTGATCAGAGTACATGATAACACGGGAACCCAGAAGATATGATCTGAACTTTTCCAAGGAAAATACTACGGCTAGCAACTCTTTCTTAGTAACTGTGTAGTTACGCTAAGCCTCGTCAAGTGTCTTTCTAGCGTTGTAGATGACCATGGGTTTCCCGTCAATTTTTTTCCCAAGTACTGCTCCTACAACGAAATCAGATGCATTGCACATGATCTCAAAGGGTTGAGACTAATCAGGGGACTGTAGGATCGGAGCTTGGGTAACTCGATCACGTAGGATCTCAAATGCTTGAGTGCATTCCTTAGATATCTCAAAAGGAACATCCTTAGATAGTAGACTAGTTAGGGGGTGCGCGATCTTTGAGAAATCAGGAATGAATCGACAGTAAAAACTGACATGCCTCAGGAAAGATTGGATGTCCTTGATCGAGCTAGGCATAGGGAGTTTGGAAATTAGATTCACCTTGGCTCGATCAACCTGGATGCCTTTTTCTGAGATGAGATGTCCCAGGACAATTCCTTTAAGCACCATGAAGTAGCTCTTTTCCTAAGAAAGAACCAGATTCACGTCAATGCACCGCCTGAGGATCTGGACCAAGTGCAGGAGGCAATTGTCAAATGATTCGCCAAACACTGAGAAGTCATCCATGAAGACTTCCAGATAATCACCTACCATATCTGAGAATATGGCAAGCATGCACCGCTGAAAAGTAGCGGTTGCATTGCAGAGACCGAAAGGCATCCTTCGAAACGCGTACATCCCGAAGGGGCAGGTGAAAGTAGTCTTCTCTTGGTCCTCAGGATGGATTGCCACCTGGTTATAACCGGAGTACCCACCCAAAAAGCAGAAGAATCTATTTCCCGCTAGTTTATCGAGGATCTGATCAATAAACGGTAGTGGGAAATGATCCTTCTTTGTGGAGGTATTGAGTCTTCTGTAATCAATGTAGACTCTCCACAAATTTGCCACACGGGTCAGTATGATTTCTCTGATTTCAGTCATGATCACGGTGAGTCCTGCCTTCTTAGTCACAACCTAGATTGTACTCACCCATCGACTGTCGAAGATCGGGTAGATGATCCCAGCATCTAACCACTTGATGATCTCTTTTTTCACGACCTCCTGCAGATTAGGATTTAGACGTCTCTACATTTCACGGGAAGGTCATGTGCCCTCTTCAGTATAGATGCAGTGTGTGCAGTAAGAGGGGCTGATACCAATCAAATCATTGAGAGTCCATCCAATGGCTCTATGATGTTGCTGGAGAACAGTAATCAGACAGGATTCCTGATCAAGTGTGAGTCTAGAATTGATAATCACAAGAAATGTCTAATTGGAACCCAAAAAGATGTACTTTAGATGATTGAGAAGAGGCTTGACTTCCAAAACAGGGTTATCAGCAGCAGCGGGTGGTCCAGGGTGTGTGTTAGGGACAAGGGAAGGAGTGATGGGTGTGTTTAGGTTAAGTTTAGACTCCTTTGATTGCGTGTTTTGATCGTCCTTTAGTTGATCAAAAGTACTCATGTTTTCCTCAATATACGGATCGTCAACGATAGCCTTGATGTCACATATCTTTTCTATAACTCCGCAATTAATCCCTTGTTGGGACTTAAAGATGTCAACCTTTAATGTCTGGTTCCCAAATTTCAGTTCAATTTGGCCCCCCTCACAATTAATGCTGGCCCTAGCAGTGGCCAAAAATGGTCTCCCTAGTATGATTGGTGTGTTCCTCGGATTTTCTGGAGCATCCATATCCAAGACTACGAAGTCCACTGGGAAGTAAAAATCCTGAACCCTAACAATGACATCCTCAAGAACTCCTTTAGGTGACTTAATAGATCGATCTGCCAATTGTAATGTCACCTCTGTAGGTTTGAGCTTAGATTCCTCAAGATGGTCAAGTAGGGATGTAGGTATTAGGATTATGGAGGCTCCTAGATCCAATAATGCTCTATCAAATTGGATATCACCAATTGTACAGGAAATCAGGGGAGTACCTGGGTCTTTTGCCTTAGGTGGGAGTTTGCTTAAAATTACAAGGCTGGCTTGCTCTGAAAATACGATTGGGCTCCCACTTTTGGTTCGCGCTTACGCTTACGTGTACACACGTCTTTCAGGAATCGTGTGTGAGCCGGTATGTGGTGAATCACATCCATCAAGGGGATGTTTATATGGACCTGTTCAAAGAGCTTGACCAGGTCCTCAGGTGGCATGGGTTTGGTTGTCCTCTTTCCCTTGGTCAAGGCCACGGGAAATGAAACCTTGGATGGTTCCTCTAGAATAGGTCCAGGTTCTTGATCTGGGACAGGGGTATCCTAGAGGACTATCCTAGGGTTTGGGTTACTACCAGGCTGTAAGTGGCTTGGGTGAGGTGGGTCTTGTGTTGCTTTGCAACTATGGGTCGTAACTAAATTTAGTCCTGCCTGGTTCTGGTTTGGTGTCGGTAAAATAGGTGGCTGCTGTTGAAACCCGAGTATGATGTTGAAGCTTCCATCCTGTCAGGTGATGGAGCAGAAGGGGCCTGATAAATCATGTGGGCTTGGCCCAGATTTGGGTTCATAACATGCCTCTAGTTCGGCACGTTATTTGGATTCGATAGAAGTTGCAAAGGGAGTGTGCCAGGTTGGTGGGAATTTGCCATCTAGGAGTGTTGATTGCGAACCTCTATGATCTTGTCTTTGTGCTATTTTTGCATAGCCGCATTCGTCTATTGAATGTCAGCTGGAGTCTGAAGGATAAGAGTCACTTGATCTGTCTGACTTGGCCCAGATTGATAGGTAGGGTTGGGCCGAGGCTGAGGCGGTTGATATGGACGAGGAACTTGTTGACAGGGTTGATATGGTGGTCTCTGATTCTGATTGTTTCCCGCCCATAGGAAATTGGGATGATTCCGCCATCCAAGATTATAGGTATTAGAGAATGGGTCATTCTGGATGGCGTTGAGGTCCTCGCAGGTCGGAGGAACCTCAGAAAGTCAGAGTATGAGGGTTCAGAGTTCGACCAACTAGAGTAGGTAGGGTCGAAGTTTCCTCCAGCCCTAGAGTTAGACAGGGGCGGATACGAGTCCATCCCTTTAGAAGATCGGTGATAGATGTTATGCACAGCTTCCCTTCCAGAGGGCAGCTGTGCAAACAGGTTTTGTGCAAAGGTGGCTCGCTGCAAATGTCGAGTTAGCTCATCCACCTTCTTCTCAATGATAGAGACCTTGTCCAAACGGCTAGCCATCAATTCCAAGTCGATAGATGAGGATAGGCCCTGTGTCTCATGTGCTCCCCTTGGATTCATCGATGCACGGGCATTCGTCCAGTCAAATAAGCCCATGGAGTCATTGTTGATGGAGTTCTCGCACATATTCTCGAGAATCTCCCACACAGTGTCTTCGTGTTGACCCATGATATTTCCTCCACAAGTTGCATTGACGAGTAAACAGATATCTTCATGGAGTCCCTGGTAAAAAGACTAGACTTGTTCCCATTTAGGAACTCCATGATGAGGGCACTTTCGCATGAGATCCAAGAAATGATCCCATGCCTCGTGAACTGGTTCTCCAGGCTGCTGTGTGAAGTGTGTGATCTGGTGTCATGTTGAACGTACGGGTTGCTACGCTAATGTGTTTGGTTTTGAAAACCTGTCGTCGTAGTATGAAAGCAAAGAACTCATGTTCAACAAATAAAATTTATACCAAAATGGAAATTCCGGGTCGAACACAGGGAGGCGGACGTTTGATTTAAAAACAACGTGTTTGTTTTTATTTGTCACAAAATAATTCAATTGACTAGAACTATCTAACTAGTTACAATAAATAGAAAAGAGAGAGAAAGAATGTTACAAACAAAAATCAAAATGAGATGTAGAATAAACATAGAATTTCATCATTAGAGCGATTGTTCATTAAACTAGAAAGTGGGAAAATGATTACACTAGAAAGCAGTAAATCTACTCTAGAAAGCATTAAAAGAATGGAGAGAGAAATATCCTCCTCGACGGTCACTTGGAGGACGAGCCAGATGGGATGACGCCTGGACGAAGGAGGATGAAGCAGAAGAACGGGAACGGGGTAGCACGTCGTCGTCATCATCTTCGTGGGATCCACTTCTGAAGGGGGACGAAATATTGACTTTATCTTGCGAGAAGCATCCCGGGTGTGGGACAAGCTTCTCTTGAGCTTTGGAGAGGGAGAGAAGAGAAGGAAGGGATGAGAATTTTGTGTGGAGGGGGCCTCCTTTTATAGTTGCAAGGAGTGGGGGCAATTTGGTCATTACAACTTTAAAAACATTAATTCAGGACCTTTAGTGACGGATAAAACCGTCGCTAAAGGTCTGAACGTGGGCATAGTGGGCGGCATGCGCGCAATGTGTGCACACATCCGGCCATTCTCAGCCGTCCGATCGCGACATCGGATGGCTTAGATCGCACTCCGCCCGCCTCCTCAACATGCGCCAGATCACGTGTGATGCCGCGTTACCGCCGCGCGTGTAATAGCGCATCACCTTGATTTAGCGCGCACGGCCGTTGGATTGCGATCGTGCAGTCGATTGAAGGCGCTCCTCCACTCCAGTTTCAGCGTGGTGAGGCATGAACGTGTGCTCTCGCTTCGCGTTAGAGCTCTTGACCAACGCGCTGGGGGCGCGTTTGTGTCGAGCGCCTGACTTCAGCGCGGGTGCGTCGCAGCCGTTGGATCTTGATCCAACGGCGGGGAAGGACGGATGCGGAAGCCTTCAGTGGGTGCGTGCGGGAGATTGGGCGGTCGAGATGGCGCTACGTGGTGCCATCTTGGCCATCCATCTTCTTGATGATGTAGATGGTGCCACGGGTGTCGGATTGACTCGATTTCTGCATCGTTAGGCTGCGATTGTCGATTCGAATCCATTCGCGCAGTCGGATTTGTCGTTTGAAGTATGGATTTACACCATCTTGGCCCTTGATCTTCTAGGGTTCCCTGATCACTATCTGATGCTACAGATGCCTGATTAGGGCGATCTTGGAGTCGTTGAACTCCAATCGTCGCCTTAATCACATCTGTACGGTTGGATCTTTGATCCGAGGCCCCGATAAAATGTTTGCCCTGTCCAAGCACATAAAAGGAGACAATTAACCTCTATTTTATTCAAACTACACTAAATGCAAGATGATGCATGTTATGCAATATTTATAGCATGCAATGCAATCCTATGCTTAAGGACATGCATAAATAGACATCTTAAGTAGTGTAAACGTATTTACATCATACCCCCATGCCTATCTTTTGCTAATCCCTAGCAAAAACTATATGCTATTTATAAAAGAATTAGATTGGATTATTTGGGCATGAGTTATTTTCAATCATTAACAAACTATCTACTTAGGTTCTGAACTTTCAAAGACACAACAGTGCCCGAGTATCTGCCAAAATGTAGACCGCCTCAAGCCCTCGCCTTATTGAAAGAAAAATTTCTTTTTCTCTTTTTCCTCTTTTCTAATTTTTTTGGATTTTCAAGTTTTAGGGTCAAAGAGTGGCTTTCTACAGCCATTCAACTCACCCAAGATTTGATGAGAAGCCTAAGTTCTAAGCATCTTATTGTGAATGTGATAGACTCATTGACCAGTAGTTAAAATGGACTTTGGATTTCTACGCCTCTAGGTGACCTAAAAAGAATTCTGCCTAAAGGTGTATCTTTACAACTGGTAGCTTTCTCCCTACTTTTATTTTTTTTACGGGGTCAACACAAGGGTGAATCCAGTGTATATCTCCCCGGTTTATTCTACTTCTCCGCTTCTTCCTAAGTGTTTTGGGATTTTTCTGTGCATTTATTGAGCTGGGTTTTGGACAACCAGTTGATGAGCTGTTACCACCGACAACTTGCTAGCCATACTCGTGCGGCGAAGTGTGGTTTATTTCTTTTTTCTTTTTCTTTTCTCCTTTTCTTTTTGATTTTTTTTTTTTAAGTAGGTGGCTTCCCTGGTCTAAGATTTACCTAAAAGCAGCAAAAAGAGAAAGGTCCAGTGACTGGGCTCTGGACAACCTACCTATGGGTTGTTACCCACGATAACTTGCCAACCATATCACCCTAGAAGGTTCATTAGCTACCCAATTTCCATTATAATCATCAAACAACGAGTCAGTGCAAAGAAAGTGTGTAGATGCTTAAGACTCAAAATTCCCTCAAATCAGAGGGTGGGTTGATAAGTCGTGTACTTATCACCCAAACTTATTTACTCCAATTAAAATAGAATTTAGGTTGGCGAGGACTCAAAAAACAAATCCACATTTTAGTGGATACACAGGCTGATTAAGTCCAAAGACCTGAAGGGTCTTTGTGTTAAATCATAATGTAGTATTTCTTAAGATTGAAAATTTTCTTAAACCCAAGTTCTCTTCCCTAATTCCAATTTTTTCTTTAATAAAAGAAAATAAAACAAATCTATGAAGCTGACGAAGAAACTCAGAGATGAATATCCAGCCCCTATGCCTATCTAATGCAATGTCCTCATTGTATTAAAAGGACATAAAACAGTGTGGAATAGCGTAGAAAGCACCTGAATTACGTGAATGTCAGGTTCTCTCCGAGATAAAAACTAAAAGGAACTGTATATGTACTGAATTTAGTGCCTTCAGCTAGGCACACTATACAAGGAAGAGAAATGAAAAATTCGCAGGTGCAGGTCAGAATCAGAATAAATAGAAGAATCCTCTGACCTATCAACAGAGGTCCACAGATGTGGACCAAATTGTGGTGCAGACCCATACCTCATAATCGAGAATATCTCAGGTTCTGGATAAAAATTACCCAAAACCTAAAATCAGCATGCAAGCGGGGTTGGGCCTGCGATTTATAAGGATGCAACCCAAGACCAAAAAGTCGGGTTACAGAGAATTCAAGATCAAAAGGATACTCATTGAATGTGTGCTTGGGTTCAACATCCTCAAAACAAATGTCGTAAGGGTCCTGATTTGATGGTTTTAGCTTAATAGGCACCCCTCGACTCAGTCTTGTACTCCCTCCAGCACTTACTTCCCAAATCAAAATCTCCCGGCTCTTATCCTCCTCATTCAGCATGTTAAATTCCAAGACGTCTTGTATATTAATCACCCCATCTAAAATCTCCAAGTCTAAATGATGTGCTGAATCAGAATTGACTTGGGTCTAATTATCTTAGAAACAAAATCATCGATAAGCTCAACGGGTTGTAACTGACAATCAGGGCATTGAATTGAATCCTCCAGAAAATGCGATTCTGGATCCATAATGTGTGCCCTAATAAGATCAGTTTCTTCAATTATTCGGCTATCAAATGATCTTTCAGATTCCTCAGGCCGAATCGTCTCACAAAAATTGTGTTCTATAAACTCGTGTGAGACTTCGCAAATCGAATCTTCACCATCAGAATCAAAGAAATCAAGATTCGTATTAATGTATGTCTCAAAATCATCTGTCACTTTTTGTTCCAAGGAGACATACGTTTCCTTGTACCCTGGCTCAGGGATCTTAGGTGAAGAAATCAGATCATCCCTAATTGGTTGCTCTAATTCTATCTGGTCAGCCTCGTAACACGTGTCCCCCTCAATAGGTGCCTGAGCAGGTTCTGAAATTGGCTCTCCTGAAGAGGGTTCATCTTGGGAATCATCCCATGATTGAATCAAAGCGACCACAAATCTCATCCTCAATTTCGCTAACTTCCCAAGTAGAAACTCACCCAGGTTCTTATCCTTAATATCCTGGAGCCAATCCAACAAGGACTTGTTCAAATCATCAATCATTTCAATCAGGGGCTCCAATCTCTCAATGCAAGGTATTGGCCAAACTTCTAAAGTTTGTATGATATTCCTCAAGTTAGCTAGAACCTTATCTTGAACCTGGTTATCCTGAACCAAATGAGTTGGTTTAGGGTTGGGTGGGTTTGGGGTCAAAGCAGGGGAATTAACGAATTGAGATTCGTTATACCCTTCCTGATAATAGGTCATTTCAGATTGTTCAAAAGGTGGTGATGACCTAAAGGTAGTGTAATCAAAGGATGGGTAAGGATCAGTATATCCTTCTTGATTGTAGATCGTATTAGGTTGTTCATGAAAGGATGACGATCTATAATCGATGTGGCTCTGAGAAGGATAAAAATCACAATCATAGTGTTCAGGGTTAGATCCTAAACATGAAGGCCCGGAACTGTACCCCCAATTCGAGTTATCGCAACTAACTGATGATTGATTATAGTACGAGTCGGGATAATCGTCATGTTGAGGATAATTCAAAACAGGAGGGAAAGAGCGAGAATGCATGTAATATGTGGAAGGATTCATGAGAGATGAGAGGAAGAAAGGCACCATACAATACAAACAATCAAACCTGTCCTTAAGTGGGCTAGCCTAAAGACCTACAGACTCCCAAAACCCGTCTTGAGATAAAGAAACGATTTGATCTACTTCTGTCTGTTCAATCCAACCAGTTAGAAGGAGGGACTGGGGAGAAGGTTCTTCCTTCAGCTTGTGCCTCCGGTTCCTAGTGTACCCCCCAGCCACGATCATTTAATTCTGCTCCCCTAGCTAGACATCAGATTGAATAGTAGAAACAAGCTAATCAAAAATAATCTCGTTCTGGGCTCTGAAGAGCGAGTCAAATCCTTAAGGCCAACGTCTACTCTGTTTTATTTAGGGCTAGGTTTGAATGTGCTTTGGAATGTGATGGGCCCTTTATATGGGTTGTGCCCTTAATGATTGATTGATTTGTGTGTGCGTGAACAACTAGCAGTTTTCAAGCAAGATTATTTTTGATGCGGTGAATTTTAGGGTTCAAATCTTGCTTAGTAGATTTTAGGATTCAGCTTTAGGTGCTTTCAAACAAGTTTTGTTGGCACACTAGGTTTTGAAAGCACAGGTGAAGATGTTTTCCTTTGAAGCTTAAAAAGAATGTGGAGTGCCTGGTAAATCCCTAAGAGTTGAACCTAAGTGGCAGCTACTTGATGAGTTGATTTTAATTGAAGTGGTGCGGCCCAATCAACTCAAACAATTGGCCTGTTGTACCACTTTATTAGACACACAAGTGATTACCTAATCTGATTTCTACTCAATTATGTGTTTGGATGTGTGTACCGGCTCCAAAGATCAGTTTACCAGTTGAGTTTGAAAATCAGATGAGGTTGTGTACCTCTGTGAGATTTTTTTAATTTTTCATTTTTTTTAATGTGGGAGTTGGGGTGGGTGTGGGTGTTAAACAACAAACAATCTAACCTTAGAGTTTATAAGAACACCTAGGTTGATTGATGTTTGTCTTATTATGTGTTGAAATGAAATCTAATGGGTGGGAGGTGGGGGATAACTTACAAAACCTTCCACAGCACTTTACTCCAATCTACCACTTTTGCTCGTCTCAAAAGAGTACCTGCAATCACAATAAGAAAGGAGAGAAGTGAGGTAAATGATTTGTAAGTTATAAAAATGCGAAGAAAAAATCAAAGAGCGTTGCCTCCCTGGCAACGGCGCCAAAATGTTGAACATACGAGCTGCTACGCTAACATGTTTGGTTTTCAAAACCTATCGTTGTAGTATGAAAGTGAAGAACTCGTGTTCAACAAATAAAATTTATACTGAAATGGAAATTCCGGGTTGAACACAGGGAGGTGGACGTTTAATTTAAAAACAACGCGTTTGTTTTTATTTGTCACGAAATAATTCAATTGATTAGAATTATCTAACTACTTACAATAAATAGAAAAGAGCGAGAGAGAGAATAAGAGAGAGAAAGAATATTACAAACAAAAACCAAAATGAGATGTAGAATAAACATAGAATTTAATCATTAGAACGATTGTTCATTACACTAGAAAGTCAGAAAATGATTACACTAGAAATCAGTAAATCTACTCTAGAAAGCATTAAAAGAATGGAGAGAGAATATCCTCCTCGACGATCGCTTGGAGGACGAGCCGGACAGGACGATGCCTGGGCGAAAGAGGACGAAGCAGAAGAACGGGAACAGGGTAGCATGTCGTCGTCGCCGCGGGATCAACTTCCGAAGGGGGATGAAAAATTGACTTTATCTCACGAGAAGCATCCCAGGTGTGGGACAAGCTTCTCTTGAGCTTTGGAGAGGGAGAGAAGAGAAGGAAGGGATGAGAATTTCGTGTGGAGGGGGTCTCCTTTTATAGTTGCAAGGAGTAGGGGCAATTTGGTCATTACAACTTTAAAGACATTAATTCAGGACCTTTAGTGACGGATAAAACTGTCACTAAAGGTATGAACGTGGGCGTAGTGGGCGGCGCACGCGCGCCCGCTCGATTGCCTACGCGTGCAACGCATCCGCACGTCCGACCATTCTCAGCCGTCCGATCGCGAGATTGGACGGCTTAAATCGCGCTACGCCTGCCTTCTCAGCACGCGCCTGATCACGTGCGATGCCGCGTTACCGCCGCGCGTGTAATAGCACGTCATCTTGATTGAGTGAGCACAGCCATTGGATCACGAACGTGCGGTCGATCGAAGGCGTGCCTCCTTTCCAATTTCCGCATGGCGAGGCTCGAACGCGTGCTCTCGCTTCGCGTTAGAGCGCTCGACCAACGCGCTGGGGTTGCGTTTGTGTTGAGCGCCTGACTTCAATGCAGGCACGTTGCAGCCATTGGATCTTGATCCAACGGCGGGGAAGGGTGGATGCAGAACCCTTCAGCGGGTGCGTGCGGGCGATTGGGCAGCCGAGATGGCACCACGTGGCACCATCTTGGCCATCTATCTTCTGGATGATGTAGATGGTGCCATGGGTGTCGGATTGACTTGATTTTTGCGTCGTTAGGCTGCGATTGTCGATCTGAATCCATCCGTGCAGTTGGATTTGTCATTTGAAGTGTGGATTTACACCATCTTGGCCCTTGATCTTCTAGGGTTCCCCGGTCACTATCTGATGCTACAGATGCCTAATTAGAACGATCTTGGAGTCGTTAAACTCCAATTGTCACCTTGATCACATCTGTACGGTTGGATCTTCGATCTGAGGCTCTGATAAAAAGTTTTCCCTGTCCAAGCACATAAAAGGAGACAATTAACCTCCATTTTATTCAAACTACTCTAAATGCAAGATGATGCATGTTATGCAATATTTATAGCTTGCAATGCAATCCTATGCTTAAGGACATGCATAAATAGACATCTTAAGTAGTGTAAACATGTTTACATCATGTCGTAAAGCATTCGTCCGACCAACTGGGAAGAACTTTTTCAGAAACTCGGATTGTAGTTCAACCCATGTGTTGATTGGACGCGCTTGAGTCTGATACCAGTGAGCTACTTTATCCATGAGAGAGAGAACATCTTCATGAGAAGAATATCCCAATTTTGGGCATCTAACCCAAAGGTCTGGGTCAGATGCTTGAGCTGTTTGATGTGCTGAAAAGGATCCTCGGAATTGAGCCCATGAAGCTTTGGAATAACATGAATCATGTTGGGCTTGAGTTCAAAATTAGGAGCTTCAGTTGGGATTTGGACTCGAGGTTCGATCACCATTGCAGCGGGATTGTAATGATCTCGCATCATAGGACGTTGCGATGGATTCACAAAGGCTTGGAATAAATCATTAAGGCACTGAGGTTGGTTCTCAAGGCTTGGAATCCTCTTCTTCTGCGGGTTGTGCCATGATGATGGATGAAGGAGAATTAGGTTCAGATGAATCAGAAGAGATATCTATGTGATGGGGTTGCTGCACAAACACGAAAGTCGAGGCCTCGCCTCGACGGGAGTGAGGCCTCAAGGATGGTCTTAAGGACCTCCTACTGAACATGCACCGATGGTCTAGATGAGAATAGAATGTGATGGACCCAATCAAGACACCAAAAAATTTTGGATGACTATAGAGGTTCAGGGTGGATGATACCCCTTAGTCAGAAAGCCGTCCACCTGAGAAATACCTAGGCAGCCAGAGAGGGAGAGTCCCACAAAGACCCCTAAATGGTAGAGCACATCCACGGGTTATAGGGTTTCCCCCACCTGACCTCTTTTGTCACTGATGTTCCAGGTAGACCAGAAAGGGGACTTGACCTCTTAAGTCTACCAGTTTTATTAAAGAGCAAGGGTGCTTAAGATTTCACTTGAACTTTAGATGTATTAAGTGCAAAAAGTGACCTAATTTCAAGGTTGGTTGACCCAACAAGGTGGGTCAACTTCACCTATTTATCCTTTAAGAAGTTTTAGGTCCCTTCTTTTAGGATTCAAGTGAGATTAAGAGCCTGAATTTTAGGGTTTGCTTGAATAAATTACTTCAGCCAAGGCTTAGGCACACATCATTTTGGAAAATTGATTCTTTCTTATGGAAGTGTGTCTTTAAAAACCCTAACTTGAAATCCTTAATTGGCTCTAATTTTGGTCCAATTTAGTTTGCCAAATGTGGTATCTAGGGCTCAAACAAGAAAGTAATAGCCCTAGTTACCTTAAGTGGGTGCACAAATCAGATTTTGTTGTTGAGATCAAATCAGGCAACTTGATGAATTAGCTAAGAATGTAAAGCAAGTAGCCCTAATTGATTTTGTTCTTTTTTCCTTTTCAGAGTGAGGGGCATTAAGAGAGAGAGTAATCAGAAGTTACCTACCCCTGGCGTGTTTGCTGTGCGGCTGTCTTTCTTTGAATCTTCTCCCCTGAAACAACCACAACAAAAGAGATATGGCAAGTTAGTATCTGCATCAGTAATTGTAATCAAGAATTCTAAATTTCCCATTGCTCCCTAGCAACGACGCCAAAATGTTTATCGCGCTAAGTCAGGTTTCAAAAGTGTTGCGTTGTAGTACAGCCGAAATAGCATTCAAAAAAAATACAATTTTATTACTCGAAAAATGTTCCGAGGACGAACATAAGGAGCAAATTGGTATTTAGAAATCAAGATCACAATTCAGAATTAAAAGACTATGCAATAATATCAGTATCAGAGTGTAAAAATATGGGAGTAAAATGGTGATGTAGATCACCAAATAATTCATTGTATGAGTATGCAATGTAAGCCAATGTTCTGTCATCTGATGAAGGAATCAGATGACTTAAATGTCTGATCCTTCCTTCTCTTTCTCTACCTTTGCTTCTTCTCATTCTTCTTCTTCTTCTTCTTCTTCTTCTTCTTCTTCTTCTGCTTTGGCTTCTTCTCTTCTTCTTTCTCTACCTTTGCCTTTTCTTCTCTGACTCTAGCTTTCTCTTCTTCTCTTTCTCTTTGGCTACTGCTCTGGCCTTCTTCTTCCTTCTTCCTTTTCTTCATCCTTGGCTTCTGCTCTTCTTCTTCTTCTGCGATTCTTCTCTTTCTCTTTAGCTTCTTCCTTTGGCCTTCTCTTCTTCTTTAGACTCTGACTAAGTGTCGACCGGAGAATCCTATAGCAAAACCCTACCCTTACCCACGCGACTCTCCTTACTTTCTCTCTTAGGATTCTCTCTCCCAGAGCCACACAGGAATTCGGGTAATCGGGTCGGGTGCGTACCCAGGACCAGGCCCACCGACATGCGGTAGTGGGCAAGAAGTGTAAGTCAGGTTGGGTCAGGCCAGGTCCACAGGGGTGTGTCGCAGACGAGACTGGGTAGGGTAAGTGGGACCTCACCCCATGGATCTTGAGGCGAACAGCTTACAACACTTTTTCACTTTATTCAGGTGTGGGCACTTCTGCGTATCCAAGGTGGGACTATCTACGCCCCCTCTTCGCGCATGCCTGGAGCAGAGGTTGAGCTCCCAATTGCCAATGCTGCGAAGGCCTTTCACTCCAATTGAGGGCCTAAGTGCATGCGCGAGGGGCTTTCACGTGTCCAGGGGCAGCAGCCTAGGCGTAGCAAGACCTGGGCGAAGCTTCAAGCGAGCTCAAGCTTTGCGCCAATGGCAGATGGGTGCCTGAACCTGAAATCAATAGCACAACCTTGCGGCCATGTCAAATTACTCAGGGAGGTTCGTCGGAGCACGGCGGATGTGCTGGGGGTATTGGCGTGGCGTGGTAGTGCCTATGCATTCATGCCTAGGGCACACTGTGTGATAGTGAGTGGGTGTGTTTGGGAGTGATTTGGGTGAGTGGCATGGTGAGTGGAGTGAGGGGAAGGGATCAGTGAAGTGAGGCGGAGCTCGTGGCTTGTCAGAAAGGGTTGTGATGGCCTATGGAGGTGGGATGGCCTCGCCGGAATTGGTGGTCGAAGATGAAGGAGATGAAGGTGCGAGAGGTAGCAGCGGTCAATTTTGGAAAATAGAAGGTGGAGAAGAAAGTAGAGGGGTCAGGGACTTATCTGAGAGGTCAAGGGACAAAGGGGGTGAGCAAGGGCATCAGGTCTGGTGTGGCCGACACTGGAGATGAAGGTGACTCCGGTGAGGTGGGATCAGCGAGGATGAAGAGAGAGAAGTGCTTGCTGGTACGGCAAGGTGCGGACGAAGTTAGGGAAGATGGATCTACTGCAGGTATGGCGGTCGAATGACGAGGAGGAGCAGGGAAGGTCACCGGACATCGAGGAGCCTACGGTCATGAGGGGAAGAGAGGAATTTGAGCTATTCGCGGCCGAAATCGAGCGTAGAGAGGTCGGGGAGGCCTAGGCTCCTTTAAATAGAGCTCTGGAGGTCGGTTAGGGCTTGGGAAGCTAGCTTCCCAAGCTAGGAAGGTCACCGGCGATGAAAATCATTGAGATACCCACATCTCTCATGCATTCGCATGAAAGATTCAGAGGGAATCAGTTCTCAAATATGGGTTCATATTGATGGGAATTTCTCAGAGGATCTTCCTTCCAAGTTTGGAAGAGATCCTCCAAGAAATCAAGAACTTCCAAGTTGAAGGTCGCCGGAGTAGGTTTCCTCCACGATAATGGTGGAGGGACCTACTTGTGAAGACGACGAGAAAGCTAGGGTGCTGTTAGCAAGGTTTTTGAAAGTTAAGTGTAGAAATGTAATCAGGCTAGACCTTTTTGCAAACTAGGTCAAGGCAAACTCTCCTTGGGTCCAAATTTTGGTACAAACCTAATTTGGACCTAAGGAATCAAATGTTAAAGTTGGATTTTGGGTTTGACCATGTTTGACTAAGAAATTTATGCAAAAACCCAATTTAGGGCAAATATCTATCTAAGACCCCATTCTAGGTCAAGATGGGTTCTAATGGCCAAATTGAAGATACTAAACCCTAAAGAATATTTTTCTATGATTTTTAGAGGGTTTAAGTGAATTTTATCCTAACCAGAGCCTTGGTTAATCAAGTAGGCCTATTTTTAGGGTTTCAAGAAGTCATTTTATTCATAGAACATACACAAGCCCTTTTTCTGTCAAATCCAACACACTTGTTATCTTATTAAGACCATTTAACCTTTGTTTAGCCCTTGAGAAAACTTGTGGTTGTACTACATTGGTAAAATTGCAGTTTTACCCCTTATTTCTTGTGTTTCTCTCAGAAAGGTTATGCAATTAATTATGACCTTCAGTTGGCTATATAAGAGCATTTATTCTCTTCATTGGGTCAAAATGAGCTAGTTAGGGTTCATGATGGTGTTCCCATTAGTTTTCATCATCTAGGCATTGATGTCTTGTTGAGATTTCCTAGATTGATAACAAGTCTAATTTGAACCATACCCTCCAAACAAGTTTTGTTGTTGGTGAGGAATCGGATTGGTCCAGGAGTGAGACAGATAATTCCTCCAATTAGAGGAATTTTTAAATTGCTCCTGGAAGGTGGAGATATTTTGAGTGGGGTGATGATTTGGATATGTGTAACTCCCCATTTAACCATAAAAGGCCTCAGAATATTGATTATACTCAGCACGGGCAGTATTTAGATTATGCAAATTTTCTCTCGTTGGGGTTAGATGTGGAACCCGTGGAGCTTGGGTAGCTTTGGCAGGTCTCCCTTGGTTGGCTAGGTTTGTTATAGCCCTAATCAACTATTGTTGGTTAGCTTGTAGCTGAGCCATCTGCTTAGCTATCATGGAGTAGAGATAAGGTGGGGGGCTTAATTAGGTACTCTAGGGCAGATAGATGGGGGATCGAAAAATCAGCATGTGGGTTAAAGGACCTGATCGCACGGGTTTCATGTGTTTGAAATTGGGTTTATAAGTAACCCATCATCGTAGTTGCAAAACTCCTGATGAAATAAAATTTATATCGAAACTGCAAGGGAGTCCCGAGTCAAACATAGGGAGGCGATGTTTACTCTGTATGAAAATCGTGCTACCATTTGTTTCTTTTTGGTGTTTTAGGGTTTTGTTATTTCTTTTTATTTTTGAAATAAAATGATAATCAATCACAAGAGAGAGATAGAATTGAATCTGATATATTGCATGAATGTCAATTACAATAATATAGAAAACATAAAAAGAGAGGGAGGTGAGAAGAAATCTCTTGAAGTGGTTGTTCAGTGAGACAACAGCACCTAGCGGAAGCTCAGATGGAGTTGGGAAGCAAGACAACGGAGGTGAGAGGCGGGAGGACGTCAAGTAGAGGAAATCTTCACCGCAACTCTAGAATGGAGGTGAGAAGGTGGAGATGATCTGCTATCGAAATGGAGGTGAAAGGATGGCTCCAAGGCGACCTATTAATGGGGATAGGAAGTTGGAGGAGTATTTGGTGGGGAAGAGTCCATTATACTAATAGATGCCTTGGGAGCTTGAGAGCAAGCTCTAAGAGAGCATTGGTAGGCATGCTAGAGCTTGGGACTAGGTGGGAGTAGAGTAGGTAGAGATGGCTTGGAAGGGAGGGGGTATAGGTCCTTTTATAGTGGAGGAGAAGAGGTTAAAATAGGCATGGGACCATTAGCGACCTCCAAGTCATCGCTGTAATTGTCACTGTAGGCAACTCATGCCTGCTAGCACGCATAGCTAGCCTTGCTGCCGTGCAAATAATTAGCAACGACTATAAGCATAGCTGTAGGTCCAGCTCAGGCGTCACTGTAGGATGATACCAACCGAGCATGCACCCGCTCGCAGTTGGCCCGCACATCACGTACGCTCGCGCGCTAGAGCTACGCTGGCTGTGTGTGGTTATGCGCGTGCTTGCTTGCACTGGATGTGTGCCTAATTTCTGATTTAGGGCATCTGCGGGTCTCGAACCCGCACCCCTTTGATCCGCAGAGAGCGCTCAACCGTTGTGCAGGGCTCTCCCTTGAGTTGCGAGGAGGCGTGTGGTGACTGAAGGTCGTGGAAGATGTTGTCCAGTGTTGGGCAGCCTGGATGGCGCCACGTGGTGCCATCTAGGCCATCCATTCTTCTTTTTGTTGCAGGGGGTGCCACGGTGCTCAGATTGAGATGATTGCCACGTTGCCGGATTGCGATCGTTGCTCTGGATCCATCCATATGGTCGGATTTTTCATCCGAAGCTCAAATGGATGTCGTATTGCCCCTGGCCGTTGTTCTTCTTCAGACTTCGTATGATGCTATTGGACTCCAATCTAGATGATTTTGAAAGCGTTAGACTCCGATCATTGTCCTGATCAGATTCGTATGGTCTGATCATCCATCCGAGGCCCTGAAATAAATCTTCTTCACTCCTAACCATAAAAGGGACCTAATTAACCTAAAATATATACTACTCTAAATGCAGAATGATGCATGCTATGCAATATTTATAACATGAAATGCAAATCTAAGCCTAGGAACATCCATGATTAGGCATTTTAACCTAAATAGATGTGTTTACATCATACCCCCACGCCTATCTTTTGCTAGTCCCTAGCAAAATTAAACTACATACTATCTATAAAAGCAGCATTAGGATTAGATCGCTTAGGCCTAAGTCATTTATTAATAATAGAAAATTTCAGCTAAGGTCCTAAACTACGAAGACTCAACAGTACCCGAGTTCTGCCAGAATGTAGACCGCCCAAGTCCTCGCCTTATTTGAAAAGGGAAGATACATTTTTTTTGCTTTTATTCTTTTCTAATTTTTTTTGTACTTTTAGAGTTTGAGAGTTCCAGGATAACTTTTTACGGCTACTTGACCCGCCCAAGACTCGAAAAGGACTCTAAGTGCTAAGCATCCTGTGAAAATAGCGAAAGACTCACTAGGTGGCTGTTGAAAAGAACTTCGGGTTTCTACGACCCTAGGTGACCTTGCCTAAAGGTTTATTTTTTCGATTGGTAGCTTTCTCCCTACTTTTATTTATGGGGTCAACACAAAGGTGAACCCAGTGTATATCTCCCCCATTTATTCTACTTCCCCGCTTCTTCCCTAAGTGTTTTGGGAATTATTGTACATTTTTATGAGCTGGGCTCTGAACAACTGGCCAATGGGCTATTACCCACGGCAACTTGCTAGCCATACTCGTGCGGTGAGGTGTGGTTTTATTTTTTTTTCTCCTTTTTCTATATATCTTTTTTATTTTTCTTTTTTTTAAGTAGGTGGCTTCCCTGATCTAAGATTTACCTAAAGGCAGTACAATGAAAATGGTCTTGTGACTGGGCTCTGGACAACCAACCGATGAGCTGTTACCACCGACAACTTGCCAGCCATACCACCCTAGATAGTTCATTAGCTACCCAATTTCCAAAGAAACTATTGAAAAGTGAGTCAGTGCAAAAAAAGTTTGTAGATGCTTAGGCTTAAAGTCCCCCCAAATCAAAGGGCGGGTTGATAAGTCGCATACTTATCATCCAATTTATTTACCAAATTAAAATGAATTTTAATTGGTGAGAACTCAAGACTAAGTCCACATTCGAGTGGACACCCGGGCTAATTAAGCCCAAAGACCTGAAGAGTCTAAGTGTTTAGGTCCTCTCATATCATTTCCTAAAGTTAATAACTTCCAAATACCTAAGTTCCCTTCTCCTAATTCTTCCTTTTTTTATCTTTTTGAATTTTGAATTTTCTTTTTTTTTTTCAAAAAGAATCAAATAATAGGAAATTACTGCTACAGCTGACAAAAAGTTATAAAATATGTCCACCCCCCGATGCTTAGCTATTGCAATGTCCTCATTATGAAAAATGAAAGCATGCAGGAGAATAGAAGTGGAAGAATAGCACCTAGTTTCCGTGAGACTCTGGTCATCTTGGAACAGTCTTTACATGTGCTGAGTTTAGTGCCTTCAGCTAGGCAAGGTCCTCAATCAAATATAACTAACATTGAGGCTGTAATAACACAGTTTTCGAGCCCCAAGATTTGGGTCCCGGAGAGTGAAAATGGACTTGCCAAAGAGATAATCAATGAAAGTGGCAAACTGGTGGTGCAGGCAGAGCCCAAATGGTCTCCAATAGGAGTTTTGTTGATTTATTACAGAGGAAGTGTGGTTGGGTATCGAATTTGTGCAATGGTTGGGTGAAAAAGGACGATGAGGGTTTTGTGATGTGCTGGGGGTTTATGGGTACTCTAGAATACTTAACATTTGAGGAGTTCTACCGTAATGTTCAATTTCATCCTCACACTCTGGGTTCTTAAACCAGCCATCCTGATCCTCAGAATTCCCACCCACAAGTTGGACCTCAAACTATAAGCATTCAAGATAAGGATGTTGTTGGGTTTTAACTTGATCACGTGAATCATCCAGCAAATTTTCGATTTCATATATATCTTCGTCATCCCGTGTTGCTACAATTGGTCGCATTTTTGCTTTGTCATCAATTATTTCCACAGCCGTGTGATCTTCATGAGTTTGGGTTGAGTTAGCCATTAAAAGGTTGTCTAAGGTATGTATGGCCATTACTTCCTCTATTCTACCAAGCTCCTCCATCTAACCACACTTAATATTATTCTTCTTTGAGGCCTTGAAAATATTGAATTGATTTGTCTTATCCCCTGAGGCTATTTCTATATTTCCCGATTCACAATCAATCCTCGCCTTGGCAGTAGCAAGGAAAGGTCTTCCCAAAATAATTGGGGTGTGGTTGAGCTGTTTTGAGGCTTCCATGTCTAGGACCATGAAATCAGCAAGGTAATGCAAATCATTAACCTTGACTAAAACATCCTCCAAAATAACCTTGGTTTTGTAATGGATCTATCGGCTAACTGCAAGGTTATGTCAGTGTGTTTTAGGTAGCCTAGACCCAATTCCATGTGAAGTGAGGTGGGGATCACATTAATGGAAGCACCCAAGTCGAGGAGGGCCCAGTCAGAAGTAATGTTTCCTATTGTGCAGGAAATCAGCGAGGCTCCTAGGTCCTGCTTCTTAGGAGGTACCTTGTTTTGGATCAGTGTGCTTGTGTTATCGGACAAAACTACTCTCCTATTATTTTCATATTTTTCTCTACGCCTTTCTTTATATGCATTCAGTAAACCTATGGCGTAGGCGGGGATTGATACGATAGCCATGACGAGTAAAATGATTGTCAATTTGAAAGCCTGAAATAAGGACATCCTTTCCTCCAATTTCTCCTCTGGCTTTTTTTGTTTTCCCATACAACAACATACTCCCGAATCAGACTCTGATGTTTTGTTGATCACATTCTTAGTTGGGAGTTTAGAATTCTTGCTACGGGCCTTAATGGGGTTGACATGGGGTTCGGTAGGTCCCTTGTGTCTACTACCACTCCTCGAGGTGATGGTGTTTGCAGTGGAAAAATGCTGTTGGTTAGTGTCTTGGAGAGGGTTGGGAAAAATAGGAGGCTCCTGGTTGATTATGGTAGGTACATGGTTTACTTTGGGAGGGGCTGGGGAGCCTGATAGATAGCATGATCTTGAACATATGACTCCCCATTATTACCAAACCCTTGAGGCCCAGTGCCACGTTCTGTACATTCCTTGGGTTTTGTATAGGTTGTAATGGTAGAGATCTAGGCTGTTGGTTGTCTATACCAAGTCTGAATTGCAAGGTATCCAGCAAAGTTTTCATTTATTGCATGAGCTGGAGCATTGACCCTTGCATTTCTACCATCTTCAGGTTTAAATCAGCCTGCTCGATGGGTTGTTGAGCATTCTACACAGACTGATTAACTTGATTCAAGGGCAACTAAGTATTTACATCACCCTGACCCATTGGTTTTTGCGGTACATAGTTGTTGGGTCGATATTGGGTCTGTTGCCCCTGATCTTTCCAATAGAAGTTAGGATGATTTTTCCAACTAGAATTATAGGAATTCAAGTAAGGGTTGGACCTAATATTCTCCTACATAGCTTGAACATCCTCATAAGATGAGGATGAAGAAGGATCAGTAAAACTGGGATCAAAGGCCCAGTTTGGAACCCATAAGGTTCCGAGAAGAGTTGGCCCGAAGATCGAGCTGACTCTAGTTGGTTCACAAACTCTAGTCCCAAAGGAGCTTGCGAAGAATGGAATCCCGATCCCTGGGATTGAGTGGATCTAGAAAAATTAGAGTTCCTAGACATCCACTCTTCCATTCATTTAGCAACTAGATCCATCTTATCTAATCTATTACAGATCAATTCCATATCAGATGTATGAGCATCTTGGACCTCATTGGCATTTGATATAGTTTGCTGGGATCGGTTGAAGGTTTCCATAGAGGTGTGGTTTAAAGAATTTTCACTCATTTCCTCAAACAAATCATATGCGCTATCTTCATCTTTGTTGAGGAAATTGCCTCCACAAGAAGCATCCACATAATTACAGAGTTGATCATTCAACCCGTGATAAAAAATCTGCACAAGTTGCCATTTAGGCACCTAGTGGTGTGGATACTTCCGCAACAAATCCTGGAATCGCTCCCAGGCCCCATGAAATGGTTCCCCCTGGTGCCGGGCAAAAGTGGTAATTGCCTGTCACAATGCATTGGTTCACCCAATTGGGAAGAATTTCTTTAGGAAGGATGATTTCAAAGCTGTCCAGGTAGCAATTAGTCTTCCAATGGTACGATACCAATGTGCGGCCTTATCCCTGGGTGAATGGGGGAAAAGCCTCATGAGCATCTGTTCTTCATCCACATTTCATGATTTGGTGGTCTGAACCAGAGTGATCAGGTCCTCCAAATGTTGGAATGAGTCCTCTGAGCCAAGCTTGTGAAAGTGTTTAATTAGACTCAAAACCTGGGGCTTGATCTCAACATCTCTGGTGGGGATCACAACATTTGGACGATCCTCATAATTTCAAGGATCATAAAAATCCTTCAAGGGCTGAGCGCCCTAACCATTCATTCGTTGGAACCATTACTGCATCTGCTATAATTCTTCCAACTACCTCTGAATCAACTCCTACTGGTTCGTGGGTAGGGGAGGTGGTTGTTGATCAGCCATGGGATCTGCTTGGCTAAAGCTCAACCTTCGCCTCTGAGAATGGTCTAAAGGTCCTTCCAATCTAGGGTTCAATGACCTCCTTCCAAGCATACACTGGAAGGAAGTTGGAAGGACAGGGAAGAGAAGGGACCTTGCAGCACAAAAATACAAGCTTGTCCTTAGGTTAGGTAGCCTAAAGGTCTACAAACTCTCTGAATTCATCTTAAGATTATGGACGATTTACTCTACTTATGTCCAGGCAATCCAACCAGTTAGGAGGGACTAGGGAGAAGGTTCTTCCTTTAGCTTGCACGTCCGGTTCCTAGTGTACACCCCAACCGCGGTTATTTGACGCTACTCCCTAGCTAGACATCAGATTGACAAGTATAAGTAGGCTAATCATGAACAATCTCAATCTAGACCCTGAAGAGCGAATCAGTCCTTATGGCCAATGTCTGATCAATTTTAGTTAGGATTGGGATATTGGTGCGTCTGGAATGTGATGGGCCCTTAATGGGTTGTGCCCTTAATGATCTGTTTGAGAATGTGTACGTGCACAACCAAAACAATTTCAAGCAAGATTATTCAGGATGAGGTGAATTTTAAGGTTCGGATCTTGCTTAGTAGCTTTTAGGATTCAAATATTAGGAATATTCAACCAAATTTCCAAGAGGCAAACCAAGTTTGAAATCATAAGTTCAAGTGTTTTTCCTTTATAAATAAAGAAGAAATATGGAGTGCCTGGCTTGATCTAAATATTGAATCCTATGGGGCAGCTACAAAGTGAATCAATTTTAAATTAGGTGGTGCGGTCCAAACAATTTAATCAATTGCCCAAATGCACCACCGATTAAGGCACAGAAAAAGATGATTAACTTAATATGATTTCTACACTTTTATGTGTTGATTTAGTGTATCAGGTCCACAGGTTGGAATCCCGATTTAGTAGATTAAAATCAAGTCCGATTATGTGCCTCCGATGTGGGTGTATAAAGTGTGTAAATTGATTCATCCCACAGAAAGTTTCTTTTTATTTTTTTTTTAAAAATGCAATGGTGAAATGGATGAAGGTGGCAAACAAGACCAACAATTCTATCCTAGGATTTATGCAAGCACCTAGGTAGATTTGGTCTTGGTTATGAGTGTGGTGAAATGAAACTAGTGGGGGGGAATGTGGGGGACACTTACAAAGCACTTTACTTGCACTTTACTCCAGTCTACCGCACTTGGATCTCCATGCTAGGGTACCTACAAGACAGTAGATCAAAGACAAGCGAGGTTAGTGCTATGTAAATGCAAAGAAGCGCAGAAAATAATAAAGTAAATTCCATTGCCTCCCCGGCAACGACGCCAAAATGATCGCATGGGTTTCGCATGTTTGAAATCGGGGTTACAAGTAACCTGTCATCGTAGTTGCAAAACTCGTGATCAAAAATAAAATTTATATCAAAACTCCAAGGGAGTCCCGGGTCGAACACAGGGAGGCGACATTTACTTTGTATGAAAACTGCACTTCGATTTGTTTCTGTTTTAGGGTTTTATTATTATTTTTTTTTTTGAAATAAAATGACAATCAATCACAAGAGAG
This sequence comes from Thalassia testudinum, assembly GCA_037157565.1. Classification (NCBI taxonomy): domain Eukaryota; kingdom Viridiplantae; phylum Streptophyta; class Magnoliopsida; order Alismatales; family Hydrocharitaceae; genus Thalassia; species Thalassia testudinum. Next base: position 48,201,599 of record JAZHRO010000078.1, read on the forward strand.
AGATAGAATTGAATCTGATATATTGCATGAATGTCAATTACAATAATATAGAAAACATAAAAAGAGAGGGAGGTAAGAAAAAATCTCCCGAAGCAGCTGTTCAATGAGACAATGGCACCAGGCGGAAGCTTGGATGAAGGAGTTGGGAAGACGGAAGATGGAGGTGAGAAGCAAGAGAACTCGGGAAGAGGAAAGCTTCAGTGTAGCTCTAGAATGGAGGTGAGAAGGCAGAGATGATCTACTACTGGAATGGAGGTGGGAGGACGACTCCAAGGCGACCTATGAATGGGGATGGGAAGTTGGAGGAGTATTTGGTGGGGCAAAGTCTCGTTATACTAATAGGCGCCTTGGGAGCTTGAGAGCAAGCTTTAACAGAGTGTTGGTAGGCTTGCTAGAGCTTGGGAGTAGGTGGGAGTAGAGTAGGTAGAGATGGCTTGGAAGGGAAGGGGTGTAGGTTCTTTTATGGTGGAGGAGAAGAGGCTAAAATAGGCATGGGACCATTAGCGACCTCCAGGCCGTCGCTGTAAGTGTTGCTATAAGTAGCTCATGCCCACTGGCGTGCACAGTCGGCCTTACTGGCATGCGGATAATTAGCGATGATTGTAAGCGTTGCTATAGGTCTAGCTCAGGCAGTCTAGCTTAGGCATCACTGTAGGCTGGCGCCAACCGAGCATGCACCCGCCCGCAGTTGGCCCACGCATCACTCGCCCCTGGTCGCACACATGCACTGTCGCTACGCTGGCTATGCACGTGCCTGTGCGTGTGCGTGGTTGCGCTGGCTGTGCGGCCAATTTATGATTTGGGGCATCCGCAGGTCTCGAACCCGTGCCCCTTTGATCGGTAGAGAGCATTCAGCCGCTGCGCTGGGCTCTCCCTTGAGTTGCGAGGAGGCATGTGGTGCGATGATTTCTTAGTCGTTGGATCAAGATCCAACGGCTAGGAATGAAGGTCGTGGATGATGCTAGCCAATGTTGGGCAGCCTGGATGGTGCCACGTGGCACCATCTGGGCTGTCCATTCTTCTTTCTATTGCAGGGGGTGCCACGGTGCTCAGATCAAGATGATTGCTGCATTGTCGGATTACGATCGTTGCTCCAGATCCATCCATACGGTCGGATTTTCCATTCGAAGCCCGTATTGATGTCGCATTGCCCCTTGGACGTTGATCTTCCTCAGACTTCATATGATGTTACGAAACTCTGATCTAGATGATTTTGGAGGCGTTAGACTTCGATCATCATCCTGATCAGATCCGTACGGTCCGATCATCCATCCGAGGCCCTGAAATAAATCTTCTTCTCTCCTGACCATCAAAAGGACCTAATTAACCTAAAATATATACAACTACTCTAAATGCAGAAGATGCATGCTATGCAATATTTATAACATGAAATGCAAATCTAAGCCTAAGAACAAGCATGATTACTCATTTTAACCTAAATAGATGTGTTTACATCAGGACCTTTTCTTTCCATTTTTTTAAAATGCAAAGAAGAGGAAGAATGTGGGAAAAGAGGTCTTTGGTGCAAGGGGCAAAATCAAGTGGTCCTTCCAAGTGCGAAGTTTGGGACCATCGCCAGTGTAAAAAAATCGAAGAAATGGGGAGGAGAGGAGGGAGAGATAAGAGAAAGTGTGTAATCAAGCAACAAAATTCTATACCTAACTTAAATGTGACGCCCTAAAAATTAACCTAAGACTCGGCCTATCTTGGAAATAAGAAATCAGTAGTGGATATCTATTCTCTCAACAAATCCGGTTAGGCTAAATAAGGGGAGGGTTGGGCCCAAGCATGTCCCAAGAAAATCACTGGGGCTTGTGTAAACTTGTGCCTGGTCATTTGACACGGCCCCTCGACCTGGTGCCAAATATAGATGAAAGAATTTATACCAACTAAAGAAAACTTAAAACGTAGGTAGTAAGTCTAAGTTTGATGAAATCTTAGGGGTCAAATTGTTACAAAATTTTAATTAGGTCTAGGAGCTTAAAGTGTACAAGAAATGTGATGGGCGTTAGTTGGGGTAATGATCGATTATTTATTTATTTTTTGTGTGTGTGAATTGGGTGGGAAGTGGTGCCCAAGCCAAATCAAAGGAGGTTTGCAAACAAGGATTTTAGTTGAAGGATTGTAGGGTTTTAATAAAGATTTAATGTCATTTATGATCTCTCTTATTTAATGTTCAAACATGGTTTTGATGTTCCACAAAATAATGGCAAAGAAGTTGTTGTTGGTGGAGGTCAATTCCTTTGAAATTTGATGTGACTAATGGAGAAAATTAAAAACCCTAAAGTTGGAATTCCTAGTTATGCAACTTCTAAAAATGAATGTCTTTTTGAAATCATTTTAGGTGGTGGTCCGAACAAGACAAACAACACCACCACCTAATGTAAAATCAAACAAGGAATCCAAAATTTATTTTTTTTGTGATTTTAGGAATTTGTTTGATATTCTTTTGAAATTTTTCTTCTTACTAGTGTCAAGAGTCAGAAAAGATAGATTCGGGGAATTGATTCTGCAAAAACCTCACATGATCTCAAAAATTTTTGAGAATTTTATATGATGTAGATAATTTCTCAATGTTTCCAGAAATATAAAGTTTCCCAAATCTGATGAGTAGAAGGATTTATAAAATTCACGGACAGTAAGAAAATAGCATGAAAACAAGGTCTGACCCCTGTTCAATTTGTGAATTTTTTAATTTTTTCTATTTAGCAAATTTTCTTGAAAAATTAGACTCAAGGTTCCTAACTCAAAGGGGCTTCCCTGGATGAAATTTGATGATCTCCTAAGTATCCAAACCTAACTTTTGAAAATCAAGATAGAAGCTTGGATTTTCAAAAATTATACACCAATAAGGTGAAGGTGGTGGAAAAATCAAGCAAACAAGCAATGTAAAGAGTTTTAGGGTTCCACCACCCTCAATTTTTCTTATGTTTTATTTTTTTGATAATTAAAGTTTTTTTGTAGATATTTTGGTTTTTGTAAAAAGAGATAGTTTAGGGTACTAACCTGAAGTACACTGGAAGACAAGATCACTTGAAGTTTCCACTCCAAGTGAATCTAAATCCTGCTCCTGCTCTTGATTCTCACCTGAACAAAAAACAAAACAAAATTCATGAAGACCTAATAAAGCAAGAGAGATAAAAAATATGTGACTAAGTTATGCCTCCCAAGTAATGGCGCCAAAAAGTGATGTAAAAAATACGTGTTTTGTTAAAAGCAAGTTTTTAATGTAGTTGTTGTAAGTACCTCTATTTTGATGAAACAAAATTATATTTTATTGTGAACTAATCTTTCAGGATCACACTCATACAAATGAAGTCAATTATCCTCCGTGTGGATCAAAGTGAAGATTATCTTTAGTCAATGTAATTCTTTTTATATTTCTTAAGTCTAGAATTATTGTAAGGAACCTCAGGATTAAAGGCAAACCTTTCTAATTCGTAAAAGAAACATTTAGATAGTGTTGATTGACCAAAATATTAGAATTGATCAATCAAATCAATTGATCGATCAAAATAGGAATATTGATCGATTAAATTAGCCTAACAGTCAAATCCGATTTTCCCGCATTTGATCAACCAATTAAATATTAAATTGATTAGCAATTGATCGACCAATTAAGTTAATTGATTGATCAAAATGAAAATTGATCCACCAATTTGGTTCGAATGATTTTTCTCAACATTCCAAGACTGCTCCGTTTTCACCATAAATTGGGCTCCACACCCCTTATTTGAAAACACACCTTGAAAAACATATCAAAGAGAAACAACGCTTCCACTCTCATTCTTTCTCGTTCTTTCGTGCTCATTCTACTATGCTTTTCAGAAGCACGTCGCTCTACACTTCTAAAAAGAAAACTCGGTTACATATTTTAATTCCTTGAGGTTTCGTAGGATTAATTTCTGTATTTCATTTATTTCTTCCATTTCAATTGTTGGGATTCTTTGTGTTAGAATTTTCAATGTTGTTTGTGACTTCTCTTTGTTGGTAAAAGAGAAGTGGTTTGCAAGAGTTTGTGCCACCCTTGTTCAAGTGATACGTTAGTGGATTGACTAGCGTTGCCTAGTTAGGAAAATCCTAAGCTGGGAGGCTTAGGTAGTGGTTTTCACCCGGGAAGGGTTTCCACTACAAATCTTTGTGTATATTGTGGGATTGTTTTTGTGTGCTATATTTTTATTACAATCGATATCGCACTTGATCTTGTGTTTGTGGCCAAGTAAGATCCACAGGCAACCCCCTCATTTGGTATTAGAGCCTGATCATGAAGGAGACGTCACACCTCACCTTCACATGGCCGCAACAAGTTTTATAGAAGGGCAATTATTTTTCCAACCACCACTATTTGATGGATCGGATTATGATTATTAGAAAAGAAGAATGCAAATCTTTTTTGAAGCAATGGACTTTGAGATTTGGCATATCATTGAGTCCTAATATATGCCAAAGGAGAAAGAAGGAAAAGAGTTAACGAAGGAAGGGAAGAAGATAGTGACAAATAATGCTAAAGCCATGAATGCACTATTTTGTGCATTAACAAGAGAGGAATTTGAAAAAGTTGTGTCTTTCAAAAGTGCATATGAGATATACAACCAGCTCTCTGTCATGGACAAAGAAAGCACTAATGTTGAAGTAACATGGGATGATTCCTATGCAAGTTCGGAATTAGATGCTGAGGAACAAAGCCATAAAGATGGAGTTACTCATCTATGTCTCATGGCACCAATAGAATCAAGCAAAGAAGAGGTAAATTCTAACCTTATTTTAGATGAATTATTAGATGCATATCATGATTTATACAAATTGGCTAAAAGATTAAAGAAGGAAAATAAAGAACTTAAAGGATAAGTGCTCACGTTTAGAAAATGAAAAAGATGGTTTATTTCTAGATTTAAAAAATAAAAAAGGGGAATTAGATGAAATAAGAGTTGTGAATGTAGAGTTCCATGAGAAAGTAGAAGATCTCACAGAATAGTATATTCACTTTAAAGACACACTAAATGACATTAAATATTCTAGTAGAACATATGTAGAAAAATATGAGGACATTAAAAAGAAGAATCAAAAGAAGATCAAGCATGTATTTTTATATCAAAAGGCCAAGAGAAGAGAGTCTAGTGCACCCTCTAACTTGAAAGGAATTAACAACCACGAACCCAAACGAATATGGGTACCGAAAAAAATTATGGAAAATTGTTGCAGGTTATGGGAAAGATTGACAAGGAAATTATAATTGGATAGGCAACCTTCAACAAGCCAACAATCATCAATTTGGTTATGAAAGATGGTAGAACCAATAATGTCAATGGATGCCAGATTTTTGGTGGAGACCCCCTTAACCTGGCTACTGCTATTAGGTATAACCCTTATACCTTAGCAGGTATGATTCCCAAAACTAAATCTTTATTATCTGCTTAGTTATAAATAAATTTTTAATATAAAATTGACTAAGCGTTGAATTAATTAATTTGGGATAGAAACTTGATAGAGGGAGAAGAATAAAGGGAATCAAACCTTGATTAGGGATCATTGTTTAAGGGGGATAACCAAGATCACTTTTTTAGTAGCATTTAGATAGCATATTTATCTATGTTGGACTATATAACTCTTATTTAGCACCTTCTTTTATTTTGTGGACATTCCTCTAAACTATCATGAAATTGATAATTTTCATATATGATAAACATGATTCATTAGACATCATGCTCTATAATTGATAGAATAAAAATAAGGGGGAGAAAAATGCACATTTCATTCTTACAACTTCACTTGTTTAAGTATGATTGATAACAAGTCACTTGAGATATATCTTTTTTGTTGATAATAAAAAGGGAGAGTAAAATATGCATGTTGATAGGAGTAATTCTAAAGTAATTATTTATTATTCTCTCATGTATAATTGTAATTTTGTTATCATCAAAAAAGGGAGAATGTAAGTACCTCTGTTTGATGAAACAAAATTATGGTGGTCTTTTCCTAATCCTTTAGATGAATTTCCACCTGATTGTATCTGGAGTACCAATCTAGGAAATAGAAGAACTGATTTCCTGCCAGTTTCTCGAGTATCTGATCAATAAATGGTAGTGGGAAATGGTCCTTCTTCTGTAATCAATGCAGACTCTCCATGAGTTTGCGATACGGGTCGGGATGGTCTCTCCAGATTCCATCATGATCACGTAAGCCCTGCCTTCTTAGGCACAACTTGGATCGGGGTCACCCAACGGCTATCAGAGATTGGGTAGTTGATCTAGCATCTAACCACTTGATAATCTCTTTCTTCGCGACATCCTGCAGATTTGGATTAAGTCATCTTTGCATCTCTCAGGATGGTCGTAAGCCCTCTTCGGTGTAGATGTGATGTGTGCAGTATGAGGGGCTGATACCAGTTAGATCATCGAGAGTCCATCCAATGCCTCTCTGATGCTGCTGGAGGATAGAAATCAATTTCGTTTCCTGATCTAGGGTAAGTCAGGAATTGATGATCACAGGAAATGTGTGGTTTGAACCCAAGAAGATCATTTCAAATGATCTGAGAGGGGCTTCAATTCCATAACAGGGTTATCAGCAGTAACAGGAGGTTTAGGGTGAGGTTCAGGAGCACAGGTAAGAGTTATAGGTGTATCTGGGTCATCTCTAGGCGTTTATAGCTGTGGGTCGTGATCTTCTTTTGGTCGAGTATCAGCAACAATCGGATTTTCCTCTATGATCAGGTCCTCAACCACAAAATCGATATCGCAAACTTGTTCAATAACCCCACAGTTAATTCCTTTTTAGGCCTTAAAGATATCAATCTTTAATGTCTTGCTCCTAAATTTCAACTCAATTTGGCCCTTTTCACAATTTATGTTCACCCTAGCTATGGCTAGGAATAGTCTTCCTAATATAATCAGTGTGTTTTTCAAATTCTCAAGAGTATCCATGTATAATATGATAAAGTCAACTGGAAAGTAGAAATCATGAATCCGAGCTACGACATCCTCGAGAATTCCTTTAGGTGACTTGATCAATCGATCTGCTAATTGCAAAGTCACCTTTGTTGGTTTATGATCAGATTCCTCAAGGTGGTCTAGTAGGGATGTAGGTATCAAGTTTATGGAAGCTCCTAGATCCAATAAGGCTCATTCAAACTCTATATCACCAATTTGGCAGGAGATCAGAGGGGTACCAGGATCTTTTGCCTTAGGCAAGAGTTTGCTCAAAATGATGGAGCTGGCTTGCTCCGACAAGATGATCGGACTCCCACCCTTAGTTCGCGACTTTCGCTTAGGTGTACACACATCTTTCAGAAATCTTGCATAAGGCGATACGTGGTGAATTGCATCCATCAAGGGGATGTTTATCTGGACTTGTTCAAAAAGCTTGACCAAGTCTTCCTCTAGTGCCATAGTCTTGGGTTTTCTCTTTCCCTTGGTCAAGGCCTTAGGGAATGGGACCTCAGTTGGTTCCTCTAGAATTGGCTCAGGCTCTTTATCAGGGATAGGGGTGTCCTGGATCACCAATCTAGGGTTAGGGTCTGGATGTTTAGGCTTGTCGTGGCTAGGGAATGGTGGATCCTGGGTTACTTTGCCACTGTGGCTGGTGACCGAGCTAAGTCCTTCCTGATTCTGGTTTGGTTGAGGCAAAATAGGTGCCTACTACTGATACCATGAATATGATGTTGAAGCTTCCATCCCGTCAAGTGATGGAACGGAAGGGGCCTGGTAAACATAGTGTGCTTGGCCCTGATTTGGGTTCATAATGGTTTGACACATTACTTGGATTAGGTAGAGGTTGGGAAGGAAGTGCACCAGGCTGGCGAGCATTTGCCAGCTGGGCCAGTTAATTGCAAACCTCTGTGATTTCTTCCTTGTGTTGTTTTTGCATATCAACCATGGTTTGGAGAATCAGAGACATTTGGTCCTCCCTAGGTGGCCTAGATTGGAAATTTTGATTGGGCCTTGGTTGAGCAGGTTGATAAGGTCGTGGGTTTTGTGGTCAAGGTTGAAAATAAGGTATTGGGTTTGGGTTATGTCCTGACCACGCAAAGTTGGGGTGATTGCACCATCCAAGGTTATAAGTGTTTGAGAATGGATTATTTTGGATGGCGTGGAGATCCTTGCAGGTCTGAGGAACTCCAGAAAAATCAGAGTAAGAGATTTCAGAGTTGCCCCAACTAGAGTTGGCTGGTCCTGAGTTTCCCTTAAGACCATAATCAGACGGGGGTGGATAAGCATCCATCCCCTGAGAATGGTAGATGTTGTGTACACCCTCCCTTCCTGAAAGCGGGTGCACCTATGGACTTTGTGGTGCAGTAGTGCATTGGTGCAAATGTCGAGTTATGTCATCCACCTTCTTCTCAATGATTGAGACCTTATCCAATTGACTGGCTACTAACTCCAGATCAATGGATGTGGACAGGCCTCAGGTCTCATGTACCCCCTGATTATTTGTTAATGCGTGGGTGGTCATCCGGTTGTACACACCTAATGACTCATTGTTCAGGGAGTTCTCGCACATGTTCTCGAGAATTACCCAAATCATGTCTTCATGCTGACCCATGATGCTGCCACCACAGGTTGCACTGACAAAGAGATTGATATCGTCACGAAGCCCATGGTAAAAAGATTGGACTTGTTCACATTTTGGAACTCCGTGATGGGGGTACTTGCGCATGAGATCCAGAAAATGATCCCATGCCTCATGCAAAGGCTCTCCCGCTCCATGTGAGAAGTACGTGATCTGATGTCGCATAGAATTCATCTAACAAATGGAAAAGAATGTTTGTAGGAAAGCCGATTGAAGTTCTTCCCAAGTGGTAATCGGATGAGTGAGAGTCTGAAACCAATGAGCGGCTTTATCCAAAAGAGAAAAGGGGAACATTCTCATGAGTAAGCCATCTCGATTCTGTATGTTTGGCTCGAAGGTCTGGGCCACAAGCTTTAGATGCTTAATGTGCTGGAAGGATCCTCGGAGTTCAAGCCCTGGAATTTTGGGATTATATGAACCATACTTGGCTTGAGCTGCCACCTTAGGTCCCCTTGTAGGGATTTGTACTCGAGGCTCAATTTCCACCGTAGTGGGATTGTAGTGATCTTGCATTTAAGGATGCTGCAATGGGTTGATGTATGCATCGAATCGATCTCTAAGGCTATGGAATTGATGTTCAAGGTCAGGTTCTTCTCCGTGGTGTTCCATGGCTATGGTTGGAGATACAGGCTCAGAAATGGAAGAGTCAAAGGAGATGTCAATATGTTCGGGAAGTTGCACAAACAAGGGGGTCGAGGCTTGGCCTCGAAGAGAGTGAAAGCTAATGGAGGGCTCAAGGGTGGTCTCAAGGACCTCCTCCCGAACATACACTAGAGGATGAGATGAGGGATAGAAAATGTGATGGACCCAATCAAGACATCCAAATATTTTTGGATGACTATGGAGGTTCGAGGCGGATGATACCTCTTAGTCAGAAAGTCGTCCACTCAAGAAATACCTGGGTAGTGAGGAAGGGAGAGCCCCACGAAGACCCCTACACAGTAGAGCGTCCCCACGAGTTATAGGGTTTCCCCCACCGGACCCTTTTTGTCACCGCGAATCCAGGTAGACCAAAATGAACCACTTGACCTCTTAAGTCTACCAATTTTAGTTTTGAAATGAGGTGCTTAAGATTCCACTTGAACTTTAAGGTTTCTTTGTGATTGGAGACCTAATTTGAAGATTGGTTGATCCCGCAAGGTGGATGAACTTCACCTGATTTGTCCTATTAAGTCCCAATTTTAGGATTCAAGTGGATAATTAGAGCTTGATTTTAGGATTCGCTTGATTAGGTAAGTTCAATCAAGGGTTTAGGCAACACACAATGCGGGAAAATTAGCTCTTGTTATTTCAGGCACGTGTGTTTCACAACCCTAAGATGAAAATCCTAATGTGGCTATATTTGGTCCAATCAATTTCGTCCAAATTTGGCAGCTATGGCTCAATCAGGAAGGTGAGTAGCCCTAGGCACCTTAAGTCCCTATTAGGTACAGAAATCTGGATTGGGATTTTCTAAATTAAACCAGGAAACTCAAGATGATTAATTCTAAATAATGATTAATTCGAAATATGAAATGCAAGTTGATCCTAATTGATTTCCTTTTTTTAGATCTTTCCAGAAATAAGGCCTAAGAAGATGGGAATGAGATTACCTGCCCTTGGAATGGCTGGCATGCGGCTGATCTTTTCGAATGTACCTCACACAATCCACAATAAAATAGATAAGTTAATTTAGTACCAAGATCAGAAATTGTAATTAATGAAATTGAACTGCGCTTTGCTCCCCGGCAACAATGCCAAAATGTTAACGGGTGAAATCGATGTTTTAAAGTCATTTCATTGTAGCAAGTCAAAATCACTCAAAAACACTTATATTTGTAACTCGAATTTCAAAAAGAGTATCCGAGGTCAAACACAGAGAATTATAAGCACAAATATGAGTAGTTATAACAAAAATTCCATTCAAAAGTGATATATATATGAGAGTCAATATTAGAGTGCAAAAGGAATGGGGCAAATTGGTGATTTAAATCACCAATTAACCCCTGGAATTAAGCTCACAATAATCTCAAATAAATGAATAGTAAACTCATTCAGATATTCCATGTCACTTAAGTAACCAATATAGCCATAGAAGCTTAGAACTAGCAGATATCAGACGATAGAGATAAAGCCCCAGACGGCTTAAGTGCTCAGGAGGAGCAGCTTCAACAGAGGCAAAGGCCTCTTCTTCCTTCCTTCAAGCCTCGAGAGAGAGGCACAGCACAACACAAGGTTCCTCCGATAGAGCCTTCTCTTCTTCTTCTTGAGCCTCAGGAGAGAGACTCACAGCAGAGTCACAACAGAGGCAAAGGCCTCCTCAGAAATTCTTCTAAGTGTTAGAGAGTTAGAGAGTGAGCAAACCCCCCCCCCCCCCCCTCTCTCTTTCCTTCCTTCCCTTCTTTCTCTCAAGGGCCCAACCGTAGTAAGGTAAACGGATCCAAAACAGGGTACAGGCCTGCGGGCGTGATCGCAGGCGAGCAGTAATACTTAGACAGGTTAGGTAGGTGTACAAGTAATGGGGACCCAACCCCTGTGACTTGGGTGACGGGTCGGGGGAAAGAAATCAATTTATCCCACATGACTCGCCTCAGTCTTTACGATGTGGGACTATTTGTCCCACAGTCCTTCGTTGCGTGTAGCTGGAAGATGAGGGATTCGATTGGGACTGCAGCTATGGAGGCACAGGTTTCCCTGATTTCTAACTCTACCCTAGGGTTTATTGATCCCCAAGATTAAAGCATCCGTGCATTTGCATTAGTTTGAGTTATTTGAGGTTGGTATGATTGCCAACCTAGAGAGGAAAATGGTTTTTTTTTTCTAATATATTTTTGTTTGATTCTTCTAAGTCTAACCTTGGATTAGCTATCAACACGGTTTGTGTTGGATTCATTGTCCCCATCACCATACCTCGAAGGGTGCCTGCCTTTCGATGCTTCAAGATAGCACCACCCATAGCGACCACAAGAACTCCTGGCAATCAACACTTTGAGATAGTATCACCCATGGATTTCTTAAGCGAATTCAAGCTTGTGGCAATCGACACTTCGAGATAGTGCCGCCCATGATACCTGAACCGCATAATGTGTTACATGCTTTCAGTAGGATGGATATCCTAAGGGACAAGCGCCAAGGAGGTAACATGTTATCATCGCATCCTCAAGGTGAGTATATACTTCACCTCTCCTGCGGCAGGAACTCTTTCAATCAAATTGTGTTTTCAAGCTTCTCCAAAATCAAAACTAAGAGAACCAACTTTTCTTTAAGAAATGAATTAGGGTGATCATTTATTTACACAAGACCAAGTGTGTGTGAAATGTAGATGCTTAGGTTACGAGGACCCATAAACCAAAAGGTAGAATAAGACTCCAGGTACTACCCAGCCTTTAACTCAATCTCTAGCTTTCCTTCCTTAGCCTCCTAAGGAATGGTCCACAACTTAACTTCTACTTAAGTTTTTAAGTCCACAAAGGACCCTAAAGGTCTAAAGCTAGTAGCTTACTTAGCTTCTAAAATTCGACACCTAGAATCAACTTAGTCTAACCTAAAGTTTTGGTCTGCTTAAGAATGCAGGAACTAGCCAGTTAAGCTCAATAATACAAAATATTTTTCTTCTTTTTCTTCTTTTTTTTTTTTTGAATGCAATATGCAGGAATGAATGCAAAATATAGACATGCTATAAACAGATGCCTCAGGTCCTCTCCCCCATGCTTGGTTCAAACAATGTCCTCATTGGAAACAGAACAATTAAAGGAAGATATTACTTGAGGTAGAGAATGATAGGAGCTAAGGCTCCTCAAGAGTGACCTCGTCAACTAGATGGCCATCCAAAGTAATGTATGGTTTTAAACGTTGGCCGTTGATGATAAAGGGAGTTGCTGAAGAGGAAGGGCTCTTAATCTCCACAGCTCCATGCAAAAACACTTTAGTGATTATGTAAGGCCCATCCCAACGAGATTTTAATTTCCCTGGAAAAAGCTCAAGTCTGGAATTGAAAAGCCAAACTTGGTTGGGCTCAAAGGCCTTTTTAAGGATATACTTATCATGCAAGACCTTAGTTCTCTCTTTATAAGCTTGAGAGGTGTCATAAGCATCATTCCTCCACTCCTCAAGCTCAGTTAATTCCAGAAGTCGTGCCTTACCCGCCTTTTCTAAATCCATGTTAACAATTCGAATAGCCCAAAGTGCCCTATGTTTCAGCTCAACAGGTAAATGGCACACTTTTCCATACACAATCCGAAAGGAAGATGTACCCAAAGGGGTTTTATACGCCGTTCGATATGCCCACAAAGCACCATTGAGCTTTTGGGACCAGTCCTTCCTATCAGGTCTAATGATCTTTTCTAAAATATTTTTTATCTCCCTATTCGACACTTCAACCTGGCCACTCATCTGAGGATGGTAAGGGGTAGCGACCTTGTGAGTTACTCACAAACTTCTGAGTAGTTGATTGAAGTGGTGGTTTCAGAAATGAGGTCCCCCATTACTTATAATGGTCTTGGGGTAGCCAAAATGAGATATGATATTGGCCTTCACAAATTTCAAGACCACAGAGTGGTCATTTGTGCGCGTAGGAATGGCCTCTATCTATTTAGAGGCATAATCAACTGCCACCAAGATATATTCATAACTATGGGACGAAGGGAAGGGGCCCATAAAATCAATTCCCCACACATCAAAAATTTCAACAGATTGAATAGGGTGTTGAGGCATCTCATTCCTCTTCCCAATCGTTCCAGTCTGTTGACATCTAATACAGGCCTCTACAAAATTATGAGAATCCTTAAATAACGAAGGCCACCAAAAATTGGACTGGAGAACCTTAAAAGCAGTTTTCTTAGCACCAAAGTGTCCTCCACAATGAAGTTCATGGCAAAAACTGAACACACTTTGTTGCTCCTCTTCAGGTACACATTGTCTCAATACTTGGTCATGTCCAATTCTAAATAATTCAAGCTCTTCCCAATGAAAGTATCTAGCTTGGGAAATGAATCTCTTTCTTTTCTGCTCATCCCAAGAGCCAGGAGTTTCTCCAGTGACCAAGTAATTGATAGTATTAGCATGCCAAGGTGAAGTTGGTGTTACCGCCATAAGGGTTTCATCAGGAAATGTCTTGTGGATGTCTCTAGATGAAGAGTCATTAAGTGGAAGGTGAGATAGGTAATCAACCACAACATTTTCTACTCCTTTCTTTTCACGTATCTCCAAGTCAAATTCTTGAAGGAGTAGGATCCACCTAATCAGACGTGGCTTAGAATCCTTCTTGGCAATGAGATGTTTCACTGTTGTATGATCAGTGAAAATAACCACCTTAGACCCAAGAAGATAAGACCTAAACTTCTCCAGAGAAAAAACTACAGCAAGTAATTCTTTTTCATTGATGGTGTATGAAGCGAACAATCACCCTTTTGTCATTTAAGACATCTGAGAAGTTCACCAGATGTCTGTCCAGATGTCTGGAAAGATCAACGGACGACTGGAAACACTTTTTCTCTTCAGCGCATACTGTACGTACACCATGCCTTCTCCCTCACTTGCACTTTCCCCTGCGACGCCACTCCACACTATCCCTCGCCATCTCGTCCCCCTCACTTCCTTTCCCTTTATAACCTCTCCTCCTTTTTGTCACACACCTCATAGCATGATGAAGAGAGCAAAGAGCCGAGTGAGGGCGAGAAGGAGTGAGAGCAGGGAGACAAAGTGAGAGTGAATGGAGAGCAAAGGGTGCTGTGCCATTCTGCTGCAGTGCCTACAGGCGAGGGAAGCCAGAGCAGTTCCGTAGAAGTCATTTTTCCACCGAATCAGACATCCAGAGTGACACCTAGACATCTTACCGAACGTCCAAAGGTAGAGTGAGACGTCTAGTTGAGATCTACTTTCCGTATTTTCTCTCTGCCAAAGTCCTGATAGTGTACGTATATGTGTCAGAAGTCAGAAGGCGGATCGAGGCAATTTCAGACGTCCGAGAGCACCTCCAGACATCTGACGGAACCCTTGGATGTCGACAATGAATTCCAAACATCTAATAGAGGAACATCAAGAGAGGTATCCTTGAGAACTGTTTTAAGACGTCTGGGACCTTTCCCAGACGTCTGATTTCTGTCTGACCGCGTGATTTTGGGCCCGTGCAAGGCCCTAATGTTATCGATTTTCTGCAAACAAAACATCTCTATTTTCCATATAAGTTTCTCTATGTAATGATACCTTGTTTGTATCATTCTGAACCTTCTGGCCGATCGATCCATGTTTTAGGTCTCTAATCCGTCGGGTGTACGAGACCTGCGGAGACGTCAGAAACTACTATATAAGCCCACATTCTACCCGATTACCTAAGTAGTGTGGCTATAACTGTAAATCTCTAAATTAATACATGCGAGTAATTTATCCTAGGACTTGAGATGAACCCTAGGAAGAAGTAAATGCATACTCTAGAGTATATCCTTAAACCCTAGGTTATGACATGAACACTAGGGCTAGAGAAAAATACATATGAATGATTGAGTAATCAAAAGCTGCTAGTATTATCTAAAATGGACCCATACTGTGATAAAAGTGGAAACCGAACTACTTGTTCCGTACATTCCAACCCGGATGTGGAAAAAAACTCATGTACGAACCCTACAAGGAATGTAGATAAGAATACCATAATACAGAGAATCGGATGGTTCTGTAAATTGCCGCCCATGGGCAGTTGTTAAGGGAAATGAGTTGACCTTCATGTACATGTTACCGAAGAGAGTGATGAGTGGCCGATAACTTATGACTAGGTTTTGTTAAAGAAATAGCGTTCTAGTACAGCTAGTTATTGCCATCATTACAGATATTTTTTACTCGAAAATAAAAGAGTTCCCGAGGTCGAACTCAGGGAGCAAGTTGTATTCTAGAAGTACAGTATTTCTATCACAAAAATAAAGAGAGAGAGAGAGAATTTGTTGGCTTCTCCTTCTTCTTTCTCGTCTGTCTTCTTTTCTCTTCTCTTTTTTTTTTTCTTCTTTCTTCTTCTTGCAGTCCTTCTTTCTTGGCCTTCTTCTTCTTCTTTTTCGTTCTCTTCTCTTGCAGTCTGCTTCCTCTTCTTATGCTCTTTCTTTTCTCGGCCAAGTGCGTTCTTCTTTCTCTTCGTCTTCTGCTTCTCTTCTTTGTCTTCTTCCTTCTGTTCTTCTTCTTTCTGTCCGTCTCTTTCTTTTTCTTCTTCCTTGCGGTCTTGTTTCTTCTTTTCTTCTTCTTCTTCTTTGCCTTCAGGACGTCGTCTGATTTTCCAATCAGACGACTTAAACTGCTGCTGCTACAGTGTGTCTTTTCTTCTTTCCTCTGTGGCTTTCTTCTTCTTTTTCCTTCTCTTCTCTTGCGGTCTGCTTCCTCTTCTTATGCTCTTTCTTTTCTCGGCTAAGTGCGTTCTTCTTTCTCTTCGTCTTCTGCTTCTCTTCTTTGTCTTCTTCCTTCTGTTCTTCTTCTTTCTGTTCGTCTCTTTCTTTTTCTTCTTCCTTGCAGTCCTGTTTCTTCTTTTCTTCTTCTTCTTCTTCACCTGTGCCTGCACACTTCAAGGTTTTCGTCAGAGGGCAAAACCTACTCTACCCTCCCCCGCGTCTCTCTCTCTCAGAATCACTCCTAGGATAGCTCTCCTAGAGCTGCCGGGTAGTCGGGTATGGGTCGTGCCCGGGTCCAGGCCCACTGTCGTGCGGTGGTGGGCGAGGAGTGCAGGTCGGGCTAATCAGGTTGGGCCAGGTCCGCGGAACGTGAGCGCGGACGAGGCCGGATAATCGGGCGGGTGAAGGGGACCTCACCCCGTGATCTGAGGCGAACAGCTTAAGGCACTTTTTGCCTTGAAGCGCCCGTTCGCCTCAGTGGGTTTCTGAGGTGGGACTAAATGTCCCACCCCAATTTGGATGCCTGCGCGGAGGAAGCAGCGGCAGTCGAGGCTTCGTGCGAGGGCTTCGCCTCAACTGCAGCCTGGCACTTCGCGAAGACACCCCACGTAGCCTGGGAGCCTGATCTGGGCGTGGCATGCCTGGAGCAACAGGTCGAAGGAGCTTCTTCACCTCAGCAATGGCAGCGGCGAGCGAAGTTCCTGTTTACAGAGAAAGGGCCTCTTGGCCTAATTAGATACGCAGAGGACCTTCGCCGTGGCACGGCGAAGGTGGTCGGAGGGTCTGCAGGTGGCGGGGCGGAGCCTAAGGGCCGCCCAAGGTCAAACTGCGGATTGGGAAATGGGTGTGTTCGGTGGAGTTGCAAAGGGTGATTTGGGGGAAGTGGAAGGGCGGAGGATGATCAGGGTGAGGAGGCGAAGGTTCTGCAGTGGTCGGCGAGCCGTGTGGGTTGCTGGAGTGATGGGAGCAGGTCGCCGGAGTGTGGCTGGAGGTGGAGAAGGTGAGGGTGATTAGGCGCGGTCGAGGGGTAATTAGATAAAAATAGCAGGGGGAAAAGAGAGACAGGAGGCAGGGAAGTAGTTCTAACCTAACTAAAGGGAAGAAGGGGGCGAGGAGGCGAACGGCTGTACCTGCTGTAGCCGGAGAAGAAGGTGCCCAGTGGGGGAGGACGGCGGCGACAACGGGGCAGAGGCAGCGCGCGCTGGTATTGCGCGACGTGGAGGAAGATCAGGGAGGTGGCTCTGCTGCTGGTATTGCAGCAGAGCGACGGGGAGGAGGAGGAGAAACCACCGGAGCAAGGGGGCATCTGTCGTAGTGGGAAGAGAGGAAGTGAGGGGGTATCTCCGTCAGATCCGAGCTGAGGAGAACGACAGAGCTTGTGGGGTTTTTATAGAGGTAGAGACGGAGAGGAGGGTGGAGGGAGGCGACGCGCCTCCCTCGTCGGAGGACGCCGGAGGAAGGAGACCCATACCATCCGTGCCTTCGTACGGCTGGTATGGGTGGTTGCAGCACTCAGGGGGGTGCTCCTGCGACGGCTGACGACACAGGGCACCCCCATTTGACTTGGCAGGCCCCCCACCTCACCCTGCGCGGCGCCATGCTCCGCGCAAGGACGCCGGAGCATGGTGTTACTCAGGTTTTGCAGGAGGGACCTAAATGCAAGGAATGAAGGAGAGTTAGGGGCAAAAATGTGAGGGTTCAAAAGTTGAGGGCCAAAAAGTAAATATATGAGGACCAAAGGGTAAAGTTGGTCAAGAAGGTTTCTTCTTAGGCTCAAGTTTTTATACATGACTAATTAGGACCTAAGGATTCGGATGGTGAATTTTATTTCTAGATTAAACCTTGTTTGACCGGTCAAATTATGCAAAAACCTAGATTAAGTTGTTAATTGGGCATGGTTCTCAATGTAGGTCAAAATGGGTTCCCAAGGCCAAATTGAAGGTTCTAAACCCTAGAGATTATTTTTATATGAATTTTAGAGGGTTTATTCCATTTTTACTTTGCCTCGAACCTCTTGAATTGAAGTGGGTTTATTTTAGGGTTACAGAATGTCATTTAATTCTTAAATTGCTCATGAACCCATTTCTGATTGATTCAACCCACTTTTTATCTTATTTAGATCATTTGACCTATGTTCGGTCTCTGAGAAATTTCGTTTATGTACTGCAATGGTGAAATTGCAGTTTTTAACCTTTATTTCATGTTTTCTTCTCAGAACACTTATTCCTCAATTAAGCCCTTTGCTAAGTTATGTAGGAGCTTTTATCCTTTGTATTAGGTCAAAATGAGCTAGTTATGGCTCATGATGATGTTCTCAACCCGGATGTGGAAAAAAACTCATGTACGAACCCTACAAGGAATGTAGATAAGAATACCATAATACAGAGAATCGGATGGTTCTGTAAATTGCCGCCCATGGGCAGTTTTTAAGGGAAATGAGTTGACCTTCATGTACATGTTACCGAAGAGAGCAACCATCCCTTGTAGTATAGAGGGGAGCTTGCCGCTCTTGGGTTGAGACCTGGGGTGGGTTTGGCCACTCTACGTCGACTCTTGCTGGCTTTCGTGTACGTGGTACCAAGGTGAGCTACTTAGTGTAGGGGGGAGCTAACCGCCCCAGGGGGCCCAGGGCTAGGTTTGGCCACCCTACACCGACTCTTGTTAGCCCGTTGGGCAAATTGGGATAGTCGGACGAGGGTATGCGAACTGAGGGGCGAGACCCTTGTTCTGTTCTGAGAGGGCAAGGCCCTATACTATTCTGCACTGTACGTTGAGGCGTGCCCGCTAATGGAAATGACTGACCGCGTGCCAGTGCGGGGTAGCTACCCGCACACTTATCACATGTGTCGTAGTCATCGCTATGTCACGACCGTGACCTCGAGGTGGTAGACCGAGTGTAGGACTACCACGGAGGGACTCCCCCGGCCAGGAGAGTGCCACATGGGCATCCTACATCACGGGAAGTTGCAAGATAAATCGTTCCTATAGGGAACAAGAAGATTAATTAATGTGATGAATCCTGATTAGAGATCTCTACCCACCAACATGTATAATATAATTGGAAATGGAAAATTATATGTTAAACTTCTTGTTAAATGAATATTACTTCTTAGCCTCCACTCTACTCAGCGTTAGCTGACTCTAATTAAATAATTTTGAACAGGTCAGGGATTTGAGCAGCCCGAGCTACCGGCTGCTGAGGACGCTAGGCCTAGTCGAGCCTAGCTTTAGTTCTACTGTTTGGTGTAGTGAGTTTCTATAGCCTTATTTCTACTATATGTACTCATTTTTATTGTGATGGTTGTATTATGACATATAATATTACTGTCCCTTTCCCCCTGTTGTTGTTGATTTCTTTCTGCTTAGCTACTGTACTGTATGAATGTGTTTTGTTGAATATTATTTGGTTATTTCTCGTTGGATGACTAGGTCTTGGGATTAGTCAAGGCGAGTCGATCTCGGGTCCTATAGAGATTTGGGATCGGGTTGTGACAAGATGGTATCAGAGTAAGGTCGTCCCAAGAAATGAACCAAGTAGTTCGAAAAAAAAAACCCCACACTTGTACATGTAACTAAGATAGCCATCACAATGTTTTCTCTTGATTATTGTTTCCGAGTCTTATGTCTTCTCTTTAGTCAAACAGTTACTGATAATCTCATTCCTCCTCGATCTCCGTGTAGCGGATGCCTCGCCAGGGAGCTCTTAAGGCAGGCTGCGGACGTGGTCGTGGTCGAGGGTGTCGTTGTAGGGGAGGATGAGCAATGGCCGAGGACGGAGCCGCTCCACCTCTCCTTCCGGGCATTCAGGCCTCGAACCTCACCCAGCTGATCCAGGATCTCATACAAGAGGAGCTCCATCAGCCTCCTCCTCAGCCTCTCCTTCCTGGGGATGTAGAGGGGGAATCCTCCATGGGGGAGGCGAGCCACCACAGTGTTGGAAGAGCTAGAGGGGGAGGGGGTAATCCTCTACTGCCCCCACCTCCTTCAGATACTTCGAGGCACGAGTCCACCTTGCCTGAAGGTGCACTGCTTCCTCCATTGCGGCTACACCATGAGGTCTTTAGCCAGTTCAGGAAGCTGAAGCCCCCCTCTTTCAAAGGGGAGGAAAGCCCGTCCGAGGCAGAAGATTGACTGGAGCAAATGGAGAAATTCTTTGACACCCTCTGTCCTCCTATAGAATGCCGTGTGGCCTTCGCCACATATCAGTTGGAGAGTGCAGCTCACAAGTGGTGGAGAGCGATCAGAGGACAAGAGGAGGGAGAGATGACATGGGACCGATTTATGGTGCTCTTCTGTGAGCAGTACTTCCCATAGACTTGGCAGGATCAAAGGAGGTGGGAGTTCCACACTCTCCGCCAGGGGACAATGACAATTAGCGTGTACCGTATGCATTTTCTGGAGCTGTCATGCTTCGCCCTGACAGCCGCATCCACCAAGGAGGAGTGCTTGTGGAGATTCACCGAGGGTCTCCGACCCGCCTTCCGGGGGTATGTAAAGCCCCTGAAGTTGCCTACCTTCTCCCGCATAGTCGAGGCTGCCATGACCTGTGAAGAGACTAACCCGTCCATGCGATACATTGATGGAGGAGGACGGAAGAGGCCCTACCCATAGGAGCACTCACAGAGCCATCGGGAGAGGAGGCACCAGGCACCAGCAGGGGAGCTTTCCCATTCTGTGGGTCCACTAGGGACCTTTGGGGGTCCCCGACAGAGATCAGCAGACTGCAACAGACCCCCACCCAGTTACCAGCAGGGACAACAGACAGAGGGAGGTCGCATACCCCTCTGCTATAAATGTGGCCAACTGGGCCACATACGGAGGAATTGTCCATCTAGGACAAAGCACTGGAGGTCGATCTGGCGGCCGTGGATACCAGGCCTGAGGAGGAGGACAGCAGTCGCGAGGATGGTACCGACCCGCTGCCTCCCGCCCGACCCAGAGCACGGCTGCTTCTTCTGTACCGAGGGCTAAAGGGCGTGTTAACGCCCTGACTCACGGAGATGCTAGAGCTTCGGGCTCCGTAGTGGCAGGTATGGTTACTATTTCCGGTAGACTCGTCTACACACTTTTCGATTCCGGAGCCACGCATTCATTTGTTTCTACGGGTTTTGCTATCTGCACGGGGTTGAGCAGTGTACTTTTAGAAGAGCCCTTCCTAATTAGAGGACCAAGTGGGCAGGTGTTTGTTGCCGAGGAGGTTTTCACTGACTGTGAGGTCACGATAGGGGGACACAGTCTTCCGATAGACCTGATCATGATCCCGATGGAGGACTTCGGTGTAATCTTGGGGATGGACTAGTTGGCCGCATACCATGCCCTTGTAGACTATTTTGGGAGGAAGATTGTTTTCTCCATACCATGGCTGCCTCCCTTCGAGTTCCACAGCCAGCAAGTAGACGGAGGATTCAGGTGCATCTCCACACTTCGAGCAGCGATGCTACTGAGCTGGGGGTGAGAGGGCTTCCTTGCTTGCGTTCTAGCAGAGCCCAACCCCATGGACATTATACAGAGTGTTCCAGTGGTTTGTGAGTACCCCGACGTCTTTCCAGAGGAGCTACCAAGACTGCCACCTGAGCGTGAGATCGAGTTCGAGATCTCACTGATACCGAGGATCGGCCCCATTTCTTCAGCACCATACCAGATGGCCCCGCTTGAGCTGCGAGAGCTCAAGTCATAGCTACAGGACTTGCTAGAGAAGGGCTTCGTAAGGCCCAGTGCCTCCCCGTGGGGAGCCCCCGTCCTGTTTGTGAAAAAGGACGGTACTCTTCAGCTGTGCATCGACTACAGATAGTTGAACTGGGTCACCGTAAAGAACAAGTACCCATTACCACGCATAGATGACCTCTTCGACTAGCTGAGGGATGCCACGGTATTCTCCAAGATAGATCTAAGGTTAGGCTACCATCAGCTGTGGATTAGGGAGACCGACGTCTCCAAGACAGCCTTTCGCACGTGGTACGGCCACTACGAGTTCTTGGTCATGCTGTTTGGGCTGACCAACTCCCCTGTTGCTTTCATGGACCTGATGAACCACGTCTTCCAGCTATATCTGGATCAGTTCATAGTTGTATTCATTGATGACGTACTCATTTACTCTCGAGACCAGACACAGCACGAGCAGCACCTTCACATGGTCTTAGATACTTTGAGATGGCACAGCTGTATGCCAAATATAGCAAGTGCGAATTTTGGTTGAGACGGGTCACCTTCTTGGGCCATGTGATCTCAAAAGATGGTTTAGCTGTGGATCCAACCAAGGTAGAGGCAGTACTCAGATAGGAGAGTCCGCGTTCGGTAACAGAGATTAGCAGTTTCCTACTACAGATGATTTATCAAGGAGTTCTTACAGATTGCACATCCTCTGACTCAGTTGACTTTGAAGGACGTACCCTTCGCCTAGACAGAAAAATGTGAATCTTGCTTTTAGGAGCTAAAGGAGAGGTTGACCTCAGCTCCTGCACTCACCATCCCCGACAGCGGTGGCGAATTCGTCGTCTACGCAGACGCCTCGTTGCAGGGACTAGGGGGCGTGCTTATGCAGCGAGGTCATGTTATCGCATACGCTTCGTGACAACTGAAGCCCCACGAGCATAACTACCCCACCCACAACCTAGAGCTGGCAGCGGTTGTCCTTGCATTGAAGACCTAAAGGCACTACTTGTACGGAGAGATGTTTGAGATTTTCACTGATCATAAGAGCCTCAGATATTTGTTTGACCAGAAGGAGCTCAACATGAGGCAAAGACGATGGTTGGAGCTCCTGAAGGACTATGATTGCAGCATCTCCTACCACCCAGGAAAAGCCAATGTGGTGGCTGACGCCTTCAGCCAAAAGGCGCCTGCCCACTTGGCTTGCTTACGAGCACAGAGTTGGAGACTCATGGAGGAGTTGAGCAGCTGGCGACCCCAGGAGTCACAAGGGTATTGCAAGACCATGACAGTGGCAAGGCAGACACGACCAGTGCTAATGTATCGCATCATGATTGGATAAATGACAGACCCATATCTATGGGCACAGCGAGACCGAGTATTGGCAGGGAACCCAGGTGAGTTCTCATTCACTGACAGAGTCCTGCATATGAGGGAATGATTGTGCATTCCTAGAGATGAGGAGCTGTTGAGGGAGCTCCTGACTAAGGCTCATGGATCTAGATTTACCATACATCCCGAGAACACGAAAATGTATCATGACCTACGATGTGATTTTTGGTGGAGAGGCATGAAGCGAGATGTTGGCCTTTTCATTCAGTAGTGTCTAATATGCCAACGGATGAAGGCTAAACACCAGAGGCCTGCAGGGCCATTGCAGCCACTTCCTATTCCAGAATGGAAGTGGGAGAGTGTCACTATGGACTTTGTAGTGGGGTTACCTGGGACACAGAGAGGACATGATGTAGTCTGGGTGATTATAGATAGGTTGACAAAGACAGCATAGTTTTTGCCAATCTGAGTAACTTTTGGACCAGCATAGTTGGCAGGGAGATACATTAGAGACATGGTGCGCCTTCACAAGGTCCCCCACGAGATTATTTCAGACAGGGATAGTCATTTCACTTCCTAATTCTGGGCAGAATTTCAGTGAGCTTTGGGGACTTGTCTGAAGTTCAATACAACCTATCACCCCCAGACAGACAGACAGTCGGAGCACGCCATTCAGACCCATGAGCACCTTCTGTGTGCTTGCGTACTGGACTGGTGAGGCTCCTAGGAGGAGCATTTGCCTCTGGCAGAGTTCTCATACAACAACAGTTACCACTCGAGCATCGGCATGGCACCATATGAAGCTCTGTACGGGAGGAAGTGTACAGCTCCCTTGAGTTGGGTTGAGGTGGGGACCAAGTGGGAGGTTGGTCCCCGTCTGATACGCCAAAGTAAGGAGGTGATCAAGTAGATCCATCGACGACTGCGTACTGTCCAGAGCATGCAAAAGAGCTACACTGATCTGAAATGTAGGGAGGTACAATTTGAGTTTGGAGATCACATTTTCCTTCATGTTTCATCAATGAAGGGCCTGCAGGAGTTTGGGGTGAGAGGGAAGCTTGCACCGAGATTTGTGTGACCCTTTGATGTCTTAGAACGGGTAGGACCTGTCGCTTACCGGCTTTCCCTTCCTCCCCAGCTCTCTGGAGTGCACAATGTGTTTCACGTTTCCAACCTCAGGAGATATATCGCCGATCCCAACCATGTCCTTAGCCACAAGAGCATCAAGGTGGGAGACGACCTGACCTATCCTGAGAAACCAGTACAGATACTAGACTGAGCCATTCGGAGGTTGAGGCAGAAGGAGGTACCCCTGGTGAAAGTCCTGTGGAGAAGCCAGTGGTACGAGGAGGTGACTTGGAATCCTGAGTCGGCAATGTGAGAACAGTACTCGGAACTTTTCAAAGATATGTCT
This sequence comes from Thalassia testudinum, assembly GCA_037157565.1. Classification (NCBI taxonomy): domain Eukaryota; kingdom Viridiplantae; phylum Streptophyta; class Magnoliopsida; order Alismatales; family Hydrocharitaceae; genus Thalassia; species Thalassia testudinum. The sequence continues at coordinate 48,225,902 of JAZHRO010000078.1, forward strand.
CTTCGGACCTACGTCGGTCCTCTTTAAGTTTGTTATACGCCGCTACGTTATCTTCCGCACCCTAGTTAGATTAAGTTTCAAGGATGAAACTTCCCTTAAGCTTGTTATATTGAAATGAGCCATCACCCTTTTGCCATTTAAGACGTCTGGAAAGATCAACAGATGTCTGAAAATAGTTTTTCTCTTTGGTGCGTACCGTACATATGCCATGCCTTCTCCCTCACCCACAGTTTCCCCTGCGATGCCACTCCGCACCATCCCTCGCCATCTCGTCCCCCTCACCTCCTCTCCCATTATAACCTCTCCACCTCCTCTTCATCGCACACCCCGTAGCAAGATGAAGAGAGCAGAGAGCCAAGCAAGGGCGAGAGCGAGTGAGAGTAGGGAGCTAAAGCGAGAGCGAACGGAGAGCGGAGGGTCCTGTGTCGTTCTGCTGCAATGCTTGCAGGCGAGGGAAGCCAAAGCGCTTCTGCGGAAGTCATTTTTCCGTGGAATCAGATGTCTGGAGCGACACCCAGACATCTTACCGGACATCCAAAGGTAGAGTGAGATGTCTGGTAGAGATCTACTTTCCATATTTTCTCTCTGCCAAAGTCCTGATAGTGTACGTATATGTGTTAGAAGTTAGAAGGCAGATCGAGGCAGTTTCAGACATCGGGGAGCACCTCCAGACATCTGACGGAACCCATGGACGTCGGCACTGAGTTCTAAACATCTGATAGAGGAACAACGAGAGAGGTATCCCTGAGAACTGTTTTAAGACGTCTGGGACCTTTCCCAGATTTCAGATTTCTATTTGACCGCGTGATTTTGGGCCCATGCAAGGGCCTAATGTTATCAATTTTCCGCAAATAAAACATCTCTATTTTCCATACGCATTTCTCTATGTAATGATACCTTGTTTGTATCATTCTGAACCTTTTGGACGATCAATCCATGTTTTAGGTTTCCAGTCCGTCGAGTGTACGAGACCTGTGGAGACGTCGGGAGCTACTGTACGAGCCCCCATTCCACCCGATTACCCAGGTAGAGTGGTTATAACCGTAAATCTCTAAATTAATACATGCGAGTAATTAATCCTAGGACTTGAGATGAACCCTAGGAATAAGTAAACACATACTCTAGAATATATTCTTGAACCCTAGGTTATGACATGAACACTAGGGCTAGAGAAAAGTACACGTGAATGATTGAGTAATCAAAAGCTACCTGTATTATCTAAAATGGACCCATACTGTGATAAAAATGGAAACTGAACTGCTTGTTCCGTACATTCCAACTCAGATGTGGAAAAAAACTCATGTACGAACCCTACGGGGAATGTAGACAAGAATACCGTAATACAGAGAATCGGATGGTTCTGTAAATTGCCGCCCATGGGCAGTTGTTAAGGGAAGTGAGCTAATCTTCGTGTACATGGTACCGAAGAGAGCAACTATCCCTTGTAGTATAGAGGGGGGCTTGCCACCCTTGAGTTGAGACCCAGGGTGGGTTTGGCCACTCTACGTCGACTCTTGCTGGCCCTCATGTACATGGTACCGAGGTGAGCTACTTAGTGTAGGGAGGAGCTAGCTGCCCCAGGGGGCCTGGGGCTAGGTTTGGCCACCCCTACACCAACTCTTGTTAGCCTGTTGGGCAAACCAGGATAGTCGGACGAGGGTACACGGACTGAGGAGGGGCGAGACCTCTGAGGGGTGAGACCCCTGTTCTATTCTGAGAGGGCAAGGCCCTATACTGTTCCACATTGTACGTTGAGGTGTACCCGCTAGCGGAAATGACTGACTATGTGCCAGTGCGGTGTAGCTACCCACGCGCTTATCACATGTGCCGTAGTCACCGCTACGTCACAACCGTGAGCTCGGGGTGGTAGACTGAGTGTAGGACTACCACAGAGGGACTCCCCCAGCCAGGAGAGTGCCACGTAGGCATCCTACATCATGGGAAGCTGCAAGCTAAATCATTCCTATAGGGAACAAGAAGATTAATTAATGTGATGAATCCTGATTAGAGATCTCTACGCACCAACATGTATAATATAATTGGAAACGAAAAATTATATGTTAAACTTCTTTTTAAATGCATGTTACTTCTTAGCCACCACTCTACTTAGTGTTAACTGACTCCAGTTAAATAATTTTGAATAGGTCAGGGATTTGAGCAGCTCGAGCTACCAGCTACTGAGGACGCTGGGCCTAGTCGAACCTAGCTTTAGTTCTACTGTTTGGTGTAGTGAGTTTCTATAGCCTTATTTCTGCTATATGTACTCATTTTTGTTGTGATGGCTGTATTATGACATATAATATTACTGTCCCTTTCCCCCTGTTGTTGTTGATTTCTTTCTACTTAGCTACTGTACTGTGTGATTGTCTTTTGTTGAATATTATTTGGTTATTTCTCGTTGGGCGACTAGGTCTTGGGATTAGTCGAGGCGAGCCGGTCTCAGGTCCTGTAGAGATCTGGGATCGGGTTATGACATGGTAGCTTTGTTTTGGTTCGGTTAAAGTCTTGCTGGCATAATGTAGCACATGAGGTCTTCCCTCAACCCTTTGTCCAAGGACTACTCCCACTGCATAATCTGAAGCATCACACATCAGCTCAAATGGGAGTGTCCAATCAAGTGCTCGGAGAATAGGCATAGTGATCAAGGCCTCCTTCAGAGTTTGAAAGGCCTTGACACACTTTGAATCAAAATTGAATGAAGATTCCTTCGCCAACAGGTCACAAATTGGCCTAGAAATTTTACTGAAATTTTTAATAAAGCGCATATAAAAGCCGACATAGCCCAGAAAGGATCTAATTTGTTTGACATTCGTGGGTAATGGAAGTTTGGAAATAGAATCAATCTTGGCTTTATCTACTTCCAAGCCTCGCTTAGATACAACATGCCCAAGTACAATTCCTTTCTGTACCATGAAGTGGCTTTTCTCCTAGCTGAGGGCTAAACCAGTCTCCTTGCATCGCTTCAACACATTCTCTAGGTGGAGGAGACACTAGTCGAAAGACAAGCCGTAAATGGAAAAGTCATCCATAAACACTTCAACACACTCGTCAATCATGTCTAAAAAAATGGACATCATACAACGCTGGAAGGTTGCAAGGGCATTACATAATCCAAACAGCATACGCTTGAATGCAAAGGTACCGTAAGGACTCATGAACATCATCTTCTCCTGGTCATCAGGGAAGACTGCAACCTGGTTGTACCCAGAATATCCATTGAGAAAAGCAATAGTACTTATTCCCCGCCAATTTCTCAAGAATTTGATCAATAAAAGACAAAGGAAAGTGATCCTTCTGGGTAGCGGAGTTCAACTTGCGGTAATCAATACAGGCCCTCCATCCAGTTGAGGGTCTAGTCACAACTTGTTCACCTTGGTCATTAAATTCCACAGTAAAGCCTGCCTTCTTTGGCACCACATAAATAGGACTTACCCATTTACTATCTATAATGGGATATATGATCCCAGTGTCCAACCACTTCAGGATGTCCTTTTTAACCACCTCCCTCATATTAGAGTTCAGATGTATCTGCATGTCCCTATGCCTTGATGGAATCATCAGTATAAATGTGGTGCATGCAGAGTGTAGAGTCTATATCCTTAATGTCAGCAATGCTCCAAGCAATAGCTTCCTTGTGCCTAGATAAGCATTCAATCAAGACTCCCTCCTACACCTCAAATAGCACAGCCGAAATGATAATGGGGAGAGTATCATTGGCACCCAAGAAGACGTACTTGAGAGTGTCTGGGAGGGGTTTCAATTCAAGGTCGGGGGCTTGTATGGTTGAGGGTTTCATAATAGATGTCCCCATCTCAGGTAGCAGATCTACCTTGGGGAGAGATGATGGGGAAAGAGACTCAGTAGAAACACCCAGCAACTCCTCAAGTTCTAGTATATCCCCTTTGCATTTCTCCAAGAGATGGGAATGCTCATTTAGCATGAAATGCTGAAGGGGGTCATCACATAACATTGCAGGGGTTGTATCTTCAATCAGGTCATTTATCACCTCAACTTGAGAACAATCCTCAAGTCTGGCTTGTTTATAAGCATCAAACACATTAAGCCAGATTTTCCTGTTCCTAAAGCCCATTTTCAATGCCCCAGTATTGCAATTGATTGAAGCATGAGAAGTTGCAAGGAAGGGGCAGCCCAAAATGATGGAGGGCTTGGTTGGCTTGTTGGTAGGGTCAGTGTCCAAAACTAAGAAGTCAACGGGGAAGAAGAAATCCTCCACTCTCATGAGGACATCTTCCAAAATTCCCCTCGGTGTCTTAAGTGATCGATCAGCAACTTGGAGGATTACCGGGCTAGGCTTCAGATTGCCTCTCCCAAGTTGTTCATACACGTAGCTCGGAAGGTTGTTCACCCCCGCACCCAGATCAAGTAGAGCCTCATCAATCTGTAAGTCACCAATAACCACCGAGATGTACGGGGCTCCTGGGTCCTTAAGTTTTGGGGGTGTGCCATGTTGAACAATTGAGCTAACAGAATCAGGTAGGACAACTTTTGATTGGACCTGTTTCCTAGATTGCTACTTTTTCGTGCATAGGTCCTTTAAGAAGCAGGCATAAGATGAAATCTGCCTGGTAGCTTCAAGCAGAGGCAGGTTAATCTGCACTTTCTTGAAAGTTTCCAAGATCTCATCTGTCTTATCTTTGGCTCCAGATAAGCCAGCAGAAGTCTGCCCAGAGGTAGATAAGCACTCTGGAAAGGGCACCCTCAATCTCTGGGTGGAAGGGTTGTCATGTTGAGTAAGGGGTGGAATGGGGGCAACTTCTTCCGGAGGGGTGATTTCAAGCAGAGGAGATTTGGGCAAGTCTTCTCCGGTGGGGGTGAAAGTCGGGGTGGATGATTTCTCAGAGGGTAAGACTATAGGAGCATCAGGTTTGGAAATTTCTTTCCCACTCTTCAGAATAGTCACCGCCTGAGCATGCTCCCTAAAGACAATCCCTTTTCCTTTAGGATTCTCCTCAGTAGCACTGGGAAGCTTCCCAGTTTCCCTTTGTCTAACGGCCTCAACAAGGTGTCCTATCTGCGATTTCATTTCATGTATAGCCTTGTCATGAGATTGGATGATGGCACTTTGACTTTCTTGCATAGTTCTCAACATTGCCTTCAATTCATCCATCTCAGAGGTCTTAGGTTGGGCAAAGGTTTGAGGTTTGTTCATTTGTTGATTTTGAAAGGGTTGTGGTTTATAATTCTCTGAATTTGAAACATTCCCTTGTCTCTAGGAAAAGTTTGGGTGATTCCTCCATCCCTCATTATAAGTGTTGGAAAAAGGGACATTACGAGGTCTAGGATGAAACCCTTGAGTGGCATTCAGATCCACTTGTACAAGCTCAGGAAAATGGGAAGCCAAGTGGAAATCCATAGTTGCGTGTGTATTGCCTTAGCAAATGGAGCATTCAGAATCTTGGGATGTGGAGATGCCAGATACGAATTGGCTCGGGCTCGACATAAGCCTTTCCATGTTTTGATTCAACAATTGAATCTGATAGGCTAAATTCTGGGTGTCCCTTGCCTCATTCGCCTCCAACTTTCTTTGCATGAGAGTGGGTTTTCTATCAATGTAGGCAGAATTCAAGTGAATAGAATTCTCACTCAAAGTATCAAAAGGTTCCAAGCTTCATTCTCAGTCTTAGATAGAAAGGTTCCTGCACAAGCACCATCCACAGTCTGCCTGTGCGAATCATTAAGTCTGGTGTAGAACCTTTCAGCTAGTTGCCACTTTGGCACCTAGTGATGTGGGAAAAGTCTCAACAGGTCATTAAAGCGCTCCCACGCATCATGGAAAGCTTCCCCATCCTTTTGAACAAAACCCATAATTTCCCTCCTAAAGTGATTTATTTTGCTCATGGGGAAGTGCTTCTTCAAAAACTCCTTCTTCAAGGCATCCCAAGTGTTAATATCATCAATGGTATGATACCAATACTTGGCTTTGTCCTTGAGGGAGAAAGGAAAGAGGGTCCGCATTTGAGCATCATCAGTAACGCCCTGCAGCTTCACCATGGAACAGACCTCAGTGAATTCCTCTATATGCCTATAAGGGTCTTCACTAGCAATACCATAAAAGGACGGCAGCAAGGATATGCTACTGCTTTTGATCTCATAAGGATTGTCCCCTCCAGGTCTACATAGTGCAGGGCCATTTTGATTGGTCGGAATAAAATATTCCTTAAGGTTCCTTTGACTAGCCATTTCTTCCCTTGGGAGGTTCCTTCTTAAGATTCTTTCAGGTTCAAGATCAAACACAAGTTGTCTCCTAAGAGATCGCCTACCAAGTATGCACTACAAACACAATTCAAAAGGACTTGTTAGGTCTTTACGAATTTAGGCTTTTGACTTTAATTCAAATTGTAGGTGACAAAGCAAGTTGCCCAATCAATTATGCATTTGTTGTCGACCTTCGAAATGCCTAAAAAAAACTAGTTGGAGCTTAGGTGTTCTTCCCTAAATCTCAAATGGTAGAGCAACTCCAAAGATGGAAGATTGAGGGATGCAAGTAGGCCTAAGCCTTCCTTTGAAGCTATGCTTTTGCAGTGCTTCTTAACTACCCCCAAAAATTCATGACAAAGTATCCCCCTCTTTGGATTTACAAAACCTTTGATCTCAAGTTCCGAACACTTCAAAATCCAATGGTAGGAGGGCTCCTGTCCTACTAGTTCCAAGACTTAGGAGTGTCTAAATGCGTGCCATGGTGCAAGAGATACAAGTGTGCATACACCGTAAAAATTGAGTTTTGAATTTTGAACCGCAGCACAATGTCTCAATTCAAGTCCTTGGTTTTCAGTGTTCCTCCTTAACTTAAAGTCCTTTTTTCAAGAAAATATGTGACCACTTGTTAGATCTTTTCAATTCAATTAGGTAGTCTTGCAATTAAATCCAAATGAACATGCGTGAACAATATAGAATGCAAAGAAAGAGGATGTACCTTTCCTCCAGCAATCAGCAATGCAAGATGCACTCAAATGCAAGCATAATAAATCTAGAGGTTGCTCATTCACACCTAAATGGCCGTCCTAAGGCAGGTAGCTCGTGCTTTTTTTTTAGCTACTTATGCACAAGCAAGAAAAATAAATCAATCCACAAAAGAAAACCTAGATTTAAAGAAAAAGGAACAGACTCCTGAAAAGTTACCCAACATGAGCCTAAAAGAAAGTCGGGGAACAAGCCCCTAAAATGTACCCCAAAACAAGGGTTTCAAACCAAATGTGCAATGAAAATTAAGTTCTAAAACCTAAATTCTAACTACTGAAAAAAAAATCGATGGAGATGAAGATGATCACTCCAGATGCCCTTCTTCAGTGGTGGAGACAAAGCCCACCACAGTGCGTTAAGCTCCTACCTTCAGAAACGGAGCTTCCAGTGTCCTCTAAGAAGTGGAAACAAGGTCCACCTCAATGTAGTTGAGGCTAGTGCAACAACTTGTCAAGCAGAAATAAGTACCTCGCACCAAAAAGAACGAAGTTTAATACGCCTCAAAAATAATGTGTAAACCAATAAATAAGTGAATGCAAGTTTAATAGGCTCGTTGCCTCCCTGGCAACGGCGCCATTTGATGAGTCAAATTTTCGCTTTCGAAAATGATAATTAAGAAGATTTATCATTGTATTTCTAAGTGGAGGAAAATCAACCAATCAAAACAATTAGAATTAAAATTAAACCACTCACAGGAGAGTGGATCGTGTCTACAAGGAGGCAATGACCTATTTAAACTCGCAATTAGGTTGAGATCGAGTTCGCTGAAATATTCATCAAATCAAACAATGCATATGTCGCTCTGAATGTAAACCTTAAATTTATGGAGAAGTCAAGGGTTTTTGACGTAATTTTCATGTAAGAAAATTATCCATGAGCAAGGGTATGCCATGTACTTTTCACTTGCATGCATACTAAAATGTAATTCAAAATTAAATGTAATGCATATAGAGATGAATCATAAAGGCTTAACAATTATCTAGAAGAATAAGCATAAAGCTGTAATTTCACCACAATTTAATTAATCTAAGAAATAAAAAAATGATTCTTGATAATGGAAATTTCCATAAATAGAAATGCAAACTAAAACAAGGGATTCTACCTCTCTCCTCTTCGCTCACAGGAGAGAGGCTCGTTCAAGGAGCTACTCTGGGAAAAGGTCGACCGAAGCGAGGCCTTTGTGCTGGTGGCAACGACGCATCACAAGGTGGCCTGGGCCAGCTGGATAGAGGAGAGAAGCAGCGGCGGTGGCTGTCGCTGCTGCTTTGTTCGCGGAAGTAGAGCTGCTGAAGGGCGCGCACACGCGCGTGGCTACTGTGCGATCGAGTGCACTGCTGAAGGCTAGTGGACTCACAGGGGGAGCAGCGCTGAGGACGTCGCGTTCCTGCACGCGGTGGAGGTGCAGCGCTGTTGTGGGTTTGATGGAGGCGCAGCAAGGGGTGCGCACAGTCCTGCTGCTACGAGCGTTGCTGCGGGAATGGCGAGGGAGCGTAGTGCTGCGCTACTGCTGTAGCGCCTACTCTATGCGCGCGGGTGAGGGCCGGTGGGCTGGAGGACGTGCAGCCACTGTTGCTGCGAGCATCGACAGTGTGCTGCAAGGAGTGTGGGTGCGCGCAGGAGGCAAGTGGGTGCACTGAGGGGCATTGGTGGGCACGCGTTTGCCGCGGTGGAGCTGGAGGGCGGTGCACGCAGCAAGGGTGTGCGGTCGATGCTGTGGTGGAGCTAGAGGGCAGTTGTGTGGGGATGGCGAGGGAGCACGTGCAGGAGGTTGCGCACTGCTGCAAGTGTGGTGCAGAGGTGCAGCAAGGGGTGCGGGGATGGTTTTGTTCTAAAAACAGAGGCAAAAGAAGAAGGAAAAGAGGATGGCATTGGTGGTGCGTGGACAGGGAGGGTGATCTGGTAGTTGCACGATGATGGCCAAGCTCACCGGATTGGCAGGGCGAGCTGTCACCTCACTGGCCCCCAATGTGGTGGATGATCGCATGCTTTTCACTCAACTCAGTAATTAAGTTAATTTCACTTAATCAAGAGTAGAAGAAGTCACTTAGGTTAACTCAAAATTGTGTTGGTTGTGTAGTATAGGGTCGAATTAACCTAACATTTTAGAAATTTTTACTGGTTGAGTCTAGGTCGTTCACTGGAGGTATAATAATTTCTACATTCACCAATTTTCTTTTATTTCTCTATAAGTTTAGGAGGTATAACTAGGTTGATTTTTAAACATGATTTTGCCAAAATATTTAAACTATAAAGAATATAAAAAATTCCATATGAAAAACATATTTAGTCAAATGATGTATTTTATTAACAAGTAAACATGTTAGTTTTCTATTTTATTTGAAAGCAATTAAGGCAATAAAAGTTGTTCTATTAAAACATGCCTTTTTACAATTAAGAACAAAAAGTAATTAAAATGATGCAAGAGAAATAATATTCTTCATTTATTTTCTTCAACCTCTTATCTTCTCCTTTTCTTTCATTTTCTTCTCTCTCTCGAGCTCTCTTTCTTACCTATCTTCTATTCCTGCCTTCTCTCCTTGTCTCTTATTCTCGTTCCCTTAGTCTTTTCCTTAGTAGTAGTGCCTGTGCTTCTAGTTCCTTTCGTGCCTTCAGCTTCAACACTTAACTTCAACTTTCAGCTCTTTCCTTAGTCTTGTTCCTTTGTTTAGCTGCTGCCTTCTGTACTTAGCTTAACCTTAACATCCTTCAGTGGCTCCTCTTTCAATCCCTTTAGACTTTCAGCTGAACTGGGTTTTTTTACTTTTTTAACCAAAATTTATTTTATTTGCGACGAGGACCTTTCGAGGATGCACAGCACCTTGAGACCAGGGTGGGACCATACCCTACTCAGTCCTCACCTTATCTCAATTAGGTTCATTTTCGATTTATTTCTTTTCGATTTATAGTCTCGAGCTAATTCGGCTCAACCCGGCCTCCCAGGCCTCTTGCCCTCCCAGGGCACATTCGCTCATGCCCCCAAGGGCGCACACCCGCAGGCACACAAGCCCTCACACACACACATGCACATGCTCAGATAGGATCATATCGGTAATCGGTGCACCGAGCGCTGACGATTGAATAGCCGGGGTAACGAAATCATTTTATCCCCATGCACGCGCTCAGAAACTAGCGATGTGGGACTATCTAACCCCTTCCAGACCCAACTTGAAATGATCATAACTTCCTACCCAGAGCTCCAAATCGAAAGATTTCAAGTTTGTTAGAAAGCTCTAAGGTTGATCTATACAATTGTAGGGTCAATTTAAGGTTTAGATGATGTTTTCCTCTTCAATTTGAAAAGTAAAATTAGGGGTTCCTACGGGTTATTTAACGGTTGGAAGTGAAATTATATCTACAAAGTCCTCAGATGGACTTTTCTCTTTTATTTAAAGGTCTGTATAGATTATACAAGTTATTCCGCATCTGTTAGAGTAAGTTCTAAGCTCTCAAAACCTTCAAGAACAGCAGAGAAGCTCTTTACTTCTCTGAAAGCTTCAGAGTTCAGATTTTCAAACTTAAATAGGTGCAACAGACACTTAAGAATGTTTCTAATTGATTTAAACTAATTCTAAGGGTTGTAATTAACTCAACTAGGTAGGATTCAAATTCATATTTCATCAAAATGCTTCTCCTGTTGGTGTGGGTTCGAAAGTAACCCAAATTGATAGGATTCAAATTCTCACTAAATAAATCATCTGAGCTCACTTTATTCTCTCTCAGACCATGTAACAAATTCTCAGAAATAGTTTACACTCCTCAATACCTCAATTCGAGCTCAGAACTCCATTATCAGACTTAGTTTGACTGTGAAGGCACAAAAGTTTGACTTTCTGTTCAAAGTCTTCTCCCAAGAAATCAAAGCCTCAATTAGAATCTTCTCAACCTCAAAAACTTATTCAGATCTTCAGATAGGTGTTCTGACCCTGATTCCTAGGGTTACAGGCTCGCCGCCTGAACTTGAAAAGGTGTGTGTTCGTTAGAGCCAATGGAAGGTTGTTACAGTGTTCTAAAGGTTTAAACAGCTTCAGTGCATTGCACTGAAGCTACTAAGTTCCTTAAATGCTTCTTATGTCTCTTTATCAGACTTCTCCAACTCTACCGTAGTTGAGGAAGATGAAGTTCAATCTTTGGCTCCAGACATTAAATCTTCAAACAAATAACCTCAAGACAATCAGTGATCCACATTTTATCATTCTGGAGCTTCTTAGCAAGTTTCACAGGCTGAAGCACAGTTTTGGCTCGCCGGAGCTTCGGTGAGTCCAAAAAATATGTAATCTGTGTATATATTGTGAAAACTTACCATTTTTGATTTAGAAAGGATCCTGAGGTTGCAAGGAACCTCAGTATCACATTTAATTCTTCATTTGTCTCTTTAAATGTAATATTTGATAGTGAATTTGTTTTCTTAAAGGATCTGAGTGGTTAAAGCTTAGGACTCGTTTAACCACTCGATTAAGCAGTTAAAACAAGTCAACAGATGCTTATATTCATAAATATATATTTAATTTAGGATTTGAACTGCTCCTGAGCCGCCATTGACAGCGAGCTCAGGAGCTTAATTATATTTGGGCATTTAATTTATATGTGACATTATATCTATTATAGTGTCGATTAGGGTTCATAAGTGGTGAATAGATGATGGAAGAACCCAGTGAAGGTGGAATTAGGTCAATTACTGTCACCATGGATAATGAAAGTAGTTGGTGAAGGTGAAATGTGAATTAGGCGACTAGGTGATTCAATTAAGCGATTAAGTGATTTACAAGTGATTATGGAATTACAAGAAGGTGGACAGTCATTTAAAAAGACAAGATTAAAGCTCTGGCGAGCTTAAGGAGCTCGCTGGAGTCGGAGAAGATGAAACTAAAATTCTAAAATTACTCTAATCTAACTACCTACCTACCTAACTAAGCTACCCTACTCCTACTCCTACTCCTAATCTACTGTTACCTGGACGAAGGGGTCAATAGGGTTCCGCCGAAGGTTCATAGTGGACGACGAAATCAGAGGGTGGAAGAAAGATCTCCGGCGGGCGGATTTGAGGTGGAGCGGAGGGTTCCTTGGGTCGGCACCTGTGTCAGAGACGTAAAAGACCACGGTAGATCTCCTTGGCTGATCAGAATGAATGGAGGAAGTTGGAAATTGAAATGGAAAGTTGCCGGAGTTTTTGACAAATAACCTATCAAAGTTGGCTACAATGTTAGAAGAGGGAAGGGAGCCAACTTGAGTAAAATCCGAGGGGTGAGGGGGTATTTATAGCAGTTGGCGGTGAAGAGAATGGCGGGGTCTGGCCGAAGAAGGAGCTTGAGGAGCTTAACCTTCGTCGTCGTCTCCGACGACGGTGAGGTTATCTCCCACTAAAAAATAGGATTTCTGGTTAATCCAGACCAGTGGATGAAGTGGAGGTGGTGAGCGCAAGTTGCAAGAGCTTGGACAAAGAAGGTTGATGTCGGCAGGGCGATAATCGCGCAGTGGCATGACTCTCTGCCGCCAGCTATTCATTCGGCTGAAGAAGAAGAAGACGAAGAGGGACTTAAATGTAATAAAACTTAAGGACCTATGTGAGAAATAAGGACCCAAATGTAATAAATATTAAGGACCAAAATGTAAACTCAGGTTTTGAAGGTTTCTTTTAATTTAGATCTTTTTCAACTTTTTATATATGTTAGTAAATAAGGTAAATATTATGTTTTCACCTTGAATTTACATTTTTGACCTTTTTAGGTTAATTTATTAGATTAATTAAAATTACTTAAGTTATTATATACTTAAGTTTACATTAAGTTTAAGTTACTTATCTTATTAATTAAGAGAATGATTAATAGGATTTTGAGTCCAATTATTAACTAGATTATTAATAATGTTAATTGAATGATAAAATTTCATTTTTAAATTATTTTAAGGACCTTGACTAAACATCCCTTATTCTATAATTAACCCTTATATATTCATAACCTTAGCTAATTAACTAGGAAGACTAGTTAATTAGGGGTAATTAGAGATCATGATGAGTGTCTCATCAGTGGAGCTCGCCTTGGAGACCACGGTGGTGGAGTGGAGTGCACAGTGGTGGAGTGGGGTGGTGTCTCCCATTGCATGGTCGTCTCCTCCTCCCTTTGTAGCTGTAGGTGATGAATTTGAAATCCAAAGAGGCAGGATTAGATGCTCTTCGTGGCCAATGAATGCCTCCAGCCATGCGTGAATGGTTGCATGAGGAGAAGAAGCAGTCGTTACCTATGGAGGAAGAGAATAAGAAAATAATAAAATATTATGGTTATTTATGCACAAACCCTTAACTTCTATATTAAATTAAAATAATGCAAGTAATTCACCTAATTGATTAACTAATCAAATGCATGCAATTCTAAGTTAATTCTAAATGCATGTAATTAATGAATTATGCAATTAAGCTAAAAATATATGAAGTAATTTATTTACATCCTAATATATGCTAGCTAAATGTTAAGGATATCTTAATATCTAGGCATTTACACATTTAAATAGCCCACAAATATGGGCTAATCAAAGCTCCTTACCCTAACTCTCCTCACCTCCTCAGAAGAGAAAATCTACACAATATTGTTGCTACTCCTGCTGGGCAGGAATTTTCATCTAAATTCTCACAAGATCTGACTGGGACTTTTGATTTTATGAGTAAAAATCTTTTTGACCCCACCACTGAGAACATTTTGGCTCTCCAAGAGAAATTTAGAAATTCCCCCAATTCTTACAATCAAAATTGGAGGACCAACCTAAATCCCCCCTAGAAAGCCCCAAATCAGGTTTCATTTCCCAAACAAAATCAATTTGGGACTTATGGGAAAAACATATATCAAACTGGGCCATCCTAGGAAGATATCAACACCCAGATCATGAAAACTCTACAGAGAATGCAGACTCAAATGACTGAAGTAACCCGCATGATAACCAATTTACGACATCAAGTAAAGGTTAGTCCTGATCAAAGACCTGCTGGCAACTTGCAATCCCAACCCATGCCCAACCCAAATAATCAACGGAACCATTATCAAGGTGGATATCCCAATCAACCTATTTACCCAGCACCCCAGCATCCACTGGGTTTTATTCAAAGCCAAGCCTCCCGTCCTCCTCCTACAAACAACCATACTGCAAATGCAATTACTTTGAGGAACAGGAAAAGTACTCATGATCCTTTGCCTACTCAAGAAACCCGCTGCAAAGAAAACTAGATCAACTCTCCCCTTTCCTCCTCTAACCCCATTCAGGAACCCACAATTGCAAAATAGGCAAATCCCATACCCTTTCTACAAGCCCTTCACTCTACCAACAACAAGAAAAAGAAATCCGAGCCCACTGATAAGGAATTGATGGGTCTTTTTGGGCAAATAGAAATAAACATCCCTCTCTTAGATGCCATTATATATATCCCTACCTATGCCAAATTCTTAAAAGATTTGTGTACCCCCAAAAGGCAGCCAAGAAACCAAGGAAAGGTGATTCTCCCGAAGACAGTAAGCTCAGTTGTGTAAAGCAATTTGCCTCTAAAAAGAAAAGATCCGGGCATACCCTAATTCAAGTGATCATTAATGACACTTCATTTGATCATGCCTTATTTGATCCTGGTGCCTCAATTAATCTCATCCCCACTGTCATTTTTGAAAATTCAATGTCGGTGAATTAACCCTGTCGAGGTAACACTTCAATTAGCTGACTGATCTATAATCAAACCAATGGGGATTGTTGAGGATGTCATTGTCTGGGTCAAAAACTTTCTATTTGCTATAGACTTTTTGGTCTTAGACATAGAGGTACCAGAAGCTTTAAAAAATGCCCCTATAATTCTTGGAAGAGCATTTTTAGCCACCACCAAAGAAAATATTGATTGTGATTCTGGGAAAATGAAAATTATGTACGGCGGTGAATCTATTACCTTAGATATTTTCCAAGCTTCTTGGCATTTCCAAGAACCAGATTTCTTGGATGACTCGGATTCTGAGATCAAAATTTTAGTGGAGGAAACAATGCAAATTTCACACATGGGTTCTTGCTTTACAATCAATATGGTTCCTAAACAATCTGATTTAACCCACCCTCCCACCCTAACCACACCTTCTCCATCTGACTGTTCATCTAACTCCTTTCCTCTCACTTCACCCCTAGATCACAAAGCAGAAATCATTTCGGAGCTAGGCCCCCAACTAGAGTTAAAACCTTTGCCTGACTCCCTTAAATATGCTTTCCTTGGACCAAACCAGACCATGCCCCTGATTATCAATTCTAGACTTACTGGGGCACAAGAGGAAAAACTTCTCCAGGTTTTGAGTAAAAATAGAAAAGCTATTGGCTGGACCCTTTCCGACCTTAAGGGTATCAATCTGTCCTATTGCACCCATAGAATATATCCTGTGGACGATTCTCGCCCCTCCCGCCAACCACAAAGGCACTTGAACCCTAATATGCAAGAGGTGGTGATATGTAGGTTTTCACGAAGAAAAGTTGGGGTTTTGAGAAACCCGTCATTGTAGTCGCAAAACTTGCTATCAAATAAAATTTTACTGAAACTCGAAAGGGAGTCTTGGGTCGAACACAGGGAAGCGATGTTTGTTTCTTGAAATCTGTGTTTTAATTTGTTTATTTTTGGTGTTTTTAGGTTTTGTTATTTTGTTTGGTATGTTAGGAGAATGGTAAAATCACTTGCAAAAAAACAAATAGAGAGATGAACCACAATTTGATCGCTTGAAGCAAAATAATGTTTAGTTCAATAACAATAAACTAAACAAACTAAAAGATATGAGGGTGAGAGGAAATATCCCAAAGTAGATGTTTGGCAAGATGACGGTGCTTGGTGGCAGCTTGGACGGAGGAGGAGAAATGTTGGACGTTGAGGATGAGGTGCAGGATGAACACAGGTAGAGGAAAGTTCACCAAACTAGGAATGGGGATGAGGAGGTGGAGGTGATCGTCTACCTGAATGGAGGTGAGGGGATGGCTCTAAGGTTCCTTATGCAGGTGGTGAGAGGATGGTTGAGTATTTGGTAGAGGGATAGGACTCTGCACTAGTAGGGAGCCTTTGGAGCTTGATAGAGCTCTTGGGAGCTTTGGAGTAGTGGGAGTAGCATAGGTAAAGATGAGGGCAAATGGGGAGGAGTATGTGGGTTCATATAGTGGTGGAGAAGAAGCTTTCCGCGCATAGACAAACAATGACATCCGCAATCATCGCTAAAGATCTACCCTAGCTGTCGCTGAAGATCCGCACAGCGTGCTGATGCACGCTACGCACTGCCTTGTCGTGCACACGTGTGCTAGTTGTGTGTTTCATCGCTGTGCACTGCAATAGTGTGTGCTTCACGCACGCATGTCACGTGCATGCGCTAGCATAGTGCACCACACTGGCCGTGTGTGCATCGCTGCCAATTGAGGGATTGGGGGGGCTTTGTGGGTTTCGAACCCATGCCCCTCCTTTTGGAGTCGATGCCTCAGCCAATGAGCCACACTAGCGCATGAGTCAAGAAGAGCGGCTATGGGCAAGTGGTGAAGGAGGCTTCTCAGCCGTTAGATTTTCATCCAATGTCTGAGATCACATGTTGGAAGGCCTTTGGAGGGAGGTCGAGTGACGTTCGGCGCTCTGGATGGTGCCACGTGGCACCATCTGGACCATCCACCTTTGTTTGCTTGCAGAAGATGCTACAGTGCTCGGATCGAGATGATTTCCACGCTGTCGAACTGGGATCGTCACTCCGAATTCATCCGTACGGTCGGATTTTGCATTCGAAGCTTTGAAATGTCACGCCTTGTCTCTTGGCCACAATAATGCAGGAATTATTGTACAATTTATACACATTACACTAAATACAATATGATGAATGTTATGCAATATTTATACTATGGAATGCAATGCTAGGCTTAGGAACTATCATAAGTAAGTATTTAATCATGAATACATGCATGTTTATCATACCCCCATGCTTATCTTTTGCTACCCCTAGCAAAATTAACCTAAATGCTATGTATAAAAATAGAATCAAGATTTGATTACTTAGGCAAGATTTGGTGATTGCATTAGAAAATTTCACTAAAGGCCTAATTACAAAAACTCAACAGTGTCCGGGTGCCTGCCAAAATGCAGACCGCCCAAATCCTCACCTTGTTTTGAGAAACAAAGATACTTTTTTTTTTGCTTTTTCTTCTTCTCTAATTTTTTTGGAATTTTGGAGTTGAGTTTCAGGATAACTTTTTATGGCTACCCAACCTTCCCAAGACTCAAAAAGGACTCTAAGTGCTAAGCATCTTGTTAAATAGTGATAGACTCACTAGGCGACCGTTGAAACAAACTTCAGGTTTCTACGACCCTAGGTGACCTTGAGAGTTTCTGCCTAAAGGTTTATCTTTTCGATTGGTAGCTTTCTCCCTACATTTTTTTTTTATGGGGTCAACACAAGGGTGAACCCAGTGTATATTTCCCCGATTTATTCTAATTCCCTGCTTCTTCCTTAAGTGTTTCGAGAATTATTTGTGCATTTTTGTGAGCTGGGCTCTGGACAATCAGCCAATGGGCTATTACCCACGACAACTTACCAGCCATACTCGTGCAGTGAAGTGTGGTTTATTTTTATATTTTTATTTTCTTCTCCTTTTATATTTTCTATGTTTTTCTTTTTTTCTTTTTATTTTTGAGTATCATTTTTTTCTTTTCCTAAGAAGGTGGCTTCCCTGATCTAAAATTTACTTAAAAGCAGTAGAATGAGTATGGTCATGTAGCAAGGCTCTGGACAACCAATCAATGGCCTGTTAACCACGACAACTTGCCAGCCAGACTACCCTAGAAAGTTCATTAGCTACCTAATTTCCGTAAAAATTGTCGAAAAGTGAGTCAGTGCAAATAATGTGTAGTTGCTTAGACTTAAAGTCCCCTCAAATCAAAGAGTGATGTAGACACAACTATTGAGGATAAAATGCCTATTCATGCTTATTCCTAGGATTAGATTTTCATTTCATGTTATAAATATTGTATAGCATGCACCATCCCGCATTTAGAGTAGTTGTGTATATTTTAGGTTAATTACGTCCTTTTTATGGCCAAGAGGGAAGGAGATTTATTTAGAGGTCTTGGATTGATAATTCGAATGAACGGATATGATCAGGATAATGATCGGAGTCCAACGCCTCCAAGATAGTCCTTATCGGAATCCCGTATGACCTTATGCGATTTGAGGAAGATCAACGGCCAAAGGGTAATGCGACATCCTTATGGGCTTTGGATGAAAAATCCAACCATACGGATGGATCCGAAGCGATGATCGCAGTCCGACAATGTCGAAATCATCTCGATCCAAGCACCATGGTACCCTCTGCAATAGAAAGAAGATGAACAGCCAAATGGCGCCACGTGGTGCCATCTAGAATGCCCAACACCGGCCAGCAGTAGCTGTTCCTCCTCAATGGCGTCTCCCCTCGTGAGATCTGGGCCATTGGATGCCCATCCAATGGCTCTTGTGGAGCCACATCGCCCACCCTTCTTTGAGAGAGCTTGCATCATGCGATCTTAACCGTTGGATGAAAATGCAACAGCTAGGATCGCTTGACCACAGGTTGCAGTTAATTCAAAATCGTAGCATCTTTGATGCGTGGCGTAGCGGTCTCGAGAGGAGCTCGCACAACTGTGGTGCTGGTTCGACTCTCCCAAGCTCCTCTAATTGGCTGCAGAAGAGGAGCGCCTCAATTTCGACCACCCGATCGTGCACGAGCGATTGAGATGAGGCTACGTGGGCGCACAGATGAGCGCAGATGCAGCATGTGGCCAAGGACGCACCTATGGATGCACCATCTCACGCTCGATCAAGAGGTGCGATCTCCGCACCATCTCAACTGTCCACTTCTGATCCAACAGCCACGACACTTCCAACCTTAGCGAAGCAGAGCATGGGCATGTGCATGGTTGGCGCCGACCTTCAGCAACTGCTTGGGCAGGTCTTTAGTGACTCTTACAGCTGTCATTAATTGCCTGTATGCGCGAGGATAGCTGCAGGTGTGAGCAGTGGAGGCGCGATCTTCAGCGACAGCTGCAGGGATCTTTAGTGATGCTTGCAACTGTCACTACAACCCTCTACACGAATTTCTTCCTCTTCCCTCCACTATAAGAGGACCCCTACACCTCCATTTTTCTCCATCTCTACCTACTCCACTCCCACCTACTCCTAAGCTCTAGTAGCCTACCAAAGCTCCATTAGAGCTTATTCCCAAGCTCTAAAGGCCTCTTATTAGTGTAATGCTCCTATTTCCCCACCAAATATTCATCCTCCATCCCACCACCTTCATAAGAAGCCTTGGAGCCATCCTCCCACCTCTATTCTGGTTGAAGATCATCTCAAGCTCCGTATCCCCATTCTGAAGCCTTGGTGAAGCATTCCTCTACCTAGCATCCTCCTACATCTCACCTCCATTGTCTAGCACCTCACCCTCTTCATCCAAGTTGCCACCAAGAGCCGTCATCTCACCAAGCAGCCGATTTGCGAGATTTCTTCTCACCTCTATCTCTTTTATGTTTTAGCATATTGTAATAGACATTTGAATGCCATTGTGAAATATCATATTTGTTCCCTACTTTGTGAAGTTATCTCATTTGTCTTTCTATTTCAAAAACACCAAAAAAATTCACAAAACCCTAAAACACCAAAAAGAAACAAAACGAAGCATGGATTTCAATAAAAGTAAATGTCGCCTCCCTGTGTTCGACCTGGAACTCCCTTGGAGTTTCGATTATAAATTGTATTTGATAACATGTTTCGCGAGCTAGGACGACAGGTTCTTGAAACCTTGATTTTTCTCTGCTAAACTCCGTTCATCATTTTTGGCACCGTTGCCGGGAGGCAATGGAATTTGCTTTATTATCTTCCGTGTTTCTTTGCACTTACTTATTATTAACCCCACTTGTCTCTGATTTACTGTCGTGAAGGTACCCTAACAAGGAGATCCAAGTGCAGTAGACTGGAGTAAAGTGCGGGTAAGGTAATTTGTAAGTGCCCCCACCTTCCCCCCTGATGAGTCGATTCTCCGCTTTTGATTAAGTTTCGTAAATGAAATAACGCATCGTTTGTAGTTCTATGTGGTGAAAAAATTGACTAATAGACAATTAATATAACCACCTAATTACGAGCGGGTCGTGTCCACAGGGAGGCAATGATGCAATAAAATCTCGATTATTTCGTATTCGTTCAATCTCGTGAGAAATCTATAGTCAAATCTGACATGAAATGCGACGGAAAGAAGATGCACAATAACTTGAAAATGTAAGGGTAAATGTGTAATTTTTCCTCACTGAAATATTCAATAAATATGTGATGATTTTATGCAATTTTCAATTGACATGTATTAGAGAAAATTTGTGCACCTTTTAATCCCAAAACCAATGTCAAACAATGTTAATCACAAAAGCCACGCAATTGTAAGAGAGTTTGAGTATGAAGTTGTAATTTCACCATAATAAAATATTCATAAATCAAATTTCCTTTTCCTGGCAATGGCATGAAATGTAATTACTAATTAGAATAAAAATAGAGGATTTTACCTCTCTCCTCCTTGCGATCGGGAGAGAGGTTCAATCGAGGAGAGGTTCCCACAGGCGGTTGGCTGAAGTAAGGCCATTGCGGTGGTGGCAGCGGTATGTTGAGAGGTGGCCGGAGAGAAAACTAAGGACAGGGGAGGAAGATGAAGGTGTGCTGTAGGACTTTCAGACGTCTGGGAGAATTCCCAGACGTCTTAACTGACTGGGATGTGAAGTTGCAGTGGTGGTTGTTGGTGATGATGGTGAGGGTGGTGCACGCTGAGGTGCTCACAGTAATGCAGATGAGCTCCAGATGGTGGTGTGGCCTGTCACGCCACACGCCCACGGTGGTGGAGGCTCGTTGCCACGGTTGGGGTTGGTGGTGGTGGAATGGACGAGAGCTCAACTCTCTGCACAGTGGTGGATCGTTGGGATGGTGACCACCCGTACAAGGCAGCCTCCCTCCTTTTGTAGCCACTTGCATGGATTTGAATGGAGAGGTGGGAGCAGATCCACATTCTCCGCTAGTCCTTGAATGTAGGTTTTAGTGTAGCAGCTGGTAGCGTTGCAGTCGTTACTAAAAGAAGAAGAATAAAAATAATGATAAAATATTATGGTTATTTATATACAAACCCTCAACTTTTATGTTAACTTAAATAATGCATGCAATGCACCTAATTGGTTAACTAATTAAATGAATGCAATTCTAAGTTAATTCTAAATGCATTTAAATATGAATGCAATGCATTAATTATGTAATTAAATCAGAAATATGAATTAATCTATTTACATCCTAATGCATGCTAAATAAATGTTAGAATTAACTTAATGTCTAGTTACTTAAATACTTAAATAGCCTACAAATATGGGCTAATCACCCCACACTAGTTTCATTTCGCCACATCAATAACCAAGACCTAATCTACTTAGGTGTTTGCATAAACCCTAGGATAGAATTTATTTGTCTTGTTTGTCACTTCCACTCATCTTACCCTCGCATATTATAAAAATAAATAAAAAGATACTTCTTGTGGGGCAAAATAACGTACACACTACATACACCCACATTTGTGGCACATAACCTAACTTAATTTTTATCTACTCAACTGAGATTTCGATTTGTGGAACCGATACACCAATTCAACACATAAATGAGTAGAAATCATACTAGGTTAATCACCTCTTTGTGTACCCTAATCGATGGTGCATTTGGGCCAGTTGATTGAATTGTTTGGGCCGCACCACCTAGGAAGTAATTTTGTAGCTACCCCATAGGATTCAATAATTAGGTCAAGTTAAGCACTCCATATTTTTCTTGATTTGTAAAGGGAAATATTTGAACTCATGATTTCAAACTTGGTTTGCCTTCTAGAAATTTGGTTGAATATACCTAATATTTGGATCCTAAAAGCTACTAAGAAAGATTCGAACCCTAAAATTCACTTCATCTTCAATAATCTTGCTTGAAAATGTTTTGGTTGTGCACATACACATATTCTCAACCAAATCATGAAGGACACAACCCATTAAGGGCCCATCACATTCCAAAAGCACTAAATATCGCAAGCCTAACTAAAATTGATTAGACGTTGTCCATAAGGACTGATTCGCTCTTTGGAGCCCAGATTGAGATTGTTCAAGATTAACTTGCTTATACTAGTCAATCTGATGTCTAGCTAAGGGAGTAGCGTCAAACAACCGCGACTGGGGGGTACACTAGCAACTAGAGGCATAAGCCAAAGGAAGAACCATCTCCCCAGTCCCTCCTTCTAACTCGTTGGATTGACTGGATACAAGTAGAGTAAATCGTCTATAATCTTAAGATGGATTCTGGACCTTTAGCCTACCTAACCTAAGGATAGGCTTGTATCTTTTGTGCTGTAGAGTTCCTTCTCTTCCCCATCCTTCCAACTTCCTTCTAGTGTATGCTTGGAAGGAGGTCATTAAACCCTCATCTGGAAGGACCTTTAGACCATTCCCAGAGGCGGAGGTTGAGTTATAGCCAAGTAGATCTCATGGCTGATCAACAACCACCTCCCCCGCCCCTGAACCAACAGGAGCTGATTTAGAGGTAGTTGGAAGAATTGTAGCAGATGTAGCAATGGTTCCAATGGATGTATGGTCAGGGCGCTCGACCCTTGAAGGATTTCTATGATCCTTCAAACTATGGGGAATGTCCTAGCATCATGATTCCTGCCAGAGACGTAGAAATCAAGCCCTAAGTCTTAAGTTTGATTAAGCATTTCCATAGGCTTCGCTCGGAGGACCCATTTCAGCACTTGGAGGATCTGACCACTTTGGTTCAGACCACCAAAGCAAGGAATGTGAACGAAGAGCAAATGATCATGAGGCTTTTTCCCTACTCTCTTAGGGATAAGGCCGCACATTGGTACTGGACCATTGGAAGGTCGATAGAAACATGGGCTGCTCTTAAGTCAGCTTTCTTGAAAAATTTCTTCCCAATCGAACGAACCAATGCCTTGCGACGGGCAATTACCACTTTCGCCCAGTGGCTAGGGGAACCGTTTCATAGTGGCTGTGAGTGATTCTAGGAACTTTTGAGGAAGTGTCCACACCATGAGGTGCCAAAATGGCAACTCGTGTTGATATGCTATCACGGGTTGGTCGAACAACTCCGTAATCACGTGGATGCCTATTGTGGAGGTAATTTCCTCAACAAGGATGTAGATAGCACATATGACCTATTTAAGGAAATGAGTGAGAATTCAATTAATCATGCCTCCATGGATGCCTTCAACTGGTCCCAACAACCCAGGTCAAATGCTAATGAGATCTAGGATTCTCATTCATTTGACATGGAATTGATTTGTAACAAGCTTAATAAGATGAACTTGGTTGCTAAAAGAATGGAAGAATGGATGTCTGGGAATTTGGGAAACACATCTACACTCACTCAATCCTAGAATTTAGGATTCCATTCCTTACGAGCTCCCACGGG
Source organism: Thalassia testudinum (assembly GCA_037157565.1). NCBI lineage: Eukaryota > Viridiplantae > Streptophyta > Magnoliopsida > Alismatales > Hydrocharitaceae > Thalassia > Thalassia testudinum. The sequence continues at coordinate 48,249,364 of JAZHRO010000078.1, forward strand.
GTGGGAATTCGTGAACCAACTTGAATCGGCTCAACCTATAAGCCATGATTTCTTGGAACCTTTTGGGTTCCAAACTGGGGCCTTTGATCCCAATTTTTCTGATCCATCTTTTTCTCCATCCTCTCCCTATGAGGATGCATATGCAATACAGGAGAATGCTAGGTCCGACCTATATTCCAACACTTATAATTCAGGTTGGAGGAACCACCCTAACTTCTCCTGGAAAAGTCAAGGGCAACAGACCCAAACACAACCCAGCAACTATGCATCTCAAAGACCTGTGGGTCAGGGTCAAGTATACACCCAGTTGCCCCCAAGATCGATTTCTCAGCCACCTTGGAATGCCCAATAATCTGCAGGGCAGGCTGATTTAAACTGGCAGATGGTAGAAATGCAAGGGTCCATGCTGCAACTTGTGTAGCAAATGAAGACATCCTTGGACAACTTGCAATCCGGGCTTATTGCCAACACCCAACAACCTGGATCTCTACCATCCCAGCCCGTACCCAACCCACGCAATGTGCAAAATCAGGGCAATAGAGCCTATGGCTACAGAAATCAAAGGGACCCACACGCACATGCTCAGGTGGTTGAGCAAGGTCCCTCCTCTTCTTCCAGTTACATGACCAATCAAGGCCCTCCAATCTTCACTAACCCACCTCAAGACCCGAACCCGTACGCCTCTGCAAACTCTATCACCTTGAGAAGTGGAAAGCAAACCCAGGACCCCGAATTACCTTCTAGAAGCCAAAACCCTGGGGAGCTTGAGAGAGAAAAGGAGGAGATTGAAGAAGAGAATAAGACCCAGTGACTAAAAATTTAAGACACCCCCCAAATCCCATTCCCTGAAGCCTTATTGAAAACTAGGAAGAAGAAAACCTTAGAGAGCAACGAGGAGCTCTTGAATTTATTCAAGAGTGTAGAGATCAATATTCTGCTCCTCGATGCTATTAAACATATCCCGGCTTACGCTAAATTTTTGAAAGATTTATGTACCCAAAAGCATAAGCCGAGAGAAACCACTCTGAGGAAGGTGATTCTCTCTGAGTAGGCAAGTTCTGTTATCTTGCATCACCTTCCTCAAAAGAAGAAAGATCCTGGTGCCCCCTTCATTTCATGTGTCATTGGGGAGTATACTTTTGATAGGGCACTATTGGATCTAGGTGCATGAATGCGTTTTTGCGTGGTTTGTTAATTTAGGGTTTTAAGTCGTTGCAACGCACAAAAATGGATTCTCTTTAAAATTTCTAACCAAGATAGTGGAGTATTTAGGGTCATCCAAGGAGGCGATGTTTTGCAAAAATCAATCTCTTGCTCGAAAATGCAACTCAACTTTCTTTTTGTTCTTTTTTGAATATATAATTTTTAGAGTTTTTGATTTAACAAGGCAATACAAAGTTGGTGGCAGAAAAGACAAAACCTATTTTAGCAACTAGGTGGCAAAGTAACCTCTTCCCAAGCTCACCCTAGGCAAGTGAAGGCCTAGGCTAATTGGGAAGAGGGTGTGAAAGTCCTAAGAAAAAACCAAAGAAGAGAATAAAATGCACTAAATTAGGAAAGCAACTTTATAAGAAAATTAGACTTTTGTTCTAAACTAGTAGAGGAAAGCTTATAACAACAATGAAAATATAAAACAAATGAAACAAAAGTCCTAGTTGATAAAGATAGTGAAGAAGGTGAAGCCCTTGCTCTAAGCTTGGTAGCTCCCGAGCTTGAAAAGAACTTCTCTAACTCCTCCTCTTTGAAAGCTCCTTCAAGTTGAAGTATCCTCCTTTTGGCAAGCCCTAGGGTGGGCGTGCCTTGGCTCCTCCAAGGTGGAAGCTACCACCTTCAAAGATCTCCTTCAAGGGTGGGCGTGACCACCCTTTCTTCTCCTTGCCTGGCCGTCCTCCTGATGCTGAAGATCCTCCTCCTTCTTGGCATGGCACAAAGGGAAAGAATAGGGAGAGGAAGGCACTAAGGGGGCGGGTGATGTGCCCCCTTAATCTTCCTCTCTATCCCTTCTTCTTGGCCATGGGTTTAGGTGGAAGTAAGGTGGAATTTATACTAATGGGAGGATGGGAATTATGTGGTGGTAGGGTAGGGTATTTATAGGATGGGAAGGGGGGTGGTTATGATGTTTTCTTGGAGGGAAATGAAGGGTTGCTTGGATATTTTTGGAGGGAAAAATGGGAGGGAAATGAAGAGTTGCCTTGGTTTTCCTCCAAAAATACCTTCTAGAAGGCATTGATTTTAGAGGAAAAAAATGGAGGGTAGAGATGGGTTTTGATGGTGGATGTAGGGTGGTGATGAAAGGGATAGTTGGCACCAAAATAAAGTATGAGTAGGTGGTCTTTTTGCTAGAGCTTAGGTAGTAGGGTAGTAGGTAGTAGGTTTTGGTGCCATGGAGGTGGACTAGCTAAGCTAAGCTAGCTTAGCTAGTAGGGAGTAGGGTTGGAGGCATTTGGAGCTAAGGTTTTGAGGGAGAAGAGCTAGAGGTAGTCATCTTGAGCTGCACTAGAGCTGGTGGCTGCTGAAGAGAGCTGCAAGGAGATACCTTAGCTGGCTTAGCTTGCAAGTTCTTTGCTAGCTACTAAGCCAAGCTAAAGCAAGCTGACTTCTGCTGAAAGGAGCTAAGGTGAGCTGGGTCTGATGCTCCTAGGGAGGACCTAGCTAGTTAAGGTAACTAAGGTAGCTTAACTTAATTAAGTTGAGCTAAGCTGAGTCCCTGGGAGCTAGACTTGAGCATCTTGAGCTAAGATGAAGTCATCTTCAGCTAGCTGGAGTTGAGTGGAGCTAGATGTAGCTGGTCCTAAGCTGAGGTGAACTCCAGTCAACTCAGCTAAGCTAGCTAGAGCTCCCTATGAACTAATGGGAGCTGAGATAAGCTAGATTCAACTAAGTTGAGCTGGATCTAAGCTGACCTGAGCTAGGGTGAGATAAGATGAGCTCTCTTGAGTTACCATTCAGCTGAGATAAGCCGAATGAAGCTAGGATGAGCTAGCCCTACTTCAGGTGAGCTAGATCAAGCTGAGTTTCATCTAGTCTGAGCTTCTTCTTCACCAGTTGCCTTCTTTAGTGCTAGGGTTTTGGAGTTCTGACAATCTGTATATCCCTAACACTCACAAAAACACATTAAAAAGATAATAAAAACTGCAATGCATGCCTAACCTAATTGATGCCTAAATGTAGCCAAAAAACCCATTTGTGAAGAAAAATTCTAAGAGAAAGATTTGTTTTAATGCATAAGAATGATGATAAACTTGCATTTATCACACTCCCATGCTTATCTTTTGCTAGTCTCTTAGCAAAACTTTAATTTTTAAAAAATGAAATTTTTGGGAAATCTAATTTTTTTGACTTTTGAGGAGAAAGAGAATACGGGACATAGGATGATCCAAATACAGGAGGTACAAGATTTGTTACGGATAAACATCAGGATTTGTTTTCGGATCCAAAAACTAGAGAAAAGCGGGATCAATATATCCTCCAAAAAAAATTCACAGATAAACCCCTTGTTAATTCAGATGACTTGAAATTTTTGTTTTCAGGATTTTTCTGGCTCTTGAAACTAATTTGCAACTTGCAATAACATTTAAAACCTTGTGTATGTGCTTGTGAAAAGCTAACATTTATAAGGGAGTATTTTTGGTTTAAAACTTTTTTTTTCTCTCCCCCATGCTTATTTTTAGCTTAGTCTTACAACAAATGTGTCAGGATCATCATTCCCGTTACCAATCCTCGAAGGGGCTCTAGCACCAATACTTCAAGATAACACTATCCATGACACCACCCAGGAGCTCACAACCCCAAAACACAATGCAATGTAAAGGGACGCTGCAAGCAAACTCAAGCTCTTACTCCGACACTATAGGTAGAGCACCATCCAAGACACTTGAGCTGCAAAAATGTGCTTTAATGCTCCATCTAATGATATGTAATATAGATATAGAGCAGTGCTGAGGCGATAACATGTTGACATCGCATCCTCAATGGAGGCATTTTCCTCCTCGGCAGTGGGAAATCAAACCAATGATCTGCTTCAAACTTTTACTAAGGCCAAACAAGTGGGGTTTTCTAATTTTTAGTTGTTTTTAGGTGTTGGCTTGTGTGTGAAATTTGACACAGGAAATTTCTCATGAAATGCAAGTTTTTAAATCAGAAGCTAAGCCAGATACTTTCCATATTACAAAAGAGGATCAAGTCACCTGAACTATCACGAGTTTAGGTGGAATTTTAGAAAAGGATATCTGATCTAGTCTAAACAAAGATCCTGAAATTCTAATGATCAGATCTGTATCCTCATCCCTAGTTTCTTAAAGATAAAATCCCATTGTACCAAAAGTGAGTTTTCAACCTTAGTCCCAATTTGAAATTTTTCCTCAAAAAGTTTTCAACATTTTTATTTATTTTTTGGGTATGCATGCAAGAAATTAAAATGTCAAAAGAAAGTGCATGTTTTTAGGTTTTGAAAATCCTAAATCGATAGTCAAAATTTTAAAAACACCCCCCATGCTTATGATATGCAATGTCCTCATGCATCAGGAGGGAAAAGGGATTACCTTAGTGAAGGGCGGTCAGGTTTAGGAAGGTCAAAACCTGGAAAAAGAAAGGAAAAAGGAAAGCAGAAAAATGATGGGTTACCACCCATCTAGCGCTATCTTTTACGCCATACAGCCGGGCGTGAAGGTATGCACAGAAGATGGACAATCGTGTAAATAGTTGGACACTTGAATGTCCTCAAGAATTATGTTTTCCTCAAGATCCCTATAGAGATGATTGATAAAGAAATAGGGATCAAAATGAAATGGAAAAATGGAAAAATGACCCAGGTCTGGCCATGGTTTAAGTTCATGTAAAATGCAAAACTTGGGTGGATCAGATGGTAGGTCCAATGGGAAGGGAGGGAGAAAGTAGTCAGTGAGATGTAGGGTGGGTGAAGGTAGTGTGGATGTTTTTGGTGAAAAATCAAGAAGATTGAAAGAGTAAAAGTCAAACCCTAGTTGATCTAAAAAGTCTCGGACCACAAAATCATCCTTAGAATAGGAATCAATAAAATCTAAATCCATGGTGGTCAAAGCTGAGTAGGATTTGATCAACAAAGATTTCTCACAAATTGCTTCCATTGTATTATCAGTGTCCTCAAAAAGTTTATGATCAATAGACCTCTTGGAAGCTTGAAATAAATCTAATGAGAAAATCTAGTTACTGCAACTTATATTCATTTTCCCAGAATGAGACTTGATATCAGCTATTGCGATAATTAGAAGGGGTATTCCAAGAATGGTATTAGTGAGAGTTGTAGGTACCTCTATGTCAAGGACCAAAAAATTTACTGGATTTAGACAATTTCGGACCTTGACAATATTATCCTCAATGATTCCCCACGGTTGAATGGTAGATCGATCTCCCAATTGAAATTGAACGTTAGTAGGTTTAAAATCACCTAATTGAGATTCCTCAAATAAGATCGGGGGAATGATATTAATGGAGGTACCTAAGTCGAGAGGGGCACGAAAAAAAATGGTGTCATTTATGACAACTAAGGTGAGGGATGCACCCGAGTCCTTTTTTGTGAGAGGCAGCTTGCTTTGAACAACTAAGCTTGCTGTCTTAGAAAGGACCACCCTTCCTAGATTTTGAGCCTCCCCTCGTGGAGTAAACTTTTCTTTCAAAAATTTAGCAAATGCAGGGGTGGCATCTAGGAGGGGCATATTCTTCTTGACTTGCCCAAATAAGTCTAAAAGATCTGGGTGAGAGGGCTCTGATTTCTAATCAAAAGGATTGGATGGTGATGAGCACATATAAATTCATCATAAAATGCTTATTTATAATAGTTCCTAGGCATAGCATTACATATCATGATATAAATATTGCATAAACATCCATTGCATTGCATCTAGGATAGTTGTATATTATGTACATTAATTCATCATTTTACATGGCCAAGAGGTAGTGTGACAACTTTACGGGCCTCGGATGAAGAATCTGACCATACAGCTGGATTCAGAGCAACGATTGCAGTTCGTCAATGCAGGAATCACCCAGATCTAAGCTCTATAGCACCTCCTCAAGAAGAAGAAGATAGACGGCCCAGATGGCGCCACGTGGTGCCATCCAGGCCGCCCCACTTGAGCCAAGGAGCCTCCAAGCCCACCACAAGATCGGATCCCAGCCATTGGATCTCAATCCAACGGCTGAGCGGCTGCCCTCACCGCACAGGCACGACTCTTCTTCGCATCACACCCGCAAGGGTGGCACAGCGGTGAGGGGAAGCGCTCTCAAAGAGCAGGCGCGAGATTGAGCCGTAATTCATCGCACCCTGCTACAGTGTCAAATGCAATAGCGTCGCCCGATCATGATCGAGCGATCGAGGTTCCCCACGTGTGATCCAACGCCGCCCGCCGACGCGAAGGCACACGCCATATCACACGCATGCCATCTGAGGCATGCATTTAAGTCACCCGCGTGAAGCACCAGTCATTTGATCTCCCCAATTGCATGAGGCGCGCAATTCAAATCAACGTGCGCATGATCTGCATGCGCGTCTTAATCGTGCGATGCTACATCCAACGGCAGTCAGCGTACGCGCCAGCGATTCAAAATTCAAATGCTGGCAGGCGCGCGCTCTCCTCTCGCAATCTCAATCGTCCATGCCTGATCCAACGGTTGAAGATGGCCACACCTTTAACAGCTGCGAGCGTGAGCATTGGGTGCAGACTTTACAATGACTGAAGGGAGAGCCTTTAGTGACGCTTATTGTTATCACTAAATGGCCTGTGCAGTGCGTGTGCCAGCCCAAGAAATGAAGAGGAGCGGATCTTCAGCGACAGCTCGAGCGACCTTTAGTGACGTTTATAGCTGTCACTAAATGCCTATGTGTGGGACTCTCTCCTTCCTTCCACTATATAAACACCCCTACACCCCCATTTCTCTTCATCTCTACCTACTCTACTCTTACCTACTCCTAAGCTCTAGCAAGCCTACCAACGCTCCATTAGAGCTTGTTCTCAAGCTCCCAAGGCTCCTATTAGTGTAGCAAACCTCTGCCTCACCAAATATTCATCCATCTTCCCATCCCCATTCATAAGTCGCCTTGGAGCCATCCTCCCACCTCCATTCCGATAGCAGATCATCTCCGTCTTCTCACCTCCATTCCAGAGCCACGCCGAAGCTTTCCTCTACCCGACGTCCTCCTGCATCTTACCTCCGTCATACCACTCCTCACCTCCTTCATCCAAGCTTCCGCCAAGCGCCGTCATCTCGCCAAACAGCCAATTTGGGAGATTTCTTCTCACCTCCCTCTCTTTTTATGCTTTTATAGTTGATTGTAATAGACATTGAAGTGATATCTATACCATATTTGTTCCATCTCTATCTTGTGATCCGTTTGCTTGTTTTCTTCTTACAAAAATACCAAAAAAAATAACAAAACCCTAAAATACCAAAAATAAACAAAACGAAGAGTGAATTTCAGTTAAAGTAAAACGTCGCCTCCCTTTGTTCGACCTGGGACTCCCTTGGAGTTTCGATATAAATTTTATCTGGTCAACGTGTTTTGCAACTACGACGACGGGTTGCTTGTAACCCCGATTTTAACTCACGAAACACGTGCGATCATTTTGGTGCCGTTGCTGGGGAGGCAACGGAATTTACTTTATTATTTTCTACGCTTCTTTTCATTTACAAAACACTAACTCCGCTTATCTCTGATCTATTGTCTTGCAGGTACCCTAGCATGGAGATCCAAGTGCGGTAGACTAGAGTAAAGTGCGGGTAGAGTGTTTTGTAAATGTCCCCCACACCACCCCCACCTTAGTTTTCATCCATAACCTAATAACTCAAACCCAAATCAACTTAGGTGCTTTTTATAAACCCTACGATAGATTTGGTTGTTTGTTTGCCACCTCCACTCACCTCGCCATCCACATAAATTAAAAAAAATAAAAAAAGTGTTATCTGATTGTGGGATTTTCTGAAAGACACACTTTAACACCCACAACTCTCGACTTAAAGCACACCACTCCACTTTGATTCTACCACTTAACCGGGATCTAACCTATGGATCCGGTACTCTTCAACTCAAAACACATAAGTGAGTAGAAATCTGATTAGGCTAAGACATTGTGTGCCTTAATCTGTGGTGCGAATAGGCCAATTAATTGATTTGTTTGGGCTGCACCACTCAAATTTAAAGCGATTCATCAGTAGCTTGCCACTTAGGGTTGATTCTTAGGGCTGAACTAGGCACTCCACATTATTTTTTATTTTTAAAGGAACATATCATCACTCGTATTTTCAAAACTTTGAGTGTTCTACTAAACCTTGATTGAATATACCTAAAGATTAAACCCTAAAAGCTACTAAACAAGGTTGAACCCTAAAAGACACATCATCAAATAACCTTGTTTGAAAACCCTGGTTGTGCACGCGCACACATTTTAACTGATCATTAAGGGCACAACCCATCTAAAGGGCCCATTACATTCCTGAAGCACTATTGTCCCAAGCCTAACTAAAATTGATTAGACATTGTCCCTAAGGACTGGTTCGCTCGTCGGGATCTAGATTGTGATTGTTCACGATTAACTCGCTTTACTAGTCAATCTGATGTATAGCTAGGGGAGTAGCATCAAACGACCGCAGTTGAGGGGTACACTAGGAACGGAGGCACAAGCCAAAGGAAGAACCTTCTCCCCAGTCCCTCCTACTAACTGGTTGGATTGCCTAGACATAAGTAGAGTAAATCGTCCATAATCTTAGGACGGATTCTAAGAGTCTGTAGACCTTTAGGCTACCCAACCTAAGGACAAGCATGTATTTTTGTATTGCAGGGCACCTTCTTTCTCCTCTGATTTCCTTACTTCACCATGTACCCTTCCACATCTTACACACATTTCCAATCCTATCCTCCTACCACCACTTATCCCCAAGATGATTACTATTCTGACTTGACTTGAAATTACCCATCCACTAGCCGGGATAACTTTGATTGGGGATAAGAATCTGCATCTCAATGTCCAGGGCCTAACCCTGGACAATAAGACTATGATTGCTATCCTTCCCAAACCTACAATGATTATGGATCTCCATCCTTTGATGACCAAACAAACCCGATCTACAATCAGTAAGGATATAATGATTATAACACCTACCCTCCCCAGTATTCCACTGAATATAGGTTGCCACCATCCTTTGAACAACCTAGAATGACCTACTTTCAGGGAGGGACTCGAGAACCTCGACATCTTGACTCCCCTAGATTTAACCCAAACCCACTCAAACCTAAATCGAACCAGTCAGTTCAGGTGAACCAGATCCAAGACAGGGTGTTGGCTAATTTGAGGAACACTATACAATCTTTAGAAGCTCAGCCAACACCATGCACTGAAGCACTGGAGGCTATGATCAAAATGATTAATGAACTTAATAGTTCTTTATTAGATTTGCTCCAAAGTGTTAGGGATAGGGACCTAGGTGAGTTTCTTCTTGGGAAATTGTCGAGGTTGAGGATGAAATTTGTTGTTGCCCTAGTCAAATCTTGGGATGATTCTCAAGATGAACCCCCTTCAGGAGAGCCAATGTCTGAACCCGCTCAGGCACCTGTCGAGGGGGATACACATTCTAAGATTGGAGATGACTAGGTTGGGCCAAAGCAACTCTTTGAGGATGAATCAAGTTTCTCACCCGAGATCCTAGAGCCAGGGAGGATGAACTGAGTTTCTCACCCGAGATCCTAGAGCCAGGGAATGATGAAAAATGTGTCTCCGCAGACCATGAAATGACATATGAGTTTGAGACATATATAAATGAGGATCATGGATTATTTGATTCTGAGGGTGAGGAATCTCTTAGTGAAGTCTCAGTTGAGCTTAAGGAAGATGATTTTAGTGAGACAAATGGGCTTAAGGAGCATGATGAACCACTTGATAGCCCAGTCATTGAAGATTTTGATTCGGTTGGGGCTAACGTGGAGGATTCGAATCCTCATTTACTTGATGATTAAATTAGTGACCCCATTCCTCATCTGCACCCTGAAGAGCTGACTTCTGAGATCATTGTGCCCAAGTCAATCTTGATTCAGCCACGATTTTTGGACTTGGGAGAATCATATGGGGTGAATGATATGCTAGAGGTCCTGGAGCCAAGGCCCTTGATGTTGGAAGATAGAATTGTTGAAATAAAAATTTGGGAGGCTAATTCTAAGGGAACTTTGATTTTGGATCTAAGGGTACCTATTGACTTGAAACCACCTACTTTCTACCAGGACCCTTACGATATCTTTCATGTGCAACCCAAGGTCGAAATTACTGATTATTTTTCTGAGCTAGATGTTAAGTGGACAACCGCACCTATTGCCATCTTTACCCGTTGTCCGACATTTGGTCTTGGGTTGCACACCACTAAACTGCAGGCTCGGCCCCACAAACACAACAACCTTCGGTTCTGGGTGATTTTCATCCAAAACCTGAGAACCACTCGACCCTGGGGCATGGGTCTGCACCATAATCTGGTCCACGTCTGTGGACATCTTCTACTGGCGGGTTTCAGGATCAATATTTTTATTTTGATTCGAACCCGCACTTGTGAATTCTCAAATTATTCTCTATATGTATGTTTTGCCTAGCTGAAGGAATTAAACATAGTGCATGTGTATACACCCTTCTCTCTACGGAGCTAACCGGATTTTCACGACACTCAGGTGATATTCTATTTACTCTGCCCTTTTCATGTCTTTATTTTTACAATGAGGACATTGCATCATTTAGGCATGGGCGGGTGGATATTTAATCCTGAAATCATTTTGTTAACTCCATAGAATTTCTTTTATTTTCTTTAAAAAAAATTGAATATTCAAAAAGATTAAAAAAAAGAAGAATTAAGAGAAGAAAACTTAGGCATTTGGAAGTTATTAACTTTAGGAAATGATACGATAGACCTGAATACCTAGACTCTTCAGGTCTTCAGGCTTAATTAGTCCGAGTGTCCACTCGAATGTGGACTAAGTCTTGAATCCTCACCAAGTCAATCTTATTTTAATTCAGTAAATAAATTGGGGTGATAAGTATATGACTTATCAACCCTCCCTCTGATTTGAGGGGACTTTAAGGCTAAGCATCTACACACATTTTTTGCACTAACTCACTTTCGGCGGTTTCTTTAGAAATTGGGTAGCTAATGAACTATCTAGGGTGGTATGGCTGGCAAGTTGTCGGTGGTAACAGCTCATCAGCCGATTGTCCAGAACCCAGCACAAGACCATTTTCATTGTACTACCTTTAGGTAAATCTTAGAGCAGGGAAGCCACCTACTTAAAAAAAAATAAAAATAGAAAAAAATAGAAAAAAATAGAAAAAGGAGAAAAAAAATAAATAAAACCACACTTCACTGCACGAGTATGGCTGGCATGTTGTCGTGGGTAGCAGCCCATTGGCCAATTGTCCAGAGCCCAGCTCACAAAAATGCATAATAATTCCCAAAACACTTAGGGAAGAAGCAGGGAAGTAGAATAAACCGGGGAGATATATACTAGGTTCGCACTTGTGTTGACCCCATAAATAAAAGTAGGGAGAAAGCTACCATTCGAAAAGATAAACCTTTAGGCAAGGTCACCTAGGGTCGTAGAAACCAAAAGTCCATTTTAATGGCCGCCTAGTGAGTCTTTCACCATTTTCACAAGATGCTTAGCACTTAGAGTCCTTTTTGAGTCTTGGGCGGGTCGGGTAGCCGTAAAAAGTTATCTCGAAACTCTCAAACTCCAAAAGTACAAAAACATTAGAAAAGAAGAAAAAAAAAGAAGCATATTTCCTTTTCAAATAAGGCGAGGACTTGGACGATCTGCATTCTGGCAGGCACCCAGGTACTGTTGAGTTTTCGTTGTTTAGGACCATAGTTGAAATTTTCTATTGTTAATAAACGACTTAGGCCTAAGCGATCTAATCCTAATTTTGATTTTACTAGAGATTAGCAAAAGATAGGCATGGGGGTATGATGTAGACACATCTATTTAGGTTAAAATTCCTATTCCTGCATGTTCCTAGGTTTAGATTTGCATTTCATGTCATAAATATTGCATAGCATGCATCATTCTGCATTTAGAGTAGTTGTATATAATTTAGGTTAATTACGTCCATTTTGAGGTCAAGAGAGAAGGATATTTATTTTGGAGCCTCAGATTGACAATCTGACCATATGGATCTGATCAAGACGACGATTGGAGTCCAACCTTCCAAAATCGCCTCGATCGGAGTTTCGTAGCACCATATGCAATCCAAGGAAGATCAATAGCCGAGGGACTAGGTGATGTAATCTGAAGGGTCAAATGACAAATCCAACCCCACAAACGGATTTGAGTCGACGATCGCAGCCCAACGGCGTGAAAATCGACTCAGTCCGACCTATGCAGCATCCCCTACAAAGGAAAGAAGATGGATGGCCTAGATTGCACCACGTGGTTCAACCCAGGCCGCCCATGCTCACGTACACGCCACCGTATGCACACAGCAGTGTGGGTGCACACACGCACGTGAAAGCACAGCGGCACACATAGCAGCGTAGTGCGCGCACTGAGGTAGCGACGCGTATCGCGCGTGCACACACGACAAGGGCACGTACAGTGCGCGCCAGTGGTGCGGCAATAAGGGCGCATGAGCAGGATCTTTAGCGACGTTTATGACCGTCACTAAATGTCCTGTATACAAATTTGATTCCTTCCTCCACTATAAAAGGACCCCTACCCCTCCCATTTTTCTTCATCTCTTCCTTTCTTCCTCTCACCACCTCGAAGGCTCTAGAGAGAGGTTGTCCCAAGCCCGGGATGCTCCTCTAGAGTAAAACCAATAGTTTTCCCTCTCCTCATCCCCATTCTTGGAGCATCCCATGGCCATCCTCTCACCGCCCTTTGGAAGAAGATCCTCGCCGCGATGCCATCCTGCCCCATCCTCCATCCTCTGGCTCCGTCCTCCTTCATCCCGCTCCTCACCACCTTCCTCCGGGCACCGTCAGAGTGAGTCATCCTCTAAGCAACCGTCGAGGAGGATTTCTCTCACCTCATTCTATATTTCAATGCTTTCGTAGTGTAAATTTTCCGCTTTCATAGTGTAACAAATAATTCTTCATGAATGGATGATTGTTTCTCTCTCTCTTTCTCTCTCTCTTTTATATTTGCAAGTAGATTATCTAGATAAGCATTTGTCGATCTAATCCCTTGCTTTCTAAAAATACAAAAAAAATTAGAAAAGATAAAAATGACCAAAAACAAATAAAATTGGAGCACAGGTTTCAATTAAAGTAAACGTCGCCTCCCTATGTTCAACCCGGGACTCTCTTGGAGTTTTGGTATAAATTTTATTTGACCATGAGTTTTACAAATACGATGATGGGTTACTTGTAACCTTGATTTCTAACTCACGAAACACATGCAATCAGATGGTAGTGTTTGAGAGTGAGAAATAGGATTTGTATCAAGTGTTTTGGGTATTTCTTTTTCTTCTTCCTGAGTTGGGTTAGGAGAGTCGATTTGCATAGGTTGAGAGTGGGTTTCATCAATCTGATTTGAAGACCCTAAATCAGTGGTGGTTTTCCCACTTCTCAATGTAACTGCATGCGCAATTTGGTTATTATTGGGAGGTGGGGGGGCCTATTGTTGATAAAAACAAGATTGGTGCTAAGATATCGGGTTAATGAGAGGCTGAACAGTGTGGTTCTGATGTTGGTGTCCTTCTAGGTGTTGGTTCCTGTGATTGACAAAGTTTGGTGTGGGCTGGGATGGTGAGTGTCCTGCAGGTCTTTGGTTTAAATTAACCCCAAATTGATCATTGAGATTATTAATAGCACGGGTTATTTCTATTATTTTTCTTTGCATATCCTACAGGGTTTTCAACATCTGGCCATTGATGTCTTCTTGAGATGGTCTAGATTGATAAGTTGATTTTGAACCATGTCCTCTAAATGGGTTTTGTTGTTGGTGAGGAACCGGATTGGTCCAGGATTGAGTCAGATAATTCCTCCAATTAGAGGAATTTTGCAATTGCTCCTAGAAGGTGGAGACATTTTGAGTGGGGTAATGATTTGGATAAGTATAATTCCCCTTTGAACCATAAAAAGCCTTAGAATAATGATTATACTCAGCACAGGTCGTATGCAAATTTTGTCTCTTTGGGATGTGAGAAGGGGTGAGATGTGGAATGTGTGGAGCTTGGGTAGGTGTGGCAGGACTCCCTTGGTTGGCTAGGTTTGTTAAATCCTTATGCAACTGTTGTTGCTTAACTTGTAGCTAAGCCATTATGGAGTAGAAATTAGGTGGGGGGTCTGATTAAGAAGCTCCTGGGTGGAAAGATTGGGGAAATAATAATTAGCATGTAGGTTAGAGGACCAATTTTGATTTTCCATTTTTAAAAGTGGAAAACTGCAGGAAAAGTCTTTTTTTTTGGGGGGGGAGGCAAAATCAAGTGGTCCCTACAAGTGTGGAGTTTTGGACCGCCGCCTGTGAAAAATGGAAGAAACGGTAGGGGAGGAGAAGAGATGGAGATGAGAGAAAGTGTGCAATCAATCAATCAAAATTCTAGACCTAACTTAAATGTGACTCCCTAAAAATTAACTTAAGACTTGGTCTATCTAGGAAATAAGTAATCAATAGTGAATACCCATTCTGTCAACAAATCTAGCCAAGTTGTTTAAGGGGAGGTTTGGGCCCAAGCATTTCCCAGGAAAATCCCCAGGTGCTTATACAAACACACACCTGGTTGTTTGACATGGCCCCTCAGCTTGAACACTAGATATAGATGACAGAATTGACATTAACTAAAGAGAACTTAAGACCTAGATAGCAAGCCTAAGTTGATGAAACCTTAGGGGTCAAGTTACTACAGATTTTAATTAGGTCTAGGATACTAAAGTGCACACGGAATGTGGAGGGCGTTGATTGGGTTATTGCCCTGTTATTTCAATTTCTTTTTGTGTGTGTGCAGGAATTGGAAAGTGGTTCCAATTTCAAAAAAGTTGTCACACAATTTTAAGTATTTCTATCTTTTAGGATTTGCTTTAAATTAATGCATTTTAAGGTTTCTTTTCTTAAGCTTCAAACAAGTTTTTAGATTTCACAAACAAGAGGAAACCAAGTTGTATGGGTTGAGATAAATTTCCTTTCAGTGGTTTGTCTCTAAAAATGAAAAAGAGACCCTAATCAAATTGATCTTAAGATAGAAATTTAACTACCAATGGATCTTTTTTAGGCTTTCTGTATTAAGTAGTGGTCCAAACAGATCAAACAATACCACTACTTTATAGAAAATCAAACAAGGATTCCAGAAAAGATTTCTTTAATAGTTCAAGATTTTTTTTTATATTTATTTTGAATTTTTATTTGTACTGGTGTCAAAGTCCAGAAATGATACCCGTGGGTATTTTGGACTTTTCAGTATTACCACCAACCTCAAAAAATTTTGGTGATTTTGTATGATGTGTAGAATTTCACAAGGATTCTAGAAAGCTAAATTTTAAAAAAATTGGATGAGTAAAAAAATTCTAAAAATTCACGGGCAGTAGCAAAACAGGAAGATTAGATGGTGTGATCCCTATGCAGTCCATGAGTTTTTAAACATTAATTACAAATCCAATTACTCTAAAATTTGGAACAGATGTTCCTTACTTGATTTGAAATCACTAGGTGAAATTATATGATTTTAGGAGGCCTGTGGTGTCAGGAATTGATTTTTCAAGTCCGGATAGAAATCTAGACCTGAAAAACAGAACACCAACACTTGAAATGGAGTGGTGTTTATTGGTGCAAACAAGCAAACAATGAGTTTTAAATTTCACCACTCCACTTAATTAAGATATTTAAGATCCTGAAAACCAAGTTTAATATTTTTTGGTAGTTGTACACACGCTAAATCGGTATTTTAAGATTGTCGCGTTGTAGTATAGCCAAAATAGTGCTCAAACAAATTTTTATTATTCGAAAAAGTTCCGAGGTCGAACATAGGGAGCAATATGGAATTCAAAACTCAAGATCAGAATTTAAATCAAGAATAAAGATTGCTATAAAAATAATGTCAGGATCAATATGCAAAAAGAATGGAGTAAAATGGTGATTTAAATCACCAATTACTCATCACAAATAACACTTAAATCAAGCCTCAAGTATATTCAATCAAAGTATCAGACGTCCTAAATAGCCCTGTGCTACAATGCTAGAGACTCAAGGGTCTCTCTCTCTTCCTGCAAAGCTTTTCTTCTCCTTCTGGCTCTTTCTCTATTTCTTCTTCTTCTCCTCTTCTTCTTGTGCGTTTCTCTTTCTATCTCTCTTATTCTTCAGCTACGACCCTTCTTCTTTCCTTCTTCCTTTCTCTGTTCTCCTTCACACAAAGAGAGGGAAGGCTTCTTGAATTTGGCTAGTGTCAGCCAGTTCTCACTAAGAGCAAAATCCTCCCCCTACTCACGTAACCTCTTTCTCTTTCTATCTTTTAGGCTTCGCACTCCCAGGGCCTTTTAGGGTATAGTCGGGTAATCGGGTATGCGCATACCCGAGTCAAGGGTTGCGGGCGTGGTCGCAGCCGAGGAGTGTGGGCTTAGGCGAGTCGGGTGCACCAAGTCCACAGGTGAGGTGTTGCGGACGAGGCGCAAGTGTGCGTGGGTGAGAGGGACCTCACCCCGTGTTTGGAGGCGATAAGCCTCTATCACAATTCAATTTACGTGATAGCGCCACTTCTACTTTTTTCGATATGGGACTAAACATCCCTGCTTTGCTCGCGTGATGGCAACTGCAGTCAGTAGCTTCAATTGAGGTCAGGGAAGTAGTTAATGCTCCCAATTGACCTGCTTCGTGTGTTGCTGAGAAGGTTCCGCAACACCTGGGATCGAAATATGGAGCTGCGGGACCTGAAGAGCTCTTCAAGATTCCTTCGAAGCTGTACGACAATGGCGGATGAAGACCTAATACCAGAAATCAAAATATGGCCTCTTGGCCTCGTCAAAATAATTCAGAAAGTATCGTTGGATGTCGTGGAGTGCAATGGTGGTGGTGGTGCACTGTGATCGTGTGTGAGGAGGTCTGACGACCTCGAGAAGGGTGGCTGGAGGTGCGTGAGTTGGGTGCAGATTTTGGAGGAGCAATTGACCTAACAAAGTTAGGGCTTTTGCTCCTGAGGTTGAGTCGGAGGTGTGGAGCAAAGAAGCGACGGCGGAGGTGAACTCTGGAAGCCACTAGGGCTCGTCGGAGGTCTGCCGACGAGTTGGAAGATGGAGTCGCGAAGGGTGTTGGCGGGGTTGAAATGAAGTGTGGAGTTGCTGTTGTGATGAGGGGAGGCTGAGGAGTCATTTGAGAGAGGTAGCAGACGACGGGGAGTGGAGCTAGCATCGGTTGTGGCATGGCTGGTGCCAGAGACGAAGCTTGCTCTGATAAGGGTTGGAAGGCGAGGATGAAGGAGATAGGGAAGTCGGCTGGTGCTGCTCGACGCGGAAGAAGGCAAGGAAGGAGGATCTGCTGCTGGTATTGCGGTCAGACGACGAGGAGAGGCAAGGAGGGTCGTCAGAGCTTGAAGAGCATTTTGGCCAGAGGAGGAGAGAAGAATTGGGGGTTACTCTGGTCGAATTCAAGCTTGGGGAGTTCGGCCTGGTCTAGGCTTTCTTTTATAGGTCATCAGAAGGCGATTAGAGCTTGGGAAGCAAGCTTCCCATGCTTGGAAGGCTTGCTAGATTGGGAAATCCCTTGAGACCCAAATCTCTCATGCATTTGCATGAGAGATTGGGTACATTTTAGGGCATGGGATTGGGTTCAAAAGGAAGGGGATTTCTTGACGAGCTTCCCTTTCAAATTTGAAAGGGATTCGTCAAGAAATCAAGGAGTTCTTTCCAAATTAAGGTCGTCGGAGCAAGTAGGAATAGGTTTAATGGTGGTAGGGACCTTTTTGTTGGAACGACGAAAAAGTTAGGGGTCTATTTGAAAATATTTTGAAAGTTAAGGGTAGAAATGTAATCAGACAGGACCAAGTTGCAAACTAGGTCAAGACAAACTCATCTTGGGTCCAAATTTTGGTAAAAACCTAATTTGGACATAAGGAATCGAATGATGAAGTTGGATTTTATTTTTTACCATGTTTAATTGGGTAATTTATGCAAAAACCCAATTTAGGGCAAATATCTCTCTGTGACTCTAGTCTAGGTCAAAATAGGTTCTGATGGTCAAATTGAATGTTCCAAACCATAGAGAATATTTTTATATTAATTTTAGAGGGTTGAGGTGAATTTTACCCTGATCAGAACCTCAATTAATTAAGCATGTTTATTCTTAGGGTTTTAAAAAGTTATTTAAATCTCAGAACACGTGGAAACCCTTTTCTGATTGTTTTAACCCACTTGTTAACTTTCTAAGACCATTTGTCCTTCATTCAACCCCTAAGAAAACCCATGGTTGTACTGCATTCATGATATGCTGGTAAAATTGCAGTTTTAACCCTAGTTTCTTATTTTTCCCTCGAAATGATTATGCAGTGATTTATGACTCTTTGGCAGTTATGTATGAGCATTTACTGACTTAATTGGGTCAAAATGAGCTAGTAATGGCTCATGATGGTGTTCTCATCATACCCCCATGCCTAGCTTTCGCTAGTCCCTTAGCAAAATTTCAAGGTATTAACTTTGATTCTAGACCATATAACTTTTGATGCTTAAAACTTTGATGTGTGCTTTCTTTGTAGATTAGGTTAGAATGCCGATAGTAGGCCTAGAGGTACTCAAGTACCAACCAAGATCTGGACCTGACCAGCTCTAGCCTCAGTCCACCGCGAAGGTTTCTAAGGCCCATAGGAACTAACCTAAGGTTCATTGAACTCCGCGGTTAAAGCACCCGTGCTTGTAACATGTTTTAGCCCAGGTTCAATTTGCAGTGTGTTTTTGTCAAAGAGATATAGAGGAATTTTTCTTTATTTTGGAGAATTTTCTCTCTCTTTTCTTTTTATTTCTAGCTTTGGATTGGCTTTACAACACGGTCTATTTTGGATTCCTAGTTCCCACCATCAATCCTCGTAGGGTCCCTGGCAATCGATGCTTCGAGATAGCACCGTCCATAGCAACCACCAGAACCCTAGCTTTCGAGATTTTGAGATAATCCCGCCCATGGCATTCTGTAGCTAAATCCAAACCCTGGCAATCGACATTTCAAGATAATGGCACTCATGGCATCTGAACCAGCACAAGGTGCTTACATGTCCCCAATAGGATATTTAGATATCCTAGGAGACAAGCACCGAGGAGATGATATGTTATTGCACATCTTCGAGGGGAATTTCCTGCCTCTCCGCACCGGGAACTCATCCAAATCAACTTGTGTTGATTAGCCACTCCTAATCTAGGTAACCATTTTTTCAGAATAGATTTAACGCATTTGAGTGATTTTGATACTTAGGCACACTAACCAGACTGTGTGTGGATTAGGGTGCTTAGGTTACCAAGTTCCACAAATCAGAGGTTAGTTAACGAGGCCGAATAATCACTAAGCCTTAAACCTAATACTTAAGCTTCGCATTTTTCCCAACCTCTTGAGGACTATCCAGATCTTAGCGGATACTTAAATTTTTAAGCATAAGATTGTAGCCCAAGAGGCCTAAGATCAGCATTCCTACTAATATCTTTTTGTTTCTTTAGCACTTTTTATCTTCCATTTTCTTTCTTTTGATTTGGTCTAGAACTAAGTCAATTCCTTAATCTTTTACTAATGACTACCTTTTTCTTTTCTTTTCAAATTGTGCTCCTTTTTGACATTTTTATCTCCTCTCCTTTTTCTCCACAAAAAATGATATGCAATCCATTCAAAATTTCCTCCCCTCTCCTATTTTTGTTCTTTTCAATTTTTTATTTTTTTGGTTTTTTGGAATATGTGATTTTTTCGATAAAACCCTTTCTTGTGAAGTGATTTTCATGGCATTTTGCATTTTAATACCCCCCCCCCATACCCATGATTTGCAATGCCCTCATTGTAAATTAGGTGGGTTCGAGTTCAGCTTAGATCATTCATTAGAACAGGTGTTAGGCGGGTGAATGGGTCGAGGTGACTATTTGCGAACGATTTCAAGCTCGGGTATAGGTACCGAGGTGGAGTTGGTTGTTCTAATGGATGAACCCTAAAGTACAATATGAGTTCGACATAAGATGTGTCAGGAAGGGTTTTGGGTTTCTCAAGATGATAGGTTGCCTCCCGTTAAGCGTTGAGTTTAACGCCATCAGCCAGGCATAATGAGCTCAGGGAGAATGGAGGGTAAAAGATATCTCAGCCAAGTTTGTATCGGTAAATTCAATTAACAGTTTGAGTCACTGACCGTTCACGGCAAAAGGTTCTGAATCGTGTCTGAGTTGACTGATTTCGACAGCTCCATTTCCAAAGATTTGTCGGACAAGGTATGGTCCAATGCATTTTGATCTGAGTTTTCTTGAGAACAATTTGAGTTTGGAATCAAAGTGTAGGACTTTCTGACCAGGGAAAAAGATCTTTCTAGATATGTGCTTGTCGTGAAAGGCCTTAACCCATTCTTTGTAAATTCGCGAGTTCTCATACGTGTCATGGCTAGTTCATCGATCTCGCTCATTTGATGCTTTCTGTGGGTTCCTGCCTTAGAAAGATCGAGATTGCAGTTCCTTATTGCACAATAAGCTTTATGCTCCAATTCGACGAGGAGGTGACACACCTTCCCGTACACTAATCTGAAGAGAGACATGCCTAATTGGATTTTGTGGGCAGTCCTATAAGCCCACAAAGCTTCCAGAAGTCGGGATGACCAATCTTTCCTATCAGGTCAAACAGTGACCTGGAGGATTTTCTTGATCTCCCGATTTGATAACTCAGCTAAACCGTCAGTTTGGGGGTGATAAGGAGTCGAGATTCTATGCGACACCCCGTACTTGGTCATCAGTGATCTGAATTGAGTATTTGTGAAATGGGTCCCTCCATTGGAGATTATGGCATGTGGAATCTCAAACTGAGAAAAGATGTTTTGATGAATGAATTTGATAACCACCTTATGATCGTTGGTGCAGGTCAGAATGGTTTCGATCCATTTGGGCACGTAGTCAACAACTAGAAGAATGTATTCGAAGCTATCCGAAATAGGGAGGGATCCCACAAAATCAATCCCCCAGATATCAAAGATTTCGCATACGAGAATTGGCTGTAAGGGCATCATATCGCGGTGGCTCATGTTGCCTAAGGTCTGGCAATGCGTGCATGCCTTACAGTGATTGTATGCATCTTTAAAAATCGTGGGCAAATAGAAGCCGCACTGGAGGACTTTTGCTGCGATTTTATGACCAGAGAAGTGTTCACCGCAGGCCTGGTCATGGCAGAAGGAAAAAATGTCCTGTATTTCCACTTTCGGAACACATCGTCGGATGATCTGATCAGCACCAATGCGGAAGAAATACGGGTCTTCCCAAAAGTAGTACTTGGTATCGGAAAGTAATTTGTCCTTCTTGACTTTTGGCCAATCAGACAGGATCTGATGGATGCCAAGTAGTTTACTAGATCAGCAAACCATGGAAGTCCCGCACTAATAGTCAGGAGGTGCTCGTTAGGAAAATGTTCAGTAATGGATCTGGAAGGGTTGATAATGTCAAAAGGAAGGTGGGATAAATGATCAGCTACCACATTCTATTTTCCTGCCTTGTCACAAATCTCGAGGTCAAACTCTTGTAACAGTAAGATCCAGCCAATTAGTCGAGGTTTCGCATCCTTCTTCGCAAGGAGATGCCTCACAGCAATGTAATCTGAGTAAATGATAACACGAGAACCCAAAAGATACGATCTGAACTTTTCCAGGGCAAATACTATGGCTAACAGCTCTTTCTCAGTAACTGTGTAGTTATGCTGAGCCTCGTCAAGTGTCTTGCTAGCGTAGTCGATGACCACGGGTTTCCTATCTATTTTCTGCCCAAGTACCACTCCTACAACATAATTAGATGCATCGCACATGATCTCAAAGGGTTGAGACCAATCAGGGGACTACAGGATAGGTGCTTGGGTCACTCGATCACACAGGATCTCAAATGCCTGAGTGCACTCCTTGGAGATTTCAAAGGGGACATCCTTAGATAGAAAATTAGTTAGGGGGCGTGTGATTTTCGAGAAATCGGGAATGAATGTCTTGACGTGCCCCAGGAAGGATCGGATGTCTTTGACTGAGCTAGGCATAGGGAGTTTGGAAATCAGATTCACCTTGGCTCGATCAACCTGGATTCCCTTTTCTGAGATAAGATGTCCCAGGACAATTCCCTCAGGTACCATGAAGTGGCTCTTTTCCCATGAAAGAACCAAGTTCACTTTGATGCATCGCCTGAGGGTCTGGACCAAGTGCAAGAGGTAATCATCAAATGATTCACCAAATACCGAGAAGTCATCCATGAAGACTTCAAGGTATTCTCCTACCATATCTGAGAATATGGCAAGCATGCACCGCTAAAAGGTAGCGGGTGCATTGTAGAGACAGAACGGCATCCTTCGAAATGCGTAAGTTCTAAAGGGGAAGGTGAAGGTGGTCTTCTCTTGGTCCTTAGGATGGATTGCGACCTGATTGTAACCGGAGTACCCATCCAAAAAGTAGAAGAATCGATTTCCCGCTAGTTTCTTGAGAATTTGATCAATGAATGGTAGTGGGAAATGATCCTTCTTCGTGAAGGAATTGAGTCTTCTGTAATCAATGCAGACTCTCCACAAGTTTGCTATATGGGTCGGCATGGTTTCTCCGATTTCAGTCGTGATTGTGGTGAGCCCTGCCTTTTTAAGCACAACTTGGATTGGGCTTACCCACCGACTGTCGGAGATCAGGTAGATCTCTGCATCTAACCACTTGATAATCTCATTTTTCAAGACATCCTGCAGATTTGGATTCAGGCGTCTCTGCATTTCACGAGATGGTCGTGAGCCCTCTTCAGTGTAGATGTGATATATGCAGTATGAGGGGCTGATACTAGTGAGATCGTCGAGAGTCCATCCAATGGCTCTTTGATGTTGCTGGAGAACAGAAATCAGGCATGTTTCCTGATCAGGTGTGATTCGGGAGTTGATAATCACAGGAAACGTCTGATTGGAACCCAAAAAGACGTACTTGAGATGATCGAGAAGAGGCTTTAATTCCAAAACAGGGTTTTCAGTAGCAGAGGGTAGTTCAAGATGGGTGTTGGGAGCAAATGAAGGAGCTATGGATGTGTCTAGGTTGAGTTCAAGCTTCTTTAATTGCAAGTTTTGATCCACTTGTGGTTGATCAGAAATAGTTGGTTTTTCCTCGACAAAGTCGTCCACCACAGCTTCAATATCACAAATTTGTTCAATGACTCCACAATTAATTCCTTGTTGGGCCTTAAAGATGTCGATCTTTAGGGTCTTACTTCCAAATTTTAATTCAATTTGGCCCTCCTAACAATTGATATTGGCCCTAGAAGTGGCCAGAAAGGGTCACCCTAGTATGATTGGTGTATTCTTCACATTCTCAGGAGCGTCCATGTCTAAGATAATGAAATCCACTGGAAAATAGAAATCATGCACCCTAACAATGACATCCTCGAGAATTCCTTTTGGTGACTTAATTGATCGTTTGGCTAGTTGTAAAGTCATTTCAGTTGATTTAAGTTCAGATTCCTTGAAATAGTTTAGTAGGGATGTGGGTATCAAATTTATGGAGGCTCCTAAGTCTAATAAGGCTCGGCCAAATCGTATATCACCGATTTCACAAAAGATCAAAGGGGTGCCTGGGTCTTTTGCCTTAGGCGAGAGTTTGCTCAAAATGACAGAGCTGGCTTGCTCTGACAATACGATCGGCTTCCCATCTTTGGTTCGCAGCTTACGCTTAGGTGTACATAAGTCTTTCAAAAATTATGCGTAAGCTGGTACGTGGCGTATTGCATCCATCAAGGGGATGTTTATACGAACCTACTCAAAGAGCTTAACCAGGTCCTCCTCAGGTGCCACGGTTTTGGTTATCCTTTTTCCTTTGGTTAAGGCCTCAGGAAATGGAACCTTAGATGGTTCCTCTAGAATGGGTCCAGGTTCTCGATCTAGGATAGAGGTGTCCTGGATGACTATCATAGGGTTAGGGTTTGTATTACCAGGCTGGGAGTGGCTTAGATAAGGTGGGTCTTGTGTTGTTTTGCCAGTGCAGGTAGTAACAGAATTCAATCCTTCCTGGTTTTGGTTTGGAGTGGGTAGAAGAGGTGCTTGTTGCTGGTAACCCGTATACGATGTCGAAGCCTCCATCCATCTGGTGATAGAGTAGAAGGTGCCTAATAAACAAAGTGAGCTTGGCCCAAATTTGGGTTCATAACTCACCTCTGGTTCGGCAGGTTATTCGGATTAGGCAAAGGTTGTGAAGGAAGTGCACTAGGTTGGCATGGATTTGCCATTTGGGCAAGTTGATTGCGAACCTTTGTAATCTCGTCTCTGTGCTACTTTTGCATAGCCGCATTTGTTTTCTGAATGTCAACCAGAGTTTGAAGGATAAGAGTCATTTGATCTGTCTAAGTCGGCCCAAATTGATAATTTGTTTAGGCCAAGGCTGAGGTAGTTGATATGAACGAGGAGCTTACGGTTAGGGTGGATATTAAGGTCTCTAATTTTGATTATTGCCAGACCACGAGAAATTGGGATGATTACGCCATCAAGGGTTGTAGGTGTTTGAGAATGGATCATTCTGAATGGCATTGAGGTCCTCGCATGTCTGAGGAACCTCGGGAAAATCAAAATATAAGGGTTCAGAGTTCCCCCAACTGGAGTAGGTTGGTCCAGAGTTTCCTCCGAAACCAGAATTAGATAGGGGGTGGATATGGATCCATCCCCTGAGAATGTTGGTGATAGATGTTGTGCATGGCCTCCCTACCAGAGGGTGGTTACATGAATGGGTTTTGCGCAGAGGTGCTCGTTGCAAATGTCGAGTTAGCTCATTCACCTTCTTCTCAATAATAGAGACCTTGTCCAGATGACTGGCCATCAGTTCCAAGCTGACGGAAGAGGACAGGCCCTGCGTCTCATGTGCTCCCTTTGGATTCGTCAATGCACGGGCATGGATTCATTATTGATGGAGTTCTCACACATATTCTCAAGAATCTCCCACACGGTGTCTTGGTGTTGACCCCTGATGTTTCCTCCGCAAGTCGCATTAACGAATAATCAAATATCCTCACGGAGTCCCAGGTAAAAAGACTGGACTTGTTCCCACTAAGAAACTCCGTGGTGGGGGTACTTTCATATGAGATCCAGAAAACGATCCCATGCTTCGTGAAGTGGTTCTCCTGCTTGTTGTGTGAAATGTGTGATCTGGTGCCACAAAGCATTTGTCTGACCAACAAGGAAGAACTTTGTCAAAAACTTGGATTGAAGTTTCGCCCATATGTTGATTGGACACGTTTGGGTTTGGTACCAGTGAGCAGCTTTCTCCATTAGAGAGGAGAACATTTTCATGAGTAGAATATCCTGATTTTGAGCTTCTGACCCGAAGGTCTGGGCTAGATGCTTGAGTTGTTTGATATGCTGGAAAGGATCTTTGGAATTATGCCCATGGAATTTGGGAATGGCATGAATCATGTTGGGCTTGAGTTCAATGTCAGGACCTCCAACGGGGATTGTATTCAAGGTTCGATCGCCACATGCGCGGAATTGTAGTGATCTTTCATATTGGATGCTGCGGTGGGTTCACAAAGGCTTGGAATAGATCATTAAGGCACTGAAGTTGATTTTCAAGATTATTTTCTTCTGCAGGTTGTGTCGTGATGATGGATGAAGGAGAATCAGGTTTAGATGAATCAGAAGAGATATCAATAGAATTGGGTTGTTGCACAAACAAGGAGGTCAAGGCTTGGCCTCGACGTGAATGAGTGGCTAAAGGAGCTCTCAAGGATGGTCTTAGAGACCTCCTCCCGAACATGCATTGATGGAGTAGATGAGAGGTAGAATGCGATGGACCCAATCAAGGATACCCAAAAATTTTGGATGACTATAGAGGTTCGGGGCAGATGATACCCCTTAGTTAGAAAGCCGTCCACCTGAGAATTACCTAGGCAGCCAGAGAGGGAGAGTCCCGCAAAGACCCCAACATGGTAGAGCGCCCCCACGAGTTGCAGGGTTTCCCCTACCCAACCTCTCTTGTCACCGATGTTCCAGGTAGACCAGAATGGGGACTTCACCTCTTAAGTCTATCAGATTTAATTAAGAGCAAGGGTGCTTTAGAATTTCACTTGAACTTTAAGATGTGTTGAGTGCAAAAGTGACCTAATTTGAAGATTGGTTGACCTAACAAGGTGGGTCAACTTCACCTGTATTATCCTCTTGAGAATCTTAGGTCCCTCTTTTAGTGTTCCAATGATTTCAAGAGCCTGATTTTTAGGGTCTTACTTGAATAAATCAGTTCAATCAAGGCTTAGGCACACATTGTTTTGGAGAGATGATTTCTCAATTAAGCAAGTGTGTCTCTAAAAACCCTAACATGGAATCCTCAATTGGCTCTAATTTGGTCCAATTTAATTTGTCAAAATGTGGTACCTATTTGGCAGTCACATAACGCGTATTTGATCAGGAAAAGCATCGTAGTATAATGCGCAATACGATCAAACAAACAATAATATTTATATAAAGATAACGAGACTTTGAGTCCTAGTCGTTCATCTTTGGGAGGCATTTGTTCAAATCTGAAATCAATCTTTTCGCTCTACTTGTTTAAAATCGCATGGTGGTTTATGATTATTACGTATTTAAACACGACATGCTTAGTTGCAATAGATGATAATGAAAAGCAGGCAACTTTAATCACACGAAATATTTTGCAATCAATAAGCTCATGGTGATTTTCAACATAGAGATATGTATAAAAAAAATATCTTTTATTCATTCATTTAGAAGGATGTTTGCAACATGGAATTTAAAGGAAAGCTTGTAAAGGAAAGCTTGAAAAGCACAAATCTAGCTAACAAAAAATGATCGCGTACAGGAATCTATGGGGGGATTTTGCATGCATCATTGGGGGAGAATAAGACCTACACTACTATGCAGTAAATGAAAGCATGTAAATATGAAGAACTAAAGCTAATCTAACAGAAAGAAGGGCATTCGGAGGTAGGCTCCGATGGCCTTTGAATGGTTGAGAGGAGAACGAGGGGCGACCAATGGTGCTTAGGCGGCCCTTGGAGAGAGGTTGGAGAGATGATCCAGCATTCTGGCGTGGAGATGGTGGCTTCCATGGTGCTCCTTGTGGAAATGGAGTGGAGGTGGAATGTAGCTAACCTAAGTGGAATGAGTGCCAAGAATGGGATGGGTGCAAATCGCCACCCCTTAGGTCATTTTATAGACCTAAGGGAGTCTCTCTAGAGAAGTGTGGAACTCTCTAGAGAGAGTCCCATAAGTGGCCGGCCATGGTGAGAGAGGGTAGTTCTTAGATCCATAAAAAGTGGATCTAAGAATTGAATAACTCTTGGTTGCTAAATTTGGCAACCAAGAGTGGTGCCACTTGAAGAGAGTTCTAGAGAACTCTAAATGGGTGTGTGTGCGTGAATGGGTGTGTGTGTGTGTGGGTGTGTGGCTGTTCCCTAGGTGGCCAAGTGGTCTAGGTTAGGTCCTAAGGATTTTAGGTAGGTGTAGGCCTTAAATTAGGGTTGCAAACCCTAATTGCTAAAGAGGAATTGCAATTAAACTTAACACAAGTTTAATTGAATGAGTGTGAACCGAATTGATAGTGAAATAACTCAATTAATTTAGGCTTAGGTCAATTAGACTCTCACTGAGTCCAATTGGACTTGTGTGGGTTGAGATCTGAGCTCAATTGGACCCTATGAGTCCAATTGACTAGGAAATGGTAATTGACTATGATCTAAGTCAATTAGGTTTAGTGAGGACCTAATTACATCCTTGGGGAGGTCTAGAGGTGGTGTACTAGGGTTAGGGTACCTTAATTTAGGTTCCTATGGGGTTGGAATTGGGTTTAGGGATCTAGAGATCCAAGATCAAGGCTTGAATCTCAAAACAGGAACTGGAGAGTAGTTCCAGACGTCCAAAAATGAAATCAAACGTCTTATACTCAAAAATCAGAAGTCCAAACTTGTTGTCTGGACGTCCAATCAGAGTTAGGAAGAATTCAAGGTTCTATCTTGGGTATTCTGCAGAAATTAGATGTCTGACCAAGTGTCTGGACGTCCAATAACACTACAGAAGTGGATTTAAGGTGTGAGGGAGTTGGTTAAGGGTTCTGGACGTCCTATAACTTATCTGGACATCGAGATAAAGGTTGGAATTAGGGTTTTAAGG
Organism: Thalassia testudinum; assembly: GCA_037157565.1. Taxonomy (NCBI): domain Eukaryota; kingdom Viridiplantae; phylum Streptophyta; class Magnoliopsida; order Alismatales; family Hydrocharitaceae; genus Thalassia; species Thalassia testudinum. The sequence goes on from JAZHRO010000078.1 coordinate 48,277,613, forward strand.
TTTCTTAGGGTGTGGTGACCTAATCTAAGGGTGGCTAAGGCTTAAGGAGGCTTCTAGGCCATCCTAGGGCTAGGATGGACTTAAGCTCTTCATATTTTATTGCTTTATTCTTACTTAATAGCATACCTTAACTCCCTTATTATCTATTACATCTAATCTAAGTCTTCTGCTCCAGCTCTGCTGCAACACCCGTTATTCTTCTATTCTCCTGATCCAGCTTCAGATCCAGCTTATTACCTGTAATTGACATAATGCACCTAATCAGTACATTATAGCATTATATCCCCATGCCTAAATTTTGCTAGTCCTTAGCAAATGTAAGACTAAATTATTCACAGAAAGGGTCCCTAAGGGATTGATTATTTTATCAAGTGTATGCCTAGAAATTTTTCTCCTTTTATTTTCATCCTATGTTCTAGAAAATCTAGACAATCGTGAAAGTGCTGCTATGTAGCTTTTGCAACGTATTCAAGTGAAAAATAGATTCACCTCTAAAGCCTGTGCTTGACCCCTAGTAAAAATTCTAGCAGGATAGGCGGACTTCTTCCCTCGGGGTATTCGAGATATTCTTTGAATTTCACCCCAGCTTTAAGCTTCGGTAGAGGATGTCTGAGGGATACGGGTGTTTATTTGGTGGCTCACTCTCACTTTGTGCTACATAGAGATTAGTATTTCAGAATCTAGCTTCCTGGACTATCAAGTAACTCAACTCAGAGAAAGATGAGAAAAACTATGCTCTCTTTTGATTCCTTTGTATTCATTCTCTCTTACTCTTTTTCTTTTTCATTTCTTTTCTTTCTTTTTCTTAGAACACACAATCTCACTAAATTCACATATATGACCTCTATTTGGTGGTCTCACTTGGCATTAACACTTTAATTGAGTTCCATAACCCTAACACTAAGTCGGAATTCCTCAGCCAGTATTCGGGCAGTCAGAAACACAGAAAAATAGGTTAAGGCCATATTTGGTGGATCTCAAATTTATTTGGTGGTATTGCCTCAATGCAAATGAACTAAATATTCACTCTTTTTTTCCTTTACTTTTTCTTCATTTTCTATTTTTTTTCAATTTTTCTTTCTTTTCATCATTTTTTCTTTTTATTTTCATTTCATTCTTTTTTCTTTCTCTTTCTTTTTCTTTTTTTTTCAAACATAACACAACTAGCACACATCCATTAACCTTATTGAGGAGGCATTATTAGGGATTGGTAGTACTCGAGACATTGGGTGGCTTATTCGGTGGAAGTGCCTACTCACAGCACCGGGAGAGATGGATAGGACGGTGTATTTCTGACCTTGACATCAATACCCTCCTTTAGCCGAGGATTCCGTAAAGAATGGTCGTAGCCATCCACCTTAGTCCTAGTTTTATGAAAGCTCACTTTCCACGTATTTGCCTTATTTGGTGGCTCTCACAATTTCACACAAAATGTATACACAGGAACTGAGAGCAAAAACTATGCCTAATCTCTGAGTATCATCACCTAATTATCTAGGATTCTGGATTCCTTGCACTAATCTTAGAGCACCAGTACACTCTACTCTCATCTCACACTATTTGTTGGATTTTTGGAGGAAAATCTGCCTGACTCCCAAAACATTGTCCAGGGGTTTAGGAAAAGAAGCACTACTTCTTCTTGACAGACTAAAGACGTTTATCAGCCTTCACCGTGAATCCATTGCAAATTCTACGTGTGTGTGAAAAATTATACTAGATTCTAGATTGTAGGAATCAACTAGAGGATAAAATCCCTAATGCATTCTCTTAATAAAATAATCTTATTCATGAATGCAATATGTATAAATGTTATAACAACTAACCTCTTATATTCTTACTTCATAAAATTTTCCTTTTGGGTTACAATCAGCTTGACCCTAAATTTAGAACAAGAGGTAAGCGAGTGAGTTGGAAATGGTTGTTGCGGACAATTTCTAGCTCCAATGCGAGCATTGGAGGTGGAGTCGGTTGTTCTTTTATTTAGGGTCCTAAAGTACATTTTACATGCAGCTCCGAGGTTTTCCTAAATGTTAGCATAGAAATTTTCAGTTTTGTTGTATCTACACCCCCATGCCTAAGCTCTTGCATGTCCTCATGCATGAATATAAAAGAAAATAAATTTGACAGAGGATGAGTGGGTAGAAGTCACCTGGAATTGCTCCTGAAAATATACATTCAATACCGACCAACCTAACAGTATGTAATATGCAGAAAGAAAATATGCTAAAAGAAGAATATGCTATGTATAAAAATGAATATGTATAGGGTGATGGATGTAGAGTAGATGCTGAGTTTAACGCCTCCAACTCGGCGAAAACTCAATCAGATGTATCAGTTCTAGCATAGGAGCCAGTCAAGATTAAGAGAAAGATATGCTCGTATGCTCCCAGAATCAGTGGTCCGGAGATGCGAACCAGCTGATTGTGCACCCTTACTCGAAAAAGTCTAGCTATAAGAGAGTGTGGAGTGGTGATGGAAAATAGAGGATAATCAGAGGGGGATCATGATGTTGATTCAGCTGATTTATCATGTCCCACAATTTAGCAGGAAGTTGCTGAGGGAGTAGATCAAAATGTATCTCAGAACTAGAATCTGAGTCATAGGGATTCTCATAATGATAATTGACATCAAAGATCATGCCCTCTCCAGGATCTGGATCATATGGGGGTATCTGTGAAAGTAGAAGATCTGTTGGGAGGTCACTAAAATCCTCGTCAGAAATTACTTCGTTCTCATCAGTACTCATCTCTAATTCATCTGAGGCTAACTCCTTAGGCTCAGAGTCAAGCCCTCCAATAGATTGACTAGGATGGTAGGTGCGTCCCCAGCTCATTCTGCTCAAAGCTTCACCCTCGTATGCATTGGGCTCCTCAGTAATTTCTGCCTCAGGTAGCATATTTATTTCTTCGTTCAAGTCATCCATAACTACTTCTGGTCTTCGAATGTTAGGATCAGGGATAGAAAGTGTCATCTCAGAATCTCTAACATCCGAATTAGGTATGTAGGTGAAAGAAGAGTGCAGATCAAAAGATGTTGGCTCTAGCACAGGTTCACCTACAATGGGAAGTGGCCTAGATTGATCAGTAGTGTCGCATGTAATGTTTGCCTCAGGATCCATATCCTCAACTAGATCTACTTCCCTTATCTCAGTTGGGTTTTCTAACCCACAAGGTATCTCCCCGGATCCAGGATAATCCGATTGTTGCTCAGTCCTAGAGATATCAATCCTTTCCTCCTCAGTTTCCTGAATGGAGTTCTCAGACGAACCCATTCAGCATACTTCCTGCTCCTATCTCATACCCAAGCTAGGTTCTTCTTCCCTTGAATGTTCTTCCAGCATCTGCTCCCGAGAATCTTCCGTGTGTCCTTCCGGTGTAGTCGTTTCAAATTCTTCGAGGTCTTCAAGGCTATTTTCAACTTGATATCTCAAAAGCAGTAGTTCTTGAGTTTCCCGATTTTGTCCAATTAGCCTTGTTATCTCTGTTGTTCCTTGAAGGAGCTCCATCACAGCTTGTTGATGCGGAATCCAACTTTGTCTTTGGTTCGGCTCAGTGATAGCTTGGATTTATGTAGATAAGATGCAGCCTTGTCCTTAGCGCTAGCTATAGCTCTCTGTATTCTGTAATAAGGTCGCATATGCACCGATAGCTCTTCAGGGGTTCCAGGGGGTGAATCAGGTCTACCCATATTCCATGGGTGAGAAGCAGAAGTATGAAATCCATATCCTGGGTTATAAGATGTGATCCTTTGAGGGACCGACTGGTATGGGTCATAATATCCAGGGTTAGGATGTGGGTTAACCATTTCGGTAACCCAAGGAGAAGGATCAGGCGAAGCGAAAAGTCGTCTTCGCCACCTTGGGTTCTGATCCCAAGGTTGAGCTGATTCAGCGACCCAGGCTCTCAGATAAGCTCCTTGGTCCAGCTCTTCTGGATCCTGATTAGGTCCAGATCCAGGGTTAGCCATTGCGGATAAGTAGATAGAAGAAGAGGGTGGGGGAGAAGATGGTCTTGGTGAAGTGACTCGCCTCCTTGGGAGCGACTCCCAAGGTCCAACCAGTTGAGGTCTAAGTGACCTCCTTCCTTGCATACACCACCCAACCCCTGGGTTGGTGTAGCCAAGCCAGACACGGCTAAGGTCCTGTCAATCAGATGGTCCTTATGATCTTGTGACCAAATTTTTCATTTTAAGTTCTAATTCCTGAAGAAAATTCGTCGTACAACCGACTGAAAGTGATTCCCACCTCTTGGCTAACCCAGCCAAGAGGTTGAAAGCACCCAGTAGTACGACAACGAATTTGGGTTTATTTCATGTTTTAGACTTGATTTTTTTAGCCCATTTTTCTTCAGTTGGGGTTTTTGGTGAGTGACCCACAAGGAGACCAAGCTCACTGGCTAAGTACTAGACTTGACTAAGTCTAGGATAGCCCAAATGTGGTCTCTAAATTGTAACCTAAAGGTGTAACCTAGGGTTCATGCAATTCTAGGGTTTTGTTCTTTTGTTTCTTTTTCTTCTTCAGTAGACCACAAAAAATACAATTAGTTCTTTGATAACAATTGGAATCCAATTAACTTGAAATTTGGCAAGTAGATTTCTTTTTCAATTATCTTCTCTGAGAATATATTTTTGCAATTTTTACTATTTTAATCTAATTTCTAGAGATTTTTGAATGTTTGGGGGTCTGATATGGAATTTTGACCCCTAGTTAGTTTTTTGCTTTGAAATAGTATCAATTTACTTTTAAAAATTCATAAAAAAATATGGAAAATAAAGCCAATGAGATCAGCTTTCAAACCCCACCATTTTTAGTCAAAAAAATTCGTAGATTGCTCAGAATTGCTTTTTGAATTTTGAAAAGTCTTAAATCTGGGTTAGTCTGACCCCCTTGCACTTTGTGAATTTTAAAAATTTTATACTTGGAATTTTCTCAAAAAATTGGTGCCGTTTGAAGGATGTTTTGAAAATGAAGGTCTAGACCGAATTTCAGATTTTTTTGTTTGCTAGTTTTTTAGCAATCGAATTTTTAAAACAGACCTTGAAATCTAGCCGAAAATCAGAGAATGGTGAAGAAGCTTTTGAAAAGTGTTTAAGTTTGAATTCAAGCTCTCTACCAAAATGTTTTTTTTTTCAAAAACTTTTGCAAAATTTTTTTTTTTCAAAAAGGATTTTTTTCAAAAGGATTTTCAATTTTTTTTTTTTTTGCTTTTTCAAACTAACCTAAGATTCAAAAAGAAACCTATTCTAACTACCTAGATTTTTCTTTGATTTTTTTTTTGATTTTTTTTTCTTTTTCATGAGAATGAATAAGTTTTTTTTTTTTTTCAAAAGAAATTGATGGAAGCAATTCTAATCCTAGGGTTCAAAAGAAAACCTACTCTAAGAGGAGATGATGTGCACCTGGAAATCTTTTTCCGCGCTTGTTGTGTGTAGATCCCGTTTTTCCTGTGTTGTCCTGCACATCTAAAAGCAAAGTAGAGGAAGATTTGTCAGTGATAGTTTAAAAGATTGAAATAAAAAAAATGACATTGCCTCCCCGGCAACGGTGCCATCTGTTTGGCAGTCGTATAACGTGTATTTGATCAGGAAAAGCACCATAATATAGTGCGCAATACGATCAAACAAAAAATAATATTTATATAAAGATAATGAGACTTTGAGTCTCGGTCGTTCGTCTCTAGGAGGCGTTTGTTCAAATTTGAAATCGATCTTTTCACTCTACTTGTTTAAAATCATTTGGCGGTTTATGGTTATTATGTATTTAAACACGACATGCTTAGTTGCAATAGATGATAATGAAAAGCAGGCAACTTTAATCACACGAAATATTTTGCAATCAATAAGCTCATGGTGATTTTCAACATAGAGATATGCATAAAAAAAATATCTTTTATTCATTCATTCAGAAGGATGTTTGCAACATGGAATTTAGAGGAAAGCTTGAAAAGTACAAATCTAGCTAACAGAAAATGATCGCATACAGGAATCTATGGGGGGATTTTGCATGCATCATTGGGGGAGAATAATAGCTACACTACTATGCAGTAAATGAAAGCATGTAAATATGAAGAACTAAAGCTAATCTAGCAGAAAGAAAGGCATTCAGAGGTGGACTCCGATGGCCTTTGAATGGTTGAGAGGAGAAGGAGGGGCAGCCAATGGTGCTTAGGCGAACCTTGGAGAGAGGTTGGAGAGATGATCCAGCACTCTAGCATGGAGATGGTGGCTTCCATGGTGCTCCTCGTGGAGGTGGAGTGGTGGAATGTAGCTAACCTAAGTGGAATGAGTGCCAACAATGGGATGGGTGCAAATGGCCACCCCTTAGGTCTTTTTATAGACCTAAGGGAGTCTCTCTAGAGAAGTGTGGTGCTCTCTAAAGAGAGTCCCATAAGTGGCTGGCCATGGTGATAGAGGGTAGTTCTTAGATCCATAAAAAGTGGATCTAAGAATTGAATGACTCTTGGTTGCTAAATTTGGCAACTAAGAGTGGCTCCACTTGAAGAGAGTTCTAGAGAACTCTATATGGGTGTGTGTGCGTGAATGGGTGTCTCTGTGTGGGTGTGTGGCCGTGCCCTAGGTGGCCATGTGGTCTAGGTTAGGTCCCAAGGGTTTTAGGTAGGTGTAGGCCTTAAATTAGGGTTGCAAACCCTAATTGCTAAGGAGGAATTGCAATTAAACTTAACACAAGTTTAATTGAATTAGTGTGAACCTAATTGAGAGTGAAATAACTCAATTAGGTTGGGCTTAGGTCAATTGGACTCTCACTGAGTCCAATTGGACTTGTATGGGTTGAGATCCGAGCTCAATTGGACCCTATGAGTCTAATTGACTAGGAAATGGTAATTGACTATGATCTAAGTCAATTAGGTTTAGTGAGGACCTAATTAGGTCCTTGGGGAGGTCTAGAGGTGGTGTACTAGGGCTAAGGTACATTAATTTAGGTTCCTATGGGGTTCGAATTGGGTTTAGGGATCTAGAGATCCAAGATCAAGGCTTGAATCTCAAAACAGGAACTGGAGAGTAGTTCCAGACGTCCAAAAATGGAATCAGGCGTGTTATACTCAAAAATCAGAAGTCCAGACTTGTTTCCTGGATGTCCAATCAGAGTTAGGAAGAATTCAAGGTTCTGTCTTGGGTATTCTGCAGAAATTGGACATCTGACCAAGTGTCTGGACGTCCAATGACACTGCAAAAGTGGGTTTAAGGTGTGCAGGAGTTGGTTAAGGGTTCTGGACATCCTATAACTTATCTGGACATCCAAATAAAGGTTGGAATTAGGGTTTTAAGGTTTCCTAGGGTGCGGTGACCTAATCTAAGGGTGGCTAAGGCTTAGGGAGGCTTCTAGGATATCCTAGGGCTAGGATGGACCTAAGCTCTTCATATTTTACTACTTTATTCTTACTTGATAGCATACCTTAACTCCCTTATTATCTATTACATCTAATCTAAGTCTTCTGCTCAGCTCTGCTGCAACACCTGTTATTCTTCTATTCTCCTAATCCAGCTTCAGATCCAGCTTATTACCTGTAATTCACATAATGCACCTAATCAATACATTATAGCACTATTTTATGCATAGCTAAAAGAAAACAATAAAGATGTGGATAATGCTTCTGCATGCATGAATTACCCTAACTTATGCTAAGTCCTAGCCTAATTTAGGTCAATTAAGACCTATGATTGCTGTGCAATCAGTACCTAGGGCTCAAGTAAGAATGTTATAGCCCTAGATACCTTAAGCTTTAAGTGGGTGCACAAATCAGAATTTGTTGTCTAAATAAAATGTATTAAATCAGGCAACTTGATGAATTATCTAAGGATAGAATGCAAGTAGCCTTAATTGATTTATTTTTCTTTTAGCCTTTTCAGAATTTGGGGCTTAAGAGAGAGAGTAGTTAGAACTTACCTGCCCCTGGCGTGTTTAATGTGAGGTTGATCTTCTCTGAATGTATCCCTCCCTGAAACAACCACAGCAAAAGAGATATGGCAAGTTAGAATCCAAATCAGGAATTTCAATCAAGAGGTCTAAATTGCCCATTGCTCCCCGGCAACGGTGCCAAAATGTTCGCGGGTTAATTCGGTGTTTTAAGATTGTTGCATTGTAGTATAGCCAAAATAGCGCTCAAACAAATAAATTTTATTACTTGAAAAAGTTTCAAGGTCGAACACAGGGAGTAATATGAAATTCAAAACTCAAGATCACAATTTAAATCAAGAATAAAGATTGCAATAAAAATAATGTCAGGATCAATATGCAAAAAGAATGGAGTAAAATGGTGATTCAAATCACCAATTACTCCTCACAAATAACACTTAAATCAAGCCTCAAGTATATGCAATCAAAGTATCAAACGTCTTAAATAGCCTTGTGCTACAGTGCTAGAGACTCAAGGGTCTCTCTCCTCCTGTGTAGCTTTTCTTCTCCTTCTGGCTCTTTCTCTATTTCTTCTTCTTCTCCTCTTCTTCTTATGCTTTTCTCTTTCTATCTATCTTCTTCTTCAGCTACGACCCTTCTTCTTTCCTTCTTCCTTTCTCTGTTCTCCTTCGCACAGAGAGGGGGAAGGCTTCTTGAATTTGGTTAAGTGTCAGCCAATTCTTGCCAAGAGCAAAACCCTCCCCCTACCCGCGCAATCTCTCTCTTTTTCTCTCTTTTAAGATCCTCCCTCCCATGGCCTTTCAGGGTATAGTCGGGTAATCGAGTAAGCGCGTACCCTGGTCCAAGGCTACAAGCATGGTCGTAGCCGAGGAGTGTAGGCCCAGGCGAGTCAAGCGCACCAGGTCTGCAGGTGAGGTCTCGCGGATGAAGCACAAGTATGCGTGGGTGAGAGGGACCTCACCCTATATTTGAAGGCGATAAGCCTCTATCACAAATTCAATTTATGATATAGAGCCACTCTATTGTTTTCGATATGGGACTAAATGTCCCTGCTTTGCTCGCGTGATGGCAGCTGCAGTCAGTAGCTTTGATTGAGGTTAGGGAAGTTGTTAATGCTCCCAATTGACCTACTTCGTGTGTTGCTGAGAAGGTTCCACAGCACCTGGGACCGAAATCTAGAGCTGCGAGACCTGAAAAGTGCTTCAAGCTTCCTTCGAAGCTATGCGCAATGGCGGATGAAGACCTGATACTTGAAATCAAAATATGGCCTCTCGGCCTCATCAAAATAATTCAGGAGGTATCGCTGGATGTCATGGAGTGCTACGGTGGTGGTGGTGCACTGTGATTGTGTGTCAGGAGCTCTGACAACCTCGAGAAGGGTGGCCGCAGGTGAGTGAGTTGGGTGCAGATTTTGGAGGAGCAATTGACCTAACGAAGTTAGGGCTTTTTCTCCTGAGGTTGAGGTGGAGGTGGAGGTGTGGAGCGTAGAAGCGGCGGTGCAGGTGAACTATGGAAGCCGCTAGGGCTCGCCGGTGAGTTGGAAGATGGAGTCACGGAGGGCGTTGGTGGGGTTGAAAGGAAGTGTGGAGTTGCTGTTGTGATGAGGGGAGGCTAAGGAGTTGTTTGAGAGAGCTAGAAGACGACGGGGAGCGGATCTGGCACCGGTTGCAGTATGGCCGACACCGGAGACGAAGCTTGCTCTGATAAGGTTCGATGGCGAGGATGAAGGAGATAGGGACGTCGGTTGGTGCTGCTCGACATGGAAGAAAGGAAGGAAGGGGGATCTGCTATTGGTATTGCGGTCAGACGACGAGGAGAGGCAAGGGGGGTCACCGGAGCTTGAAGAGCATTTCGACCGGAGGAGGAGAGAAGAATTGGGGGTTACTGTGGTCGAATTCAAGCTTGTGGAGTTTGGCCTGGTCTGGGCTCTCTTTTATAGGTCATCAAAGGGCGATTAGAGCTTGGGAATCAAGCTTCCCAAGCTTGGAGGGCTTGTCGGATTGGGAAATCCCTTGAGACCCAAATCTCTCATGCGTTCGCATGAGAGATTGGGTACGTTTTAGTGCGTGGGATTGGGTTCAAAAGGAAGGGGATTTCTTGACGAACTTCCCTTTCAAATTTGAAAGGGATTCGTCAAGAAATTAGAGAGTTCTTTCCAAATTAAGGTCGTCGAAGCAAGTAGGAATATATTTAATGGCAGTAGGGACCTTTTTGTGGGAACGACGACGAAGTTAGGGGTCTATTTGAAAAGCTTTTGAAAGTTAAGGGTAGAAATGTAATCAGATAGGACCAAGTTGCAAACTAGGTCAAGACAAACTAATCTTGGGTCCAAATTTTGGTACAAACCTAATTTGGACCTAAGGAATCAAATGGTGAAGTTGGATTATGGTTTTGACCATGTTTGACTTGTTAATTTATGCGAAAATCCAAATTAAGGCAAATGTCTGTTTGTGACTCTGGTCTGGGTCAAAACAGGTTCTGATTATCAAATTGAAGGTTCCAAATCCTAGAGAAAATTTTTCTATGAATTTTAGAGGGTTTAGGTGAATTTTATCCTGATCAGAATATCAGTTAATTAAGCGGGTCTGCTCTTAGGGTTTAAAAAAGTTATTTAATTCTCAGAACACAAGCAAAACCCTTTTCTGATTGTTTTAACCCACTTGTTAGCTTTCTAAGACCATTTGACCTTCATTCAACCCCTGAGAAAACCCATGGTTGTACTGCATTCATGATATGCTAGTGAAATTACAGTTTTAACCCTAGTTTCTTATTTTTCCCTCAAAATGATTATGCAGTGACTTATTGATGTAAACATGTTTATATTACACAAAATGTCTATTTATGCATGTTTTTAAGCATAGAATTGCATTACATACTATAAATATTGCATAGCATGCATCATCTTGCATTTAGATTAGTTTGAATAAAATGGAGGTTAATTGTCTCCTTTTATGTTTAGGGACAGGGCAACCTTTTATCAGGGCCTCGAATCGAAGATCCAAACATACGGATCTGATCAGGGCGATGATTGGAGTTCAACGACTCCAATATCGCCCTAATCGGATATCCGTAGCATTAAACAGAGACTAAGGAACCCTGGAAGATCAAGGGCCAAGATTGTGTGAATCCGCACTTCAAATGAAAAATCCAACCACACGGATGGATTCGAATCAACGATCGCAGCCCAACGGCATGAAAATTGACTCAATCCGATAACCATGGTACCGTCTACATCATCCAAAAAATGGACGGCCAAGATGGCGCCATGTGGCACCATCTCCCAAATCAACCCAGCCAATCTTGGAGACCACCGCATCCTCCCATCGCACGTTGGATCTTGGCTGTTGGATCGCCATCCAACGGCCATGGACAGCTGCACCTCAAAACATCCGCGCACCAACTTCACCACTGTAGCGCAGTGGTTGAAAGCCTTATCGAGGACAAGAGGCACGGGTTCGAAACCCCGCGAACCTCAATTGAACGCAGACACACAGGATGGCGTAAAGTAGGCCTTCAGATCTTGGATGAGTGGCTGCGAGGGCGGAGACGTGGCGCACTCAGAGGCTGCGTTGCGCGAATGCGGGATTGCACGCGGAGGTTGCTCAGTTGAGGCGCTGCAGTTATCAAACCTCAGTCATTCGATCTCACAATCTAACGGTTGAGGTTTGATGAACATGGGCGGTGCGGGAGGTGAGCGGGTAGTAGGCGCGGCACACGTCGCCCACGACCTAGGCTTTAGTGACACTTAATTCTGTCACTAAAGGCCCCTTATTTAATATTTTGAAATTGTAATGATCAAATTGCCCTCATTCCTTGCAACTATAAAATGAGACCCCCTCCATACGAAATTCTCATCCCTTCCTTCTCTTCTCTCCCTCTCCGAAGCTCAAGAGAAGCTTGTCCCACACCGGGATGCTCCCCGAGAGATAAAGTCAAATATTCGCCCTCATTTTGGAAGCGGATCCCGCGACGACGATGACGTGATGCCCCGTTCTTGTTCCTCCTGCCTCTACCTCCTTCTTCCTGCTCCGTCCTCCTTCTTCCAGGCAGCGTCTCATTCAGCTAGTCCTCCAAGCGATCATCAAGGAGGATAACTTCTCTCTCCCATTCCTCTTTTCATCTTTCTAGAGTAGAATTTTTCTGCTTTCTAGTGTAATAGATTTTCCGCTTTCTAGTGTAATTTTTCTCTACTTTTATTGTGTAAACATTTTGAAATATTTATTCTGATTATTAATATTGCTTCATTGTAATTACATCGCTTCGCTTTTCAACAAAAACCTTGAAAAATATAATTGCGAATATAGATCGACATAGCCTCCCTGAGTTCGACCTAGGATTTCTATTCCATTATAAACTTTATTTGTTGAACATGAGTTCTTCGCTTTCAAACTACAACGACAAGTTTTCAAAACCAAATACGATAGTGTAGTAACCCATAGCTTCAACATTTTGGCGCCGTTGCCAGGGAGGCAACGATTTCCGATCTTCTTTTCACACTTCCGCACTTTATTGTCTTCTAACTTGCTTCCTCTTGTGTCTATTGTTTTGCAGAGACCTCCATCAGGGAATCATCAAGCGGTAGACCGGAGTAAAGTGCAGTTGAAGACAACTGTAAGTGCTCCCCATTCTTCCCCCCTCCATAGATTTCATTTGTCACATTAAATCTAAATTCCAATTAACCTAGGTGTTTGCATAAATCTTAGGATTAGTTTGGTTGTTTGGATTCTCACTCACACTCATTCCACCCTCGTTTATAGAAAGAAAAATAAAAAGATAATCTTGTTGGGTAATTTTCGACAGACACACAATGTACACCCACATTCAAGGCACTTAACCTAATTGATTTGTTTCTACACAACCGGGTTCTGATCTGTGGAACACATAAAAGGGTAGAAATCATTCTAAGTTAACCATCTCCATGTGCCTAACCTAGTGGTGCAATTGTGGCCAGTTGTTTGAGTTGTTTGAGCCGCACCACTCTACCTAAAATCAACTCATCAGTAGCTACTCAAGGTTTTCAATCTAGGTCTATTCCAGTACTCCACTTTATTTCTGGTTTTAAAGGAAAGCAATTTTCACCTGTGTTTGAAAACCTAGTTTGCCTCAAACTTTGATTGAAATCAACCTAATTTTAAACCCTAAAAGCTACTTAAGTAAGATTTTAACATTAAAATCCAAACATCATAAGTAATCTTGCTTGAAAACCTTGGTTGTGCATGCACTTACACAATTCTCAATCAATCATTAAGGGCACAACCCATTTTAAGGGCCCATCACATTCAATAAGCACCACAATCCCAAGCCTAAATAAAATTGAGTAGACGTTGGCCTTAAGGACTGATTCGCTCTTCGAGGCCTAGTTTGAGATTGTCTTTGATTAACCTACTTATACTGATTAATCTGATGTCTAACTAGGGAAGTAGCGTCAAACGACCGTGACTGGGGGGTACACTAGGAACCGGAGGCACAAGCTGAAGGAAGAACCTTCTCCCTAGTCTGTCCTTCTAACTGGTTGGATTGAGCAGACACAAGTAGAGTAAATCATTTACAATCTTAAGGTGGGTTTTGGGAGTCTGTAGGTCCTTAGGTTGCCCCACTTAAGGACAACCTTGTTTTGTTGTGCTGCAGGGTCCCTAAGTCCCTATCCTCATCCTTCCGACCTTCTCCTAGTTTATGCTGGGAAGACAATCATTGAATCCCCGATTGGAAGGACCACTAGAGTATTCCAGGAGGTCCAAATTGGATTTTGGTCAAATTGATCCCATGGCCGACCAACAGCCACCTCTGCCTTAGGATCCACAGGAGAAATTTCGAAGGCAGCTGGAACAAATGCAGAGAATGCAAGAATGGTTCTAGAGAATGCAGGGTGCTCAGCCCTTAAAGGATTTTTATGATCCTTTAAATTACGAGGAACGTCCTAGTGTCCAGATTATGGCTGGAGATGTAGAAATCAAGCCCTAGGTGTTAAGCCTGATCAAACATTATCATGGGCTTGGATTCGAAGACCCGTTTCAGCACTTGGAGGACTTGACCACTTTGGTCCAGACCACCAAGGCACGAAACTTGAACGAGGAGTAAATGATCATGAGGCACTTCCCCCACTCTCTTAGGGATAAGGCTGCTCATTGGTACAGGACAATAGGAAGACCAATTGCAACTTGGAATGAGTTGAAATCGGCCTTTCTGATGAAATTCTTCCCAATCGGACGTACCAATGCCTTGAGACGGGCAATCACTACATTTACCCAGCAGCCGAGGGAGTAGTTTCATGTGGCCTGAGAGCGATTCTAGGACCTATTGCGGAGGTGTCCACACCACGAGGTGTCGAAATGGCAACTTGTGTAGATCTTCTATCATGGGTTGACTGAACAACTCAGAAATCATGTGGACGCTTCTTGTGGAGGCAATTTCCTCAAGAAAGTCACAGATAGCGCACACGATTTGTTTGAGGAAATGAGTGAGAATTCAATCAATCATGCCTCCATGGATACTTTTAACTGATCCCAGCAGCCCAAATCAAATGTCAATGAAGTCCATGACTCTCATTCATTTGATATGGAATTGATTTGTAACAAACTTCACAAGGTGGACTTGGTTGCTAAGAGAATGGAAGAGTGGATGGCTAGAAATTCTATGAACAACTCTCGATCCACTCAATCCCAAAATTCGGGATTCCATTCTTCGCGAGCTCCTTCTAGACGGGAGTTCGTGAATCAACTCGATGCGACTCAACCTGTGAGTCAGCATTATTTGAAACCCCACGAGTTCCAAACTAGGGCCTTTGATCCCAGTTTTTCTGATCCTTCCCTTTCTTTCTCTCCATCCTCACCCTATGAGGATGTCTGTGCTGTATAGGAGAATGTTAGATCCAACCCCTACTCTAATGCTTATAATCCAGGTTGGAGAAACCACCCTAACTTCTCCTGGAAAAACCTAGGGCAACAGACCTAATTCCGACCTGGCAACTATGCTCCGTAATGACCAATGGGTCAAGGTCATGTGTAAGTTGCCCCCAAATCAGGTCAATCAGCCAGCTTGGAATGGCCGTCAACTCGTAAGGTAGGCTGATTTAAATCGGTAAATGGTAGAGATGCAAGGATCCATGGTCCAACTCATGCAGCAAATGAAAACCTCGCTAGACAACTTGCAGACAGGGCTTATTTCTAACTCTCGTCAAGCCAGATCTCTACCATCCCAACCCATACCCAACCCGCGAAATATTTTGAATCCAGGCAACCAAGCCCATGGGTACGGAAATCAGAGGGACCCACACGCACATGCTCAGGTGGTTGAGCAGGGTTCCTCCTCTTCTTCTTCTTATGCACATCAACAATTCCTGGCTAATCAAGCCCCTCCAATCTTTCCTAACCCTCCCCAAGGCCCAAACTCTTATGCATCTGCAAATTCTGTCACCTTGAGGAGTGGTAAGCAGACTCAGGATCCACAAGCACATTGTTTTGATCTACTGAATCCTGAAGAACCTGAGGAGAGAGAGGAGAATTCTGGAGAAGAAATCAAGGCTCAGGAACCTGATTCCAAAGATCTAACTCATGTTCCTTTTCCTGAAGCCTTGATCAAATCAAAGAAGAAGAAGTCTGTTGATAGCAATGAGGAGCTTCTGAATATCTTTAAGAATGTTGAGATCAATATCCCGTTCCTCGATGCTATCAAGCATATATCGGCTTACGCGAGATTTTTAAAGGATTTATGTACACAAAAGCGTAAGTCGAGAGAATCTGTTCCGAGGAAGGTGGTACTCTCCAAGTAGGCTAGTTCTGTTATCCTACACCTCCCGCAGAAAAAGAGAGATCTAGGTGCCCCATTGATTTCTTGTGTCATCAGAGATTACACATTTGATAAAGCACTTCTGGATCTAGGTGCATCCATCAACCTAATTCCGACTTCTCTTTACGAGAAGTTTGGATTAGGTGAACTTCGACCAACTTCAATAACGCTACCGTTAACGAACCGTTCGGTCACAAACCCACAAGGCATTATTGAAGATGTTATAGTTAAGGTCAAGGATTTCTATTTTCCAAAAGATTTCCTTGTCCTTGACATGGATGTACCAGAAAATCTAAGGAATATGACCATCATTCTGGGGCATCCGTTCCTGGCTACTGCTAAGGCCAACATTAACTGTGAAAGCAGTAGCATGGAAATCGCCTTTGGGGATCAACGAATGAAATTGGATATTTTTAAGACGATTAATAAATTTGAGGATTGTGGATTTATTGAGGAACTTGTGGAGGATAATGTAAACATTGAAACTTGTTTGATGGTTTCTTCAATTGAAAGTTCCTCCTTTGATGACGAATTGGACCCGCAACCCTCTATGGCAGACCTACCATCTTCTAAAGAGGTAATTGATTTTGTTCACTCACAACCTCTTCCTCTTGTTGAGTCTTCAGCATCTTCCTTACCATTAATCATCAACCCACCCCAGCTTTTACTGAAACCATTGCCTGAGAATTTGAAATATCAATTTTTAGGACCTCAGAAGATGCTCCCTGTGATTATCAGTGCTAAATTAACAAAGGAGCAAGAGATTAAATTGATCAAGGTCCTGAAGGAACATAAGAAGGCAATTGGTTGGACCATTCATGACCTTAGGGGGATTGAGCCATCTTACTGTAATCATAGAATATTCTTGGAAGATGGATCTCGCCCTTCTCACCAGATGCAGAGGAGATTAAATCCAAATATGCAAGAAGTGGTCAAAAAGGAGATCATTAAGTGGCTCGATGCAGGAATTATTTATCCAATCTCTGATAGTCCCTGGGTAAGTCTCGTGCATATTGTTCCCAAGAAAGCCAGGATTACCGTTGTGACTAACGGGAGAGGAGAATCTGTCACAACTCGTTCAACTTCCTCTTGGAGGGTTTGTATTGATTACAGGAAGTTGAACACGGCCACGAAAAAGGATCATTTTCCCCTACCTTTCATTGATTAAATCTTGGAAAGACTAGCTGATTAGCCCATAGTTGTGGCCTATTTAAGTATTTAAGTGCCTAGACATTAGGTTAAGTCTAACATTTATTTAGCATAAATTAGGATGTAAATAGATTAATTCATATTTTTAATTTAATTACATAATCCATGCATTGCATTCACATTTTAAGTGCATTTAGAATTAGCTTAGAATGACATTCATCTAATTAGTTAACCAATTAAGTACATTGTTTTCACTAGCCGGTAGAAGTACTTCTGTTTTCTTGATGGCTACTCGGGATACAACCAAGTTCCTATCCATCATGAGGATCAGGAAAAAACTACTTTCACTTGTCCCTATGGAACCTTTGCTTTCCATAGGATGCCTTTCGGTTTATGCAATGCACCTGCGACTTTTCAAAGGTGTATGTTAGCCATATTCTCAGACATGGTGGGAGAGTTTATGGAAGTCTTCATGGACGATTTCTCTATTTTTGGAGAATCGTTTGACTCTTGTTTTGCTAATCTGGAAATGATTCTTAAGCGATGTATCAAAACACGATTGGTCCTTAGCTGGGAAAAGAGTCATTTCATGACACAAGAAGGCATCGTCTTGGGTCATGTAATCTCTGAACGGGAAATTGAAGTGGATAAAGCTAAGGTTGATGCTATTGCTAAACTTCCTCCTCCCACATCTGTTAAATAAATCCGATCATTTCTTGGTCATGTGGGATTCTACGGAAGATTCATCAAGGATTTCTCGAAGGTTGCTCGTTCCCTAAGCAATCTTATCAACAAAGAAACACCGTTTGTTTTTGACGAATCATGCCGTAAGGTATTCGATTTCCTGAAAATGGCAGTCACTTGTGCTCCAGTGTCGCAACCACCAATTTTGATAGCCCCTTTTGAGCTCATGACCGACGATTCTGATTACACGGTCGGGGCTATCTTGGGTCAGAAAATAGATAGGAAGCCCTTTGTCATCTACTACGCTAGTAAAACTCTGGATGAAGCCCAGAGGAATTACACTGTTACTGAAAAGGAATTACTAGCCGTAGTGTTTGCTTTGGAAAAATTCAGGGCTTATCTCTTAGGGTCTCATGTTATCATCTATACCGACCACTCGGCCTTAAGACATCTCTTGGCCAAAAAGGATGCCAAACCCCAGCTTATTCGTTGGATTCTTCTACTTCAAGAATTTGATCTTGAAATCAAGGATAAAATCGGGGTACAAAATGTGGTGGCATATCATTTGTCGAGACTCCTAAGTGATTCTTCTCGTCCAGACACTGACACTTTTCCGGACGAAGCTATCCTTGTAGTTTCAGGTATCCAAACCCTGTGGTTTGCTGACATTGTTAACTATTTGGCCGTTGGTCAAATCCCACAGGATTAGACCAAGCAACAACGGAATAGACTTAAATCTGAGGCCAAATACTACTTCTGGGAGGACCCTGAACTGTATCGCATCAGCTCTGATCAGATTATTCACCGATGTGTTCCGAAGAATGAATTCAATAGTATACTCGAGTTCTGCAATGCATCTGTGTGTGGTGGACATTTCTCCAGGAAAAAGACAGCTGCAAAAATTTTGCAATCTGGCTTCTATTGGCCATCTTTATTTAAGGATGCCCAAGATTTCCCAAGGTCATGTTCTCGATGTCAGGCACTCGAGAGCATAACTAAGAGAGATATGATGCCCCTAAACCCAATTCTTCTTGTCGAATTCTTCGATGTTTGGGGCATTGATTTCATGGGACCCTTTCTCCCTTCATTTGGATATCAGTACATTCTTATTGCTGTTGATTATGTGTCCAAATGGATTGAGGCAATTCCCACCCGAACCAATGACCACAAGGTGGTCATCGATTTTGTCAAGAAAAATATCTTCAGTAGGTTCGGGATTCCAAGCGCCATCATCAGTGATGGTGGCACTCATTTTACTAATGCCCAATTCTAAAATTTGTTGGCCAAATACGGGGTTAATCACCGAATTTCCACACCTTACCATCTCCAGACGAATGAACAAGCTGAGATCTCCAATAGGGAGATCAAGAACATTCTACAGAAAATGGTTAGGCCTGATCGCAAGGACTGGACTCAAAAGCTTGAGGATGCTCTTTAGGCCTACCATACGGCGTATAAAATGCCCATCGACATGTCTATGTTTCGTTTGGTGTATGGAAAGGAGTGTCATCTACTCGTAAAGATTGAACATAGGGCATTCTAGGTGATTAAGCAATGCAATTTAGATATGAATTTTGCTGGGAAGACCAGGAAACTCCAACTATCTGAGTTGGAAGAGCTTAGAAGTGATGCATATGAGAATGCCAAGATTTACAAGGCTCGGACCAAAGCTCTACATGATCAATTGATTTCTCGCAAGAGCTTTGAGCTGAACCAGAAGGTCTAGTTATTCGATTCTCGACTTAAACTCTTTCCTAGCAAACTTAGATCTAAATGGAATGGCCCGTTCATTATTGACAAGATTTTTCCAGATGGAGCCATTCAGGTCTCTGACCCAAAGACGGGTAACACGTTTAAAGTCAACGGTCAACGTCTGAAGCCTGTTATTGACCGTAATTTTCCAGAACCTGTCTCAGACACAGTTGCTCTAGCCATATTGTGACTTCTTTGGCTGGACTTCACCTAGTTGACGACATTAAACTCAGTAGTTGTACATAAGACACAAAGCTGACCCGAGCTTCATATTCAGGTGATATCTTTCATACTCTACCCTTTCTTTCATGTCTCTTTCTCAATGTGGACATTACATCAGCTAGGCATGGGGGGTGGATTCATTTTTGACTCATTTTGTCAACTTTGTGAAATTCTTGTAAATTGTATTTCTCTTCTTATTTATACATTAAAAAAAATTGAATTAGTAAGGAATATTTGGACATTAGGACTTTTCAATCTTAGGAAACATTACATTAGAATCTGAACACAAAGACCCTTCATGTCTTTGAAATTAATCGGCCCACTTAATTCTATTATAATTTGAGTAAATAAGTTTGGGTAATAAGTACACAACTTATCAACCCACCCTCTGATTTGAGGGAACTTTGAGTCTTAAGCATCAACACACTTTCTTTTCACTGACTTGTTGATCAGCGATTTTAACGGAAATTGGGTAGCTAATGAACCTTCTAGGGTGATATGGCTGGCAAGTTATCGTGGATAACAGCCCATAGGTAGGTTATCCAGAGACCAGTCACTAAACCATTCTCTTCTTACTGCCTTTAGGTAAATCTTAGACCAGGGAAGCCACCTACTTAAAAAAAAAAAAAGAAAAAGAAAGTCAAAAAGAAAATAAAAAAAAAGAGAAAAGAAAAAGAAAACAAAAGAAATAAGTCACACTTCCCCGTACAAGTATGGCTGGCAAGTTGTCGGTGGTAACAGCTCATCAACCAGCTGTCCAGAACCCAGCTCATGAAATGCACTTAAAATTCCCAAAACACTTAGGAAGAAGCGGAGAAGTAGAATAAACTGGGGAGATATACACTGGATTCACCCTTGTGTTGACCCCATAAAAATAAAAGTAGGGAGAAAGCTACCGGTTGTAAAGATACACCTTTAGGCAGAACCCCCTTTTTAAGGTCACCTAGAGGCATAGAAATCCGAAGTCCGTTCTAATTGCCGATAAATGAGTCTATCACATTCACAATAAGATACTTAGAACTTAGGGTTCTCATCAAATCTTGGGTTATTTGAATGGCCGTAGAAAGCCACTCTTAAACCCTAAACTCAAAAATCCAAAAAATTAGAAAAGAAAAAGAGAAAAAGAAATTTTTCTTTGAATAAGCGAGGGCTTGAGACGGTCTGCATTTTGGCAGATACCCGGGCACTGTTGTATCTTTGAAAGTTCAGATCATAAGTAAACAATTTCTTAATGATTAAAAATAACTTATGCCCAAATAATCCAACCTAATTCTTTTATAAATAGTATATAGTTTTTGCTAGGGACTAGCAAAAGATAGGCATCGGGGTGTAATGTAAACATGTTTATATTACACAAAATGTCTATTTATGCATGTTCTTAAGCATATAATTGCATTACATGCTTTAAATATTGCATAGCATTCATCATCTTGCATTTAGATTAGTTTGAATAAAATGGAGGTTAATTGTCTCCTTTTATGTTCAGGGACAGGGCAACTTTTTAGCGGGGCCTTGGATAGAAGATCCAACTATTTTCATCTGATCATGGTGATGATTGGAGTTCAACGACTCCAAGATCGCCCTAATCAGATATCCATAGCATCAAACAGAGACTGAGGAAACCTAGAAGATCAAGGGCCAAGATGGCACGAATGGATTCGGATCGACGAACGCAGCCTAACAACACGAAAATCGACTCAATCCGATAACTGTGGCACCATCTACATCATCCAGAAGATGGATAGACAAGATGGCGCCACATGGTGCCATCTTGGCCGCCCAAACCGGCCGCCCAAACAGCCACACATCAAAACATCCACACGCCAACTTCACCACTCTAGCGCAATGGTTGAAAGCCTTATCGTGGATAAGAGGCGCGGGTTCGAAACCCCGCGAACCTCAATTGAACGCAGACGCATGGGATGGTGCAAATTGGGCCGTCAGATCTTGGATGAGTAGCTGCGAGGGCGAAGACGTGGCACGCTCAGAGGCTACGTTGTGCGGACGTGGGATTGCACGCGGAGGTGAGCTCAGTTGAGGCGTTGCGGTTATCAAACCTCAGCCGTTCGATCGAACGACCGAGGTTTGATGGACGTGGGTGAAGCGGGAGGTGAGTGGGCGACAGGCGCGGCGCACGTCGCCCATGACCTAGGCCTTAGTGACACTTAATTCCGTCACTAAAGGCCCCTTATTTAATATTTTGAAATTGTAAAGGCCAAATTGCCCTTACTCCTTGCAACTATAAAAGGAGACCTCCTCCATACGAAATTCTCATCCCTTCCTTCTCTTCTCTCCCTCTCCAAATCTCAAGAGAAGCTTGTCCAACACCCGGGATGCTCCTCAAGAGATAAAGTCAAATATTCGCCCTCATTTTGGAAGCGGATCCCGCGACGACGACGACGTGCTACCCCGTTCTCGTTCCTCCTGCCTCAACCTCCTTCTTCCCGCTCCGTCCTCCGTCTTCCAGGAGACGTCTCGTCCGGCTCGTCCTCCAAGCAATCATCGAGGAGGATAACTTCTCTCTCCCATTCCTCTTTTCAGCTTTCTAGAGTAGAATTTTCCTGCTTTCTAGTGTAATAGATTTTCCACTTTCTAGTGTAATTTTTCTCCGATTTTATTGTATAAACATTTTGAAATATTAAGTGCATGTTTTCTCTCTCTCTCCCTTTCTCTCTCTCGTTTATTCTGATTGTCAATATTGCTTCATTGTAATGTCGCTTCACTTTTCAACAAAAACCCTAAAAAATATAATTGCGAATATAGATTGACGTAGCCTCCCTGAATTTGACCTAGGATTTCTATTCTGGTATAAATTTTATTTGTTGAACACGAGTTCTTTGCTTTCAAACTACAAGGATAGGTTTTTAAAACCAAATACGATAGCGTAGTAACCCGTAGCTACAACACTGATGACTCTCTGGCAGTAATGTAGGAGCATTTGCTGACTTAATTGTGTCAAAATGAGCTAGTTATGGCTCATGATGGTGTTCCCATCAGTAGTTTTTAAGGATAAATGTGACAAGAAAGGGAGAACCAACCTAAAATCGTGGGAAGAAAAGGAACTTTTGAGCTCTCACTTCCAAATTCCCACTTCCTTCCTACGATACCTGCACACACAAGAGAAAAGAAAGAGAAGGGGATGAGATCCACTTCAAGCAAGAGAAAAATTGATTAAGCAAAGTCGTGCCTCCCCGACAACGGCACCAAAAAGTGATCGTGTTTTTGTGCAGTTTGTTAATTTAGGATTTTAAGTCGTTGCAATGCACAAAAACAGATTCACTTTTAAATTTCTAACCTAGATAGGGGAGTATCTAGGGTCATCCAAGAAGGCGATGTTTTGCAAAAATCAATCTCTTGCTCGAAAATGCAACTCAACTTTCTTTTTGTTCTTTTTCGAATATATAATTTTTAGAGTTTTTGATTTAACAAAGCAATACAAAGTTGGTGGCGGAAAAGACAAAACCTATTTTAGCAACTAGGTGGCAAAGTAACCTCTTCCCAGCTCACCCTAGGCAAGTGAAGGCCTAGGATAATTGGGAAGAGGGTGTGAAAGTCCTAAAACAAAACCAAAGTAGAGATTAAAATGCACTAAATTAGGAAAGCAACTTTATAAGAAAATCAGACTTTTGTTCTACACTACTAGTGGAAAGCTTATAACAACAATGAAAATATAAAGCAAGCGAAACAAAAGTCCTAGTTGATGAAGATAGTGAAGAAGGTGAAGCCCTTGCTCCAAGCCTGGTAGCTGATGTGCATATATCTGATTAACATAAAATATCTATCAATGCATGTTCTTAGTACCATATTAGCATAGTGCATTGTAAATATTGCATAACATGAATCATCTTGCATTTAGGGTAGTCTGTATAAAATTTAGGTTAATTGTCTCCTTTTATGGCCAGGGATAGGGCAACTTGTTAATCAAGGCCTTAGATTGAAGATCCAACCATACAGATCTGATCAGAGCGACAATTGGAGTTCAACGACTCCAAGATTGCCTTGATCGGACATCCGTAGACCAGATAGAGATCAAGGAACCCTAAAGATCAAGGGCCAAGATGGTGTTAATCCACACCTCAGATGACAAATCCAACCATATGGATGGGTTCGGATTGACGATCATAGCCTAACGGCGCAAAAATCGATCCAATCTGACACTCGTGGCACCATCTACAACACAGAAGATGGACACCCAAGATGGCGCCACGTGACTCCATCTCAGTTGCCCAACTAGCCCCAAGGACCCGCCTCTGCTCTTCTTCTTTACCCACTCGACGAATCTCCACCGTTGGATGCCCACCCAACGGCCACAGATCCGCACGCATAAATCCTCCGCGTGACACAAACGAAGGCGTAGCGCAGTGGTCGAGTGCCCCTTCACGAGCGAAGGGCGCGCGTTCGAGCCGCACTGAGCACCTCAATCTAGACAGGCGCAGGTGCGGGCGCGATTAGGTCATCAGATGAAGATCGGGCAGCCGAGGGGAGGTGGCATGGCGCGCGGAGGATCCTCCGATCGTGTACGCGTGCGATGACGTGTGTTTGCATGCCTCATCACACGTGGGCACGTGGCAGAGGCATTTTAAAGGGCACTGAGAGGATCGATCTCGATCGTCCGATCGTGATCAATCCAAACGTGCGTGGGCATTAGGGCACGGAAGAGGAGCGGACGCCTGCAGCGCACTCACACGTCGCCTACGACGGACCTTTAGTGACGATTAAGTCTATCACTAAAGGTCCCATATTAATGTTTTTGAAATTAAAATGTCCAAAATGCCCCCACTCCTTGCAACTATGAAAGGAGACCCCTACCCTAAGAAATTCTCATCCCTTCCTTCTCCTCTCTCCCTCTCCAAAGCTTAAGAGAAGCTTGTCCCGCACCCAGGATGCTCCTCAAGAGCTAAAACCAAGTTTTCACCCCCTCCTGGAAGTGGATCCTGCGACAGCGACGACATGCTACCTCATTCCCATTCTTCTGACTTTGTCCTCCTTCCTCCCGCCTCGTCCTCCGTCTTCCTCGCGTCGACTCCGTCCAACTCGTCCTCCAAGCATTCGTCGAGGAGGATAACTTCTCTCTCCCTTCTTTTTCCGCTTTCTAGTTGTAACAGTTTCCCGCTTTCTAGTGTAATCATTTCCCGCTTTCTTAGTTGTAAAACATTATTCAAATATCAAGTGATTGTTCTCTCTCTCCCCCTATTGCTTATATCGATTCCATTGTGATTATTTCACCTTTTAGACAAAAATACAAAAAATATATATAACTGCGGATTTTGAGATCGACGTAGCCTCCCTATGTTCGACCCGGAACTTCTTTATGAATTTTCGATATAAATTTTATCTGTTGAACGGATTTCTTCGTGACTCGAACTACAATAACGGGTTTTCGAATCCAACTGTGAATGCGTAGTTTTCTGCCTTCAACATTTTGGTGCTATTGCCTAGGAGGCAACTATTTTTCGATCTTCTTTTCGCATTTTGTGCACTTTACTATTTTCTAACTTACTTTATCTCTTGTTTATTGTTTTGCAGATACCTCAATCAGGGAATCATCAAGCAGTAGTCGGAGTAAAATGCAGTTGAAGACGACTGTAAGTGCTCCCCATTTTACCCCCTCCATAGATTCCATTTCACCACATTAATTCAAACTCCAATTAATGCATAAATCCTAGGATTAGTTTGGTTGCTTGGATTTCCACCCACATTCATTTCACCCTCCCATATAAAAAAATCAAAAAGATATTTCTTGTGGGGTAATTCAACATACATACAACATATACCCACATTCAAGGCACATAACCTAATTTATTCTTATCTACTCAACCGGATTCTGATTTGTGGAACTGGTACACACAAATCAACATATAAAAGAGAAGAAATCAATCTAGGTCAATCGCTTTGTGTGCCTAATTCAGTGGTGCAATTGTGGCCAATTGTTTGAGTTGTTTGGGCCACACCACTCAACCTAAAATCAACTCACCAAGTAGCTTCCCCTTAGGGTTTTCAATTTAGGTTCATACCAGGCACTCCACTTTATTTTTTATTTCAAAAGGAAAGTGATCTTCATCCATGCTTGAAAACTTGGTTTGCCTCAAACTTGATTGAATTAAACCTAATTCTAAACCCTAAAAGCTACTTAAGCAAGATTTGAACCTTAAAATCTATTCATCACAAATAATCTTACTTGAAAACCCTGGTTGTGCATGCACTCACACATACTCAATTGATCATTAAGGGCATAACCCATTTTAAGGGCCCACCACATTCCATAAGCACTACAATCCCAGGCCTAAATAAAATCAAGTAGACATTGGCCTTAAGGACTTATTCACTCTTTGGGGTCTAGTCTGAGATTGTTTATGATTAACCTACTTATACTGATCAATCTGATGTCTAGCTAGAGGAGTAGCATCAAACGACCACGACTGGGGGGTACACTAGGAACTAGAGGTGTAAGCCGAAGGAAGAACCTTCTCCCCAGCCCTCCTTCTAACTGGTTGGATTGAGCAGATGCAAGTAGAGTAAATCATCTATAATCTTAAGGTGGGTTCTGAGAGTCTGTAGATCCTTAGGCTACCCTACTTAAGGATAGGCTTATTTTGTTGTGCTGCAGGGTTCTTATCCCTAGTCCTTCCGATTCCTAGTTTATGCTGGGAAGAAGGTCATTGAATCCCTGATTGGAAGGACCACTAGAGTATTGTAGGAGGCATAGATTGGATTTTGGCCAAATTGATCCCATGGCCGATCAACAGCCTCCTCTGCCTCAGGATCCGCAGGAGGTATTTCAAAGGCAAATGAAACAAATGTAGAGAATGCAAGAATAGTTCCAGAGAATGCAGGGCGCTCAGCCCTTGAAGGATTTTTATGATCCTTCAAATTACGGGGAACATCCCAGCATCCAGATTTCTGTCGGTGATGTAGAAATCAAGCCCCAGGTGTTATGCCTGATCAAACATTTCCTTGGGCTTGGCTCTGAAGACCCATTTCAGCACTTGGAGGACTTGACCACTTTGGTCCAGACCACCAAGGCAGGAAATGTGAATGAGGAGCAGATGATCATGAGGCTCTTCCCCCACTCTCTTAGGGATAAAGTCGCTCATTGGTACAGGACTATAGGAAGGCCAATTACAACTTGGAATGATTTGAAATCGACCTTCCTGAAGAAATTCATCCCTATCGGACGTACCAATGCTTTGAGACGGGCAATTAATACCTTTACCAAGCGGCTGAGGAAGCAGTTTCATGTTGCCTGGGAGTGATTCCAGGACTTATTGCGGAGGTGTCCACACCATGAGGTGTCGAAATGGCAACTCATGCAGATCTTCTACTACGGGTTGACTGAGCAACTCAGAAATCACGTGGATGTTTCTTGTAGAGGCAATTTCCTCAACAAAGATGCAAATAGCACGCACGATTTGTTTGAGGAGATGAACAAGAATTCGATCAATCATGCCTCCATGGATACTTTTAACCAGTCCCAGCATCCCAGATCGAATGTTAATGAAGTCCACGACTCTCATTCATTCGATATGGAATTGATTTGTAATAAACTTGATAAGGTGGACATGGTTACTAAGAGAATGGAGGAGTGGATGCCTAGAAACTCAATGAACAACTCTTGATCCACTCAATCCAAGAATTTGAGATTCCATTCATTGCGAGCTCCTTCTAGATGGGAGTTTGTGAATCAACTTGATGCGGCTCAACCTGTGAGTCAGCATTATTCGGAACCCCATGGGTTCCAAACTAGGGCCTTTGATCCCAGTTTCTCTTATCCCTCCCTTTCTTTCTCTCCATCCTCACCCTATGAGGATGTCTATGCTGTACAGGAGAATGTTAGGTCCAACCCTTACTCCAATGCTTATAATTCGAGTTGGAGAAACCACCTTAACTTCTCCTGGAAAATCCCAGGGTAGCTGACCCAATTTCGACCTAGCAACTATGCTTCACAACAACCAATGGGTCAGGGTAATGTTTACACTCAGCTGCCCCCAAATCAGGTCAATCAGCCAGCTTGGAATGCCCGTCAACCCGTAGGGCAGGTTGATTTGAACTGACAAATGGTAGAGATGTAAGGATATATACTCCAGCTCATGCAGCAAATGAAAACCTCGCTGGACAACTTACAAAATGGGTTCATTATTAATTCTCGTCAACCCGGAATTCTACCATCTCAACCCGTACCCAACCCGCGTAATATCTAGAATTCATGCAATCAAGCCCATGGGTATGGGAATCGAAGGGATCCACACGCACATGCTCATGAGAAAGGTCCTTCCTCTTCTTCTTCTTCCTTAAATCAACGGTTCTTGGCTAATGAAGCCCCTCCAATCTTTCCTAACCCTCGCCAAGACCCAAACCCATATGCATCTGCTAATTATGTTACCTTGAGGAGTGGTAAACAAACTCAGGATCCACAACCACACTGTTCTAATTTACCGAATCCTTAAGAGCCTGAGGAGAGAAGGGAGAAATCTGGAGAAGAAATCAAGGCTCAGGAACCTAATTCCGAAGATCCGACTCATGTTCCTTTTCCTGAGGCCTTGATTAAATCAAGGAAGAAGTTTGTTGATAGTAATGAGTTTATGAATATTTTCAAGAATGTCGAGATCAATATCCCACTCCTCGATGCTATCAAACATATACTGGCTTATGTGAAATTTTTAAAGGATTTATGTACACAAAAGCATAAGTCGAGAGAATCTATTCCGAGGAAGGTGGTACTCTCCGAGCAGGATAGTTCTATTATCCTGCACCACCACCCTCAGAAAAAGAGAGATCCAGGTGCTCCTTTAATTTCTTGTGTCATCGGAGATTACACTTTTGATATAGCACTTTTGGATATGGGTGCATCCATTAACCTAATTCCAACTTCTCTTTACGAGAAGTTCGGATTAGGTGAACTTCGGCCGACTTCAGTAACGCTGCAATTAGCAGACCATTCGGCCACAAATCCGTGAGGCGTTATTGACTATGTTATTGTCAAGGTTAAGGATTTCTATTTTCCTACAGATTTCCTTGTCCTCAATATGGATGTACCTAAAAATCTGAGGAACACGCCCATCATTCTAGGGCATCCGTTTCAGGCTACCGCCAAGGGCAACATTAACTGTGAGAGAGGTAGCATCGAAATCGCCTTTGGGGATCAAAGAATGAAATTGGATATTTTTAAGGCGATTAACAAATTCAAGGATTGTGGATTTATTGAGGAACTTGAGGATGATAATGTTAATATTGAAACTTGTATGGCGGTTTCTGCATTTGAAAGTTCCTCCTCTGATGATGATTTGGACCTGCAACCCTTTATGGCAGACCTGCCATCTTCTGAAGAGGTTATTGATTTTGTTCACTCTCAACCTCTTCCTCTTGATGTGTCTTCATCAGCATCTTCCTTACCTTCAATCATCAACCCACCCCAGCATTAACTGAAACCATTGCCTAAGAATATGAAATATCAGTTTTTAGGACCACATAAGATGCTCCCTGTGATTATCAGTGCTAAATTAACAAAGGTGCAGGAAATTAAACTAATTAAGGTCCTAGAGGAACACAAGGAGGTAATTGGTTGGACCATTCATGACCTTAGGGGGATCGACCCATCTTATTGCAATCACAGAATATTTTTGGAAGATGGATCTCGCCCTTCTTGCCAGATGCAAAGGAGATTAAACCCAAATATGTGAGAAGTGGTCAAAAAGGAGATTATCAAGTGGCTCGATGCAGGAATCATTTATCCGATCTCTGATAGCCCTTGGGTAAGTCCTATGCAAATTGTTCCCAAGAAAGTCGGGATTACCGTTGTGACTAACGAGAAAGGAGAATCTGTTACAACTCGTTCAGCTTCCTCTTGGAGAGTTTGTATTGATTACAGGAAGCTGAACATAGCCACGAAAAAGGATCATTTCCCTTTGCCTTTTATTGATCAAATTCTTGAAAAACTAGCTGAGCAGAAGTACTTCTGTTTCCTTGATGGCTACTCGGGATACAACCAAGTCCCTATCCATCCCGAGGATCAGGAAAAAATGACTTTCACCTGTCCCTACGGAACCTTTGCTTTCCGTAGGATGTCATTCGCCTTATGCAATGCACCTGCGACTTTCAAAGGTGTATGCTGGCCATATTCTCTGACATGGTGGGAGAGTTATGGAAGTCTTCATGGATGATTTCTCTATTTTTGGAAAATCGTTTGACTCTTGTCTAGCTAATCTTGAAATGATTCTTAAACGATGCATCAAAACAAGACTGGTCCTTAGCTGGGAAAAGAGTCATTTCATGACACAAGACAGCATCGTCTTGGGCCATGTAATCTCTGAACGAGGAATCGAAGTAGACAAAGCTAAGGTTGATGCTATCACTAAACTTCCTCCTCCCACATCTATCAAACAAATTCGATCATTTCTTGGTCATGTGGGATTCTACAGGAGATTCATCAAGGACTTTTCGAAGGTTTCTTGTCCTTTGAGCAATCTTCTCACCAAAGCAATGCCGTTCGATTTCGATGAATCATGCCGTAAGGCATTTGATTTTCTTAAAACGGCAGTCACTTGTGCTTCGGTGTTGCAACCAGCAGTTTGGACAGCCCCATTTGAGATCATAACCAACTCTTCTGATTACGCGGTCAGGGCTATTTTGGGTCAGAAGATTGACAGGAAGCTCTCTGTCATCTACTACACTAGTAAAACTCTGGACGAGGCCCAGAGGAACTACACTGTTACTGAGAAGGAATTACTAGCTATAGTATTTGCTTTAGAAAGATTCAGGGCTTATCTCTTAGGGTCTCACGTCATCATATGTACCGACCACTCGGCCTTAAGACATCTCTTAGCCAAAAAGGATGCCAAACCCCAGCTTATTCGATGGATTCTTCTGCTTCAAGAATTTGATCTTGAAATCAAGGATAAATCCGGGGTACAAAATGTGGTGGCAAATCATCTGTCGAGACTTCTGAGTGATTCTTCTCGTCCAGACATTCCGATTGCTGATACTTTTCTGGACAAGACCATCCTTACAGTTTCAGGTGTCCAAACTCTGTGGTTTGTTGACATCATTAATTATTTGGCCGTTGGTCAAATCCCCCAGGATTGGACCAAGCAACAATGGGATAGACTCAAATCTGAGGCTAAATATTACTTCTGGGAGGACCCTGAACTATACCGCATCGGCTCTGATTAGATTATTCACCGATGCATTCCAGAGAATGAATTCAAGAGTATACTTGAGTTCTGCAATGCATCTGCATGTGGTGGACACTTCTCCGGGAAAAAGATGGCTGCAAAAATTTTGCAATCTGGATTCTATTGGTCGTCTTTATTCAAGGATGCCTAAGAATTCTTGAGGTAGTGTTCCCGATGCCAAGCACTTGGGAGCATAACCAAGAGAGACATGATGCCTCTAAACCCGATTCTTCCCGTCGAAATCTTTGACGTTTGGGGCATCGATTTCATGGGACCCTTCCTCCCTTCATTTGGACACCAATACATTCTCATCGTTGTTGATTAGGTGTCCAAGTGGATCGAGGCTATTCCCACCCGAACCAATGACCACAAGGTGGTCATCGATTTTGTCAAGAAGAACATCTACAGCCTGTTCGAGATTCCATGGGCCATCATCAGTGATGGTGGCACTCATTTCACTAATGCCCAGTTTCATAATTTACTGGAAAAATACGAGGTTAATCACAGAATTTCCACACCTTACCATCCCTAGACGAATGGACAGGCTGAGATCTCCAATTGGGAGATCAAGAATATTCTGAAGAAAACAGTTAGGCCTAATCGCAAAGACTAGACTCAAAAGCATGAGGTTGCTCTTTGGGCCTACCATATGGTGTATAAAATGCCCATTGGCATGTCTCCGTTTCGTCTGGTGTATGGAAAGGCATGCATTTTACCCACAGAAATTGAACATAGGGCATTCTGGGCAATCAAACAATGTAATCTAGATCTGAGTTTAACCGGGAAGACCAGGAAACTCCAACTATCTGAGTTGGAGGAGCTTAGAAATGATGCATATGAGAATGCCAAGATTTATAAGGCTCTAACCAAAGCTCTTCATGACCAATTGATTTCCCGCAATGGCTTTGAGCTAAACCAGAAAGTCTGGCTCTTTGATTCTCGACTTAAGCTCTTTCCTAGCAAACTTAGGTCGAAATGGAATGGCCGATTCATTATCGAGCAGATAGTTCCAAACAGGGCTGCTTAGATCTCTAACATGAAGATGGGTAATTCATTCAAAGTCAATGGTCAACGTCTGAAGCCTGTTATTGACCGTATTATTCCAAAACCCATCTCAAACATGGTTGCTCTAGCTATGTTGTGACTTCTTTGGCTGGACTACGCCTAGCTGACGGCATTAAACTCAGAAGTTGTACAGTCTGACTCAGAGCTAACCTGAGCTTCATATTCAGGTGATATCTTCTGCATTCTACCCTTCCTTTCATGTCTTTTATTCTCAATGCGGACATTGCATCAGCTCAGCATGGGGGGGTGGATGAGAGCTCCCTACTAGGAGGGGTGACGTAATAAAATGCGGAAATAAACAATATCACAGAATAAACAAACACACAAAGTACACAAAGAATTTTTAGGTGGAAACCCAAACCGGGTGAAAACCACCACCTAACCCTCTCGAGTTAGGATTTTCCGATCAACCAAGTTGATCAAATCCACTAAACCGAATCACTTAAAACGAGGGTGATTCAACCTCAATACAACCACGCTACAAGTACGAGGGTAGCGTTCCTCAACCCCTTCTCTCCACGAGAAGGATTTTGTCCCACGAAGGAGACGGGAATTCGCAAAGCGAATACCCAACCAAATTACAAAGATAAAAGAAACAACAAGTCCTATAGAGCCAACAAAGTAATTATAAACCCAGCTTCTATAGGAAATAGGAAACTCCCCTTTGCAAGGAGTGCGTCGACGATGACGCGGGTGCGTGAGCCACGCAACGGCGCAACTTTGCTCTCGTAGACAACGGCGGGAGAGCGGGTGCGCAACGGGAATGATGCTCTCAAGATGTAGAACTTGAGCTTAGAGAGCAAGAGCTTCTTGGACACAAGAGAGTGGAAATACTTGATCTTAGTGTATTGCAAAGTGTTTCTTGTGTTTTTCTAAGTGTGTCTTAGTGTGAAAAGGCTCCCCTCTATTTATAGAGGCCTTAGGAAGGCTTTGGAAGGCTTAGAAAAGCTTCCATAGCCGTTGGGAACAAAGTCCAAGAGAATCAGGCCGAAATCAGGACAATGATTACATTTGACAGGGTTATCAGACGTCTAACTCTGGCATCAGACGTCTGGAAGGCCACTTTAAGACGTCTGATTTAAAGGTCAGACGTCTGATTCTATGCGGGTTTCCTCCTGACTTGAATCAGATCTAAACAGGGTTTTTGTGCAAGTCTATCAGACGACATACAGGACGTCTGTCACTAAGTATGGACGTCTGGAAACCTACTTTTACTGTGGGAATTGATTTCCAAACGTTGCAACGGCTAGAAAATCTCTGAGAAGAGATTTTGGGTCAGCCGAGGCAAAACGGTCATTTATCAGACGTTTGGAAAGTCCTAAGGACGTCTGATAAGGCTCTAACGGTCATATTCTTGACTGTTTGCTAAGCCAGCCAACGGTCCACTAATTGGACGTCTGGAAAAGTCATTAGACGTCTTCTAAGACGTCTGGACTAAGGTCTGGACGTCTGATTTCATCAGAAAGAACTAGCTATGTCTAGCCTAACAGTTATCAGACGTCTGAAACAACAGTCAGACGTCTTACAATAATTTATCAGATGTCTGATTTGGGAATTAGACGTCTGGAAGTGATGTTTGAACCCTATATTGGTTTTCTAAGTATTCTACAGAAAACCTAAGTATCCTAGGGTTGTGCCGGTGTTCCTAGGACTACTGTTAGGGTTCTTTGAGGCTCTTTAACATGAAATATCTAAGGAAATAAAGAGCAACAAAAGAAACGAAAAAATACAACAAGTACAAAAGAAGGAAATCTATCCTATTCTTCATTTCCTTCCATCTTCAATCTTTCGCTCCACGCGAACCTCCTCTGTTTTCCGTCAAGCTCCTCCAATCCGTCCTGGATGCGAGCTCGAACTCCGTCTAAACACGTCCACATTTGCAATTGACCTGAAATCTAGGACTCAAATTACAAACGTTAAATAACACGTGTTTTGTTATCATCAAAATAAATGATCGTGGTGCTTTAGCACCAACAGTGGATTCATTTTTGAATCATTTTGTCAGCTCTGTGGAATTATTGTAAATTCTAATTATTTTCTTATATATACATAAAAAAAATTGAATTAGGAAGGAATACATAGACATTAGGAACTTTCAATCTTAGGAAATATTACAGTAGGATCTGAACAATAAGATCCTTCAAGTCTTTGGGCTTAATCAACCTGGGTATCCACTAAAATGTGGATTTGTTCATCAAGTCCTCGCCATCCTGAATTCTATTTTAATTTGATTAAATAAGTTTGGGTGATAGTACACGACTTATCAACCCACCCTCTGTTTTGAAGGAACTTTAAGTCTAAGCATCTACACACTATTCATCACTGGTATGTGATAGTACACTTCGACGCACAAGTATGGCTGGCAAGTTGTCAGTGGTAACAGCCCATCGACCAGTTGTCCAGAACCCAGCTCAAGAAATGCACTAAAAATTTCAAAACACTTAGGAAGAAGTGGAGAAGTAGAATAAACTGAGGAGATATACACTGGATTCACCCTTGTGTTGACTCCATAAAGTAGGGAGAAAGCTACCGACCATATAGATACACCTTTAGACAAATTTCTTTCTAAGGTCACCTAGGGGCATAGAAACCCAAAGTCCGTTCTGAATGCAAATCAATGAGTCTATCACATTCACAAAAAGATGCATAGAACTTGGGGTTCTCATCAAATCTTGGGTGGGTTGAGTGGCCATAGAAAGCCACTCTGTAACCCTAAACTCAAAAATCCAAAAAAATTAGAAGAGAAGGAAAAGAGAAAAAGAGATCTTTCTTTGAATAAGGCAAGGGCTTGAGGCGGTCTGCATTTTGGCAGATACCTGGGCGCTGTTGTGTTTTTGAAAGTTTAGGTCCTAAGTAATAATTTCTTAATGTTGAAAATGATGTGCCCGAGTAATCCATGCCCTAGCAAAAGATAGGCATGGTGGTGTGATGTGAATACATCTGATTAACCTAAAATGTCTATTAATGCATGTTCTTAGTACCATATTAGCATCATGCATTGTCAATATTGCATAGTATGCATCATCTTGCATTTAGGGTAGTCTATATAAAATTTAGGTTAATTGTCTCCTTTTATGGCCAGGGATAGGGCAACTTGTTAATCGGGACCTCGGATTGAAGATCCAACCATACGGATCTGATCAGGGTGACGATTGGAGTTCAACGACTCTAAGATTGCCCTGATCGGACATCCGTAGCACCAGATAGAGATCGAGGATCCCTAAAGATCAAGGGCCAAGATAGTGTTAATCTGCACCTCAGACAACAAATCCGATCGCACGAATGGGTTCGGATCGACGATCGCAGCCTAACTGCATGAAAATCGATCCAATTTGACACCCGTGGCACCATCTACAACACACAGAAGATGGACGGCCAAGATGGCGCCACGTGGTGCCATCTCAGCTACCCAACCGGCCCCAAGGACCTGCCTCTGCTCTTCTTCTTCACCCGCTCAACGAATCTCCATCGTTGGATGCCCATCCAATGACAACAGATCCACGTGCACAAATCCTCCATGCGACACAAATGAAGGCGTAGCGCAGCGGTCAAGCGACCCTTCCCGAGCAAAGGGCACGCATTCGAGCCGCACTGAGCACCTCAATTCAGATGGGCGTGGGCGCGGGCACAATTGGCCTGTCAGATGAAGATCGAGCGACCGAGGGGAGGAGCAGTGGCGTGCGGAGGATCCTCCGATCGCGTATGCACGCGATGACATACGTTTGCATGCCCATCGCACGCGGGCGTGCGATAGAGGCGTTTTGAAGGGCACTGCGAGGATCGATCTCGACCATCCGATCTCACGATCGGATGGCTGAGATCAATCCAAATGTGCGTGGGCGTTAGGGCACGGAAGAGGAGCAGGCACGTGCAGAGAGTGCATACGTCGCCCACGATTGACCTTTAGTGACGTTTAAGTCTGTCACTAAAGGTCCCATATTAATGTTTTTGAAATTAAAATGTCTAAAATGCCCCCACTCCTTACAACTATAAAAATAAAACCCCTACCCTATGAAATTCTCATCCCTTCCTTCTCCTCTCTCCCTCTCCAAAGCTTAAGAGAAGCTTGTCCCATACCCGGGATGCTCCTCAAGAGCTAAAACCAAGTTTCCACCCCCGTTCCGAAAGTGGATCCCATGACGATGATGTGCTTCCTCATTCCCATTCTTCCGACTTCATCCTCGTCCTTCATCTTCCTAGCGTCACCTCCATCCAGCTCGTCCTCCAAGCATTTATCGAGGAGGATAACTTCTGTCTCCCTTCTTTTTCTACTTTCTAGAGTAGAATTTTCTCACTTTCTAGTTGTAATAGTTTCCCGCTTTCTAGTGTAATCATTTCCCGCTTTCTGGTTTTAACAGTTTCCCACTTTCTAGTGTAATCATTTCCCACTTTCTTAGTTGTAAAACATTATTCAAATATCAAGTGATTGTTCTCTCTCTCTCTCTCTATCCTATTGTTTATAACGATTCCATTGTGATTATTTCACTTTTTAAACAAAAATACAAAAAAAATATAACTGCGGATTTTGAGATCGACATAGCCTCCTTGTGTTCGACCTGGAACTTCTTTACAAATTTTCGGTATAAATTTTATATGTTGAACGGATTTCTTCGCGACTCGAATTACAACGACTGATTTTCGAATCCAACTGCGAATGCGTAGTTTTCCGCCTTCAATAGTAGCTCCCAGGCTTGAAAAGAACTTCTCTAACGCCTCCTCTTTGAAAGCTCCTTCAAGTTGAAGTCTCCTCCTTTTGGCAAGCCCTAGGGCGGGCGTGCCTTGGCTCCTCCAAGGTGGAAGCTACCACCTTCAAAGATATCCTTCAAGGGTGGGTGTGAACCACCCTTTCTTCTCCTTTCCTGGCTGTCGTCCTAGTGGTGAAGATCCTCCTCCTTCTTGGCATGGCACAAAGGGAAGGAATAGGGAGAGGAAGGCACCAAGGGGGTGGGTGATGCGCCCCCTTAATCTTCCTCTCTATCCCTTCTTCTTGGTTGTGGGTTTAGGTGGAAGTAAGGTGGAAATTATACTAATGGGAGAATGGGAATTATGTGGTGGTAGGGTAGGGTATTTATAGGTTGGGAAGCGGGGTGGTTATGATGTTTTCTTCGAGGGAAATGAAGGGGTGCTTGGATATTTTTGGAGGGAAAAATGGGAGGGAAATGAAGAGGTGCCTTGGTTTACCCTCCAAAAATACCTTCTAGAAGGCATTGATTTTGGAGGGAAAAAATGGAGGGTGGAGATGGGTTTTGATGGTGGATGTAGGGTGGTGATGGAAGGGATAGTTGGCACCAAAATAAAGTATGAGTAGGTGGTCTTTTTGCTGGAGCTTAGGTAGTAGGGTAGTAGGTTTTGGTGCCATGCAGGTGGACTAGCTAAGCTAAGCTAGCTTAGCTAGCTTAGCTAGTAAGGAGTAGGGTTTGAGGCATTTGGATCTAGGGTTTTGAGGGAGAAGAGCTAGAGGTAGTCATCTTGAGCTGCACTGGAGCTGGTGGATGCTGAAGAGAGTTGCAAGGAGCTACCTTAGCTGGCTTAGCTCGTAAGTTCTTTGCTAGCTGCTAAGCCAAGCTAAAGCAAGCTGGCTTCTGCTAAAAGGAGTTTAGGTGAGCTGAGTCTGGTGCTCTCGGGGAGGACCTAGCTAGTTAAGGTAGCTAAGGTAGCTTAGCTCAACTAACCTAGCTAGTTAAGGTAGCTAAGGTAGCTTAGCTCAACTAAGTTGAGCTAAGTTGAGTCCCCGGGAGCTGGACTTGAGCTTCCTGAGCTAAGATGAAGTCATCTTTAGCTAACTGGAGTTGAGTGGAGCTGGATGTAGCTAGTCCAGAGCTGAGGTGAACTCCGGTCAACTTAGCTAAGTTAGCTAGAGCTCCCTATGAACTAATGGGAGCTGAGATGAGCTAGATTCAACTAAGTTGAGCTGGATCTGAGCTGACCTGAGCTAGGGTGAGCTAAGATGAGCTCTCTGGAGTTGCCATTCAACTGAGATGAGCTGAATGGAGCTAGGATGAGCTAGCCCTAGTTCAAGTGAGCTGGAATCCAGCTATGGTGAGCTGGATCAAGCTGAGTTCTAGCTAGTCTGAGCTTCTTCTTCACTAGTTGCCTTCTTGAGTGCTAGGGTTTTGGAGTTCTAACAATCTGTATATCCCTAACACTCACAAAAACACATTAAAAAGATAATAAAAAGTGCAATGCATGCCTAACCTAATTGATGCCTAAATGCATCCCAAAAATCCATTTGCGGAGCAAAGTCCTAAGAGATAGGTTTGTTTTAATGCATAAGAATGATGATAAACTAGCGCTTATGAGTGCATCCATCAACCTAATCCCAACCTCTCCTTATGAGAGGTTTGGGTTAGGCAAACTTATGCCAACTTCAGTAATGCTACAATTAGCAGACCATTCGGTCACCACATCGAAGGACGTTATTGAGGATGTACTCGTCAAGGTCAAGGACTTCTATTTTCCCATAGATTTCCTGGTTTTTGACATGGATGTACCTAATGATTTGAGGAACACGCCCATCATTCTGGGGCGCCCGTTCCTAGCTACCACCAAGGCTAACATAAATTGTGAGAGCGGTAGTATGGAAATCGCCTTTAGGCATAGGAAGCTAACTCTTGATATTTTCAAGGCGATAAAAGGATTTGAGGATTATGGATTCATTGAGGAGCTCGAGGTTCGCGATTCTAATGCTGAGACTTGTATGACGATTAGTGTACTTGAGGACTCCACCAGCTTTAGCGAACCCAACCCACAACCCTCTGTGGTAGACCTGCCACATCCTGAAGAGGCTGTTGATTTTGTTCATTACCATCCCTTCGAGGATACACAGCACCCTGAGACCAGGGTGGGACCAGACCCTACTCAGTCCTCACCTGATTTCAATTAGGTTCGATTTCGATTTATTTCATTTTGATTCATAATTTTGAGCCAATCCGGCTCAACCCGGCCTCCCAGGCCTCGCCCTCCCAGGGCACACTCTCTCACGCCCACTTGGGTGCACACCCGCAGGCACACATGCCCGCACACACACACACATATGCTCAGATAAGTTCAGAATGCTCAGATCGGTAACCGGTGCACCGAGCACTGACGACTGGGAAGCCCATGCAACAAATTGCTTTTATTCCAAGGCACCCACTCAGAAACTAACGATGTGGGACTATTTTAACCCCTTCTTGACCCAACTTCAACCAATCATATCTCCCAGCTCAGAGCTTCATTTCAAGTGATTTAAAGTTTGCTGGAAAGCTCTAAGGTTACTATATAGGATTGCAGGGTCAATTTAAAGATAAGAGGATGTTTTCCTCTTCAATTTAAAGAGTAAAATAAGGGGTTCCTACGGGTTAAAAATTGCCTGGAAATGGAAATTAATGTCTACAGAGTCCTTAGATGGACCTTTCTCTCTCATTTAAAGGTCTGAATAGGTTCTACAGGTTATTCCACATCTGCTGGAGTAGTCTCTAAGCTCACAAGACCTTCAGGAATAGCAAAGAAACTCAAAGCTTCTCTGAAAGCTTCAGAGTTCAAAATTTTCAGACTGAACTAGGTGTACAGACACAGAGAAACATTACTGATCGATTTAAACAAGTTCTAAGGGTTATAATAGATTGATCTAGGCAGGATTTAAAATCAAAACTCAACAAAATGGCACTGCTGTTAGTTTAGGTTTGAAAATAACCCAAATTGACAGAGTTCAAATTCTCACTAAATATCAAGTCTGAGCTCACTTAAGTCTCTTTCAGATCATTCAACTAGATCCTAGAAACAATTTAATAGCATCAATTCCTCAGATTGAGCTCAGAACTCTATAATCAAACTCAGTTTGACTGTGAAGGCACAAAAATTTGACTTTCTGTTAAAAGCCTTCTCCCAAGAAATTAAAGCCCCAAATAAGATCTTCTTAACCTCAGGAACTTGCTCAATCTCTTTAATAGGCGTGCTAACAAGATCCTAAGGTTTCAAGCTTACCGCCTGAGCTTCAAAAATTGTTTATTCGTCAGAAGGATTAAGGGGTTATTACAGTAGAATGAGGTCATGAACAGCTTTAGTGCATTGCACTGAAGTTTCTAGGTTCCTTAAATGCTTCTTAGATCTCTCTGTCAGACTTCTCCAACTCCACCAGAGTTGGAGAAGATGAAGATCTATTTACAGCTCCAATGGCTAAATCCTCAATTAAACATCTGCAAATTAATCAGTGATCGTTAAATCATTGATTTGGAGCTTCTCAACAAATTCTAGAGGCTGAAGTTGCCAGAACTCCGGTGAGTCCAGAAAATATATAAAATGTGTATAGATTGTTTAAACAGGCCATTTTTAATCTAAAAAAGGATCCTGAGGTTGTAAGGAACCTCAGAATCACATTTAATTCTCATTATCCCTTTAAATGTAAGATTTGACAGTGAATTTATTTTCTTAAAGGATCTGAGTGGTTAAAGCTCATGACCTATTTTACCACTCAATTGAGTGGTTAAAACAAGTCAACAAGTGTTTATGATTATAAATATATATTTAATTTAGGATTTGAACTGCTCCTGAGTCGCCATTGACAGCGAACTTAGGAGCTTAATTAAAATTGGGCATTTAATTTATAGATGATAATTCTATGTATTATAGTGTCGATTAGGGTTCTAAAGTGGTGAATAGATGATGGAGAACCCAGTGGAGGTGAATCTAAGCCCACTACTGTCGCCATGGACAGTGACAGTAGTCGGTGGAGGTGAAAGATGAATTAGACGATTAGGTGATCAGTTAAGTGATTAAGTGCATTAGAAATGATTATGAGAGTTAAAGGAAGGTGGATAGTGAGTTAAAAAGACAAGATTAAGGCTTTGGCGAGCTCAAGGAGTTCGCCGGAGTTA
The DNA here is from genome assembly GCA_037157565.1 of Thalassia testudinum. Lineage (NCBI taxonomy): Eukaryota > Viridiplantae > Streptophyta > Magnoliopsida > Alismatales > Hydrocharitaceae > Thalassia > Thalassia testudinum. Next base: position 48,318,166 of record JAZHRO010000078.1, read on the forward strand.
GAGAAGATGACACTGAAATTCTAAAATTACATCTAATCTAACTAACTAAGCTAACCTACTCCTACTCCTACTCCTAATCTACTGTTACCTGGACGAAGGGGTCCACCGAAGGTTTATAGCGGACGAAGAAATCAGAGGGTGAAAGAAAGATCTCTGGCGGGCGAATTTGAGGTGGAGTAGAGGATTCCTTGGGTCGGTGCCAATGTCAGAGACCCAGCTGACCACGGCGGATCTCCTCGGCAGATCAGAATGGATGGAGGAAGTCGGAAAGTGAGATGGAAAGTCGCTGGAGTTGCAGACAAATAGCCTATTGGGTCAGCTCAATGTTAGAAGAGGGAAGGGAGCTAACTTAAGTTAAATCTAAGGGGTGAGGGGGTATTTATAGTAGTTGGCGGAGAAGAGAATGGCGGGGTCTGGCCGAAGAAGGAGCTTGAGGCGCTTAACCTCCGGCGTCATCTCCAATGACGATGAGGTTATCTCCCACTGGAAATTAAGATTTCTGGTTAATCCAGACCGGTGGATGAAGAGGAGGTGGTGAGCGCAAGCTGTAAGAGCTTGGACAAAGAAGAATGATGTCGGCAGGGTGGTGATCAAGCTGTGGTGTGACTCTCAGTCACCAGCCATTCATTCGACTGAAGAAGAGGAAGAAAAGGGACTTAAATGTGATAAAACATAAGGACCTGTGTGAGAAATAAGGACCCGACTGTAATGAATTTTAAGGACCAAAATGTAAACTCAGGTTTTGAAGGTTTATTTTAACTTAGATCTTTTTCAACTTTTTATATATGTTAGTAAATAAGGTAAATATTATGTTTTCACCTTGAATTTACATTTTTGACCTTTTTAGGTTAATTTATTAGATTAATTAAAATTACTTAAGTTATTATATACTTAGGTTTACATTAAGTTTAAGTTACTTAACTTATTAATTAAGGAAATGGCTAATAGGATTTCAAGTCCAATTATTAACTAAATTATTAATAATGTTAATTGAATGATGAAATGTCATTTTTAACTTATTTTAAGGTCCTTTACTAAATATCCCTTATTCTATAATTAACCCTTATATGTTCATAACCTTAGCTAATTAACTAGGAAGACTAGTTAATTAGGGGTAATTAGAGATCATGATGAGTGTCTCATCATACCCCCAAGCCAAAGTTTTGCTAGTCCCTAGCAAAATAACTAAGACTATGATGATTTAAAGCACTTGGGTTTAAATTATAATAAATAGTAACTATGTAGAGGAAAGCTTAGGTCAGAAATTTTTAAGTTTAATATAAATGATTAATGTATAGAGCATATGTGAAAATATTCTTACTAAGACTTATACTTATAACATTTTCAAAACACACTTAAAATAATTTGTAAACAAGAATTTTATTCAAAATTAGAATTCTTCAAAAATCTCTTAATCTTTGTAGCTATTCTTAACTCAAATTAGAATACAAAGTGTTTTAAGAAAGCAAAACTTAAGGATTGAGAATTAAATTTTAACTCAAAATCTCAATAGAATTAAATTAATCCTTTGTTTATGATATTTGACTTTTATCAATATAAGTTTAAGTAAATTAACCAGATACTCATTATTATTAATCAAACTTAGAGTAGTAAAACTCTAATTTATTAACCTACAAGACTAAATATTAACTTCTAGACCTTGAATTTTGTCAATTCTTCTCCTTTAGGTCTCAACTTAAAATCTTCAAAACCTAATTTCTTAGGCTTCAGTGCCCAATACCAAGGTTCAGTAGCTATGATTTTAAAACATCTATGCTCAGTGAAGAGATTTATCCTAAAGGCATCCAAAGTTGCAAAAATCCAGATCTTAGAACATCATTTTCCAATCCCAATTATTCCAATTCAAGCCTTTGGCTTGGCCTTACTCAGGTTTGGTTGCTTTCTCCTCACCAGTTTTCTATCCCGAGGTCAACACTTTTTGTGTATATCTCCTCAGTGGACCACTGGGTCTCTTATTCCTAATATTTTTTTCTCCATATTTTTTTATTACTTTTTCTATAGGTTAGAACACCCATTTGTAGCAAGGTGTTCTTTTTATTTGATGGAAGGAAGGGTAGCATCCATTTGTAACGGGATGCTTTTATTTATTATGTGGAAAACTGCATAAGCACCCTTTTTTAACAAGGCACTTAACTACAGGGTGTTTTATTCATTTTTTTTCTTTTCCTTCCCCCTTCTCATTTTTCTTACTAACTTTATTCTCCAAATCCTTTTTCTAGGTGAGTGGCAATCCTTCACCCTTTCAAGAACTGCCCCGCGAAAATCCTTAGACTAAAGAGGATTCAAAACTAATCTCTTAACCTCTGTATTTTCGCGGTCTCAGATGCCAACAAGACAATTCTATGTGTGTGAATTTAGATGTTTAGGTTACTTAGCTCTCAAACCAGAGCTTGGACAACAAAGCCCTTTACTCTCAGGTTCTTCAAATTCTTAGTTTCCTCCTATAGGATCCGTCAAGACAAAATTTACCAAGTCTAGTTATTTATCTCTAGCCTATAAGTTTTGTAAACTAAAATTCTACCAACTCTCTATTTAATTAACTCTGAATATCTGATCTTTTTACTTAACTTTATGATAAAATAGAATTTTCAAAAAGCAAAAGGATTACTTAATCTAATTGATTAGAAAGTTACAATTTAATTCCAACACTTAAGTTTAAATCTTAACACATTTAGTTTCTTAATTCAAGATAAGAATAGAAAAATAAATCTTTAAAAGATTTAAAAGATTCCTAATTCGAATAAAATCTTATTTTAAAAAAAATTTAAAACACAAAAGTGTGTTTTTACAAAATGTTTAAGTAAAATCTAATTAAGAATTGAATGCTCTTAAATATTCTATATATATTCTATATACATTTTAAACTTCTGACCTAAAAGAAAATTAAGCTCTTAATTTATAGTAAATATATTTATTTATATTTTCCTCTTCTTTTTCTTCTTTATTAAAAATTAATATACCCCTCTTATTATTTTTATGAATTTTCTTTTTCAAATTTTTGTATTTATATATTTTTATTTTTATGTATATAAGATTTTTCAATTTTTATAATTTTTTTTCAAAAATTTTTCAAAGTTCTATGAAATTTTAATTTTTTTATGAAGAGGAGGTGGTGAGCGCAAGCTGCAAGAGCTTGGACAAAGAAGAATGATGTCGACAAGGTGGTGATCAAGCGGTGGCGTGACTCTTCGTCGCCAGCCGTTCATTCAGTTGAAGAAGAAGAAGAAAAGGGACTTAAATGTAATAAAACATAAGGACCTATGTGAGAAATAAGGATCCGATTGTAATGAATTTTAAGGACCAAAATGTAACTCAGGTTTTGAAGGTTTATTTTAACTTAGATCTTTTTCAACTTTTTATATATGTTAGTAAATAAGGTAAATATTATGTTTTCATCTTGAATTTACATTTTTGACCTTTTTAGGTTAATTTATTAGATTAAGTAAAATTACTTAAGTTATTATATACTTAGGTTTACATTAAGTTTAAGTGACTTAACTTATTAATTAAGGAAATGGTTAATAGGATTTTGAGTCCAATTATTAACTAAATTGTTAATAATGTTAATTGAATGATAAAATGTCATTTTTAACTTATTTTAAGGTCCTTTACTAAATATCCCTTATTCTATAATTAACCATTATATGTTCATAACCTTAGCTAGTTAACTAGGAAGATTAGTTAATTAGGGGTAATTAGAGATCATGATGAGTGCCTCATCAGTCCTTAGCTGGGTGAAGAGCAACTTCATGACTCGAGAAGGCATTGTCTTGGGTCACGTGGTTTCTAATCGGGGTATTGAAGTTGATAAGGCTAAGGTGGATGTTATCTCTAGACTCCCTCCACCCACATCCGTAAAACAAATCCGCTCTTTCCTTAGGCATGTGGGTTTCTATAGAAGATTCATCAAGGACTTTTCGAAGGTTGCTCGACCGTTGAGTAACCTTCTGGCCAATGACATGCCGTTCGAGTTTGATGAATCATGCCGTAAGGTATTTGATTTATTAAAAATGGCAGTCACCTATGCTCCGGTGTTGTAACCACCGGTCTGGACAGCCCCATTTGAGATACTGGCAAACGCATCTAATTATGTAGTCGGGGCCATCTTAGGTCAGAAAATCAAGAAAAATCCCTCCATAATCTACTACGCTAGCAATACTCTAGACGAGGCCTAGAGGAATTACACTATAACTGAAAAAGAATTGCTAGCAGTAGTCTTCGCCCTAGAAAAATTTATGGCTTATTGATGTAGACACAATTATTGCGGGTAAAATGCCTATTCATGCATGTTCCTAGGCTTAGATTTGCATTTCATGTTATAAATATTGCATAGCATGCATCATTCTGCATTTAGAGTAGTTGTATATAATTTAGGTTAATTGCATCCTTTTTGTGGTCAGGAGAGAAGGATATTTATTTTGAAGCCTCAGATTGACAATCCGACCATACTAATCTGATCAAGACGAATATCGGAGTCCAACGCCTCCAAAATAGCCTCGATCGGAATCCCGTAGCATCATATGCAATCTAAGGAAGATCATCGGTCGAGGGACTAGGTGATGTAATCTGGAAAATCAAACAACAAATCCGACCGCACGGATGGATTCAGATCGACGATCGTAGCCTAATGGCGCAAAAATCGACTCAATCCGACCTTTGTAGCATCCCCTACAAGGGAAAGAAGATGGACGGCCCAGATTACGCCACGTGGTGCAACCCAGGCCACCCATGCGCACGCACACGCCACCGCATGCGCTTAGCAGCGTGGGTGGGCGCACGCACGGAGGCATGCACACGCAAGCGCAATGGCACGTGCAACAATGTAGTACATGTAAGGAGGCAACGGCAGTGCATATCACGTGTGCTCGCACGACAAGGGCACATACAGTACGTGCCAGCGGTGCGGTAGCAGGGGAGCGTGTGCGAGATCTTCAACGACGTTTTTGACCATCACTAAATATCCTGTATACGAATTTGATTCTTTCCTCCACTATAAAAGACCCCTACCCCTTACATTTTTCTTCATCTCTTCCTTTCTTCCTTTCACCACCTCCAAGGCTCTAGAGAGAGCTTATCCCAAGCCTGGGATGCTCTTTTAGAGTAGAAAATCAAATAGTTTTCCCTCCCCTCATCCCCATTTGTGGAGCATCCCGTGGCCGTCCTCTCACCGCCCTTCGGGAAGAAGATCCTCGCCGCGACGCCATCCTTCCCCATCCTCCATCCTCTATCCTCCAGCTCTGTCCTCCTTCATCCCGCTCCTCACCACCTTCTTCCAGGTGACGCTAGAGTGAGTCATCCTCCGAGCACCGTCGAGGGGGATTTCTCTCAACTCATTCTATATTTTACGCTTTCGTAGTGTAGATTTTTCGCTTTCATAGTGTAACAAACATTCATTTATAAATAGATGATTGTTTCTTTTTCTTTCTCTCTCTCTCTCTTATATTGTTGCAAGTATATTAGTTAGAAGTCATTGACCTAATCTCTTGCTTGCTAAAAATACTAAAAAAACTAGAAAAGATAAAAATAACCAAAAATAAATAAAAGAGAAACGCGGATTTTCAAACCAAACGTTCGCCTCCCCATGTTTGACCTGGGACTCACTTTTCAAGTTTCGGCTATAAACTTTATCTGATAGATGCATTTTGCGAGCTATGACGATGGGTCCTCCGAACCCCGATTTTAATTCGTGAAACGCCCTCATCATTTTGGCACCGTTGCCAGGGAGGCAATGGAATTTACTTTCTTGTCTTCTGCGCTTCTTTGCATTTACATATTACTAACCCTGCTTATCTCCGATCTATTGTCTTGCAGGTACCCTAGCATGGAGATCCAAGTGCAGTAGACCAGACTAAAGTGCAGCTAGAGTACTTTGTAAGTGTCCCCCACATCCCCCCCCACTAGTTTCATTTCTCCACACTAATAACTCAAACCCAAATCAACTTAGGTGCTTTTTATAAACCCTAGGGTATATTTGGTTGTTTGTTTTCCACCTCCACTCATCTCACCCCCACATATATAAAAATATATATAAAAAAATACTCTTCTCTTGTGATATTTCTAAAAGCTACACACTTAACACCCACAACTTCTCACCCTAAGGCACACAATCACATCAATTCTACCACTTAACCGGGATCTAACCTATGGACCCGGTACACTTAACACAAAAATAAGTGAGTAGAAATTTGAATAGGTCAAACATTTCTGTGTGCCTTAACTAAGTGGTGCAATAGGCCAATTGATTGAACTATTTGGGCCGCACCACTTAAGATAAAAGCGATCCATCAAGTAGCTTGCCACTTAGGATTGATTCTTAGGGCTGAACCAGGCACTCCACATTACTTTTTATTTTTAAAGGAACATATCATCACCCATGTTTTCAAAACTTGGAGTGTTCTACTAAACCTTGACTAAACCAACCTAAGAATTAAACCCTAAAAGCTACTAAATAAGGTTAAACCCTAAAAGACACATCAATAAATAACCTTGTTTGCCAACCATGGTTGTGCACACACACACATTTTAACTGATCATTAAGGGCACAACCCATCTTAAGGGCCCATCACATTCCAAGAGCATGATCATCCCAAGCCTAACTAAAACTTAGTAGACGTTGGCCGTAAGGATTGATTCACTCTTCAGGGATTAAATTGAGATTCTTTTCGATTTATCTCCTTCTGCTGGTCCATCTGATGTCTAGCTAGAAGAGTAGCATCAAACAACCGCTGTTGGGCACTACACTAGGAACCGGAGGCGTAAGCCAAAGGAAGAACCTTCTCCCCAGTCCCTCCTAACTGGTTGGATTGACCAGATAAAAGTAGACCAAATCGTTTATAATCTCAAGACGGGTCCTGGGAGTCTGTAGATCTTTAGGCTAACCCACCTAAGGATAGGATTGAGTGTTTGTATTGCAGGGCTCCTTTCTCTCTTCTGATTTCCCTCTTACTCCACAATGTATCCTTCCACATCCTACGCACATTTCACATCCTATCCTCCTACCACCACTTATCCCCATGATGATTACTATCCCGACTTGACTTGTAATTACCCATCCACTAGTCGAGATAACTTTGATTAGGGATTCGAATTCAGACCTCAGTGTCTAAGGCCTAACCTGGACAACATGACTATGATTACTATCCTTCCCAAACCTACAATGATTATGGATCTCCATCCTTCGATGACAAAATCAACCTAATCTACAATCAGGAAGGACATGCTGATTATAACACCTACCCTCCCCGATATTCCACTGAAAATAGGTCATCACCATTCTTTGAACAACCTAAAATGACTTACTATCAGGGAGGGACCCGAGAACCTTGACATCTTGACTCCCCTAGATTTAACCCAAACCCACCCAAACCTGAATCGAACCAACTGGTTCAGGTGAACCAGATCTAGGATAGGGTGTTGGCTAATTTGAGGAACACTATACAATCTTTAGATGCTCAGCCAACACCATGCACTAAAGCATTAGAGCCTATAATCAAAATGATTGATGAACTTAATAGTTCTCTATTTGATTTGCTCCAAAGTGTTAGGGATAGGGACCTGGGTGAGTTTCTTCTTGGGAAATTGTCGAGGTTGAGGATGAAATTTATGGTTTCCCTAGTCAAATCTTGGGATGATTCTCAAGATGAACCCCCTTCAAGAGAGCCAATGTCTGAACCCGCTCAGGCGTCTGTCGGGGGGGATACATATTCTAAGATTGGAGATGACCAGGTTGATCTAGAGCAACCCTTTAGGGATGAATCGAGTTTCTCACCCAAGATCCCAAAGCCAGGGAATGACAAAAAATATGTCTCCACAGACCATGAAATGACATGATTTTGAGACATATACAAATGACGATCATAGATTCTTTGACTCTAAGGGTGAGGAATCTCTCAGTGAAGTCTCGCTTGAGCTTAAGGAAGATATTTTAGTGAGACAAATGGGCTCAAGGAGCATGATGAACCATTTGATAGCCCATTCATTGAAGATTTTGATTCAGTTGGGGCTAACTTGGAGGATTCGAATCCTCATTTACTAGAAGATTCAATCAGTAGCCCCATCCCTCGACCACACCCTGAAGGGATTGATTTTGATTTAGAAATCATTATGCCCAAGTTAATCCTGATTTAGCTGCAATTATTAGACTTGGGTACTTTAGATGGGGTGTACAACGATTTGGAGGTCCCAGAAACATTGATTTTAGAGGATAGGAAGTTGGAATTAAAAATCTAGGAAGCTAATTCTAAGGGAACTTTGATTTTGGATCTGAGGGTTCCTGTTGACTTGAAACCACCTACCTTCTATCAGGACCCTTATGATATCTTTCACGTGCGACCCAAGACTGGAATAATTGACTATCTTCCTAAGCTGAACTATAAGTGGACACCCGATTTTAATGAATCAGATCAACCCGTTGTCCGACACTTTGGTCTTGGGTTGCACACCAGAAAATCGCAGGCCCAGCCCCGCAAACACACTAATCTTAGGTTCTGGATGATTTTCATCCAGAACCTTAAAACCACTCGACCCTAGGGCATGGGTTCGCATCATAACTTGGTCCACATCTGTGGACATATTCTGTTGCAGGTCTGAGGATCAATATTTTTATTTTGATTTTGACCCGTACTTGTGAATTCTCAATTTCTTCTTTGTATGTATATTATGCCTAGCTGACGGCATTAAACTTAACGCATGTGTATACTCTCTTCTCTCTACGGAGCTGACCGGGTTGTCACGAAACTCAGGTAATATTCTGTTTACTCCATCCTTTTCATGTCTTTATTTTTATAATGAGGACATTGCATCATTTAGGCATGGGGGGTGGATACTTTATCCCGAAATCATTTTGTTAACTCCGTAGAATTTCTTTTAGTTTCTTTTTAAAAAAATTCAAAAAGAAAAGAAAAAAAAATAGAATTAGGAGAAGAGAACTTAGGCTTTTAGGCATTATTAACTTTAAGAAATGATACGAGATAACCTAAACACTTAGACTCTTCAGGTGTTCGGGCTTAATTAGCCCAGGTGTCCACTCGAATGTGGACTTAGTCTCGAGTCCTCGCCAAGTAACTCTACTTTAATTTGGTCAATAAATTGAGATGATAAGTATATGACTTATCAACCCACCCTCTGATTTGAGGGGACTTAAGCCTAAGCATCTACACATTTTTTTCACTGACTCACTTTTCGGTGGTTTCTTAGGAAATTGGGTAGCCAATGAAATATCTAGGGTGGTATGGCTGGCAAGTTGTCGGTGGTAACAGCTCATCAGTTGGTTGTCCAGAGCCCAGCCACATGACCATTTTTGTCATACTGCCATTAGGTAAATCATAGATCAGGGAAGCCACCTACTTAAGAGAAAAAAAGACAAAAAAATAGAAAAATGAGAAAATAAAAAAAATAAACAAAACTATACTTCATTGCATGAGTATGGCTGGCAAGTTATCGTGGGTAACAACCCAATGGCCGATTATCCAGAGCCCAGCTCACAAAAATGCACAATAATTCCCAAAACACTTAGGGAAGAAGTAGGGAAGTAGAATAAATTGGGGAGATATACACTAGGTTCGCTCTTGTGTTGACCCCATAAATAAAAGTAGGGAGAAAGCTACCATTCAAAAAGATAAACCTCTAGGCAAGGTCACCTAGGGTCGTAGAAACCCCAAGTCTGTTTTAACTACCACGTAGTGAGTCTTTACCTCTTTTCACTAGATGCTTAGCACTTAGAGTCCTTTTCGAGTCTTGAGCGGGTCGGGTAGCCGTAAAAAGTTATCCTGAAACTCTCAAACTCCAAAAGTACAAAAAAATTAAAAAAGAAGAAAAATAAAAAATTGTATCTTCTTTTTTCAAATAAGGCAAGGACTTGGGTGGTCTGCATTCTGGCAGACACCTGGGTACTGTTGAGTCTTCGTAGTTTGGGACCTTAGTTGAAATTTTCTATTGTTAATAAACAACTTAGGCCTAAGCGATCGAATCCTAATTCTATTTTTATACATTGCATGTAGTTTAATTTTGCTAGGGACTAGCAGAAAATAGGCATGAGGGTTTGATATAGACACATCTATTTAGGTTACAATGCCTAATCATGCATATTCCAAGGCTTAGATTTGCATTCCATGTTATAAATATTGCATTGCATGCATCATTCTGCATTTAAATTAGTTGTATATATTTTAGGTTAATCAGGTCCTTTTTATGGTCAAGAGAAAGGATGATTTATTTTAGGGCCTCAGATGGATGATCAGACCATACGGATCTGATCAGGACGACGATCGGAGGCTAATGCCTCCGAATCGTCTAGATCGGAGCCCCGTGCATCATATGAAGTTCGAGGAAGATCAATAGATAGGAGGGAAATGCGTCATCCTTACGGGCTTCGGATGAAAAATTCGACCGTATGGATGGATCCGGAGCGACGATCACAGTCCGGCAGCGCGGGAATCATCTCGATTTGAGCACCATGGCACCCTTTACAACAAACAGAAGATGGACGGCCCAATTGGCGCCATGTGGCACCATCTAGACCACCCAACATTGGCCAGCAGTGGCCGCTCCTCCTCAAAGGCATTCCTCCTCACGAGATCTAGGCTGTTGGATGCCCATCCAACGATTCTTGTGAACCCATGTCACCCACCCATCTTCAAGAAAGCCTCCATCGCGCGATCTTAATCGTTGGATGAAAATCCAATGGCTAGGATAGCTTAACCACTGGCCTTGGATAATTCAAAATTGCGACAACTTTTGACGCATGATGCAGCGGTCTCCAGAGGCACTCTCAACGCTTTAGCAACAGGTCAAATCGTGCCGTGCCTCAAAGTGAGGTGCGCTTGATTTCTACCCCTCGATCATGCACGAGCAGCCGAGATGCGGATACGTGGACGCATAGATAACCGCCGATCCAACGAAGGTGATCATGCGGGCATCGACGCAGATCTCCATGTGCGATCCCACACGTGCGCAGGCTTGTGCTTGGTTGGCACTGACCTTCAGCGACAGCCTGGTGGACATTTAGTGACGCTTATAGCCATCTCTAATTGCTTGTAGGTGCAAGGCAATTGCGTGCGTGAGCGAGCGTGAGCTGGGTACAGCAACACTTATAGCGATGTCCTAGAGGTCACTGTTGGTCTTATTCCTATTCTAGCCTCCTCTCATCTACTATATAAAGATCTACACCCCCTCCCTTCCAAGGTATCTCTACCTACTCTACTCCTACCTACTCCTAAGCTCTAGCAAGCCTACCAACGCTCTATTAGAGCTTACTCTCAAGCTCTCAAGGCTCCTATTAGTGTAACGAACCTTTGCCTCACCAAATATTCCTCCATCTTCCCATCACCATTCATAGGCCACCTTGGAGCCATCCTCTCACCTCATTCCGGTAGCAGATCATCTCCGCCTCCTCACCTCCATTATGGAGCGACGCTGAAGCTTTCCTCTACCCGATGTCCTCCTGCATCTCACCTCCATCATCCAGCTCCTCACCTCCTTCATCTAAACTTCCGTCAAGCATCATCGTCTCGTCGAACAGCCACTTTAAGAGATTCCTTCTAACCTCTTTCTCTTTAATGCTTTCATAGATCATTTTAATTGACATTGTATTGATATATATCATATTTGCTCCATCTCTCTTGTGAATTTATTCTACTTGTCTTCTTATTTCAAAAACACAAAAAAAATAACAAAAACTAAAACACCAAAACAAACAAAATGAAGCGCGATTTTCGAATTAAGTAAACGTCGCCTCCCTGTCTTCGACCTGAGACTCCCTTGGAATTTCAGTAAAATTTTATTTGATTACGAGTTTTGCGACTACAACAACGGGTTACTCTTAACCCCGATTTCAAACACGTGAAGCACGTGCATCACTTAACTTTTAGGTTCTCACATTATCATTTACACTAACCACTCGACCTTGAAACATCTCTTGGCCACAAAGGATGCCAAGCCCCGGCTTATTCGCTAGATTCTATTACTTCAAGAATTTGATCTTGAAATCAGGGACAAAGTTGGGGCACAAAATGTAGTGGCAGATCACTTTTCGAGAATCCTAATTGATTCTTCTCATCCAGATATCCCTATCTCTGAAACTTTTCAGGATGAGACGATCCTTATAGTCTCGGGTATCTGAACCCCCTGGTTTAAGGATATTGTCAATTATTTGGCTATTGGTCAAATCCCCCAAGATTTGACTAAACAACAACGAGATAGACTTATGTCTAAGGCCAAATATTATTTTTGGGATGATCCTGAGTTTTATCGTATTGACGCCGACCAGATTATTCGCCGATGCATCTTGGAAAATGAGTTCCATAGTATACTTGAGTTCTGCCATGCATCTGGGTGTGGTGGACATTTTTTCAGGAAAATGATGACGGCCAAAATTTTGCAATCCAGATTCTATTGGCTGTCGTTATTTAAGGATGCCCAGGAATTCTCAAGGTCATGCGCCCTAAGCCAGACACTCGAGAATATGGGTAAGAGAGACATGATGCCCCTAAACCCAATACTTTCTGGTGAAATTTTCGACATTCGGGGCATTGACTTCATGGGACCCTTCCCTCCTTCATTTAGACACCAGTATATTCTGGTCGCTGTTGATTACGTGTCCAAATGGATTGAGAAAATCCCCACCTGGACTAATGACCACAAAGTGGTCACCGATTTTGTGAAGAGAAATATCTTCAGTCGGTTCGGGATTCCTTGGGCAGTTATCAGTGATGGCGGCATACATTTCACTCATGCCCAATTTTGGAATTTACTGGGGAAATATGGGGTAAATCATCGGATTTCCACACCCTATCACCCATAGATGAACGGATAGGCCGAGGTCTCCAATCGGGAGATCAAAAACATTTTGTAGAAAACCATAAGCCCTGATAGTAAGGAGTGGACCCAAAAGCTAGATGATGCTCTTTGGGCCTACCGTATGGCGTACAAAATGCCTATCAGTATGTCTCTGTTTTGTCTGGTGTATGGTAAGGCATGTCACTCGTAAAGTTAAAACACAGGGCATTTTGGGCCATCAAGAAATGTAATTTTGACCTAAAGTTGGCCGGGAAGACCACGAAACTCCAACTATCTGAGTTGGAGGAGCTTAGAAATGATGCCTATGAAAATGCCAGAATCTACAAGGCAAGGACTAAAGCTCTTCATGACCAAATGAATTCACGTAAGAGATTTGAGCCAAACCAGAAAGTCTGGCTTTTCAATTCTCAACTGAAGCTCTTCCTTGGTAAGCTTAGGTCTAAGTGGAACGGCCCATTTGTTATTTAGCGAATTTTTCCTAACAGGGCCATCGAAATCTCTGACCCAAAGATGGGTAATTCCTTCAAGGTCAATAGGCAATGTCTCTGATGTAAATATGTTTACATTACTTAAGATGTCTATTTATGCATGTTCTTAAGCATAGGATTGCATTACATACTATAAATATTGCATAACATGCATCATCTTGCATTTAGATTAGTTTGAATAAAATGGAGGTTAATTGTCTCCTTTTATGTTCAGGGATAGGGAAAACATTTTATCGGGGCCTCGGATAGAAGATCCAACTATACAGATGTGATCAGGGCGACGATTGGAGTTCAACGACTCCAAGATCACCCTAATCAGACATCTGTAGCATCAAATAGAGATCGACGATCGCAGCCTAACGGTGTGAAAATCGACTCAATCCGACAACCGTGGCACCATATACATCATCCAGAAGATGGGTGGCCAAGATGGCGCCACGTGGTGCCATCTTGGCCGCCCAATCATCCGCACGCACCCGCTGAAGGCATCCGCATCAACGTTTCCCCACCGTTGGATCAAGATCCAACAGCTGGGACGCATCCGCGCTTAAGTTAAGCGTCCGCCCATCCGTGCATGTAGCGCAGTGATTAACTGTGGCGCTGGCGCAGGTTCGAAACGCAGCGGCAAGCGAGTGGCGCGATTGACCGCTTGATCACGATTGAGCGATCATGCATGCGCAATAGCACCCATGCGCTATCGCATGCCCGCGCCTCACGCGAGATCAGACACGGGCGAGCGCGAAGAGGAGGCGGGCGGAGGTGCGAGATAAGCCGTCCGATCTCACGATCGAATGGCTAAGATTCGCAGATAGTGGAGCGCACGTTACGTGTAAGCAGGCGAGCGGCCGCGCGGGCAGTGCCCCACTATGCCCACGATGGGGCTTTAGCGACGGTTTTGTCCGTCACTAAAGACCCCTGATTTAATGTTTTTCAAATTCAAATGACCAAATTGCCCTCACTCCTTGCAACTATAAAAGGAGACCCCCTCCACAAAAAATTCTCATCCCTTCCTTCTCTTCACTCCCTCTCCAAAGCTCAAGAGAAGCTTGTCCCACACCCGAGATGCTTCTCAAGAGATAAAGTCAAATTTTTGTCCCCCTTTCGGAAGCGAATCCCGTGACGATGATGACGTGCTACCTCGTTTCCATTCTTCCTGCTTCGTCCTCCTTCATCCTACTCCATTCCCCGTCTTCCAGGCATTGTCCTGTCCGGCTCGTCCTCCAAGCGACCGTCAAGGAGGATATCTCTCTCCCCATTCCTTTTACTGCTTTCTAGTGTAATCATTTTCCTACTTTCTAGTCGTAATGTTTAGTGTAACGAACAATCCTTCTGATAATAAATTTCATGTTCATTCTACATCTCTTTTTGGTTTTTGTTTGTAATATTCTCTCTCTCTCTCTTCTATTTACTATAAATAGTTAGATAGTTTCTAATCAATTATTCTACTTCGTGACAAATAAAACAAACACGTATTTTTTAAATCAAACGTCCGCCTCCCTGAGTTCGACCCGGGATTTCTATTCCGGTATAAATTTTATTTGTTGAACACGAGTTTTTCATTTTCAAACTACAACAGCAGGTTTTCAAAACCAAACACGTTAGCGTAGCAACTCGTAGCGTTCAACAGTCTCAAACCCTTTGTTGACCATGTGCTCCCTGAACCCGTCTCGGACAAGGTTGCTCTCACCTTGCCCTAACCACCACTGGCCAAACATCGCCTAGCTGAAGGCACTAAACTCAACACGTGTAAAGGTTGTTTCGAGCTGACCAGAATCTCACAAAAACCAGGTGTTATTCTTCTATTTCTCCTCTCCTGCATGCTTTCATTTTAACAATGAGGACATTGCATTAGCTAAGCATGGGGGTGAATATCTAATGAAACAATCTTTTTGTCAGCCGAAACAATAAATTCTTATTATTTCAAAAAAAAAAGCAAAAAAAATAGAAGTAGGAGAAGAGAACTTAGCATTAGGAGTTGCAAAATTTAGGAATTAATACTTTGGGACCTGAATACTTACACTCTTTAGGTCATTGGGCTTAATTAGCCCAAGTGTCCACTCGAATGTGTACTTAGTCTCGAGTCCTCGCCAAGTAATTTTATTTTAATTTGTCTAATAAATTGTGGTGATAAGTACACGACTTATCACCCACCCTTTGAATCGAGAGGACTATAAGTCTAAGCATCTACACACTATTTGCACTGACTCACTTTTTGATGGATTCTTCAGAAATTGGGTAGCTAATGAACTTTCTATGATAGTATGGCTGGCAAGTTGTCGTGGGTAACAGCCGATTGGCTAGTTGTCCAAAGCCCAGCTACATAACCATACTCATTCTACTGCTTTTAGGTAAATCTTAGATCAGGGAAGACACCTACTTAAAAAAAAAATGATGCTCAAAAATAAAAAGAAAAAAATAGAAAAAGGAGAAAAAAAAAATAAAACCACACTTCACCACACGAGTATGGCTGGCAAGTTGTTGTGAGTAACAGCCTATTAGCTGGTTGTCCAGAGCACAGCTCACAAAAATGCACAATAATTCCCAAAATGCTTAGGGAAGAAGCGGGGAAATAGAATAAATCAAGGAGATATACATTGGGTTCGCCCTTGTGTTGACCCAAAAAAAAATAAAGTAAGGAGAAAGCTATCGTTCAAAAAGATAAACCGTTAAGCAGAAACTCTTAAGGTCACCTAGGGTCGTAGAAACCTGAACTCCGTTTTAACAGCCACCTAGTGAGTATTTCACTCTTTTCACAAGATGCTTAGCACTTGGAGTCCTTTTTGAGTCTTGGGTGGGTTGGGTAGCCATAAAAAGTTATCCCGAAACTCTTAAACTCAAAAAAATCCAAAAAAATTAGAAAAGAAGAAAAAGAAAAAAAAATTATATCTTCCTTTTTTTCAAATAAGGCAAGGGCTTGGGCAATCTGCATTCTGACAGACACCCAGGCACTATCGAGTTTTTGTAACTAGGTCTTGGGGTTGAAATTTTCTAAAGCAATCAACAAATATTGCCTAAGTAATCAAATCCTGATTCTATTTTTATACATAGTATATAGTTTAATTTTGCTAGAGACTAGCAGAAGATAGGCATGAGGGCATGATGTAGACACAACTATTAAGGATAAAATGCCTATTCATGCATGTTCCTAGGCTTAGATTTGCATTTCACGTTATAAATATTGCATAGCATGCATCATCCTACATTTAGAGTAGTTGTGTATATTTTAGGTTAATTACGTCCTTTTTATGGCTAGGAGGGAAGGAGATTTATTTTGGGGTCTCGGATTGACGATCCGAATGTAAGGATCTGATCAAGATGATGATCGGAGTCCAATACCTCCGAGATCATCCAAATCAGAATCCCGTATCACCTTATGCAATACAAGGAAGATCAACACTAAGGGGGCAATGTGACATCCTTACGGGCTTCAGATGAAAATCCGACCATACGAATGGATCCAAAGTGACAATCGTTGTCTGGCAACGTGGAAATCAACTCGATCCAATCACCGTGGCACCCTCTGCAACAGAGAGAAGATGAATGGCCCAGATGGTGCCACGTGGTGCCATCTAGATCGCCCAACACCAGCCAATAGTAGCTGCTCTTCCTCAAAGTGTCTCCCCTCGCGAGATCTGGGTCGTTGGATGCCCATCCAACGGCTCTTGTGAAGCCACGTCGCCTGCCCTTCTTCAAGAGAGCTTCCATCGCGTGATCTTAACCATTGGATGAAAATCCAATGGCTAGGATCGCTTAACCACCGGATGCAGTTAATTCAAAACTGCAACATCTTTTACACGTGGTGCAATGGTCATGAGAGGAGATGACACAGCCGTGGCACAGGTTCAACTCTCCCAAGCTCCTCTTATTGGCCGCAGAAGAGGAGCGCCTCAATTTCAACTGCCCGATCGCGCACGAGCGGTTGAGATGAGGCTACATGGGCACACAGATGAACGCGGATGCAGCACGTGGCCATGGACACACCTTTGGATGTGCCATCTCACACTCGATCAAGAGGCGCGATCTCCTCACCATCTTAGCCATCCACTTCTGATCCAACGGCCATGACACTTCCAACTTAGCGATAGCAGAGCGTGGGCGTGTGTGCATGGTTGGTGCCAACCTTCAGCGACAGCTTGGGAGGGTCATTACTGATGCTTGCATATGCACGAGGATAGCTACAGGTGAGAGCAGTAGGGGCGCAATCTTCAGCGACAGCTGTAGGGGTCATTAGTGACTCTTGCAACTGTCACTACAACCCTGTACATGAATTTCTTCCTCTTCCCTCCACTATAAAAGGACCCCTACACCTCCATTCTTCACCATCTCTACCTACTCTACTCCCACGTACTCCTAAGCTCTAGTAGCCTACTAAATCTCTATTAGAGCTTATTCCCAAGCTGCAAAGGCCTCTTATTAGTGTAATGCTCCTATATCCCCACCAAATATTCTTCCTCCATCCCACCACCTTCATAAGAAGCCTTGGAGCCATCCTCCCACCTCTAGTCCGGTAGAAGATCATCTTCAACTCCTCATCCCCATTTTGAAGCCTTGGTGAATCATTCCTCTACCCGGCATCCTCCTACATCTCACCTCCATCGTCTAGCACCTCACCCTCTTCATCCAAGCTGCCACCAAAAGCCGTCGTCTCACCAAACAGCCGATTTGGGAGATTTCTTCCTACCTCTATCTCTTTTATGTTTTAGCATATTGTAATAGACATTTGAATGCCATTGTGAAATATCATATTTGTTCCCTACTTTGTGAAGTTATCTCATTTGTCTTTTTATTTCAAAAACACCAAAAAAATTCACAAAACCTTAAAACACCAAAAAGAAACAAAAGAAGCACTGATTTCAACAAAAGTAAACGTCGCCTCCCTGTGTTCGACCCCGAACTCCCTTGGAGTTTTGGTTATAAATTGTATTTGATAACGCATTTTGCGTGCTACAACGATGGGTTCTTGAAACCCTGATTTTTCTCTGCCAAAACCCATTCATCAGAGAGCAAGTTGATAAGTCATGTAGTTATCACCCTAATTTATTGGCCAAATTAGAATAAAATTACTTGGTGAGGACTTGAGACCAAGTCCACATTAGAGTGGACTCCCGGGCTAATTAAGCCTGAAGACCTGAAGAGTCTAAGTGTTTAGGTCCTAAAGTATCATTTCCTAAAGTTCGCAACACCTAATGCCTAAGTTCTATTCCCCTAATTCTAGTTTTTAAAAAAAAAAATAACAAGAGAATACTTTTATGGGCGACAACATGATTAAATCACAAATTATCCACCCCCCATGCCTAGCTAATACAATGTCCTCATTATAAAATAAAAGCTTACAAGAGGGCACAATAGGAAGAATATCACCTAAATTTCATGAAACTCTGGTCAGATCCAAACAATCTATACACGTGCTGAGTTTAGTGCCTTCAGCTAGGCAATGTCCGACCAATAGAGATTAGGGCAAGGTGAGAGCAACCTTGTCTAAGATGGGTTTAGGGAGCACATGGTCAACATAGGGTTTAATACATTGCCCATTGACCTTGAAGGAATTACCCATCTTCGAGTCAGATATTTCGACAGTCCCATTAGAAAAAAATCCACTCAATAATGAACGTGGCATTCCACTTAGACCTAGGCTTGCTGGGGAAGAGCTTAAGTCGAGAATCAAAAAGCCAAACCCTCTAGTTCGGCTCAAAGCTCTTATGGGAAATCGTCTGGTCATGAAGAGCTTTGGTCCTTGCCTTATAGATTCTAGCATTCTTGTAGGCATCATTTCTAAGCTCCTCCAACTCAGATAGTTGGAGTTTCTTGGTCATCCGAGCTAACTCTAGGTCAAGAATGCATTTCTTGATGGTCCAAAATGCCCAGTGTTCTAATTCTACGGGTAAGTGGCATGCCTTACCAAACACCAAATGGAACAGAGACATACCAATAGGTGTTTTGTATGCCATACAGTAAACCCAAAGAGCTTCATCCAGCTTTTGGGTCCAATCCTTCCTATCAGACCTAAATGTTTTCTGTAGAATGTTCTTGATCTCCCTATTAGAGACCTCGGCCTGTCCGTTCGTCTAGGGGTGGTAGGGTGTGGAAATCTAATTACTCACCCCATATTTTACCAATAAATTTTCGAATTGGGCATGAGTGAAATGCGTGCCACCATTTCTAATAATGGCCCGAGGAATCCTGAGCCGACTAAAGATATTTTTCTTCACAAAATCGATGACCACCTTGTGGTCATTGGTCCAGGTGGGAATTGCCTCAATCCATTTGGACACGTAATCCATAGCAACCAAAATATACTGGTGTCCAAATGAAGGAGGAAAGGGTCCCATGAAATTGATGTCCTAAATGTCAAAAATTTTGACGGGAAGTATCGGGTTTAAGGGCTTCACATGTCTCTCTTGGCCATGTTCCTGAGTGTCTGGCATTGGACGCATGACCTTGAGAATTCTTGGGCATCCTTAAATAACGATGGCCAATAGGATCTGGATTGCAAAATTTTTGTCACCATCTTTTTCTCGGAAAAGTGTCCACCACATGCAGATGCATGGCAGAACTCAAGTATACTATGAACTCATTTTTCAGGATGCATCAGCGAATAATTTGGTCTGCACCAATGCGATACAGTTGGGATCATCCCAAAAATAATATTTGGCCTTGGACATAAGTCTATCCTACTATTGCTTAGTCCAATCTTGGGGGATCCGACCAACGGCCAAATAATTAATGATATTCGCAAACCAGGGTGTTCGGATACCCGACTGTAAGGATAGCCTCATCCGGAAAAGTGTCAGAGATAGGGATATTCGGATGAGGAGAATCAATCAGGATTCTCGAAAGGTGATCCACCACTACATTTTGTGCCCTAGATTTGTCCTTGATTTCAAGATCAAATTCTTGAAGTAAAAGAATCCAACGAATAAGTCGGGGCTTGGCATCCATTTTGGCCAAGAGATGTTACAGGGTCGAGTGGTCGGTGTAGATGATAACACGAGAACATAAAAGATAAGCCCTAAATTTTTCCAAAACAAAAACTATAGTTAGCAACTTTTTTCCAGTAATGGTGTAGTTCCTCTGGGCCTCGTCCAAAGTTTTTCTAGCATAGTCGAAATAGAGGGCTTCTTATTTATTTTCTGACCCAAGATAGCCCCGACCGAATAATCAGATGCGTCAACCATAATCTCAAATGGGGTTGTCCAGACCAGTGGTTGCAACACCAAGGCACAGGTGACTGCGTTTTCAATAAATCAAATGCCTTGCGACATGATTCATCAAACTCGAATGGCGTGTCTTTGGCTAGAAGGTTACTCAAGGGTGGAGCAATCTTCGAGAAGTCCTTGAAGAAACTTTGATAAAAACCCACATGACCCAGGAATGAACGGATTTGTTTCATGGATGTGGGTGGAGGAAGTTTAGCGATGGCATCCACCTTAGCCTTATCAACCTCAATTCCCTGATTAGTGACCACATGACCCAAGAAAATTCCTTCTTGAGTCATAAAGTGGCTCTTTTCCCAGCTAAGGACAAGTCGTGTCATGATGTATCTCTTGAGGATCATTTCCAAGTTAGCTAGGCATGACTCGAAGGAATCTCCAAAAATGGAGAAATCATCCATGAACACCTCAAGACAATCTCCCACCATGTCAGAACAGATGGCCAGCACGCACCTTTGGAAAGTTGCAGGTGCATTGCAAAGCCCAAAAGGCATCCTACGGAATGCGAAGGTTCCATAGGGACATGTGAAAGTTGTCTTTTCCTTGTCTTCGAGATGGATAGGGACTTGGTTATATCTAGAATAACCATCCAAGAAGCAAAAATACTTTTGCCCAACTAACCTTTCTAAGATTTGATCAATGAATGGCAAAGGGAAATGGTCCTTTTTGGTGGCTGTGTTTAGCTTCCTATAATAATTACAAACTCTCCAAGCGAAAGCTGAATGGGTTGTGAAAGATTCCCCTTTCTCATTAGTCATGACAGTTATCCCCACCTTTTTGGGCACAATCTGAACAGGGCTAACCCACAGGCTATCTGAGATCAGGTAAATAATGCCTGCATCGAGCCACTTGATTATTTCTTTCTTGACCACTTCTTGCATGTTAGGGTTTAGTCTCCTTTGCATCTCTCAAGAAAGGCGGGATCCATCTTCCATGAAAATATGATGATTACAGTATGATGGCTCGATCCCCCTAAGGTCGTGGATGATCCAACCAATTGCCTCTTTATTATTCTTAAGGACCTTAATCAATCTCAATTCTTGCTCAGTCAAATCAGCACTGATAATCACAGGGAGCGTATTCTTATGTCCTAAGAACTTGTACTTTAAGTTCTCAGGCAATGGTTTCAATTCTAGCTGAGGTGGGTTCAGTATAGAGGGTAAGGAGGATGCTAGTGAAGATTCATCAGGATGGTCCAATGGAAGAGGTTGGGAGTGAACAAAATCAACAACCTCTTCAGGGTGTGGCAAGTCTACCATGGAGGGTTGTGGGTTAGGTTCACTAGTGCTGGTCAAGTCCTTGAGTACATTGATCGACATACAGGTCTCAAAATTGAAATCATGATCCTCGAGCTCCTCAATAAATCCACGATCCTCAAATCCTTTTATCACCTTGAAAATATCAAGTGTCAATTTCCTGTCTCCAAAGGCGATCTCCATACTACCACTCTCACAATTGATGTTGGCCTTCATGGTAGCTAGGAACGGGGGCCTTAGAATGATGGGTGTGTTCCACAAATCTTCAGGTACATCCATGTCAAGGACTAGGAAATCTATGGGAAAATAGAAGTCCTTGACCTTGACAATAACATCCTCAATAACACCTTTTGGTGTGGTGACCAAACAGTCCACTAACTGTAGCATTACTAAGGTTGGCCTAAGTACACCTAACCCAAACCTTTCATAAAGAGAGGTCGAGATTAGGTTGATGGATGCACCTAAATCCAATAGTGCCCTATCAAAAGTGTAATCCCCAATGACACATGAAATCAAGGGGGCACCTAGATCTCTCTTCTTCTGAGGAAGGTGATGCAGGATAATAGAACTTGCTTGCTCAGAGAGAATCACCTTCCTCGAGGTGGGTTCTTTTGGCTTACGCTTTTGGGTACATAGATCTCTCAGGAATTTAGCATAAGACGAGATGTGCTTAATAACATCGAGGAGAGGGATATTGATCTCTACACTCTTGAATAAATTCATGAGATCCTTGTTGCTATCTAGGGTTTTCTTCTTCCTAGTTTTCAATAAGGCCTTAGGGAATGGGATGTGGGTGGTGTCCTCAATTTTAGGTCCCTAGACCTTATTTTCTTCTTCAACCTTCTCCTTTTCTCCCTTGGGCTTCCCAGGGTTTTGGTTGCTAGAAGGTAGTTCGGGGTCCTCAGTTTGTTTCCCTCTCCTCAAGGTGATAGAATTTGCAAATGAATGTGGGTTCAGGAAGGGTTAGGAAAGATATGGGGGATTGATTAACCAGATAACTACGGTTAGAAGAAGGACCCTGCTCAACCACCTGAGCATGTGCATATGGGTCCCTCTGACTCCCGTACCCTTGGGCTCTATTGCCCTAATTTTGTACATTACGAGGGTTGGGTACGGGTTGGGATGGTAGAGATCTGGGATGTCGGGTGTTGGCAATAAGTTCGAATTGCAAGTTGTCCAATGATGTCTTCTATTGCTGCATAAGCTGGAGCATAGATCCTTGCATTTATACCATCTGCCAGTTTAAATCAGCCTACCCCGCAAGTTGTTGGGCATTCCAAGATGGCTGAGTGACCGGTCTTGAGAGCAACTAGGTGTATACTTAACCCTGACCCATAGGTCTTTAAGATGCATAGTTGCTGGGTCGTGTTTGGGTTTGTTACCCCTGATTTTTTCAGGAGAAGTTAGGGTGGTTCCTCCAACCCATGTTATAAGTGTTGGAATATGGGTTGGACATAGCATTCTCCTATATCACATATGCATCCTCATAGGGTGAGGATGGAGAGAAGGAAAGATCAAACAAACTGGGATCAAAGGCCCCAATTTGGAACCCATAAGGTTTCGAGAAATTATGGTTCATAGGTTGAGCCGACTCTAGTTGGTTCACGAACTCCCGCCTCGTGGAAGCTCGTAAGGGATGGAAATCAGAATTCTAGGATTTAGTGGGTGTAGAAGTGTTTCCTGAGTTTCCAGCATCCACTCTTCCATCCTTTTAGCAACTAGGTCTACCTTATCCAATTTGTTGCAAATCAACTCCATGTCAAATGAATGAGAGTTCTGAATCTCATTAGCATTTGACCTAGGTTGTTAGGACCAGTTGAAAGTATCCATGGAGGCATGATTTATCGAATTCTTGCTCGTTTCCTCGAATAGGTCATATGCACTTTCTGCATCCCTATTAAAGAAATTACCTCCGCAAGAGGCATCCACATGATTACAGAGTTGTTCAACCAACCCATGATAAAATATCTGCATGAGTTTCCATTTTGGCACCTCGTGGTGTGGACACTTCCTCAAAAGATCCTACAATCACTCCCAGGCACCATGAAACGGTTCCCTTGTCCGTTGGGCGAAAGTGGTAATCACCCGTCGAAAAGCATTGGTCCGTCCAATTGGGAAGAATTTCTTCAGGAAAGCCAACTTAAGAGTAGCCCATGTTTCTATTAGCCTTCCAGTGGTCTAGTACCAATGTGCGACCTTATCCCTGAGAAATTGGGGGAAAAGCCTCATGATCATTTGCTCTTCATTCACATTCCTAGCTTTGGTGGTCTGAACTAGAGTGGTCAAATCCTCCAAGTGCTGGAATGGGTCCTCCAAGCCATGCCCATAGAAATGTTTAATCAAACTTAAGACCTGGGGCTTGATTTCTACATCTCCAACGGGAATCATGACTGATAAATGCCAGTTTTCATCATTCTTATGCCCCAAAACTAACCTAGCTCTTAGGGTTTTAACTCCGCAAGCGGGTTTTTGGGCTGCATTTAGGCATTTACCTAGGATAGGCATGCATTGCATTTTAATGTATCTTTGATGCACTTATCTGAGTGTCAGGATTAGGCAGAATGTCAAATCCCACACATCTTGGCACTTAGGAAGGCAGAAGATGAAGAAGAAGCTCCTATCAGCTGGATCCCAGATTGATCCAGCTCCTTTCAGCTGAATCCCAGCTAGATCCAGCTCATCCCAGCTGGATCCCAACTCCTAGCTGGATCAACTCACCCTTAGCTCCATTCAGCTCATCTCAGCTAAATGGTAGCTCTAGCTATTTCACCTTAGCTCCATTCAGCTCACCAAAGCTAGATGGCAGCTCAAACTAGCTAATGACAGTTGATCCCAGCTCCATTCCAGCTCTTCCAACTCGGAAGAGTTCACTGGAAGTTCAACCTGACTAGGACTAGCTACTACTATCAACTAGCTAAACCTAATCAGCTGAAGATGACCTTAACCAGCTTAGGCTAGCTCAAGTCCAGCTCTCGGAGACCTAACTCAGCTCAACTTAGTTGAGCTAAGCTACTTGACCTAAGTTAGATATTCTAGCTAGCGCAATAATGTCCAGGAAGACTAGACCTAGCTCACCTCAGCTCACATCAGCAGAAGCTAGCTCATCTTAGCTTGGCTTAGCAACTAGCAAAGAACTAGCAAGCTAAGCCAGCTAAGGTAGCTCCTTGCAGCTCTCTTCAGCAGCCACGAACTCCATTGCAGCTCAAGACAGCTTCTCCCAACTCATCACCTCCAAAACCCTAGCTCTCTCTACCTCTCTCCCCAACTCTCTACTAGCTAAGCTAAGCTTAGCTGGCTTAGCTTAATTAGTTCATCTCCTTAGCACCAAAACCTAACCCTAAACCTCACCTAACTAGCTCCACCAACTAAGCCTACCTATAGTCCACCTAAGCTCCTCCACCTCCCTTCTCTTTTAGCTCCAACATAGGCATCCTTTGGCCCCTCAACCACCACTGAAAGCCACCTAAAGGTGGCACCAAAACCACCTAATAACTACCCTAGAATTGGCGCCAAAATGAACCCCAATCCCAACCATACACCTACCTCCACAATCAATCCCAACCCTACACCTAATTCATCTTCTAGAAACCCCCATTTTGGCGCCAAAGTGGAGGCATCTCTCCACTCATGGACATCAAACCATAACCACCCCCCTTGAATCCCTTAAAGTGGCGCCAACTATCTTCCTCCCTAGGATCACCAACCACCTCCATCAAATCAACCTAACCATCCATCCAAAGGACACGCTAAACCCCCCCTCCTCCATTCCTATATATAACCCTCCTAACTACCACCAAAAAATATCTTCTCCCATAGTTAGGTCCATCAATATTCCACCCCATCTCCACGCCAAGGAGGAGGTCACCATCATCAAGAGGGGATGACAAGGCAAAGAAGGAACCAACAAGGTGGTTGATGCCCACCTTGGAGGAGAGCTTGAAGGAAGGCCACATGAAGAAGGAAGAGACGGAGATCTCTTTTGAAGTGTAGGGCAACCACATTTGGAGCAAGAGCCACCCGGATCTTCCATCAGAATCAACCTTCTTCTTTATCTTCCACTCTATTTTTTTTGTTAGCTAGTAGTTTAATGTTCTTATAGAAGCATTCCTCTACGTGTATTTGACTCTACTAGTGATACAAAATTATTTTGCCTTCCAATTTTCATGTTGCAGTTAGTGTGTTCTTCCATGTTGTTCTTATAGTTGTAGTGCACACACTCCCCTCTTCTAATTGCCCTAGGAACACTTGCTTAGGGTGAGCTTAGAAGAGAGGACTTCATTCTTGTCACCTAGGGTTAGTTGTAGCATAATTTTATCTCGCATATCTCAAACCCGATTATTTCTAAAAACCCTAAAAACAACAAAAATAAAAATCACAAAAATAAAGTGCGGATTTGAGAGGCAAGAGAGAGAACCATTTATGTGATTAACAGAATTGGCCTCCTTAGATGACCCTAGATACTTTCACTATCTAGGTTATAAATTTAAGAGTTGATTGCGGATTTACGCTTCTCAATGACACTATTTCATATAAGTAACAAACCACGTATTTTTGTCATCAATGACATCGGGACGTTCCCCATAATTTGAAGGATCATAAAAATCCTTCAAGGGCCGAGTGCCCTGACCATTCATCTATTGGAATCATTGCTACATCTGCTGCAACTCTTCCAACTGCCTTTGAATCAGCTCCTGCTAGTTCGGGGGCTGGGGAGGTGGTTGTTGATCAGCCATGGGATCTACTTGGCTATAACTCAACCTTTGCCTCCAGGAATGGTCTAAAGGTCCTTCCAAGCGAGGGTTCAATGACCTCCTTCCAAGCATGCACTGGAAGGAAGTTGGAAGTACGGGGAAAACAAAATGGAACCCTGCAGCATAAAAATACAAGTCTGTCCTTAAATTGGGTAGCCTAAGGACATATGCTTCAGAAATAAACTCCAACAATACCACGAATTTGGCATTGTCCTTACTCCCGAAGATGGTAAAGTTGGGCCGACGAACTAGGGGGAGCGTGTCCTGAAGGCCACTAATTATGCCAAACCCCTACTTAAGTCATTTGATAATCGGGCCCCCCAACTTAGCACTTTTTGAAGCAAGCAGATGTCACTAATTCGAAGTTCGTTCAAGAAAGTACCCTGAAACAAAGTTTGTGAATCCTAGGGCTAACATCTGCTCAATTTTAGTTAGGCTTGGGATAGTAGTGCTTTCAGAATATGATAGACCCTGTTAATGTGTTGTACTCTTAATAGTTCATTTGAAAATGTGTGAATGTGCAAAACCAAGAGTTTACAAGCAAGATTAGTGAGGATGAAGTGAGTTTTAGGATTCAAATCTTGCTTAGTAGCTTTTAGAATTCAAATATTAGGTGTATTCAACCAAGTTTTTTGAGAGGCAAACCAATTTTGAAAGCACGTGTCCAATCAAATATTTTCCTTTATGAATCAAGAAAATATGAAGTGCCCAGCGTGACCTAACTATTGGAATCCTATGGGGCAGCAACAAGATGAATCAATTTTAAATTAGGTGGTGTAGCCCAAACAATTCAACCAATTGGCCCAGATGCACCACCAATTAAGGCACACAAAACGTGATTAACCTAATCTGATTTCTACTCTTTTATGTGTGTTGATGCATGTACCGATTCCATAGGTCGGAATCCCGGTTGAGTAGATATAATCAAAAGAGGTTATGTGCCTCAAATGTGGGTGTGTATAGTGTGTATGTTGATTTTGTCCCACAATCAGAAAGTATGTATTTTTCTTTTATGTTTTTTTTATATGGGGGTGAGATGAGTGGAGGTGGCAAACAAGACACAACTTCTATCCTAGGGTTCGCGAAAACACCTAAGTAGATTAGGTCTTGATTATTAAGGTGGCAAAATGAACTAGTGGATGGGGAAGTGGGGGGAAGCTTACAAATATCTCTACCCACACTTAATTCCAATCTACCGTCTTTAGCTCCTCGATTGGGTTACTGCAAGATAGTGAATCGAAGAAGAAAGGTAGGTTAGAAAAATATGCAAGTAATGCAGAAAAACACGGAATATTGAATCAAAGTCCGTTGCCTCCCAAGCAATGGGGCCAAAATGATAAGTGGGTTTTCATGAAGAAAAGCTAGGGTTTTGAGAAACCCGTCGTCGTAGTCGCAAAACTTGCTATCAAATAAAATTTTACCAAAACTCGAAAGGGAGTCCCAAGTCGAACACGAGGAGGTGACGTTTGTTTCTTGAAATCTGCATTTCAATTTGTTTCTTTTTGGTGTTTTTAGGTTTTGTTATTTTTTTGGTATTTTAGGAGAATGGTAAAATCACTTGCAAAAAAAAGAGTAGAGAGATGAACCACAATTTGATTTCTTGAAGAGAAATAATGTTTATTACAATAACAATAAACTAAACAAACTAAAATAGATGAGGGTGAGAGGAAATCTCCTAAAATGGATGTTTGGTGAGACAACAGCGTTTGGCGGCAGCTTAAATGGAGGAGAGATGCTGAACATCGGGGATGAGGCGCAGGACGAATGCAGGTAGAGGAAAGCTTCACCAAACTGGGAAAGGGGATGAGGAGGTGGAGGTGATTGTCTACCTAAATGGTGGTGAGGGGACGGCTCTAAGGTTCCCTATGAAGGTGGTGAGAGGATGGCTAAGTATTTAGTGAAGGGATAAGACTCTACACTAGTAGGGAGCCTTTGGAGCTTGAGAATAGAGCTCTTGGGATCTTTGTAGGCTTCTTGGAGCTTTGGAGTAGGTGGTAGTAGCATAGGTAGGGATGAGGGCAAATGGGGAGGTGTAGGTGAGTTTATATAGTGGTGGAAAAGAAGCTTTCCATGCATAGACAATCAGGGACATCCGCAATCATCGCTAAAGATCTACCCTAGCTGTTGCTGAAGATCTACGCAGTGCTGCTGGCACAAGCAACGCTCTGCCTTGTCGTGCATGCACGTTGGCTGTGTGTTGCATCACTGTGCACTGCATTGGTGCGTGCTTCACACGCGCATGTCCTGCGCATATGCTTGTGTGGTGCGTCGCACTGGCCGTGTGTGCGTCGTGCCAATTGAGGGATTAGGGGGGCTTTGTGGGTTTCAAACCCGCACCACTCCTTTAGGAGTTGACGCCTCAACCAATGTGCCATGCTAGTGCATGAGTCGAGAAGAGCGGCTACGAGCATGCGGTGGAGGAGGCTTCTCAACCATTGGATTTTCATCCAACGGCTGAGATCGCATGTTGGAAGGCCTTTGGAGGGATGCCAGGTAATGTTGGATGCTCTGGATGGTGCCAAATGGCACCATCTGGACCGTCCACCTTTCTTTATTTGCCAAAGATGCTACGATGCTTGGATCGAGATGATTTCCACATTATCGGACTGCAATCGTCGCTCCGGATTCATCCGTACAATCAAATTTTGCCTTGTCTCCTGGCCACAGTAATGTAGGAATTTTTGTACAATTTATACACATTACACTAAATGCAGTATGATGAATGTTATATAGTATTTATAATACTATGGATGCAATGCTAGGCTTAGGAACTATCATAAGTAAGCATTTAATCATGAATACATGCAAGTTTATCAGGTGGTAGAAAGGGAGATTATTAAGTGGCTTGATGCTGATATCATCTACCCCATTTCTGACATCTCCTTGGTTAGTCCTACGCAAGTAATTCCTAAAAAGGCTGGACTAACAGTTGTCACAAATGAACATGGGGGAAATATAGCCACTAGGACCGTTTCTTCTTGGCGTGTGTGCATTGATTACCGAAAATTGAACACCGCCACCAAGGACCATTTTCTGCTCCCATTTATTGATCAAATATTGGAGCGATTAGCCAGACGTGATTACTAGTATTTTCTAGATGGTTATTCCGGTTATAATCAAGTTGCCGTCCATCCTGAGGATCAAGACAAACTACATTCACTTGCCCTTTCAGGACCTTTGCTTTCTAGAGGATGTCTTTTGGTCTTTGCAATGCACCTGCAACTTTTCAAAGGTGCTTGTAATTTTTTCTGACCTGGTAGGTGAATGTCTTGAAGTTTTATGGATGACTTCTCTATTTTTGGAGACTCCTTTGATCTTTGTCTAAGAAATCTTGAAAGGACGCTTTAGAAATGCATAAAAGTTAACTTGGTTCTCAATTGGGAAAAAAAGTCATTTCATGGTCCAGGAAAGCATCGTCTTGCACCATGTCATCTCAAAAAAGGGAATTGCAGTAGATTGTGCTAAAATTGATGCTATCTCTAAGCTCCTGATGAGAGACTCATCATGAGCCATAACTAGCTCATTTTGACCTACTAAAGAGAATAAAAGCTCCTACATAACTTAGAAAAGGGCTTAATTAAATGAATAAGTGTTCTGAGAAGAAAACATGAAATAAAGGTTAAAACTGTAATTTTACCATTGCAGTACATAAATGGGATTTCTCAAAGACAAAACATAGGTCAAATGGTCTGAATAAGATAAAAAGTGGGTTGGTTCAATCAGAAATGGGTTTATGTACAAACCAGGAATTAAATGACATCTTATAACCCAAAAACAGACTCGCTTAATTCAACAACGTTCAAGTCAGGATAAAAATCAAGTAAACCCTCTAAATTTCATGAAAAAATATCCCCTAGGGTTTAGAACATTCAATTTAGCCTTTGGAACCTAGTTTGACCTAGATTAGGATCCTAGCTCATCAATTGACCTAATTTGGGCTTTTGCGTAAAATGTCTAGTCAAACATGGTTAAACATAAAATCCAACTTCACCATTGGATTCCTTAGGTCAAAATTAGGTTTGTACCAAAATTTGGACCTAAGGGGAGGTCATCTTGACCTACTTTGCAAATTAGGACACCCAATTACATTTTCACCCTTATCTTTTGAAAACCATTACATAAACACCCATAGACTCCTCGCCACTCTTACAAACAGGTCCCTCTACCACTAATGGGGAGGAATCCTTCTCTGGCGAGGAAGAGAGGGGGGATACTCCCTGATCCCTCAAGAGATCTCCTCCCAGAATTGGAAGGGAGATTCTCTGAGAAATCCCCTTCCATCTGAGCCCAAGAACAATCTTTGATTTCTGTCCAATCTCTCGTGCGAACGCACGAGAGATTTGGAATCCCAACTACCTTCCATCTCCGGCAAGACGTCGGTGGCAGAAGGATTTCCCTCCATGCACCAGAAGCTCGGCCAGCACCTATAAATTAACCCCCAACTCTGGCCACACCTCCTCAGCTCGACTTGACCGGAATTCCACCTCGATTTCCTCTTCTTCTCCTCCAACTAAGGGGTTCAGCGAGCTCCAACGAGCCCCCCTCCTCTTCCTCATCGCTCTGCCACAAAACTAGTGGCAGAGCTATCCTCCTCATCGTCCTCAACGTCACGCAACACCTGCGCGTGCTTCCCTAGCACCGTCGTCGACGCCATCTTCCTCCACTGGACGCTTTCTTCTCCGACAACAGCAGGTACTGCCAGCCGCCTTCTCTCCCCCTTCGTCCACTTAGTTAGGTTAGAACTGTCCATCTCTATCCCCTCTTTCATTTCCCTCATCTTATTTCACCAAACGCTCCTCAACCGCCGCTGTCCACCACCATCTTCTTCATCTCCGGCCAACCTCCGGCGAGACGCTCTCTTCACTCTGCAGCCCCACACATCTCTCCAACCACCGCATAACCTCCGCCATACTCCACTGAATATCCTCCACTCGTCCACAGGTCGCCTACACCGCCACAACTGCCCCCCGACCAAACCCATCCGTCTGGCCACAGGGCGACCTAGGCACGCACGCCTAGGCCACCCTGCGGCCTACCACCTACTGCCTCACCTTCGCCGTGCCCCTGTGGTCCGATGGAGCCGCAAGGCCCTTTTCGTGTCGTGCAGGGTCAAGCTTCCAGCCGCCATTAACGATGACACGAGCTCGACTGTTCTTCAGCTCCAAGCCGCGATAGACCGCTCCCAGCCTTCCAGACCGCGCGGGTTGCGAGTGTGAGCAAGCCCAACCTGATAAAGGGGTGTTGCGAGGCCTGCAGTGCTGCAATTGGAGAATGATCTCCTGCGGGCACGCGAGAAAGAGTGGGGTAACAATAGTCCCACCTTAGTAAGCAGTAACGTCGTTGAGTGGTTTAAATTGATTTTATGCTATCGGCTGGTTGCCTTCGATAACACATGGGGTGAGGTCCCTCACCTAAACACAGTGCCTCGTCTGTGAGCTCATCACACGGATCTGGTGACCCAACCTGATATCCTACTGAGCACTCCTCGTGCACCACACCCACGCCAGTGAGCCTTGACCCGAGCGCGCGACCTGACCCGGTTACCCAGCTCTGGGAGAGCATGCTGAAGAGTGATATACAGAGAGAGAGTGAGAGACGCGGATGTGGGTAGAGGGGTAGGTTTTGCTCCTCTTTGGTTTATGCAGGGAAGGAACTGAAGAAGGAAGCAGGGACTTAGCCACTGCAAGCGAAGGAAAAGAAGAAGAAGGAAGGAAGCCTTCGCAGAGGAAAAAGAGAAAGGCAAGGTAGAGGGAAGAGGCGAAGCCAAAGAGAAGAGGAACTGCAGAAGAAATAAAGAAAGGTAAAGACAAGCAGAAGAAGAGAAAGCAAAGCCATGGAAGAAGAAGACCCGCAGAGAAAAGGAGAAAGAGAAGAGAGGCAAGGCAAAAGATAGAAGAAAATAAGAAGAAAGAAGCAAGGCAAGAGAACTGCAATGAAGAAATAAGGAAGAAGAAGCAAAAAGACGAAAGGAAGAGAATCAGAAGAAGAAGAAGAACAAGAGAGGAGAAAAAATATTTTTAAGACATCTGATCCCATGATCAGACGTCCAAATTCCTTATTTTTGCCACAATTGACTTTTAAACTCATGCATTTCTATATTTTGAATTAAGTTCTCAGTAATTAAGTGTTCAATTACATTCTTGAGATTAGTAATAAATTCCAATTGCTCCCTGTGTTCGACCTTGGATACTTAGGTTTTCGAGTAATAAATTTTTATTTGTTGACAACGCTTGATCACCTATACTACGACGTAACTAACTGTTAAAACACGATCAAGACACGTTAACATTTTGGTGCCGTTGCCAGGGAGCAACACACAATTTATCACTAGTCTCTACATTCTTTTTATCATAATGAACACTAACTTGCCCTACTTTGCTTTGTTGTGATCTTGCAGGTATTTCACAAGAAAATCCCTCCCGCAAGTCAACTACTCCAGGGCAGGTAATTTCTTTTCTTCCTTAAACCATCCCCTAATTCTGGAAAGACAAAAGGAAGAAATTAATTTAGGAATCAATTGCCTTCTTTCTATAGTAATCACCATCTTTAAGGCAAACGTTTCCTGATTTTGCGAAAACTTTTTTTAAATCTTCTTGAAGTTGGAGTGATTTTTTAGATTCTATCCCACAACAATCATGTGCCTAATAGAAATCACGCTTAATCTCTGCGAACAACACACTTCTTGCTTTTAAGTCCAAAGAGAATTTTTTGTGAAAAAGAGGATTGGAAATAGAACCAAATTAGGGTTTCTACAGTAGGGTTTGGAGTGCTAGTTCACACATGCCTGTATAAAAGGAAATGAACCCTCCTACATCAGTGTGCTACCCAAGCCATTGATTGAAGAGATCTAAACAAGACAAACCCTAAAAATTGAGCTCTAAGATCACTTGAATCTTAAAATCTTGGACCTAATAAACTAGGAGTCAAATCAGGGTGATCCCTAGGTCCCAAG
The DNA here is from genome assembly GCA_037157565.1 of Thalassia testudinum. Taxonomy (NCBI): domain Eukaryota; kingdom Viridiplantae; phylum Streptophyta; class Magnoliopsida; order Alismatales; family Hydrocharitaceae; genus Thalassia; species Thalassia testudinum. The sequence continues at coordinate 48,351,640 of JAZHRO010000078.1, forward strand.
CCTAGAATCATTCTGCCATCTATAGGACAGGTCAGGTGAAGTTGACCCCTTGGGTCAACCAACCTCTAAATTAGGTCACAACATTAAAACATCTAAAGTTCAAGTGAGAACCATAAAGCACCTTTGAAATAAAAGTGGTAGAGTTAAGAGGTCAAGGTCCCTATTCTGGTCTACCTGGAATCTCAGTGACAAGAGAGGTTGGGTGGGGGAAACCCTGTAACCCGTGGGGACTCTCTACCGTGTAGGGGTCTTTGCGGGACTCTCCCTCTCTGGCTGCCCAGGTAATTTTTAGGTGGACGACCTTCCGATCCAGGGGTACCATCCGCATGAACCTCCATAGTCATCCAAACGTCTTTGGGTGTCTTGGTTGGGTCAAAAACATCTCCAGTCCCTCATCTTTTCTCTTTAGAGCACACATTTTCAGTGGGACTCGTTATTCAGATCTAATCGCTTCATAACTTGATTCTACACCTTCATTCAAACTCTGATTCGACATCTTGATTCCACCACCTGATTCAAATATGTAGCCAAACCACTTAGGATTACCATTCAAAAAACCTGAATATCGGAGATCCATGAGAGATAGGATGATTGAGGATGCCCTGAAATTCCATGACAAAGAAGACAAAACCTCAACACCAGTAGAAAACATTCAGGTTGATGTCCCAACAACCACAACCTTTATCATAACTTGTGCCCAAGTACTATTGGCAGAAGCCACAAAAGGATCAACCCGTGACTTGCTCATCACAGGGTACATTGAGATAGAAAAACTGCACAATCTTGAATACCTTCAATGTATGACACATCCTCGACTTTGGAAGCAACACCAAGATGATCTTGAAAAATGGGATGAGATAATGAGATTAGTAAAACAAATTATTGACCAGAAGTACCCTTATATACCACAAACAGAGGATGAACAATCTTGGGACAACATCGAGGATCAATCTGATCTCGGGTTTGAGTCACAAAATGGTTGTGGATTCCCAACCCAGATGGAGTACAATGTGCCTGATATTGAAGAAGGTTGGGAAGCTCCAAATGCAGGAAAACACCATGTTGAGCCCACTCTAGACCATGAATCACCAGGCTTAGAATCCCAAAACTCCTGCAATAATGAGAGTAGAGCTGAACCTCTCAAGGGTGTAAATTCCGTCCCTTATTCTAATAAGGTGACCCTCGAAGGTTATTCAGACCTAGATTCTAGTGATTCAACCCACATCCTAAGCCCAGAATCTAGATCTGAAACCTATTTTGAAGATTTCAAGGCCCCATTTGAGGAAGATCAATCCTTCAATGAAGAATATGATTTTGGGCCTCTATTTGATGAATATCCCTCGCCAACATCCTCAGAGGAACTAATCTATTTTTCAAAAGTCATGCCAATTTACTATACAAAAACTGAGTTGGACGAGTGGGGTTTCAATTGGGGCTGCCCTACCATCTTAGAACCTGAGCCTCTACAAGATAAGAACACCTTTTTAAGGTCGCTCCCCCCATGGTTGTATCGGCATCCTCTCAGGGCGATTGGGGTGCGAGAACTTTGCTCTCTCTTTTTGGCTTTTTGTGTTCCTTGATGGCCTTTTTAGTGTGCTTTCCTAGTCCTTCTTTGGTTCTACTTGTGGTTTGGTGGTTTTCTGTGGCTTTCTCCTCTTCTCTCGAGTCTACTTTCTGGACCTCGCGATTATGTAAGATGGCTATTAAGGGGGAGTCCTCTCCCTCGGCCTCGTCAGGTCATTCAAAACCAAAGCGATCTTTCACTTCTGTTGTCGTGAACCCTGACTCCTCTTCTAGGTCTTATACCGAGCTATCCCTGAAGGAGCGGCTCCTAGAGTTAAGAGATGGCTTTTTGTCTACCTCTTTCTCTGCCGAGGAGGTTTCTAAGCTTTGTTCTCCTTTTTCTTCCTCAATTGTTGCTCGTTGTTGGGGCCCCAAGCCATCCGCTCCTCGATGCAAGGGGTTTCTCTCCTAGAAGATGCGGATCTCTCCGAGCTTTTTGCTAACCCCTTTAGACTCAAGGCACTACTTGCTTCAATGTGCCTCTTACATGGATTTTTGCAAAGTCTTCTCGAGAGAGTCGATTGTTTTGGATCAGATTCCCATTCAGTTTGTGAGATGATCACCATCCTTTCATATGGATGGACCAATCACCCGTGCCCCTATCTGGGTGGGTTTTCCTAGCCTTAATCTCCATTTGTTTCACCCTAACACCCTTCTTTCTATCGCTTATCAGTTGGGGTCTTCGATCTGTATCGATCCCAATATGGTTCAAGGTTTTCGACCTAGTTTCCCACGGGTCTGTGTCAAAATTGATCTGCTTGCTTCTAGATCAGAGTTTGTCAGGATTTATAGTAGTGTTGAGCGTATTTTGCATAAGGTTATCTTCGAGTAGGTCCCTGAATGTTGTTCGCATTATTTTAAAATAGGTCATGCTTGTGCCTCTTGTTCTCTTTTGGTGGGTGCAGGACCCAAGGCTGCTTCGAATAAGCATGAGGATGCCTCCCCGACCAAGGACTCTTCCTCGCCTGGCAGAGGGTCACTTGATTCTGATCCAGCATAGGAAGTTCTCAGGGATGCCTCACCGACCAAGGACTCTTACAAGCCTACTAGAGGGTCTCCCGATCCTACTTCTGCATAGGAGGTTCTTAAGGATGCCACCTAAACCAAGGACTCTTCCTCGACAGATGGTCAGTTGGTCGATCCTGCTTCTGAGGAGGAGCCTCTCCGAGTGCTTTCGGATCCTTCTTCCTCAATGGATTGGGGTATTAACGTTGTAACTCCTAACTGTAATAATATCACATCCTCTTCTTCTAGGGGGTTGGGGTATTGTTCGGTCCATCGAGGAAGAAGAAGGCTTGCCTCCGACTTAAGACTCAACGGTGGATACCTTGCATTCATCTATCGACTACTTCCTCGATCCTGGCTACCTCGCATACTTCTGATATAGCTTCTTTGGAAGCTGCTCAGGTGAATCGCCATCCACTTTCTCATGATTCTGATGATAGATCTATGCATCTTGCTATTATTCCGTACTGCCCACTTTCGGTTTCCTATTTTCTTCGGTGGATTTCCATGAAGGTTTTATCTGTGGATATTAATGCTTTGAAGCAACATAACCAGGCAATTATTTCTGAGGATTCAAGTTCTCATGATTCTCGTGTGGCTACGGATTTGATTGATAAAAACCTCATTCGTGTTTCTTACTCTCAATCGACTTAAGAGGTTTTTGAGGCTCACGATCAAGACTTGTGTTCGATCTCTCATGACAACATGAATATCGGTGATTTTTCTTTGGGTATCTATTTGCCTATTCGATCCTCTTCTCCAGACCCTGACCTGATGGTACTATTCTTAATAATGATGCTTGTTTGGAAGTGAATATGAGCGATGATGCAACTTTCCATGATACTAGATCTGAATTAGACACTTTCAAGTTTTGGATTTTTCGGACGTTGGCCCTGCATCTAAGGTTTTGGCACATAAGGCACACTCTCCGCTTAAGGCTAGAGGAACCTGCGGTGGTCACTCCATGTTGGATGTGGGAAGGATGACCAGAAGCCAATCGAAATCCCTTACCACTACCCTTTCCTTATGAAGATTCTCTTTTGGAATTGTCGTGGCATTCTGAACCCTTAATCGCCTGAACTCTTTGATCTCGAAGAATTATCCTAATGTTATTTTTATTATAGAACCTTTTACTGGTTTATCCAATGCTCTGTTGGTTAAAGCGGTATCTACTTTGATAATGTTTTGACTGATCTATCCTCTCCTAATATCCGGTGCTTTTGGAACAATACGGTTCAGCTTTCTTTGCTTGAATTCATGAACCAAGCGCTATTTGTTCGCTGTTGTTTTCATCAAGAAACGTTTCTCATTTCTGGTATCTATGCTTTGTATGATCCCTCCTTGAGGGAGCCTCTATGGGATCATCTGAAGCAGCTACACTCTTTGTCCTTCCCTTGGATCTTAGGCGGTGACTTCAACTGCATTCTCAATGGTTCTACGAAAAGGGGTGGTGTTCCATTTAGAAACTCTCAAGCCCTACAGTTTCAATCTTGTATTAATGATTTCTCTCTCTTTGACTTCCCTTTGGGTGGTAACCAACTTTCATGGTGTAATGGTCTCCATGGTAGTGCTAGAATCTACCAGAAGCTAGATCGTATTGTCATGAACGTGGATTCTCTTTCCTACTCTTCGGTGGGTTCTTACCTGCCTCGCTGCAACTCTGATCATGCTCCCATCCTTATATCCCTATTCCCAAATCTTGATCATCGTAAGCAGCCTTTTCACTTCCAAAATATGTGGTTAAGGGACTCTTCTATCCAGGAAGTGATGGATTTTGTGTGGAACCAACCTGTCCTTCGATCTTCTATGGATCCCCTTTGTATTTTGTGTGCTAAACTTATCATTCTTAAAAGGGCTCTTAAGGAGTGGAATCGATCAGCTTTTGGTGATATCTACTCGGTGGTGTCTAATTTGGAGATGAAATATGATGACATTGATAAAAGTCTATCCTCTCATTGGGATAATGACTTAGCTACTGAGCCCATGGAACTGTAATATGATCTTGATGAGGCTAGATTAAAACTTTCATATTTTCTTTATCAAAAAGCCAAAGTTAAATGCATTAAGGAAGGTGAGGATAATACAAAATTTTTTCATGTTATGATTAAGAGAAGGTTTGCCAAAAATTCTCATTATGCATTATCTTCCATCATTGGTAAAGGGTCTTGGCAGTTGGCGTGTGATAAGGCTATGTCCTACTTTCGGGATCTTCTTTCCTCTGAGGACTACTCTCCTAATGAGCAATTTCTCAATACTATTCAGCTACTCTTTCTCCTTATGATTCCATTTCTCTAACCTCCCTCCCATCTGAACAAGTGAGTTTTCTGACTCTATCTCAAATGCCTACTAACCGTTCTCCTGGCCCAAATGGTTGTAATGCCAAGTTCTTCACCTTCTTTTGGTACATCATTAAAGAGGACCTTGTTAAGGCCATCAAACAGTTCTTCATCTTCCACAAGGGTCTTCGTGCTTTCAACAATATGTTTATTTCTCTCATTGTCAAAAACCCTAATGCTGCTGATCTTTCTGACTTTAGACCAATCAGCCTATGCAATGTCTGTTATAAGATTGCTTCTGGAATTATTACCTCTTGTCTTTCTCATATTATGCCTTCTATTATTGTTGAAGCGAATCGTCATTGTTTAAGAAATGCATCGTAATATAGGACAAATGCGCTCAAACAAATAAATTTATAACTCGAAACCTAAAAGAAGTCCAAGGTCGAACACAGGGAGTAAGTATTGCAATTCACGTGCTAAACTCAATTAAAATATAAATGAGCACAAGAAATCAAACCAATAATGATATTCAATAAATAATAATTACTCAAATCTGATATTCATAAAACATGAGTATATCAAGAGTTTAAGAGAACAAAAAGATGTCTAAGACAAAATAATGGTGATTTGAATTACCAATTATTAGTTTAGACACATATATACTAATTACTCAATGAATCAAATAAATGCACAGTGGCCTGAACCACTTAAACCATAATTCCACACCAGCCAAGCTTCAATAAATCCATAGTGCTCAATGTCAGAGTTTATCGGACGTTGGCTTTGGCAATCAGATGGCTTAAATGTCGTTGCTACAGTACACGCACAAGCCTTTCTTCTCCACTTCTTTCCTTCAAAGCTTCCCTTCAGCCTCTTCCTCTTCTTCTCTTCTTCTTTAGAGTCCTTTCCTTCACAACACACGTGGAGCCAAGGCTTTTAGCAACTAAGTGTCGCACAGGGGGAACCAACTCAAAGCAAAACCCACCCCTCCCCCACTCTCTCTCTTTTTCTTTTTCTCCTTTCCCTCTTCTCAGACAATCGGATCGCTTATCGGGTAATCGAATCCAGGTGACCACGGCTACTGGTAGTGGGTGGTAATCGAGGTGTGTGAATGGGTGAAGGGGACCTCACCCCCGGTGTCGAGGTGATAAGGCCTTGGCACAATCAATTTACGCTCCTACATTGCTCCCAATTCCCATGATGTGGGACTATTAGCCCACGCCTTCTTCACGCGAGAGCAGCAGCTAGTGGATGATCCAATTGATGGTGGCTGCAGCTATGTTGGCTAGAATTAGGTGCCTGGAAAGACACCTGGGAGGATTCCGCACGGCCTAGGAGTATCCTCGATGAAGAACATGACCTAATGTAGCTATTGTAGCCAGAGAAGATTGAGGTGACGACAGTGCTCCGACGTGGAACCTGAGAACATGAAAGAAGGCCTTATAGCACATTAGAACATCTCAGAAGCTTCACCTGGACTTGGCGAAGGTGGTCGAGGCGGTCTCGTGGTCAGTGGAGGTGTGTGGCGGAGTAGCAAAGTTGGGAAGTGCATATGAAGATGGGTTTGTTCGGCGGAGAGTTTCGGTGGCCAATAGGGCTAGAAAAGTTAGGGCTTTTGGTCATGAGTGCACAGCAAAGGTTGTGAGGGTGTTTGCAAAGTGTTTGGAGGTGTGAGGTGATGGGAAAACCTCGCGAAGGTATGGTCAGAGGTGGAGGCGAAGGTGGTTGGCGACGACGTCAAGGGTTGAAACTAAGATTAAAAGGGATAAATAGGAAGTGGGGGGGAGATAAACCTAATTAACCTAATCTAAATGGTCGAAAGGGAAGGGAAGGTGCTGGCTTTGATTGGCCGATGTCGGAGAAGGGGAAGTCTTCGGTGGGCAAACGATGAGGAGGAAGGAGATCTGGCAAGCACTCGTCGGTATTACAAGACACGGACGAGTGAGACGAAGAGAAATCCGCTGGCTATTGTCTGTGACGGCATACGATGAAGGTGGACAGAGGGGCTCATCAAAGCTTGCAGAGCTTTCGGCTGGGGAGAAGGGAAGACGGTGGGGAACCGACCAAAAATGAGCTAAGGAGATCGACGATGCAATGGGCATTCTTTTATAAGTGCTAGATGGTCGTTCCAAGCTTGGAATCCAAGCTTGAAACCATGACAACTCGACGAAGAAGGAAACTAGAACCTTTGAAAGGTTTGCATGAGCTTTTGGGAAGGAGTTAGGATTCATGGCCGGTCTTAATTGGAAGAGAATTCTTCAAGGAACCTCCGGTTCAAATTTAGGATTGATTGCTTGAGAATCGAGCGAGAAATCCTCGCTCGAATCTCGTCGGTGAGCTGCAGCTACTCCTAATGGTAGTAGGGACCTAGATGTGAAGGTGATGACAAAGTTAGGAGGCCTTTTGCAAGGAATTCAAAAAGTTAGGGGTGTATGTAAGAAAAAGAGTCAGACTAAACTGAAATGCAAACTACGTCAAGATGATATCTACTTGGGCCTAAATTTTGGTACAAACCTAATTTAGACCCAAGGAATTTGATGGTGAAGTTGGATTTTGGTTTTGACCAAGGTTTACTGAGTAATTTGCGCAGAAACCCAAATTAGGGTAACTTCCTATCTAAGATCCTATTTTAGGTGAAAATGGGTTGCAATTGTCAAATCAAGGATACCAAACCTTATAGAATATTTTTATATGATTTTTAGAAGGTTTAGATGAATTTTATCCTGACCAGAACCATAGTTAATTAAGCGAGTCTATTTTTAGGGTCACAAATGTCCATTAATTCTCGAGATGTGTGAAAACCCATTGCTTTCTGCACAGACCCTCTTATTAGACATTTATGAACATTTGACCTTCATTTAATCCCTGGAAAAACCCATGGTTATTTTGCATTTATGATAAGATGGTAAAATTATAGTTTTAACCCTGGTTTCTTTTTAACTCTCAGAAAGAATATGCAGTGAGTTATGGCTCTTTAGCAGTTTTGTAGGAGCATTTGTCTATTGATTCTGACTAATTAAAGCTAGTTATGGTTGATGATGACGTTATCATCATACCCCCATGCCTAACTTTTGCTAGTCCCTTAGTAAAATCTTATTAAATTTAACTCGAATTCTAGACCATGCCTTTGATCTCAGATCTCTGATGTGTTCTTTTTTTCTCTAGAGACTAGGTTAGAATGCGAATAATAGGCCTAGAGGTACTCAAGTATCAACTAAGATGTAAACCTGACTAGCTTTAGCCTCAGTCTACCACGAAGGTTTCTAAGGACTACAGAAACTATCCTAAGGTTTGTTGGACCCAATGGTTAAAGCACTCATGCTTGTAACATGGTTAATCCAGGTTCAGTTTGCAGTGCATTTATGTAAGAGAGAGGGATGGAAGAATTTCTTTGCATTTTTGGAGAGATTTCTCTCGCTTTTTCTTTTCTTTATTTCTAACTTCGAATTGGCTCAAAAACACGACCTGTATCGGATTCCTAGTTCCCACCATCAATCCTCGCAAGGTTCCTGGCAATCGATGCTTCAAGATAGCACCGCCCATGGCAACCCCCAGAACCCTAGCTTTCAACACTTCGAGATAGTGCCACCCATGGAGTTCTATGGCTAAATTCAGGCCCTGGCAATCAATATTTTGAGATAATCCCGCTCATGCCACCTAAACCAACACAAGGTCCTTACATGTCCCCGGTAGAATATTTATATATCCTAGGTGATAAGCACCGAGAAGATGATATGTTATTACACGTCTTCGAGGAGAATTTCCTACCTTTCTGCATCGGGAACTCGTCCAAATCAACTTTGTTTAAAAGTCGCTCCTAATCTAGGTAGCTTTAACAGAATAAACTCTTTTACGTGATTTTTATTGTTAAGCACACTAAACCAGATTGATGTGTGGATTAGGGTGGTTAGGTTACCGAGTCTCGCAAATCAAAGGTTAGGTAATTAGGCTGAATAATCCCTAAGCCTTAAGCCTAATACATAAGCTTCTCATTTTCCTCAACCTCTTGAGGACTATCCGAATCTTAACGGATAGGTAAATTTTTAAGCCTAAAAACAAGCCCAACAGGCCTAACATCAGCACTCATACTAATCTAGTGTCTTTCTATTATTTTAGCACTTAATTTTTTTCTTTTGATTTGGTATAGAACTTAAGTAATTTCCATGTTCAAGTGCTAATGACTATCCTTTTTTTGTATCAAATTGTTGCTCCTTTTTGACATTTAAATCACATCCACTTTTCCTCCTCAAGAATGACATGCAATTAAGCCCATAAAATTTTCCTCCCCTTTCCAATTTTTTTTTCAATTTTTTTGGTTTTTTGAATATGTATTTTTTTGTGAGAACCCCTTAGAAACTTTAATTTTTATGTGTTTGCACTTTAACACCCCTCATGCCTAAGTTTTGCAATATCCTCACTGTAAATCAGAGGGTATGAAATCAGCTTGGTTCAGAGGGTGAGTGAATGATTCGGGATGACTGTTGCAAACGATTTCAAGCTCTAGTATGTGTACCAGAAGTGGAGTCGACTGTTCTAAAACTGAACTCAGAAGTGCAATAAGAGAGTAACTCAAAAGAATGATCAGAAGGGTCTCAGGTTTTTGGAATGACGGGTTGCCTCCCGTTAAGCGCTAAATTCATTGCCTTCATCCGAGCAGGAGATGATCATGGAGAAGGAGCGGTCAAATCAACAGAATTTTTTAGAACAAGCACCTTAATCAATACCCTGGTTGGTCCAACCAGGTGCTTGTTCAGATCAACAGGCTGATAATGCAGCCTAAACCCAATCAATCTGATGGGTTGATAGAAGTGAATCAAGAGATACGGAGCCCACCAGATGCTTTGAGGCTCAAATGAATGTAGAGTGAGAATCTAGGGTTTGGCTGAGTCAATTTAGCCTGGTCAAAGTAGGGATCCTCAGAAGAAAATGGAGTTGTAGAGGATGTAGGAACCCTACAAGAGTATCAAAAAAGGATGGGACGTGATTAGTAGTCTGATCAATGTCCGAAACCCGATTAAAAGATGGAGAGGAATCATATGCGATCGGATCAGAGAGAGGTGAATTAGAGTAGAAGTTGATTCCGGTGGTAGGTCAGGGTTGGGAACGGGTTTTGGAAGACTTTGTATGCAGATCAGAAGCGGTGGCTTCTTTGAGAACTATATGTGTTGAGGGCTTCTCTAGAAAGGATTCAAAAGTAGGCTCATCTAGAGAGTCCTCAAAACCCATCAAAATCAAAGGTAAATGCCTGGAGAGTGCTTATAGGATCATGGAAATCAGAGTCAAGAAAAGATTTGAATTCTGGATTGTAGACACTCTCGTCACTTACCGTTTCTGATTCCTAAATATCAAAAAGGAATGATTTCATCTCAATGGAACCTGATTTTAAATCAATGATCTCAGAATCAGGGACCTCAGAGTCAAAGTCGAAGAATGGGTCATGGATGCTGAGGTTGTAGATTGGTTCATAATCATCAGGAAACAAAGGTTCTTCAAAATCAGAATAGGATTCGAAACCATCGAAGAATTTGCAAGAATAAGTTTCTAAATTCGATTCCAGATCGGGAGTTCCACCATAGAAAGAATCAAGATATGTAGAATCAGCAATCTGACTTGAATCTAACCTAATTTCATATTTCGAGCTTAAAAAAGTGTCCTTATTAGGCATAGGCTTGGGTTCTTGGCTCCTAGGGTAGACCCAATCGATTTCCAACTCTTCGATTTCTGTATCATAGATCGACATGACTTTCGAAAAATCAATTTGTGTCTCCAAGGAGGTTGGAGAGGTGTAATCTTCAAATATAGGTCTTGAATCGTAATTCAGATTTGAAATCTATGTCTCATCATGTGGGGCCTCAAAATCATCCCAATTAGGCTCAAATCTAGATTCTAGGTCAAAGGTAGGCATTGGGTTACTAGGATCTAGGCTAGGCTCTACAGGGATGTCAAAATTTCTCTCAAGAGTCACCTTATCAGAATTTACACCCTCAAGAGGTTCTATTTCAATTTCTTCATCACAGGTGTCTGGGAAATCTGGGCTCGATGAGCCAGCTTCATGGTTTTCTAGGGCTGGTTCAAAATTGTGAACACCTGCAATTGGATCTTCCCAACCCTCATCAAGATCAGATATGTCAATTGTTATGAAGTTTGAATCTGAATTCCTTTGGGTTAGGGATCCACAACAATCTTGATCATCAAACCCAGGATTTAGGAAATTATGTAGATCACAAGAATCACTCCAAGATGTCTCATTAACTTCTGATGGGTATTTTTGATTAATGGTTCTATATAACTTATTCACCAATTTTCCCTATCTCTCCAAAAGATTATGGAGTTCTTCTGAAAATGAAGAATTTGACCAATATTGCAGACAATCATTGTTGTGTAATTTCACCAATTCAATGTGTTCTGCTAAGAGATCATCCCGGGTTGAGCGGTGGTTTATTCGTGTCAATATTATCTCGATGCAGTTCATAATGTGGTTTGCTATTTTGCAAAAATGTCCCTCTCTAAGGCTCCATAATATTCTTCATGGTGTCTATAGGCAACCTCAATCATCTTATCTTTCATAGTGATTTAGGACATAGGTTTCCTAATGACTTTCCCTAACATGTCAGGTTGCATTTTCGAATCAAGTGATGAAATCAAGATGTAGAATCAAACTCAGGTTCAGATTAAAGTTTATCAAATCAAATTAGAAATCCCAGAGAAGATCTAATGAGGTCTCTTAGGTCAAAAACCTAATGACCTTCCTGTGTATGTGTTCTAGAGAAAGGATGAGGAACTGGATATTATTTGGACCCAATCAAGGCACCCAAAGATTTTTGAATGACTAAGGCTGTTTCGAGGTGGATGATACTAATGTAAACACATTTACACTACTTAAAATGTCTATTTATGCATGTTCTTAAGCATAGGATTGCATTTCATGATATAAATATTGCATAACATGCATCATCTTGCATTTAGAGTAGTTTGAATAAAATAGAGGTTAATTGTCTCCTTTTATGTGCTTGGACAGGGCAAACATTTTTCGGGGCCTTGGATCAAAGATCCAACTGTATGGATGTGATCAGGGCGACGATTGGAGTTCAACGCTCCAAGATCGCCCTAATCAGGCATCCGTAGCAACAGATAGTGACCCGGGAACCCTAGAAGATCAAGGGCCAGGATGGTGTAAATCCGCACTTCAGATGACAAATCCGACCACACGGATGAATTCAGATCGACGATCGCAGCCCAACAACACAAAAATCGAGTCAATCCGACATCCGTGGCACCATCTACAACTTCCAAAAGATGGACGGCCAAGATGGTGCCACGTGGCGCCATCTCAGCTGCCCAAACAGCCGCTTGCATTTTGTGAAGGCCCCCACCCGATCGCTCTCCGCCGTTAGATGGAGATCCAACGGCTGTGGTCGCTCGCGCTTAAAAGTGTCCGCGCGACCATTTCGTCCGCATAGCGTAGCGGTGACGCAGTCGCGGGCGAAGCAGAGGTCGCAGGTTCGAGCCGCGGCGAGGGGCTGGAAGGCGCGGGTGAGCGGGCGCGGACGAACGTCAGATGGAGATCCAACGGCTGCGCGCACTCAATAGCGCCGACGCGCGATTGGACGCCCGCGCGTAACGCACGATCGCACGTGCCAGAAGGGCAGGCTGCAGCAGATGAAGGCGCGATTTTAAAACACGAGCCGCCTACGTCGCCCACGAAGGGAGCTTTAGTGACGGATTTATCCGTCACTAAAAACCCCTCATTTACTATTTTGAAGTTGTAATGTCCATTTTGCCCCCACTCCTTGCAACTATAAAAGGAGACCCCCTCCATACGAAATTCTCATCCCTTCTTTCTCTTCTCTACCCCTCCAAAGCTCAAGAGAAGCTTGTCCCACACCCGGGATGCTTCTCGCGAGATAAAGTCCAATTTTCGTTCCCCTTCGAAAGTGGATCCCGCGACGACGACGGCGTGCTGCTTTGTTCCCGTTCTTCTGCTTCGTCCTCCTTCGTCCTGCTTTGTTCTCCTTCATCCAGGCGTCGTCCCATCCGGCTCGTCCTCCAAGCAACCATCGAGGAGGATTTCTCTCTCCCTATTCTTTTTACCGCTTTCTAGTATAGATTTACTGCTTTCTAGATTAATCTACTCATCCTTCAAGCAATCGTCAAGGAGGACATTTCTCCCTCCATTCTTTTAATGCTTTCTAGAGTAAATTTATCGCTTTCTAGAGTAATTGTTTTATGCTTTCTAGTTGTAATGAACAATCTCTTCAATGAAAAATTCCTTGTTTATTCTACGTCTCATTTTGATTTCTCTATGTAATATTCTCTTTCTATCTTATTCTCTCTCTCTCTTCTATTTATTGTAAATAATTAGATAGTTCTAAATTGAATTATTCTGTAACAAATAAAAAGAAACGCGTAGTTTTTAAATCAAATGTCTGCCTCCCTGTGTTCGACCTGGAATTTTAATTTCGGTATAAATTTTATTTGTTGAACACGAATTCTTCGCTTTCGAACTATAACGACAGGTTTTCCAAAACTGAACACGTTAGCGTAGGTTCGTAACGTTCAATAGATACCTCTGAATCAGAAATCCGCACACCTGAGAAATACCTGGCAGCCAGGAAGGGAGAGCCCGCAAAGCCCCTACATGGTAGAGCATCCCCACGGGTTATAGGGTTTCCCCCACCCAACCTTCCTTGTCACTGCGGTTCCAAGGAGACCAGAATGTACGAATTGAGACCTTAAGTCTCTACCAATTTTAGCCTAATTTGTGCCCTGAATTTCACTTAATTTAGAAGTTGATTTAACTTGTGACCTAATTTGGAGATTAGTTGACCCACAAAGTAGACAACTTCACCTAACCTACCCTAAAAGATGGAGAATGAACTCTGGGTCAAGACCCAAAGACCACCTTGATTTGACTCTTAGGTTATTAGGTCCAAGATTTTTAAGGTTCAAGTGAATCTTAGAGCCTGATTTTAGGGTTCATCTTGAATAGATCGTTTCAAACAAGGGTATGGGTAGCACACAAATACGCGAGGGTTTATTCTCTTTAATGCAGGCACATATTGTGCTAACACTTCAATCCCTAAATGCTGAAACCCTAAGTGGCTCTAATCCAAGTTCAATTCAATCTTAAAATGTTCACCTTGGGATTCAAGCAAGAAGTGTGTTAGCCCAAAGTGATTTAGAAATTAAGTGTAGTCCCTAATAGGTACAGGCAATCAAGGTAGGGATTTCTAAACAAAATCATCTCAGGCTTCAATCAGATATGAAAATCTTTCGCAAATCAAGAAAACTTGCCTCTTTAATGATAATTGCTATAAAAACAAGGTAGGTAGTTCGTAATTGATTCGCTTCCTTTTTTATCTTCCCAAAATTAGAAGGTTGATTAGGGAAGAAAAGAGAATTTACCTGCCCTGGGAGTGGTTGAATTGCGCAGAAGATCGCCTAGTGAGATACCTCGCAAAAATCACAAGAAACAAACATGGCAAGTTAGTGCTCAGATACAATCAAATAGAACAAAGAATAGCGGTGAATTGCGCATTGCTCCCCGGCAACAGCGCCAAAATGTTGAAGCGAATTCGTCATTGTTTAAGAAATGCATCATAGTATAGGATAAATGCGCTCAAACAAATAAATTTATAACTCAAAACCTAAAAGAAGTTCGAGGTCGAACACAGGGAGTAAGTATTGCAATTCACGCACTAAACTCAATTAAAATATAAATGAGCACTAGAAATCAAACCAATAATGATATTCAATGAATAAAACTACTCAAATTATTATTAGTTGATTTCTTTGTATATAATTAACCAATTCTTTCATTTATTAATTAATTCATTCATTTTGTAAATAAAATTAACATTTTATTAATGTATATTAGTTGATTCCTTTGTAATAATTAACCATTTCTATCATTTATTAATTAATTCATTCATTTTGTAAATAAAATTAATATTTTTGGAATAAAAGAACATTATTAACTTAAATGTAGAATAACCTAAGAAATTATCTAAAACATATCTATATGTACATAATTATACTTAATACTGCATATATGTATTTAACTATATAATATGAATAGTTTAATACCTGTAAACTAATTTAATTATATATTTACAGTAAATAATTAAGTTATTAAGTTAACTAGGTAAATTATTAACTTAAAATAAAATTAATAAGTAATTTAAGTTAATATTAAAATAATTTATCACGTATACTTGTATAATGTTATATTAATTATTTTCATCCTATTTATACTATATTTATAGTGTATTATAGTATTTATAAATTATTGTCTTAAACTAACTTAGACATGTATTTAATTGTAAATAAATTAAAATAAAGTTCCTAAAATATAATAAAATTATGTAATAAATAATTTATTACGTATATCAACACTGTATAAAGTCAATTTTGTAATTAAGTTACTAATTTATACATTAATTAACAAATTAAATCCTAATTTAATGTGTATAATTGCCAACTTCAACTAATTTAATTATATATCTGAATAATTTATTTCCATAAATTAACTATACCATCAGGGCTTTTCAAAAATCTAATTTATTTTAAAATCAGGCCTAAATTAGGCCCTCAAATCGAGGGCCAAATCCTCTGATTTCGTGTACTACATTATGCAGAGGAGCACCAATTTGGGCGCTACCAATAGTGCCACATTGTGTGGTGAAGGAGCACCACTACAATATAAATGGAAATAATGCCCATAGCCACTCAGTCGACATGCGCTGGGTGCACATCACATACCAATTGCATACACATCCCCTTTCAAGCATACATTGAGTATGATTTGGAATAGTGCCTAGGCCGGGGGCTACGCACTATAGCTAGGCCTGTATGGGCCTAATATTGGGCCTAAAATTGGATGAAATTGAACCTTAAATTAACTAGGGTTGGCTCACTAGTAGAAGTCTGGTCTCACCCTCTTGGGTGTTGTGTCTCCCTCGAAAGTGGTTGGCCCACCCATTAAATACCTAATTTTTAGGCTAATGAACAGTGTTTGTGAGAGAGAGACTGTAAAATTGGCTAAGTCCTGAAAAGAAGTATGAGAGAAGAAGAAAGGAGAGTTGTCGTGAAACGTCTAAGTGTTTGTGTCTCTGTGTGTTGAGTTGTGTGTATCGTTGCACGTATATATGTAACTTATGTATATTTGTATATGTATAATTGTAAGTAAGATATATATATATGTATCTGAATACATAGGTATATATGTATATAGTAGTATGATAGTAGTATAGTATGTTTAAGCATTTATATGTATATAAATAAACAACTTTAGTGACAGAAATATACATTACTGTATGTATATTTATATGTTAGTATAGATAGTTATTTTGCCTTTTGTTATGTACATATGTTACGATGGCTATAGAGACGTATATATATATAAGTTAATATATATATAATATATGTTACTATAGATATTAGTATGTTAAGTTAACTTAGTATAGTATACATTATTAGCTATTTTTGTACCTATACTTTGGAATTACTTATATTAGTTGTATATAATTAACATAGTGTAGTAGTAGTTAGTTTTTTATGACTGTTTGTTGTACATTTGTTTCGGCCATTGTAATGTATATTAGTTGATTTCTTTGTAAATAATTAACCAATTCTTTCATTTAGTAATTAATTCATTCATTTTGTAAATAAAATTAACATTTTTGGAATAGAAGAATATTTTTGGATTTAGAGAGTGATGTATACCAATAACTTCCTCCCAGTGAATGACCTAGAAATAAACCAGTAAAAATTATAAATAAATAAAATTGACATGATGTCGATTTGCATTTGTGACACACATACTACAACAACGACACATTAAACACCATTTTTATTGCAAATCAGTCGTCAACGATCATATTTTCGGTGTCATTGCCAAGGATAAAAAACCCAGCAATAGTGCTTTCTTATGATTGTTGATGTTGCATTCAGCACATACCAATCGTAAAGTTCATGGATCCAACCTTATCTTCCAACTTGATCTTCAAAACGTTTATGACCGTATTGAATGGAGGGCCCTCTATGATATCCTGGGCCATTTTGGTTTCTCTGACCAGGCCATTAACTTAACCTAGGCTTGTGTTGAGCACAATGGCTCTTCTATTCTTGTGGATGGGGTATCCTCTTCCTTTTTCAAACCTTCTCATGGACTCCGTCTGCCAATGGGAAGTCCAACTCCATCTCTAATTTGGCCAATTTCATCAAGGACTTTGAAAGGACCTTCAACCAAAAGGTTAATGCTTCCAAAAGCTTATGTTTTGTTGGAAAACAATTCCCCATGGGGAGGATCTCTAGGCTTGTTCAGACCATGGGATATCTGATAGGATCCTTCCCTTTCACTTATCTTGGGTGCCCCATTTTTCCTGATAGGGCTAAAATTTTCTACTTCAATGGTCTTTTAAAGAAAATCTAATCTAAGCTTTCTACCTAGAAAGCCAATTTACTCTCTACTATGACGCACTTGATTCTCATCAAGCATGTCCTCTCCTCTATTCCTATTCATATGCTTTCCATTATGGAGGTTTCAAGGGCTATCCTCCACAAAGTCGATTCCCTTCTCTCCATTTTTTTTTGGGGAACCTTTGCTAATACTTACAATAGACATTGGGAGGCTTGGAAAATGGTTACCAAACCTTCTAATATGGGGGGTTTAGGTATTTTGAACCTCGACCTTTTTATCAAATCCCTTAGAATGAAAAGAGCTTGGAATATCCTCCTTGGGGAGACCTTGTTTAGTAATCTAATGAAAAACCTTTATGCTCCTTCTCAGCATCCAACTATTCCTCATAGAATCTCTCTTCTTAGGGAAGCTATTGTCCAAATTTGCCCGTATGTTCATTGGGAAGTCCATGAAGGTGAAATTGATCTTTGGATGGACATCTGGATTACGGATACCCCATTAAAGGATTTCTTACCAATGGATACTAGCCCGGATAGATCTTTATTAAGGATATCTCCTCCTATCTACTGGCTAATACTTTGATACCTATGTTGCCTACTGACATTTAGGCCAAGATCTACTCTCTTAACTTGGATAATCTGAAAGATGCGCCCTATTGGTCCCTCACTCCTTCTGGCATCTTCACGGTTGCCTCGGCCTATACCCTCCACTTCTCTGACACTCCTAAGCTTCCACATTTTGTTGATCTCTGGAATCTCAAACTTCCTTTGACCATTTCTATCACAACTGGGCACATTATGCTCAAGCATCTTCCAACCGATGATTTGATCATTAAGTTGGGAATAGCCACGCCTTCTAAGTGTTCTTATTGTCCCTCAGCTCCTCAAGTTGAAACCTATAATCATCTTTTTGAAGATAGCAATCTCATTCGACATATTGTTTCTTGGGTGTCTTCCAAGTCTGACTGGACCATCCTTGATACTTTTAACTTTCCTAGTATTATGCTCAGAAAATCTTCTTCCATCAAAGGGAAAATTATCAAGGGTCTTATTTGCTTTATTTGGCATCATGTTTGGCATCTTAGAAATTTTATTAAACATGATCGTACTACTTTTGAGAGAATTGATTTCATCCTTAAGCAATCTTGGAATAACCTTCAGCTCAGAGACCGGATCAGAGCGTTTCGACCTAAGCAAAGTGCTATATCTTGGGTACATTCTCCCTTCAAGTACAAAGCCAACCTTGCCACCATCCCTTTGGTTAATTCCTATGCTGTTGCTTGGGTGGTTGAGATAATTTTAGGAATTTTATCCACGGTGCTGCTTCTACTTTATATGAAGATACCTTGGAAAAATGTCTCCTGGTGACTGCTTTACATCTTTCCTTCCCTAGCTTCTCTCATTCTATGCAGATTGAAACAAACTCTACTATGTTGTACTATTGGTGGAAAGGGAAGATAGTGGTTCCCTGGATGGTGAAGTATTTGTTCAATGCAGTCAAAGCCTTTGAAGATTACATCCTCTCTTTGGAGTTCTCTCATCCGATGGCAAATGTAGCTGCTCGTCATATGGCTCTTCTCCATCCCGCTAGCTGGCACATTTTTGGTTCTCTGCAGCAGCTCTCGCGCTTTATGATAGGCACTCTCAGCCTAGACAAAATTCAGATGCCTTATGTTTGCTGAGCTTTTTGTTAGTTTTGCCATGATGGGCTAGGGTTTTGTTTTGTGGTTTAGATATGTACTACGCCACTAGTCATGGTTCATCTCTCTTTTGTACTTGATGGGTTTTGGCCTAGTCCCCCCACCTTTTGATTGCTCCCTGGAAGTGGGGGATGAATAAAATTTTACCCCCGTATTTCCAAAAAAAAAAAATGTACATAATCCGTATGTAGTTGTAAATAGCTATATATATTTTTATAAACATGATTATAACTGTAAATATAACTTAAAGTACTTATATTGTACAATAATGTATCCCTATATTTATTTATCTATATATTGTACACAATTATATTTATAAGTTAACTAGGCATATTATTAAGTTAATATAATTTAAATTAGTAAGTTAATAACCTATTGAAATAAATTATGTTTTATAGTTGTATATTATAGTTTAAAGTATTTTCAATATATTTATAACCTATTTATACTATAGAACAATACTTATAATGTATATATATGTATATTTATGTAAACCGTGTATTTAAATGTACATAAATTGAAATAAATCAATAAAAATAAATTAAAAATCTATAATAATAAGTTAATAATGTAAACTAACTAATTTATAAGTCAATTGTACGATTAACTTACTAATTTGTACTTTAATTAACGAATTAACTATAAAATCAACATGTGATTATTCCTACTTTAACTAATTTTTAAATTTAATTATATATTTAATTATTGTGAATAAACTATACCAATAAGTAGCCCTATGTATAAGCTACATGTACATATAATTTAATAAAGAAATAATTATTAATTGGGTACCTTAATTAAGCCATGAAGTTGGTTGAAATCCATGGGCGACACGCTAATTGGGGCGCTTTATATAGTGCCACATCGTGGCTTGAGGAGCACTTATAGCGCTATAAAACAAAAGGCGCCGAAGGCCTACCATCCCAAGAATAGGGTTTAGATCCCATAGCATTAATAACCCTACTATCTATAGAAAGAGAGTGGGCTAGGAGCCTGTGGTCCAACTAAGTCAGGTTAGTCCCGTTAGGCCGTTATTGGCCCAAAACTATGCAAAAACACATAACAAAAATCATAGGCCCAAGATTAGTAGTGGTCGATCTGACCCTAGTGAGCTGTTGATTCTGCAAAAGGTTGGGCCCGCCAATTTTGGTGTAGAGACTAACTATGGTTAAAGTTAATTATTAAGTGTTGAATGTGTAGTAAATTTAGAAGTCCTATGTGTGTGTGAGTTGTATATGTTAGTATAGCTGTGTGTGCATGTGTGTGTTGTGTGTGATATGTATTGAGTGTTGATTTAAGTGTGTGTGTGATATATGTATGTAAGTATAATATACAGTTAGTATATATGTATATACGTAAGTAAAGAGTATATGTATCAGATATATATTAGTTTTTCCTTATTTTGTTTATATTTTTAAGGCTCTTTTAGTGACGTTTAGATGTGTTAGTGTGCATAGTTTATAGATGTTAGTGTATTATATAGTATAAGTTAGTATAGATAATCTTTTTTGTGCCAATATTAAGGCATTACTTAGATAAAATTGTATATAACTAACCTACATTAGTTTAGATTATTTTTTAATGCCTTTATACCTATTTATTTATTTGAAGCATGGTCTTTAACACAATTCATTCATTCTTGAAAATAATTGACTTAGATTAATTCATTCTTTGATTCTTTATTTATGATGCATTCATTTGTCAATAAACTTAATATTTTTGGAATAAAAGATGATTTTGGATAATAGAAAGTGATGTATATCAATAACTGTCTCCCAGTTAACGACCTGGAATAAAACCAGTAAAAATTGTATATAAATAAATGGCATCCATCTGGATTGCGACATTATACTACAATGCGATTAATTAACCATAATTAACAAGCAATTCAAATGGTATATCACGTGCCTTCCATCTCTCTCCTGCACCGGTTACACCACTGCGCTCACTATCTCCATGTGCCTATTCATTCCTTGCATGCACCCTCTACCTACACCCGTGCGCCTCTATGTGCTCTCACACACCCTCTACAAGCGTGTGCAAGCAACACTCGCGCACACACACTGATAGACAAACACACACACACACATATATACACACTCGCACACAGACATACACATACACATATATCCATTCGCCATCAGGTGTACGTCTCCATTTACCGCGCATTTTCTTTTGTGTGTGCACATACAAGTTGAGAACACATACGTGATTATTGGTGCACATTTCCACACACACACACACGTCCAACCTACACCTTCACATGGCACATAGCTAGGGTTAGTCACGTCTCTCTAGACGTCGGTTAACCTAACACGATGTTACATCAAATTTTCCAATCCCTTCCTCCTTTCCTTCTCTCTTTTTCTATATCTATATACATATATATACACATAGATATATATATATATCTTATACATACATATATAGATATATAAATAAGCTAAGTATTTCCATTTATTTCAATTCCCACATTTTTTTTCGTTCTCATATTATCTTTTATTTGTTAATTAAAAAAATTCCAAAAAAAGTATAAAAGAGAAAAGATAACCTTTGACTTTTCAGGTACCTAATCTCGTGCACAGCGAGATTATTTCAGATTGAAGTTAGCATGTCGCCAAAGACATATTTTGAGGGTGTACCTCAAGGACCAAGGTTATCACAAAAAAACTTAAAACCAAGAAAATCCAAAACCATATAAGCGAAAGGAAATGACCCATCTTTAGGATCCGCATAGAAATCGATTTATCTCAAACCCATTTCTCTAAGTTAGACCTTGGGCTTAAAACTGACTATTTTAAAATATACTTTTGTCCAGTTTAAAATAGGTTTGAAAAATCTGTGTAGGATCGCTTGTAGTTAACTACTTCCACTATACTCTTTTTCACGCTAATATCACATAATTAAATAACATTGCTTTTGATTCGACAACTACTGATGGAATTCGCATTGATTCCTAACCCATTTATGTGACTCAATGTTGCCATTTTTTTATTTTTACTTTATGAATTGAAACATAAGACAACTACGAAAAGTGCTAACCTAAACACTAATCACAACAACCATAATGACAAAGGTGATTAAAACTAACATATTTTTTAAGTTTTTCGATTTTGCAATTTTTTTGATTTTGAAATATAAAAGAGTGAACTACAAAATTAAACACAAGCTAGTTGCAAGATAAAGATTACGCTACAAAAATGGTCTTTTCATTGAATGATCATCATAACAAAAAATGTAACATAATAGAATGTAAGGAATGCTAAATTAATAGGAATGAAAATAACAAGGAATAAAATGACAGGAATTAAAATGCTAATCTAACAGAAATCCACCTTGCTGATAGTGCTCACAAGGAGCTGTCAGCACTGGAGGGTGGTGATGGCTAGACCCTAGGTACAGAAACCCATCTACACGCCACAATAGAGAGGAGTGCACACCTAGAACTTCGAGTGAGTTTAGGCATGAAAAAGAAAGAAAATAAACTACCTACTTGAAAGAATTAAATGCACAATAAAAACACATAAGAACTATCTAAATAATAATAGAGACATGGGCACCAAAGGTACTCCTAAGAGAGAGGTTTTGGTGGCCGGGGGTGGTGGTGGCCTTGAGAGGTGGTGGGACGGAGCTTTGAGGTGGAGTTCTAATGGCCTACTAAGGGAGGAAGAAGATGCTTCAAGTGGTGGCCTTGGTGGTCTATTTAAGGAGGAAGGGGGGAGGCTGAAGGTGGTGCACAAAGGCTTGGAGTGGAGGTTGTGGTTGCCACTTTTGGAGGGGAGGGGGATGAGGTGGGGTGGACTTAGTGTAGGGAATAATTGAGGATGTTTTTGTGATGGTTTTTGTAGGGTTAGGTTGTGTAGGCTTAGGTTTACTTGGGTTGGGTTAGCATAGGATCTATTGGGTGCAGTCTAGTTAGGTAGCTCCTAGTCTAATTAGGTGTGTGTGTGTGTGATTTGGCTAGGGTGATCTTAATAATTGTGTGTGTGAACCTAGTAGGTCTAAGTCGAGTCTAATTAGGTTCAAGTGAACCTATTTCGAATTGTGTGGCTTTATATGTGTCAATTAAGTTTTGGCTGAACCTAATTGATTTTAGGTGCACCTAATCAAGTAGGGATGTGCCCAAATGGGTGTAGGCTAGTTGATTGGGTTTGCGTAGAGGCCAATTAGGCTACCATGAGCCTAATTAGCCTAGGGTTAGCCTAATCAGGTCCAACTAGACTCAATTAGCTGGTGGCTGACCCAATTGACTCAGATTGAGTCAATTGAGGTTCCTGTAGACCTAAATAGGATTTTGAAGTGTGGATTGGGTTGGGGATAGGAGGATTAAGAATGGGGATAACGGATAGGGTTTGTGGATAGTGGGAATAAGAACATGGATAGTGTTATCCATGTTTTGGGTTCTAGGCTAAGTTATCCAAATAGGAGGGTAGCATAGGGATAGGAGCAAGGATAAGGCTAGAAACTATGGATAAGGATAGGGATATCCTAAGTTCTTCCTTTCTTCTTTTTCTACATTTATTCATACAACTAGTCGAGTCTATCTCTCCTTCACTCTCTGTCTTTAGTCATCTTTTATTTTAGCTTTATTCCAAGCTTCCGCTCCAACTCTGCTGCAGCTCCTAGCTTTTATCAGCTTCTTCCAAATTAGGACGTCTTCTAAGCTCCTTATTGTCTACATATACAATTATGCACCAATTAGTAGAGAAAGATAACATTATTCTATAAACAACTAAGTAGAAAAGCTACGATGCAAGATTATGCAGTTGATGCATGTATTATTCATAAGTTAAGCTAGGATCTAACTTAATTTAGGTTGATTAAGTCCCATGATTGCTATGCAATCAAAAACAAAGATCAGAACCTTTCTCGAAGGTCTATCTTCTTTTGTTATTGCCTTAAGTCTAATCAAGACTAGGCGATAACATATGGAATTGTTGTTCTCAATATACATGGAGTGAGCACATGCCCTCGAAGTTGATTTTACGATTTTATTTTAGAAAGAGAGGCTTTACAAAGGGCTAAATATATAGTTAAACAACGAAAATCTTGGTTGAGAAGCCTCTTGCAATTTCTCTTTAAGATTTGCTTGACTCTCATGCTCCATACTTGAGCTTTACTAGAGTTACATCAAATCTTGAGCTTGTGTCAGTTCAATCTCTTCTTTTCATGCTTCATCAATTTTCACCACTATCCTACAAACACATCTTGATAAACCATGATTAATGCTTTGGGGGTTTTGTTAACACCAAAATTACACCTTAGTTTCCATTATAGGTGATATGCATCTATTTTTGTAATGACCTGGGCTTACATTCAAATCTATTTGAGAAAATCTAGTATTCACAACTTATTAGCTATAAGCCTAATGGAATCCTAAGAAGAACCCAAAATGCTTAAGTCCAAGTTGTTGAGTAGTAGTTCTTAATTCTTCATATCCCATCACTTAATGTTGTGAGTTTTTGATGTGGACTATGTTGTAATTTGTGTGTTGTTGGTGAGTCATCCAAATAATGTAAAGAGTTATATTGATTTGATTATCTCATCTAAATAAGAATTAGATTTATTTCTGGTGCATGAATTGGGTTCCTTTGTATGAATAAAGAGACATACTTTGACAAATCAAATAAATCCGATGTGTATTGACTTAGATATCTAAATAGTTTAGAGGATCCAATAGCACATTGAGAAACCATCATTTCAGATTTGATCACTTGTTTTCGACCTGAGTTGAGATGGCAACCTTCTTAAGAGACCAATGCCTAATTGATGTTCTTGAATGGAGATTTAGAACTGTCATGTGGGTCGGGTTCACCTAATGAAATAAGTAATAAGTGAAAGTTCATCTCCAATGCTATCATGGAGAAGACATATCTTGAAGTTAAGATAGATATGTATCTTTGTTCTTGAACACACGTATTTGGCAGACCAATAGTAGATGCACCTACCATGATGTTGATACTAGAAAGTGGTACATATAGGAGGAAACAGAAGATGCATGATCTCTCAAGGAGATCACACAAGTCTACTTTATAAGTACATGTAGTTGACTATAGGAATGAGCTTGTTGTAAGTATATTAGGAAGGATTAATTCCACATGTGATCATGAAGTCATGATAAGACTAAAGCATGAAAAAGAAGAAGACAATCCTTTGGAAAAGAAGCCAGTCTTTGTTCTCATCCTAATGAGGTAAAGATTAATTTGACCCAAGAGTTAATACTATACTCCACTGTGAAAGATTCAAAGATATTTTGAATATCTAAAAGAGGTGTAGTGCCATAAATCTCAAATCCTGACCACTTTATTATTGTTGTGATGAAACCAATAATAATTTTGATATATATTTCTACTTGTAGAGAAATCATGTATTATTTAAGGAGTTAAATAGTATTTTATTTGATATTTAATTGGGATTAAAGTGTTGGGTTTTGATTAAAAAGGATTTGGATAGAAATTAAATGAGCATAAAGTACTAAAATCTAGTTAGGATGGTCAACATGAAATTATTCAAATAGGAATTAAGCTTGAATGATGCCCATTATATTAGAATTAGTTAATTAACTATAAATATATCTCACAGGAAAGACTTGAACACTAATAAATAATTAGATACGTAGCTTCTTTCTTTGCCTAGAAGAGAGAAAAAAGGAGAAGCCACCACTACAACCCCTCTCCTTTTTCATAGCCTAGACATTGAAGAGGTTGATCCTACATCTAGAGAAGCCTCTGGATGTTCAACAACATCACTGGACGTCTAATCTGGGAATGGGTCTACCTTTGGTGAACCTCAGGGATGTGCTTTCTTGGTGGATCAAGGTGAGGGTCGTCTCATTAATCGTGAAACATTTGTGACAACTACGGTTTGAGTGTTCATGACATGAAGGATCTCATCAACTTCTCGAAAGGAAGGGTCTTGGGCTACATTGGGAGTTATTGTAAGAGGCACTACATGTAGGGTGTTATTCTACGCCACCCACATAGTTATAATTTCTATCTCATGGGACCTTGACTTGGGAAGAAGCTAGTTCTTCTCATGTTGTTCTGTTATTAGGGCATTTTCGATTCTTTATCAATCCACTTTTCGGGCATCAAATCAATTTCCATATCAAAATTTTAAACATTCGATTTTTACACCCCCATGATGCCCAACGGACCATTATTAAGATGTTGCAAGCCCCCTACATGAAATCATGATTTTCTTGACAAAGTTCATATGATTAATCAATTACTAAATTAGCTGATGATAGGAAAGTGGAGATTCTAGAGATGGTTTATACAAGTTTTAGAGGTAGCTACCGCCACCACTTTTATAGTGTAGCTTTTAGCCTTACACATTACTTAGTTCTTGTATTTTCAATCAATTAATGAGTCTGGTATCATTCCTGACAATTCGAGTCTAAACCCAAAATTAAAAAGAAAATTGGATGTGGTCATTTGTTAGTTATGGGTGCAATGGACCCACATCAACCATGCAAATGCTTAAAATTAAGTTGTTAACCAATAATTGACAATCTTTCATATCTAAAGAAGAAAGCCTCACATTGGGTCCCTATTTTTGGCAAATGGATAGAAGAAGCTTGAACTCTCTTCCCTATAATCCAGACTTCAAAATGGACTAAAAAGGATCGGCTTCGGCTACTTGATCTCACTTAGTAAACTGCTCCCACCTAACTTGTTCATTCCAAAGAAACAACTCTCCTCACCAATGGGGCCCTAATTGGTCGTACGAGGCCGATCAAGGCCCTCCCAATCGTCGGATTGTCCTTCCCCCCTTACTAGACCTCTCCTCTCCATCAATAGGACCTTCTTGCCGACATGCATGGCTCCCGACTGCTCGTAGGGTCATTTGTAGCGGCACTATTGCGGTGTGGTCGAGGAACGAGCTATGCGGAGTGCAGCGTGAGCGTCGATGGTGGCGTTCAGCCTTGGCGTGTGGAGTGCAGTGCTCCACGTTTAGCCTTGGCCTCAGCGTTGTTCTCATCGTCAACGTTCGGTCGCGGTGTGCGACGTGTAGCTAGGGTTGAGCGGCTGGCGTTTGGCCTCAACATGTGGTGGTCGTCACCCCTCGTGATCGTTGATAATGTGCAGCGGCTCCTAAGGGCATTTTGATACGGTTGGCCGGCATGGGCTTCTACCCGATCATTGGTCGGTAGTCGGTGGAAGGTTTATGCTGATGTGGGTGATTGGTCTAATTCTTTTTCATTTGTTTTTTAGTTTAGTGCTGTTTTGTTGGGGACCACATATGACCCCAGACTTTTTATGGTTGAGTTACTGACATGAGTCAGTGGTCGTTTCGATCTTTGGACCATTTTATTCGACTTTTCATTAGCACGATCTTCGAGATTTATCTCGTTGACGCTTTGCCATATCTACGAGCGTAAGGTCACTCTCCTTCTAGAAGGTTTTTCGGTTCCCGATTTCGAGATGCTTTCTTTTTCTTTTTCCTTTGTTCCTTATCTTTCTTTTTTGTGTTTTGCATTCCCTCGTTCTACGAGGCGTATTTTCCCATTTCGTGGGTGAGGATTCTCCATCTCTCCCTTCCCCTCTGGGGCACATTCTCTTCTATGAGGTACTTCCCCTTAATGAAATGGTTTGAAACAAAAAAAAAAAAAAAAAAAGGGATTCAAGACAAGTAGATAACCCGTACCGATCAATGGAAAATAATCCTAAATTAAAAACAATGGATCAACGGAGGGAAAGGAGTTAGAACGGACAACATTCATTCCAGGTCATCGCTCCGTTGGACAGAGGAATAAATTTCCCCTTCCATTCTTCCCGACCGAAGTCCTATCTGGAGTCGTTTGTGTGTGGCCACGTGATGATGTTGGTATGAGCAGATCTTGGAGGTGGTCTTCGTTTTGTCTGTTTCGGAGACAAAGCCACATGAAAATTCATGTTGCTGATAGAGAACAATGACTAATTTGTGGACTCAACGTATGCCATGAATTTAAATACGAAACAATTCAGCTTTAAATGGCGCCACCCTCCAACAGAAAGACCCTCTCATACCTTCGCTCCTGCGATTGCGACCGAAGCCCCACACCACCACCCCCCCCCCCCCACCACCCAATGTCACCTAGACGGCTGCTTGTCGACCTCCAAAGACTCAACTTCTTGCATCTGCAAAATCACAAAGCAAAGCTTCTGCATTCAAACCTTTTTTTTTTAAGCTTATCCACTCCAATCGCATCTTTTGAAAATTGCGAAAGACAAAAAAGCTTTCAATACATTACCCAAGCAGGCTGGCACATCAATTCCAACCAATCTCCAAAAATTTTCAGCCTAGAACATTTTTTAGCAAAGAATGGGCTAAGGAGACATAAGTTTTGGGAACAAGCTTTAGAGTAATCCGATGAAGACATTTTGAGATCATAGAGATCACCAGTAATCATAAAAGAGGGTGGTATTCTCAGTAATCATAGAGATCACCAGTTTGCGGTCGCTGAGCAATTGTATCTGATAGTAGTCAAAATGAGCTGCCCATTGGAGCCAATATTAGGTACTTATTTGACTCGTGGATGCTTAACCTATTACGATGGGGTTTGAGTAAGAGATATTTAGGACTTGATCTTAGTAGCAATTGGGTCAGACTCGGGCTGACCTTCTAATCAATAGGCTTGGGCTTGAGTTGAGTTGATATTAAGTTTGATTTGACTCGATTCAGTGAAGTAATTGCATGGAACTAATAGCATTAGTGCACTTACTCTAAACTTGTAAATGTGTTTTGTTTCATTTTATATGTACTTTTCTTTTATGTGACATCACCTTAAAGCATGGCATGGTAGCCAACTAGATACCTCAAAAGAACTAACGTTGTGAAGACAATGCAATGTGAATGCTTAATCCAACTTTCTACATATTAGTTGAATTCGTTGCTTTTGCATTTTGATTGATGGATTCGTATCTCCTTTGCTTAATGTGTTCGGTTTATTTTATAGTCGTGAGAGTTTAGAAGCCAGAAAGCCTAATAGGCAGGTTTGAGCTTCTAATTTGATCTTAGCCCAATTGTAAATGGGCCAACCTCGATCCTATTATAAACGGGCTAGGTTGGCCCTAGGCTTTAAAATCGATAGGAAAAACATGCTCTGATAGGGAACCAAATGGCTTGGTCCAATTCGACACTAATACCTTGCCTAATCGCATGCCATGTGAAAACATGGCTTTTTCTAGCACATAAACCATTGCTAAATATCTAAACAATCTTGTGGTCTTTATAGTAGATCTTAGGACTCCTATTTATTGGAATTCCTTATTTTGGGTTGCAACTATGGGGTTTAAGAATCAAGGAGTCTAAGTAAAAAGTTTATAGTAACTATCTCATCAATGAGTATTTATTTTGAGAAATTAAAATCTTAAGCGCTAGGTTAAGTTGGATGCTTGGAAAACTAACTTTTGATTTGTGGGCATAGTGTTAACCTCTTTTTTGTGTTACTTTGCAAGAATATTAATCTTTGGTTAACACATGATTTTGCTTTCTTAAAACAAGTGGTGTGAAGTGGAGAATGAAGAGTCAAAAGACGTCTCAAGATCGAAACCGTCGACAAATAAGAAATTAGATGATAAAAAAAATCAAGAGAAAGCAAAGTATAGTAATAAGACATTTGACGTGGAAAACCTTTCAAAGAAGAAAGGGCAAAACACAAGGAGAGAGAACTATTTCATTGTTCGGCGATGGGATGAAGTGATGTGACTGTTTATAAGCATATTCATGGATCTGAGTTCTATGTCACTTATGGGAGCATCTATTTAGTTAAAAATATAATTTTATATCATATTATCATAATAATTATTGAGCAATCATATAAGGAGATTGCAATTTCATTTCATATCACATATGTCATCTATATGGAATTCCAATAATCAACTAATTGTTGTATTAATCATGCCAATTATGGAGATTTCATCATCAAGGAGATTTTAGTGAATTTTGAAATTCAAGAAAGTATTTAAGGTATGATTATAAATAAATCTCCAAATTATCCTAAATGTTGGAACCTTGTTCCACTCCAACCTAAGTTTTGGTGTTAACAAACCTCTTTGTATTTAATGTTTGCAAATATATTGTTGTTGCGGGACTTAGGTGATGATCTATGTTAAAAGATGATGAAAATGAAGAGGAAATGGACATGGCAAAGCTTGAAAAAGAAACCAAAATCAGATTGGCATGAAGTTTTCCTTTTAATTTTTTAGACTGTGTGCCTCCTAACTTGTAATATGATAAGCAACGTAAAAATAATCTAGGGATAAGTTTCGGACTCACAAAATTTCTAGTCGCTCTTTAAATGATACATTATTTCGCAAATTCGATTTTGCTATTATTGGATTTACAAAGCAAAAGTCTTTTTCTAAAGAAGATCTTTCATAAATAATTTCAAACCAAGTATATTGATGTCTAAAACGGTAGTTGCTCAATTACTTACAAAGTACTCGTACTTAAGCTTAGTACCAATACATGTAAGTTACAGGTAAGGAGTTATTTAAATTTTAAGAAATAAACCTGTAACCAATATGTACTAGTACTAAGGCTTAGTACTGGTACACATGGGTTATAGATTTGGTTCTTTTCAAACCCTTGGCAAACCTGGACCTAACAAGTATCGGTACTAAAGCTTTGTACAAATACCTATGGGATACAGGTTCTATTCAAATGAACCTACCTGGTAAACCTATATGTAGTAAGTATTGGTACTAAGTCTTAGTACAGATACACCTGAGATACAAGTTTGGCTTCTTTAAAGTATAGGCAAACTATGAATAAAAGGTACTGGTACTGAGGCTTAGTACCAATACATGTTGGTTACAGGTATGTCCTCAGAAGGCAAAGAGGAGTTTTGATTTCCTTATCTATAAGCTATAAGTATTGATATCCATCTTTAGTATCGGTGCCCATAAGATGCATAAGACTAGTTGCACCTTTTTAAATTCAAATATGTGAGTAGGTAGTATTGATACCCATCCTTTAGTACCGATACTAGCTATTCATTGAGTCAAATCACTACAACAAAGAAAGGTTTTGGTCACAGTTAAAAATCATGACCAAAGTGTTTAGAATCGTCACCAGTTAGCATCACCAAAAGTAGCGTGGCAGAAAGGTTTTGGTCACGGTTTTACCCAAAATAATGACCAAAGACTTCTAGTCATGATTTTAAAACCATGACTAAAGAAAGAGATTTGGTCGAGGCTTATAATCATAACCAAAGACTTGGAGTTGAAGACAAAAAGGATTTGGTGATAATTAATAAACTGTGACCAAAGATTTTTTGTGATGGTTTATAAACCATCACCGAAGGAACCTTTTGTGATGATTTAGTAACCGTGACGAAAGGTCTCCTTAAACAAAAAAAAAAGTAATTAGATCTTCTTTTGGAAAGTAATAAATTACTATGGATTCAAGATATTCCAAATTTATTATCTAAACAATGACAATAAAAAGAATCTGATCAGCATCTTCAACAACTTGTTTACTAGTTGTTCCATGCATCATCTATAAGTTAAGCACACATCTTTTCAAATTCTATGATGGTACATAACGAATTAAAATATATGAAGTGTGGCAATATCATCATAGTTTGTTTCTCAAATGAAGTTTAACACATTAATCTCAAAATAGATTGTTCCACCACTACTTTCATAGAGAGAAAGAAGTGCATTCTAGACCCAGTATTGATCTAAATACTTGACAT
The DNA here is from genome assembly GCA_037157565.1 of Thalassia testudinum. Lineage (NCBI taxonomy): Eukaryota > Viridiplantae > Streptophyta > Magnoliopsida > Alismatales > Hydrocharitaceae > Thalassia > Thalassia testudinum. The sequence goes on from JAZHRO010000078.1 coordinate 48,383,292, forward strand.
GGTTCACATAACATGTGATCAATTAACCTAAATCCTTGTTGGCTTGCTGCATGATCATGTAGTAGCACATCTTAACCCTACCAACCTATGCAAATGATTTTGAGAATATATTGGGCCATGACCTTCTTTCTCTACATGAGATAGACAACAGCCTTTTAACACATTGCTAGTTCTTAGGAGCCTTCATTGGGAGGTAAAGGGATTTGCGTTAATAGGTAGTCCATCCCCACTCCAATTCCCCCTCAAAAATCGCAAAGACAGGGCACATATCTAAATAAAATAAGTTCTTAATGGCTTTATGTAGTATATGAATAAATATCACATCAAAAAAATAAATTATGAATAAACAATGGTAGAACATGGGATGATAAATTCCTTAAGATAAGTCAGCAAAAATCTAAATGCAAGCAATATGTATGTCTTACAAGAAACATGGGAGATCGATTAATGATTTAAACAATAATGTAAGACATTCCAATATAGTGACATGCATTTCAAGCATTATTTTAAATTAATTGTATAAATAACCTAATTTGTTTCTTTGTTCTCTTCCTTCCTGTAGAATGCGTAACGCCTTCCTGACTCAACGCACTGCCTCTCCACAACCAAATCAAGTCGGTCGAGCCTCACCGCATCCATCTCAACCGCTTGGTATCTTCATCCAGTTGTTGGAGGAGATTTTGAGAGGTTGAAATAGACCGTGGGGACTTCTATAAGAAAATTGCCGCGACCATGCTTTGGGGTGGCTTCTTCCTCGCACCATCTACAACGTGGCCTGGGTGCACCCTATGCTTCAAGCGAGCACCGTGGATCTGAAGTAGGCTCCATCTTCTTCCTCTGCCCACCCTCGATCTCCTATGCATGGTGACAGCGTGCACATTCGCAACCACCATCATCAATGCCCACTGTCAACCCCTTCTCCGTTCTTCCCTTCATCATCTTCTTCCTCCATCTTCAACCTTTGCAGGTAGAAGGAACCCATCAACAACCATCGTGCCAACCACAACAGTAGTGACCTTCTTCACCCTCGCGTGCGCCTCCACACATTCGCAAGCCACCGGTGCCACATCTACGTCCAGCGTGTGCTGCAACCGCAGCGGCCACCCCATCCCAACCACCTCCTTCGCACAAGCAATTGACCACTCCCGGCCTTGCCACCAGCCACGCGAGTGTACAGCAATGCATCCCCATGCGCACCCTTGCACTCGTGACATCACACCACCATCCTCGCGTGCACGTAGCACCACCCCTACGCACGCAAGCAGCACACCCGGCTTCATCTCCTCCTTCAACTCAGTGCACTCTTCATCTTCTTTGAAAGAACCCATCACCGGCGTCAAACACCTCCTTGCAGCCACCTCGTCCGGACACTTTTCTCCACGCCGTCGCCTCTGTTGAGTTCACCTCGACCTCTTGAGCACAACCACGCCCACAACATCGCCAATACCAGCCCATGCACATCAGTGATCACCCACCCCCGTCGGCAGCTTCCTCCTCATCGGTGACAACTCTGGCCATCTTCGCGCTCGCCGTCACCACCATCGAACTCCCCACGCACCAATCGACCTTCCCCTTGAGCATCTTCGACCGCCATGCTTCCTCCAATGCACAACGAAGAGAGAGAATTTTTCCTCTGTTTCCACGCATATTAATATTTACGATTATATGCCATTGCCGAAGAAATATTTTTTTGATTTATTGAATATTATATTGTGGCATATTTATGAGCATATCCCTCTTATTCTGCATGACTACTATTCCCACATATCATGTCAATGATTTGGCTAGTCTAAAGGGAATCTTAACTTGATCTTTTTAAGGGAAATAAAGAGTGAACATTGGATTTTAATAGTAACGAGTTTTTAATAAGCCATTGCCTCCCTGTGAACACGACCTGCTCTTCTCGAGTGGTTATATTTAATTATTTTGAAAATGATTTTCCACCACTTTGATATTACTTCGATGCATCATTTTATGTGCGAAACAACAACGAAAGCGAAAATCGTCTTTTCAACCAACCTCCAAATTAGGTCACAAATTAAATCAATCTCTAATTAAGTGAAATTCAAGGTGCAAATTAGGACTAAAATTGGTAGACTTAAGGTCTAAATTTGCAAATTTTGGTCTACGTGGAACTGCAGTGACAAGGAAGGTCAAGTGCGGGAAACCCTGTAACCTAAAGCGATGCTCTACCGTGTAGGGGGTCTTTGCGAGGCTCTCCCTTCCTGGTTTCCCAAGTAATTCTCAAGTGTGTGGATTTATGAGTCAGAGGTATTATCCACCTGGAAGCAGCCTTCGTCATCTAAAAATCTTTGGGTGCCTTGATTGGGTCCAATAAACATCCAGTCCCTTATCTATTCTCTAGAGCACATTCACAGGAAAGGTCCCTAGATTTATGACCTAGAGGCCTCCATTAGAGTTGATCTTCTTGGGGAAAATCTGATATGATCTAATCAATTCGATCTGGATCTGAATTTGATTCTACATCCTAATCCACCACCTAATTTGAAAAAGCAACCTGACAACATAGGAAAGATTTTCAATAAACCTAAATCCCAAATGAGCATGAAAGAGAAAATGATCAATGTTTCTCTTAGACATCATGATGAGTATTACAAAACCTCGAACCCATTTAGAAGCATTCAGGTTAATGTGTCAGAAACAACAACCTTCATTGTGAACCGTGCCCAGCTAATGTTGGCACAAATGATAAATGGTTTAAGCAAGGATATTCTCATGACAGGATACATTGAATTAGAGAGATTGCATAATTTTAAATATCTCCAATGTTTGACAAATCCAATACTTTAGGAAATGTACCAAGATGACATTGAGAAATGGGAGAATGTAATAAATCTATTGAAACATATCATCAATCCAAAATACCTATATATCGACTGAGAAATTGATGAGACATCTTGGAGCAAGGTTGAAGATCAATATGATTTCCCAGAGGCCAGGTTTGAAAATAGAGGTTGTTGTGGACCCCCAACCCAAATTGAATCAAATTCAAACTATGTGCAGAATGACATACCTGATCAAAATATTGGTTGGGTGGATCCAGTTCTAGGTGTTACCAATTATGAACCAGCCTTAGAGAGCCATGAAGCTGATCCATTAGGCCTTGATTTTCCAAACACCTATGATGAATTAGACTCAAAACCTCTCGAGGATGTAATTCCTGTACCTGATCCTGTTAAGGTAATCCTCGAGAGTGATTCTGACATCCCAATTGAACTAAGTCTAGATTCTAGTGACCCAATTCCTACCCCTAACCTAGAATCTAGATCTGAACCTGTTTGGGATGATCATGCAGCCCAATGTGATGAGAACCAGATTTTTTATCTGAATTATGATGTTGGGCCCGTATTTGATGATTATACCTCTCCAGACTCCTCAGAAGAATGAAATGATTTTTTGCAAGTCATATCGATTTACGATACATAAACAAAGAAGTTGGAAGAGTTGGGATTTGATTGGATATTCCCTAGAAGCTAAGAATCTGAGCCTATGCTTGATAAGGATACCTCTTTCAGCTTGGAACCCGAGACAAGGTTAGATCAAAATTAGCTTGTTGATTTCATGCATCATGATTTGTCTAGTGGTGGAAATCTCAATCCTGAATCAGGTTTAGAAATTGATTTTCACAGATTCTCCAATGATTTCGAATCATACTTTGATTTCAGAGAACCTTTATTTCTTGAGGTTCTCCTGACGATTATGACACAATTTATGACCTCAGTATCTATGATTCCATTCTTTGATTCTGATTTTGAGGCCCCTGATCCTGAGAACATTGGTTCAAATTCATATTTTGAATCATTCTATTATGATCTGCAAGAATTAGAAGAAGTGCCAAGAGTGTCTACAATCCAGAGTTTGAATCTTTCACTGACCCAGATTTTCATGATTCTATAAGCACTCTCTAGGCATTTACATTTGATTTGGATGAGCATCATAAAGAATCTCTAGATTAACCTATCTTTGAATCATTTCTAAAGGAGCCCACACTGTACTCTGATTTCGAAGAAGTCACATCTATCACATAGCCTTTCGGAATTCAATCCCAACCCCGACCTGCCACCAAAATCAAATTTTACTCTAATTCACCTTTCTCTGTTCTGGTTGCATATGATTCACCTCCATCTTTCGATCGGGAATCAGACATTTATTTGACCAATAATCAAGTCTTATCCTTCTCTTATCTCACTAGTAGGGTTCCAACATTTTCCACAGATCCATTTCCATTTGAGGACCCCTACTCTACTCAGGCTGAACTGATTTTGCCAAACCCTAGATTTGCATTTCCATATCATTTTGAACCAAAAAGTATCCAATGGGCTCCACACCTATTGATTTACATCTATCAACCTACCAGACTGATTGGGTTTGGTTGCATCATCTGACTGTTGATCTAAACAAGCACCTGGTTGGACCAACAGGCTACTCATCAAGGTGCTTATTCTACAAAATTCCTCCGATTTGACCACCCCTTCCCCTTAACCACCTTTTGCTTGGCTGAAGGCATTGAATTTAGTGCTTAACGGGAGACAACCCGTCATTTCAAAAAACTTGATACCCTTCTGATCATCCTTTTGAGCTACACTCCTATTGCACTTTAGGATTCAACTTTAAAACAACCGACTCCACCTTTGATACTTGTATCAAAGCTTGAAATCATTTGCTACAATCATCATAACCCATTCACTCACCCTTTGACCCTATTCTAAATCTTGAACCAAGCTAAATTCATATCCACCTAGTTTACAATGAGGACATTGCAAAACTTAGGCATAGAGGGTGTTCAAGTGAAAAACACAAATGGAATTTCAATTCTCTAAGGGGTTCTCACAAAAAAAATACAAATAAAAAAAAATAGGGAGAGAGAATGGGGAGGAAAATTTTGTGAAATGATTGAAAATCTTTCTTGAGGAGGATAACAGGAGGAAAATAGAATGTCAAAAGGAGCAAAAATCAAGAAAAAAATTGACAGTCATAGAAATTGATTATGGGATTTACTTAAGTTCTATACCAAATTAAAATAAAGATTAAGTCCTGAAATGCTAGAGAGAAGGAGATTAGTAAGAGTGCTGATCTTAGGCCTCTTGGGCTTGTTGTAGGGCTTAAACACTTAAGTATTCGTTAAAATCTGCATTAGTCCTCAAGAGGTTGAGGAAAGTGCACAGCTGATGTAGTACATCTAAGGCTTGGGGATTATTTGACCCCGTTGCCTATCCTTTGGTTTGAGGGACTTGGTAACCTAAGCACCTAAAATCACACACTAGTCTAGTTCAGTGTGCTTAACGAAGAAATAATGCCAAAAGTGTTCTATTCTGAAAAGTCATCCTGAAGATCTAGCTTAGGAGAGGTTCAAAAACACAAGTTGATTGGACGAGTTCCCAGTGTCGAGAGGTGGAATATTTCCCTCGAAGATATGTAATAACATATCGTCTCCTCAGTGCTTGTCTCCTAAGATATCTAAATATCCTATTGGAGGTATGTAAGCACCTTGTGCTGATTCAAGTCCAATGGGCGGGATTATCCTGAAATGTCGATCTCCAAGGCCTGAATTAAGCTATAGAATGCCATGGGTAGCACTATCCCAAAGTGTTGAAAGCCATAAGTTTTGGAGGTTGCCATGGGTGGTGCTATTCCAAAGCATCAAAATCCATGGACCCTTCCAAGATTAATGGTGGGGACAAGGAATCCGATATAGATCATGTTTAGGGCTAATCTGAGGCTAGATTTAGGGAAACGTAAAAAGAAAAGAGAGAAAAACAATCAAAATGAAATATCTTTCTTCATCTCTCTCTTATCAAAATACACTGGCAAACTAAACCTGGACACAATACATCTAACACACAGGTGCTTTAACCGCTGGGATCAACGAACCTCTGGATAATTTTTGCAGGCCTTAGAAACCTTCTTGACATACCCAGGTTGAAGTTGCTCAGGTTTGGATCTTGATTAGTACTTGAGTACCTCTAGGTTTATTATTGGCATTCTAATCCAATTTCTAAATAGTGGCATAAATCAAACATCTGAGCATCAAAGCATGGTCTAGAGATCTAGTTCTTTCCATAAGATTTTACTAGGAACTAGAAAAAGTTAGGCATGGGGGTATGATGATAATACCATCATTAGCCATAACTGACTTGAATTAGTTGAAACAAAGTGACAAATGCTCTTGAATGATCACCTCAGGACAGTAATTCCACTCAAATCCAATCTGAGAAGAAAATAATAAAGCAGGGTTAAATCTACAGTTTTAATTTCACATCACAAATGCAGAATAATCATGGGGTCACCTAGGGGTTAATTAAAGATCAATTTAGCATTAAAGTCTAAAGAGTGGGTCCACATAGACAAAAATAGGGTTTCATGAATTCCAAGAACCAAAACAGCACACCAAAACCCTAATTTCTGACCTGCTTAAATTGAAGAGGTTTTGGTTAGGATAAAATTCATCTAAACCTTGTAAAATTAATATAAAAAATATTCTCAAAGGTTTCGTATCCTTGGTTTGACCATCTGAATCCATTTTGACTTTGGATAGAGTTTTAGATGGGATTTTGCCCTAATTTGGGCTGTTATGCAAATTTCCCATTCAAACATGGTAAAAATTGAAATCCAAGTTCACCATCAGATTCCTTGGATCCAAATTAAGTTATAACCAAAATTTGGGCCAAATCAGAGTCCATCTTGACCTAGTTTGAATTTCAGTCCCTAAAATATTTATTTCTCAACATCAAATCCCTAACTTTGGATTTTCTTGCAATCAGATCCCTAAGTTTATCATCATTCTTGCAAGAATGCCCTTGCCTCTATTGAAGGTGTGAAAGCACCTTTGGCCGAGATTCGAGAGAAGGAATCTCTCTCAAATCAGATCCATATCCCTTCAAAATTGAAGGGAATGATCTTGAGGAGATACCCGATCATTTGAGCCATCTCAAAAGCCCTGAATCAAATCCCAGAGCTCAGGTGAGCTCGTGGAATTGGAGGGATTCTTTCATCTGAAATCATGGCTAATTGAGTCCCTTTCCTCATTTAGAGCTCAGGTTTGAGCTTATATAAGCTCACGTATCTTCCATTGTCCTCCTTAGTCCGGTTTAGGCCTAAATTCTTCAACATTCTCTCCCTCTAGCCACCTCCACCGTGACTTCTGTGAGCTCCTCAATCCTTCGTCATCGCCCTCTACCATGTACAATAGGCAAAGGGATCTTCTTCCTCTCCTTCCTCCTCTCGTCATACCAAGCAGAGGCTCTCAGACCTCTTCCTCCTTGCCATTTCTCCCACTGGAGACTTCATCTTTTCCATGTCCGGCAATCACATCGGCTACCAACTCCTATCCCTTTCATCCCTTAGCTAGGTAATCTTCTTCCTTTCCCTCTCCTAATCCTTTCCAACCTTTTCCCACTCCAATTCAACCGACATATCACCTCTTTCCCTACCGTCTTCCCTGCCTCTGGCGTAGCTCCGATGAGCTCGACACACCTCTCCACACCACCAAACAACCCTGCATCACTTCCAAAAGCATCGCCTCACCTTCGACATCAAAACCCCTCAACCAATTTCACCATTCGCTCGCTCCTTCACCCTATCGAACAAACCCATCGTTCGACACCCTAACAGCCACCGTCTGGCCACTTCACTTCACCTCGCACCAAATTGCACCCACCATTACTTCTCCACACAACGGCGAAGGTCACCGTCTATCTAATTGGGCCCTAGGTTGTACTTCTCTTGCAAGTCAATCTCATTGTCATCAGTCATCTTCCTCGCCGCCGTCAATGACCGTCTCGCCACCAATGGTCTCGTATCCACCAGCAACCGACGTAGCTTGACTTCCCAACAAAGCCTTCATTCTCAATTGGATGAAGAACACATGCAAAGCAGCACAATTGCAGAGAGATTCCAGCACCTATCTCATGTGAAGTAGCAGACAATGATAGTGCCACATCGTAAAGTAAGGAGGGGCTCAATGCGTACAAATTGAAATTGTGTTAAGGGCTCAATGCCTCGACACAGAGGGGTGAGGTCCCTCACTTACTCAGCCCTTTCACTCCTTGCTCATCACCACACCTGATGAGTCTGGACCCTAACCAGATCCAATTACTTGGTTGTGCACCCGATTAGAGAATTAGAGAGGAATTTCTAAGGGTGGGGGTGATTTTGCACTGTCCATCCTCAAGATTCATGCCTATATGTTCTACACTTAGCTATATCTGAGGCATTGTGGTGTTCTTGGCATCCTTGTGCATCTGCTTTGCTGAAGCCCTCATGCCTTGGTTGTGCTCTGAGTGGTTTAAGTCGTGAGTAGCACCTTGATGATGTCTGATTGAGGCATTTGTTGAGGTACTGTAGGGATATTTGGTATTTGATCTGATGTGGTTATGTCAGTAAGTGGTTCAAAACCACTGTTGGCTAATTTGAGTTAATTGCTTATATTGAATATGTGCTTAATTATGGGATTTAAGTGGTGATTCAAATCACCATTTTTTATGGTCCTATTCTTTTTTTTCCATTATTTCTTGAGATACAATTTGGGTTATTATTGCATACATTTTGATTATTGATATTCATTACATATCCTTATTCTTGTGCTCATTATTTATATTATGATTAGTGTGTGAATTCCATATTTACTCCCTGCGAATGACCTTGGATTCAATTCCTTATTTTCAAGTGCTCTTATAAATTTAGATGCTGTAAAAGCATTTTTGTCGACTATACTACGATGCAAGCATTTCCTCTTTCCACATAAGATTGACTCAAACACTTTCAACACTATCATTGCAACAAAAAGAGGCACATTATACTGAAGTGCCCTGATGTAGACACATCTATGTCACATAAACTGTCTATTTATGCATGTTCTTAGGCATATAATTGCATCTTGTATTATAAATATTGCATAACATGCATCATCATACATTTAGGTTAGATTGTATAAATTTTAGGTTAATTTTCTCTTTCTATAGTTAGAGAATAGGGCAACATTTATCGGGGCATCGGATTGAAGATCGAACCATACGGATCTGATTAGGGTGACGATCGGAGTTCAATGACTCCAAGATAGCCCCAATCGAACCTTTGTAACATTAGATGTAGTTGGAGAAAAATAAGAGGTCAAGAGGTAGGGTGGTGTAAAATTCGAACTTCAAATGAAAAATCCAACTACACAGATGGGTTCAAATTGATGATCATAGCCCAACGGCACGAAAATCGGTCAAATCCGACATCCATGGCACCACTTATGAGCAATAGAAGATGGATGGCTCAGATAGTGCCACGTGGCACCATCCAAGCTGCCCACGGTCACCGCAACTCTTCTTCATCAGATGGTTAATGCATCTCAGTCATTGGATCATCGATCCAACGGCTAAGATTCAACCAGAGCCGCGCAGCACCTTATGAAGGCGAGGGCCCAGGTGATCTTGACCGTTGGATCGGCATCCAACGATCGCGAGTGCCTGGTCCTTAAAGCATAAACATGACACAAGGTGAGGCGTAGTGCATTGGTTGCATGCCTCCTCGCGAAGGCAGTGGCACCGGGTCGAGACACCAAGCGCTTCAAATCAAGTGTGCACGTAGGCGCAGTCGAAATTCGCCCGTGTGATGGCAATTGGGCGGTCGAGGAAGCGCGATGTGGCACGCTGGATGAAGGCACGCGGTTCACACGAGATCTGATGTGCGAACGCACGCCCAATCTGACATGGGCATCCATTGCGCTAAGGATCAAGAGGCGTGTGCGCGTTTAAAACATCCGATCTCTCGATCAGATGGCTGAGGATGCGTGTGTGGGTGAAGCACTCAGTAGCTAAAGATGAAGAGGCGATGTTGGTCTTTAGTGACGTTTATCTCTGTCACTAAAGACCCCAGCAATTAATGTGTCAAGCTTGTAAAAGGATGCTTTTGCCCCTATGACTACACCTATAAAAGGGGACCCCTACCACTCATTTTCTTCATCTCTTGCACTCTTCTCTCACACCCTTCAAAGCTCTACAAGCTTATCCCAAACTCGGGATGCTCCGTTAGAGTTAAAAATACAATTTTTCCACCTTCTCACCCCCTTCGTGGAGCATCCTACAGTTGTCCTCTCACCGTCGTTCAGGAAGCGGATCCTATTGCGACGTCGTCCTATTCCATCCTCCATCCTCTGTCTTCGTTCTCCCTCATCCAGTGTCTCACCACCTTCGTCCGGATGCTCCATCAACGCGGCTTGTCCTCCAACAACTATCGAGGAGGATAACTTCTCTCCCCCTTCTCTTTTTTACTTCTTTCTAGATTAAATTTCCCGCTTTCTAGTGTAGCACATATATGTAACGAACATGTTTCTATAATTATGAAATTCCTTTTCATTCTCTCTCTATTTATTTGTGTTATTCTTGCCCTCTCTTCTATTAATTATTCTTTAAGTAGATAGGTAGTGTAGATTTAATTCGACCAGCTAATATGATTCGTGGCAAATAATCCAATGTGATTTTTAATCAAACGTTCACCTCCCCATGTTCGACTCGCGACTCACTAGAGTTTAGATTAAATTATCTATTTGATGAATTTTTACACGACTGCAACGATAGGGTTTTCAAAACTCAAATTTTCAGTGTAGAAATCACGTTGAATATTTTGGCGTCGTTGCCGGGGAGGCGACGCCCTTTGATTTCTCACATTTTCCCACCTTACTTATCTTTTACCTCACTTGTCTCCTTTCTTATGGTGATTGCAGGTACTCTCTCGAGGCGAGTAAAAGCGGTAGATTGGAGTAAAGTGTAGTTGAAGGGTCTATATGTTTACCCCACACATCCGACCACTAGTTTCATTCCATCACCTAATAACACAAACCCTAATTAACCTAGGAGCTCTCATAAACCCTAGCCTTAGTTTGGTTGTTTGGTTGTCACCTCCACCTGCCTCACCCTCCGCTTACAAAAAAAAATCTAAAAAAAATCTCACAAACGTACACAAGCTCTTATGATTCTTCATACTCAATCGGTAATCCAATCTTTGGAACCGATACACCCATCAACACATAATTGAGTAGAAATCAGATTATGTAATCACTTGTGTGCCTAATTCAGTGGTGCATTAGACCAATTGTTTGAGTTGTTTGGGGCACACCACTTCAACTAAAAATAACTCGTTAAGTAGCTACCTCTTAGGGTTCAACTTTTAGGAATTAACCAGGCACCCCACATTCTTTTACGTTTTAAAGGAAGACATCTTCACCTGTGCTTTCAAAACCTGGTGTGCCAAATGAACTTTATTAAATATACCTGAAGTTGAATCCTAAAAGCTACTAAGCAAGACTTAAACCCTAAAATTCATCGCATCCAAAAATAATCTTACTTGAAAACCATTGGATGTACACACACACACATTGAAACTGATCTTTAAGGGCACAACCCAGATAAAGGGCCCATCACATTCCAAAGCACATTCAAACCTAACCCTAATTAAAATAGAGTAGACGTTGGCCTTAAGGATTAGACTCGCTCTTTGGGGCTCAGATCAAGATTATTTTCGATTAATCTACTTCTACCATTCAATTTGATGTCTAGCTAGGGGAGTAGAGTCAAATGACCATGGTTGGGGGGTATTAAAGGAACTTGAGGCGAGAGCCAAGGGAAGAACCTTCTCCCCAGCCCCTCCTTCTAACTAGTTGGATTGATCGGAAAGAACTAGATCAAATTGTTCTTTTCATCTCAAGATGGATTATGGGAGTCTGTAGATCTTTAGGCTACCCTATTGATAGAGAGAATTTTGCTTATTTATGAAGATGATAGCAATAAAAAGGTATGTCGTTGTAGTCGTGTGGTGGAAAATCTCTCAATCAAAGATTAAACAGATATTAATTTAAACCACAGTAAAAATGTCGTATCCACAAGCAGGATTGAGCCAAATAAACTTGTTATTATCAAAATCCACTGTTCCCTCTTTATTTCCCTTAAAAATCAAGTTAAGATTCCTTTTAAACTAACTAATCAATAACATGATATGTTGGAATCGTCATTATGCAAAACAAGAGGGAGATGCTCATAATATTACCAGAATAAAATGTTATTATCTAAAAATTCAAAATAGTGGCAATGGCAGTTAATGTAAATATTAATTCACGTGAAAACAGAGGATCAAATCTCTCTTCCTAGCACGCATGGAGGAGGCGTCGCCTACCGTTTGCTTTGGCAGAGGAGTTCCACAGGAGGCAAGGAGTGCACTAGTGGTGGAGACGAGGATCGAGACTATCGGAGGTGGGCAGATGGTGGAACAGAGGCCGGTGGTGGTGCATTCTGTTAGCGTCTTCTTGCCGGCAATGGAGTTGCCGCAGGCTGTGTCGAGTCAAGCAGCAGCAGGGAGGTCGTTGGTTGGTTGATGTGGTGGCGTGGGTGCAGCACATGTGCGGGATGTGCGTGATGGTGGCACGCGTGGCCTAAGGCATTTTGGGTTCTTTGCTACAAAATAGGGGAGGCGTGGGGAGAAGAAGAAGAAGGAGAGGGAGCTGGCTGTGCGCACGCGATTGGGAGAGTAAGGGCCAGTTGTGCACGTGCGCGGGCGCGCGGTTGCTGCTAGGTGGCTGCGTGCGCGCGTGGGCTGGAGCGTAGGCACGCGGTTGCTACTGGTGCACCTACACGCATGGGCGAGGATGCGCTGCTTGCGCGCAAGCAGCGCGTGACTTGCTAAAGGTGGAGCAATCGCGTAAGGCTCGTGGTAGGGCTGTATCGCAGTGGCATTGGTGGGTCTCTGAGTGCGTGGTGGTGGGAGGAGGAAGATGATGTGGGTGGAGGTGACAGGTAAGTGCTGGTGGTGATGCTCTCTGTCACAGAGCACGACCCAGGGGGTAGGTGGTGTCGACAAAGTTGGCTTTAATCCGCAGTGCGCTCTCCGACCACCATGTTTTCTTTCTTCACGGTGGTGAAGAATGGAAGTGATGATGGCCCCAGCGTCCACCTCCTTATCCCCCCATCCCTCCTCTTTTTAAACGCCTCGTAAATTTTGTTTCTTCCTTCGAGATCGTCTCCAACAATCTCACCAGGTTGTTGTGAGGTTGCGAGATGCACGGCTGAACTGCGGGGAAAGAAAAGGTGGCGAGAAGGCGGTCGCGCATTCTGCAGGAATTTAGAGGAAAAGAAAATAAAAGAAAAACAAATTGGGTTATTTATAAACATAATCTAAAATAATACATGAAATGCATGCATGCCCCTATATGCAAACATTAATTTATTTACATATCAAAGTATGCTTTGTATATGTAAACACTATCATAATAATTAGGCATTTATGTATTAATTAGCCCACAAATGTGGTCTCATCAAATACTCCCAAGCCTAAATTTTGCTAGTCCCCGGCAAAAGTGAAAAACAATGGAAGTAACCAAGAGAAATTCATAATGCTTGTAATGTATTTTTAGAATCATTATATCTAAAAATAATGCTTGTAAATACATAATTTCTTTTTAGAATCACATGGGAAAAATGTTTTATTGAATGTGAATCTATGGTTTTATGAATAATTCAATTTGTTTGTTCAAAAGTCGTGTCATGTATTTTTTTCTTTAATCTGACTTGAATGTAGGTGAACATTATTGTTAATGATATTACAAGATCATAAAATTAAATAGGACTTAATAGTGAAAATCTTTATATCTACAATGATAGATAATCATGTTGGTATTATGTTAAAAAGAAAATTGGAGTTATTACCTATAGTGACAGTTTTACCAACATTTGTTATCTTACGCTGACGAATAAAATCATTACTGTTGTTGCTATAACACAAAATGGGTAACTTTGAAAAAGTGACCGTCACTATAGCTCTAAGTACAACACCAATGGTTTTCATCGTCGATGTTGCCGACAGCGATGCCTCTTAGGAGAATGGCTCCAAAGATTGTCGGAATAGTTCCTTAAATCTATAGCAACGGTCATTTTGACCTACACCGACGATGACTGTTATTTTGGTAGGAGTAACAAACACCTCTCCCTTACAACAAATGGGGGCATGCCTATCATCTGCTGGCTTAATTGAATGACCCTGTGGAACATTCTGCCTATCCCCAAAACACTAGGAATTCCCAGAAAGATGATCTAAAGCATCAGAATCTATCAGCCAAGAATTACTCGTACCTAATGCTAAGGCAAAAGCTGCTGTGCTTGATGAGTAGGCTTGGTCGTGTGTTAACAGTGCTAGACACTGCACTACTACATCATAGTCTACCTCTTCAACAGTAACGACTCAGTAGCAATCGCTGGAGAAGTCACAGTAACTTGGTTAGTAACAGTAGGTCTTCCAAGTTTAATCCAGCACTTGGCCTCAATATGGCTAATCCTCTCACAGTAAGTGTAGGTAGACTTATTGTGTGCACCATGACCATGTCCCCTACCTTTGCCACAAAAAAATCTACATCGTCAACCATGGGTACTTACAGTTGCGTGGACATAAGCTATATTATTGGAGACAACATCATGAGTAAATTGAACCTATAACCTGCTAAATCTCCTATGTATCTCCTCAATAGTAGAAAGCTCAAATAATGTAAGAATATGAGAGCGTGTATTAGCATAATCATCATTCAGACCTGCCAAGAACATGTGAGCAGAAAAGAATTCCTTCCTGTGATCTCCACACATGGTAGATGTGCACATGGGACTATAAGCATTATACTTTTCCAAGAGAACTTTCATCATAGAGCAATACTGTGATAGGCTCACGAACTCCTGCTTCAAATGATAGATCATAATGTATTTGAAAAATCTGAGTAGAATTCAACTCATAAGAATAAGCATCCTTCAAACCATCCCGCATCTGTTTGGCTGACTTGTAGTACATGATTTCATCCCCAATATGGGGTATCATGCTATTCAATATCCAGGCCCTCGCCATTGCATCATCCTTGTTCCAAGTTTCATATTTTCCTATTTTTTGCTCTGGAGATGTCTCTGTAAGGACATGTTGCTTCTCATGCCCGTCCATAGTAACTAGAAAAGTTTGAGATCAATGGGGGTAATTGGTCTCATCCAGCTTCACAATTGGTTTGAAAATTGGATTTTTGTACACACCACTTTCTCCACCTTGTCATAAAGTAACCTTTGATTCTAATGATGAGACCATAATGCACCCACAATAATGGCAATCTCATAAAATAACCTTGAAGATAGATCTGATTTTTATCAACTGAAACAAAAATCAGGGAATACACACCCCTTAATTCGCATACATGCGGTTATGTGCTCCGACAACACACCAAGGGGAATACACACCTCAAATGTTCATCAAAATAAGGGGAATACACATCCCAAACTAAGTTAAAAATCTGATTTTTTTCATACCATAGTTGTAGAGACACGTCAACACATCTTCTTGAAGATCCTTGGCTTTAGAAATACATCAAACATATGCCGAGGACCTTCCTAGAAGTTGCAAAAGGTTGTGTTGCCCGTCCCTCATGTCGTCGAGTAGGGAGAGGCAGCAAGAGAGAGCATGAGAGACGGAAGAGCGACAACAGCGCTAGCTGCTAACTATGGCGGCAGTGACGGTGAGAGACGGTGGGGCTCGGTGGTAGGGTTAGGGTTTTCTTTGGTGGTATCCTCAACTTGGCTCTGATACCAAGTTGAAGAAAATGAAATTTCTTATTTCACTAATCCTACCATACACCTCTTTACATGGAGAGAGATGAGGGAAAAATATAGAGAGAATCCAACAAGAAAATAAAATAAAGAAAAAACCCAACAACATAACTATGTGGTGTTCATCCAAAAGGTGGGAATCCTAAAATGGGAGAGATGAATAGAAATTCTCGATGTATTAAAATGCATGCACCAATGCACCTACCTCGTCCACTATGCTGTGTTCTTAGTTGGTACTAGTAGTTGGTTTTTGCCTAATGATTGCAGGTTATGCAAGTCAAAATGAGAATCCTAAGATCTGCTAAATAGAGAATTGAGCCTAAAGGTTGGAAAGAACAAGCTTGAAGATATAAGTAAACTACTTTGTTATATTTTATGCTTGAAGATCCCTAACATATGAGTAAATGGTCAAAGTGTAAAGTATTTTTCGTAAATCACCAAAAATCGACATTTAGTCTTTTGGTTGAATCTAACCCAAGCAAAACTAAGCAAACAGATTTTATGTTTAACTTCCCTTGGAATGTTGATATGCCTTTCTTCTTAATCTAACATGAGAATATCACGCTTGTCTCTATCATAAGAAAAAACAACCACATCCACTATTACACCATGCAACCTCTCTATTACTCGAGAACTAGGTTAAGAAGTGCCTTAAATGAAGGTTTTCATTAATAAGTGGGTGATGAGGGAGTGAATCAGCCCTCAAAGATTAGGGCAAGAGGCCCACAAAGCTGGTCCAAAGGGGCTCGTAGCCCATTAACCCAAATGGCAAAACCACCCAAGGACTTGATACTCTTTGTGATGGTGCAAACAAGAGGCCTACTTGAAGACCCATTGCGAGGCCTAGGTGGATACTCCTTGTGAAGTCCTAGCAAGTATGACCGCCAGGGACTAGCCCGCTAGATAGCTCATGTTACGACCCGGTTCCCGTATCCCTACAGGACACGAGACCGGACCAACTCGACTGATCCCAAGACCCAGTCGTCCAACGAGAAAGTAACCAAAAGGCAGGAAAGTAAACCACATTCACTATGCTAAGCAACTAACCGTAACAAAAGTACTGCAGTAAGGAAGTAAAACTACTACAGTACACACCACCACAATAGTAGAAAAGTAACCAGGTACAAGAATATAAAGTACAGAATGTAAGAGTACAACGTAAAGGTACAAGAGTCTACTCACTACTACAAAAGAGTACAGCAAGGGAAACTACAGCTACTAAGCTCTACTAGGCCCAGCACCCTCTACAGCCGTAGGCTCTGACTGCTCAACACCTGGACCTGAAAAGAGTTATGAGTACACAAAGTCAGCGAATGCTGAGTAGAGTGGCAACCAACTAACTAAAGCGGAAACAGAGGACAGGTAGCTGTTGTTTTTCCATTTACTTTCTTTACTAATTATTCTTTTCCATCACTTGGTTTATTTATCAGGTCTCTTTCTTGATCTCGAATGTTCCTCGTGGGAATGATCTTGATTGCAGTCTTTTCCGAGGAGTAGAAGGCACACATGGTGCTCTCCAGGCCGGGAGAGTCCCCTGGGGTGATCCAACACCCAGTCAACCACCCCAAGGTCACGAATAGACGTAACAGTGACTACGGCACACGCGATAAGCGCACGGGTAGCTACCCCGCACTGGCACACGGTCAGTCATTTTCGTTAGCGGGTGTGCCTAAAGCACAGCACGGAACAAATATAGGGTCTAGCCCTCTCAGTAACAGGGGTCTAGCCCCTAAGAACCAAACAGGGGTCTCGCCCCTCCATAGTCCACGCACCCTCACCTAACTACCCTGGTTTGCCCAGTGGGCCTAACAATTCGGTGTAGGGCAGCTAGCTGAACCCCAGGCCCCGTGGGGTGGCTAGCTCTCTCCCTACATTAGTACCTCTCCCCGGTACAATGTACACGAGGGCCAAGAAGTCCGTACAGAGTGGCCAATCCAAACCCTGGGTCCCAACCCAAGGGCGACTAGCTCTACTCTGCACTAATTAGGGGGACAGTCGCTCTCCTTGGTACTCCGTACTCAAGGGCCAGCTCACTTCCCCACTCACATTTCCAGATCCATTCCATTTATTTCTAGGAGCTCTACTCCTAATTCCCCGTAGGGTTCATGCTCATATTCCTCAAGCCATGCCATACCAGGTTTGATCATTTCTATCGTTCACATTTCCATACACAGGTTATACACAGGTAGCTCGTATTTCCATCATTCATGTTACCGTTCTCAATTTATATACATGCAGCTCGTATTATGTCATTGTTGAACGATTTTTGCGAATCGCTACGCTTACGTGTTTGGTTTTGGAAAACCTGTCGTTGTAGTTCGAAAGCGAAGAATTCGTGTTCAACAAATAAAATTTATACTGAAAAGAATTCCGGGTCGAACATAGGGAGGCGGACGTTTGATTAAAAAACTTCGCGTTTCTTTTTATTTGTCACGAAGTAATTTAATTTAAACTATCTAATTATTTACAATTAATAAAAGAGAGAGAGAGGGTAAGAGAGAGAGAGTATTACACATGGAAATCAAAATGAGATGTAAAACAAAAAAGAATTTATCATAGAAGAGACTGTTCATTACAATTAGAAGACAAAAAATAATTACACTAGAAAGCGATAAATTTACTTTAGAAAGCATTAAAAGAATGGAGGGAGAAATGTCCTCCTCGACGGTCGCTTGGAGGACGAGTAGATTAATCTAGAAAGCAGTAAATCTATACTAGAAAGCAGTAAAAAGAATAGGGAGAGAGAAATCCTCCTCGACAGTTGCTTGGAGGATGAGCCGGATGGGACGACTCCTGGATGAAGGAGAATGAAGCAGGACGAAGGAGGACAAAGCAGAAGAACGGGAACGAAGCAGCGCGCCGTCGTCATCGCGGGATCCACTTCCGAAGGGGAACGAAAATTGGACTTTATCTCGCGAGAAGCATCCCGGGTGTGGGACAAGCTTCTCTTGAGCTTTGGAGGGGTAGAGAGGAGAAAGAAGGGATGAGAATTTCGTATGGAGGGGGTCTCCTTTTATAGTTGCAAGGAGTGGGGGCAAAATGGACATTACAACTTCAAAATAATAAAAGAGGGGTCTTTAGTGACGGATAAATCCGTCACTAAAGCCCTCAACGTGGGCGTCGTGGGCGGCTCGCACGCTCCTCCTCGCCTGCTCGCGCGCTCAACGGCTTGCGCACGTTCGTCAATTTTCAGCCGTCCGATCACGAGATCGGATGGCTTAAGATGCATCTCCACTCGCTGCGTTGCGCGTCCGATTGCGCGTCCAATCACACGTCGACGCTATCGGGCGCGCGCGGCCGTCCGATCTCCATCTGACGCTCGACCTGCGCCAAATCGCCCGCGCCTGCCGTTCCTCGCCACGGCTCGATCCCGCGCCTGCCGCTCGCGAAAGCGCGCTCGACCACTGCGCTATGGGGCACGGATGGTCGAGCGGACGCTTTTAAGCGCGAGTGACCACAGCCATTGGATTAAGATCCAACGGCGAAGAGCGATCAGGCGCGGGCCCTTCATAAGATGCTAGCGACCGTTTGGGCGGCTGAGATGGTGCCACGTCGCGCTATCTTGGCCGTCCATCTTCTGGAAGTTGTAGATGGTGCCACGGATGTCGGATTGACTCGATTTTTGTGTCGTTGGGTTGTGATCGTCGATCCGAATTCATCCGTGCGGTCAGATTTATCATCTGAAGTGCAGATTTACACCATCCTGTCCCTTGATCTTCTAGGGTTCCCGGGTTACTATCTGATGCTACGGATGCCTAATTAGGGCGATCTTGGAGTCGTTGAACTCCAATCGTCGCCCTGATCACATCCATACGGTTGGATCTTTGATCCGAGGCCCCGATAAAAATGTTTGCCCTATCCAAGCACATAAAAGGAGACACTTAACCTCCATTTTATTCAAACTACTCTAAATGCAAGATGATGCATGTTATGCAATATTTATATCATGAAATGCAATCCTATGCTTAAGAACATGCATAAATAAACATTTTAAGTAGTGTAAATGTGTTTACATCATACCCCCATGCTTATCTTTTGCTAGTCCCTAGCAAAAACTATATGCTATTTATAAAAGAATTAGGTTAGATTATTTGGACTTGAGTTTTTTTCAATCATTAAGAAATTGTCTACTTAGGAACTGAACTTTCAAAGACACAACAGTGCCCGGGTATCAGCCAAAATGCAGACCGCCTCAAGCCCTCGCCTTATTCAAAGAAGAATTTCTTTTTCTCTTTTTACTCTTTTCTAATTTTTTTTTTTTTTTGGATTTTCAAATTTTCGGGTTTAAGAGTGGATTTCTACGGCCATTCTTCTCACCGAAAATTTGATGAGAACCCTAAGCTTTAAGCATCTTATTGTGATTGTGATAGCCTCGTTGACCGGCAATTAAAACGGACTTCGGATTTCTACGCCTCTAGGTGACCTCAAAAAGACTTCTGCCTAAAGGTGTATCTTTACAACCGATAGCTTTCTCCCTACTTTTATTTTTTACGGGGTCAACACAAGGGTGAATCCAGTGTATATCTCCCCGGTTTATTCTACTTCTCCGCTTCTTCCTAAGTGTTTTGGGAATTTCTTTTTAATGCTGTTACTGAGCTGGGTTCTGGACAACCGGTCGATGAGCTGTTACCACCGACAACTTGCTAGCCATACTCGTGTGGCGAAGTGTGGCTTATTTCTTTTTTTTCTTTTCTCCTCTTCTTTTTGATTTTTTTTTTAAAATAGGTGGCTTCCCTGGTCTAAGATTTACCTAAGGGCAGGAAAAAGAGAAAGGTCAAGTGACTGGGCTCTGGACAACCTACCTATGGGTTGTTACCCACGATAACTTGCTAGCCATATCACCCTAGAAGGTTCATTAGCTACCCAATTTTCGTTAAAATCGTCGAACAACGAGTCAGTGAAAAGAAAGTGTGTAGATGCTTAAGACTCAAAATTCCCTCAAATCAGAGGGCGGGTTGATAAGTCGTGTCTTATCACCCAAACTTTATTTACTCTAAAATTCAAGTTGGTGAGAACTCGAAAAACAAATCCACATTTTAGTGGATACATAGGCTGATTAAGTTAAAAGACCTGAAGGGTCTTTGTGTTCAGATCTTAATGTAGTTTTTCCTAAGATTGAAAATTTTCTTAAACCCAAATTCTCTTTCCTAATTTCAATTTTTTTTAATCAAAATAAAACAAATCTACGGAGCTGACGAATGAATTCAAAGATAAATATCCACCCCCCCATGCCTATTTAATGCAATGTCCTCATTGTATTAAAAAGACATAAAACAGAGTGGAAAAGCGAAGAAAGCACCTGAATTGCATGAATGTTAGGTCCGCTCCGAGATGAAAAATTAAAAAGAACTGTATATGTGCTGAGTTTAGTGCCTTCAGCTAGGCACACTATACAAGGAAAAGAAATGAAGAATTCACAAGTGCAGGTCAAATTAGAATAAATAGAAGAATCCTCCAACCTGTCAACAGAGGTCCACAGATGTGGACCAGATTGTGGTGCAGACCCACACCCCATAATATAGAATATCTTAGGTTCTGGATAAAAATTACCCAAAACCTAAAATCAGAATGTAAGCGGGGTCGGGCCTGCGATTTATGAGGACGCAACCCAAGACCAAAAAGTCGGGTTACAGAGAATTAAAGCTCAAAAGGATAATCGTTGAATGTGTGCTTGAGTTGAACATCCTCGAAACAAATGTCATAAGGGTTCTGATTTGATGGTTTCAGCTTAAAAGGAACCCTTCGACTCAATCTTCTATTTCCTCCAAAAATAACTTCCCAAATCAAAACTTCCCAGCTCCTATTCTCCTCATTCAGCATATCAAATTCTAGGACCTCTTGTATATTCATCACCCCGTCTGAAATCTCCAAGTCTAAATGATGTGGCAGAATCAAAATTGACTTGGGTCTAATTATCTCAGAATTAGAATCATCAATAAGCTCAACAGGATGTAACTGATAATCAGGGCATTGAATTGATTCCTCCAGAAAATGCGATTATGGATCCGTAATGTGTGCCCTAATAAGATCAGTGTCCTCAGTTATTAGGCTATCAAATGATCTATCAGATTCCTCAGGCCCAATCGTCTCACAGAAATCGTGTTCAGAAAACTCGCGTGAGACTTTGCAACTTAAATCTTCACCATCAGGATCCGTATCAATGTATGTCCCAAAATCATTTGTCACTTTCTGTTCCAAGGAGACATACGCTTCCTCGTAACCCGACTTAGGGATCTCAGGTGAAGAAATCAGATCATCCTTAATTGGTTGTTTTAATTCAATCTGGTCAGCCTCATAACACGTGTCCCCCCCAACAGGTGCCTGAGCGGGTTCTGTTATTGGCTTTCCTGAAGAGGGTTCATCCTGGGAATTATTCCAAGATTGAATCAAAGCAACCACGAATCTCATCCTCAATTTCGCTAATTTCCCAAGTAGAAACTCACCCGGGTTCTTATCCTTAACATCCTGGAGCCAATCCAACAAAGACTTGTTTAAATCATCAATCATTTCAATCAGGGGCTCCAATCTCTCAATGCAAGGTATTAGCTGAACTTTTAAAGATTGAATGATATTCCTCAAGTTAGCCAGAACCTTATCTTGAACCTGATTAACCTGAACCAAATGAGTTGGTTCAGGGTTGGGCGGGTTTGACATCAATGCAGAGGAATTAACGAATTGAGATTCGTTATACCCTTCCTGATAATAGGTCATTTCAGATTGTTGAAAAGATGGTGATGACCTAAAGGCAGTGAAATCAGAGGATGGGTAAGGATCGGTGTATCCTTCTTGATTGTAGATCGTATTAGGTTGTGCATGAAAGGAAGACGATCTATAATCGATGTAACTCTGAGAAGGATAGAAATCAGAATCAAAGTGTTCAGGGTTAGACCCTAAACACAGGGGTCCGGAATTGTATCCCCAATCCGAATTATCCCAACTAACTGATGGTTGATTACAATACGAGTTGGGATAATCGTCATGTTGAGGATAATTCACAACAGGAGGGAAAGAGCAGGAATGTGTGAAATATGTGGAAGGATTCATGAGACACGGGAGGAAGAAAGGCGCCCTGCAATACAAACAATCAAACCTGTCCTTAAATGGGTTAGCCTACAGACCTACAGACTCCCAAAACCCGTCTTGAGATAAAGGAACGATTTAATCTACTTCTGTCTGTTCAATCCAACCAGTTAGAAGGAGAGACTTGGGAGAAGGTTCTTCCTTCGGCTTGCGCCTCCGGTTCCTAGTGTACCCCCCAGCCGCGATCGTTTGACTCTGCTCCCCTAGCTAGGCATCAGATTGAACAGTAGAAATAGACTAATCGAAAATAATCTCGTTCTGAGTTCTGAAGAGCGAGTTCAATCCTTAAGGCCAACGTCTACTCTGTTTTATTTAGGGCTAGGTTTGAATGTGCTTTGGAATGTGATGGACCCTTTAAATGGGTTCCCCTTAATAATTGATTGATTTGTGTGTGCGTGCACAACCAGTGGTTTTCAAGCAAGATTATTTTTTATGTGATGAATTTTAAGGTTCAAATCTTTCTTAGTAGCTTTTAGGATTCAACTTTAGGTGTTTTCAAACAGGTTTCGTTGGCACACCAGGTTTTGCAAGCACAGGTGACGATGTTTTCCTTTAAAGTTTAAAAAGAATGTGGAGTGCCTGGTAAATCCCTAAGAGTTGAACCTAATAGGCAGCTACTTGATGAGTTTATTTTATTTGAAGTGGTGCGGCCCAATCAACTCAAACAATTGGCCTGATGCACCACTTAATTAGGCACACAAATGATTACCTAATCTGATTTCTACTCAATTATGTGTTTGAATGTGTGTACCGGTTCCTGAGGTCGATTTACCGGTTGAGTTTGAAAATCAGATGAGGTTGTGTACCTCTTTGAGATTTTTTTAATTTTTTTCTTTTTTTTAATATGGGGGTTGGGGTGAGTATGGGTGTCAAACAACAAACAATCTAACCTTAGAGTTTATAAAAACACCTAGGTTGATTGATGTTTGAATTATTATGTTGTGGAATGAAATCTAATGGGTGGGGGATAACTCACAAAACCTTCTATAGCATTTTACTTCAATCTATCGCTTTTTCCTGTCTCGAAAGAGTACCTGCAATCACAATAAGAAAGGAGAAAAGTGATGTAAATGATTTGTAAGTTAGAAAACGCGAAGAGAAACCAAAGAGCGTCGCCTCCCCGGCAATGGCGCCAAAATGTTGAACGACTTTTGCGAATCACTACGCTTACATGTTTGGTTTTGGAAAACCTATCGTTGTAGTTCGAAAGCGAAGAATTCGTGTTCAACAAATAAAATTTATACCGAAAAGAATTTCGGGTCAAACACAGGGAGGCGGATGTTTGATTTAAAAACTTCGCGTTTCTTTCTATTTGTCACGAAGTAATTCAATTTAAACTATCTAAATATTTACAATTAATAAAAGAGAGAGAGAGAGGGTAAGAGAGAGAGAGAGTATTACACATGGAAATCAAAATGAGATGTAAAATAAACAAAGAATTTATCATAGAAGAGACTATTCATTACAATTAGAAGGCATAAAATAATTACACTAGAAAGCGATAAATTTACTCTAGAAAGCATTAAAAGAATGGAGGGAGAAATGTCCTCATCGACGGTCGCTTGGAGGACGAGTAGATTAATCTAGAAAGCAGTAAATCTATACTAGAAAGCAGTAAAAAGAATAGAGAGAGAAATCCTCCTCGACGGTTGCTTGGAGGACGAGCCGGACGGGGCGACGCCTGGACGAAGGAGAACGAAGCAGGACGATGGAGGATGAAGCAGAAGAACGGGAACGAAGCAGCACGCCATCGTCGTCGCGGGATCCACTTCCGAAGGGGAACGAAAATTGGACTTTATCTCGCGAGAAGCATCCCGGGTGTGGGACAAGCTTCTCTTGAGCTTTGGAGGGGTAGAGAGGAGAAAGAAGGGATGAGAATTTTGTATGGAGGGGGTCTCATTTTATAGTTGCAAGGAGTGGGGGCAAAATGGACATTACAACTTCAAAATAATAAAAGAGGGGTCTTTAGTGACGGATAAATCCGTCACTAAAGCCCTCAACGTGGGCGTCGTGGGCGGCTCGCACGCTCAACGGCTTGCGCACGTTCGTCAATTTTCAGCCGTCCGATCGCAAGATCGGACGGCTTAAGATGCATCTCCGCCTGCTGCGTTGCGCGCCCGCCCGTGCATCTGATTACGCATCCGATTGCGCGTCCAATCACGCGTCGACGCTATCAGGCGTGCGCGGCCGTCCGATCTCCATCTGACGCTCCACCTGCGCCCAATCGCCCGCGCCTGCCGCTCGCGAAAGCGCGCTCGACCACTGCGCTATGGGGCGCGGATGGTCGAGCGGACGCTTTTAAGCACGAGCGACAACAGCCGTTGAATTAAGATCCAACGGCAGGGCCTTCACAAGATGCTAGTGGCCGTTTGGGCGGCTGAGATGGCACCACGTGGTGCTATCTTGGCCGTCCATCTTCTGGAAGTTGTAGATGGTGCCACGGATGTCGGATTGACTGGATTTTTGTGTCGTTGGGCTGCGATCGTCGATCCGAATTCATCCGTGTGGTCAGATTTATCATCTGAAGTGTGGATTTATACCATCCTGGCCCTTGATCTTCTAGGGTTCCCGGGTCACTATCTGATGCTACGGATGCCTGATTAGGGCGATCTTGGAGTCGTTGAACTCCAATCGTCGCCCTGATCACATCCATATGGTTGGATCTTTGATCTGAGGCCCCGATAAAAATGTTTGCCCTGTCCAAGCACATAAAAGGAGATAATTAACCTCCATTTTATTCAAACTGCTCTAAATGCAAGATGATGCATGTTATGCAATATTTATATCATGAAATGCAATCCTATGCTTAAGAACATGCATAAATAGACATTTTAAGTAGTGTAAATGTGTTTACATCAGTCATTTAACGTATACAACAGGAATTTACAGGCAACAGTTTGCTAGCATAAGTACTTTACATTTCACAGGCAGCTGTTATTTATTTACAGGCAATTGTTATCATTCTATCTACTCATTCAAGACTACAATTCAATCATCCATTACAGACATTTCAAGTGTTTCTCATCCTAGGATTCATGCCATGTCCTAGGTTCTAATCATTCGTCTCACACATGCATTTAGGTTTTAATTAAATTAAGGGGAAGCCACTCTACCAGTAAACCCAGGAGTAGTGGGGCTTGAATGGCAGGTTCACGTGCCTCAGTAAGCCCCGAACCTATAACGGAACAAGGTCCTATCACAAGGATCAATCACAAGAGAATATTCAGGATAGTATAGAAAGTCTTCTAACAAGTAGAGGAATTCATACGGGAAACACCGGTATCTTATCTGTGGAAAACGGACCTCAAACGAACCCTAAACGGGTCAAAAATAACATTTCTGACTCAAATTAGACGTCTGGAACAACTTCCAGATGTCTTAAAAGTGTCTAGTGTCATACCTCAAGCCATGCGCCAATCCTCAGACGTCCAGGAACTCTTCTGGATCGTTTGGACCCAGTTCCAGACGTCCAACCACCACTCCGGACTCTGGAAGTGCTTCCCGTCGTTTGGTATATCGCCCAGACGTCTGAAATGCGTGGGAGTGTGTGTCCCACACCTTCCCGAAGTGAATCCTGCACGCAAGTATCCGATCTTCTCAAATCAGGCCTGAAAAAGGGGTATCGGCAGAGCGGCCTACATGGCCATATCTGCAAAGGGATGTACCTTCGCGAGACTTCCTCCTCAGACATCTGGAACCTCCTCCACACGTCGGCTCTGTCGTGTGGACGTTGCTCCAGATGTCTGATTCTGGGAAAAACCCAGAACCAGAACCTGCTTCCACCCTCTCGCACCGTGTGTGGCCACGCCGTACCCTCTTGCCTGCAGCTCCGGCTACAGTAGTGTCTGGGAAGACCTCCCCGACGCACTCCTTCGCCTCGCGCACGCGCCGCTCCGGCCGTGCGCTCACCGGTGAGCTCCCACCGAGCTCGCAAGTTCACCTCCTCTCCTTTGCACGCCTCTCCTCCTCTCCCTCTCACGTCGCTCCTCGCGCTCTCGCTTGCTCTGCCTCTCTCGCTAGAGTGGAGAAGAGGGGAAGGGGCTAGTGTGTGGAGAATGAGAGAGGGGAAGGGGGTGTCTTATATAAGGTCGGGTTTAGGGTTTTGCTGGGGCGGAAGAGAGAGAAGAAGGAGGGAAAAGACGAGGGGCACTGTCTGTGCACAGCACGTGCGCAAACGTGAGTTCGTACCCAAGATTTTTGATTTTCAGACATTTGGGAATGTGTCCAGACGTCTGACCAGACGTCTGACCTACAGTCCAGATGTCTTAAGAGGCTCAAAAACACGGGTCTTAACATCATAACAAACTAAAGGAAGTTTCATCCTCAAATCTTGAGCTAGTTAGAGTGCGGAAAAGGAACAACATATGCATAACAAACTTAAAGAGGACCGAAGTCGGTTCGAAACGACATACCCTCAAAAAGCTTCGAGTACCGCTCTCGCATCACCGCCTCAGGATCCCAGGTAGCCTCCTCGTACCTCTTGCTCCTCCACAAGACCTTCACCAGGGGTACCTGCTTCCGTCTCAAACTCCGGACGGCTCTGTCTAGTATCTGCACTGGTCGCTCGGGGTAGGTCAGGTCGTCACCCACCTCAACACTCTCGTGGCTCAGAACGTGACTGGGATCGGCGACGTACTTCCTAAGGTTGGACACGTGGAAGACGTCATGCACACCAGAAAGCTGGGGAGGAAGGGCAAGCCTGTAAGCAACGGGTCCCATCGGCTCCAGGACCTCAAAGGACCCCACATACCTCGGCGCGAGCTTCCCTTTCACCCCAAAACGCTGTAGGCCCTTCATGGGCGAAACGCGTAGAAAGACATGATCCCCAACCTCGAACTGCACCTCTCTACGCTTCCGATCAGCATAGCTCTTCTGTTTGCTCCTGACAGTGCGAAGCCGTCTGTGAATCTGCTCAACCACCTCCTGACTCTACCAGATCAGCCTAGGGCCAACCTCCCACTTGGTCCCCACCTCAACCCAACTCAAGGGCACAGTACACCTCCGTTCGTACAGAGCCTCGTATGATGCCATGCCGATACTCGAATGATAGCTGTTATTATATGCAAACTCTGCCAGGGGCAAGTGCTCCTCCCAAGAGCCCCTCTAGTCCAGTACACAGGCACACAAAAGGTCTTTAAGCATCTATATCGTGCGCTTTGACTATCTGTCCGTCTGGGGGTGGTACGCCGTGCTGAACCTCAATCGTGTCCCTAAAGCCTGCTGAAACTCAGCCCAAAACTGGGATGTAAAATAGGTATCCTGGTCGGATACAATCTCACATGGAACTCCTTGCAGGCGTACCATGTTGCGAATATACCTCTCTGCCAATTGTGCTAGTCCCAAGGTGACTCAGATCAGCAAGAAACGTGCCGTCTTCGTCAATCTGTCTACAATCACCTAGACTACATCGTGTCCTCGCTGGGTAACGGGCAAGCCCACCACCAAGTCCATGGTGATGCTCTCCCACTTCCACTCTGACACTGGAAGTGGCTGCAACAGCCCTGCAGGCCTCTGATGCTCAGCCTTCACCTGCTGGCACACCAAACACTTCTTCACAAACTCACCTACATCCCACTTCATCCCCCTCCACCAAAAGTCACGTCTCAAATCATGATACATCTTTGTGTTTCCGAGATGTATGGTGAACCTGGAACCGTGTGCCTCAGTCAGGAGCTCTCTCAACAACTCCTCGTCCCTGGGAATGCACAAACGTACCCTCATGTGCAGCACCTCGTCAGTAAAGGAGAAGTCTCCAGGGTCTCCTGACAGTACTTTGTCACACAACGACTGCAGGTACGGGTCTACCATCTTTCCTGTGATGATGCAGTCTATCAACTCTGGCCTCGTCTGTCATGTCACAATCACTGCCCCACAGTGCCACAGTAACTCTAGGGGTCGCCAACTTCCCATATCCTCCATGAGTCTCCAATTCTTTGCCTGTAAACTAGCCAAGTGGGTGGGCACCTTCCGGCTCAAGGCATCAGCCACCACATTGGCCTTTCCCGGATGGTAGGAGATGTTGCAGTCATAGTCCTTCAGGAGCTCTAACCAACGTCTCTATCTCACGTTAAGCTCCTTTTGATCAAACAAATACCTGAGGCTCTTATGGTCTGTGAATATCTCAAAGGTCTCACCGTACAGGTAGTGCCTCCATGTCTTCAGCGCGAAGACGACAGTTGCCAGCTCTAAGTCGTGGGTAGGGTAGCTATGCTCATAGGGCTTCAGTTGCCGCAAAGCATAAGCTACAACGTGACCCGCTCCATGAGCACACCCCCTAACCCCTGCAACGAAGCGTCTGTGTACACAACGAAATCGCCACTGCTGTCTGGGATGGTAAGCATAGGAGCCGAAGTCAGCCTCTCCTTCAACTCCTGAAAACACGCCTCACAAGCGTCTGTCCAAGAAAAGGGCACGTCCTTCCGAGTCAACTGGGTCATAGGACGTGCAATCTGTGAGAAACCCCTGATAAACCGCCGGTAGTAGCATGCTAGTCCCAAGAAACTGCGAATCCCTGTCACTGTACGTGATCTCTCCCACCTGAGCACTGCCTCTACCTTGGTTGGATACACAACCAAGCCATCCCCTGAAATCACATGACCTAAGAAGGTCACCTGCCTCAACCAGAACTCGCACTTGCTGTATTTGGTATACAGCCTACGTCATCTCAATGTGTCCAAAACCATCCGCAAGTGTTATCCGTGCTGTGCCTGATCCCATGAGTAGATGAGCACATCATCGATAAATACTACCACGAACTAATCCAGATTTGGTCTGAACACCCGGTTCATCAAATCCATGAAAGCAGCAGGGGCATTAGTCAACACAAATGGCATGACCAAAAAATCGTAGTGTCCATACCGGGTGCGGAAAGCTGTCT
This sequence comes from Thalassia testudinum, assembly GCA_037157565.1. NCBI lineage: Eukaryota > Viridiplantae > Streptophyta > Magnoliopsida > Alismatales > Hydrocharitaceae > Thalassia > Thalassia testudinum. Next base: position 48,412,872 of record JAZHRO010000078.1, read on the forward strand.
TGGAGACATCGGTCTCCTTGATCCTCAACTGGTGGTAGCCAGACCTCTAGTCTATCTTGGAGAAAACCATGGCACCTTGCAACTGGTCAAAAAAACCATCAATCCTCAGCAGCGAATACCTGTTCTTGATGGTGACCCTATTCAGCTGTCTGTAGTCCACACAAAGGCGTAGGGTACCATCCTTCTTCACAAATAATACTGAGGCTCCCCACGGAAACACACTGAGCCTCATAAAGCCCTTCTCCAGAAGGTCCTGCAACTGGGACTTGAGCTCTCGCAACTCAAGTGTTGCCATCCTATAAGGTGCTGTAAAAATGGGGCTGTTCCCCGGTACGCGTGAGATCTCGAACTCGATCTCACGCTCAGGCGGTAGTCTTGGCAGCTCCTCTGGAAACACATCGAGGTACTCTCTGACCACCGGGATGCTCTGAAAGTCTACCACGAGGCTGGGCTCTGCCACTACACAAGCCAGAAAGCCCTCACACCCCTGGTCCAAAAGTCTCGCTGCCCGAAGTGCAGAAATGCACCTGAAGCCTCCGTCCACCAGCTGTCCATGAAACTCAAAAGAAGGCATCTCCGGTATGGAGAAGACGATCTTCCTCTCAAAACAGTCCACCAAAGCGTGGTAAGCGGACAACCAATCCATCCCCAGAATCACGCCAAAGTCCTCCATCGGTATCATAATTAGATCAACGGGAAGGCTGTGTCCCCCAACAATAACCTCACAGCCTATGTAAACCTCCTTAGCTACAAACAGCTGACCACCCAAACCTCTAATCACAAAAGGATCCTTTAACAACACACAATCCTGTCCAAAATTGACCGCAAAACTAGAAGCAACAAACGAGTGCATGGCGTCGGAATAAAAAAGTGTATAAACTAGTCTGCCGAAAACTGTAACCATACCTGCCACCACTGAACCTGAAGCTCTGGCATCTCTGTGTGTCAGGGCGTTGATACGCCCCTCAGCTCTCGGTGCGAAAGAAGCAGCCACACTCTACGTCGAACGGGTAACCGCTAGCCGATACCCTCCCCTCAACTGTTGTCCTCCCCCACGTGCCTGGAAACTACGGCCTCTTGCTCATCCTCCAGTGCTCGGTGTAGGGAGCATCTGCTGACCTCCAGCCCTAGACGAGCAGTCCCTCCTGATGTGACCCGGCTGGCCACACTGGTAGCAAAAGGGAACTCGACTCCTACCCTCGGTAGGTCCCTACTGACGGCTGGGAGGGGGTCTAGTGCTAGCAGCTGGCCCCTGTCAGGGGCCCCCAAAGGCCACTGATGGCCCTGCAAAGCGTGACGGCTCTCCTGCAGGCGTCGCGTGCCTCCTCTCTCGCCGACCCTGTGAGTAGTCTGGCTGGTAGGGCCTCTTCCGTCCGCTGTCAGTGTCACGTGCGAGCGGGTTGATCTCCTCATATGTCATAGCTGCCTCCACCACTCTCAAGAATGTAGGTAGCTTCAGAGGTTTGACATACCCCCGAATAGCAGGTCGGAGCCCCTCGATGAACCTCCACAGGCGCTCCTCCTCAGTAGCCATAGCTGTCACGGCGAAACGAGACAACTCCAGAAAATGCGTACGATACGTGCTCACAGTCATCATCCCCTGGCGGAGAGTGTGGAACTCCTACCTCCTCTGATCCTGCCACGACTGCGGGAAGTACTGCTTGCAGAAGAGGGTGACAAACTGGTCCCATGTCGGCTCTGCCCTCTCCTGACCTCTGACCGCCCTCCACCACCTGTGTGTAGCGCTCTCCAGCTGGTACGTGGCAAAGGCCACGTTGCACTCCGTAGGGGGGCGAAGGGTGTCAAACACCTTCTCGATCTACTCAAGCCAGTCCTCCGCCTCGGTCGGGTCCTCATCCCCCTTGAAGGAGGGGGGCTGCAGCTTCCGGAACTATCCGAAAAGCTCGTAATGTCACTGAAGTGGGGAAACAGGTACGCCTCTAGGCAGGAAGGGCTCATGCTCGGAAGTGTCAGAGGATGGTGGGGGTGGTGGAGGACCACCCCCTCCCCCATGTCCAGCGCTGCATCTGTCTCGCGGTCCCACAGAGGACTCCCCCTCTACGTCCTCAGGGAGAGGCGCCCGTGGAGGCGGGTAGAGCTCCTCTTGCACAATCTCCCATATCAGCTGAGTGAGGTCTTGGGCCTGAATGCCCAAAAGAAGTGGCTGGTCCACTGAGACGTCGATCTCAGCATGTCCGCCCCTCCGACCTCGTCTACGGCCGCGTCCGCGGCCCGCCTCAATGACTCCATGTCGAGGCATCTCCTGCAAGGAGACGCGAACAACATAATAAGAAGACATCAATTCCAAAGGACAATCCGCAAAAGAACCTCAGAACAGATGTCAAAGGGTACGTTGTGGTGGTTACTCTAGTTACAAACACGTGAATTGGTTATTCTCAAGCTAGTTGGTTTACTTCGCGGGACGACCTTGCTCTGATACCATCTTGTTACGACCCGGTTCCCATATCTCTACAGGACACGAGACCGGACTGACTTGACTGATCCCAAGACCCAATCGTCCAACGAGAAAGTAACCAAAAAGCAGGAAAGTAAACCACATTTACTATGCTAAGCAACTAATAGTAACAAAAGTACTGTAGTAAGGAAGTAAAACTACTACAGTACATACCACCACAACAGTAGAAAAGTAACCAGGTACAAGAATATAAAGTACAAAATATAAGAGTACAATGTAAAGGTACAAGAGTCTACTCACTACTACAAAAGAGTACAGCAAGGGAAACTACAGCTACTAAGCTCTACTAGGCCCAGCACCCTCTACAGCCGTAGGCTCTGACTGCTCAACACTTGGACCTGAAAAGAGTTATGAGTACACAAAGTCAGCGAATGCTGAGTAGAGTGGCAACCAACTAACTAAAGCGGAAACAGAGGACAGGTAGCTGTTGTTTTTCCATTTACTTTCTTTACTAATTATTCTTTTCCATCACTTGGTTTATTTATCAGGTCTCTTTCTTGATCTCGAATGTTCCTCGTGGGAACGATCTTGATTGCAGTCTTTTCCGAGGAGTAAAAGGCACACATGGTGCTCTCCTAACCGGGAGAGTCCCCCGTGGTGATCCTACACCCAGTCAACCACCCCAAGCGCACGAGTAGCTACCCCACACTGGCATGTGGTCAGTCGTTTCCATTAGCGGGTGCGCCCAAAGCACAGCACAGACCCAGTATACGGCCTAGCCCTCTCAGTAACACGGGTCTAGCCCATAAGAAACAAACAGGGGTCTCGCCCCTCCACAGTCCGCGCACCCTCGCCTGACTACCCTGGTTTGCCCAATGGGCCTAACAAGTGGTGTAGGGCGGCTAGCTGAACCTCGGGCCCCATGGGGTGGCTAGCTCTCTCCATACACTAGTACCTCTCCCTGGTACAGTGTACACGAGGGCCAAGAAGTCGGTACAGAGTGGCCAATCCTAACCCTAGGTCCCAACCCAAGGGCAACTAGCTCCGCTATGCACTAAACAGGGGGACGGTCGCTCTCCTTGGTACTTCGTACTCAAGAGCCAGCTCACTTCCCCACTCACATTTCCAGATCCATTCCATTTATTTCCAGGAGCTCTACTCCTAATTCCCCATAGGGTTCATGCTTATATTCCTTAGGCCATGCCATACCAGGTTTCATCATTTCTATCGTTCACATTTCCGTACACAGGTTATACACAGGTAGCTCGTATTTCCATCATTCACGTTACCATTCTCAATTTATATACATGCAACTCATATTATGTCATTTAACGTATACAACAGGAATTTACAGGCAACAGTTTGCTAGCACAAGTACTTTACATTTCACAGGCAGCTATTATTTATTTATAGGCAATTGTTATCATTCTATCTACTCATTCAAGACTGCAATTCAATCATCCATTATAGACATTTCGAGTGTTTCTCGTCCTAGGATTCATGCCATGTCCTAGGTTCTAATCATTCATCCCACACATGCATTTAGGTTTTAATTAAATTAAGAGGAAGCCACTCACCAGTAAACCCAAGAGTAGTGGGGGCTTGAACGGCAGGCTCACGTCCTCAGCAAGCCCCGAACCTGCAACGGAACGAGGTCCTATCACAAGGATCAATCACAAGAGAATATTCAGGATAGTATAGAAAGTCTTCTAACAAGTAGAGGAATTCATATGGGAAACATCGGTATCTTATCTGCGGAAAACAGACCTCAAACGAACCCTAAACGGGTCAAAAATAGCATTTCTGACTCAAATTAGACGTCTGGAACAACTTTCAGATGTCTTAAAAGTGTCCAGTGTCATACCTCAAGCCCTGCACCAATCCTCAGACATCCAAGAACTCTTCAGGACCATCTGGACCTAGTTCCAAATGTCCGACCACCTCTCCGGACATCTGGAAACCCTTCCCATTGTCTGGTATGTCGCCCAGATGTCTGAAATGCATGGGAGTTTATGTCCCATGCCTTCCCAAAGTGAATCCTACAAGCAGATATCCGATCTTCTCAAATCGGGCCTAAAAAGGGGTATCAGCGGAGCGGCCTGCATGGCCATATCCGCAAAGAGACGTACCTTCGCGAGACTTCCTCCTTGGATGTATGGAACCTCCTTCAGATGTCGGCTCCGTCGTCTGGACGTCGCTCTAGATGTCTGATTCTTGGAAAAACCTAGAACCAGAATCTGCTTCCACCCTCTCGCGCTGCGCGTGGCCGCGCCACGCCCTCTCACCTGCAGCTCCGGCTGTAGCAGTGTCGGGGAGGACCTCCCCGACGCACTCCTCCGCCTCGCGCACGCGTCGCTCTGGCCGTGTGCTCGCCGGTGAACTCCCATGCGAGCTCGCGAGTTCACCTCCTCTCCTTCGCACGCCGCTCCTCCTCTCCTTCTCATGTCGCTCCTCGCACTCTCGCTTGCTCTGCCTCTCTCGCTGGAGTGGAGAAGAAGAGGGGAAGGGGCTGGTGTGGGGAGAACGAGAGAGGGAAAGGGGGTCTTATATAAGGTCGGGTTTAGGGTTTTTCTGGGGCAGAAGAGAGAGGAGGGAAAGACGAGGGGTACTATCTGTGCGCAGCACATGCGCAGACGTGAGTTCGTACCCAAGATTTTTGATTTTCAGACATCTGGGAATGTGTCCAGACGTCTAACCTACAGTCCATACGTCTTAAGAGGCTCAACAACTCGAGTCTTAACAGCTCAGATGGTAGGCGATCGGGAGACATGGCAAAGCTCCACCATACTTTACTATTATATTGTTCAATGGAGAACGTCAGAGACGAGCAGGTGTCAGCCTCCTTTTCTTCATCGATTGCCTCGCCTAACTAGAAGATCTTGCTTCCTTATCCCCACCAGAAGATGGAGCCAACTTCCTCTTCTTTGCAGGACAATTGACCTTTTTAAGGACATGAAGGCTATTAGCACCACAAAAAAATTAGTATACAAAAAAATTACTTACAAGAGTTGGGGTAGTCATCCACCACCCAAGATAGAAGCCTCCATACCATTGTTTGCCTCAGTTTGAACCGGTTGAGGACCCCAATGTCCCTTACTACCTTAGCATCTGTTAGAGTTCGATAATCTACATTTGACGGGTGGAGGTCATTTTCAGGTGAACCTTGTCAACAACCAATTTTTTTGGCCAAAATCAACCTTGAAAGGTTATGGTCGATCCTTAGGATCCTCCAGCCTAATCTAGGGTTCGTGGAACCCCTCCTCGATGTCACCAGAAGGGGTTCTGGCTAGTAGCAACTAGCCGCCACCACCACCAGGCCCCAACGACACTACCGAAAGGGTATACTACCACTAGTAGCCACTAGCAATGCTGCCCAAGGGGTATAAGCACTCTCTACTCTCACTGACTGCCTACTAGCACCATCGAAGGGCCTCTCCTACTCTTTCAAGAACTTTGGTTTCTTAGTTTGACAATTTGGCTCTCCGACGGTTTGCTGTTGTGGTTTCGAACCACCTAGATGTTGCCACTGTGCTTCCAATTAATCCTCCATTAGACAAGAGTTAGGTCTTGATTAATGGTCCCAACTTTCATTTACTACTAATGTTGTTGATTCGAACCAATCTTGATTCGGATCTACTATTGAGATTGTGAGCCCCTATTCGATCTTTGTGATTCGGTCTCTCTGATTAGATCTTGACCAGAGAAGCTTCTCTATCCTTTGCGTGCATGGTCCACTCTCCTATGCGTGAGATAGTGCATTCCTACCCAATTGCCAATCATACTATCCACATGGCGGACTCGAAATGTTTATTACTGATTGCTTGGGACCAACTCCTCTAATGTTGCTATTGCCACAACTCCTATGTCCAATGCTGCTCCTACTACTTCCGATCGAATCACTGCATTTGTTGCATATGATCATCCTACTACCCATCATCAGGATGGCAAAGACTGGTGGGAGATCTGAGCGAGGGGCCTTGTCTCTCACTTCTGGCTATCTATTTGTTGACTATCATTTCTATCTCTTGCTGCTTCTTCTGTTACAGCCCTACTACTATCTACTACTGTTGCTATTGCTATAACCCTACTATTGTTGTTCGTAACTACTACTTCTACTACAGTCATCTACCTTTTTTTGCTGCTACCTCTACTTACTACTATTGTTATTGCTTGCTTGGGATCATCTCCTACTACTTGACTACTATTCCTCTCAATTTACTACAGTTGTTACTTCTACTACGATCGTTCTTGCTCCTCTAGTCTACTACCTATTCCTCTAGAAGTCTACATTGGGAGGGATTTCACTTGTATAACATGTTAAACATTGCATGCTCCAACTTGTAGGTGGGGGCAGGGTGGGGGGGGGGGGGGGGGGGGAGGATATTAAAGATATTATAGAATTAAGAAATTAGAAAATTTTATTTTTTGATTTATCACATTCGATTGTTAGGAATATGATTAGATTTGATTTGTTAGACATTTATTTTTTTCTCATTCTAGAAGATTATGTTAGGATTTGAAATAGGAGTGTCCCTATCTATATAAAGGGCCAACTTCCATCATTTATTTCTTGAGATCCATAATAATACCTCCTATTTCCTCTAAATCTCCAATAGTTTTGATGATGAATGTTTTTGGTTGGCAGACAGGATGAACTGCTTAAACTAAGAGCTTGATATTACTACGACGATGGTGGCTAAGCCTATCCCACAATAGGTTGGGTTGATTCCATGGATTTACTGCTTCTATCCACATTCCAAAATCGAAGCAAACCTAATGGTTTCCTTCCTATTTTCCCATAATTCATAAGGTATCTTCTTTCTCCTCCTAAAGGTAACTCTATTCAGCATACAAAATGCAATTAGTAAGGCTTCATGCCACAAGTTTTCTAATGCACTTAAGTTCCTAAGTAATGTATTCACCATTTCAATTGGGTTCTGTTCTCTCTTCATTATGATTGGGCATATGAAGCAGGTATTTCATGTGGCATGCCATTTTCTTCATAGGATGTCATCCCACTTGAACAATATTCACCAACTCTATCAGTTTTGAAGATGGTTTTCCACATCTGGTTTGCACATTCTAAACTAATCAAGAACAACAAATTTACTTTAAACAAGTAAATATTGCCCGGAGAAAAGTTATCAATAAAGACAAAGTTTTTTTCCCTTGAGAAGGAGACAAAAGAGTATTTTCAAATCTTTATCTGGATCACATACACCACTAAGCACTACTCGAGAATAAAAATAATAATATTATTTTCTTGAGAGAAAAAGGACAATTACTATTACTCAGTAACCATCCAAAATATCAATTAATCATAAAAAAGGAACGGACTTATAGATTGTTTAGCCACAAGTCAGTGCAACAACACATCTCCCTTACAACATTCTCAACCCAAACCCTTTCCCTTCTAAAAGTATAATCATTATGCTACAGCCATATGAACCAAATACTGCCACAACCTTCACCCATCTAGTTTGTTTCGTGTGAACCAAAGAGCAGAAAGAATCCCACCAAGCTTATTTTGCTTTCGATTAATGAATTTGGGTGGTTATCGCACGAATAACCACCCTTCAGTTTTTTTAAAAAACAAAAGAATCCCACCAAGCTGCAAAAAAGGGCATGTCTACCTAACAATTATCACACTTCATTCATACCTCCAAGGCAAAGTAACAGTGAAAGAACAAGTACTCCAGGCTCTCCTTTGATGCCCTACAAAAAATGAAGTCCATATCATTAACATCAGCCTATCTAGAATGAAGCTCTTTTGTCATGAGCTTCTCTCTTCTAAATAGCCACATAAAGATTTTGACCTTCAAGGGAATTGACAAACTCCGAATCAAAGAACAATCTTCCCAAACCAAAGTAACTGGCCCCAACTCCAAAGTCATCTTCTTATAGGCTTTAGCCACCAAGAATGCACCATCCTTCCAAATGAATCCATCAATGGGGTCCTCCCCAATCAATATACCATGAAGAAACCCCAAAAGCTCCTGTAGCTTCTTCAAGGATGCATCTGAGAGACCCGACTGCAGAACAGGAGAATAGGGGACCAAGACTGGGAGGCCCCATCCCAAACATCCAAAACCAAAGCATCCTTATCACGAGCCAACCCAAATAGATGCAGAAACAAAGACTAAAAAGCACCACCTCCCATCCAATCATCCTTCCAGAAATGGAAGGAACAACCACCACCAAGCCTCAACCTAAAGAAATCAAAAGATACACTACACTCAATAAGAGGCTTTATAAATGACTAGAAAGCTAAAGGCCACACTGAATGGGACCACCTAAAAACTATATCAATTGGAGGCCCATACAAATCTCTCAACAATTTATCCAAGAACCCACTTCCACCTACCAAGAACCTCCCCACCCATTTCATGAGGAGCGATGAATTAAATTCATCGAGCTGCCTTATTCTCAAACCCCATCTCTACCTTGACCGACACACTTCCCTCCAAGGAACCAACTGTAGAAAATGATCCTGATGTTCAGGCCCCTTCCGAAAGAATCTTTTGCAGACCACCTCCAATTTTGAAAGAATCTTCTTTAGCAGTTTAAACAGAGAGAGATAAAAGATAGGAATTGCCGATAAGGCCAACTTTACCAAGACTAGCCTACCTCCTCTATATAACAACTTCCCACTCCACCCATTTAGTTTTCTTGCCAACCTCTCCTCCACAGGACTCCAATCTGCTGTCACCAGTCGCTTCCCTTTTAGAGGCAAACCCAAGTATGTGATCAATAATTAGATAACAAGTTATCAAGGATGCCCAAGATGCTCTCCTCCATACTCTTCATCACATGGAATGGCATGACGGCAGACTTCATCTCATTAACCAAAAGACCATAAATATCATCAAATAATCTAACTAGCTAGGCAACATGTTGAGATTGGTGGATAGCTCCCTATATAAAAAATATGATACCATCTACTTACTGCAAAAGGAGAGTGAGCAAAGAACCATCTTTATCAAGAGTAAAACCAATGAAGAGGCATCCTTACAACCTTTGTAAGCTAAGAAAGCCAAGGTGTCTACCACCTGATAAGTCCACTTTAGTGGATCATTATTTGGCTTAAGTACTCTTTAATTAGTTGTCCTTAATTATTAATTTAGTATGAGTTAAATGACAATTTATCTTAGTCTGCATTTAATTTTATGCTCCAATTTTATAGTTAATAATATATGTTATGATAATATAATTTATTTGATGAATGCAGGCTAGGTACAAGAGTCAGACACCCATTTTTGCTTCTATAAGACGTCTGATGATTTTATTGGATGTTTGGATCTGCTATATCAAACTCACGGGCATAACATTTTTCTAAGACGTCTAATGATGAAGTCAGACGTCTGAGATAGAATGGCCAATGCTTATCCATCAGTTTCAACCACTCGCGATGTTCGCAAGTAGGTTGGCGAAGCCAGCGGCAGGCGGAACAGACGGGGGGGTTTTTATAAAGTGAGAAAACCCATGCACCAGATGAAGGGGGGGCCGGTGAAATCTTCTCCCCCTGCGGGGATATCTTCCCTTCTCCTCCATCCTCCACCGTGCAACAGGCGTGCACCAGGAATTAGACTACCATCGTGTTCCTGGCGTACATCGTGCAACGAGTGAACAATGTGAATCACTGCGAGCTTCCATTGCGGTCACCTCTTCATCCTCCTAGGCGGCAGCGAGCGTGGTGACAGCCGCTCGCCGCTATCTTCAACCCGCCACCTTCCTCAACCTCAAAAGAACCCAACTGCCAGCTTCACGTGTGCACGCCACCACTGCAGACCACCGGCCACGCACGTGTGCAGCAATGCATCCCCTTGCGCACCATTGCGCCACCATCACGCCATAGCCGCGCACGCACTGCGCCACGACACCACTGCAGACCACTCTCCAAGCACCTTCCACGCTCACAAGCAGCAAGTGCATGCCCGCGCTCTAGCCTACGTGCGTGCACAGCCGACCCCCGCGCTCTAGCCCGCGTGCGTGTACCCGGCTGCTTCTTCTTCTTCTTCTTCCTCTTCTTCCTTCCACCGCCACCTACAACTCCAAACGAAAGAACCCAAAGTGCATCCCCCCTCCGTCTCCGGCCATGCCACCTCAGGCCATCTCCTTCTCCGCCAAAACAATCGGAGTGATCGCCTCGACCTCACGAGGGTAGCCATGCCCTCAGAAACCGGCCACGATCTCTCCTCCCACGCCAACCGCCATGTCGTCCGACCGATCCTCCTCCAATCGGTCATTGGCGGCCACCTTCGGCCACCCCGTCACCACCATCTCGAAGGCCGCACCTCAGAGACCCACCACCAACAACCGCAACGCCGGCCATCGCCTCCTCCACATGTGCAAGCAAGGCATTCGTTTCCCCTGTTTCGCTACAGTAAATAGCAAATTAAAATTTACGCTTCATGCCATTGTGGAAAACACTATTGTGATATTTATCTGATTATTATATTTTGATAGATTTGCATCAATATCGCTCATGTTTATTTGAATAACGGATAGTTGAATTCTTCTCATGAACAATAGAGTATGGGGTATTGGTTACAGGGAGCGGGTTCTGTTTTAATTGAATTTGATGGTGCTTGTCAGTACTAAAATAGCAATTTTGATATTTCCATGGTGGTGATTTTGCATGTGCACCCTCATATTCTTAATTAATTATCTAGATCAAGAATTTATGCTGGAAATGAGATCACTAGTTAGCATGCACATCCGTTGATATTCTCGATTACTTGATGCATCATTGCTCATTTTTAATAGGTTAATTTCTCCCTGTGGAAACGACCTAATCATTTTCATGGTTAGATTTTGAGAATTAAATGTTTTGAAAAGTAATTTTTTACCATGCAACTAAATACAACGACTCAACATTTTATGTTACAAATTTCAATGAAAACGAAGATCGCTCTTTCAAATGGTGCCATTGCTGGGGAGGAAACACACCTATTAATTTTTTTAGGAATATTATATTATTTTTATGCTATTATGAAGCTTTTCTGAATCATTGATCTATTTCTTTTTCCTGTCGAGGTACATCTGTTTGGAGGAAACGAATGCGGCAGGCGCGTACGACGGTGGTGATATTTTTGGTGGACCTTGAGGCCACCTGGAGGTCAGCAACGGGTGCTTGTGGGCCTTGATCCCACTCACGTAGGCATACGGAGGAGCCTTTTTCTGATTTAGTCATTAGATCTTAGTTTAGATTTAGTTTAGATAGACATTAGAACTTAATTTCTATCTTTTGGACCCTTGTTGGGCATTTTTGGGAACGTGTTCCCAGTGTTTCTTTATTTCTTATCACTCTTGTATGCGGGAGCGCATTTTTGGGAGAGAGTTCCCATTTTATCTAGATTATAGGATTAGTCGAATTGTTTGAACTGCATATAGGTTAGTTAGTTAGTTAGATTAGGTTTATTTGCTTAATATTATTATAAGTAATAAATAAAAAAATATATATCAAACTGCCTACTAGAAGCTGCATATCAATTGGGCGATCACCTAGGATTGAATGAGCAGCATCTAGTTTATCTTAATTGCATTGCAGACATCCCTGCATTGAAGAAAGCTGGAGTAAGGTACGTCTTTTTCTTGAGCATCAATTACCTGTCATGCATCTGCATTGAACCTAAATCTAAGACCACTAAAGTGGTTGAATCGAATTAATTCAGTGGTCACTTTAAAAATTGGGACTGTTAAGAGGTTGGACCATAAAATCTGTGATTTGAAATTGTGTGAAAAGGATCTTGTTTGCGAGATTTCAAATTCAAAATGCTAACGTGTGTTGCACACATGAGACGCTGTGCACATCACACATAAGGTCACTAGATAAACTTCTACCTCTCCTCTTTTGCACCACAAGAGAAGTTAGTCAGAAATCAACAAGCCTATCTACCAAGTTACTTCGGTTCCTCGTGTGTGGGCTCGATTCAAGACTTCCATCCTTTACGAGTAGGTTGTAGGCACCAATGAAGGTCAGCCTAGGAAACGTAATTCTTGCAAAACTTGTTTGGCCACCAACTGAACACCTAATTCTAAGACCTAAAATCTACTAAAAATAGATCCCATTGTATTTGCATTTGTTTTGACAGTGCTAGAACTCTCTAGGAAGTTTCTACTTTTATTCTGATTGCTTCTAAATCCTAAGAGAGTTAAACCATTTAATTGAAAGAATGGACTATCCTTACTCCTATCATTTTAACCAAGATCCCATGCCCTGAGCATATCCATCCTTTGATGGGTACATTGACAATTCATGGGATCGTTCATATTCCTATCCTGGGAGTATTGGCTCGATAGCTCCCACTTTTGAGTAGAGCCTAGGAGCGGGATTTTCCAACCCTGAAATCCCTACTACTATGTAAACACCTAACCCTCCCACCCTTCATGATTTTCCGTATCGAGGTTGGACCAATACCCCTAGGCAACCAGAGCTTGAGATTGTCTATCCTCCCTAATCTGATAGTAGTAGCCTCTCCTCTTTTATGATAGAAATGCAAAAATAACAAAAAGAAATGGAGTCTATAGGAGAGATGTTGAGGAATAGTCAACAATTAAACAAAGAAATAAGACAGCTTAGCTACTCTCTTACTAGTGATTCTGTTCCCTACCCGTATAACTGTGAGCATGAAAATATTTTTGAGGAAATTAATGACAATAGGGATCCCGTTTTGAGTAGCTATCACTTAGATTCTCCCCATAAGACACGGCCACTAAAGGAGACAATCCTACTGAGTATCCACCTAAGCTATATTGGAGTCAAAAGAAAGGGAAGATGGTACCTCTTGAGGACCTTGACCCTAATGACAGTATTTTCCTTGCCCCTGATAACCCGGGTCAAGTTCGTATTGTTCATATCACTTCCCCTATTAATTATCTAGTGGAACCCCATTCTACCCTTAGTGAGCCTAATCCTGACCCTCCACTTAGGGAATCAACACCTACCATTCAGCATTCTGAGGATTTAAATGCACCCAATAAAGGTGACCCTAAGGGAATGGAGGATGAATTGGATCAATTTTGGTCCCAGGGGTACAAAGAGTCTATTTTAGAGGAGGATGATAACTCGATGGAGGAACCCGACCTTAGAATCTGGAGTGAATCTCAGGGGGATTATGTGTTATTCTAAGACCTACCCCATGAGGATATAAATAATCTGGTGAAATCCGGATTCCTCCATACTTTTAATTTTGAGAGTCATCCTCCGCAAAACCAAGAGGTGATTTGGAGGAGGACAAGCACAACAGTGAGAAGCCTAGGAGAGACTCTCGGGGACAATGCACATCAATTGAGGATTTATGCCCTGAGAAGAACAAAGAATTGGGTGATATAGGCTTACTCCAAAACATTAAGACAGATCCTCCTTCAGAAATAAGTGAGGATACTAATCCAACTCCTCTCTTTACTGGTGAATCACATATACACCCCGACAAAAACTCAAGTGAACCAAAAGAATCCGGGGATGAAATTAATGATAATAATTATGTTCTTTCGACCCTGCCATCAAAGGAATTTAATTTGGAGTCCACCATTGATTCACACATACTGGAAGGTGAAAATATGACTCCGATCATTAATGATAGGCAGGGTGACGTGAATTTTTCTACATTAATTGTTAGGGAGAATGCATAATCTGAATCGTTGTTGGAATTGGACCCGACACCGACTAAGCCCTCATTGGACTTAATCATCACCTCCCAACACCACAAACAACCCTTACACTCCCTAACCAATCCTTGGCTCAGGTCTCTACTCACATGCATTCTTTCTGGGGAGCATATCAGGCCAGTTCATCCTCGGGTAGAATGGCGAGTTTGGATTAATGCTTGTACTTTTAGTCTTGCCATTCAAGTGTTTGAAATAATAATGTTTATATCTTTTGAAACCCTTCCAGCTTTGGAGGACCCTTGTAATCCTCCCCTTATTCTATTTCAGGAGGTCCCTTTTCATGTTCCTTTTATTTTTCCTAGACGTCCCCATATAGCTTACAAGGTTCTCTGTGTTCATATGTTCTAGCGAGCATTTGGAATCACGCTGCATCATCAGCTCGCCAACATCTGTGGCTACCTGTTTTCTAGGCCCACGCTGTTATGCATATTTGTAAGGCCTAGCTTTTTCTATCTGGAACCAGACTTACAGGTTCCCTCTAAGTCTGGCTACTGATAGAAAATGCAGCGCTTTTTGTGAGGCAACCCAGCGTTCAGAATAATACCTTCATCTGGTGATTTCCTTCCTTTCTCCCCCTGTTTTAATTTTACAATGAGGACATTGTAGGATTTAGGCATGGGGGGGTGCATTTTGCATTTTAGGAAGTATTCATGCATTTAGGTTAGCATATAAAAAAAAATTCTTGAGCTAAATTGGTTAGTCCCTAGCAAAACATCTTTGTCATGGAGGTGTCATTAAATATTTTTCTTCTTAAATTATTTCTTATTTTTAGAATCCAGTATATTTACTTCACTTGCACGTAGATTGGGTAATGGATCTTTAAAAAAAACCAATAAGCATTTTTAGTCTACTGAACCCTTGGATAGTTAAAAGGGAGTCAGGCATACTATCTTCTATTAGATCCACCTCATATTTGTGAGAAGAAAGTAGAGAGATTACTGATGCGCTAAGTCTAATGCAAGGACTCTTAAATTTTGGACAATTAAATAAGGATACCTCAAAGTTAGGCATAGTTTTCGCTCTCTATTCCAGTGTGCGAACATTGTGTGAATTCCTAAGAGTCACCAAATATGATAGATACACAGAGATTGAGTCTTACTAAAACTATGACTATGGTGGATGGTTATGACTGTCCTTCATAAAGTCCTTTGCTGAAGGAGGGTAGTAATGTCAAAGGTTAGAAATATGCTTGTTCTATCCATTCCTTCCTAGTGCTGAGAATAGGCATTTCCACCAAATAAGCCACACAATATCCTCTTAACCATCATCACCCCTAATAATGCCTCATAAATAAAAGTATATGTCGTGTTATGTTGATTTATAAAGAAAAGAAAAAGAAAAAAAAGAAAGAAAAGAAAAAAAAAGAAACATTTATATTTAGAAAAAAAAATAAAGAAAAAGAGAGAGAAGAGAAAAAGAAAAGAGTTTAAGTTTATAGTTTTTTCTTCATGACGATGTTTCTGAGGTAACAAAAACACTCATCACAATCCATCAAATATGACCCATACCTACCTTAAAGTATTTATGATCGCTCCAATACTGGCTGAGGTCTCTAACTTAGTTGTAGAGTTATTAGGACTTTAGTTGAAGTGTGAATGCCATGTGAGGCCACCAAATAGTGAGTATATTTACAAAATCTGGTGAGATTTGTGATCTCAGAAAGAAAAGAAGGAAAAGAGTGAGCACCAAGGAATATCAAGTGAGCACAGTTGTTTAGCCTCTCTCTGAGTTGACTTATTTGATAGTCTAGAGATCTAGAGTTTGTAGTACTAGATTGCATGTAGCACAAGATGAGTGAATGCCACCAAATACAAATCCATTCAACTCAATATCTCCTACCTAAGCCAAAAGGTCAGGGTTAAATTACATATTATTTTCTACTTTATCCCCGAGGGAAGTAGTTGCCTATCCCTATAGAAATATTTACTAAGGGATAAGTACGAACTGCAAATGTAAGTTGGATATTTTCACTTAGATCCGTTACCTAGGCTACCATCACTTCACATCTATCTGGATTTCTAAATTTTTGAAATAAGAAAAGAAGAAACCTTTTGGTTACTTCCATTTTTTTTTCACTTTTTGCTAGGGACTAGCAAAACTTAGGCATGGAGGCATTTGATAAGTCCACTTTAGTGGATCATTTTTGGCTTAAGTACTCTTTAATTAGTTATCCTTAATTATTAATTTAGTAGGAGTTAAGTGACAATTTACCTTAGTCTGCATTTAATTTTACACTCCAATTTTACAATTAATAATATATGTTATGTATAATCTATTTGATGAATGCAGGCTAGGTACAAGAGTCAGACGCCCATTTTTGCTTCTATATGACGTCTGATGATTTGATTGGATGTCTGGATCTGCTATATCAAACTCATGGGCATAACATTTTTCTAAGACGTCTGATGATGAAGTCAGACATCTGATATAGAATGGCCAATGCTTATCCATCAGTTTCAACCACTTGCAATGTTCACAGGTGGTTGGAGAAGCCGGCGACAGGTGGAACAGACAGGGGGATTTTTATAAAGAGAGAAAACCCGCGCACCAGATGAAGGGGGGGCTGGCGAAATCTTCTCCCCCTATGAGGATATCTTCCCTTCTCCTTCATCCTCCACCGTGCAACAGGCGTGTACCATGAATTAGACTACACCGTGCTCCTGGCGTACACCGTGCAACGAGTGAACACTGTGAATCACTGCGAGCTTCCACTGCGGCCACCTCTTCATCCTCCTAGGCGATAGCTAGCGTGGTGATAGCCGCTCACCGCTGTCTTCAACCCGCCACCTTCCTCAACCTCAAAAGAACCCAACTGCTAGCTTCACGTGCGCATGCCACCACTATAGACCACCGGCTATGCGTGTGTGCAGCAGCGCATCCCCTTGCGCACCATCGCACCACCATCACGCCACAGCCGCACACACGCTGCGCGCACGCCACCACTGCATACCACTCTCCAAGCACCTTCCACACGCACCAGTAGCAAGTGCTTGCCCGCGCTCTAGCCCGCGTGCGCAGCCAAACCCCGCGCTCCAGCCCGCATGCGTGCGCCCGGCTTCTTCTTCTTCTTCTTCCTCTTCTTCCTTCCACCACCACCTGCAACTCCAAACGAAAGAACCCAAAGTGCAGCCCCCCTTCGTTGCCGGCCACGCCACCTCAGGCCATCTCCTCCACCAAAACAACCGAAGTGCCAACCTTAACCTCATGAGGGTAGCCACGCCCTCGAAAACTAGCCATGATCTCTCCTTCTCCCACACCAACTGCCACGTTGTTCGGTCGATCCTCCTCCAACCGGTCGCCGGCGGCCACCTTCGGCCGCCCCGTCACCACCATCTCGAAGGCCGCACCTTAGAGACCTACCACCAGCGACTGCGACGTCGGCCACCGCCTCCTCCGCATGTGTGAGCAAGGGATTCGTTAATTTATGCTTCATGCCATTGTGGAAAACACTATTGTGATATTTATCTAATTATTATATTTCAGTAGATTTGCATCAATATCCCTCACGTTTATTTGAATCATGGATAGTTGAATTCTTCTCATGAACAATAGAGTATGGGGTATTGGTTACAGGGAGCAGGTTCTGTTTTAATTAAATTTGATGGTGCTTGTCAGTACTAAGATAGCAATTTCGGTATTTCCATGGTGGTGATTTTGCATGTGCACCCTCATATTCTTGATTAATTATCTAGATCGAGAATTTATGCTGGAAATGAGAGCATTAGTTGGCATGCACATCCGTTGATATTCCCGATTACTTGATGCATCATTCCTCATTTTTAATAGGCTAATTCCTCCCTGTGGAAATGACCTAACTATTTTCATGGTAAGATTTGAGAATTAAATGTTCTGAAAAGCGATTTTCTACCACGCAACTGAATACAATGACGCGACATTTTATGTTACAAATTTCAACGAAAACGAAGATCGCACTTTCAAATGGCGCCGTTGCCGGGGAGGAAACATACCTATTAATTTTTTTGGGAATATTATATTATTTTATGCTATTATGAAGCTTTTCTGTATCATTGATCTATTTCTTTTTCCTGTCGAGGTACATCTGTTTGGAGGAAACGAATGCGACGGGCGCACGCGACAGAGGTGATATTTTTGGTGGACCTTGACGCCACCTGGAGGCCAGCAACGGATGCTTGTGGGCCTTGATCCCACACATGTAGAGTTGCTCACAAGTACTCCAAAATCCTCCTAGGCCATGGCAGCCTAGAGACATGTACTCCAAAATCCCATTCACGTAGAGTTGCTTGATCCCACGAACATGACAGCCTAGAGACATGTACTCCAAAATCCTCTAGAATAGATTGGACCAGAGTTGCTCACAAGTAGTCTGCGCCATGGCCTTGTATGCAGATTCAACACTTGGCCTAGAGACAACCACCTTCTCCTTACTTCTCCATGTAACCAGATTACCCCCAACAAATGTGCAGTATCCCATAGTGGATCTCCTATCCTCATGTGTTCCAATATAGTCTGCATTTGAATAGCCACATACATCCAAGTGCCTATTGTTTTTTCAAGTACCTGAGAATCTGGCAAACTCCATCCCAATGGACTTCCCTTGGTGACTGCATGAACTAACTTAACCTTCCAACTACAAAAGCAATGTTAGTTCGAGTAACAGTTAAATACAATAACTTACCAACCATTGCACATTATCTAGTTACGTCCTGCAGTAGGGGACTATCATTACCTGCAGAAGGCAAAGATGTATCCATAGGCACATACGCTAGCTTACACACTAGCATACTAGTGTCTCTCAACATGTCAAGAATATACTTGTGCTAAGATAGCACAAGTCCTCCTCCAATATGTTGCACCTCAATGCCAAGGAAATAGTTGATAGGGCCCAAATCCTTGGTCACAAATTGTGACTGTAGCAACTCCTTTGTTTCTTCTATGCCTTGCCTACTACTGCTAATTAGTAGTAATATATCATTAACATAGACAATAAAAATGATTGAACTTGTCTTCCCATGTAGTGTAAAAATAGAGTGATCAGAAGATGACCTAGTAAAGCCATACTCTTCAACTACCTTGCTGAACCTCTCAAACCAAGCTCTAAGACTTTGTTTTAGGCCATAGATAGCTTTCTTCAGCTTGCACACCTCTTGACACTCTCCCTGAGTAGGAAAACCACGTGGTTGTTACATGTTCACTTCCTCCTCCAAGTCCCCTTAGAAAATGTATCTTCTATATCAAATCAATGGACAGTCCAGCTCTTGTTCATAGCGAGAGAGAGCAATATCCTGAAAGAATTGAGACGAGCCACTAGGGAGAATGTTTCAAAGTAGTCAACACTGAAGGTCTGAGTGTAGCCTTTGGCCACTAGGGGTGCCTTATATCTTTCCATAGTGCCATCTGGATGACATTTAAGGGTGAAGACCCATTTACACCCCACAACAGTAGCACCTGGGAAAAGATCAATAAGACCACTTGTGCCATGAGACTGCAAGGTTGGCATATCCTCCTCCATAGCCAATGTCCAAGACGGATCTTGGAAGGCATCATGATGGTCACGTTGGTACCTGTAAATTATCAATAGCCATAGAAAACTGTAGTCCAACTACAAGCAAACTGTCAAGTGACATAAATTGAGATACAGAGTATTTAACACAAGATCGTGGAGTAGTATCCTTAGGAGTAGTATTTGTGCAATAGGAAGGCCTAGAGTAGTATCCTTAGGAGGAGTAGGTACCTTGTGACGTGTCGACTTTTCGCTTTAGCGTTATAGTATTTAAGTGGTGGAAAAATCGACTAATCAAAAATAATGAAAATAACCACTCGCAGAAGAGCGGGTCGTGTCCACAGGGAGGCAATGATGCAATCAATACTTAATTATTTAATGTTATTTTGGATAATGCAAAATTCCTTTTTAAATTGGACTTAAAATGTCAAGGACAGTAGGTTTGTAATAACCTAAAAGGTTAAGGTGTAAGTGCAATTTTCCCTCACAGAAATCCTCAATAAATTTAGGATAAATTAATGCAATTTTCATGTGATGTGTATTATAGATAATTAGTACTTAAATCAAGTCCAAAAATCAATGTTTAAACTAGCCAATATTAATACCATGTAATTAAAAAGAACTGTGAGTGCGTGAATGCAATTCTGCCAGAATATAATATTAAAAAAAAATGAAATTGCCTGCAATGGCATTGAATGTAATTTCTAATTAAAATCAAAACAGAGCTTTTCCTCTCTCTCTTCCTCGCAGAGAGAGAGAGCACCGGCGGGGTAGTTGCGAGGCTCAGGAGGACGGCGAGGACGGGGGCTTTCCGACGGTGGCAGCGGCGGCGGCGGAGGTGGCCGGAGGCGGTGGCCGGAGGTGGCCGGAGATGAAGAACACCGGTTTGCTGGAGGGCGGCTACTGCTTCGGCTGATCGAGCGGGCGCGCGCGCGCGTTGGTGCGCGGAGACGCAGCGCCTGCTGTGGCGCTTGGAGGCACTGCAGGGCGAAGACGCAACGACTGC
This sequence comes from Thalassia testudinum, assembly GCA_037157565.1. Taxonomy (NCBI): domain Eukaryota; kingdom Viridiplantae; phylum Streptophyta; class Magnoliopsida; order Alismatales; family Hydrocharitaceae; genus Thalassia; species Thalassia testudinum. Next base: position 48,433,446 of record JAZHRO010000078.1, read on the forward strand.
TGTGGCGCTTGGAGACGCTGCAGGGCGAAGACGCAGTGCCTGCTGTGGCGCTTGGAGGCAGGAAAGCGCACACACTGTGTGCAGATTGCAGGGACGCCGAGAGGTTGCTGGGGCGCGCGGGCGGAGAGGGCGTGCGCTTGCAGGCAGAGAGCGCGTGAGCGCCTTCTGCAGGGAGGAGTGGTGTGCTGTTGAGAGCACCTACGGGCGCGGCTGCGAAGGCGTGTGGTTGTTCTGCAGTGCGCAAGGAGGATGCTCTGCGGGACGTTCGGGTGATGGTGAAGGCAGAGCAGGCACCTGCTTGAAGGCGGTAGCAAGTGCCTGCGGGCGCTGGAGAGGGGTGTTGTGGGGCGATGGCGCTGGAAGGTGGAGCGGTTGTGGGGCGATGGCGCTGGTAGGGAGGATGCGGCTGGAGATGGGTGCTTGGCGAACAGTTCACGCGGTGGGTCACAGGGTAAGCCTTTTTCACGGTGAAGCCCTTCCCCGCGAAGGGGAAAGATTCCTCTTGTGAACGCCGCCTCTTCACTTTTAAGTCCTTTCTCGCCCTCAGTGCGCCAATCCAGGGATTTGCAAATCCCTTTCTGTTTTTGGCGGGCCACCGTTGTAGAAGATTGCCCCAAAGTCCGGCGGGGGGGGGAAGAATCACGGCTGCGGCTGGATGTGTTGGGGAAATTATCCCCCTACCCTTGTTCTTTCTAGGTTTTATTACCTGCAAATAAAAAGACATAATCATTACACATTAAGTCATAGAATGTTATAGAATTAAATCATGATGCATACAATTATTCTATAACTTAGTGTAGTTATTGACAAACCTAAATTGTTAAAAGATAATTACTTAGGCTTTCTATTAGTCCATTAAAATGGACTCATCAAATACCCCCATGCCTAAGATTTGCTAGTCCCCACCAAAAATGAATAATAGAAGTAATCAAAAGACTTCTTCTTTTCATATTTCAAAATTTTTAGAAAGCCAGACAAATATGAAGTGCTGATAGCCTAGGTCACAGATCTAAGTGAAAGAGCCGATTCGCATTAGGAGTTTGTACAACACCCTTGGCAAAAATTTCTGATGAGATAGGCAACTACTTCCCTCGGGGATAAAGCAGACGATAATCTGTAATTTGACCCCGGTGTTTGGCTTAGGTAGGAGATAACAAGTTGAATGGATTTGTATTTGGTGGCACTCACTCTACTGGTGCTACATAGAGTCTAGTACTGCAGACTCTAGCTCTCTAGACTATTAGACAAGTCAACTCAAAGAGAGGTTACACAACTATACTCTCTTGATGTTCCTGGGCACTCCCTCTTCTTCTTTCTGAGATCACAAATCTTGCTAGATTTAGAAACTGTACTCACTATTTGGTGGCCTCACATGGCATATACACTTCAATTAAAGTCCTAATAACTCTATAACTAAGTTAGAGTTCTCAACCAGTATTCAGGCGATCAGAAATACTAGAAGGTAGGTATGGGTCATATTTGGTGGAACGCAATAGATGTTTTGATGCCTCGGAAACAGTGTTACATCATACACTTGGACTTTTTTTTTTTTATAATATAACTTCTTTTTCCTTTTTCTTTTTCTTCTTTCTATTTCTTCTTTTTCTACTTTTATATATATATATATATATTTTTTTTTGTTTCTTTTTCAATCAACACAACACAATACGGACTTTTATTTAGGAGGCATTATTAGGGATGATGATGGTCAAGAGGAAGTTGTGTGGCTTATTTGGTGGAAGTGTCTATTCTCGGCACCGGAAAGGAATGGATAGGACAGGTGTATTTCTGACCTTTGACACTATTACCCTCCTTCAACTGAGGACTTTATGAAGGACGGTCGTAACCATCCACCATAGTTATAGCTTTATTAAGACTCAATCTCTGTGTATCTGCCTTATTTGGTGACTCTCAAGAATTCACTTAAAGTACGTACCCAGGAATAGAGTGAAAACTATGCCTAACTCTGAAGTATCATCATCTAATTATCCAAAACTTAAGAGTCCTTGCACTAGACTTAGCGCATCAATAATCTCTCTACTTCTCACAAATATGAGGTGGATTTACTAGAAGATAGTATGCCTGACTCTCTATGAATTGTCCAAGGGTTCAGTAGACTACAAATGCTCATTGGTTTTCCTCAAGGATCCATTACCAAGTCTACGTGCATGTGAAATAAATGTACTGGATTCTAAACTTAAGAAATAATTCAAGAAGAAAAACCTCCAATGACAAAGGTATTCTGCTAGGGACTAACCCAATCATCTCAAGAAAAGAGATTTTTTTTTTTTTTATGCTAACCTAAGTGAATGAATGCACCTAAAATGCAAATGCACTCCCCCATGCCTAAATCCTACAATGTCCCCATTGTAAAATTAAAACAGGAGGAGAAAGGAAAGAAATCACCTGATGACCGCTGGGTTGCCTCCCAACAAGCGTTGCATTTTCTGTCAGCAGCCAGACTTATAAGGAACCTATAAGTCAGGTTCCAAACAGAAAAGGTTAGGCCCTAAGAACATGCGTAACAGTGCAGGCCTAGAAAACAGGTAACCACGGATGTTGGCAGGCTGATGATGCAATGTAATTCCAAATGCTCGCCAGAAGATATGAAAGCGAAAAACCTCGTTGGCTACCTTGGGAGGTCTAGGGATAATAAACGGAAAATGAAAAGGGACCTCTCGAAACGGAATAGGTGGAGGATAATAAGGATCCTCCAAAGTATGACGGGTTTTAAAAGATATAATCATTATTAGTTCAAACCCTTGAATGGCGAGAGTAAAAGTACAAGCATCAATCCATACTCGCCATTCTACCCTAGGATGTACTGGCCTGATATAGTCTCCAGAAAGAATGTACATGAGCAAAGATCTAAGCCAAGGATTGGTTAAAGAGTATAAGGGTTGTTTGTAGTGTTGGAAGGTAATGGTTAAGTCCAATGAGGGCTTAGTTGGTGTTAAGTTCAATTCCAACAATGATTTAGATTGCGTACACTCCCTAACAGTTGTAGACAACTTCAAATTATCCTGCCTAGCATTAATAATCGGAGTCGTATTTGAATCAAGGGTAGACTCAAAATTACAACCCTTTGATGGCAGGGTCAAGATGTAAGAATCATTATCATTCAGCTCATCCCCAGATTTGCTTGGTTCAGTCAAATATTTATCTGGGTTTATCTGTGATTCCTTAGGAGTTGGATCAGTATCCTCAATTATTTCTAACGGAGGATCAGTCTTAATATTTTGGAGGAAGCCTATATCATTGAATTCGTTATTGTTCTCGGGGTATAAATCCTCAAATGACGTGTTTTGTCCCCGAGAGTCTCCCATAGACTTCTCATTTTGTTTGTCCTCCTATAATATCAACTCCTGTTTTGATGGAGGATGACTCTCAAAAGAAAGTAGGAATCCGGATTTAATCATATTATTTCTATTCTCTGGAGCTAAATCCTCAAATGATAAATAATTCTCCTGTGATTCACTCCAAATTTTTAGTCCAGGTTCCTCTGTTGGGGCATCCTCATCCTCTGAATTAGACTCTTCATATCCCTGAGACCAGAATTGATCATCCTCCATTCCCTTAGGGTCACCTTGATTAGGTACATTTGAATCCTCAGGATATTGAATGATAGGTGTTGATTCCCTAAGTGGAGGGTTAGGAGTAGGCTCACTAAGAGTAGAATGGGAATCCACCAAATAATCAAGAGGGGAAGTGATAGGAACAATAATCTTCCCTTGGTTTTGACTCCAATATAGTTCAGGTGGATAATCTCTATGATTGTTGTCCTCTAGTGGCCGCGTCTCATTGGGAGAGTCTAAGTGATCGCTACATGAAATTGGATCCCTATTATCATTAAGTACCTCAGAATTATTTTCATGATCATGATCGGATAGGTAGGGATCAGGATTATTGGGAACCGTGTAGCTAAGTTGTCTTATTTCTTCATTTAATTGTTGACTATTCCTCAACATCTCTCCCATTGATTCCATTATTTCCTTTTGTTGTTGTTGCATTTCTATCATAAAAGAGGAGAGGCTACTATTATCAGGTTGGGGAGGATAGTCAATTTCAGGCTCTGGTTGCCTAGGGGTATTGGTCCAACCTCGATATGAAAAATCATGAAGGGTGGGAGGGTTGGGTGTTTGCATGGAAGTAGGGATTTCAAGATTGGAGAATCCCGCTCCTAGGCTCCGCTCAAAAGTGGGAGTTATCAAGCCAGTACTCTCAGGGTAAGAATGAGAATGATCCCATGAATTATCAATATACTCATCAAAGGATGGATATGCTCGGAGCATGGGATCTTGATTAAAAGATGGGAAGTATTGACTCTGATAATCTGAATGATAGGAGTAAGAATAATCCATTTCTTTAAGCAAAACAATTTTAACTCTCTTAGGGTTTAGCAAAATTCAGCAGAAAAACTTCCTAGAGAGTTCTAATGTCAAAGCAAACACAAATTCAATGAGACCTGTTTTTAGTAGATTGTAGGTCTTAGAGTTATATGTTTAGTTGGTGGCCAAACAAGTTTTGCAAAAAATTACGCTTCCTAGGCCAACCTTCGCTGGTGCCTATAACCTACTCACAAGGGATGGAAGTCTCAAATCGAGCCCACACACGAGGAACCGAAGTAACTTGGTGGATAGGCTTGTTGATTTCTGACTAACTTCCCTTGTGGTGCAAAAAAGGAGAGGTAGAAATTTATCTAGTGACCTTATGTGAGGTGCACAGTGTCTCAAGTGTGCAAGCATACGATCGTGTTTTGATTTGCTTTTTTTTTTTGAAATTCCGCAAACAGGATCCTTTTGCACATAATTTTTAGTCACAGATTTTAAAGTCCAACCTCTTAACAGTCCCAATTTTTTTTACAGTGACCACTGAATTAATTTGATTCAAGCACTTTAGTGGTCTTAGATTTAGGTTCAATGCATATGCATGACAAGTAATTAATGCTCAAGAAAAGACGTACCTTACTCCAGCTTTCTTCGTGCAGTGTATGAATGAAATGCAATAAAAAAAAAATAAACTAGATGCTGCTCATTCAGTCCTAGATGATCATCCTATAGATATGCAGCTTCTAGCAGGCAGTTCGATTTTTTTTTTAATAGTAACAAACAGACCTAATCTAACTAACTAACTGAAATGCAGTTTAAAATAGTTCAAATAACCCTATAATCTAAATAAATGGGAACACGTTCCCAAAAATACCCAACAAGGGCCCAAAAGACAGTAATTTAAATTCTAGTGTCTATCTTACTAAATCTAACTAAGACCTACTGCCTAAATCAGAAATAGGCTTCTCCGTAAGCCTAAATGCGTGGGATCAAGGCCCACGTATTCTTGTTGTCATCCTCCAGGTGGCGTCAAGGTCCACCAAAAAGATCGTCTCCGCCGTGCGCGTTGCTCACGTTCAAAGTAGTTGCTTTGCTGCACCTCGTTGCCGTGTCAGATTCCTTGCAAAATAATAAAGATGATTAGATAATTTCGCAACTCAAAAGATTTAAAAATAATAAAGTAAATCTATTGCGTCTGTTGCCTCCCCCGCAACGGCGCCAATTTGACGTGTCGACTTTTCGCTTTAGCGTTATAGTATTTAAGTGGTGGAAAAATCGACTAATCAAAAATAATGAAAATAACCACTCGCAGAAGAGCGGGTCGTGTCCACAGGGAGGCAATGATGCAATCAATACTTAATTATTTAATGTTATTTTGGATAATGCGAAATTCCTTTTTAAATTGGACTTAAAATGTGAAGGACAGTAGGTTTATAATAACCTAAAAGGTTAAGGGTGTAAGTGCAATTTTCCCTCACAGAAATCCTCAATAAATTTAGGATGAATTAATGCAATTTTCATGTGATGTGTACTATAGACAATTAGTACTTAAATCAAGTCCAAAATCAATGTTTAAACTAGCCAATATTAATACCATGTAATTAAAAAGAACTGTGAGTGCGTGAATGCAATTCTGTCAGAATATAATATTAAAAAAAATGAAATTGCCTGCAATGGCATTGAATCTAATTTCTAATTAAAACCAAAACAGAGCTTTTCCTCTCTCTCTTCCTCGCGAGAGAGAGAGCACCGGCGGGGTAGTTGCAGGCTCAGGAGGACGGCGAGGACGGGGGCTTTCCGACGGTGGCAGCGGCGGCGGCGGAGGTGGCCGGAGATGAAGAACGCCGGTTTGCTGGAGGGCGGCTGCTGCTTCGGCTGATCAAGCGGGCGCGCGCGCGCGCTGGTGCGCGGAGACGCAGCGCCTGCTGTGGCGCTTGGAGGCACTGCAAGGCGAAGACGCAGCGACTGCTGTGCGCTTGGAGACGCTGCAGGGCGAAGACGCAGCGCCTGCTGTGGCGCTTGGAGGCAGGAAAGCGCACACACTGTGTGCAGATTGAAGGGACGCCGAGAGGTTGCTGGGGCGCGTGGGCGGAGAGGGTGTGCGCTTGCAGGCAGAGAGCGCGTGAGCGCCTTCTGCAGGGAGGAGTGGCGCGCTGTTGAGAGCACCTACGGGCGCGGATGCGAAGGCGTGTGGTTGTTCTGCAGTGCGTAAGGAGGATGCTCTGCGGGACGTGCGGGTGATGGTGAAGGCAGAGCAGGCACCTGCTTGAAGGCGGTAGCAAGTGCCTGCGGGCGCTGGAGAGGGGTGCTGTGGGGCGATGGCGCTGGAAGGTGGAGCGGCTGTGGGGCGATGGCGCTGGTAGGGAGGATGCAGCTGGAGATGGGTGCTTGGCGAACAATGCACGCGGTGGGTCACAAGGTAAGCCTTTTTCACGGTGAAGCCCTTCCCGCGAAGGGGAAAGATTCCTCTTGTGAACGCCGCCTCTTCACTTTTAAGTCCTCTCTCGCCCTCAGTGCGCCAATCCAGGGATTTGCAAATCCCTTTCTGTTTTTGGCCGGCCACTGTTGGAGAAGATTGCCCCAAAGTCCGGCGGGGGGGGGGGGAAGAATCACGGCTGCGGCTGGATGTGTTGGGGAAATTATCCCCCTACCCTTGTTCTTTCTAGGTTTTATTACCTGCAAATAAAAAGACATAATCATTACACATTAAGTCATAGAATGTTATAGAATTAAATCATGATGCATACAATTATTCTATAACTTAGTGTAGTTATTGACAAACCTAAATTGTTAAAAGATAATTACTTAGGCTTTCTATTAGTCCATTAAAATGGACTCATCACCTTGTCCTCAGACGAGTCATCGGTGGCTAGTGGAGATTAAGCAGACAATGGTTCCTCCACCTGAGTAACATATAGAGCCCTTCACTAAAAGTGCTTAGAAAACACGTTTGCATCAGGGACCTTAGGATGACACGAGAAATGATCAAGATCAGGCTGATTTCCATGGATATAGGTGGATTAGTGGCCTGTGATGACTAAGACGGCTGTGGTGGCTCAGATATCATAGGGAGAGGAACATCATTAGGATGGGAAGTAGTGGATTGCTCCCCTCTATCTCGTAGTAGGGTATCTCCTCAAAGAAAGTAACATCAGCAGAAACATAAAACCTCCATGACACAGGATCATATCATCTGTACCCTTTTTGGGTTCTAGAATGACCCAAAAAGATGCACTTCATAGATCGAGATATCTTATCCACGTTGTATAAGTGAACAAAATACACGGCCAAAAACAACCGGAGTGATAGAAAACATTTCCTTTCCAGGGAATATAAGGGAGTAGGGAGTTTTACCTCCAAAGAAAGAAGAAACATGATTCACCAAGTATGTGGCCGTAAGAATAGCATCAGCCCAAAAAGATGAAGGAAAATTCATCTGAAACATAATAGTATGAGCCACATTTAAACAAATGACAAAGCTTAGGTTCAGCTACCCCATTTTGTTGGGAAGTATGAATGCAAGAAGTTTGGTGAATAATACCCAAAGACTGGAAAAGATGTGTAACCTTGGCATTCACAAATTCAAAGTGGTGTGGTTAGTGTTTGGTTGATCGCTTGGTGATCGATAAATCCTAAGTTAGGTTAACTTAAATAGTGGTTTTTACCTAGTTAGGGTTTCCACCTAAAAATCCGTGTGTACATTGTGAGATTCTTGTTGCAAACTTTTATTTTCTTTATATTTACCATAATTACACTAATCACCCCCCTCTCTAGTGTATTTCCATCTTTGATATCGGTTTGCTATTGATGGTTCATTATTTTCTCCTATTCCATAATAAATCTTTGAGGCCACCCATGACCATTCCATGGCTGTGATCTTTCCCGTCATTCTATCACTGATTAGCTATATTTCGCATGCTAAAAGATTGAGTTTGAAAACTCTCCGTACTTGCGTAAAAATCTACTATCAAATTAAATTTATAACTGAAACTTTAGTGAGTCCCATGGTCGAACATGGGGAGGCGAATGTTTGATTAAAAATCATGCTTGGAATTATTTTTTTACAAGCATATTAGCTGGTTGAAATTAATCTACACTAGCTATTCTACTTAAAGAATAAATAATAGAAAATAGAGAGAGCATAATACAGAGAAAAGAGAGAGAAAGAGAATCAATATTTTATAACCATCTTTTCATTACAACTAATTTCTATAACTAGAAAGCTAGAAATCTACACTAGAAAGTAGTAAAATGAGAGGGATGAGAAAATCCTCCTCGACGGCTGCTTGGAGGATGAGCCGTGATGATGGAGTGCCCGGACGATGGGGATGAGATGTTGGACGAGGGAGAACAAAGCCGGAGGACAGAGAATGAAGTAGGGCGACGTAGTGGGATCCACTTCCCGAATGACAATGAGAGGACAACTGTGGGTGCTCTACGAAAGAGAATGAGAAGATGGAAAAATTATATTTAAGACTTTAGTGGAGCATCCCGAGTATGGGACCAGCTCGTAGAGATTTGGAGAGGGTGAGAGGAGAAGAGAAGGGATGATTTTCGAAGGGAGGTATAGGGCCCTTTATATAGTTGAGGTACAAGGGGAAAAAGGTCCTTTAAAATGCTGAAAATTAAATGCAAGGCCTTTAGTGATGGATGCACCTGTCGCTGAAGGTAAACGTCAGTGAAGATGCACATTCCATCTCCGTTGTTCGCCTCTGATCGGATGCACGCCGTGCAGCCACGTCAGCGCCTTCTCGCCTTCAAGCATTGCACTGAAGGCTCAGTCTCGACCGTCCACAATCGGATGGCCCAGATCGTGCCTCTATCGCTTCGCCTTCTTGCATTAAGAGGCGACGTAGCCTCTCTTCCCACCATCAAATGAAGATCGGACGGTCAAGGAATGCACTCGCCCGCATGCCTCATTGCGTCAGATCAGCCATTCAGTTGGGCATCATATTGCACGTGGGCATGATCGCTCATCTGTGTCGCCACATAGCCGCATCCGCTGCCACTTAATCTCAATCGTGTGGCAGAATTTCGCCACACCTGCCTCTTCGCAAATTTCATCTGCTTGCGTAGATTCGAGCATGCATCGTTGCCTTGATAGCACCTCTCATGACTGTTGCATTGCAGTCGCGGATCGTCGCGCTTCTCAACGCAAGGTCCACGCTCTCTCACCGTTGGATAGAGATCCAACGGCCGAGATTACGTGAATTTTCTTCTTCAAGTTTTTGACTTGCAAAGGGGGAAGCGGCGTTGCCATTCATGGCCATTGGATCAAGATCCAATAATCAAGATCAGATCTTAAGTTGTCTCTTTAGAAGGGAGAGGTGCTGCGGATGGCCATGGGCAGCTTGGAAGATGCCACATGGCATCATCTAAGCCGTCCATCTTCTTTTGCTCATAGGAGGTGCCACGGTTGTCGGATTGGATCAATTTTGACATCGTTGGGCTGCGATCGTCGATCCAAACCCATCCCTATGGTTGGATTTGTCGTCTGAGTTATGGATTTGCACCACCTTGCCCCTTAACCTCTGATCTTCCTCAGGCTACATCTGATGCTACGAAAATTCGATCGGGGCGATCTCGGAGGCGTTGGACTCCGATCGTCGCCCTAATCAGATCCGTACGATTGGATATTTAATTCAAGGCCCAAATAAGAATCACCCTGTCCCCTGGCCACAAAAGGGATAAATTAACATATATTTTGTACAAACTAATCTAAATGCATAATGATGCATGCTATGCAATATTTATAATGTTGAATGCAATTATATGCCTAAAAACAAGCATATATAGAAAGTTTATGTGACATAGATGTGTCTACATCAGTCACACTGTAGCCTACTATGAGCTAGTGACTTTACGATGGGGAGGGCTTTGAGCCTGGCATGATCCTTTGCGATACCATAAGTAATGACTGATGGGAGAAAATAAAGGTGAGGGTGATCACTCATTGTCCATATGAATGGCTACCTTGTTTGTTGGATGCAATCAGTTGGGTTGTGGTTCTAGTCTTTGTTGAAGAGGAAAAGGAGGGTATACAGTCATTGATCCATACCTTGTTTGAGGTTTCCATTTCTCTGTAATTTTCTAACTCATGGCCTCTTGTATGGTACTGGAGGTGATCGAAGGTCTCCAAATTAAAGTCTTAACCCTTTAATCTACAAGAATATCCCCACTTCCTTTCACATCTCCAAAGATTTTCGTTGATTGTTCCTCTCCTACTTTCTTCTAGAACTTTGGAGATTTTGTTTGGTTGCTCATCTCTAGAGATTTCCCATTGACTTGGAAAGGGGAGGACAAACCGAAGGGATCAAAGGTCGTCCACAAATCATCAGCAGGTTCATTCTCTTTTTTCTTGAAACTTTGAAGCTATATATTTATTTATTTATTATTTACATCTTGGTTTGCCCACCATTAGTTTTAGACACCTATTATAATGTCTATGGACAATAAACATTTTGAGACTCGTGATTTCTACACGAGTTTCATTTCTTATTGATCAATAGTGTTACATGGGAATAATACGAAGTAGTGATTGATGAATATATTACTAAATTAAAGAAGGTGATTGGAATAATACTTGTTTAAAATGGATTATTGTACATTAATGAAAATTTTGAATGACAGTAATGATATGTAAAAAGATGAAGTGAATATTCTGTTTCAAAAAAAAGATGAAGTGAATATTGTTGTCTTCATGTTGACAATGTGAATTGACACCTTACGAAGGGCTTACGTGGGTAGTAACTTCTAATTGGTTTACATCTTTTTGCTTTTGTTTTCTTTCTAAAATATCTTGATGAATTTAAGAAGATGAAGAAGAACACGATAGACAAGGATGGAATACTCCCATTGTAGATCATGACTCAACTACTCAATCAAAAGTTGCCATTTACCTCTTGATGGGGGAAAGAAAGTTAAGCCTACTAGAAGCCAGCTCACGAAACGAGTAGGCCAAAACAAAGCCCAAGAGAAAAGCCTGCCCAACCTAAAGGTAAGGCATAACGTCCAACAATCTAGGCTCTGAGTCATTTCATAGTGGTCCAGGTCAATTCTAACCGTAAACATGGTCGCGGTTTGGTGCTAGTACCTGCACCACTTGAAATTTCCGAAAAAGGCGTATTTCGAGTCAAACCCTAGTCAAACATGGCACCCTTGGGTTTATAAATAGACCCCCTTGGGTCTTTTGGTTGTCATTAGTCAATAAGCCACCAAAACCTAAGAGAAAAGAGAGTGAAAGGAATTAAGATTTCATTAGAAATTTCAATTCAAAATTTGCAGGGACCTTTTTGTGATAGCGATAAGTTTGGACTTACCCTCCATAATTTTCACGGAGGCTTCAGTGGCTGCAATTAAGGCCCGTTGGATTTGGCGGCACGGCGCAGATCTCTGCCACATGTCGAGTGGAGCGAGCACCTCACACGCGTGTTCATGCGAGGAAGAAGCGTACGCTCGCGCGAAGAGCATCGGATTTCTAACGCGTGGCGAAATCTGACAATGGGGCACTGTGTTGTTAGCGATCTGTGGGCGTGGCACACGATGAGTGAGCACTCGACATGTGTCACAAGCGGGGAGGCACGCGGTCGGTTCACCTGAACCGACCGATTTGGTCTAGTTCAATACCCTCTTGCACATTTTCTCCTGGTTCAAGGCCTTCCCGACCTTGGATTTCAACAAATAGGGTACCGTTGGAATCATATCGACATGTACTACGCGTTGGTATAGTTTAGTTTCATTTTTTAGTATTATTTTCTTATTGAAAATCAAAAACATGATTAAGTGATTCCAACCCTAGTTTTTGGTCCGTGTGAACCAGGTCATGCCCCAGTGCGGGCAAGGATTTTGAGGCGGGTGTGGATACTACTCCTAGGCCCTTTGTGCATGGTTCGAAGTCACCATGACCCTCCAGTAACATTAGGTAGAGTAGCCTACTTCTCTTTTGTTCCATCTAGTTTCTGAGTAAATGTAGACTCGTCTCGCTTGGTTCTTCACGTGCCTCACGCCTGTTGGTGTGTGTTTCCCTCTTTGTTGAGTTTGGCACCCTATGATATCATGGCTTCTACTTTTAGGTACTTAAATGTAAATTAATTTGATATTTAATGATCATTAAGTAATAAGATGTTAAAACGTGACCTTGTTATCGCATGCATGAAACGAACTCCGTTTTCCATGTAATAAATTCTATCATGTTCATTAAATTCTAAACAGTATGGGACCACAGGAATAAATTGGAAATTATCTTTAAACTGACAAATTGGAAGATAACAGGAATATTTGTTAAATTTGTACTTAATGATGTAAACATGTTAGCCTATTGATTGGTGACGATAAAACGATACAGTTATCTGGAGTTGATTTAATAACGATGATTTAGTCAGGAGTTAAAGAATGGATAACTGGTTTTAGCCCTGCTACTCGCCGGATTTGGCTATAGCTTTGGCCTTTCAGACCAATTTTTGGGCTGGTTTAGGGAGTTGCTGGCCTCCTTTCAACTCTTTGGTTAGGCTTAGTGCCCAACTGGGATAGCGAGATGCTCACCTCGATGTTTGGAGTGATTTCTTTCTTGACCGGTGGGTGGGTCATTGGTTGTCTATGGTTCAGCATACATAGCGCTTGTACGTGTTCACACTACATAGCATAGTCACCACCCCTTTCCGGAATGACCCCAAGGCGACGGAGAGTGGCGACTTGATGGGTATATGCCGTCTTCTTGGCGTAGTCACCACCCTTATACCAGTCTTGTATTGCAAGAAGTAGCAAGAGATCATCTCATGCCAGAGACATCGATTGACAAATTGTGAACTATAATAATATGGGCAAATTGCATAAATGAAATTGGATAAGTAATAATTTGTAAATAGATGAACTACTGATATAGTACTCTCTTTCTTTTACTCTTGTCACTGTTGCTACTTGTTGTAGTTGTTCTACTCAACTTAGTTTTTACTCACGTGTTTCTCAGGTTCCGTACTCAGATGTTGCTAAGCAGTTGGGTGTAGTGGATGCTATTGGTCAGTCCTCTACGGAACCAGATCCTACTAGAGGAGATAGCTTGTGCTGAGGCAGTGGCTCTTAGTTGTTCCCTTTCCGCTATTAGATTTTATTTTCTGTCTCTTGTGATTGTACGAGCACATTTCTGCTTTTTGCTTTATGGTGAATTTTATCCTGTTGTCAGTGATGTAGACACATCTATTTAGGTTAAAATTCCTATTCATGCTTGTTCCTAGGCTTAGATTTGCATTTCATGTTATAAATATTGCATAACATGCATCATTCTGCATTTAGAGTAGTTGTATATATTTTAGGTTAATTAGGCCCTTTTTATGGTCAGGAGAGAAGATTTATTTCATGGCCTTGAATGGACGATCGGACCGTACGGATTCGATCAGGGCGATGATCGGAGTCTAACGCCTCTAAAATTGTCTAGATCGGAGTCACGTAGTATCATACGAAATCTGAGGAAGATCAACGGCCAGGGGGCAATGCAACATTTATACGGGCTTCGGATGAAAAATCTGACCATACGGATGGATCTGGAGCAACGATCACAGTCCGACAACGTAGGAATCATCACGATCTGAGCACTGTGGCACCCCTGCAATAAAAAGAAGAATAGATGACCCAGATGGTGCCACGTGGTGCCATCTAGGCCGCCCAACATTGGCCAGCAACGCCCACTCCCATCTCTCCATCATCCGCGACTTTCATTCCCAGTAGTTGGATCTTGATCCAAAGGCTGAGAAGCTTCCTCTGCCACATGCCATAAGACGTTTGCTCGACGCATTCGACAACTTGGCGTGTTGGTTGGGGCGTTGGACTCCAAGGGAGGGGTGTGGGTTCGAATCCCCGTAGCCCCCCCAATTGAGGAATTGAGCATAGCAGTGGCAAGGCATGCATATGCGGGGGTAGGGCACAACGCAGCACGATACCGCGTAGCAGAGCGACAGTGCGGACTAGCCTTCGCAAGCGCACGTGACATGAGCACGTGAAGCGTGTAGCGCCAGCAGAGCATATGCTAGCGGGGGTATGCGCGGGTCTTCAGTGACAGTTGTGTGGGCCTTTAGTGATGCTTGTAGCTGTCACTAATGGCATGTGTGCGCCAATAAAGGAATTGAAGGCGCGGATCTTCAGCGACAGAAAGGGTGGATCTGTAGTGACGTTTACGGACGTCAGTAATGACCAAGATGCGAATTTGTTCTTCCTCCACTATAAAAGGACCTACCTGCCACCATTCCAAACCATCTCTTCCTTTCTTCCTCTCACCACCTCCAAGGCTCTAGAGAGAGTTTGTCCCAAGCCTGGGATGCTCCTCTAGAGTAGAAACCAAATATTTGTTCCCACCTTTCATCCCCCTTCGTAGAGCATCCCATGGCTGTCTTCTCACCTCCCTTCGGGAAGAAGATCCTCGCCACGACGTCATCCTTCCCCACCCTCCGTCCTCTGGCTCCATTCCCATTCGTCCCGCTCCTCACCACCTTCCCCCAGGCGACGTCAGAGCAAGTCGTCCTCGAAGCAACCGTCGAGGGGGATTTCTCTCACCTTTCCCTATTTTTCACTTTCGTAGTGTAGATTTTCCGCTTTTGTAGTTGTAACAAACAGTTGTTCATGAATTGATGATTCTTTCTCTCTCTTATATTTTTGCAAGTAGATTAGCTAGAATTCATCGACCTGATCTCTTGCCCTATTAAAATACTAAAAAAAATTAGAAAAGATAAAAAGGAAATAAAGCGAAGCGCAGATATTTCAAAACCAAACGTTCTCCTCCTCGTGTTCGACCCAGGACTCACTTTTCGAGTTTCGATTATAAATTTCATCTGATAGACATGTTTTGCGAGCTATGACGATGGGTCCTCCAAACCTCGATTTTTGCCACGCGAAACACGCCTCATCGTTTTATTTTTTCTCTTTTTTCTAACTAGGTGGCTTTTCTGATCTAAGATTTACCTAAAGGCAGTACAAAGAAAATGATCCTGTGGCTGTGCTCTAGACAACAGGTCGATGAGCTGTTACCACCGACAACTTGCCAGCCATACCACCCTAGATAGTTCATTAGCTACCCAATTTCCCAAGAAACAGCTGAAAAGTGAGTCAGTGCAACAAGTGTGTAGATGCTTAAACTTAAAATCCCCTCAAATCAGAGGGTGGGTTGATAAGTCGCAAACTTATCATCCCAAATTATTTACTAAATTAAAATAAGATTGACTTAATGAGGACTCAAGACTAAGTCTACATTCGAGTGGACACCCAGGCTAATTAAGCCCGAAGGCCTGATTAGTCTAAGTATTCAGGTTCTATCACATCATTTCCTAAAGTTAATAACTTCCAAATGCCTAAGTTCTCTTCTCCTAATTCTTTATTTTTTGTCTTTTTAAATTTTCATTTTTTTTAAAAGAAACTAAAAGAAATTCTACGGAGTTAACAAAATTATTTCAGGAATTAATTATCCACCCCCCCATGCCTAAATGATGCAATGTCCTCATTGAAAAAATAAAGACATGAAAAGGCAGAGTAAACAGAATATCACCTGAATAACGTGCAAATCCGATCTGCTCCACAGAGAACATGGAATATAAACACATGCTAAATTTAATGCCTTCAGCTAGGGATAACATACATACAAGGAAGAAATTGAGAATTCACAAGTGCGGGTCAGAATCAAAATCAAAAGAGTAATCCTCAGACCTGCTAGCAGAAGATGTCCACAGATGTGGACCAAGTTATGGTGCAGACCCATGCCCCAGGGTCAAGTGGTTCTAAGGTTCTGGATGAAAATCACCCAGAACCTAAGATTATTGTGTTTGCAGGGCCAGGCCTGCAGTTTTGTGGTGTGCAACCCAAGACCAAAGTGTCAGACAATGGGTAAAGATGGTTTAATAGGTGCGAATGTCCACTTAACGTTTAGCTTAGAAAAATAATCAGTTATTTCAAGCTTGGGTTGCACGTGAAAGATATCATAAGGGTCCTGGTAGAAAGTAGGTGGTTTTAGGTCAACAGGAACCCTTAAATCCAAACTTATTTTTCCCTCAGAATTAACCTCCCAAATTTTCATTTCAAGATTTCTATCCTAAAACATCAAGTGTTCGTGCTCGAGACCTCTAGCATACCGTTCACCCCATAAGATTTACCCAAGTCCAGAAATCATGGCTAACTTAGAATTGACTTGGGTACAATGATTTCCAAATCAAAATCAATCCCTTTGGGGTGTGGTTGAGGAATGGGGCTACTGATTGAATCTTCTAATAAATGAGAATTTGAATCCTCCAAGTCTTCAATGAATGGGCTATCAAATGGTTCTTCATGCTCCTTGAGCCCATTTGTCTCACTAAAATCATCTTCCTTATGCTCAAGTGAGACTTCACTAAGAGATTCTTCACCCTCAGAGTTAAAGAATTCATGATCCTCATTTATATATGTCTCAAAATCAATTGTCATTTCCTGGTTCAAAGAGACATTTTCCTCATTCCCTGGCTCAGGGATCTCAGGTGAATCAATCGGTTCATCCTCAATGGGTTGCTCTAGCCCAACCTAGTCATCCCCGATCTTAGAAAATGTATCCCCCCCGACAGGCACCTGAGCAGGTTCAGACATTGGCTTTCCTGAAGGGGGTTCATCTTGAGAATCATTCCAAGATTAGATTAGGACAACCACAAATTTCATCCTCAACCTCGATAATTTCCAAAGAAGAAACTCACCTAGGTCCCTATCCCTAACATTTTGGAGCAAATTCAATAGAGAACTATTAAGTTCATCAATCATTTTGATCATAGGCTCCAATGCTTCAGTGCATGGTGTTGGCTGAGCTTCTAAAGATTGTATAGTGTTCCTCAAATTAGCCAACACCCTATCCTGGATCTGGTTCACCTGAACCCACTGGTTCGGTTCAGGGTTGGGTGGGTTCGGGTTAAATCTAGGGGAGTCAAGATATTGAGGTTCTCGGGTCCCTCCCTGATAGTAGGTAATTTCATGTTGTTGAAAGAATGGTAGCGACCTATATTCAGTGGAATACTAGGGAGGGTAAGTGTTATAATCAACATATCATTCATGGTTGTAGATCTGATTAGGTTGATCATCAAAGGATCAAGATCTATAATCATTGTTGCTCTAGGAAGGATAGTAATCATAGTCTTGTTGTCCAGGGTTAGGCCCTGGACACTGAGGTTCGGATTCATATCCCTAATCAAAGTTATCCCGACTAGTGGATGGGTAATTACAAGTCAAGTCGAGATAGTAATCATCTTGGGGATAAGTGGTGGTAGGAGGATAGGATGTGAAATAAGTGTAGGATGTGGAAGGATACATGGTAGAATAGGAGGGAAATCAGAAGAGAGAAAGGAGCCCTGCAGTACAAGCAATCAACCCTATCCTTAGGTGGGTTAGCCTAAAGACATACAAACTCCCAAGACCCATCTTGAGATTATAAATGATTTGGTCTACTTTTATCCAGTCAATCCAACCAGTTAGAAGGAGGGGCTGGGGAGAAGGTTCTTCCTTTGGCTTACGCCACCGGTTCCTAGTGTACCCCCCAGCTGCGGTCGTTTAACACCACTCCCCTAGCTAGACATCAGATGGACCAGCAAAAGCAGATTAATCAAAAAAATCTTAGTTTGACCCCCGAAGAGCGAATCAATCCTTAAAGCCAACATCTACTCAATTTTAATTACGCTTGGGATGATTGTGCTCTTTGAATGTGATGGGCCCTTTAGATGGGTTGTGCCCTTAATGATTAATTCAAATGTGTGTGCGTGCACAACCAAGGTTTACAAACAAGGTTATTTGACGATGTGTCTTTTAGGGTTCAACCTTGTTTAGTAGCTTTTAGGGTTTAATCTTTAAGTGTATTCAATTAAGGTTCAGTAGAACACTCCAAATTTTGAAAGCACTGGTGATGATGTATTCCTTTAAAAATCAGAAATAAAATGTGGAGTGCCTAGTTCAATCCTAAAAATCAACCCTAAGTGGCAAGCTACTTGATGAATCAATTTTAATCTTAAGTGGTGCAGCCCAAACAGCTCAATCAATTGGCCTGTTGCACCACTTAGTTAAGGCACACAAGAATGTTTAACCTATTCAGATTTCTACTCACTTATGTGTATTGAGTTGAAGTGTACCGGATCCACAGGTCAAATCCTGGTTAAGTGGTAGAATCAAAGTGATTGTGCACTGATGGTCGGCCTGGATAGGTTGTTAATATGATATTTTTATCGTTGAAATGTGTATAGTGGTTAACCTAATTCAGACCTAACCATCTCTTTACAAAATTTTTAACCTGGCCTAATTGATTTTATCTTGTCACTTTTAAGCCCAGGGTCGAACTCAGGGAAGTGGGGTTCAAGTCGAGTTTCTACGTTTTCCTTAAAACGTGTCTCTTCCGTTCGTTTATTCTGTTTTTGGTATTTTTCTTATTTAGGTTTTTTTCTGGTAATCCTTGTTCTTGAGGCACACCCTCAAAATTGTGTCCTTGGCTTTTAGCCAAAACAGAGTTTCAAAACACGTCTTGCTACTTGCAAGATGGGGTACCTGCAAATCAAAGATTATCTTTTCACTTTTATACCTTTTTTTTTATCTTTTTACTAAGGAAGCTATCAGATAGAAAGTAAATATAGTAGCTATAGATATATATTTATATGTAGTATATATATAAAGGGGTGGGGGTGGAGGTGACGATGGAGTGTAGCACTATGTCGAGTCAGCCGACGTCTAGAGAGACGCAACCAACACGACTAGGTGCCGCGTGGAGTGTGGATGGAGGATGGATGATGTATGGGACCACGCTTTTTGTACACGCTGTATCGCAGAATATCAGCAACTGGTGCAAATATTCCCGCGATACAGCGTATAGTAAATAACGTGAAAATATATGTACATATGTATGTATATAAATGTATAAGTATATATGTATAGATATATATAGATAGATATATATATATATATAGGTGTATATATATATATATATATATATGTATATATGTATATAGCTATGTATATATGTATATAAGTATATATATATAATACTATATAGATATATATATATATGTATATAGGTATATATGTATCTAGATATATATGTATATATATATATGTGTATATGTATAAGTATATAGATATGTATATATATATATATGTATATGAGTATGTGTATATATATATATATATATATTATATATGTATATGTATATATATATTATATTATATGTATGTATACATAACTATATAGATATACTATGTATATATAAGTATATATATATAGATATATGTATATGTATATATATATATATATATATATGTATGTATATAAGTTACTATTAGTGTGTGAGTGTGTGTGTCGGTGAATGGGTGTGTGTGTGTTGCTGTAAGTGAAAAAAAGAGAAAGAGAGAGAGAGAGAGATCGGCAGAGGGAGAGAATGCAGGAGAGAGCTGGCAGGAGAGGAGAGAACGGAGGCAGCCGCACTGCAGGAGGCGAGGGAGCACGTTTCAAGTCGTCTGCAGTCGAAGGCCGTCGTCTGATGGTCGTGGGCGCGTATTCGCGCAGAGGAGATGAGGAGTCTGCGTCGACCTGCTGCGAGCGCGGAGGCTCGCGACAGCGCGCCCGGAGAAGGAGGCGGGGAGTCTGCAGGCACGCGCGGGCGCTTGCAGAGGCTGGTAGGGAGGCAGGGAGACGCTTGGCCGGCCGCTGCTGAGGAGCGCAGCGACCGGTTGCGGGCGCAGAGGCGGGCGACAGAGCAGACAAACGGAGGCGGGGAAGGCCTGCAGGCGCGTGCAGAGGGGCTGGGGCGCCTGCAGACGCTCGCGGAAGCTGCGGGGGCCGCCGCCGC
The DNA here is from genome assembly GCA_037157565.1 of Thalassia testudinum. Taxonomy (NCBI): domain Eukaryota; kingdom Viridiplantae; phylum Streptophyta; class Magnoliopsida; order Alismatales; family Hydrocharitaceae; genus Thalassia; species Thalassia testudinum. The sequence goes on from JAZHRO010000078.1 coordinate 48,453,589, forward strand.
TTAGCTGCTGCTGCTGCCGCCGCTTAGCTGCTGCTGCTGCTTCCGCTTAGCTGCTGCTGCTGCTTCAAGCTTCAGACTTTGAAGAAGCAGCAATGGCGGGAAGGGCAGGAACGGAAAACAAATGAAAACAGAGAGCCACCACGCCCACCGGCTCTTTGAAGAGCTGGGCGGTGATGGTCTCACTGTGGTAGTGTGCACCACAGTGAGCTCCTGCCCGTCGGGTTTCTCCTCGGAGGAGGACCGACGTATGGAGGGGAGAGGGAGGAGAGGAAGGTGGCGGCCTGCTGGTGGTGATTCTTTCTTGCTGCAGCCAGCCCTCCGCGAAGAAGAAGAACCCGTGGCTTCTTATAGAAGAAGAGAGCATGGTCATGTAGCATGCGGGGAATGGGAGGAATGGCAGCCGCAGGGAATGGCTTGGGCAGGGAGAGGGCGGACGCGCGCGGGAAGTTGCAGCATTGCAGCAGCGGGAAGGACCGCAGGACAGCAGGGAGAGGCAGCGGAGAAGAAGTTGCAGCAGCGGGAGAAATAAAAATCAAGTGGAGATAAAAAATAAAAGAGATGGATTTTTGTAAAGAGGCACTTGAGGGAAATGTAAATTATGAAGCCCTTTTATTTCATTCTTCCCTCCTCTTAATTAAATGCATGAATGCAAGTATTTTTACAGATGCGACTATAGGATTATAATATACATAGTTAATGCTAGAAAATAGCATAAGAAGGCGTCCTTATAGGCGTGTTTTGAGGTGCAAACATATACCCCCATGCCTATCTTTTGCTAGTCCCTAGCAAAACCGTATTTAGAAATGTTCTTAAGCTGAAGATTTTCTTCTGAGATGATATCGGTGTGTTTATTATCGGATATTGTGAGAACCAATTGTAAAGAAGATTACCAGTACTTTAAGTCTCACATGACATAGATCATCTCTCAACTAACCAGGACTCTTGATATTTAAACCTTAAGTACGATTTCCAGGACCCAGGAGGTTTTGCCGTACTCGAGAGCTCAAGAGGTTATGGTTTGTGCATAGTGATGGATCAAGACTAACCAGATGAACCTTAAGACTCACTCCCAGGGTTTCACGAATTTTTAAGTACAGGTTGGTCCCAATTTCAGCTCGTGTTTTCGGATTGACCCTTAAGATGATTACGGAAAACTCAACTCCCATTTTTGATTTTTTTTTTTTTTTTTTTTTTTTGTGGCTCACCGAAAAATAAAGTATACAGACATTTATGAGATATACTGACTCTTTTATATTTTTTTCTTTTCTTCTTTTTTTTTTTTTTTTTTTTTTTTTTTTAAACTCTTTTTTTTTTTTTTTTTTTTCTTTTTGGTGGGAGAGTTTCTTTTTGGTGGAAAGAGCCACTCCTAAACACAAGACTAAAGCTTGGGATAAAAAGTCTACCTGCACGCACAGGTAAGGACTCCACCTTTCCTAATGAACACTAGGGTTGGATCTTATGTTCACCTGATCTTTCCTGATATGTGTAGTGTGAACCAAGTTTACTTAAGCTCTCAAGAAAAAACAAACCAACGAATCCTGTACTGGTGTCTCAGGTACAAGAAACGTTCTTAGTTAGGAGAGATTTTGATCTATTTCGTCAATGCTTTAAGTGAATTAAGCCGAGCCTGAGCGAATCAAGCTTCTGTGGCCTGGAAATTCTTCAAAACAGAGGTTGAATATCCATAAACACTTATTGTATTTTTGTTTCAGCTTTTAGATCATTACTAAACACCATTTATTACTAATATATATATATATATATATATATTTTTTTTTTTCTTTTCTTTTTTCTTTTTCTTGCATATTTATAAATAGGTGGTAATTGTCTGATACCATAAAATACCCGGATCCTATGGATGCCTATCCACCCCCCCATGCCAAACAATGCTATGTCCTCATATGCATGCAAGGAAAGGCAGAGAACAGACGACAGATCGGGTAACAGGAGCTGAGGTTCAGGGTATAAATCAGGGTGGAAGGGTGGGTGGATGGTGGGTGGTGAAGAGAAAAGCGAAGTAATCGCGATAGAGGCGTGAAAAGTAATGGTGGATGGTGAGAGATTTGGCATTTTCTGGGACGAGAGTGTCCCAGGCGGATCAGAAAACAGATCAGGAAGAGGAAGTTGGCCCTTAGATTGGCCAAGAAGGGGGGCTTTTTGGATAGATGGATCCAAAAGGGAATAGCCCCGGTGAGTAAGATGTGGGCTCAAGGTCCCAGTGTGGATTTGCAAATCCGCCTGATTTAGCGGGAAAGAAAGGGCAATCCGGTCTTCCATAGTGTGGACCGGCGGTGAGCAGCCCGGCAATGACTCAGACCACGAGGTATGGGAAGTGGAGAAAACCTCGTCAGAAGTCTGGTCAGGAGAAGGTACAGGAATAGGGAGGGATTGGGGAACGTCACAGTTTGTGTTGGTCAGGCAGTCGTCAGGTAATTCGCAGCAGTCTGAATCGGCTCCAATTAGTTTGATACACGTACTGACAGTCACGTCCTCGTCAGACGTGTCATCCTTGATGTGATCACTATCAGCATAAGAGTGCGGTGCTGCAGCGAGATTAACCTGAAATCCCGGTGGAATGTTCGGAGCTTGCAGAACTTGATTAACCTGTCCCTGAGAAGGTCGTACCTGTGGTTGAGAACCACGGGGCACGAAATTTCGCGGGTTTGGAACAGGTTGGGCGGGAAGAGTGCCCTGAGATCGAGTCGCCATGCGTAGTTGACTGATCTCGGCATTCTGCTGCGCCAATTGGTGCTGAAGAGAGGTCATGTTCTCTTCATGGCGCTTTGACATTTCCGTCATCATTCGCATCAATTTGTCAAGAGGGCTTGATGCGTGTTCAGTTTGTGGTACGCAAGGGCCTGATGGCGGATTTGCCATAGGATTAAACTGGACCCTTGGGATGACGGGTGCGGACGGTCGCATTGGTCCACCAGCGGGGTTTCGACGCTGCGGGTTGTTGGACCATGCAAAATTGGGATGATTGTGCCACCCTGGGTTATACGTGGCAGAAAACGGGTTATTCCCTAGGGTGCAGGCATCTTCTATGCCAGAAGACGTGTCCGCATATGTGTCCGAGTACACGGAGGCTTGGTCCTCCGTGTTGAAATACTGGCTCACAGAAGCCAGTTCCACATGACTTACCGAGTCGCTTGGCGCGACACTCGATAAGGAAGGTCTTGCAGGGTTTCCAGGGATAAGCCTGGTGTTGAAAGAATTGAAATTGTGACGAAGTGGTGAGGCGGGGGTGTGTGCCATGTTTGTGGAGGAGGAGGATGATTCGGCTCTTTTTCTAGATTTATCAGTCAATACAAGCAATTCAGGGTTTTGTGACCTCCTCCCAAACATGCACTACCGCAGGAAGAATTGGGGAGATGAGAAGGGAAAAGGGATGAGAGAAATGACGCCGCAAAGGTACACTTGATTACAAATCAATACAGTCAAGTTCCTAACCTCTACAGTGTGCCCTTAGACCTAAAGATCTAAGTTACCTACTATCACGAACTACGGAACCGAATGCGAGCACCGCGGAACCACCGGGCCAGATTGAAAGGCCGTTTGCCCCAGTCTTAGACACCCGATAGCACGCGGGAACTCTCACCAGCACGTAGCCGCTACACGTAGGTAGTTAGGCCTCCAATCCTTAGTAAGGGTCAAGTTACTACCAGTTTTAATTAGAGGCTTAGGGTCAAGTGCTTTTGGAATGTGAAGGGCGTTGTTTACGGGTAATGCCCAAGTGATTGATTTTAAGAGTGTGTAAGAACAAGCATGCAACAGGGAAATCTCCCCGAATTGAAGTTTTTATTGGCGAATGATTTTTAGAGTTCAGCCTTAAGTAGTATGAATTTTAAGGTTTTGCTGAATTACCAATTCAACCAATCTCCGGGTTTTTGCAAAAATACAGGTTTTCCTTCTAAATCCCAAGAAACCCTTCTTCAATTATCAATTAGTTAATGCATGCTAAAATGCAATGGGCTACCCTAAATGGAGATTTCTATGTGTGGATGCGCGAATCAATTTTATACCAATGTGAAAGGGAGCCAAAGCACTTCAATTCAAGTGCTCCCAATCACTAGAAAGATATCCACACACAAGGCTTCAACCAACAGATAAAGAAAATAAAATTTTTGGGGTTGAAGTATTCAGGATCGAATCACAGGCAAATTTGAAAAGTCGTGGTGGGGTTGGAATCAACTCAATTCCAAGTCTCCCCACCAAAAAAGTGATCCTGAATTAAAGATAATTGAGGCAAAAGAGGGATACAAGCAATCTTTTTCTTTGCCTCAAAGAATACTTCCCATGGCGAAAAATCTAAGAATCAAGATTCTAGAATTTTCGCTATGCGAAGTAAGGCGGGAAATCCCGGGGCAGTGGGAGTGAAGACAACCAATCAATCAAGTGAATTTTAATCCACTTGCCCTCAAGAAATCCCAAGAAGTTTTTCTAATTTTTAGTTTTAAAATTTTTTTTTTTATTTTTGTGGTGGCAAGTTAGCACTAATTTGATGAGAAAAGAAAACCTACTTGTTCGGCAACGTGTGCGAAGCTCCAATGCGATGTCGGCGTCTTCACGCTCTCGTTCCCGCCTTGGATCTGCTCACGTCCCCGACTTTGTCAGCCTTCTTCTCCTTCCACCAGGTTCACCTGCACACCAAATACCCGTGAAGAGAGAAGAGACAAATTTAAAGGAATTGGATAGAAACTTACTCGAAAGCGCACTTCCCCGGCAACGGCGCCAGAAAAGCTATGATGGTCGGCCTGGATAGGTTGTTAATATGATATTTTTATCGTTGAAATGTGTATAGTGGTTAACCTAATTCAGACCTAACCATCTCTTTACAAAATTTTTAACCTGGCCTAATTGATTTTATCTTGTCACTTTTAAGCCCAGGGTCGAACTCAGGGAAGTGGGGTTCAAGTCGAGTTTCTACGTTTTCCTTAAAACGCGTCTCTTCCGTTCGTTTATTCTGTTTTTGGTATTTTTCTTATTTAGGTTTTTTTTCTGGTAATCCTTGTTCTTGAGGCACACCCTCAAAATTGTGTCCTTGGCTTTTAGCCAAAACAGAGTTTCAAAACACGTCTTGCTACTTGCAAGATGGGGTACCTGCAAATCAAAGATTATCTTTTCACTTTTATACCTTTTTTTTTATCTTTTTACTAAGGAAGCTATCAGATAGAAAGTAAATATAGTAGCTATAGATATATATTTATATGTAGTATATATATAAAGGGGTGGGGGTGGAGGTGACGATGGAGTGTAGCACTATGTCGAGTCAGCCGACGTCTAGAGACGCAACCAACACGACTAGGTGCCGCGTGGAGTGTGGATGGAGGATGGATGATGTATGGGACCACGCTTTTTGTACACGCTGTATCGCAGAATATCAGCAACTGGTGCAAATATTCCCGCGATACAGCGTATAGTAAATAACGTGAAAATATATGTACATATGTATGTATATAAATGTATAAGTATATATGTATAGATATATATAGATAGATATATATATATATATAGGTGTATATATATATATATATATATATGTATATATGTATATAGCTATGTATATATGTATATAAGTATATATATATAATACTATATAGATATATATATATATATGTATATAGGTATATATGTATCTAGATATATATGTATATATATATATGTGTATATGTATAAGTATATAGATATGTATATATATATATATGTATATGAGTATGTGTATATATATATATATATATATTATATATGTATATGTATATATATATTATATTATATGTATGTATACATAACTATATAGATATACTATGTATATATAAGTATATATATATAGATATATGTATATGTATCTATATATATATATATATATATATGTATGTATATAAGTTACTATTAGTGTGTGAGTGTGTGTGTCGGTGAATGGGTGTGTGTGTGTTGCTGTAAGTGAAAAAAAGAGAAAGAGAGAGAGAGAGAGAGATCGGCAGAGGGAGAGAATGCAGGAGAGAGCTGGCAGGAGAGGAGAGAACGGAGGCAGCCGCACTGCAGGAGGCGAGGGAGCACGTTTCAAGTCGTCTGCAGTCGAAGGCCGTCGTCTGATGGTCGTGGGCGCGTATTCGCGCAGAGGAGATGAGGAGTCTGCGTCGACCTGCTGCGAGCGCGGAGGCTCGCGACAGCGCGCCCGGAGAAGGAGGCGGGGAGTCTGCAGGCACGCGCGGGCGCTTGCAGAGGCTGGTAGGGAGGCAGGGAGACGCTTGGCCGGCCGCTGCTGAGGAGCGCAGCGACCGGTTGCGGGCGCAGAGGCGGGCGACAGAGCAGACGAACGGAGGCGGGGAAGGCCTGCAGGCGCGTGCAGAGGGGCTGGGGCGCCTGCAGACGCTCGCGGAAGCTGCGGGGGCCGCCGCCGCTTAGCTGCTGCTGCTGCCGCCGCTTAGCTGCTGCTGCTGCTTCCGCTTAGCTGCTGCTGCTGCTTCCGCTTAGCTGCTGCTGCTGCTTCAAGCTTCAGACTTTGAAGAAGCAGCAATGGCGGGAAGGGCAGGAACGGAAAACAAATGAAAACAGAGAGCCACCACGCCCACCGGCTCTTTGAAGAGCTGGGCGGTGATGGTCTCACTGTGGTAGTGTGCACCACAGTGAGCTCCTGCCCGTCGGGTTTCTCCTCGAAGGAGGACCGACGTATGGAGGGGAGAGGGAGGAGAGGAAGGTGGCGGCCTGCTGGTGGTGATTCTTTCTTGCTGCAGCCAGCCCTCCGCGAAGAAGAAGAACCCGTGGCTTCTTATAGAAGAAGAGAGCATGGTCATGCAGCATGCGGGGAATGGGAGGAATGGCAGCCGCAGGGAATGGCTTGGGCAGGGAGAGGGCGGACGCGCGCGGGAAGTTGCAGCATTGCAGCAGCGGGAAGGACCGCAGGACAGCAGGGAGAGGCAGCGGAGAAGAAGTTGCAGCAGCGGGAGAAATAAAAATCAAGTGGAGATAAAAAATAAAAGAGATGGATTTTTGTAAAGAGGCACTTGAGGGAAATGTAAATTATGAAGCCCTTTTATTTCATTCTTCCCTCCTCTTAATTAAATGCATGAATGCAAGTATTTTTACAGATGCGACTATAGGATTATAATATACATAGTTAATGCTAGAAAATAGCATAAGAAGGCGTCCTTATAGGCGTGTTTTGAGGTGCAAACATGCACCTTATGATAAGAAGTTGTGGGTGTTAAGTGTATAGCTCTCAGTTAAATCCCACAAGAGAAGAATATTTTTTTATTATTTTTTATATAGGCGTGTGGGTGAGGTGAGTGGAATGACAATCAAACAACCAAAATCTACCCTAGGGTTTATGCAAGCACCTAAGTTGATTTGGATTTGAGTTATTGGGTTATGGAATGAAAACTAGGGTGGGGGTGGTGGGGATAAACTTACAAAACCTTCATCCACACTTTTCTCCAATCTAATCGCATAGGCCCACCTCGAATGAGTACCTACAATCACAGTAAGATCAGAGAAAAAGTAAGATAAAAGTTAGGTAAGGTGGAAAAACATGGGAAAAAAAACCAAAGAGTGTTGCCTCCCTGGCAACGGTGCCAAAATGATGAGGTGTGTTTCACGTGGTAAAAATTAGGGTTTGGAGGACCTGTCGTCATAGCTTGCAAAACACGTTTATCAGATAAAATTTATAACCGAAACTCAAAAAGTGAGTCCCGAGTCAAACACGGGGAGGTGAACGTTTGGTTTTGAAAAATCCACGCTTTGCTTTATTTCTTTTTGTCATTTTTATCTTTTCTAAATTTTTTTTTTTGGTATCTTAATAGGACAAGAGATCAGGTCGATGAATTCTAGCTAATCTACTTGCAACAAATATAAGAGAGAGAGAGAATCATCCATTTATGAACAACTGTTTGTTACAACTACGAAAGAGAAAAATAGAGAAAGGTGAGAGAAATCCCCCTCGATGGTTGCTCGGAGGACGACTTGCTCTAACGTCGCTTGGGGGAAGGTGGTGAGGAGCGGGACGAACGGGAACAGAGTTGGAGGACAGAGGGCAGGGAAGGACGACGTCACAGCGAGGATATTCTTCCCGAAGGGAGGTGAGAAGACGACCACGAGATGCTCCACGAAGGGGGATGAGAGGCGGGAACAAATATTTGTTTTCTACTCTAGTGGAGAATCCTGGGCTTAGGATAAGCTCTCTCTAGAGCCTTGGAGGTGGTGAGAGGAAGAAAGGAAGAGATGGTTTGGAATAGTGGCGGGTAGGTCCTTTTATAGTGGAGGAAGAACAAATTCACATCTGGGTCATTACTGACATCTGTAAACGTCACTACAGATCCGTCGTTTCTGTCACTGAAGATCCTCACCTTCAATTCCTTTGTTGGCTTCCACGGGGCCATTAGTGACAGCTGCATACGTCACTAAAGGCCTGCACAACTGTCGCTGAAGACCCGCTTATACCCCCTCTGGCACATGCTCTGTTGGCGCTGCATGCTTCATGTGCTCGTGTCGCGTGCGCTTGCACAAGCTGTTCCGCGCTGTCGCTCTGCTGTGCGCTATCGCACTGCGTTGTGCCCCACCCCTACACGTGCGTGCCTTGCTGCAACTATGCACAATTCCTCAATTGGGGGGGCTGCGGGGATTCGAACCTACACCCCTCCCTTGGAGTCCAATGCCCCAACCAACATGCCAAGTCGTCAGATGCATCGAGCAGACGTCTTATGGCATGCGGTGGAGGAAGCTTCTCAGCCTTGGATCAAGATCCAACGGCTGGGAATGAAAGTCATGGATGATGGAGAGATGGGAGCGGGCGTTGCTGGTCGATGTTGGGTGGCCTAGATGGCTTGCTGGTCGAGATGCGCATAGCGGCCGTTGCTGACCGGGTCACCTCCTCTACCAGCCCTCCTTCTTGCTCCTCCCCTCCACCAAGCCACCACCCTCTCCAAAGCACTACCAGCCACGGGCTCCACCTCCTATGCGGCCCTTCCTCCTGGCTCCTTCCCCATTCGCCACCCCACCACATACCCTCCCCCTCCTTCGTCGAGCACCACCAGCCCCACTTCCTCCTTCCTTCTCAGTGTCATATTAATTAGATTTGCTTCATAGATACTCTGCAGTGGGCATCTCCTACAGAACTAGATCTTCTCTAGTATTTGGTGATGCCTTTACCTCCGTAGAGCCTTGGGTGGGATTCTTGCTTTTCTGTTCTAAAACTAACAAAATGGGCAATCTATATTGAAGACGACCTTCTTTTCCCCTTTCATGGTAATGGAACATTATCTGTTGATTTAGATGAAAGAATGTATACTATCGGATCATAAATTTTGTCCTTTGTATTTACAATCACAAAGTGAGATTTAGTTGGAGATGGAAACAAAAAAGAAAAAGCTATACTATAATGTGAAAGATGGCTGCAGAAAAAGGACAGCAAGAATTCTTGTAAAGAACGTTGAGAAGTCACTTGCAAAATAATAAAATTGGATAGGTTATATTATTACCTTATAAGCGTTTATAGGATGGTGCTTGCACCTTTGACACAGTCAAGATCTTATGGGAATGTCCCACAGTCATACACACCACTCTACTATTCCTGGGCCCCCCCAACAGTGGCCTTCTCACAGTTGAGGCCACCTTGATCTCCGAAACCACTAATTGTAAGGAGCAACCTTTCCTGATTACTGTGAATCCATGATGGTGTGGAAATTTTATCAATAGATTTCTGTTGCTTATTTTTCTTTGTTTTTCTCCGTGTAACGAGTACCCTAAAACTCTAGGTCTTTGAACCAATGTGCAACTGGAGGCTTGGAATCCAATTGTGGTTTCAATTCATGAGAAGGGTGTCGTCGTCTTCCAGATTTGGCATTGTAGAAAGGGCCTTTAGCCATGGTATGATCTAAACATTTTGATGATTCTTTTAATTTTCAGTTAATAAACACATCTAGAAGATATCAATGCTAAGGATATGAATCATGTGCTAAGAAGTGGAAATTAATGAATTATAATGATTAAATAATTCGTGAGTGCTCTCCACTTAAGCTAATTGTTTTGAGTTACCCCACCATGCAGTCGGGTGGGCAAGTTTAACCTTCATCATGCTACACATTGATGAGTCTGTGGATCAAAACCAAAGGAGATATGTGAAAGGGTGTGTTGAGAGAAGTAATGACTCCACAACTACGAATGTGAACGCTGATAGGTGGTCAAGGACTCAATATAAATGCTGGGTCGATTTGGATCTCAAGGACTCATGCTAAGAATAGCCATCCCCTTTGAGGTAGGGCATGTGTTATTTCATTTAATTATGGATGTTGTTTTCATTGGTCATTCTCAATTGGAAAGTGATGCATGTTTAATGTCAATGGTAGATTAACATCTTATTAGGATGTACAAATATATAATCGTCACACAATGGTTATAATGACAAAAATTACGAGATATATTTATGAAATATCAGTTGAAGAAAACAAACTTCCTTAGGTTGCCAAGAAGTCCCTACACCTCTATATAGTTGTGGGAAAAGTACATCATAGACCCACTACACAAAATAAAAATAACACAGCACCCCTTACAAACATAAATATAACTCAACACTCCCCCTCAAGCTAGATCATATATATCCATCATGCTCATCTTGTTTCTACACTTCTCAAACTGGGGACGTGGCAATGGCTTGGTAAACATGTCAGTAGTCTAGTCTAAGGAGGCAAGACAAGTAGTACGAAGCAGACCCTGTTGAATCAAACTCCTGGTATAATGACAATCCACTTCCACATGTTTTGTTCTCGCATGGAACATGGGATTGTTTGCAATTTAGGTAGTAGCCCTGTTGTCACAATGTATCTCCATAGGTTTCTAAACGTCAACAAGATCTCGTAACAGAGATCTAATCCATTTCATCTCAGCAGTAGTATGTGCCATGGCCCTATACTCAGACTCAACACTAGAGCGTGAAACAACACTTTGTTTCTTGCTCCTCCAGGTTACCAAGTTCCCAACAACAAAGGTACAGAAACCGGTAGTAGACCGCTTATCCCCAACATCACCTAGATAATTTGCATCTGAGTATGCAACAATGGCCATAGGTGCCTTTCTCTAAAAAAGAATGCCTCTACCTGGATATCTGGTGGGGACCTGGATAGGTTGTGTTAATATGGTAAAATTATCGTTGAAGTGAGTATAGTGGTTAACCTAAATCGAGCCTAACCATCCTTTTACAAAAATTTTTAACCTGGCCTACTTACTTTTATCTTGGTCACTTTTAGGCCTAGGGTTGAAGGCAGGAATTAGAGGTGAATAAGTTTCTACGCCTTTCCTACAATGAATCTCTTCCGTGCGTTTATTATGTTTTTGATTTTTTTTTCTATTTAATATTTTTTTGCTGATAATTTTGTCCTTGAGGTACACCCTCAAAATCAGGTCCTTAGCTTTGAGCCAAACTGTTCTTGGCTTTGAGCCAACTTAGGATTCCAAAAACTGGTCTTGCTATTTGCAAGACCGAGTACTTGCAAGACAAGGATTATCTTTTCTCTTTTACTCTTTTTTTATCTTTTTAATAGCAGGAAACAAAGGAGAAATAGAGGTTGCTTGTAAAGAAATAAATATAGTATATATATATATATATTATATATAGGGGTGGGAGTGGAGGTGGAAATGGCGTGTAGCACAGTGTCGAGTTGGTCGATGTCTAGGAAGACGCAACCAACAGGACGAAGTGCCTCATGGAGTGTAGGATGGATGTGTGGAAGTGTGTGCGGAGGTGCTTTCTCTACGCGGGTATCGGGGAATATCAGCAACTGGTGCAGATATTCCCGTGCTATAACGCATGGTGTAGGGATACAGGTAGGTGATATGAATGTAAATATATATATGTGTGTGTGTGTGTGTGTATGTAAATATATATTTATATATATGTATAGATAGGGTTGTAATTATATAGATGTATATGTAGTTATATATATATATATATACATATATATATAGATATGTAAATATATATATAGATGTGTATATATATATATTTATAACTAGATATATATGTATATATGTCCAACTATATAGATATAGATATATATATATGTATATATGTAAGTATATATGTATATATATGTGTATAAATATATATATATATAAATATATTTTTTTTTTATTTATGTATGTATGTATATCTACTTATATAAAGTGTATAGGTATGAATATGTATATATATATATATAAATATATATATGTATATCTATATATATATAAGTATATATATAGGTGTGTACAAGTGAGTGTGTGTGTACACGTGAGTGTGTACAAGTGTGGTGTGTGTATGTGTGTGTCTGCTGGAGAGTGAGGGAGTGCCTGTGAGAGAGAGAGTGCGGGCGTTTAAGCAGTCCGGAGCACGCAGGCGCCGTCTGGACGCCAAGGCACGCGCATGCGCACAGGCACTTCACGTGGGCGCTGGAGGATGCGCGCGGCGAGAGAGTGCAGCCCGCCGTGCACTACGTAACGCAGCGAGAGTGGACGCGGACGAAGACGCGGGTGCGAGCGCGAACAGGTGCGGACGGTGGAGTGGAAGCGGGTGCAGATGCGGGCGCTAACGCGGCGATGGGCTGGAGGCAGTAGCGGCGCGGAGAGAGAGCGCGCGGTGACCGGATAAGTGAGAAACTCTCCGATCACCGCACTATAGCTACAGTGCTGCACAGAAACGCGTGAATAGTAGCTACAGTGCCACGTGGCTTCGGCAACTGGTTGCGGCCGGTTCTGCATGCGCGGGCGCACTGGAAGGCACCTGTGCGTGCGGAAGGAGCTTGCGTCGGCTGCTGCAGGGGCACGCGGTGGCTTGCGCGGTGGCTAGAGGCTACTGCACTATTGCTGGAGCTTTGAAGCTTGGAGCTGCGGCAATGGCGTGAAGGTCTTCAGTGATGGAAACAAAGAATGCACCCACCGCGCCCACCTACTCTTGGATGAGCTGGGCAGTGGTGGAACTCATAGTGGTGGTCGTGGGACCACTGTGAGCCTGCTCCTACTTGCAGTGTATCTCTTCAGTGGGAAGAGGTACTGTGTATGGAGGGAAGAGAGTGAGGAAGATGGCCTGGAGGAAGGATCTGTGGGTCTGTCTGGACTAGGCTCTTCCACACAAGGAAGTGTGGAGGGCTTTTTAAAGGAGGAGGCATGCACGACCATGCCCTGGGTGTGCATGACTAGCCATGCAGCTGGCAGGGCATGTGTTGGCAGAGAATGGAGCGAAGAAGAGCAAGCCATGCCCTAAGCTGCGCGGAGAAGAAGTTCAAAGAAAAATAAAAAATGAAGATGGTGAAATTGCGAGGCAGCACTTGAAAAAGATGTTATTTTCATGGCCAATTATTCACTTTCCTCCCCTCTCAAATAAATGCATGCATGTGTCAATTTTTACAAATGCAAATACGACTACCTAATATGCAATGGCAATGCTAGGAAATAGCACAAGGTGGCATTTTTATTGGTGTATTTTTGTTGTGCAATCAATATCCCTTGATGTATCTCAACACCTGCATCACAGCCTGCCATTGAACCTCAGTGGGCTTATCTAAGATCTGACTCAGCTTTCCCGTGGCAAGGCTAAAATCTTGCCTAGTGATAGTTAGATATAACAGCTTCCTCACCAGCTGTCGATATGCCTTCTTGTCTTTTAGCTTCACATTATCCTCAAACAAATGAATTTTAGGATCCATAAGAATATTTTCATCTTTGGATCCTAGCATGCATGACTTCTGAAGAATATCAAGGGCATATTTCCTCTGCGACATAATTGTCCCTTGCTTACTTGTAGCAAACTCAATGCCTAAAAAATATCTCAGCTTTCCAAGATCTTTCATGACAAATTGGTGTGCAAAGTATTTCTTCATCTGAGATACACCCTCTGCATCATCACCTGTAAGAATAAGATCATCCACATACACAGCCACTGTATCCCTACTGGTCTTCCTCACAAATAGTGAATGATCCGATGAAGATCTCTACATCCTAATAATAGACAATGCCTCAGACAGGTGCTGGAACCAGGCTCGGGGGCTCTGCTTAACACCATAAATGGCCTTACGAAGCTTCCATACACACTCCCCCTGAATCTCAAAGCCAGGTGGTTGTTGCATATATATCTCTTCCTCCAAGTCTCCGTACAGAAATACATTTTTAACATCCAACTGATGTAACTGCCACCCATAATGAGCCGCAACAGATATAAGAATTCGAATGGTAGAGAGTCGTGCAACAGGGGGAGAACGTGTTAAAGAAATCCACCCCATATGTCTGGGTGAATCCTTTGGCCACTAAGTGGGCCTTATACCTTGAAATAGACCCATCTTGGTTGTATTTCAAGGCAAAGACCCATCTAGCTCCAACAAGATGCACACCAGACAGTAAAGGTGAAAGCTCCCAAGTACCTCTGTTAGTAAGTGCAGACATCTCCTCCTCCATAGCTGCCTTCCAGTGTGGATGTAGTAGAGCCTGCTGGTACGAGGTAGGTAACTCAATGCTAGATATAGCAGCTGTGAATGCATGAAACTCCGAACTTAGAGAATCATTAGTAACACCACTCCCAACAACACGATACTGGGCACAATATCACGGAGCCTTCCTAATAGCAATAGGAATATCTTCATTAGTACTCATGGAATGAGGACCTAGAGAACTATCCTCAGGTGGCAGACTCCCATTTGCTACATCTACTGACACTGTGCCTGAAATAGTCTCCTGAGTAGGAACCACCTCTAGGTTATCAACACTAACCTGAGGAGTCTGTGGAATAGATGAAGGGGGCTTTGCCATATACACAGCTGGCAACTGATAGGTGTGACCCTTGAAGGTCCCTTCATCCACTAGTGCTGGTCTGAATGTGCTAGTAGGTGACTCATCAACCTGAGAAGGGCTACTAGTATCTGTGAATATACCAAATGGTATAGGAGCAACTGGTAGAGGAGCACGCTCCAGCACAATCTGTACCTGCCTGGCAGTAATAGAAAAATAAGGTACTGCTTCATGAAAGGTGACATCTACACTGATATAATGCCTCTAATGTAGGGGATCAAAACACCATACCCCTTTTGAGTACGAGAATAGTCAAGAAATACACACTTAACTGCTCTAGGTGCTAATTTATTACGCCCAGGTCCAAGGAGATATACAAAAGCCACGCACCCAAATGTCTTGGGTGGAAGATCAAACAACTCATCATTTGGATAAAGCACCTACCATGGTATTTTCTCGTGAATCACTGAGGAGGGCAATCTATTAATAACATAGCAAGCAGTGAGAACTGCATCTCCCCAATAATTCTGTGGCACACTGTTATGGATAAGAAGAGCTCTGGCCATATCAAGGATATGTCTATGCTTCCTCTCTATGACTCTATTTTGATGAGAAGTGTGAGTACATGAGGTCTGATGAATTATACCATGTATGCCATAGAATTCTACCAACCGACGAGTACAAAACTCCAGTGCATTATCAGATCTAAGAGTCTTGATGCAAACATCAAACTGATTTTTTATCATCAACACAAACTTCTCAATCAGTGGACCTACTTCAGACTTATTCTTCATGAGAAATAGCCAGGACTATCTGGAAAAATCATCAACCACAATCAAATAGTACCGATGTCCTGCTCTATCAGGAGTCCTACTAGGACCCCAAACATCAAGATGCACTAACTGAAAACATGAAGTTGAACGTGGTCTTGTAGCAGCTGAAAAGGAAGATCTATGGTGCTTCCCAAGTTGACATGCATCACAGGAAAGTTGCGTAGTTGGGGACACATGAGGAATAAGCCTGCATAACTTTTCCAAAGAAGGATGGCCCAACCGTCTATGCCACTGTAAAGCACTCTCAGATGTGGTACTAACCCGACATGCTACAGCCATAGGACCCTGCTGAAGTCGATAAACTCCTTCATATCCACTACCAATAATCTTCCCTGTCATTCTATCCTGGAAAATACATCCACGCTCATCAAAGATGACCTGACAATTCATCTGCTTAATAATCTCACTGACAGAGAGCAAGTTCATGGATAAATCTGGAACAAATTGAACATGATTAAGCTGCATAGAAGGAGTAACATTAATTTCCCCTTGACCACTAATAGGAGCAAGTTGCCCATCAGCCACCTGTACTGTGCGACCCCGAGAGACAGGTTGAATCTGTCCAAAGCACTATAGATTCCCGGATAAATGATTGGAAGTACCTGAATCAATCAACCACGTCACACCAGTGGTTTGAGTATCTATCACCCACGGCAGTTCCTAATACAATCTCTGACTGAGACACTACCATGTTTACTGAACACACTACCTCAAACAAAGTTCAACGTGTCACAAAGAAGGGTACACACCCCTGAACTTCTTCACACTTCAGATCTGAAAATTGACAGAAAATGGGGACTACACACCTCAACAAATATACCAACCAGAGAATACACACCCCAAAAAAAACTCCGCTCACACGCGGTCAATACTAAAGGGTTGTACACACCCCAAAAACATGCATCAAAAGGGAATACACAACCCCAAATCTAATAGATAAGATCTGAAAATACCATCACATCATCTTTCCGGAAGATCCTTGCCTTTAATACTCCATCAACTACGATCCATAGATCTTTCAATCAGACACAAGGTAGAGATGTGCCCTCTCTTTGTTGCCAAACACCAACAGTAGGAGAGAGAGCACAAAAAATCAACGGCTAGGCTTGGGTGGTGGTGGCAGGTGGCATAGGCGATGGCCTACAACAGCTCTTCCTGACTCTGTGACCTCCTACTGCTGCCACCACCACCATCGGTGGCCTACTGCTGCTGCTGCTGTTGGAGGTGGCAGTGTCCCTGCACTACTGCTGCTGCTGCTGTTGGCAGCAGTGACGGTGGAGCGGTGCTGCTGCTGCTGGTAGCGGCGGTGGTCTGCTGCTGGCCTACTGCTGCAACAGTTGGCAGTAGCAATCGGTGCTACTGCTGCTGCGGCGGTGGTTCGGCGCGTGCGTGGCCGCCGATGGTGGCAGCGGTTGTTCCAGTGAGAAGGCTTAAGGTAGGGTTAGCATTTTGTTTTTGGTGGAGTCCTCAACCTTGGCTCTGATACCAAGTTGAAGAAAATAAACTTCCTTAGGTTGCCAAGAAGTCCCTACACCTCTATATAGGTTGTTGATCGAGTGTTCGAGGTCAAAGTGTTGAAGAGAAAGGTGATAGATGTTCATACTCTACCACGAGAGATGTTGGGACCCCCTTTTGACTATACATAGGTGGCAGCTAGACCCATTCTTAGGTCCGGACCTGGTGAGTTCAAGCGAAATGCCTCATCTTCACAACATGATTTGAGTTTATCTTGTCAAATTGGGGTTCTTGCTAGTGGTTTTTTTGGTAATTTTCAAGGGAGACCTCTCTCGATTTTCTTTAGCTCCATCTTGAATGATCGTAGTTGTGATGAGCCTCATGCCCATGCCCGATGCATCTGACATTTGAAGAAATGGTAGGCAGGGGACCTTTGCAGACTCTTGTGGTAAAGGATGCGGCATCTAAGGTTGGGGTTTCAAATAGTCTGCATGAAGCAAGATCGAACAATGAGAGAAGCTTATTATGTAGATCCTCTTCTTCTAGACCCTCAGGTCATATGAGATTGATTTCGCGCACAAAATGATTCTTGGTGCATGTTACAAAAGGAAGAGATTATCTAAGAAGCCATCGGTGGTGAAACTGCATAAGACTGCCAATGTTGAAGAGATGGATAGCCATGCAGCATATGTAATTGGAATCAGGAAGATTCATAGGGGAGGTGGGGACAAATCTAATACCCATGGTTAAGGTCTTGTGGAACATACGTGGACTTCGGGATGAGGACCGGAGATCACCTTTGAGATGCTATTTGGCTGATTGGAATGTTGATATTGCCCTTTTGATGATATTTGACAAAATATCGATGATGCTCTTGTATTTTGACATTACATGTATGCCGATGTGGCCACACATTAGAAAAATGCCATGTCGTCGACATGCCATGGGTATGTCGTGGGCATTCAGAATATTGCTCCTTGCCTATCACCGCTTTCCATTCAAGATGCTGGAGACCTTTTGTCTAGCTGCAAGGAACCTGGTGTCTTTTCACAACCATCGAAAATAGTTGAGTAGTAATCAATAATATGTCAAATGACATATGCTGAGAAATAGAATATTGAGCACAGGACTGCTAGGCCTTGCGATGAGCAATAGAAAGGTCCAAGTCAGACTCATCTGTGGGAGGAATTACTTGATCTCCATCGGACTTAGTAGGATTAATAGAGGGTAGAGCAGTCGGAGTAATAGAAAGTGGTTCCCCCTTGGGTATTTGAGGTGGAAGCCTGCATTGATAAGTGTGCTGATAAGGAATATATAGAGGTGTGGAGCCTTAGAGGAAGTAGGCACAAGGGATGACTTAGTGGGCACTAGTGGCATCGTAGTACGTACAGGAAGAGGTATATCCTGAACTTGATGATGATGTAAGGGCTTTTCCCCAGATGTAAAGCTGGGAACATCTTTAAAAAATGTGACATCAGCGCTAACATAAAATTTGCTATATATATATCTCCTGCGTCTCGACTTGAGAGGGAGTATTAGGAAATAAACAAACAAGGATCTAATTAGTCGATTGTCAAGGATCCAATTATTGTTTCGTTGTCAAGCACTTTTATATTGTCGTTTCGTAATGGTTTTTTTTTCTTTATATGTTATGAAAATCTATTGTTGGGGCCTGTTTTTGCAATATATAATGTATAGATATATATCTTGAGTTGTGTAGAATGTTGTAATGATCAAATTGTGAAACATAAATATGTATGTATACTCGTGGATATGTGGTGGATAATGATAGTTGATACTGGTTAGTTTTCTTTTGATATACGTTGGTTAAAGGATATTATAGTGATTGCGGGGTGTGCCTGCTTGCATTATATTTGTTAATTTTCTTCATGTGTTTGGATTGTGGGGTGTACCCACTTTTTAATTGTGGTATGCATGCACACATCTTCATTTCATGTAAAAGATTTTAGAAAATATTGAGAAAACAGGGGAAACTCTGCCGGATTTATGGCAGGTTTCGACCCTCTTAGTTTTATTCGATTACTCTACTTGTACCTCTTTAATGGACTATTATGACCCTAACTAATCCAGCAACTAGGACCCGAGTGTTGTTACACCTGCTAATCTTCTCCTTAATCGCTGGAGAATTAGTGGGGCATGACACCATCATCCTTGCTCCAGGTCTCCTTAATCGCTGGAGAATTAGTGGGGCATGACACCATCATCCTTGCTCCAGGTCCACATGGCCTCTAGGTCACCTCTAGAGGCTGTGTTGGCCTAGATTAGGAACGTGCGGGCTATACACAACTTAGGAGAGGAGTTTTTGTTGATTGAAGACACCGCTAGGGCCGTTCATATGCCCTAGCATGTGCAAATGAATTTGTTTGTAGTACCAACATGGAATATGATCTGAATATCACCTTTGTGCAACTTGAATGTGGTTTTTTGGAGGCATTTTCAGTCTGCAATAAGAGTTTTTAGACCCTATGTGTAAGGGCCTAAAATTGTAATACCCTTAATGGGCTAATTAAAACCTTAATTTGTTGCTTAATCTGAGATTAAGAGCTTTAGGAACCTTAATTTAGTGATGGTAGCATTGGAATTAAGAAATACCTTAAAAACGTTAACAAAATGTTAATAAATGGAAAGTTGAGGGGCTATTCGCATTGAAAACATGTTTGAAGGGCTTACTTGGAGCCCAAGCGAGAAGTATAAGGGCTTGGGTGCAAGATTCATAGCCCCAATAAATAAGGGGTGGAATTAAATATAAACAGGGAAAATTCTCATTTCTTCCTCCCATCTACCGAGAAGCCACTTCCTCCCCTCCTCATTTGGTCTTCTATGAGAAAGGAAAGAGAAGGAAAGGAGGGCTGCTGCTACTGCTATTGTAGCTGCTGCTGTTGTTCTTGTTGTTGTTGCTGCTCTTACTACGTGAGGGAAAGGAGAAAGGAAGGAGGAGAAGGACTGCAGCTACTGTTGCAGCCATTCTGAGGAAGAAGAGAAGAGAAGGAGGTGTACTGCTGCTACTATGGGCTACTGCAGCTACTGGTGTCGTCGTTGTTCTCGTTATTGTTGCTACTACTACCATCAAGAGGAAGGAGAACAACTCCCCCCAAAGGTAGGGTTTCTCTCCTTGATACCCTCTTTTGTTCCTACAACTAGGAATGGTAGAAGGAGGTGTTTTGGATATAAAATCCATGTTTGCATGTAAAATGGTAGGATTATACTTTAGAATTGGATTATATCTTGTAAATATGTAATGTGGTTGGTGAGCACTTCGGCCTGGGTGCTAGAAGCACCTAGTACCGATACTGGATGATTTTAGCACTGTTTATCGTGCTTGATCGGGTTTTAAAGAATAACACGTTGTAATATAGCCGAAAAAGCATTCAAAACAAATAAAGAATTTTTTACTCGAAAATCGGAGTATCCGAGGTCGAACACAGGGAGCAATCTCAGTACTTTTAAAAACTAGAGAGTACACCTTTTAAATGAAAGACAATTTGATTCAAAGAGTGATTTATAAAACGAATTGCTAAGAAAGAACAGGATTGGACGTCTGATTTCTGTATCAGACGTCTTAAATGTAAGGCTTCTTGCTGTTCTTCTTCTTCTTCTTCTTGTGTGTGCCTCTGATCTTCTTTTTCTTCTGCTGCCTTGCTTCTTTGGATTCTCTTCCTTCTCTTTTCTTCTGCGAAGGCTTTTTCTTCCTTGGTCTTTCTGCCTTGCCTTCTTTTCTTCTTTCTTCTTTCTGCCTCACTCAGCCTCCTCTTCAGAGTTTCTTCTTCTTCTTCTCTTCTCCTTCCTGCAACAGAGCTTCTTCTCTTCAGTGCTCGGCCTGCCTGCGCACAAGACAGCAAAACCTAACCCCTTCCCTCTACCCACACATATCTCTCTCTCTCTCTCCAAACCACTCACAGGAAGCTCTCCCAGAGCCGCGGGTTAACGGGTCGGGTTGCGTACCCGGGACCAGGCGTACCAGCATGTATGGTACGCGAGGTGTGCACGGGCGGTGTCGGGTCGGGTTCGTCTGGTCCATGAGGTGAAACTGCGGACGGGGCGGGTAAAGGGCGAGGGACCTCACCCCAAGTGCTTTCGGAGGCGAAGAGAAGATATGACAAAATTAATTTAAACCGCACCTGTGCCTTGTAGGTTACCGATGTGGGACTATTAGTCCCAGCCTTCCCTCGTACGCGCCCACAGAACTCTATTTTTCAATGGCCAAAGCTGCAGACTTTGTTGCGTTCCTCGCTGGACCAGATGTCTTCGCACTGCCTCCCCGAGTGAGCTGCACTTGAAGCCTGGACGTCCTGAAGCCTGGAGCAAGCTTGGAGCTCCTTCGAGTCACCATCAATGGCGGCAGGGGCTTGAGAACTGTCAGACACAAAACGAGCCTCTCGGCTTAATCAGATCACCAAGGGGCCTTCGCTTTGTCACAGCGAAGGTGGTGCAAGGTGCACCAGGTCATGGGGCGGCCTAGGCGTGCGTGCCTAGGTTGTCCTGTGACCAGAGGTGTGGGTGTGTTCGGGGGAGCTTTGAGTGGTTGTAGAGCGGCAGTGGGTGGGTGGAGGGTGTTCAGCGTGGTGAGGCGGAGCCTCTGAGTTGGTCGGCGAGTCGTGCGGAAGTGTGGAGCGATGGGAGCGACTCGCCGGAGGTTGGCCGGAGGGGTGGAAGGTGGCGGTGGTCAGTGTGGTCAAGGGGTAATTAAATGAAATGCAGTGGGGAAAAGAGAGAGGGGAAGATAGGGAACGTATCTGGACTGTTCTGGGAGAGGAGGCAGTGGAGTGGACGGCTCGTAGCTGCCGTCGTCGGAGAAGAAGCACCCTGAGGGAGAGAGCGGCGACGAGGAAGAGGTCGGGGAAACGCGCGCTTGGTACGGCGCGACGCGGGAGGATGAGGCGAAGTAGACTCTACTACTGGTATGGTAGCAGAGCGACGAGAAGGAGGGGAGGAGGTCGCCGGAGCTTGCGGGTTCCTTGGCCGGAGATGGAAGAGAAGAAAATTTGGGAGAATCTTCGCCAAGACAAGTCTGAAATTGAGCAGCCGGGTTTGGGGATTCTTTTATAGGTGCTGGCCGAACTTTCTAGTGCGTGGAGGGCACGCAATCATCTCCGACGGCTCACCGGAGAAGGAAAGTGGGTGGATACCCAAATCTCTCATGCGTTCGCACGAGAGATTGGGATCAAATCAGAGATCATGGCAGGCCTCAGATGGGAGGGAATGCCTCAGAGAATCTCCCTTCCATTTCTGGGAGGGGATCTCTGAGGAATCAGAGAGTATTCCCTCTCTAATCCTCGTCGGAGAAGGATTCTGCCCCAATAATAGTGGAAGGACCTGATTGTAAGGTTGACGATGAAGTTAGGGGGCTCTCTGCGATGATTTTCAAAAGATAGGGACCAAATTGTGATTTGGGTGTACTAAATTGCAAAGTAGGTCAAGATGACCTCCCCTTAGGTCCAAATTTTGGTATAAACCTAATTTGGACCTAAGGAATCCAATGGTGAAGTTGGATTTTAGGTTTGACTATGTTTTACTGGATATTTTGCATAAAAATCCAAATTAGGTTAATTGATGAGCTAGGACCCTAATCTAGGTCAAACTGGGTTCCAAAGGCCAAATTAAGTGTTATAAACCCTAGGGGATATTTTTTCATGATTTTTAGAGGGTTTACTTGATTTTTATCCTAACTAGAACCTTGTTGATTTAAGCGGATCTGTTTTAGGGTTATCAAATGTCATTTAATTCCTAGATTGCACATAAACCCATTTCTGATTGACTCAACCCACTTTTTATCTTATTTAGACCATTTGACCTATGTTTTGCCTCTGAGAAATCCCGTTTATGTACTGCAATGGTAAAATTGCAGTTTTAACCTTTATTTCATATTTTCTTCTCAGAACACTTATTTCTCCAATTAAGCCCTCTTCTAGGTTATGTAGGAGCTTTTATTCTCTTTATTATGTCAAAATGAGCTAGTTATGGCTCATGATGAGGCTCTCATCAAGCACCGACCAGTAATAAGCACAAAGGGTACCGAAGGCACCCAGTATCGGTATTGGTGACCAGTGTCGGTACTGGATGCATTTGGTTGGCATGGCTGGGACTGCCCAGTATCGATACCGGTTCCCAGTACTAGTACTTGCCGGGGTACTTGGAATAGGCTGTTGGTGCCTAGCACCAGTACTGGCGGTCAGTACAGGTACTGGCATGTGAATTTTGGTATTATACTAGGATTGCCCAGTACCATTACTAGTTTTTAGTACCGATACTGGCTGAGTTACCTGAAAAAGTGTTGTTGGTGCCCCATACCAGTACTGGCTAGAATTTGTGAATGTGTTAAGGGTGTGTTTTAAGCCTAGAGGCAAGGAACTCTTAAGCTCCAAGAATATGATAAAAAGGCGGTGTAATCTGGTTAAGTAAATGCATGAATCCAAAATGCTAAACCTGTTACTAGCTCGACTAGAGTCTAATAAGAGGAAAAGCTTGGATCCTAAAGTCTTGGATAGGACCCCAAGAGATCCAATAGGTTTCTAAGGATTTCCTGATCAAGTACCGATCGTGGGAAAAGGAATTAGGACCGGTTAGGTCAAATAGGTGAGCTTGTTGGGTGAGACACCGAGACCTAGTGAACGGTGAGTTCACTGTTACAATTTAGAAACCTGAGAGTTTGGTAGTTTGAGACTATTGTAGTTCAACCTTGGAATCGGGATAGTTCCTGGTTGGGTGTCGCCAGGTGCCATCATGGAAATGAGGCACTGCGAGGTGTCTTAAGTCTGAGTCAACGAGAGGTGCTCTGAGATCTTGAGTGGAATAGTTTCAAATGATCTCAGATCCATTATTCATGGGATCTTGGGTGGAATAGTTTCCAGGGATTCTCAGGTGACGAGGATCGTGCGGGTCTCGTGTGGAATAGTTTCCAAAAATTCGAACTGGTGAAGGAGCTTGAGATCTTGAGTGGAATAGTTTCCAGGGATCTCATGCAATGATGCAGGGGATCTTGAGTGGAATAGTTTCCAAGGATTTCGACATCGAGAAATGCATGATCTTGAGTGGAATAGTTTACAGGGATCACGAGCAGCAAGAAGTTGCTCTTGCCAAATCTTTTAGACCGGGCACTCAGGGATGTCTTGAGTGGAATAGTTTCCAGGGACTCTGAGTACAGTCAACGTTTCGGCGACCGAAGCGGGTATCCTTTGTCTTGTGGACATGAGTGCTTTAATCCTTCCCCTGGCTAAGGAGGGGTTAGGGTGCGCATGTACCATTGGGATGGGTACATCGATATCTCCTTTGGCATGAAGGACTAATTTGGTCACTCCAAGGCTCGAAGTGGTAGGTAACAGGATCGTGATTCGTTGGGATAGTTGCGGTAGAACATGTGGTTTTAATCAAACAAGTCTGATTAGTGGGCTGGGACCAAGGTTGTTGGTTAGGTTATCAGGGTTAAGGTTGTGACATGGGGGCTTTATGTTAGGCTAGGGATCTAGTCGGTTAGAGATTTTACACTACCTTGTTTTATTGGATTACAATAGCTATTTGTTCCCCATTCGTACTTTATGACCTAATTTCAGGTATCGTGTGTCATCGAAGCATGGGATTTCGGCATAGTGCGGGATTCGCTTCACGCTACTGGATAGGTAACATTTTAGCTTTGGTTATTGTTAGTTTCTGTTAATTTGTGCCATACCTCCCGTACATCTTCCATTTTATTGATTAATGGAATGCTTTGGTAGCTCAATGTTGTTAATGCAACCTGCATTAAATAGACCAACAACTTTTTTGTTGCCATTCCCTTGAAGTCCGACCCTCGTTGGGGGCCTAGGTTTTTGGGGCGTGACAACCTTCAGTGTGCATTGTGGTTGGTATAGGGTTGGTACAGGGGTGGTCGTTGGTGGCCATCGGATCAACAACACATCGCTGGTGGCCCTATCTTTGTTCGACACTGACCATTAAGGCGGTGGACCAGATCCCTGTTTTGGCCCCCTAAACCTCATTTGATGGAGGATTGAAGACACTAATTGACCCCTTGGAGGCCATGTTACCGGAATGAGTTAGTTCAGTCCTCCCTTGACCTCACTGGAGAGTCACCGTGCTCCTGCACTGTAGATTGTTTGAACAAGAGAGAAAATAACGGAAGGAAAAGGAACGGTGGCGGTGATCTTCTTTGGTGATAATGGCTCACCTTCGGTGACAAACGATTACTCCTTTCTTCTCTATTTGCAGCAGCAGCAACATTAGCGACAGCAGCAACAACTGCACTACCATTGCTCATTAGTGAACAGGAGCACGCTGTAGCTCCCTTGCTGGCCTTGTAGGTGCTGCTACAGGTTCTCTTTCTCCCTCGTGGAGATCCTCCACATTTCGATGATGAGGCCCTCCAAACCTCCTCTCTCCAGTGGCACACAACAGGGGCGATTCCCAAGATTACGAGCAGTTCTCTCACTCACCTCAAGAGAAACCAACTAGGGATTGGCTCTGTGACGGCGTATAAGTAGAGACACTCAAGTTTGAAAGCAACTTGATGAAGAAGAAAGACAAAGATCGGTGATAGGGTGCACTCTCACGCACCTACAGTGATTTGATTGGCTCTTGGGGAGTAGGAGCAATGGCAACGATGGTGACCTTATGCATGAGAGAAGAAACCAAGCACAGTACGCTGGCTTGTAGGGTATAGGAGCAATGGCACCCATATGACCTTATGCGCACTCATGAAGAGCAAGCCTCGTCATCTTCAAACTCTTGGATGCAGGAGTAGCAACACCTAAGTTTTAGTCATTATTTCTCACGTACCCAACACCTTACGTGGGACGTACAAGTAGAAACATGACATGTTGCTATAGATACTGAAGCTGATATTTTTTTCTACTACCGTCAAGTACGGTTGATCCAAGTCTTCGTAGTCTCCCGGATCTCGACTTGCGGTGGAGTGTTAGGAAATAAATTAGTGATTAGGAAATAAACAAACAAGGATCTAATTAGTTGATTGTCAAGGATCCAATTAGTCTTAAATCTAGTCCAAATTTAATTCACCTAGTCCTAAATCTAAACCTAGTCCAATCTAGTTCTAAATCCACTCTTAAATCTAGTCCAAATCTAATCCTAAATCTATCCTAGCATACTCCTAAATGTAGTCCTAAATCAAGTCCTAAATCTACTCATAAATCTAGTCTTAATCTAATCCTAAATCTAGTCCTAAATCCACTTCTAAATGCAGTCCTATATCTATTTCGAAATCTAGTCCTAAATCCACTCTGAAATCTAGTCTTAAATCCACTCTTAAATTTAATCCTAAAGATATCCTAATCTAGTCCTAAATCTGCTTCTAAATCTAGTCCTAAATCTTGTCCAAATGTAATCCTAATCCAATTCTAAATCTACTCCTAAATATGGTCCTAAATCTATGCTAAATCTACTCCTAAATCTAGTCGAAATCTAGTTCTAGTTCTATATCTACTTCTAAATCTAGTAAAAATCTAATTATAATCTAGTCCTAAATCTGCTTCTAAATCTAATCCTAAATCTACTCTTAAATCTACTTCTAAATCTTGTCCAAAATCTCGTCCAAATCTAATCCTAATATAGTCTTAAATCTAGTCGAAATCTAATCCTAAATCTAGTCTTAAATTTGCTCTTAATCTAGTCCCAAATATAGTCGAAATCTAGTTCTAGTCCTAAATCTACTTCTAAATCTACTCTTAAATCTAGTCCAAAATCTAAAATCTAGTCCTAAATATAGTCCAAATCTAGTCCTAAATTTATTCCTAATCTAGTCTTAAATCTATTCTCGATCTAGTCCTAAATTTATTCTCAATCTAGTCCTAAATCTATTCCTAATTTAGTCCTAAATTTAGTCCAAATCTAATCTTAATCTAGTCCTAAATCCAACACTCCCCCTCAAGCTAGATCAATTATGCTCAGCTTGGAACTACATATATCAAATGCAGGTTGAGGAAGTGGCTTCGTGAATATATTCGCAGTTTCATCGTCAGAGGCAACAATGGCTCCTCTCCTACGACAAACGATTAGTCCTATCGTCTCTATTTTTAGCAGCCACAGCAACAACAATGGTTATTGCCTATGCACTCACTCATGAGTGAACAAGAGCATGCTATAGCTCCCTTGCTAGCCATGTAGTCTCCCTTGTGAAGATCGTCCATGTTTCGACGATGAGGCTCCTCCGAACCTCCTATCTCTAGCAGCACGCAACAGGGGTGATTCCCAAGATTTCAAGCAGTTCTCTCATGCACCTCACGAGAAACCAAGCAGGGACTGGTTCTGTGAGAAGTAGAGAGATGAGAGAGGTGCTTTAATGGTTTGGAAATATTTGTTCTATTGCTCAAATGAAAATGGTTGGGAGGCTCTATTTTATAGAGAGAACATACCCACTAAAAACAGTAAAGATTCTATTCGTATTAGAGATTAGATCTTCTCTCATTTGGAAAGATCTAATCTCTTTAACAAATCCCACAAGTAGTTTCCTAAGCCAACTTGCTAAAAATAGGAAACTAAGAATAGAAAATAACTAGGAATAATCAAAATAGGAAACAACTAATTTTGGTGCATCCAAAATTGGTCCAAAGGAACTTGCACCGCCGACTGTTGGGTCTCCAGATGGCTGCCACATGGCACTGCCTCGTGGCCTGATGATTGCCATGCGGCATGTGCCACGTGCGATATTTTCCAAATCCCAACACTCCCACTCAAGTCAAAGGCTGCGAGGTAGACGACTTGGAATTCCACGAGTGAAGCAAGATGCCCTACCACTCATCTTCTTCGAGGGCGAAGATTTTGGTCTTCTTCTTGGACAAGTCGATGGCGAGACCTTCTAGGAGTTCCGAAGTCGTTGCTTGATGATTGCCATGTGGGATATTTTCCAAATCCCAATTTTATGAAATAAAACAAATATTTTGTCAAAATATCTCCACATGGTACTAGATTCACTGATTTCTCAAGGCTAGTTAGAAGAAACCCTAGAGGGGGGAGGGCCTCCGGCGGCGTAGCCAACCTCTGGCAAGCCACCAGACCAGCACTCTCCCCTTCCAATTTCTCTCCTCTTCCGCTTCCTCTTCTATTATTCTCGTTGCTGTGGAAGAAAATCTCGTTGGTGCCACCACCAGTCAGGCACCGACAAAGGATCACCACAGGGGTGGTCGCCGTTGCCTTAGCCTCCACATCGACCTCCTCCAGTGGCCATCGGATCGACCACATGCTGCCAGTGCCCTATCTTTGTTCAACATAGGCCATTAAGGTGGTAGACCAGATCCCTATTTTGGCCTCCCAAACCTCATTTGATGGAAGATTTGAGGGCACTAATTGACCCCTTGGAGACCACCTTATCAGAATGAGGTAGTCTGATCCTCCCTCGACCCCATTGGACCACCGGTGGCGTAGCTGACCTCTGCTGAGCCACCGGACAAGCACTCTCCGCTTCCAACTTCTCTCCGCTTCCGCTTCCTCTTCTATTATTCTCATTGCCGGGGAAGAAAAGCTCATTGGCGCCACCACCAGTCATGCACCAACAAAGGACCACCACAGGGGTGGTCGCTGTTGCCCTAGCCTCCACATCGACCTCCTCCGGTGGCCATCGGATCAACCACACATCGCCAGTGCCCTATCTTTATTCGGCACAGGCCATTAAGGCGGTGGACTAAATCCCTATTTTGGCTTCCCAAACCTCATTTGATGGAGGATTTGAGGGCACTAATTGACCCCTTGGAGGCCACCTTATCGAAATGAGGTAGTCCGATCCTCCCTCGATCTCATTGCAAAGCTGTCGTGCTCCTCCACTGTAGCACTGTCCGAACAAGAAAAAGAAAGGAAATGAAATGGAGCGGTGGTAGTGATCTTCTTTGGCGACAATAGCTCCTCTCCGGTGACAAATGATTACAGCAACAACTACATTGCCAATGCCCTCTCTCCCATGAGTGAACAGGAGGATGCTGTAGCTCACCTTGTTGGCCGTGTAGGTGCTGTTGTGGGTTATCTTTCTCCCTCATGGAGATCGTCTACGTTTCAACAACGAGGCTCCTCCGAACCTCCTCTCTCCAGCAGCACACAACAAGGGTGATTCCCAAGATTATGAGCAGTTCTTTCACGCATCTCAAGAGAAACCAAGTAGGGACTGACTCTGTGAGGGCATACAAGTAGAGACACCAGAGTTTGAAAGCAACTTGATGAAGAAGAAAGACACAGATCGGTGTAGACATGTAGATGGGGTGCACTCTCACGCACCTAGAGTGATTTGACTGGCTCTTGGGGCCTAGGAGCAATGACAATGATGGTGACCTTATGCACGTGCGGAGTAACCAAGCACAGCATGTTGGCTCGCGGGGCGTAGGAGCAATGACACCCATGTGACCTTATGCACACTCAAGAAGACTAAGCCTCGTCATCTTCAAACTCTTGGATGTAGGAGTAGCAACACCCAGGTTTTAGTCATTATTTCAAATGTAACCGATGCCTTACGTGGGACGTACAAGAAGAAACAAGAGAAGTTGATACAAATACTAAAGCTAATATTTTCTTCTACTGCCATCATGTACCGTTGATCCAAGTCTTCATAGTCTCCCGCATCTCGACTTGCAGGGGAGTGTTAAGAAATAAATAGTGACCAAGAAATAAACAAACAAGGATCTAATTAGTTGATTGTCAAGGATCCAATTAGTCCTAAATCTAATCCCAATCTAATCCACCTAGTCTTGAATCTAAACCTCATCCAATCTTGTTCTAAATCCACTTCTAAATCTAGTCCAAATCTAATCCTAAATCTATCCTAGTGTACTCCTAAATGTTGTCCTAAATCAAGTCGTAAATCAACTCATAAACCAAGTCTTAATCTAATCCTAAATCTAGTCCTAAATCCACTCCTAAATGTAGTCCTAAATCTACCTCTAAATGTAGTCCTAAATCTACTTCGACATCTAGTCCTAAATCCACTTTTAAATCTAGTCCTAAATCTAGTCCTAAATATGTTTCTAAATCTAGTTCTAAATCTGCTCTTAAATCTTCTTCTAAATCTAGTCCCAAATCTCATCCAAATCTAATCCTAATCTAGTCTTAAATCTAGTCAAAATCTAATCCTAATCTAGTCCAAAATCTAGTCTTAAATTTACTCCTAATCTAGTCCTAAATATAGTCGAAATCTAGTTCTAGTCCTAAATCTACTTCGAAATCTACTCCTAATCTAGTGCAAAATCTACTTCTAAATCTACTCCTAAGTCAAGTCCAAAATCTACTCCCAAATCTAGTCCTAAATCTAAAATCTAGTCCAAAATATTGTCTAGATATAGTCCTAAATCTATTCTTGATCTAGTCCTAAATCTATTCCTAATCTAGTCCTAGATCTAGTCCAAATGTAATCTTAATCTAGTCCTAAATCCAACACTCCCCCTCAAGTTAGATCAATTATGCTCAGCTTTGAACAACATATGTCAAACGTGAGTCGAGGAAGTGGCTTCGTGAATATATTCACAGTCTAATCTTCAGAAGCAACTGAGATAGTGTAGATAATCCTATCCTGCATCAAGTCTCTGGAATAATGGCATTCAGCCTCAACATGTTTTGTACGTTCATGGAACATCGGGTTGTTTGCAATATAAGTAGCAGCATGATTACCACACCTCATCTCCATTGGTCCCTGCACGTGGACCTGCAAATCGTGCAATACTGATCTACCCTAAACCATCTCTACAGGTGTCTGTGCCATAGCATGGTACTCTGACTCTGTGCTTGACTTGGACACCACCTACTGTTTCTTGCTCCTCTAGGTCACAAGATTGCCTGCCACATAGGTATAGAAACCAGTCATTGACTTTCTGTCTACCATGCAACCTACATAATGAAAATGAGAATAATAGCCAACAATACTCATAGATGCACCCTTTTGGAACAAAATGCCTCTGCCTGGTGCTTTCTTTAGTATTTAAGCCACTGCATAGAAACATCCTAGTGCTGCTTGGTTGGTTTGTCCATGAACTGACTAAGATTTCCCATGGTAAGGGAGAGATCAGGGTGAGTAATAGTGAGATATAATAGCTTACCAACCAATTGCCTGCAAGCTCTTCTGTCTATAAGTTGAGACTATGTATTATAGAGATGTCACATGGGATCTATTGGTATATTGGTAGGTTTACATTCTAACATCCCTGTCTCCTACAGTACATCAAGAGCATACTTGCGCTAACTCTGTACAATGCCATGTTTGCTGTGTGCCACCTCAATGCCTAAGAAGTTTCTGAGTTACAAAAGCTTCAGCCAATTTCTTCCTCACCTCAGCTATCCCAGCATTGTCATCTCTAGTAAGAATGAAATCATCGACATAAACAAGGAGTGCCATAACTCTTTGTGTGCTTTTCCAGACAAAGAGCAAATGGTCTGCAGAAGACCTTAAAAGTTCCATGGTCTATACCTCCTCTAACAGTCTTTGGAGCCACCCTCGGGCATTGCTTCAGGCCATAAATAGCCTTTTCAGTCTCAATCCTTGGAGGTTATTACATGTAGACCTCCTCCTGAAGATCACCATATAGTTGAAGAGGCTAGTCGTAATGTGCAATAACATATATTGGAATGCGAGTAGTAGGAAGCCGTGCCACATGAGAAAAGATATCAAAGAAATCCACACCTTATGTTTGGGTGAATCCCTTTTCTACTAATCTCGCCTTGTGACGAGATATGGTGCCATTTGGATTTGGGGAGGGTTGCATTTAGGCATGTTTGGGAAAGCTCTTCAGAGGTTTTATGGCAGGTGGCATTCTCTATGTCCCGATTCTACAATATGCGAATGGCATGCTCCTATTGGTGGAAGGTTCGATCGAGGAGGCGAGGAATGTGCATGCCTCACTTGAGCTCTTTAGGGAGGCTTCTAGGTTGCAGATTAACTCTGAGAAGTCCTACTTTATACCTTTTCATCTTCGAAGTCAGAGGTGGACAGATGTGGTGGTCACCTCAAACGCCGATCGGATCCTTGTCGTTGCCTTACCTAGCCTTGACTCTTGCATTGGGGCATCTCAGGATGCAAGATTGGCTACCAGTATTGGAGACGATGGAGAAGAGGTTCGCGGGGTGGGCATCTTGGCTACCATCATGAGATGGTAGATTGGAACTACCTAGTACCAATACTGGCTGGAATTTATGAAAGTCTTAGGGGTGTGTCTTAAGCCAAGAGGCAAGGAACTCTTGAGCTCCAAGAATATGATAAAAAGGCAGTGTAATCCGGTTAAGTAAAGGCACTAATCCAAAATGCCAAACCTATTACTGACTCGACTAGAGTCTAAAAGAGGAAAAACTTAGATCCTAAGTTCTTGGATAGGATCTCAAGAGATTCAGTAGGTTTCTAAGGATTTCCTGATTAGGTACCGATCAGGGGAAAAGGAATTAGGACTGGTTTGGTCAAATAGGTGAGCTCATTGGGTGAGGCATCGGGACATGGTGAATGATGAGTTCATTGTTACGGGTTAGAAAACCCGAGACTCTGGTAGCTTGAGGCTATTGCAGTTCAACCTTGGAACCGGGATAGTTCCTAGTTGGGTGTCTCCAGGTGCCATCATGGAAATGAGGCACTGGGAGGTGTCTTGAGTCCGAGTCGACAAGAGGCACTCTGAGAGTTTGAGTGGAATAGTTTCCAGGGGTCTCAGATCCATCATTCGTGGGATCTTGAGTGGAATAGTTTCCAGGGATTCTCGGGTGATGAGGATCGTGCAGGTCTTGTGTGGAATAGTTTCCAAAAATCCGGACTGGTGAGAAAGCGTGAGATCGTGAGTGGAATAGTTTCCAAGGATTCCGGCTAGAGGCTACTGTAGTTCAACCTTGGAACCCAGATAGTTCCTAGTTGGGTGTCTCTAGGTGCCGTCATGGAAATGAGGCATTGGGAGGTGTCTTGAGTCTGAGTTGACGAGAAGCACTTTGAGTGCTTGAGTGGAATAGTTTCCAGGGGTCTCAGGTCTATCATTCGCAAGATCTTGAGTGGAATAGTTTCCAGGGATTCTCGGGTGATGGGGATTATGCGGGTCTTGTGTGGAATAGTTTCCAAAAATTCGGACTGGTGAGAGAGCGTGAGATCTTGAGTGGAATAGTTTCTAAGGATGTCATGCAACAATGCAGGGGGTCTTGAGTGGAATAGTTTCCAGGGATTCCAGCAGCAGGAAATGCGTAATCTTAGGTGGAATAGTTTATCGGGATCACGAGCAACGGGAAGTTGCTCCCACTGAATCTTTTGGACCAGGTACTCAGTGATGTCTTGAGTGGAATTGTTTCTAAGGGCTTTGGGTATAGTCAACGTTCCAGTGACCGGATCGAGTGTCCTTTGTCTGGTGGACATGAATGCTTTAATCCTTCCCCTGGCCAAGGAGGGGTTAGGGTGCACATGTACCATTTGGGAAGGGTACATCGATATCTTCAGCATAAAGGGTTGATTTGGTCACTCCAGGACTCGGAGTGGCATGTAACAGGATTGTGGATCATTAGGATAGTTGCGGTACAATGTGTGGTTTTAATCAAACTGTTCTGATTTGTGGGCTGGGACCAAGATGGTTGGTCGGGTTGATTCGGGTTAGGGTTGTAACCTGGGGGTTCAGTGTTAGGCTAGGGATCTAGTCGGTTAGCAAAATTTTACACTACCTTGTTTTATTAGATTATAGTAGCTATTTGTTCCCCATCCCTGCTTCGTTGTGCGGGATTTGCTGCGCACTACTGGACAGGTAATATTTTAGCTTTGGTTGTGTTTAGTTTCTGTTAATTTGTGTCATACCTCTCGTACATCTTCCATTTTGTTGATTAATGGAATGCTTTGGTAGCTCGATATTAATCAACCTGAATTAAATAGACCAGCACCTTTTCTGTTGCTATTCCCTTGAACTCCAACCCTCGTTGGGGGCCTGGGTTTTTGGGGCATGACAACCGTCGGTGGTATTAGAGTTTGCATTTTGAAGGAAGTTGTGCATTGTGGTTGGCATGGGGTTGCGATCGGATCTTATTTGTGGACGAGCTGTGATGGTACATTTGATTTCTTGGATGTGTTGTATGATGCCTCTGAGAAGAACGTGTAACCAGGGTGGTAAGCGGAACCCCATGGATCCTGCTGCAGCATAAGTCAGCTGCAGGGTACAATGAGACAGATGCAGGGGGATGATGTAGGGCCTACTGGAGACCATGAACAAAATGGGATCGACTGCCGGAAGAAATGGAGCCAGTGGAAGTGGTGGACAGGACAATCCCCCATCTGAGGATGGAAGTGGCCAGGATCAATCGGATTCCTTGGTAGGGATAAAGAGTGCATTGTTTGAATAGTTTCAAAAGTTGAGGCGACCTACTTTTTTGGGAGCTAGTGATCCTTCTGCTGTGGAAGATTGGATCTTGAAGATAGGAAATTTTCATACCTATATTATTATGGAGGTGCTACACCTTCGAGGTAAATTGTAGAATACAAGGAGTAGCTTCCCTCTTTGCAAATTCGACATTATGTCAAGTTAGCTCCACCAAGGTTTTTTTCATTTTGCTTATTCTTTCCATACTCGGAGATATCAGTTCGCGACATGTAGGGAAAAGCTATCATAGAGTAGGATGCCATTCTTGAGTGATGGATGCTCTCCCTGGTCGTCAGGTTGGTGCCTGATGTTATGCCAAATTGGTTGGGATCCTAATGATGACAATATCCCAAAGGGCCCAAGGCAAGTCCAAGGTAGGTCTCCTAGTCAACATGACAAGCCATGATTAGTGATTATATTTCTTAGCTAGATTGAAAGGGATATGTCCAAATAGTTGGGTCACCAAATTCAAGAATAATATTTAAGTTACTGAGTAGGAAATAAATAAGTAAATATCTAATTAATTATCAAGGATCCAATTTGTTAGGTGTCTTAGTTATTTTATCCCTTGTTATTTTTAGGAGGCTAGGGTATTTTCCTTATTGTAACGAACCCTCTCTTATATAAAGAGTGTCTCAGCTTTGTTATGAAAAAGAACAAATATTCTATCCAAGTATCTCCACATGACATTAGAGCCACCAATTTCACGGGGCTAGTTAGAAGAAGAAGAAACCCTAGAGGGGGAAGGCCCCCGGTGGCGTAGCCGACCTCTGGTGAGCCACTGGAGAGGCACTCTCCCCTTTTCTATTATTCTCGTTGTTGGTGAAGAAAAGCTCATTGGCGTAACCACCAGTTGCACATACGCAAAGGACCACCACAGGGGTTGTCGCAGGTGCCCTAGCCTCCACATTGACCTCCTCCGATGGCTATCGAATCGATGACATGCTACCGATGGCCCTATCTTTGTTCGGCACCGCCCATTAAGGTGGTGGACCAGATCCCAGTTTTGGCCCTCCAAACCTCATTTGATGGAGGATTTTGTGACACTAATTGACCCCTTGGAGGCCATGTTATCGGAACGAGGTAGTCCGGTCCTCCCTCGACCTCACTAGAGAGCTGCCGCACTCCTCCACTGTAGATTGTCCGAACAAGAGAAAAAAAAAGGGAATGAAACGGAGCGGTGGCGGTGTTCCTCTTTGGCGACAATGGCTCCTCTCCGGCGACAAACGATTACTCCATTCCACTCTATTTGCAGCGACAACAGCAACAACTGCATTGCCAGTGCCCTCTCTCTCATGAGTGAACAGAAACGCGCTATTGCCCGCCTTGTTGGCCGTGTAGGTGCTGCTGTGGGTTCTCTTTCTCCCTCATGGAGATCCTCGATGTTTCGACAACAAGGCTCCTCCGAACCTCCTCTCTCCAGCAGCATGCAACAAGGGTGATTCCCAAGATTACAAGCAGTTCTCTCACGCACCTCAAGAGAAACCAAGCAGGGACTGGCTCTGTGAGGACATGCAAGTAGAGACACCCGAGTTTGAAAGTAACTTGATGAAGAAGAAAGACACAGATCGGTGTAGACATGTAGATGAGGTGTACTCTCGCGCACCTAGAGTGATTTGATTGGCTCTTAGGGCATAGGAGCAATGGCAGCGTTGGTGACCTTATGCATACGCAGAGAAACCAAGCACAGTATGCTAGCTAGCAAGGTGTAGGAGCAATGGCACTCATCTGACCTTATGCGCACTCAAGAAGACCAAGCCTCATCATCTTCATACTCTTGGATGTAGGAGTAGCAAGTCCCAGGTTTTAGTCATTATTTCTCACGTACTCGACTCCTTGCGGGGTACAAGTAGAAACATGACAAGTTGATACAGATACTATAGCTGATATTTTTTTCTACTGCCGTCAAGTACTGTTGATCCAAGTTTTCGTAGTCTCCTACGTCTCGACTTGTAGGGGAGTGTTAGGAAATAAATAGTGACTAGGGAATAAACAAACAAGGATCTAATTAGTTGGTTGTCAAGAATCCAATTAGTCCTAAATCTAATCCCAATCTAATCCACCTAGTCCTAAATCTAAACCTCATCCAATCTAGTTCTAAATCAACTCCTAAATCTAGTCCAAATCTAGTCCTAAATCAAGTCCTAAATCTACTCATAAATCTAGTCTTAATCTAATCCTAAATCTAGTCCTAAATCCACTGCTAAATGTAGTCCAAAATCTCCTCAAAATCTAGTCCTAAATCCACTCTTAAATCTAATCCTAAATCTATCCTAATCTAGTCCTAAATCTGCTTCTAAATCTAATCCTAAATCTACTCTTAAATCTACGTCTAAATGTAGTCCCAAATCTCATCCACATCTAATCCTAATCTAGTCTTAAATCTAGTCAAAATCTAATCCTAATCTAGTCCTAAATCTAGTCTTAAATTTACTCCTAATTTAGTCCTACTCCTAATCTAGTGCAAAGCCTACTTCTAAATCTACTCCTAAATCTAGTCTAAAATCTTCTCCTAATTCTAGTCCTAAATATTGTCCAGATCTAGTCCTAAATTTATTCCTATTCTAGTCCTAATGCTATTCTCTATCTAGTACTAAATCTATTCTTAATCTAGTCTTAGATCTAGTCCAAATCTAATCTTAATCTAGTGCTCAATCCAACACTCCCCCTCAAGCTAGATCAATTATGCTCAGCTTGGAACATATATCAAACGCAGGTTGAGAAAGTGGCTTCGTGAATATATTCACAGTTTGATCTTCAGAAGCAACTGAGATAGTGTAGATAATCCTACGCGCTATCAAGTCTCTAGTATAATGGCAATCAGCCTCAATGTGTTTTGTACGTTCATGGAACATTGGGTTGTTTGTAATACAAGTAGCAGCATGATTATCACACCTTATCTCCATTAGTCCTTGCACCTGGACATGCAAATTGTGCAACACTGATCTGCCCTAGACCATCTCTACAGGTGTCTATGCCATAACATGGTACTCTGACTCTGCACTTGACCTGGACACCACCTGCTGCTTCTTGCTCCTCCAAGTCACAAGATTACCAACCACATAAGTACAAAAACCAGTCATTGACTTTCTGTCTGCCATGCAACCTGCATAATCAACATGAGAATAATAACCAACAATACTCATAGATGCACCCTTCTGGAACAAAATCCCTCTACCTGGTGCTTTCCCCACATATTTAAGCACTTGGATAACAACATCCTAGTGCTGCTTGGTTGGTTTGCCGATGAACTAAGATTTCCCATGGTAAGGGAGAGATCAGGACCAGTAATAGTAAGATATTATAGCTTACGAACCAATTGCCTATAAGACCTTCTGTCTATAAGCTATGACTATGTATTATAAAGATGTCATTTGGGATCTATTGGTATATTAGCAGGTTTAGATTACAACATCCCTGTCACCTACAGTACATCAAGAGCATACTTGCACTGACTCTAGACAATGCCATCTTTGCTGTGTGACACTTAATGCCTAAGAAGTATCTGAGTTACAAAAGCTTTAGCCAATTTCTCCTTCACCTCAAGTATCCAACAGTGTCATCTCCAGTAAGAATGAAATCATCAACATAAACAAGGAGTGCCATAACTCCCCGTGTGCTTTTCCTAACAAAGAGCAAATGGTCTACAGAAGACCTTAAAAGTTTCATGGTCCATACCTCCTCTGACAATCTCTGGAGCCAAGCCCTCGGGCTTTGCTTCAGGCCATAAATAGCCTTTTCAGTTTCAATCCCTATAGGCTATTGCGTGTAGACCTCCTCCTGAAGATTGCCATATAGTTGAACAAGTGAGTTGTAACGCACAACAACAAATAGTGGAATGCAAGTAGTAGGAAGCCGTGCCACATGGGAGAAGGTATCAAAGAAATTCACACCATATGTTTAGGTGAATCCCTTTGCTACTAATCTCGCCTTGTGACGAGATATGGTGCCATTTGGATTTGGGGAGAATTGCATTTAGGGCATGTTTGGGAAAGCACTTCAAAGGTTTTGTGGCAGGCGACGATATCTAGGTCCCGATTCTACATTACACTGATGGCATGCTCCTATTGGTGGAAGGTTCAATCCAGGAGGTGAGGAATGTGCATGCCTTGCTTGAGCTATTTGGAGAGGCTTCTGGGTTGCAGATTAACTGTGAGAAACCCAACTTTATACCTTTTCAGCTTTTGGAGTCGGAGGTGGCCAGATGTGGTGGGCCACCTCGAACGCCGATCGGATCCTTGTCGTTGCCTTACCTAGGCTTGACTCTAGAAGTGGGGTGCCTCAAGATGCAGGATTGGCTCCCGGTATTGGAGGCGATGGAGAAGAGGTTCGTAGGGTGGGCATCTTGGCTACCATCCAGAGGCGGTAGATTAGGACTACCCAATACCGGTACTGGTTGGAATTTATGAATGTCTTAAGGTTGTGCTTTAATCCAAGAGGCAAGGAACTCTTGAGCTCCAAGAATATGATAAAAAGGTGGTGTAATCCAGTTAAGTAAAGGCACAAATCCAAAATGCTAAACCTACTACTAACTCGACTAGAGTTTAAAAGAGGAAAAACTTAGATCCTAAGGTCTTGGAGAGGACCCCAAGAGATCCAGTAGGTTTCTAAGGATTCCTTGATCAGGTACTGATCAGGGGAAAAGGAATTTGGACTGATTAGGACAAATAGGTAAATAGGTGAGCTCGTTGGGTGAGGCACCGAGACGTGGTGAACGATGAGTTCACTGTTACGGGTTAGAAAACTCGAGTCAGGTAGCTTGAGGCTACAGAAGTTCAACCTTGGAACCGGGATAGTTCCTAGTTTGGTGTCGCCAGGTGCCGTCATGGGAATGAGGCATTGGGAGGTGTCTTGAGTCTAAGTTGACAAGAGGCACTCTGAGAGCGTGAGTGGAATAGTTTCTAGGGGCCTCGGGTCTGTCATTCGCGGGTCTTGTGTGGAATAGTTTCCAGGGATTCTCGAGTGACGGGGATCGTGCGGGTCTTGTGTGGAATAGTTTCCAAAATTCTAGACTAGTGAGAGAGCGTGAGATCTTGAGTGGAATAGTTTCGAGGGATCTCATGCAATGATGCAGGGGATCTTGAGTGGAATAGTTTCCAGGGATTCCAACATCGGGAAACGTGTGATCTTGGGTGGAATATTTTACAAGGATCACGAGCAATGGGAAGTTCTCCCGCCGAATCTTTTGGACCGAGTACTCAGGGATGTCTTGAGTGGAATAGTTTCCAGGGACTCTGTGTACAGTCAACATTTCGGTGACCGGATCGAGTGTCCTTTGTCTAGTGGACATGAGTGCTTTAATCCTTTCCCTAGCTAAGGAGGGGTTACGGTGCACATGTACCATTGGGAAGGGTATATCGATATCTCCCTCGACATGAAGGGCTGAATTGGTCACTCCAGGATTCGGGGTGGCAGGTAACAGGATCATGGATCGTTAGGATAGTTGCGGTAAAATGTGTGGTTTTAATCAAACTGGTCTGATTAGTGGGCTGGGACCAAGGTGGTTGGTCGGGTTGATCCGGGTTAGGATTATAACTTGGGGGTTCAGTGTTAGGCTAGGGATCTAGCCGGTAAGCAAAATTTTACACTACCTTATTTTATTGGATTATAGTAGCTATTTGTTCCCCATCCCTGCATTGCGACCTAATTTCAAGTGTCGTGTGTCGTCGAAGTGTGGGATTTTGGCATAATGAGGGATTCATTACACGCTACTGAACAGGTAACATTTTAGCTTTGGTTATTGTTAGTTTCTGTTAATTTGTGCCATACCTCCCATACATCTTCCATTTTGTTGTTTAATGGAATGCTTTGGTAGCTCAATATTGTTAATGCAACCTGAATTAAATAGACCAACACCTTTTCTGTTGCCATTACTTTGAACACCGACCCTCGTTGGGGGGGCCTAGGTTTTTGGGGCGTGACAATCATCGGTGGTATCAAAGCTTGCACTTCACAAGAAGTGTGCACATTGTGGTTGATATAGGGTTGCGATCGGATCCTATTTGTGGTCGAGCTGTGATGGCACATTTGATTTCTTGGTTGTGTTGTAGGATGCCTCTGAGAACAATGCGTAACCAGGGTGGTAAGCGGAACCCCACGGATCTTGCTGCACCTATAAGTCAGTAGCAGGGTATGATGAGACAGATGCAGGGGGACAATGTAGGGCCAGCTGGAGGCCATGAACAAAATGGGATCGACTGCGGGAAGAAATGGAGCTAGTGGAAGTGGTGGAGGATAAGACAATCCCCCCCTGAGGGTGGAAGCAGCCAGGATCAACCGGATTCCCAACCTGAGTGTGGAAGCAGCCAGGATCAACTAGATTCCTCGGTAGGGACAAAGAGTTTGAACAGTTTCAAAAGCTGAAGCCACCTACTTTTTCTGGAGCTGGTGATCCTTCTATTGCGGAAGATTGGATCTTCAAGATAGGAAAATTTTAGACCTAAATTATTCTGGCGGTGTTATAGAGGTAAATTATAGAATACAAGGAGTAGCATCCCTCTTTGCAAATTCGACATTATGTCAAGTTAGCCCCACCAAGTTTTTTTTCATTTTGTTTGTACTTTTCATACTTGGAGATATCAGTTTGCGGCACATAGGGAAAAGCTATCATAGAGTAGGATGCCATGGTTGAGTGATGGATGCTCTCCCTAGTCCTCAGGTTGGTGCCCGATGTTATGCCAAATTGGTTGGGATCCTAAAAGGCCCCAAGGTGAGTCCAAGGCAGGTCACCTAGTCACCTTGACGAGCCAAGATTAGTGATTTTATTTCTTGACTAGATTGAAAGGGATATGTCATAAATAGTTGGGTCACCAAATTCAAGAATAATATTTATGTTAGTGATTACAAAATAAATAAGATCTAATTAATTATCAAGGATCCAACTAGTTAGGTGTCTTACTTATTTTAGCATGTGTTATTTTTAGGTGGCTGGTGTGTTTTCCTTATTGTAATGATCCCTCTCTTATATAAAGAGTGCCTTGCCTTTGTTATGAAATAGAACAAATATTATATCCAAATATCTCCGCTTGGTACTAGAGCCACCAATTTCCGGGGCTAGTTAGAAGAAGAAGAAACCCTAGAGGGGGGAGGGCCTCCGATGGCATAGCCAACCTTTGGCGAGCCATTGGAGAGGCACTCTTCCCTTCCAACTTCTCTCCTCTTCTGCTTCCTTTTCTATTATTCTCGTTATCAGTGAAGAAAACTCATTGGCACAACCACCAGTTGCGCACAGGCAAAGGACCACCATAGGGGTGGTCGCCGGTGCCTTAGCCTCTACATCGACCTCCTCCGGTGGCTATCAGATCAAGGACACACCGCCGGTGGCCTATCTTTGTTCAGTACCACCCATTAAAGAGGTGGACCAGATCCCTATTTTGTCCCACCAAACCTCATTTGATGGAGGATTTTTTGGCACTAATTGACCCCTTGAGGCCATGTTTCCGAAACGAGGTAGTCCAGTCCTCCCTCTACCTCACCGAAGAGCTGCTGTGCTCCTCCGCTATAGATTGTCCTAACAAGAGACAAAAAAGGGAATGAAAATGAGTGGTGGCCATGTTCTTCTTTGGCGACAATCACTCCTTTCCAGCGACAAATGATTACTCCTATCCTCTATGTTTGCAGCAGCAACAATATCAGTGATAGCAACAACAACTACTATTTCCAATGCCCTCATGAGTGAACAGGAGCATGTTGTAGCTCCCTTGCTGGTCGTGTAGTCTCCCTTGTGGAGATCCTCCACATTTCGACGACGAGGCTCCCTCGAACCTCCTCTCTCTAGCGGCACGCAACATGGGCAATTCCCGAAATTTGTAAACTTAGCCATGACTCAGAACCATTTGCTATGAATGGTCAGAGACTCAAATGTTCCTCAAACTTATCAATTCGAATATGGCTGCGGAATCTTTTGATCTCCATTCTCCCTGAGCCACATTGCACCCAGCTAATGGCATTAAACTTAGCACTTAACGGGAGGCAACCCATCATTTTGAAAAACCTGAGACCCTTCTAACTTATCTCTGAGCTGAAATCATATTACACTTTAGGGTTCATCCATTATAACAGCCAACTCCATCTTTGATACTTGTATCAGAGCTTGAAATCATCCGCAACAGTCACCCCAACCCATTCACCAACCACCAAACCTGTTCTAATGTACGATCTAAGATGAACTCGAACCCACCTAATTTACAATGAGGACATTGCAAATCCTAGGCATGGGAGGGTATTAAAGTGCAAGATGCTATGAAATTCGATTCATGGAGGGGTTTCATTGCAAAAAATGGAGAAAGGAGAGGACAATTTTGAGAGTTGAATTGAAAAAAATTGAGGAGAAAAGAAAAGGAAAAAAGGAGCAAACAAAAGAAAAAAATGTGATAGTTCCCGTAATTGAGTATGGAACTTACCTACGTTCTAGGTTGGTTCAGGTGATGAATTAACACCTAGAAGGCTAAAACTTAGGAGGTTAGTGATGAGTACTGACCTTAGGCCTCTTGGGCCTATTCTAGGGCTTAAACACTCATGTATTTGTTAAGATCTGGATTAATCCTCAAGAGGTTGAGGAAAGTGCGTAGCTGATGTATTAAGTCTAAGACTTAGGGATTATTCGGCCCCATTGCCTCCCCTTTGGTTTGTAGGACTTGGTAACCTAGGCACCCAAAACTCACACACCGGTCTAGTTCAGTGCACTTAACGAAGAAATAATGATGTCAAAAGTGTTCTGTTCTGAAAAAGGTTTTCCTGAAGATCTGGCTTAGGAGTGGCTCGAAGACACAAATTGATTGGACGAATTCGCGGTGCGGAGAGGTGGAACAAAAAATACTCCCCTCGAAGATGTGTAATAACATATTGTCTCATTGGTGCTTGCCTCCTAGGATATCTAAATATCCTACTGGGGGCATGTAAGCACCTTGTACTAGTTCAGATGCCATGGGAGGGATTATCCTGAATGTCGATTGCTAGGGCTTGAATTTAGCTACAAATGCCATGGGCAGTGCTATCATAAAGCATCGAAAGCTAGGGTTCTGAGGGTTGCCATGGGTGGTGTTATTATGAAGCATCGAAAGACAAGAACCCTTCAAGGATTGATGGTTAGCACAAGGAATCCAATACAGACCGTGTTTAGGGCCAATTCGATGTTGGATTTAGGGGAATATAAAAGAAAAGAGAGAAAACTCAATAAATATCCATCTCTATCTCTCTCATCAAAAAATGCACTGGCAAACTGAACTTAAACTTGCCACAAATACGCACAAATGCTTTAACCGCTGGGGTCAACGAACCTCTGGGCAGTTTTTGTGGGCCTTAGAAACTTTCGCAGCTAACCCAAGGCTGAGGCTAGGTATCAAAAGAGCTATCTACCTTAAAGCTAGACTATCTTGTCGGTAGTCTTATGGCATACAAAGTCCAGCTTCAACACATGAAGGAAAATGAAAATGAAGGACCAAGAAGAAGACTATAGCACTTAAAGCCAATGATCAATCAGAAGAGACCTCAAGTGAAGATGAAGAAGATGACATCGCTCTTCTCTTGAGGAAGTTCAGAAAGTTCCTCAAAAACAAAAGGAACTGGAGAATGAAAAAGGAAGACTCCAAGGAAGATATTATCATCTGCTACAACTGTAAGAGAAAGGGACACATCCGGAAGGATTGTACACTCCATAGAAATGAAATAGAGAGGAAGAAGAAATTCCCAAGTAAGGATGGAAAGAAGAAAGCTCTTCAAGTAAACTTAGCAAAAACTTTAGAAGAAGAAAAAGCACTAAAAGATTGGTTTGCATCACAAAATAAGGAACTATCTCTTGAGATCACATCACTTAGATCATAGATAAATGACCTAAAGCTAGATATTGATAAGCTAAAAGAAAATTCTGCTAATCTTATAGATGATTTAGCAAAATTTACAAAAGGGAGTCATAATTTGTATAAATTACTAGGAACACAAACCCAGGCCACCATAAAATTTGGGTTAGGATACACACTCAAAAATGATTATGAAGCTTCTAGTTTAAATCAAAAGAACGAGAAAGGTAGCTTGCCAAAACAGGCAACATCAACTGACAAACGTGGACCCAAGCAAAAATGGGTACCAAAAGCACTCTTGAAATCTTGTTTTGTATGTCAAGTAGATTATAAAAGGTGGACTTATCGTGAATCAAATGGAAGCTTGAAACCAACATATAGATCCAATGATCCCAGACCTCACAAACATAAACAAATGACAGGATCAAGAAGGAAAAAGGTGGATCATGGACAACGGGTGCTCCAAGCACATGATCGGAGAAGACTGTTCCTGCAACTCAATTTCCATGAAGGTGGTACAGTTACATTTGGGAACAACCAAAAAGGTCGTATTATTGGTACTGACCAAATTGACAACTCTCCTACCTCTTTTGATAATGTACATTTAGTTAAAGGGCTAAAACACAATTTGCTTAGTGCAAGTCAAATCTGTGATAAAGGTTATAAAAATACTTTCAACTCAACTGGTTTTAAAATAAGAGATAAAGAAACCAAGCAAACCCTTCTTAAAGGTCACAGGTATAAAGATATTTATATTGTCAACTTCAACAAATGCAACAACCTTGAATGTCTTGTCGCATCTGGTGATGAGGCAATACTCTGGCACAAATGGCTAGGTCATGTCCAACTGAAGAATATCA
Organism: Thalassia testudinum; assembly: GCA_037157565.1. Taxonomy (NCBI): domain Eukaryota; kingdom Viridiplantae; phylum Streptophyta; class Magnoliopsida; order Alismatales; family Hydrocharitaceae; genus Thalassia; species Thalassia testudinum. The sequence goes on from JAZHRO010000078.1 coordinate 48,498,576, forward strand.
GTAGACTTGCTAAACATGACCTCATTGATGTGTATGCATCTGAATAGCCTAAAATATCTATTTATGCATGTTCTTAGTGTCGTAGAAGCATCATGCATTATAAATATTGCATAACATGCATCATCATGCATTTAGGTCAAAGTGTAGAAATTATATAGTAATTTACTCTTTCTGGTGGTCAAGAACAGGCAATATTTAATCGGGGCCTCAGATTGAAGATCCAACCATATAGATCTGATTAGAGCAACGATCGAAGTTTAACAACTCCAAGATCACCCTAATCGGACTTCCATAACATCAGATGTAGTTCAGGAAAGATCAGAGGTCAAGGGCCAAGGTGGTGTAAATCTGTACATAATAGTTCAAGAAAGATCGTACGGTTGAGGAGAGAGAGGGAGCGGGTGCCTTTGGCCAATGCGAGCGACTGAGATGGCACCACGAGGTGCCATCTCAGCCGCCCGCACCGACCAAAGGCACCTGCTCCCTCTCTCTCCTCAACCATGCGATCAGATCTAGGCTGTTGGATCTTGATCCAATGGCCATAGGGGCATGCGCATTGGATGGAAACTCCACGAAGTGGCAGCCTTGGCCAGTTGGTCACGCACCCACGGGTGAGACAGAGGTCGCAGGGCCAAGTCCCCGCGAGCCTCAAATCAAGCGCGAGCACGGGATCGGCTCAATTGAGCCATTGGATGGCTAGTGGATAGCCAGATGGAGCATGATGTGGCACCACGGATGTGCGCAAATTGCAAATGCGCACGATGACAAGCATTTAAATGCGTGATCACACGCGAGGGAGGCATTATGAAGGCGTGGCGCAATGCATTCTCAGCCATCTATTGCAAGATTGGACGACTAAGATTTTTGAATCATGCGCATGCTTTTTGTGCACAGAGAAGGAGAGGAGGCACCGACGTGCATGTCCTAAGCCCACGTTCAGGACTTTAGTGACACTTAATCCGTCACTAGAGGCCCTTACATTAATGTTTTACACATGAAATGACCTAATTGCCCGTTCATTTTTCACCTATAAATAGCCCTACGAGCCCCACACTTTCTTCATCCCTTCCTTCACCTCTCTCCCTCTCTAAAGCTCTAAAGAAGCATGTCCCAAACCCAGGATACTCCTTTAGAGTTAAAAGCAAAAATTTTGTCCACTTCTCATCAAGTTCGTGGATCTCCCATGGTTGTCTTTTTGCCCCCATTCCGGAAGTGGATCCCACGACGATGACGTCCTGCCTCGCCCCTAGTTCTTTCAGTTTCGTTCTCCATCTTCCATCCCTGTTCTCCATCTTCCAGGCGTCACCCGTTCTGACTCGTCTTCCAAGCAACCAACGAGGAGGATAATTTCTCACCTTCCCTATCTTTACTGCTTTCTAGAGTAGATTTTACTGCTTTCTAGTTGTAATATTTCCCGCTTTCTAGTTGTAAAAACATTATCCATATTATAAAGTGTTTTATTCTCTCTCTCTCTCTCTCTCTTTTTAGTATAGTATCGATTCATTGTAATTATCCCATCTTAAAACAAAAATTACAAAAAAAAATATATAATCATGGATTTCAAATTAACGTAGCCTCCCTGTGTTCGACCCGGAATTCTTTTCGAGTTTCGGTAAAATTTATTTGTTCACAGATTTCCTCGCAAATAGCACTACAAGGACTGGTTTTCAAAACTCAACCTTTTTGCGTAGATATTCCGACACAACATTTTGGTGTCATTACCGGGGAGGCAACAAATCTCGATTTCCTTTCCGCATTTCCGCGCACTTATCTATTTTCTAACTTGCTTTTATTTCTTTTCTGTTGTTTTGCAGGTACCTCAACAGGGGATCGTCAAGTGCTAGAAAGGAGTAAAGTGCAGTTGAAGACAACTGCTCCCCATTCTTCCCCCTCCATAGAGTTCATTTCATAACCCTAATTAACCTAGGTATTCTGATAAACCCTAGGATTAGTTTTGATTATTTGATTTCCACCTCCACTTATAAAAAGAAAGAAATCTAAAAAACACACAGAGGTACACAGCTGCTTCTGATTTTCAAACTCAACCGGTCAACCAATCTTTGGAACCGGTACACACACCCAAAGACATAATTAGGTAGAAATCAGATTAGGTAACCACTTGTATGCCTAACTTAGTGGTGCATTAAGGCCAATTGTTTGAGTTGTTTAGGCTGCACCACTTCATCTAAAATCAACTCAAGTAGCTTCCCCTTAGGGTTTATAATTTAGGTCAATATCAGGCACTCCACTTTGCTTTTGATTTAAAAAGGAAAAGATCTTCACTCGTGTTTTGAAAATCTGGTTTGCCTCTTGAAATTGGTTGAATTTACTTGATTCTCAACCCTAAGAGCTACTTAAGCAAGATTTGGACCTTAAACTACACTCATCCAAATAATCTTACTTGAAAACCCTAGTTGTGCACGCCTCACACATATTAAATCAATCATTCAGGGCACAACCCATTTTAAGGGCCCATCACATTCCATAATGTTAAGACCCGAGACATCAAACACACTTTAAGACGTCTGGGAGTTGGTCCAGACATCTGGTCAGACATCTGGAAATAAATTTTGGCGTGCGTACGATCGCGAGTCTATACGCGGCGCCGCCCTCTTCTTTTTCTCTCTCCCCTCACTGACCTGCAGACGCCTTCCCCCATGCCTTCAAATACCCCCTCCCCTCTCCCTCATTCACCACCCCACAGTCTCCTCCTTCCTCCAGCGTGAGCGCGAGAGTGAGAGAGAGGGCAGCAGCTGCTGCCGGGAGTAGTGCGGAGAGGAGAGGTGCAGCGAGAGGGAAGAAAAGGGAGAGCGCATGAGAAAGAGACAGAGCCCATCGGAGCAGCTCAAGGCTGGCCGGTGTGCGCGCAGAGGAGCATCGTGCTGGGGAGATCTCCCTTGGAGCTGCTGCAGCTCGAGCAGCGGACGAGCGGCTGTGTGGCGAGCTCGCACGAAGCGGGAAGAGGACGAGGAGGTTCTGATTCTGGGAATTTTTCCCAGAATCATACGTCTGGACCTACATCCATACGATGCGGGCAACGTCTGGAGGGAGCTCCAGACGACTGAGAGGTCCTCTGCCTCCTTTTGCGGATACGGCCAAGCAGGCCGTTCCGCCGAAGTTCTGAGACGTGTCGTGTTGAGAAGGTTTTCATCGCGTGTGCAAGTTTGTTTCCGGAAGGCGCGGGGACATGCCCTCCCACGCAGTTCAGACATCTGGGCACAGCACCAGACGGCGGAGAGCGTCTCTAAACGTCCGGAGAGGTGGTCAGACGTTTGGAACTAGGTCCAGACGATTCAGTAGTATCCCTGGATGTCTGAGGAGCAGCGCAGAGTGAGGTATGACCTGGACCACTTTTTAAGACATGTGGAAGGTGTTCCAGACGTCTGATTTGAGTCAGATTTGTCATTTTTGACCCGTTTAGGGTCCGTTCAAGGTTCGATTTCCACGTTTAAGATTCCATTCTTCTCAGAATTAGTTCCTCTACTTGTTTGAAATACTTGTATCCTGTTCTGAGTGGTTCCTTGTGATTGATCCTTGTGTTAGGACCTCGTTCTGTTGCAGCTTTGGGGGTTGCGGAGGCACGTGGACTTGCCGATCACGCCTCCATCACCCCCGATTTTGCAAGTAGAGTGGCTCCCCTGAGTTAATTACGAACATTAATACATCTCTGAAATAAATGATAGATCCCAGGGTATGGCATGAATCCTAGGACCTGAAAACTAGATTGAATGATAGATCCTAGGGTATGGCATGAATCCTACGACCTGAAAACTAGATTGAATGATAGATCCTAGGGTGTGGCATGAATCCTAGGAACAGAAACACTGAAACGAATATCTTGAATACCTGAATTGCAGTCTTGGATAAGTAGATAGAATAATGATAATTGCCTGTAATTGGATAACAGCTGGCTGTGAAATGTAGAGTACTATTGCTAGTAACTGCTACATGTAATTCCTGTCATTGAGAAACTAAATTCGAGCTGCTTGTATATAAATTGAGATTAAATGTTAGAAACACGGGCTATATGCGAATAAAACTGAAATGATGAAACCTAGTATGGCTTGGCCTGAGAAAAATGAGCATGAACCCTACGGGGAATTAGGAGTAGAACTCCTGGAAAATAAATAGAATGGAACTGGGAAAGTGGATGGGGAAGTGAGCTGGCCGTTGAGTACGAAGTACCAAGGAGAGCGACTATCCCCTGTTTAGTGCAGAGCGGAGCTAGCCGCCCCAGGAACCCAAGGTTAGGTATGGCCACTTTGTACCAACTTTTGGCCTCGCGTACACAGTATCGGGGAGAGCTACTAGTGTAGGGAGAGAGCTAGCCACCCCACGGGCCCTAGGGTTCAGCTACCCGACCTACACCGACTTGTCAGGCCCACTGGGCAAACTAGGGTAGTCAGGCGAGGGTGCGCGGACTGTGGAGGGGCAAGATCCCTGTTTGGTTACTGTGGAGGGGCTGGACCCCTGTAACTGAGAGGGCTCTGCCCTATACTGGTTCAGTGCTGTGCTTTGGGTGCACCCGTTAACGGAAACAACTGACCGTGTGCTAGTGCGAGGTAGTTACCCGTGCGTTTACCGCGCGTGCCATATTCACCATTACATCTGTCAACTACCTTGGAGTGGTTGACTGAGGGTAGGACCACCACGGGGGACACTCCCGGCCAGGAGAGCACCACGTGCTACTTCTACTTTTTGTAAAAGACTGCAATCAAGATCATTCCCACGAGGAACATCCGAGATCAAAAGAAAGACCTGAGAAATAAATCAAGAAAGAGTAAATAGAGAAATAGAGTAAATAGAGAAATAAAGAAAGAAATTAAAAACAACAGCTACTTGTCCACCTTTACTATTTTCTTAGTTAGTTGTTTGCCAACTCAGCGTTTCACTGATGTGTCATATTTGTCACCTTTTTCAGGACCAGGTGTTGAGCAGCCACAGAGCCTACGGCTGCGGAGGTGCTAGGCCTAGTAAAGCCCAGTAGTTGTACTTTTGTTGTACCCATTTTCTATAGTAGTGAGTATTTCTGTTAGACCTTGTACTCTTTTATTGTAAACTTCATATTCTGTACATGTTTCTAATTCTCTACTATTGTGGTGGTATGTATTATAGTAGTTCTTTTCTTTACTACTGTACTTTTGTTACTGTTAGCTACTTGCATGGTGAATGTGGTTTATTTTACTGCTTTTTGGTTACTTTCTCGTTGGATGACTGGGTCTTGGGATCAGTCGAGTCGGTCCGATTCTCGTGTCCTGTAGGGATTTGGGAACCGAGTCATAACAAGATGGTATCAGAGCAAGGTCGTCCCGAGAAGTGAACCAACTGGCTGGAAAATAACCAATTCATGTGCTTATAATTAGAGTATCCACCACAACGCACCTTTTGACATCTGTTTTAAAGTTACTTCGTTGAATATCGATTAGTATTGACGCCTTTTCTGTTCCGTGTTCATGTCTCCTTGCAGGAGATGCCTCGACGAGGAGGTAGCAAGGCAGGCCGCAGACAAGGACGAGGTCGGAGGGGCGAGCGCGTTGAGCCCGACGCCTCAGTGGACCAGCCACTGCTCCTGAGCATTCAGGCCCAGGCCCTCACCCAGCTGATATGGAATATCATGCAAGAGGAGCTTCACCCGTCGCCACGAGCGCCTCTCCCTGGGGCTGCGGAGGGGGAGTCCTCTGTGGGACCACGAGACGGACATGACGCTGGATGCAAGGGAGAGGGTGGGCCTCCACCACCCCCACCTTCCTCCGACACTTCTGAGCATGAGGCTTCTTTACCTAGAGGCATACCAGCTTCTCCACTTCATCGCCACTACGAGCTTTTCAGATAGTTCCGGAAGCTAAAGCCCCCCTCCTTCAAGGGGGATGAGGACCCGACCAAGGCAGAGGACTGGCTCGAGCAGATCGAGAAGGTATTTGACACCCTTCGCCCCCCTGTGGAGTGTCGCGTGGCCTTTGCCACGTACCAACTGGTGAGCGCGGCACACAGGTGGTGGAGGGCGGTCAAGGGTTAGGAGAGGGACGAGCCAACTTGGGACCAGTTTGTCACCATCTTCTGCGAGCAGTACTTCCCCCAGACGTGGTAGGACCAGAGGAGGCGGGAGTTCCACACTCTCAGCCAGGGGACGATGACCGTGAGGGCGTACCGCACACGTTTCCTAAAGCTGTCTTGTTTCGCAGCGACAGCCGTGGCTACCAAGGAGGAGCGCCTTTGGAGGTTCACCGAGGGGCTCCAGCCTGCTATTCAGGGGTGTGTCAAACCCCTAAGGCTGCCTACGTTCTCGAGGGTGGTGGAGGCAGCTATGACGTATGAAGAGACCAACCCATCCGCACGCAACACTGACAGCAGGCAGAAGAGGCCCTATTAGCCAGACTTCTCACAGGGCCGACGAGAGAGGAGGCACATGGCACCCGCGGGAGAGCCGTCACGCTTTGCGAAGCCATCAGAGGCATTTGGGGGTCCCCGACAGGGGCCAGCTGCTAGCACCGGACCCTCGCCCAACTGTCAGCAGGGACCCACTGAGAGCGGGAGTCGAGTCCCCCTTTGCTACTAGTGTGGCCAGCCGGGCCACATCAAGAGGGACTACCCGTCTAGGGCTGGAGGTCAGCAGATGCTTCCCATGCCGACCATTGGAGGGCAAGCAGGAGGCCGAGATTTCTAGGCGCGAGGAGGAGGACAGCAGTCGCAGGGAGGGTACCGACCGATGGCTACCCGTCTGACTCAGAGTGTGGCTACTTCGTCCGCACCTAGGGTCGAGGGGCGTATCAAATCCCTGACACACAGGGATGCCAGAGCTTCAGGATCAGTGGTGGCAAGTATGTTTCAGTTTTCGGTAGACTTGTTTACACGCTTTTCGATTCCGGCGCTACGCACTCGTTTGTCACTGCCAGTTTTGCTGTTAGTTTGGGGCAAGACTGTATGTTGTTAGAGGATCCATTCATGATCAAAGGTCTTAGTGGTCAGCTGTTTGTAGCTGAGGAGGTGTACACAAGTTGTGAGGTCAGTGTTGGGGGACACAGCCTTCCCGCTGACCTGATTATGAAATAGATGGAGGACTTTGACGTAATTCTGGGGATGGACTGGTTGTCCGCTTACCACGCCTTGGTGGACTGCTTTGAGAGGAAGATCGTCTTCTCCATACTGGAGTTGCCTTCTTTTGAGTTCCACGGGCAGCCAGTGGACGGAGGTTTCAGGTGCATTTTTGCACTTCAGGCGGTGAGACTTTTAAGCCAGGGGTGTGAGGGCTTTCTGGCTTGTGTGGTGGCGGAGCCCAGCCCTATGGCAAACTTCCAGAATATCCTGGTGGTCAGAGAGTACCCCGACGTGTTCCCAGATGAGTTTCCAGGACTACCGCCCGAGCGTGAGATCGAGTTTGAGATCTCATTAGTACCGGGGACCGGCCCCATCTCCACAACACCATATAGAATGGCACCACTTGAGCTGTGAGAGCTCAAGTCTCAGTTGCAGGATCTTCTGGAGAAGGGCTTTGTGAGGCCCAGTGCGTCTCCATGGGGAGCCCCGGTATTGTTCGTAAAGAAGAAGGATGGTACCCTACGCCTTTGTGTGGACTACGGACAGCTAAATAGGGCTACCATCAAGAACAGGTATTCGCTGCCGAGGATTAATGACTTGTTTGACCAGCTGCGAGGTGCCACGGTATTCTCCAAGATAGACTTGAGGTCTGGATACCACCAGTTGAGGATCAAGGAGGCAAATGTCTCCAAGACAGCTTTCCACACCCGATACGGACACTACAAGTTTTTGGTCATGCCGTTTGGGCTAACCAATGCCCCCACTGCCTTCATGGATTTGATGAACTGGGTGTTCAGACCGTACTTGGACCAATTCATGGTGGTATTCATTGATGATGTGCTCATCTATTCTCGAGATCAGATGCAGCACGGACAGCACTTGCAGATGGTTTTGGACACACTAAGACGATGTAGGCTGTACACCAAATACAGCAAGTGTGAGTTCTAGTTGAGGGAGGTGACCTTCTTGGGTCATGTGATCTCCGAGGATGGCTTGGCTGTGGACCTAGCCAAGGTTGAGGCAGTACTCAGGTAGGAGAGACCGCGTACGGTTACTGAGATCCGCAGTTTCTTGGGACTGGCAGGCTACTACAGGGGATTTATCAAGGGCTTCTCACAAATTACACATCCCATGACACAGTTGACTCGGAAGGACGTGCCCTTTACTTGGATAGACGCTTGTGAGGTGTGTTTTCAGGAGCTGAAGGAGAGGCTGACTTCGGCTCCCGTGCTCACCATCCCAGACAGTAGTGGCGGGTTCGTTGTGTACACGGACGCCTCTTTGCAGGGGTTAGGGGGTGTGCTCATGCAGAGGGGTCACGTTGCCGCTTATGCTTCGTGGCAACTGAATCCCCATGAGCATAGCTACCCTACCCACGACCTGGAGCTGGCAACTGTCGTCTTCCCGCTGAAGACTTGGAGGCACTACTTGTACAGTGAGACCTTTGAGATTTTCACAGATCATAAGAGCCTCAGATACTTGTTCTATCAGAAGGAGCTCAACATGAGACAGAGACGTTGGTTGGAGCTCCTGAAGGATTATGACTACAGCATTTCCTACCACCCGGGAAAGGCCAACGTGGTGGCTGAGGCCTTGAGCCAGAAGGCGCCTGCCCACTTGGCCAGTTTACAGGCGCAAAGTTGGAGCCTCATGGAAGAGGTGGGCAGCTGGTGGCCCCTAGAGTTACTGGGGCACTGTGGGGCAGTGACCATGACACGACAGACGAGGCCAGACCTGATAGACTGCATCATCACAGGACAGATGGCCGACCCGTACTTGTAGTCGTTGCGTGACAAGGTACTGTCAGGAGACCTTGGGGACTTCTCTTTTACAGACCAGATACTACGCATGAGAGGACGTTTGTGCGTACCCAGGGACGAGGAGCTGTTGAGAGAGCTCCTGACTGAGGCACACAGTTCTAGGTTCACCATACATCCCAGAAACACAAAGATGTACCATGATTTGAGATGCGACTTCTGTTAGAGGGGAATGAAGCGGGATGTAGGTGAATTCGTACAGCAGTGTTTAGTGTGCTAGCAGGTGAAGGCCAAGCATCAAAGGCCTGCAGGGCCGTTGCAACCACTTCCAGTGCCAGAGTGGAAGTGGGAGAGCATCACCATGGACTTGGTGGTGGGTTTGCCCGTTACCTAGCGAGGACACGACGCAGTCTGGGTGATCGTTGACAGATTAACAAAGATGGCTCATTTCTTGCCCATCCGAGTTACCTTGGGACCAGCACAGTTGGCAGAGAGGTATATCGACGACGTGGTACGGCTACACAGTGTTCTGCGAGAGATTGTATCCGATCGGGATACCCATTTTACGTCCCAGTTTTGGGCTGGGTTTCAGCAGGCCCTGGGGACGCCGTTGAGGTTCAGTACAGCATACCACCCCCAGACGGACGGATAGTCTGAGCACACGATATAGACACTTGAGGACCTTTTGCGTGCTTGTGTACTAGATTGGAGGGGCTCTTGGGAGGAGCACTTTCCCCTAGCGGAGTTTGCATATAATAACAGTCATCACTCGAGCATCGGCATGGCACCCTATGAGGCTCTGTACGGATGGAGGTGTCCGGCACCCTTGAGTTGGGTTGAGGTGGGGACCAAGTGGGAGGTTGGCCCCAGGCTGATCCGGCAGAGTCAGGAGGTGATCGAGTAGATTCACAGGCGACTCTGCACTGTCAAGAGCAGACAGAAGAGCTATGCAGATCGAAAACACAGAGAGGTGCAGTTTGAGGTTGGGGACCACGTCTTCCTTCGTGTTTCACCCATGAAGGGCCTGCAGCTGTTTGGGGTGAGAGGGAAGCTTACGCCGAGGTTCGTGGGACCCTTTAAGGTCCTAGAGCAGGTTGGACCCGTTGTTTACAGGCTTGCCCTTCCTCCCCAGCTTTCTGGTGTGCACGACGTGTTCCACGTGTCCAACCTCAGGAAGTACGTCGCCGATCCCAGTCACGTCCTGAGCCACGGGAGCGTCGAGGTGGGTGACGACTTGACCTACCCCGAGCGGCCAGTGCAGATTCTCGACAGAGCCATCCGGAGTCTGAGACGGAAGCAAGTACCCCATGTGAAGGTCTTGTGCAGGAGCCAGCGGTACGAGGAGGCTACCTGGGAGCCTGAGGTGGCGATGCGGGAGCAGTACCCAGAGCTCTTTGAGGGTACGTCTTTTCGGACCGGCTTCGGTCCTCTTTGAGTTTGTTATGCGTATATTATTCTTTTTCCGCACCCTAGTTAGCGCAAGTTTCGGGGATGAAACCTCCTTTGAGTTTGTTATGTTGTTAAGACCCGAGACATCAAAGACACTTTAAGACGTCTGGGAGTTGGTCCAGACATCTGGTCAGACGTCTGGACGCCTTCTCAGATGTCTGGAAATAAATTTTGGTGTGCGTACAATCGCGAGTCTGCGTGCGGCTCCGCCCTCTTCTTTTTCTATCTCCCCTCACCGACCTGTAGATGCCTTCCCCCAGGCCTTCAAATACCCCCTCCCTTCTCCCTCGTTCACCACCCCATCGTCTCCTCCTTCCTCCAGCATGAGTGCGAGAGCGAGAGCGAGGGCAACAGCTGCTGCCGGGTGCAGTGCGGAGAGGAGAGGTGCAGCGAGAGGGAAGAAGAGCGAGAGCGCGTGAGAAAGAGAGAGAGTCCGTCGGAGCAGCTCGAGGCTGGTCGGCATGCGCGTGGAGGAGCACCGTGCTGGGGAGATCTCCCTGGTGCTGTTGCAGCTCGAGCAGTGGACAAGCAGCTGCGTGGCGAGCTCACGTGAAGCGGGAAGAGGATGAGGAGGTTCTGATTCTGGGAATTTTTCCCAGAATCAGACGTCTGAACCTACATCCAGACGACGCGGGCAACGTCTGGAGGGAGCTCCAGACGACTGAGAGGTACATATTTCCTCCTCTGCCTCCTTTTGCGGATACGGCCAAGCAGGCCGTTCCGCCGAAGTTCTGAGACGTGTCGTGTTGAGAAGGTTTTCATCGCGTGTGCAAGTTCGTTTCCGGAAGGCGCGGGGACACGCCCTCCCACGCAGTTCAGACATCTGGGCACAGCACCAGACGGCGGAGAGCGTCTCTAAATGTCCGGAGAGGTGGTCAGACGTTTGGAACTAGGTCCAGACGATTCAGTAGTATCCCTGGACGTCTGAGGAGCAGCGCAGAGTGAGGTATGACCTGGACCACTTTTTAAGACGTCTGGAAGGTGTTCCAGACGTCTAATTTGAGTCAGATTTGTCATTTTTGACCCGTTTAGGGTCCGTTCGAGGTTCGATTTCCACGTTTAAGATTCCATTCTTCTCAGAATTAGTTCCTCTACTTGTTTGAAATACTTGTATCCTGTTCTGAGTGGTTCCTTGTGATTGATCCTTGTGTTAGGACCTCGTTCTGTTGCAGCTTTGGGGGTTGCGGAGGCACGTGGACTTGCCGATCACGCCCCCATCACCCCCGATTTTGCAAGTAGAGTGGCTCCCCTGAGTTAATTACGAACATTAATACATCTCTGAAATAAATGATAGATCCCAGGGTATGGCATGAATCCTAGGACCTGAAAACTAGATTGAATGATAGATCCTAGGGTATGGCATGAATCCTACGACCTGAAAACTAGATTGAATGATAGATCCTAGGGTATGGCATGAATCCTAGGACCTGAAAACTAGATTGAATGATAGATCCTAGGGTGTGGCATGAATCCTAGGAATAGAAACACTGAAACGAATGTCTTGAATACCTGAATTGCAGTCTTGGATAAGTAGATAGAATAATGATAATTGCCTGTAATTGGATAGCAGCTGACTGTGAAATGTAGAGTACTGTTGCTAGTAACTGCTACATGTAATTCCTATTGTTGGGAAACTAAATTCGAGCTGCTTGTATATAAATTGAGATTAAATGTTAGAAACACGGGCTATATGCGAATAAAACTGAAATGATGAAACCTAGTATGGCTTGGCCTGAGAAAAATGAGCATGAACCCTACAAGGAATTAGGAGTAGAACTCCTGGAAAATAAATAGAATGGAACTGGGAAAGTGGATGGGGAAGTGAGCTGGCCCTTGAGTACAAATTACCAAGGAGAGCGACTGTCCCCCTGTTTAGTACAGAGCGGAGCTAGCCGCCCCAGGAACCCGGGGTTAGGTCTGGCCACTTTGTACCGACTTTTGGCCCTCGCGTACATAGTATCGGGGAGAGCTACTAGTGTAGGGAGAGAGCTAGCCACCCCACGGGTCCTGGGGTTCAGCTACCCGACCTACACCGACTTGTTAGGCCCACTGGGCAAACTAGGGTAGTCAGGCAAGGGTGCGCAGACTGTGGAGGGGCAAGACCCCTGTTTGGTTACTGTGGAGGGGCTGGACCCCTGTTACTGAGAGGGCTCTGCCCTATACTGGTTCCGTGCTGTGCTTTGGGTGCACCCGTTAACGGAAACGACTGACCGCGTGCCAGTGCGAGGTAGCTACCCGTGCGTTTATCGCGCGTGCTGTAGTCACCGTTACGTCTGTTAGCGACCTTGGGGTGGTTGACTGAGGGTAGGACCACCACGGGGGACTCTCCCAGCCAGGAGAGCACCATGTGCTACTTCTACTTTTCGTAAAAGACTACAATCAAGATCGTTCCCACGAGGAACGTTCGAGATCAAGAGAAAGACCTAAGAAATAAATCAAGAAAGAGTAAATAGAGAAATAAAGAGTAAATAGAGAAATAAAGAAAGAAATTAAAAACAATAGCTACTTGTCCACCTTTACTGTTTTCTTAGCTAGCTGGTTGCCACTCTACTCAGCGTTTCGCTGACGTGTCATATTTGTCACCTTTTCCAGGACCAGGTGTTGTGCAGCCAGAGCCTACGGCTGCGGAGGGTGCTGAACCTAGTAGAGCCCAGTAGTTGTACTTTTGTTGTACCCATTTTCTGTAGTAGTGAGTATTTCTGTTACACCTTGTATTCTTTTATTGTAAACTTCATATCTGTATATGTTTTTAATTCTCTACTGTTGTGGTGGTATGTACTGTAGTAGTTCTTTTCTTTTCTGCTGTACTTTTGTTACTGTTAGCTACTTGCATGGTGAATGTGGTTTATTTTACTATTTTTTGGTTACTTTCTCGTTGGACGACTGGGTCTTGGGATCAGTCGAGTTGATCCGATTCTCGTGTCCTGTAGGGATTCGGGAACCGAGTCGTAACACACAAGCACTACAATCCTAAGCCTAAGTTAAGATTGATTAGATGTTGGCCTTAAGGATTGATTCGCTCTTCGTCGCCCAAATTGAGATTGCTCACGATTGGCCTTGTACTAGTCAATCTGATGTCTAGCTAGGGAGTAGCATCAAACGACTGCGGTTTGGGGGTACACTAGGAACCGATGGCATAAGCCAAAGGAAGAACCTTCTCCCCAGCCCCTCCTAACTGGTTGGATTGACTGGATACAAGTAGAGTAAATCATTTATAATCTTAAGATGGATTTTGAGAGTCTGTAGTTCCTTAGGCTACCAAACTTAAGGACAGGCTTGTTTTATTGTGCTGCAGGGTTCTTATCCCCAATCCTTTCGACCTCTTCCTAGTTTATGCTTGGAAGGAGGTCATTAAATCCCCAATTGGAAGGACCATTAGATCATTCTAGGAGGCGTAGATTGAATTTTGGCCAAATCGATCCCATGCCGATCAACAACCTCCTCTACCTCAAAATCAACAAGAGATGTTTCAAAGGCAACTGGAACAAATGCAAAGAATGTAAGAATGGTTCTAGAGAATGCAAGGCGCTCAGCCCTTGAAGGATTTTTATGATCCTTCAAATTACGAGAAACGTTCCAGTGTCCAGATTCCTACCGGAGACGTGGAAATCAAGCCCCAAGTGTTAAGCCTAATCAAACATTTTCATGGGCTTGGCTCTGAAGACCCGTTTCAGCCTTTGGAGGACTTGACCACTTTGGTCCAGATCACCAAAGCACGAAATGTGAATGAAGAGCAAATGAACATGAGTCTCTTTCCTCACTCTCTTAGGGATAAGGCTGCTCATTGGTACAGGACCATCGGAAGACTGATAGCAACTTAGAACAATCTTAAATCGGCTTTCTTAAAGAAATTCTTTCTAGCCGGGTGTACCAATGCACTGAGGTGGGCGATTATTACTTTTGCCCAGCAGCCGGGGGAGCAGTTTCATGTTGTTTGAGAGAGATTCCAGGACTTATTGCGAAAGTATCCACACCACGAGGTGCCGAAATGGCAACTCATGCAGATCTTTTACCACAGGTGGACTGCGCAACTCAGAAATCACGTGGACACTTCTTGCAGAGGCAATTTCCTCAACAAAGACGCGGATAGTGCTTATGATTTGTTTATGGAAATGAGTGAAAATTCAATCAAAAATGCCTCCATGGATACATTTAACCAGTCACAACAACCCAGATCAAATGTTAATGAGGTCCACGACTCTCCTTCATTCAATATGGAGCTTATTTGTAATAAACTAGATAAGGTGGACTTGGTTACCAAAAGGATGGAGGTGTGGATGGCTGGAGACTCTGCGAACAATTCCTGATCCACTCAATCTCAGAATTTGGGATTTCATTCTTCGCGAGCTCCTTTTGGATGAGAGTTTGTGAATCAACTGGATGCGGCTCAACCTGTGAGCCAGCATTACTCGGAACCCCACGAGTTCCAAACTAGGGCCTTTGATCCCAGTTTCTTTGATCCCTCCCTTTCTTTCTCTCCTTCCTCACCCTATGAGGATGTTTATGCTATACAGGAGAACGTTAGGTCCAACCCATATTCCAATGTTTATAATCCAGGTTAGAGGAACCACCCTAACATCTCTTGGAAAAATCCGAGGCAACAGACCCAATTCCGACCCAGCATGTTTATACTCAGGGTCATGTTTATACTCAGCTGCCCCCAAATCAGGTCAATCAGCTAGTTTGGAATGCCCGTCAACCCGTAGGATAGGCTGATTTGAACCATCAGATGATAGATATGCAAGGATCTATCCTCCAGCTTATGCAACAAATAAAAACCTTGCTGGACAACTTGCAAACCAAGCTAATTGCTAAAACCCATCAGCTCATATCTCTGCCATCTCAACCCGTACCCAACTCATGCAACATACAAAATCCAGGCAATCAAGCCCAAGGGTATGGGAATCAGAGGGACCCACACGCACATGCTCAGGTCATTGATTAGGGTCCTTCCTCTTTTGCTTCTTCATTAAATCTGAGGTTTTTGGCTAATCAAGCCCCTTCGATCTTTCCTAACCTTCCCAAGACCCAAACCCATACGCATCTACCAACTCCGTTACTTTGAGGAGTGGAAGGCAAACCCAGTACCCACACCTACCCTACTCTAGTTAAGAAAATCCTGGTGAGCCAGAGGAAAGAAAGGAGAACTTTGAAGAAGAAATCAAGGCTCAGGAACTTGATTCCGAAGATCTGACTCATGTTCCTTTTCCTAAGGCCTTGATTAAACCTAGGAAGAAGAAGCCTGTTGATAGTAACGAGGAGCTCTTGAATATATTCAAGAATGTTAAAATCAATATCCCCCACCATGATGCTATCAAACACATACCGGCTTATGCTAAATTCCTAAAGGATTTATGCACCCAGAAGCGTAAGCCGAGGGAATCTGTTCCAAGGAAGGTGATACTCTCTGAGCAGGCTAGTTCTATTATCCTGCATCACCTTCCTCTGAAAAGGAGAGATCCAGGTGCCCCTTTG
The DNA here is from genome assembly GCA_037157565.1 of Thalassia testudinum. Classification (NCBI taxonomy): domain Eukaryota; kingdom Viridiplantae; phylum Streptophyta; class Magnoliopsida; order Alismatales; family Hydrocharitaceae; genus Thalassia; species Thalassia testudinum. The sequence goes on from JAZHRO010000078.1 coordinate 48,514,292, forward strand.
ATTTCATGTGTTATCGAAGATTAACTTTTGGCCAAGCACACATGGATCCAAGTGCATCCATTAACCTAATTCTGACTTCTCTTTACGAGAAGTTCAGATTAGGTGAACTTTGGCCAACCTCAATAACGCTACAGTTAGCGGACCGTTTGGTCACAAATTTGAGAGGCGTTATTGAGGATGTTATTGTCAAGGTTAAGGACTTTTATTTTACTATAGATTTCCTTGTCCTTGACATGGATGTACCTAAGAATTTAAGGAGCACACCCATCATTCTGGGGCGTTCATTCTTAGCTACCGCTAAGGCCAATATCAACTGTAAGAGTGGTAGCATGGAAATCACCTTTGGGGATCAGAAACTAAAATTGGATATTTTCAAGGTGATTAATAAATTTGAGGATTGTGGATTTATAGAGGAACTCAAGGAAGATCTTTTGAATATTGAGGCACGTATGGCTGTATCTACTACTGAGAGTTCTTCTTACACCAATGAACCCAACCCGCAACCCTTCGTCGCAAACCGGCCACATTTTGAAGAGGTTGCTGATTTTGTTCACTTTCAACCTCTTCCTCTCGATCGTCTTGATGATTCTTCATCAGCATCCTCCTTACCTTCCATCTTAGACCCACCCCAGCTCTAACTGAAACCATTGCCTAAGAGTTTGAAATATCAATTTTTAGGGCTTAAGAAGATGTTCCTTGTGATTACCAGTTCTAGATTGACTACGGAGCAAGGGATAAAACTGATCAAGGTCTTAAAAGAACATAAAGAGGCAATTGGTTGGACCATCTATGACCTTAGGGGGATTAAGCCATCTTACTACAATCATAGAATTTTCATGGAAGATGGATCCCGCCCTTCTCGCCAAATGCATAGGAGATTAAACCCTAATAAAAGAGAAGTGGTCAAGAAAGAAATAATTAAGTGGCTCGACACATAAATCATCTATTCGATCTCAGATAGTCCATGGGTAAGTCCCGCGCAAATTGTTCCCAAGAAAGCCGAGATTGCCATTGTGACTAACGAGAAAGGAGAATATGTCACAACTCATTCAACTTCCTTTTGGAGAGTCTATATCAATTACAGGAAACTAAACACAACCACCAAAAAGGATCATTTCCCTCTGTCCTTCATCGATCAGATCCTTGAAAGATTAGTCGAGCAAAAGTACTTCTGCTTCTTGGACGGTTACTCGGGATACAATCAAGTCCCTATCCATCCTGAGGATCAAAAAAAGATGACTTTCACCTGTCCCTACGGAACCTTTTCTTTCAATGTAATGCCATTAGGGCTTTGCAATGCACTTGCAACTTTTCAAAGGTGTATGCTAGCCATTTTTTCTGACATGGTGGGAGAATTTATGGAAGTTTTCATGGATGATTTCTCCATTTTTGGAGACTTGTTTGAATCTTGCCTGGTTAATCTCGAATTGATCCTTAAAAGAAGCATCAAAATAAGCTTTGTCCTTAGCTGGGAAAAGAGTCATTTTCATGACATAAGAAGGTATCGTCTTGGGTCATGTAATCTTTGAGCAGGGAATTGAAGTCGGCAAAGCTAAGCTTGATGTTATTTCCAAACTTCCTCATCCCACATCTGTCAAACAAATTCGATCATTTCTCAGTCATGTAGGATTCTATAGGAGGTTCATCAAGGATTTTCCAAGGTTGCTCAACCTTTAAGCAACCTTCTTTCCAAAGATACGCCATTTGATTTCAACAAATCATGCCACAAGGCATTCAATTTTCTTAAAACGGCAGTCACTTGTGCTCTGGTGTTACAACCACCGGTTTGGACAGCCCCATTTGAGATCATGACCAACGCTTCTGATTATGCAGTCGGGGCTGTTTGGGTCAAAAGAGCAACAAAAGCCCTTTGTCATCTACTACACTAGCAAAACTCTGGATGAGGCCTAGGCGAATTACACTGTTAATAAGAAGGAGTTGATAACTGTAGTATTTGCTTTAGAAAAATTCATGGCTTATCTCTTAGGGTCTCACGTCATAATTTTCACTGACCACATGGCCTTGAGATATCTCTTGGCCAAAGAGGATGCTAAACCTCGGCTCATTCGATGGATTCTTCTGCTTCAAGAATTCGATCTTGAAATCAAAGATAAATATGGGGCACAGAACGTGGTGGCGGATCATCTTTCGTGGCTTCTAAGTGATTCTTCTCATCCAGATATTCTGATTACTGATACTTTTTCAGATAAGACTATTCTGGCAGTTTCAGGTGTCCAAACCCCTTGGTTTGCAGACATAGTAAATTATTTGGCTGTTGGTCAAATCTCCTATGATTAGATCAAGCAACAATGGGATAGATTCAAATCTGAAGCCAAATATTACTTCTGGGATGATAATGAACCTCCTAGGGTGGTATGGCTAGCAAGTTATCGTGGGTAAACAGCCCATTGGTCGGTTGTCCAGAGCTCAGCCACACGACCATTCTTTTCCTGCTGCCTTTAGGTAAATCTTAGATCAGGGAAGCCACCTACTTAACGAAAGAAAAGAAAAATAAAATATGCAAAAAAAAAAGAAAAGGAGAAAAGAAAAGAACAAAAGAAATAAGCCACACTTCACTGCATGAGTATGGCTGGCAAGTTATCATGGTAACAGCCCATTGTAGGTTGTCTGGATCCCAACTCAAGAAATGCACGTATAATTCCTAAACACTTAGGAAAAAGCGGAGAAGTAGAATAAGCCGGGGAGATATACAATAGGTTTGACCTTGTGTTGACCCTAGGGAGAAAGCTACCAGTCGAATAGATACACCTTTAGGCAGAATTTCTTTTTAAGGTCACCTAAGGGGGTAGAAACTCGAAGTCTGTTCTAATCGCCGATGAGTGAGTCTATCACATTTCACACATAAAGATGCTTGGAACTTAGGGTTCTCTTCGAGCTCTCGGTGGGTTGAGTGGCCGTAGAAAGCTACTCTAAAACCCTAAACTCAAAAAACCAAAAAAAAATTAGAAAAGAAGCAAAAGATCCTTCTTTGAATAAGGCGAGGGGTTGAGGTGGTCTGCATTTTGGCAGACACCTGAGCGTTGTTGTGTCTTTGTAGTTCAGGTCCTTAGTAAAAATCTCCTAGTGTTGAGGAATAACTTTTGCCCAAGAAATCCAATGCTAATTCTTTTATAAATAGCACATATTTTTGCTAGGGACTAGTAAAAGATAGGCATGGGGGTGTGATGTGTATGCATCTGAATAGCCTAAAATGTTTATTTATGCATGTTCTTAGTGTCATAGAAGCATAATGCATTATAAATATTGCTTAACATACATCATCATGCATTTAGGTCAAAGTGTATAAATTATATAGTAATTTACTCTTTTTAGTGGTCAGGAATAGGCAATATTTAATCGGGGCCTCGAATTGAAGATCCAACCGTACGAATTTGATTAGGGCCACGATCGGAGTTCAACGACTCCATGATCTCCCTAATTGGACTTTCATAGCATCAGATGCAGTCTGAGAAATATCAGAGGTTAAAGGGCCAAGGTGGTGTAAATCTATACATCAGATGACAAATTCAACCACATGGATGGGTTCGGATCGACGATCGTAGCCCAACAGCGTGGAAATTGATCCAATCCGACATCCATGGAACCATCTACAAGACACAAAAGATGGACGGCCTAGATGGCACCATGTGCTGCCATCTCAGCTGCCCACACCAGCCAATGGTGCCCGCTCCCTCTCTCTCCTAAACCGTGCAATCAGATTTGGGTCGTTGGATCATGATCCAACGGCCATACTCGCACGCACATTGGATGGAAACTCAACGAAGTGGTGGCCTTGGCACGTTGGTCACGCACCCAAGGGCGAGATAGAGGTCGCGGGGTCGAGCCTCGGCGAGCCTCAAATCAAGTGCGAGAGCGGGATCGGCTCAATTGAGCCATTGGATGGTGAGCGGACGGCCAGATGGAGCATGACGTGGTAGCACGGATGTGCATGAATCGCAAACACACGCGACGACGTGCATTTGAATGCGTGATTGCATGTGGGGAAGGTGTTATGAAGGCGTGGTGCGATGCATTCTCAGTTGTCGATTGCAAGATCAGACGGCTGAGATTTTTCAATCGTGCACGTGTGTTTTGTGCACAGGGAAGGAGAGGAGGCACGGGCATGGACATCTTAAGCCCGCGTTTAGGGCTTTAGTGATGCTTAAATCCATCACTAAAGGCCCTTGCATGAATGATTTACACATGAATTGACCTAATTGCCTGTCCATTCTTCACCTATAAATAGCCCTACAACCCCCACACATTCCTCATCCATTCCTTCACCTCTCTCTCTCCAAAGCTCTAAAGAAGCTTGTCCCAAACTCAGGATGCTCCTCTAGAGTTAAAAGCAAAAATTTTGTCCACTTCTCATTCGTTCGTGGAGCTCCTGTGGTCGACTTCTCGCTCCCATTCCAAAAGTGGATCCCACGACGACGACATCCTGCCTCGCCCTCAGTTCTTACAATTTCGTTCTTCGTCTTCCATCTCCGCTCTCTGTCTTCCAGATGTCACCCACTTCGGCTCATCCTCCAAGCAGCTGACGAGGAGGATAATTTCTCACCTCCCTTCTCTTTACTATTTTCTAGAGTAGATTTTACTGCTTTCTAGTTATAATATTTCCCACTTTCTAGTTGTAAAAATATTATCCATATTATAAAGTATTTTGTTCTCTCTCACTCTCCTCTCTCTCGCTCTCATACAGTATCGATTCATTGTAATTATCCCATCTTAAAACCAAAATTGCAAAAAAAAGATATATAATCGCAGATTTCACATCGACGTAGCCTCCATGTGTTCGACACGGAATTATTTTTGAGTTTCGAAAAATTTTATTTGTTGACGAATTTTCTCATAAATCACACTACAACAATGAGTTTTCAATACTCAACCTTTTTGCGTAGATATTCCAATACAACACTCGTCAAAGGCCTGCCAAAAATTAATTTCAAGCAAAGCAAAGTTTGCGACTCTTATGAAATTGGTGAACAAACTAAAAGCTCGTTTAAACCAAAACGGATGGTCAACACTTCTCGATCCCTGGAATTACTTCACTTAGACTTATTCCGACCAAGCAAATTCGAAAGCTTATGTGGGTATAGATACTATCTTGTCGTAATCGATGGTTTTTCATGATTTTCCTTGGTATCTTTCTTGAAAAGTAAGGATCTAACAATTGATGTTTTTAGTAACTAGTAAGAAGATTACAAAAGGAGAAAGGATCTAAAGTCATTAGGATTAAAAGTGATCATGGTGGAGAATTTGAGAATCAATCTTTTTTTGACTTCTGTGATCAATATGGAACATGAATTTGCTTTTCCTAGAGCTGCACCTCAAAATGGAGTTGTTGTAAGGAAAAATAGGACCTTGCAAGAGTGTGCCTGTACAATGCTGTACAAGTCAAAGCTGCCTCGATATTTTTGGGTTGAGGCTGTAAACACTTCTTGTTATATCCAAAATGGATCCTTGATTAGACCCGTCCTAAACAAAACACCATTTGAACTCTATCATAGGAGAACACCTAGAATTTCCTATTTCAAGATATTTGGATGTAAATGCTTTATACTGAACACAAAGGATAATCTTGATAAGTTTGATGTTAAGAGCTCGGAAGGAATCTTTTTAGGTTACTCAACCAGAAGTAAGGCCTATAGAGTGTTTAACAAGAAGAATTCTATTGTTAAGGAAACTCTACATGTATCTTTCAATGAGACTCTAGCTCAACCACAATCATCTCATATTGATGATGATGACCACATAGGAGATCCTTCAAACATACCAGAAGAAAACATATCAGACGAATTATCAAAAGATGTGTCTTATATGAAGGATCATCCAAAAGAGTTTGCGATAGGAGACCTATCCAAAGGAGTTCAAACTAGATCTTTAGCCAACACCTTAGCCTTTTGAACTTTTGTTTCCCAACTAGAACCTAAAAATGTTAAGGATGTTTTTTCTGATGATTGTTGGATTATTGCAACAGAACATGAATTGAATCAATTTGAAAGAAATCGAATATGGGAACTTGTTCCAAAACCCAACTCCAAGACTATCCTAGGAACCAAATGGGTTTTTAGGAATACATTGAAGGAATCAAGAGAAGTGGTTAGGAACAAAGCTAGACTTGTGGCTCAAGGGTATAAGGAAGAAGAAGGAATTGATTTTGATAAAACATATGCACCTGCAGCTCGCTTAGAATCATCAGAATGCTGTTAGCCTTTGCCACCCACATGAAGTTTAAACTCTTTTAGATGGACCTCAAAAGTGCATTTCTAAATGGATTTCTCAAGGAGGAAGTCTATGTTAAGCAATCTCTAGGCTTTGAAGATGTGAACCTTCTAAAATATGTCTATAAACTAAATAAAGCCTTATATGGTCTGAAAAAGCTCCTCAAGCCTGGTATGACAGATTAAAAACTTACCTAATTAAACATGATTATAAAATTAGAAAAGTAGATCCAACTCTCTTTACAAAAAGAAAAGAAAATGATCTCTTATTAATACAAATCTATGTTGATGACAACATTTTCGGTGCTACTAATGATCTTTTATGCCAAGAGTTCGCCAAGGTTATGCAGGATCAGTTTGAGATGAGCATGATGGGATTTCTTAGTCTTCAGATTGATCACCTATCCTCTGGTATATTCATATCACAAACAAAGTACACCACGGAGATCTTGAAGAAATTCTCCAGGGACAAGGTGAAAGGAAAGGAAACACCTATGGTAGCCTCCACTCAACTCAAAAGTGATGAAACAGGTAAGTCCATAGATAAAAAATTATACAGAAGTATGATAGGGTCTCTATTGTATTTAACAGCTAGTAGGCCTGATATTCTGTTTAGCACTTGTTTGTGTGCTCATTTTCAAGTTGACTCTAAAGAAACACACTTAGATGCAGTAAAAAGAATACCTAAGTACTGAAACGAAACATCAAACCTAGGACTTTTCTATCCAAAGTTAGCCACATTGGATCTCTATTCATTTTGTGATGATGAGTATGCAGTTAGTTTCACTGACCGAATGGGTACTAGTGGAATGTGTTAGTTTCTCGGAAATTCACTAGTCTCTTGGCTTTTTAGAAAACAACATACTGTTTCACTATCCACAACAGAAGCCGAATACATAGCTACATCTTTAGCTTGTTCACAACTATTGTGGATGAAACAAACACTAGAAGATTTTGTCCTATCCTATAAAAATAACAAAATACTTTGTGACAATACTAGTGCCATCAATCCATCTAGAAATCCTGTACAACACTCCTGGACGAAACACATTGATGTTAAGCATCACTTCCTAAGGGACTATGTACTAAAAGGAGAGATTAACTTAGAATTTGTTAAAACTGAGGATCAGTTAGCTGATATCTTTACAAAACCTCTACCAAAAGATAGATTTAACCTTCGTGACGTAGGATTATCAAGGGTAAAGGAGCTAATTGAAAAATCTTGATTGATATGTTTTGCACTTTGTAGAATTTTTATATTATGTGGACTGGTTTATTCCTCTTTATATATTTCAAATGCATGCTTATCTTAATTTAGCTGCATATTTATTTCTATAAGTTGAGATACATGTTAAATTTCCTACTTCAATTGCATTTTTAAGGGTGAGAAGATTAAAATTAGGAATTGCATGTGATGAGTCGGTCTTCACTTTCGTTGAAATTTTAAACAAAAGTTAACGTGTCGTTGTAAAGCTTTTGTGGGGGGAAATCAACTATCAAAAATTTAATTATTTCTAACCACAATGATTAGGTCGTATTCACAGGGAGGATCGAGCCAAATAAACTCACAATAAGTTTTCCTCTTATTTACTTAAAAACAATTTCATTCATTCATCCTAATGCCAAAGAGAGAACACTAATAGATGAATCGAATAACCAATCTATAATTTCTAAAAAGAGTTGGACCAATCATGCAAATTCTCCTTCAATCGAATACTTCTATAAACTCAATCAACCCAAATATTCAATGGCAGCAAATGTGAATTATAATATCACCATTAAATGTGAGGCTAATAGATGGGGAAGATGTCATGCAATTTGATAAGCCAACTAATTAGAGCAAACTGAAGGGACTTGGCTGTAAAATCATCCAATAAATCGAATATAATATTGCAAACAAAAATCCCAACCGACAATGGCAATGAGATGTAAATTTTAATGTGTGTGGAAATAGAGGAAAAATCCTCTCTCTTCACCGTGCATTGGAGGAAGCTCGGCTGCCAGAGATGCTCTGGGGGAAGGTCGAGGATGCGGAGAAGAACCTGATGGTGGTGGTTGCATGGCGAAGGGCAGCCGAAGCTCGTCAGTTGGAGAAGAGGAGCTTGCCGACGGTGGGTGTCTCCACGCTCGAATGGTGGCCTGGAGTGACGGCTGCTTGGAAGGGGCTGCGACGGTGATGGGTTCTTCACCCGCTGCTGACGGAGAAGGGGAAAGAGAGGAGGGGTGACCGGCTTCTGTAGCTTGCACACACGCATACAACGAGTGCGCACGAGGCTGTGGTGGCGTGCACACATGGGGGGGTGTCGTGGCCGTGCGTCTGTGGAGTTGGGTTCACGCTGAGGGTGGAGAAGGGAAGAAGGAGAGGATGACCATGGTGTTAGGCGGTGGTACTGGTAGTGGTGGCCGCACCCTGTCACCGTGCCACCAACGAGAGGATGAATGCCGGAGGTAGGTGCGTAGAGATAGCGATGCACGCTGAGTCCACAGTGTAAGCAGAGATCACGGTGGAGAGGATGATAGCCTTTTCTTCACGGTGGAGTCTCCTCTTTAACCCAACGCGCAAGCATCTTCTTTAACAGATCTTCCCCGACTTTCCCTCATTTAGTTTAAGCTGTGTGAGATCTCCTCCAACAACACTCTGCAATGAGGTGTTGTTGTTGATAGGTTGCGAGAGGCATGGCTTAGTTGCTGGCGGATGGTGAAAGTTTTCATTCAAAACCCTGCATAAATATATATGTATCAAATTTTACCAAAGTATTCTCTAATTAATAAGGGAAAATATATTTAGAAAATTAAAAAAAAAAGAAAAAGAAAAAGAAAAAAAAAGTCCAAGTTTAGAGTTTTATCTTCATGTCATTTTTTGCGTCAATGTTTTTGAGGCAACAACAAAAACACTCATTGTCATCTACCAAATATGACCCATACCTACTTTTTAGTATTTCTGATCACCCGAATACTGGCTGAGGACTTCTAACTCAGTTGTAGGGTTATTACAACTTTAATTGAAGTGTGAATGCCAAGTAAGGCCACCAAGCATTGAGTACACGTACAAAATCTGGTAAGATATGTATCTCTGAAAAGAAAGAAGAAAAAGAAAAAGAAAAGAGAGAGTGAGTGAGTACAAAGGAACGCATAGAGAGCACAGTTTTTAGCCTCTCTCTGGGGTGACTTGCTTGATAGTCTAGAGATTTAGAGTCTACAGTACTAGACTACATGTAGCACCAGATGTGTGTGAGCCACCAAATATAAATCCATTTGACTTTGTATCTCCTACCTAAGCTAGAAAGCCAAGGTCAAATCTCAAATTATTTTCTTCTTTATCCCTGAGGGAAGTAGTTGCCTATCTAGGTAAAATGTTTATTAAGGGTTAAGTACGAACTGTAAATGTAAGTTTGCTTTTCACTTGGATCCGTTGCCTAGGCTACTATCACTTCACATTTCTCCAGATCTCTAAATTTTTGAAATAAGGAAAGGAGAAATCTCTTGGTTACTTCCATTGTTTTTCACTTTTTCTCGGGGCTAGCAAAACTTAGGCATGGGGGCATTTGATAAATCCACTTTTGTGGACCATTATTTGGCTTAAATACTCTTTAATTAGTTGTCCTTAATTGTTAATTGAGTAGGGGTTAAATGGCAATTCACCTTAGCTTGCATTTAATTTTATGTGCTAATTTTACATTTAATAACATATGATATGATAATATAATTTATTTGATGAATGCAAGCTAGGTGAAAGAGTTCATACGTCCATTTCTGCGTCTATTAGATGTCTGGAGATCATTATGGATGTTTGGGAAATTGCCATCACAAGCTCCTATTTCTACATGTTTTAAGACGTCCGGAGTTAACATCAGACGTCTGATGGGAACTGCCAATGCTTCTCCATTTGTTCCAACCACTCGTGAAGATCGTGGGTGGTTGGAGAAGCTTTCTATGGAGTAAACAAACATGCGGGCCTTTGTTTTTAAAAGAGAGGATCATCTTCTCCGGGGCTTCAAAATCACCTCCACCCTCTCCACCGTGGCCCTCTCACCTGCACCGTGAACCCAAAGTGTGCACTGTGGCTTGAGCGACCTCCACCGTCGACCCTACAATCTACCCTCAACTTGTGGTGCTCTGTGACAGATAGCATCACCACCATCACTAGTCCACCACCAAAAACACCACACCCTCGCCCACTGCCATCCTCTACCTTCTTCTTCTACGATATCGTCAACCTCCTCTTCACCTTCTTCCCCACACACACCACCTGCAGCCTTAGCGTGAACTCGACATTCTCCAACACAACGCAACCCAGCCATTGTCGCAGACCACCCTCTCTTCCCTCTCCATCTTCTTCTTCTTCTTCCTCTTCTTCCTCTTCTTTGCCAACCAAAAGAACCCAAACCACCCAAAATGCAGCCATGTCCACGGGCATCGAAACTCTACACCGTTGACGCCAACACACTCCCCTCACCTTCACGAGTACTTCCACGCCATCTGCGCCATCAACTAACGACCTACACGCCGGCGAGCTGCCGCCACTGCCGATCCTCCTCATTGTCGATGCCAACTTCGACCACCATTGGCCGTGCCACCACCGCCATCGGAACGCCTCACCGCGGCCATCCTCCCCTGGGCGTCTCTCCTCCAAACATGCCTTCTCCTCCGCATGCGAGCAAGGGGAGTTTTTCCCCTATTTCTCTACAGTGAAGGCTACATTAAAATTTGCGACAAATGCCATTGACAAAAGTCATTTTTTTATTTTCTTTGATTATTAAATTGAGGTGAAATTTCAGCATCATACTTATTCTTTCTCATATTTGTTTAGCTATTGTAATTCATCTCATTTTGCATTGAAATTGGATTAAGAATGGCATACAATTAAAAATTACATACTCTACCATTACACGTGCATCATCTACGCATTTCTAGGAGCTTAATTTCTGATGTGAAATTTACATAAATAGCCCTAAACTTCTAATGAAACTGAAAGTGACATTCAGAGAAGCAAACGTGATGGCTCTATACTCATGAATTTATTGTAGTCGTTCCTCCCTATGGATACGACCTAACTCTTCGTGGTTAGTTTTATTGAAATATCTTTGTTCGGGATTTTCCACCATGTGATTTTACTGTGACGACATATTTTTCTAATACATTATTTCTACAAGCGAAAATCTCCCGATGGAGCTTTCAGGGGTAGACTTCTATAGCGAAGCGAGCAAGTGAGTCCTCTCTTTCAATATCACCATTCCCCAATGGAGCGAGTCGTAGGAGTCGAATAAAGGACTGGGAATGGGAGCTTAGGAAGAAGATGACCCTGTCGGCCCCAATAGATCATAGAAGCAATCTTGATCCCGAGAAGTCGGAAAGACCCATCTCATTTACTCGTCACCCAAATGACCACCTTCTTATTCATACATTGAAGCTTCATACCTGTGAGGATCTTCCCTTTCCCTTGAGCCCTGATCCGGAGTTCTGTGTTCTTTGCCTTTCTCAGGAATAATCAAAGTGGTCTGAATTGACCCTAGCGCGTACTCAGCTAGTTGCCCAGGTTGCCCTGGCCTATACTAAATAATAGGAGCTCAATAAGCAGAATAGAAATATAAACCAAGCTTGAGGTGGAATCTCACTTCCCTGGTTTTGAACTCTACTCCATTCCAAAACTCCCAACGCTTTTAGGCATCCCCTACGTTCCAACCCTGGACCCTTCATTCAATACTACATACTGGTCACATTATTTGCCCCTGACTGATTCTTCCTGACTTGACTCAGTGAATATGGTTCACCAACTCTTCAAGGGAAGTCAATCCAAGAATTCAAGTAGGAATGTCAAAGTCAAGATAGCAGGTTCAAATCCAATGCATTGTCTTCCCCACCTCAGATCCTTAGGGTTAAGTTCCCACCTATATAATACTAAGTGATAAGTCCATGTTAGTGGACTAAATTAGAGCCTAATTACCTCATTGTTGGAATGAAAATATAATATGAATCTTGCATTGCACGGATAAAATTAATAAAGCTGCAAAATTATCATTCCGTGAATTACATTGCATGGAAGGGGTCCTCATTTGAGCTCCCATGAAAGTGGCTTTGAATTAAGCTAAGGACATTAGGTTTTAGCTTAAAATCATCTCCCCCTTTGGGGACCCTAAGATGTGGCTCGATCCAGATAGCAGACAGATCGTAAAAATCAAGGAGAGGCCTTGGTTGGCCCTCGGGAGGTTATGGTGGGTTAGGTGGGTTCAATGGGGGTTTCCCTTGAGGGTTCTCCCCTTGAGGGTTTTGCAATCGATGTATGGCTTGCATGATGGTTTGGATCTGCTGTTGTTGGAGTTGGTGGTTGGAAGAGATTTAAGCTTGAATGATGGCCGTAGCATCGGGTTGAGGTTGGTCCCCAATCCCCTTAATTCTTGGGTCAACCATTTCGTCAACCATATTCCTTGAAAAACCAAGTCTCCTTCTTATCTCCCTTTCTAAATAAAATAACTCAAGATGAAGTGATCGTCTTCCATGCATACACTAGAGAAGAACAGGGAGGGTGCGGAGAGAGACAGGTGCGAGAAATGTGTGTGCACAATAAAGTAAACAAGTCTAGTCCCTATAGTGTAGACGTAGGTGACCTAAAAGCCTTGGAAAGAATAATGCAATCTGCAAGCCCTTAAACCTTCCTTCTCAAAGTTAATCTATCCAGGTTGATTACGAGGGGATTGAGGAGAAGGTTCTTCCTTTGGCTTGTGCCGCCGGTTCCTTTGTACCCCACAACTGTGGTCATTTGACACTTCCCCGCAACCTAGACACCAAATTTCACGATGGGAATTAAGGCCAAGCACTTGACAAACCCAATCACTCTTCCAGGACTTAGATTTGTCTTACCTAGGGTACGTCTACTCCATTTTAATATGGGGTTAGGTTAGTGCTTGTGCTCAAGATATGTGATGAGGCGTTGTTGGGGGATGTGCCTCTTAATTAATCCAATTGAGCATGTGTGTGCACTCAACAAAACATAGTTTTCAAGCAAGGTTTTTAGGAAGTTGTGTCTTTTAATGATTCGTCCTTGCTTTAGTGATTTTTAGGTTTGAAATTTCTCAATGGATTCAGACAATGTTTAAGTAGGCACACAATGTTTTGCACACAACGGATGATAGTCAATTTCCTTTCGAGAGAATGATGTGGCCCTAGAAAAATAACCCTAATGTATTCACCCTAAAGTTCATGCAATTCTACCAAAGTGAATTGATTTTAGTTGAAGTGGTGCGGCTAAGTACAAAGCACGGATAGCTTCACAAACACCACTTGAAAGGAAAAAAACACTCCAAAAAGATTTCTTAAAGAACATTAGAGTGTATTTTTTTGTTTGGGTGATGGATTTGAGATGTGGGTCAAGTGCTCATTCACCATGCCTTTTTTTTATTTTATAATTTTTTGGATTTTTATTTTTTTGAGCAAGCAAACAATCAACTAACCTAGGATTTATGCACGAGCCTAGATGAATTTTTTTTTTTTTAGATAATGGAGAGATGAGACTACGCTAGGTCAAGTGATACTCCCAAAAGTTCTTCACCGCACCTTGCTCCGACTCTATCAATGTGGATCGCTTTCTTCTCGTTGCCGACGCATCAAGTTCCTGCGACCAAAGAAAGAGAGAGAAAAGAGGGTTAGCAAATGTGAATACTAATGCAAGGATAAAAGTGACAAAAAAGATCCGTTGCCTCCCCGGCAACGACGCCAAAAACTGACGTCATCGAAATGCGTTAAGTTAAATCCGTCGTTTTAGCATGCATTTGCAACATCAATTTTAAATGAAGATATAGATTAGGTGAGTCCAAGTGTCGAACACGAGGAGGCGTGAAATTGGATTAGTTTGTTGCTTTAGGGTGTCACAAAAATGTTTGTTTTGTTTGCTTGCGAGAAAACGAGAGAGAGAGAGAGAGTAGGGTTAGAGACTTGAGATTATAGCATGGTGATTACTTGTGCATACATGAAACATAATATGATGAAACAAATGAAAATATATTGCATAAGTAGAGTCATTTCACAAGTACAACGCTAGAGGAAAGCTTTAAAACACATGAACATTAAACTAGGGTAAAGTGATGCGAAATGGAGAGGCGAGGCAGTCACGGTGGTGGATGGGCTTCCGTCGACGGCTCAGCAACTTCGGGAGAGTGTGAAGTGTGCTAGGTAGAGCTAAGGAGAAGCTAGGAAGGGATGCCCCTAAATGGAGTGGGTGTGGGGGTTTTTATAGAGAAGGAAGGGTTTCTAAATCAAGTACGGGTTTTAACAACATCCAAGACATTGCTAAACCCATTCCAAAAGTGTCGATGAAGGCCTCCTCCAGTCGGTCCATCATGCGCGCGTTCTTCTTCCTTCATGTGATCTGTGTGCGTGCAACATAGGCCATCCGATCTTTGAGATCGCGCCTTGAGCACTGCTTCATATCGCGCCTTGTGTGCTTTGGGTGTGCGTCATCTAATGCATGTGCAATGGGCTCGTGAGACTGCACCGCATAGCCACTGTGATGGCCAGCCGATCTTCGATCAATGGTCCAATTTTTGCCACCGTTTGATTTACACAATGTTTCCACCCCCATGAGGCTTCGACTACACATCTTTTGCGCATGGGTTGAGGCGCTCTCTACCACGCTGTGGGAGTGGATGGTCATGCAGAGGTTTTTGCTGCAGAGGGTGCAAAGACATCTCAATCGATGGATGGAGAATGGACAACCGAGATTGCTTGGTGAAGGCGTGCTGGAGAGAGGGCGGTGGTTGTGAGCACACGATCATGCGACACGTGGCACGTTTGTTTTCGTTGATCCTTAGATCAGCGACCAGAACTTCTTAGGCTTGTTGTGGGAGCTACGGAGGTCGGATTGAGGTGATTTTAGGCTCGTTGGACTCCATTAGTCGATCCGGATCCAACCGTGCAGTCTAATTGTTCATCTAAGGCCTATTTCAATATGCACTGATACATATGGCCATTAAGTAATGATTATAAGCAATTTAAATGCCGAGATAACATAGTATGCATGCAATGCTCCCAAGCCCATTATGATATGCCATTAATACACATATACCCTCGAGATTGACAGAATTATCATCATTATATGTAGAGTCATCAAAGGACGACTCACTCTGACGTCGCCTAGAGGAAGGTGGTGAGGAGCGAGACAAACGAGGGCAGGACGGCATTCCGATGAGGATCTTCTTTCCGAAGGGAGATGAGAGGATGACCACAGGATGCTTCACGAAGGGAGATGAGAGGCAGGAACAATATTTGATTCTACTCTAGAGGAGCATCCTGGGCTTGGGACAAGCTGTCTCTAAAGCCTAGGAGGTGGTGAAGAGAAGAAAGGAAGAGATGGTGAAGAATGGATAGGGGTGGGTCCTTTTATAGTGGAAGGAAGAGGAAGAAATTGTGCATGGTGCATTAGTGAAAGCTGCAATTGTCACTAAAGGTCCACCCAATTGTCGCTGAAGATCCGCCCTTGCTCCTTGTCACTCGCGCTGCAATGCGGGTGCTGGCGTGTGCATGTGCGATGTACTGGCACTGCGGTGCGGGTGCTAGTGTGCGTTGCGGTAGCTTCATGCGCTCAATTGGGGGGGGGGGCTGCGGGGATTCGAACCCGCGCCCCTCCCTTGGAGGCCAACGTCCCAACCATTGCTCCAAGTCGACGAGTTTGTCGAGAGGATGTCTTATGGCATGCAATGGAGGAAGCTTCTCAGCCCTTGGATCAAGATCCAACGGCTGGGAATGACGGTGCAGATGATAAAGGGTTGGGCAGTGGCCACATGGAGCCATCTGGGTCATCCATCTTCTTTTTGTTGCAGAGGGGGCCACGGAGGCCAGATCGAGATGATTCCCACGTTGTCGAACTGCAATCGTCGCTTCGGATCCATCCGTACGGTCGGATTTTTCATCCAAATCCCGTAAGGATGTCGCATTGCCCCCTGGCCATTGATCTTCCTCGAACTGCATATGGTGCTACAGGATTCCGACCTAGATGATTTCGGAGGCGTTAGACTCCGATCGTCGTCCTAATCAGATCCATATGATCAGATCGCCCATCCAGCCCTGAAATGAATCTCCTTCCCTCCTGGCTATAAAAAGGATGTAATTAACCTAAAATATATACAACTACTCTAAATGTAGGATGATGCATGTTATTCAATATTTATAACATGAAATGCAAATCTAAGCCTAGGAACATGCATGAATAGGCATTTTACCCTCAATAATTTTGTCTACATCACTAGAGGAACTTAACAAAGTGAATTGCCAAAAGAGACTCATCTGGGAATTGATATGAAATAGGCAAGGAATATGGAATGTGGGCTGGGTCTAGTCTAGATGAGTGATCTGCCACAACATTTTGTGGTCTTGCTTTGTCACGTATTTCAACATCGAATTCCTGCAATAGAAGGATCCATCTGATAAGACGTGGTTTGGCATCCTTCTTTGCCAATAAATGCTGAAGGGCGGAGTGGTCTGTGAAAATTAACACCTTGGACCCTAGCAAATATGAACAAAATTTCTCCTACCTAAATACTACTACTAGCAACTCCCTTTCAATGGCAGTATAATTACGCTGTGCCTCATTCAGCGTCTTGCTAGCATAGTATATGATGAAGGGTTGTTTCTCCCGACGTTGGCCTAAAACAGCTCCGACAATGAAATCAGAGGCGTCGTACATCATCTCGAAATTGAGTGACCAATCAAGTGGTTGGAGAATCAGGGAATCAAAAACAGCGCTTCGCAAAGTCTTGAAGGCGTTGAGACATGAGGTGTTAAAATCAAATGGGGCATCGCTACTAGGAGATTCGTCAATGGTCGTGCGATTTTTGACAAATCACGTATAAATCTCCGGTAGAAGCCAACATGACCCAAGAATGATTTGATCTACTTGACTGAGCTAGGTGGAGGTAATCATGATATAACTTTAGATTTGGCTAGGTCGACCTCGAGCCCATGTGCAGAGATTCTGTGTCCTAGTACAATGCCATCCCTCACCATGAAATGTCTTTTCTTCCAAGATAGTACTAGGCATACCTTAATACATCATTTCAAGATCCTGGTGAGGTTATCAAGACAAGATTGAAAATCATCTCTAAAAATGGAGAACTCATCCATGAACACTTCCACATACACCTCCCAATCATGTCAGAGAAGATGGCCATCAAACAACGCTGAAATGTTGCTGATGTGTTGCAGAGGCCGAAGGGCATTCGCTTGAAGGAGAATGTTCCAAAGGGACATGTGAATGTGGTCTTGTCTTGATCTTCTGGGCTAATCGCTACCTAATTATACCCGGAGTATTGATGGTCGGCCTGGATAGGTTGTTAATATGATATTTTTATCGTTGAAATGTGTATAGTGGTTAACCTAATTCAGACCTAACCATCTCTTTACAAAATTTTTAACCTGGCCTAATTGATTTTATCTTGTCACTTTTAAGCCCAGGGTCGAACTCAGGGAAGTGGGGTTCAAGTCGAGTTTCTACGTTTTCCTTAAAACGCGTCTCTTCCGTTCGTTTATTCTGTTTTTGGTATTTTTCTTATTTAGGTTTTTTTTCTGGTAATCCTTGTTCTTGAGGCACACCCTCAAAATTGTGTCCTTGGCTTTTAGCCAAAACAGAGTTTCAAAACACGTCTTGCTACTTGCAAGATGGGGTACCTGCAAATCAAAGATTATCTTTTCACTTTTATACCTTTTTTTTTTTATCTTTTTACTAAGGAAGCTATCAGATAGAAAGTAAATATAGTAGCTATAGATATATATTTATATGTAGTATATATATAAAGGGGTGGGGGTGGAGGTGACGATGGAGTGTAGCACTATGTCGAGTCAGCCGACGTCTAGAGAGACGCAACCAACACGACTAGGTGCCGCGTGGAGTGTGGATGGAGGATGGATGATGTATGGGACCACGCTTTTTGTACACGCTGTATCGCAGAATATCAGCAACTGGTGCAAATATTCCCGCGATACAGCGTATAGTAAATAACGTGAAAATATATGTACATATGTATGTATATAAATGTATAAGTATATATGTATAGATATATATAGATAGATATATATATATATATAGGTGTATATATATATATATATATATATATATATATATATGTATATATGTATATAGCTATGTATATATGTATATAAGTATATATATATAATACTATATAGATATATATATATATATGTATATAGGTATATATGTATCTAGATATATATGTATATATATATATGTGTATATGTATAAGTATATAGATATGTATATATATATATATGTATATGAGTATGTGTATATATATATATATATATTATATATGTATATGTATATATATATTATATTATATGTATGTATACATAACTATATAGATATACTATGTATATATAAGTATATATATATAGATATATGTATATGTATATATATATATATATATATATATATGTATGTATATAAGTTACTATTAGTGTGTGAGTGTGTGTGTCGGTGAATGGGTGTGTGTGTGTTGCTGTAAGTGAAAAAAAGAGAAAGAGAGAGAGAGAGATCGGCAGAGGGAGAGAATGCAGGAGAGAGCTGGCAGGAGAGGAGAGAACGGAGGCAGCCGCACTGCAGGAGGCGAGGGAGCACGTTTCAAGTCGTCTGCAGTCGAAGGCCGTCGTCTGATGGTCGTGGGCGCGTATTCGCGCAGAGGAGATGAGGAGTCTGCGTCGACCTGCTGCGAGCGCGGAGGCTCGCGACAGCGCGCCCGGAGAAGGAGGCGGGGAAGGCCTGCAGGCACGCGCGGGCGCTTGCAGAGGCTGGTAGGGAGGCAGGGAGACGCTTGGCCGGCCGCTGCTGAGGAGCGCAGCGACCGGTTGCGGGCGCAGAGGCGGGCGACAGAGCAGACGAACGGAGGCGGGGAAGGCCTGCAGGCGCGTGCAGAGGGGCTGGGGCGCCTGCAGACGCTCGCGGAAGCTGCGGGGGCCGCCGCCGCTTAGCTGCTGCTGCTGCTTCCGCTTAGCTGCTGCTGCTGCTTCCGCTTAGCTGCTGCTGCTGCTTCAAGCTTCAGACTTTGAAGAAGCAGCAATGGCGGGAAGGGCAGGAACGGAAAACAAATGAAAACAGAGAGCCACCACGCCCACCGGCTCTTTGAAGAGCTGGGCGGTGATGGTCTCACTGTGGTAGTGTGCACCACAGTGAGCTCCTGCCCGTCGGGTTTCTCCTCGGAGGAGGACCGACGTATGGAGGGGAGAGGGAGGAGAGGAAGGTGGCGGCCTGCTGGTGGTGATTCTTTCTTGCTGCAGCCAGCCCCCCGCGAAGAAGAAGAACCCGTGGCTTCTTATAGAAGAAGAGAGCATGGTCATGCAGCATGCGGGGAATGGGAGGAATGGCAGCCGCAGGTAATGGCTTGGGCAGGGAGAGGGCGGACGCGCGCGGGAAGTTGCAGCATTGCAGCAGCGGGAAGGACCGCAGGACAGCAGGGAGAGGCAGCGGAGAAGAAGTTGCAGCAGCGGGAGAAATAAAAATCAAGTGGAGATAAAAAATAAAAGAGATGGATTTTTGTAAAGAGGCACTTGAGGGAAATGTAAATTATGAAGCCCTTTTATTTCATTCTTCCCTCCTCTTAATTAAATGCATGAATGCAAGTATTTTTACAGATGCGACTATAGGATTATAATATACATAGTTAATGCTAGAAAATAGCATAAGAAGGCGTCCTTATAGGCGTGTTTTGAGGTGCAAACATATACCCCCATGCCTATCTTTTGCTAGTCCCTAGCAAAACCGTATTTAGAAATGATCTTAAGCTGAAGATTTTCTTCTGAGGTGATATAGGTGTGTTTATTATCGAATATTGTGAGAACCAATTGTAAAGAAGATTACCAGTACTTTAAGTCTCACATGACATAGATCATCTCTCAACTAACCAGGACTCTTGATATTTAAACCTTAAGTACGATTTCCAGGACCCAGGAGGTTTTGCCGTACTCGAGAGCTCAAGAGGTTATGGTTTGTGCATAGTGATGGATCAAGACTAACCAGATGAACCTTAAGACTCACTCCCAGGGTTTCACGAATTTTTAAGTACAGGTTGGTCCCAATTTCAGCTCGTGTTTTCGGATTGACCCTTAAGATGATTACGGAAAACTCAACTCCCATTTTTGATTTTTTTTTTTTTTTTGTGGCTCACCGAAAAATAAAGTATACAGACATTTATGAGATATACTGACTCTTTTATATTTTTTTCTTTTCTTCTTTTTTTTTTTTTTTTTTTTTTTTCAACTCTTTTTTTTTTTTTTTTCTTTTTGGTGGGAGAGTTTCTTTTTGGTGGAAAGAGCCACTCCTAAACACAAGACTAAAGCTTGGGATAAAAAGTCTACCTGCACGCACAGGTAAGGACTCCACCTTTCCTAATGAACACTAGGGTTGGATCTTATGTTCACCTGATCTTTCCTGATATGTGTAGTGTGAACCAAGTTTACTTAAGCTCTCAAGAAAAAACAAACCAACGAATCCTGTACTGGTGTCTCAGGTACAAGAAACGTTCTTAGTTAGGAGAGATTTTGATCTATTTCGTCAATGCTTTAAGTGAATTAAGCCGAGCCTGAGCGAATCAAGCTTCTGTGGCCTGGAAATTCTTCAAAACAGAGGTTGAATATCCATAAACACTTATTGTATTTTTGTTTCAGCTTTTAGATCATTACTAAACACCATTTATTACTAATATATATATATATATATATATATTTTTTTTTTCTTTTCTTTTTTCTTTTTCTTGCATATTTATAAATAGGTGGTAATTGTCTGATACCATAAAATACCCGGATCCTATGGATGCCTATCCACCCCCCCATGCCAAACAATGCTATGTCCTCATATGCATGCAAGGAAAGGCAGAGAACAGACGACAGATCGGGTAACAGGAGCTGAGGTTCAGGGTATAAATCAGGGTGGAAGGGTGGGTGGATGGTGGGTGGTGAAGAGAAAAGCGAAGTAATCGCGATAGAGGCGTGAAAAGTAATGGTGGATGGTGAGAGATTTGGCGTTTTCTGGGACGAGAGTGTCCCAGGCGGATCAGAAAACAGATCAGGAAGAGGAAGTTGGCCCTTAGATTGGCCAAGAAGGGGGGCTTTTTGGATAGATGGATCCAAAAGGGAATAGCCCCGGTGAGTAAGATGTGGGCTCAAGGTCCCAGTGTGGATTTGCAAATCCGCCTGATTTAGCGGGAAAGAAAGGGCAATCCGGTCTTCCATAGTGTGGACCGGCGGTGAGCAGCCCGGCAATGACTCAGACCACGAGGTATGGGAAGTGGAGAAAACCTCGTCAGAAGTCTGGTCAGGAGAAGGTACAGGAATAGGGAGGGATTGGGGAACGTCACAGTTTGTGTTGGTCAGGCAGTCGTCAGGTAATTCGCAGCAGTCTGAATCGGCTCCAATTAGTTTGATACACGTACTGACAGTCACGTCCTCGTCAGACGTGTCATCCTTGATGTGATCACTATCAGCATAAGAGTGCGGTGCTGCAGCGGGATTAACCTGAAATCCCGAAGGAATACTCGGAGCTTGCAGAATTTGATGAACCTGTTCCTGAGAAGGTTGTACCTGTGGTTGCGGACCACAGGGTACAAAGTTTTGCGGGTTTGGAACAGGTTGGGCGGGAAAAGTGCCCTGAGATCGAGTCACCATGCTTAGTTGACTGATCTCAGCATTCTGCTGCGCCAAATGCTGAAGAGAGGTCATGTTTTCTTTATGGCGCTTTGACATTTCCGTCATCATTCGCATCAATTTATCAAGAGGTTTTGATGCGTGTTTGGTTTTCTGTACACAAGGGCCTGATGGCAGATTTGCCATAGGATTAGACTGGGCCCTTGGGATGACGGGTGCGGACGATCGCATTGGTCCACCAGCGGGGTTTCGACGCTGCGGGTTGTTGGACCATGCAAAATTGGGATGATTGTGCCACCCTGGGTTATACGTGGCAGAAAATGGGTTATTCCCTAGGGTGCAGGCATCTTCTATGCCAGAAGACGTGTCCGCATATGTGTCCGAGTACACGGAGGCTTGGTCCTCCGTGTTGAAATACTGGCTCACAGAAGCCAGTTCCACATGACTTACCGAGTCGCTTGGCGCGACACTCGATAAGGAAGGTCTTGCAGGGTTTCCAGGGATAAGCCTGGTGTTGAAAGAATTGAAATTGTGATGAAGTGGTGAGGCGGGGGTGTGTGCCATGTTTGTGGAGGAGGAGGATGATTCGACTTGTTTTCTAGATTTATCAGTCAATTCAAATAGTTCAGGGTTTTGTGACCTCCTCCCAAACATGCACTACCGCAGGAAGAATTGGGGAGATGAGAAGGGAAAAGGGATGAGAGAAATGACGCCGCAAAGGTACACTTGATTACAAATCAATACAGTCAAGTTCCTAACCTCTACAGTGTGCCCTTAGACCTAAAGATCTAAGTTACCTACTATCACGAACTACGGAACCGAATGCGAGCACCACGGAACCACCGGGCCAGATTGAAAGGCCGTTTGCCCCAGTCTTAGACACCCGATAGCACGCGGGAACTCTCACCAGCACGTAGCCGCTACACGTAGGTAGTTAGACCTCCAATCCTTAAAAGGGTCAAGTTACTACCAGTTTTAATTAGAGGCTTAGGGTCAAGTGCTTTTGGAATGTAAAGGGCGTTGTTTACGGGTAATGCCCAAGTGATTGATTTTAAGAGTGTGTAAGAACAAGCATGCAACAGGGAAATCTCCCCGAATTGAAGTTTTTATTGGCGAATGGTTTTTAGAGTTCAGCCTTAGGTAGTATGAATTTTAGGGTTTTGCTGAATTACCAATTCAACCAATCTCCGGGTTTTTGCAAAAATACAGGTTTTCCTTCTAAAGCCCAAGAAACCCTTCTTCAATTATCAATTAGTTAATGCATGCTAAAATGCAATGGGCTACCCTAAATGGAGATTTCTATGTGTGGATGCGCGAATCAATTTTATACCAATGTGAAAGGGAGCCAAAGCACTTCAATTCAAGTGCTCCCAATCACTAGAAAGATATCCACACACAAGGCTTCAACCAACAGATAAAGAAAATAAAATTTTTGGGGTTGAAGTATTCAGGATCGAATCACAGGCAAATTTGAAAAGTCGTGGTGGGGTTGGAATCAACTCAATTCCAAGTCTCCCCACCAAAAAATGTGATCCTGAATTAAAGATAAGTGAGGCAAAAGAGGGATACAAGCAATCTTTTTCTTTGCCTCAAAGAATACTTCCCACGGCGAAAAATCTAAGAATGAAGATTCTCGGATTTTCGCTATGCGAAGTAAGGCAGGAAATCCCGGGGCAGTGGGAGTGAAGACAACCAATCAATCAAGTGAATTTTAATCCACTTGCCCTCAAGAAATCCCAAGAAGTTTTTCTAATTTTTAGTTTTAAAATTTTTTTTTTTTTTTTTTTTTGTGTGGTGGCAAGTTAACCCTAATTTGATGAGAAAAGAAAACCTACTTGTTCGGCAACGTGTGCGAAGTTCCAATGCGATGTCGGCGTCTTCACGCTCTCGTTCCCGCCTTGGATCTGCTCACGTCCTCGACTTTGTCAGCCTTCTTCTCCTTCCACCAGGTTCACCTGCACACCAAAAACAATAATACCCGTGAAGAGAGAAGAGACAAATTTAAAGGAATTGGATAGAAACTTACTCGAAAGCGCACCTCCCCGGCAGCGGCGCCAGAAAAGCTATGATGGTCGGCCTGGATAGGTTGTTAATATGATATTTTTATCGTTGAAATGTGTATAGTGGTTAACCTAATTCAGACCTAACCATCTCTTTACAAAATTTTTAACCTGGCCTAATTGATTTTATCTTGTCACTTTTAAGCCCAGGGTCGAACTCAGGGAAGTGGGGTTCAAGTCGAGTTTCTACGTTTTCCTTAAAACGCGTCTCTTCCGTTCGTTTATTCTGTTTTTGGTATTTTTCTTATTTAGGTTTTTTTTCTGGTAATCCTTGTTCTTGAGGCACACCCTCAAAATTGTGTCCTTGGCTTTTAGCCAAAACAGAGTTTCAAAACACGTCTTGCTACTTGCAAGATGGGGTACCTGCAAATCAAAGATTATCTTTTCACTTTTATACCTTTTTTTTTTTATCTTTTTACTAAGGAAGCTATCAGATAGAAAGTAAATATAGTAGCTATAGATATATATTTATATGTAGTATATATATAAAGGGGTGGGGGTGGAGGTGACGATGGAGTGTAGCACTATGTCGAGTCAGCCGACGTCTAGAGAGACGCAACCAACACGACTAGGTGCCGCGTGGAGTGTGGATGGAGGATGGATGATGTATGGGACCACGCTTTTTGTACACGCTGTATCGCAGAATATCAGCAACTGGTGCAAATATTCCCGCAATACAGCGTATAGTAAATAACGTGAAAATATATGTACATATGTATGTATATAAATGTATAAGTATATATGTATAGATATATATAGATAGATATATATATATATATAGGTGTATATATATATATATATATATATATATATGTATATATGTATATAGCTATGTATATATGTATATAAGTATATATATATAATACTATATAGATATATATATATATATGTATATAGGTATATATGTATCTAGATATATATGTATATATATATATGTGTATATGTATAAGTATATAGATATGTATATATATATATATGTATATGAGTATGTGTATATATATATATATATATATTATATATGTATATGTATATATATATTATATTATATGTATGTATACATAACTATATAGATATACTATGTATATATAAGTATATATATATAGATATATGTATATGTATATATATATATATATATATATATATATGTATGTATATAAGTTACTATTAGTGTGTGAGTGTGTGTGTCGGTGAATGGGTGTGTGTGTGTTGCTGTAAGTGAAAAAAAGAGAAAGAGAGAGAGAGAGAGAGATCGGCAGAGGGAGAGAATGCAGGAGAGAGCTGGCAGGAGAGGAGAGAACGGAGGCAGCCGCACTGCAGGAGGCGAGGGAGCACGTTTCAAGTCGTCTGCAGTCGAAGGCCGTCGTCTGATGGTCGTGGGCGCGTATTCGCGCAGAGGAGATGAGGAGTCTGCGTCGACCTGCAGGCACGCGCGGGCGCTTGCAGAGGCTGGTAGGGAGGCAGGGAGACGCTTGGCCGGCCGCTGCTGAGGAGCGCAGCGACCGGTTGCGGGCGCAGAGGCGGGCGACAGAGCAGACGAACGGAGGCGGGGAAGGCCTGCAGGCGCGTGCAGAGGGGCTGGGGCGCCTGCAGACGCTCGCGGAAGCTGCGGGGGCCGCCGCCGCTTAGCTGCTGCTGCTGCCGCCGCTTAGCTGCTGCTGCTGCTTCCGCTTAGCTGCTGCTGCTGCTTCAAGCTTCAGACTTTGAAGAAGCAGCAATGGCGGGAAGGGCAGGAACGGAAAACAAATGAAAACAGAGAGCCACCACGCCCACCGGCTCTTTGAAGAGCTGGGCGGTGATGGTCTCACTGTGGTAGTGTGCACCACAGTGAGCTCCTGCCCGTCGGGTTTCTCCTCGGAGGAGGACCGACGTATGGAGGGGAGAGGGAGGAGAGGAAGGTGGCGGCCTGCTGGTGGTGATTCTTTCTTGCTGCAGCCAGCCCCCCGCGAAGAAGAAGAACCCGTGGCTTCTTATAGAAGAAGAGAGCATGGTCATGCAGCATGCGGGGAATGGGAGGAATGGCAGCCGCAGGGAATGGCTTGGGCAGGGAGAGGGCGGACGCGCGCGGGAAGTTGCAGCATTGCAGCAGCGGGAAGGACCGCAGGACAGCAGGGAGAGGCAGCGGAGAAGAAGTTGCAGCAGCGGGAGAAATAAAAATCAAGTGGAGATAAAAAATAAAAGAGATGGATTTTTGTAAAGAGGCACTTGAGGGAAATGTAAATTATGAAGCCCTTTTATTTCATTCTTCCCTCCTCTTAATTAAATGCATGAATGCAAGTATTTTTACAGATGCGACTATAGGATTATAATATACATAGTTAATGCTAGAAAATAGCATAAGAAGGCGTCCTTATAGGCGTGTTTTGAGGTGCAAACAAGTATCCATCCAAGAAGCAAAAGAAACTGCATCCGGCTAACCATTCTAAGATCTGATCAATCAACGGTAAAGGAAAGTGATCATCTGGGTAGCCGTATTCAGTTTCCCATAATCTATGCAAACCCGCCATGATGTTGCGGTGTGGGTTGGGATGGATTTGCCCTTATCATTTTTTATTACAATGAGTCCTGCTTTCTTGGGTACATTCTGGATTGGACTCACCCATTGGCTGTCGGAGATCGGGTACACAATGCCCGCATCCAACCATTTGATGATCTCCTTCTTAACAACCTCTAGCATATTCGGGTTCAGTCGCCTTTGAGGTTGTCTCAAGGGTTTCACCCCTCATCTGTGTAAATGTGATGAGTACAATATAAGGGGTGAATCCCATAGAGATCAGCAATACTCCACCCAATAGCTACCCTGTGGTCTTGTAATATAGAAATCAATTGATATTCCTGTTCTTGGGTTAAGTGAGCACTAATGATAATCGAGTCTGTCTCACTTTATTGAGTGAGTCAGGTAAGGGCTTCAATTCAATCACGAGTGGGTCAAAATCAGAGGTGGGGGTGGGAGTAGGAGAAGCAAAATCAATGGCGGAAATCTGATGATACTAACCTACGAGGATTCCCGCTGATTCGCCACTTGCAACATAGTTAGTCGAGACTGTATTAACGGGAAACTCGTTTGTTGGAGTCACGCCTTCCTACATTAGCAAGGCTGATTCAGTAATATGTGGATCAGGATAGTTAGAGTCAATGGTGTTGTGGTCAAATGAACACCCCAGACAATCGGATCTACGGGAAGAAATGTGCATTTCGGTGGTCTTGGTCTCATGTGGATCAAGGTCCAGAAACCCTGATAGTGCAGAGGAATGAGACATTGGGTCATCACAAAGGAGCCCAATGTTACCACAGTATGCTGGTTCTTCGTCTTCACCATCTTGTTCGATGTGATCACAATCAAAGTTTCTTGATGCCCTAAATATATCAAGTCTAAGTCGTTCATCTCCTAAGGCGATCTCCATACACCCAGATGCACAGTCAATGTTCACTTAGGCTGTCGCTAGAAATGGGCGACCTAAAATGATTGGTGCATCACGGAGATTAGGAGGAATCTCCATAACAAGAACAAAAAAATTCGCGGGGAAGCAGAATCCACTGACCTTAACGATCATGTTCTCAACCACCCTCTTCGGTGTTTTCACTAATCGATCACCTAACTGAATAGTAATCGAGGTGGGTTTTAACTCCCCAAATCAAAATGAACCATATATTGCAGTGGGAGTCAGGTTGATGGACGAACCCAAATCAAATGGAGAATCCTGCAAAAAGCAGAAAATGAGTGGGGTGCTAGGGTCTTTCTTCTTCAGTGGTAAGTCAGCTAGAATCATGGTGCTAGCCTCTTTAGACAGTACCGCCTGTCGTCTAATTCTCAGCTATCGCTTCAGGGTATAGTAGTCCTTGAAAAGCCTAGAGACAGAGGGAATGTGATCAATGGCTCGAGGAGAGGGATCTGAATATGTACTTCCTTGAACATTGACTTCAGGTCCTCGAAATTGCACGTATCCTTTTTCCGTGCTACATTTCGTGTCAAAACCTTTGGAAAAGGGATGGGAATCTCAAGGTTAATTGGCCTCTTGCCCATATCTACCGTGGTTGGCTCCTAAGATGAAAGAGTCGAACCACCCTACGGTGAAGGGCGCGAAAAATCAGGACTCGCCTACCTAACTGGCTGGTTGTATGTCTTCTTCCCACTCCTCAATGAAACAACTTTTGCATCAGCATGCTGTCCGTGAGGTGGTGGAGCGGAAGGGGCTGAGTAATTAGGGTTTTGCAACAAAGGCAGCTGGCCTTGAGCATAACTAGGTGGAATAGGAGGTGCCTGTCCCTGTGGTATCTAAAACCTAGGCAGGGCACCCGGGTTCTGCACATATCGTGGGTTTGGGATAAGTTGGGAGGGAAGGCTCCTAGAGTCCAATGCTCCTGCAACAGCTGGTTCTGTGTGTTCTGTATAGTCTGTATTTGGTCAGCCATCATCTTCAAAAGCTACAAGTAATCCTGTGTCGACTTCCGCATTGATTCCTACAGCTCCTCTTTTAATGCGTCCAAAGGGTTGGCCCACTTTGGAGGTTGACTGAAAGCATGTTGCAACGGCTGGTATATAGAATGGGATTGCTGCTGTTGAGACTGGAATTGCTGCTGCCTAGGATACGTGTTCTGCGCATTCCCGTATTGCCTGGTCTGGTAGTGTGGATCTTGATGTGTCTCTGCGAATTACCAGACTAGGAGAAATTTGGATGCTGGAGCCAACCAGGGTTATACGTCTCCGAGTATGGGTTATTACGCCCATATCCTTGAATGGCGTTGACGTCTTAGTAGGTCGATGACGTTTGGGATGCATATTCATCAAGGGAATACGTGTCAAAATCATCATGCGATGCGTAACCCTAATTTTGTGGTACCAACTCGAGGTTATTCTCAGGATCCTGACATGCGGACTCCCGTGAATACAGAGTAGATGCACCTCGAGTGGGTAAGTTAACTCTTGCAGGAGGGGCTTAGGGTGCATAAGAGGATCTCGGAGCAGCAGAATTTCCGCCCAAATCCGGTTGACCCCGACCCAGTTGGTCAATCTTCTTTTCTAGCAGATTCATCTTATCCAGCTGCTTGACGATGATATCCATATCGGCTCGAATAGACTCGATGTAAGCTTGATGGACACCAACCCACAATTGTCCAGGCCGTTGGAACTAGTTCATGGACGCAACATTCATTGAATTCTCTACCAAAGACTCGAACAACTCAAATGTGTTGTTCTCATCTTTCGCAAGGAAATTCCCAACACTAGATGCATCGGCCAGATACTGATGTGTGTCATCCAACCCATGGTAAAAGATCTGAGCCAAGTGCCATCTGGGCACACCATGGTGTGGGCATTTCCTAAGGAGATCATGAAATCGGACCCAAGCATCATGCAACTTCTCCCCAGGTCCTTGGGAGAAAGTTGTAATCGCACACCTCATCACGTTCGTACAACTGATCGGGAAGAATTTTTGCAGGAATTCACATTGTAATTCCGCCTAGCTTCCAATTGGCCTCTCGATGGTCTTGAACCAGTATGAGCTTTGTCCTTAAAAGAGAAAGCAAGAAATTCCAAGGTCTATGTCCCTGGGTCGAGCCATTTCTACGATTTGACTCAAGTCCTCAAAGTGCTGGAATGGATCTTCGTTCGAGTTCCCATAGAATTAATTCTGGATCAGACTAATTACATTGGGCTTGAGCTCGAATGCGTCTCCGCCTGCAGGAATCCAAACTAGAGGTGCAACAATCTGTGCTGCTGGATCATAGAAATCCCGAAGCTGTTCTCCTCTCGGTGGTTGCTACATTCTGTCAAGAGTAGTCAAGATGCGGTCCATACTCTACTGGTGTCGCTCCTCAAATTCAGCAACCTAGGCTTCCAGACGAGCCATCAGGTCCTGATTTGCTGGATCCTAACCAGGTCCGAGTCCAGGATTAGCCATCTCGGTTGAGAGAGTAGAAGAAGAAGGGTGAGAAGATGGTCCGAGCGATGCGATGAATCGCCTTCGCCTCCTTGGGATTGGCTCCCAAGATCCAACCAGTTGAGGTCTAAGTGACCTCCTTCCTTGCATACACCAACCAACCCCTAGATTGGTGTAGCCAAGCCAGACAAGGCTAAGGCCTTGTCAATCAAATGATCCTTATGATTAGATGACCAAATGTTTCATTTTAAGTTCAAATTACTAAAGAAATTCATCGAGAACCGACTGAAGGTAATCCCCATCTCTCAAGCAAACCCGGCCAATTTATGTACGAGGAGACTAAGAGGAAGGTTCTTCCTTCGGCTTTCGCCTTCGGTTCCTTTTTACCCCTTAGCTGCGGTCATTTGACACTACCCTGCAGGCTTAGTCACCAGGTTTGGCCGATGAGGGTGAAATCACCCAGTAGTATGACAATGAATTCGGGTTCATTTATGTATTTTAACAATTTTTCTTAATCCTTTTTCTTCAACTAGGGTTTGTGGTGATTGGCCCACAAGGTGACCAAGCTCACCAGCTAGCCACTAGACTTGCTTAAGTCTAGGTTAGCCCAAATGTGTGGTCTCTAAAAATTTGACCCTAAAGGTGTAACCTAGGGTTCATGCAAGTTCTAAGTGTGCTGCAGACCAGTTTCAAATTCAAATTATTCTCTACAGCAAAATTTGAATCCAATTGATTTGAAATTTGACAGGAAATTTCCTTTTTCAATTAGCTTTCTAGATAATATTCTTTTGAAATTTTTATTGTTTCAACCGAATAAATATGAATCTTTAACTTCATATTTTTCCCCAGTCCATTATGTGTTGAACTTCTTCTTCTAAGGTTACTTCCTGGTTCATGTCCTTAGATTGTTCATTTTCTTGAACTCCCTTAGAATTCAAAAGTTCTTGAATTTTAGGGTGGATGTATTGAGGATTCTTTATATTATCATCTAATTCATCATAAGTTACTCCCATGAGTTTCTCAATCTCACTAATGTCCTGTTCAATTTGGTTTTCCATGGGAGATGTTAGATCA
The DNA here is from genome assembly GCA_037157565.1 of Thalassia testudinum. Classification (NCBI taxonomy): domain Eukaryota; kingdom Viridiplantae; phylum Streptophyta; class Magnoliopsida; order Alismatales; family Hydrocharitaceae; genus Thalassia; species Thalassia testudinum. Next base: position 48,545,165 of record JAZHRO010000078.1, read on the forward strand.
GAATTATCCTCAAGTAGATCCCCTTCTTTCCCTTTGTGCTGGTCTTAAGCTTTGGCAGGACTTGGATCATCTTTAGTGTGAATTGCCAAAACTTGTTCAATTGTTCCTACAACCTCAATGGAACCATAATTCACCTTATTTCTTTGGGAAGTTTTAAAGATATTGAGTTGACAATTTTTCCTTCTAGAGGTGATGTGCATAATCCCCATCTCACAGTTGATTAAAGACTTGGCAATGCCCAAGGAAGGTCTCCTAAAGATTGTCGGGGTGTGGTTCAGGTTTTCTGATGCCTCCATATCTAGAACAAAGAAGTCCACAGGGTACTCAAAATCCCTCACTTTTATAATCACATTCTGCAGAAGGCCCTTCGAAATTTTGGTTGATCTATTAGTGAGCTAAAGGGTCACTTCAGTGTGTTGCAAGGGGCCTAAATTCAACTCTTCATATAATTCTGTGGGGATTAAGTTGGTGGAGGCACCAATGTCCACTAAGGCTCGATCCAGGATGAATCCATCTATTTCACATGAAATTAAGGGGTCCTTGGATCTTTCTTTTTAAGAGGGAGCTCATCTAGGATGATGGCACTGGCTTGTTTAGAAATCACTACCCTTTTTGATGATTTGGACTGACGTTTCGATGTGCATAATTCCTTCAGAAATTTCGCACAAGCCGAGATGTTCTCAATAGCCTCAAGGAGTGGTATATTTACCTGGACTTGCTTTAGAATCTCAAGCCACTCCTTGAATTGATCAGTTTTCTTTTCCCTGGGTTTGATCAAGGCTTCAGGAAAAGGTGCTCGAGAAAAATCATAAGTATTCAAATCCTGAGTCTTGTTTTCTAGATTAGTTTGATCTCCCAGGTCAAATTCAGGCTCCTCAAGATCTTGGATTTGTTTCCCACTCCTCAACATCAGCAAGGCATGTGCATTAGGGTTAGAAAGGTAAGGTGGGTTATGCAAAATGGGTTGAGCCTAGGTTGGGTTAGGGTTAACAAAGCCTGGTGGGTGCTGGGGAGCAATCTAAATTAGCTGTGCTTATTGCTCCTGTGTGTTATGCTAATTAAACCTAATTGAAGTTCCTTGGGTTTGGGTCAGGTTGGGATGGCAACATCCTGTGTTGTCTAGCATCAACTAGCTGGTCTAATCATCCCGTCAAATCTGTCCTCAATTGATTCATTTCTTCTTTATGTCTTAGATTCATTTCTCTCATTTCTTTAAGGACCAGACTCAGATCAGTGGGCTGGTTTTCCTGAGTAGGAAGTGGCTGGTACATGTGTGGTTGTGTGTACCTACTAGGTTGCTCATAAGTGTTTGGTTCAGTCAAGTTAGGACCCTGGGCGGGTTTTTGACTTGACCAAGCAAAGTTAGGATGGTTGCGCCATCCAGGGTTGTAAGTATTTGAATAAGGATCATTTCTAGTGTAACCCTGGAGTACATTTACTTCCTCAGGATAACTAGGCATTGGGCTTCCTGGTTCAGAATTTGAGGGCATCAAGGTCCCTCTGTGGTACCCAGAAAGAGATGGGTCCAAGTACAGTTGGCTCATAGGTGGAGCCATGGTTAGGTCATTAATGTTGTGCACTTATTCCTAACCTAGTGGGTTGGGGAATTGGTTGTGGGTTAATATAGGCACTCCTTGGGTAGGCATAGGATTTAATCTGGATTGTGTACCTAAGGAATTCTCGCCCTTTAGAAGATTATCCAGCTTCTTATCCAAATTCTCTACATTCATTCCCACGAGTTCCACCTTGTCTAATCGTTGTGCAATTAGCTGTAAATCAACCAAGTTTGAACTTTTGTTAACTTCATAAACTCCGCTCCTTGGTTGATTGGCTTTGTTAAAGGCGGCCATTGAGGCATTGTTGAGGGAATTTTCACTCATATTCTCAAACAATTGAAAGGCTCCCTCAGCATCTCGACTTAGGAAATTGCCCCCACATGCTGAATCAACAAAATTCTTCAAATTATCACTCAACCCATAATAGAAAATATGGGCCAAATGCCACTTCGAAATCCCATGATGGGGGTATTTTTTAGCTAAATCATTGAACCTCTACCAAGCCTCATGTAGTTGTTCCCCAGGGTTCTGCTTAAAGGTTGTTATGGCACATCTAAGGGCATTAATTTTTCCTACAGGGAAGAATTTCTTTAGGAATGTGCTTCTCAAGTCTTCCCAAGTTAGGATTGGTCTACCAATTTTCCTCAGCCAATGTGCAGCTCTATCTTTCAAGGAGAATGGGAACATTTTCATCATCAAGGTACCTTCATTCATGTTCCTAGGGCCAAAGGTTCTTCCTATGTGTAGGAGCTCTTCAAGGTGGTGGAAGGGGTCATCTGACTCACGGTCATGAAAGTGAGGAATCAAGTTAATGAGTTGAGGTTTGAGTTCAAAATCTTGCCCATCCTAAGGTACCCTAACAAAGGGTTCAGGTTGCGCATTAGGAGGGTTATAAAAGTCACGGAGGGGTCGGTCTGCCCTTTCATTTTGGAGTCAAGTGATGGATTGTACTATGACTTCCATCTGTCAGTCATAATGTTGGCCCTGCTTAGTGATCTGCCTTTGTAAGAGAGTCATAGGATCCAAATTTTGTTCATCAATCTCTTCTTCCTCGTGATGACTAGCCATTGTAGAGGGATTAGATTCAGATCCTAGATAAATAGGTCTTCTCCTAGGATTTCTTTCTAATGGTGTTAGCAAATCAGGATTTTGAGATCTTCTACCTTGCATACACCAGAAGAATGTCTGTAGATGAGAAGGAGAAGGCAGATGAGAGAAAACCCCACCTGCTCAATGCAAGCAATCAAATTGGTCCTTAGAGTGTCAACCCTAATTAGACCTGATCCTAGCTCCCCAAAACATGACTGGGTTAGATCAACCCTTGAATTACTCAGTTGGACAGAAGGGTGGGACCCCTTAGGACACCCCGCACAGCCGGACACCACTACAGGTTAACGCGGTTACCGCACCGACCTTTCTTGTCACCAGTGGGTCCAAGTAGACAATGCCTTGCACTTAACCCAATCTAGTTTCAAGTCACCAAATCTATTAGTCCTACCTAGGGCACGTCTACTCAGTTTTTGAAGTGGGTTTGATGTGTTTTTGGAATATGATGGGCGTTAGGGGGGTGTTTGCCCTTAAAATTGATTTTGAAATGTGTAATGCGTAGGCCAAAATAGTTCACAAGAAATTTTTCTTGATGAAGTGAATTTTAAGATTCGAATGCTTATGTTAATACATTTTAGGGTTCCCTTAAGTTACTATTTTCAATCAAGGTTTTGATGAGGCACACAAGAGTTTTGCAAATCCCAATTTGTTTGATAAGTTTCCTTTAAATATGAAAACGCAGGTGTGCTCTATCCTTAATGTGGAACCCTAAGCACAGATAATTCTAGATGATTCTTTTAAGTTTAAAATCAGATGAGTGATGCGACCCAAGCAATGCAATCAATTGGTCATATTGCACCACTAACTAGGCACTCAGAAAATATTTTTCAAGAATTTTACTGCACATTTTCTATTTTTGTCTAATTTAAAGTGTACTGGGGGTTCGTAGTCTATCTTGACTCCTAATTAGTGATTGAATAATCTGTGTAATTAAACATACAAGAAATAGTTTTTTTAGATTTTTCCTAAATTCTTGATTATCTCATAAATTTAGTGCTACAAATTTCAAGTCAATCGAAGTTGTATAAAAATTCCTATAATATTTTGAACTCTGAAAAATCAGGAACAATAAATGTATTTATAATAGATTAGTGAGCAAATTTTTAAAATTTTTATATTACTTTGATTTGTACAAAATTTGAATATGTTGTTTCTATTTTTAAAATCTACATCTAGTAAAAATTTGAGAATTTTTGGATGTACGGATCTCCAAGAATTGAATTTTTAAGATAAAATCTGATTTCAAATCGAAAATCAGGAGAGGTTTTTTTTTTATATGAAAACAAATTCTAACTAATCCTAGGGTTCAAGCAAATTCTAAATCTAACTAATCTAAACTATGGGTACTTACCTAAGGTTCGAACCTACAATTCCCATTGTCGTATTTCGTTCTGATTTCCTTTCTTTCTTGAACACACGAATCAACAAAAATAGCAAGTTAGAAACCTCAAATTCGCACCAAAGAAAGCTTCAAAAATTTCCATTGCTACCCCGGCAACGGTGCCAACTTGCTCGGCACGTAATTCACATTTTAAAAGATTATTTCAGTTGTAGTATAGCGCGAAAGCACGTCGACAAAAAAATTTATAAAACCGGTGAGTACCGAGTCGTTCGTAGGGAGGCAATCTTGATTTTTGCAGAAGCTTTTCAATAAAACTTTATCTAAACAATTATTTATATATGTATATATGTATATGAATCAGATATCATGCATTCAGAAGATCAGAATCTTATTGCAATTAAATAGAGTTTTCATAATAGAGAATACTACTAAAAACAAATAGATAGATAGATAGAGAAAGAGAGAGAGAGAGATAGAAAGTGGCAGAGGGAAAGCGCCGCTTGTAGGATGCTTGTGCGAGATGCGGCAACACCACAGATCCAGAGCACCGAGATGAAGGACAGAGCAAAGTTGCAGAGGGATGGAGAGTTGCAAAGAAGGTGGAAGAGTTGTATCTAGAGATGATGGGAAAGAGATGCTTCAACTGGGGGGCCCTGGTCCTTCTTTTATAGTTTTAATAAGGGGCAAGGTGGGTATTTAACCCCTTTATCTTATGCAACAACTCTTATTTGATCAGATCCGTTGATCGGGAGATCAACAGATCAGATTTGGCCTCAAAACAACTTTATTTGCGCCTAAAACGCTCGGATTCAACCTGGGCTTGACACGTGGTAGCTTCTCGACCTTCAGATCATCATCAGACAGCTCCCGCTCCTCGTCGCATGCCCATTGCACACTTAGTGTCCTTGTCGAGTCTTGGACGTGTCGGGTAGCCATAAAAAGTTATCCCGACACTCTCAAACTCCAAAAGTCCAAATAAAATAAGAAAAGAAGAAAAATAAAAAAGTGTATCTTCCCTTTTCAAATAAGGTGAGGACTTGGGGGGTCTGCATTCTGGCAGACACTCGAGTACTGTTGAGTTTTCATTGCTTAGGACCTTAGTTGAAATTTTCTATTATTAATAAATGACTTAGGCCTAAGCAATCTAATCCTAATTCTGATTTTATACATAGCATGTAGTTTAACTTTGATAGGAACTAGCAAAATATAGGCATGGGGGTATGATGTAGACACATCTATTTAAGTTAAAAATCCTATTCATGCTTGTTCCTAGGTTTAGATTTGCATTTCATGTTATAAATATTGCATAGGATGCATCATTCTGCATTTAGAGTAGTTGTATATATTTTAGGTTAATTAAGTCCTTTTTATGGTCGGAGATAAGAAGATTTAGTTCAGGGCCTCGGATGGATGATCGAACCGTACGGATCTGATCAGGACGACGATCGAAGTGTAACATCTCTAAAATCGTCTAGATCGAAGTCCCGTAGCATCATATGAGTCCTAGGAAGATCAACGACTAGGGGGCAATGCGAATCCATGTGGGCTTCAGAAGAAAAATCCAACCGTACGGATGGATCGCAGTCCGACAACACGGGAATCATCTCGATCTGAGCACCGTGTCACCCCCTGCAACAGAAAGAAGAATAAACGGCCCAGATGACACCACGTGGTGCCATTTAGGCCCCAACATCGGCCAGCAACGCCCGCTCCCATCTCTCCATCATCTGCGACTTTCATTCCCATCCAATAGCTTCCTCCACCACATTCCATAAGACGTCTGCTTGATGCATTTGACTACTTGGTGCATTGGTTGGGGTGCTGGACTCCAAGGGAGGGGTGCAGGTTCGAATCCCCGTAGCCCCCCCCAATTGAGGAATTTAGCGCAGCAGCGGCAAGGCACGTGCACGCGGGGTCTAGTGTAGCGCGATAGCGCGCAGCAGAGCAACAGCGTGGACCAGCCTATGCAAGCGCGCGCAACACAGGAATGTGAAGAGCACAGCGCCAGCAGAGCGCGTGCCAGCGAGGGTATGCGCTGGTCTTCAGCGACAGTTGCGTGTGCCTTTAGTGAAACTTGCAGCTTTCACTAATGGTCCGTGCATGCTAACAAAGGAAATGAAGGCGCGGATCTTCAGAGATAGAAAGAGTGGATCTGTAGCAACGTTTACAAACATCGGTAATGGCCCATATACGAATTTGTTCTTCCTTCTCCATTATAAAAGGACCTACCCGGCACCATTCCAAAGCATCTCTTCCTTTCTTCCTCTCACCACCTCCAAGGCTCTAGAGAGAGCTTGTTCCAAGCTCGGGATGCTCCTCTAGAGTAGAAAAGAAACTAGTTTTCCCACCTCTCATCCCCATTCATGGAGCATCTTTCGGTCGTCCTCTCATTGACCTTCGAGAAGAAGATCCTCACCGCGACGTCGTCCTACTCCATCATCCATCCTCCGGCTCCATCCTCCTTCGTCTTGCTCCTCACCACCTTCCTCCAGGTGACGTCAAAGCGAGTCGTCCTCCGAGCAACCGTCGAGTGTAGTTTTCCCGCTTTCTTAGTTGTAGAAAACATTGGATTCAAAAATATACGTGATTGTTCTTTTCTCTCTCTCAGTCTCTCTCTTTTGCAAGTAGATTAGCTAGATTTCATCAACCTGATCTCTTGCCCTACTAAAAATACCAAAAAAATTAGAAAAGACAAAAATGACAAAAATAAATAAAAGCGAAACGTGGATTTTTCAAAACCAAACGGTCGCCTCCCCGTGTTCGACCTGGGACTCACTTTTTAAGTTTCGATTATAAATTTTATCTGATAGATGCGTTTTGCAAGCTACGACAACAGGTCCACTAAACCCTAATTTTAATTCGTGAAACACACCTTCGATCACTACTTAAACATTGTTTGAATCCATGGAGAAATTTCAACCCTAAAAATCACTAAAGCAAGGACGAATCATTAAAGGACACCACATCCTAAAACCTTTGCTTGAAAATCATGTTTTGTTGAGTGCACACACACACTCAATTGGATTAACTAAAGGGCACAACCCCCAACAACGCCTCATCACATATCTTGAGCACAAGCACTAACCTAGCCCCATATTAAAATGGAGTAGATGTGCCCTAGGCAGGACTAATCTAAGTCCTAGAAGAGTGATTGGGTTTGTCAAGCGCTTGGCCTTAATTCCCACGTGAAATCTGGTGTCTAGGCTGCGGGGAAGTGTCAAACGAACACGGTTGTAGGGTACAGAGGAACCGGTGACACAAGCCAAAGGAAGAACTTTCCCCTTAACCCCCTTGTAATCAACCTGGCTGGATTAACTTTGAGAAGGAAGGTTTAAGGACTTGCAGATTGAATTATTCTTTCCAAGGCTTCTAGGTCACCTTCATCTACACTATAGGGACTAGACTTGTTTGCTTGATTATGCACACACTTTTCTTGCACTTGTCTCTCTCTGCACCCCCCCTGTTCTTCTCTAAAGTATGCATAGAAGATGATCACTTCATCTTGAGTTGTTTGTTTTAGAAAGGGAGATCAGAAGGAGACTTGATTTTTCAAGGGAAAGGGTTGAGGAAATGGCTGACCCAAGAATTGAGGAGATTGAGGACCAACCTCAACCCAATGCTAGGGCCATCATTCAAGCTCAAATCTCTGCCAACCACCAACTCCAATAATAGTAGATCCAAATCATCATGCAAGCCATACACCGATTGCAAAACCCTCAAGGGCAACACCCACTGAACCCACCTAACCCACCACAACCTCCCGAGGGCCAACCAAGGCCTCTCCATGATTTTTACAATCTTCTTGGAATGTGTGTTGAAAAAGGACTACCTTCGACCTCTTTTTATACTAGAGAATTGACCTAAAAAGAAGTAATCCAAATCTAATTGGTTGATCAATTAACGTAATTTGGTTGATCAAAATGCATTTTGGTTTGGTCAAATCAGTTATTTGATCGATCACCTTTTGGTTGATTAATTAATCTAATTTGTCGATCAAAGGTATATTAATCAACTTCCTAAATTATGTTGGTTTGATCGATTAATTAACAGTTTGGTCGATCAATATGTCTCGGTCAATTAATTAACTATCTGTTAGATCAATTATCCTAAGAACTTGATTTTTAGATAATTACGTTTAGCGTGAAAATTCATTTGAGGTTCCTTATAGAATATTCTAGACTCAAGAAAAATAAAAAGACTATAATGGAAATCAGCAATCTCCTTGCTTTATGCCATGAATCCATGAGAGAGTGATTAGTCTAGAGAGATAACATAATTTTAGAGCATCAAAACAAAGGTGCTAATTCTCCCCCTTTATGATGACAACAAAATTATAATTATGAATTAAGAAAAAAATTCAAGAGTTTTGCATAATATCTTCCCCCTTTTTGTTCCAATGAAAAGTAAAGCATGCAATTCCAAATTTTAATCTTCTCCCCCTTAAACATGTAATTGAAGTAGGAAATTTAACATGCAGCTCAACTTATAGAAATAAATATGCAGCTAAATTAATATAAGCATGCATTTGAAATATATAAAGTGGAATAAACCAGTCCACATAATATATAAGTTCTACAAAGTGCAAAACATATCAATCAAGATTTTTCAATTAGCTCCTTTACCCTTGATAATTTTAGGGCATGACAGATAAGGCTAAATCTATCTTTTGGTAGAGGTTTTGTAAAGACAACAGCTAACTGATCCTCAGTTTTAACAAATTCTAAATTAATCTCTCTCCTTTTAGTACATAGTCCCTTAGGAAGTGATGCTTAACATGAATGTGTTTGGTCCTAGAGTGTTGTACAGGATTTCTAGATAGATTGATGGCACTAGTATTGTCACAAAGTATTTTGTTATTTTTATAGGATAGGACAAAATTTTCTAGTGTTTGTTTCATCCACAATAGTTGTGAACAAGCTAAAGATGTAGCTATGTATTTGGCTTCTGTTGTGGATAGTGAAGCAGTATGTTATTTTCTAAAAAACCAAGAGAATAGTGAATTTCCGAGAAACTAACATGTTCTACTAGTACCCTTTCCGTCAGTGAAACTAACTTCATAGTCAGCATCACAAAATGAATAGAGATCCAATGTGGCTAACTTTGGATAGAAAAGTCCTAGGTTTAATGTTTCGTTTAGGTACTTAAATATTCTTTTTACTGCATCTAGGTGTGTTTCTTTAGGGTCAACTTGAAAATGAGCACACAAACAAGTGCTAAACATAATATCTGTTAAATACAATAGAGACCCTATCATGCTTCTATATAATTTTTTTATCTACGGACTTACCTGTTTCATCACTTTTGAGTTGAGTGGAGGCTACCATAGATGTTTCCTTTCCTTTCACCTTGTCTATGGAGAATTTCTTCAAGATCTTCGTGGTGTACTTTGTTTGTAATATGAATATCCCAGAGGATAGGTGGTCAATCTAAAGACCAAGAAAGAACTGTAGTTCTCCCATCATACTCATCTCAAACTTATCCTGCATAACCTTGGCGAACTCTTGGCATAAAAGATCATTAGTAGCATCGAAAATGTTGTCATGAACATAGATTTGTATTAATAAGAGATCATTTTCTTTTCTTTTTGTAAAGAGAGTTGGATCTACTTTGCTAATTTTAAAATCATGTTCAATTAGGTAAGTTTTTAATCTGTCATACCAAGCTCGAGGAGCTTTCTCAGACCATATAAGGCTTGATTATACCCTTGAGCCACAAGTCTAGCATTGTTCCTAACCACTTCTCTTGATTCATTCAGCTTATTCTTAAAAACCCGTTTGGTTCCTAAGATAGTCTAAGAGTTGGGTTTTGGAACAAGTTCCCATATTTGATTTCTTTCAAATTGATTCAATTCATCTTCCATTGCAATAATCCAACAATCATTAGACAAAACATCCTTAACATTTTTAGGTTCTAGTTGGGAAACAAAAGTTGAAAAGGCTAAGGTGTTGGCTAAAGATCTAGTTTGAACCCCTTTGGATAGGTCACCTATTACAAACTCTTTTGGATGATCCTTCATATAAGACACATCTTTTGGTAATTCATCCGATATGTTTTCTTTTGGTATGTTTGAAGGATCTCCTATGTGATCATCATCATCATCATTATGAGAGGATTGTGGTTGAGCTAGAGTCTCATTGAAAGATATATGTAGAGTTTCCTCAACAATAGAATTCTTCTTGCTAAACACTCTATAGGCCTTACTTTTGGTTGAGTAACATAAAAAGATTCCTTCCGAGCTCTTAACATCGAATTTATCAAGATTATCCTTTGTGTTCAATATAAAGCATTTACATCCAAATATCTTGAAATAGGAAATTCTAGGTGTTCTCCCATGATAGAGTTCAAATGGTGTTTTGTTTAGGATGGGTCTAATCAAGGATCCATTTTGGATATAGCAAGCAGTGTTTACAACCTCAACCCAAAAATATCAAGGCAGCTTTGACTCGTACAACATTGTACATGCACACCCTTGCAAGGTCCCATTTTTCCTTTCAATAACTCCATTTTGAGGTGCAGCTCTAAGAAATGCAAATTCATGTTTTATCACATATTGATCACAGAAGTCAAAAAAAGATTGATTCTCAAATTCTCCACCATGATCACATTTAATCCTAATGACTTTCGATCCTTTCTCATTTTGTAATCTTCTTACTAGTTACTAAAAACATCAAAAGTTAGATCCTTACTTTTCAAGAAAGAGACCCAGGTAAATCATGAAAAATCATCGATTATGATAAGACAGTATCTACACCCACATAAGCTTTTTGATTTGGTTGGTTCGAATAAGTCTAAGTGAAGTAATTCCAGGGATCGAGAAGTGTTGACCATCCTTTTTGGTTTAAATGAGTTTTTAGTTTGTTCAATTTCATAAGAGTCGGCAACTTTGCTTTTCCTGAAATTGATTTTTGGCAGGCCTTTGATAAGTGTTGTGTCGGAATATCTATGCAAAAAGATTGGGTTTTGAAAATCCGTCATTGTAGTGTGATTTGCGAGGAAATCCATCAACAAATAAATTTTACCGAAACTCGAAAAAAATTCTGGGTCAAACACATGGATGCTACGTCGATTTGAAATCCGTGATTATATCTCTTTTTTTTGTAATTTTGGTTTTAAGATGGGATAATTACAATGAATCGATACTATAGTAAAAAGAGAGAGAGAGAACAAAACACTTTATAATGTGGATAATGTTTTTACAACTAGAAAGCGGGGAATACTACAACTACAAAGCAGTAAAATCTACTCCAGAAAGCAGTAAATAGAAGGGAGGTGAGAAATTATCCTCCTTGTCGGCTGCTTGGAGGATGAGCCGGAATGGGCAACGCCTTGAAGACGGAGAGCAAAGATAGAAGATGGAGAACGAAACGAGATGAACTGAGGGCGAGGTAGGACGTCGTCGTCACGGGATCCACTTCCAGAATGGGAGCGAGAAGACGACCACGAGAGCTCCGCGAACGGGATGAGAAGTGGATAAAATTTTTTCTTTTAACTCTAGAGGAGCATCCTGGGTTTGGGACAAGCTTCTTTAGAGCATTGGAGAGAGAGAGAGGTGAAGGAAGGGATGAAGAAAGTGTGGGGGTCATAGGGCTATTTATAGGTGAAGAATGGATGGGCAATTAGGTCATTTCATGTGTAAAACATTAATGCAAGGGCCTTTAGTGACAGATCTAAGCATCACTAAAGCCCTGAACGTGGGCTTAGGACGTGCATGCCCGCGCCTCCTCTCCTTCTCTGTGCACAAAATGCACACGCACGATTGAAAAATCTCAGCCGTTCGATCTTGCAATTGACAGCTGAGAATGCATCGCGCCGTGCCTTCATAACACCACCCCCGTGTGCAATCATGCGTTCAAATGCACATCATCGCACGCGTTCACGATTCGCGCACATCCATGCTGCCATGTTACGCTCCATCTGGCCGTCCACTCGCCATCCAATGGCTCAATTAAGCCGATCCCGCACTTGATTTGAGGCTCGCGGGGGCTCGACCCCATGACCTGTGTCTCGCCCGTGGGTGCGTGACTAACGTGCCAAGGCCGCCACTTCATCGAGTTTCCATCCAATGCGTGTGCGCCTATGGCCGTTGGATCAAGATCCAACGGCCTAGATCTGATCACACGGTTGAGGAGAGAGAGGGAGCGGGCACCTTTGGTCGGTGTGGGTGGCTGAGATGGCACCACGTGGCACCATCTTGGTCGTCCATCTTTTGTCTTGTAGATGGTGCCACGGATGTCGGATTAAATCGATTTCCATGCTGTTGAGTTGCGATCGTCAATCCGAACCCATCCATGGGGTCAGATTTGTCATCAGATGTACGGATTTACACCACCTTGGCCCCTTGACCTCTGATCTTTTTCGAACTGCATCTGATGCTACGGAAGTTCGATCGGGACAATCTTGGAGTCGTTGAACTCTGATCGTCCCCCTAATCAGATCCGTATGGTTGGATCTTCAATCCGAGGCCCCAATTAAATATTGCCTATCCCTGACCACCAAAAAATAGTAAATTACTGTATAATTTATACACTTTGACCTAAATGCATAATGATGTATGTTATGTAATATTTATAATGCATGATGCTTCTACGACACTGAGAACATGCATAAATAGACATTTTAGGTTATTCAGATGCATACACATCACACCCATATGCCTATCTTTTGCTAGGCCCTAGCAAAAACTATATGCTATTTATAAAGGAATTAGGATTGGATTTCTTGGGCAAAAGTTATTCTTCAACACTAGGAGGTTTTGACTAAGGACCTGAACTACAAAGACACAACAGCGCCCAGGTCTCTGCCAAAATGCAGACTGCCTCAAGCCCTTGCCTTATTCAAAGAAGGATCTTTTTCTTCTTTTCTTCTTTTCTTTTTCTTTTTGGAATTTTGAGCTTAGGGTTTCAGAGCAATTTTCTACGGTCACTCAACCCACCCAAGTCTCAAAGAGAACCCTAAGTTCTAAGCATCTTTATGTGTGAAATGTGATAGGCTCACTGATCGGCTATTAGAACAGACTTCAAGTTTCTACGCCCCTAGGTGACCTTAAGAAGAAATTCTACCTAAAGGTGTATCTATTCAACCGGTAGCTTTCTCCCTAGGGTCAACACAAGGTCGAACCCAGTGTATATCTCCCCGGCTTATTCTACTTCTCTGCTTCTTCCTAAGTGTTTAGGAATTATACGTGCATTTCTTGAGCAGGGATCTAAACAACCTACCAATGGGCTATTACCTACGATAATTTGCCAGCCATACTCGTGCAGTGAAGTGTGGCTTATTTCTTTTTTTCTTTAATTTTCTCCTTTTCTTTTTTTTTTTGGTTATTTTTCTTTTTCTTTTCTTTCTTTAAGTAGGTGGCTTCCTTGATCTAAGATTTACCTAATGCCAGTATAAAAAGAATGGTCGTGTGGCTGGCCTCTGGACAGTCGACCAATGGGTAGTTACCCATGATAACTTGCTAGCCATACTACCCTAGAAGTTTCATTAGCCACTCAATTTTCGTTAAAATCATCGAAAAGTTAGTTGTGCAAGGTGTGTGTAGATGCTTAGACTTAAAATCCCCTCAAATCAGAGGGTGGGTTGATAAGTTGTATACTTATCACCTCAACTTATTTAACCAATTTGAAACTGAATTTAGAATGGCAAGGATTTAAGAAACAAATCCACATTTTAGTGGACACCCAGGTTGATTAAGCCCAAAGACCTGAAGGTTCTAAGTGTTCAGGTTCTGCTGTATTATTCCCTAAGGTTGAAACATCCTAATGCCCAAGTATTCTTTTCCTAATTCAATTTTTTTTTAATAAATAAAGAGAAAAATAAGTAGAATTTACAAGAATTTCACAGAGCTGACAAAATGATTTAGAAATGAATCCACCCCCCATGCCTAGCTGATGCAATGTCCTCATTGAAAATAAAAGACATGAGAAGCAAGGTAGAATGAAGAAAAAATCACCTCTATTCCATGATGCTCGGGTCAGCTCTGAGTCAGACTGTACAAGTGATGAGTTTAATGTCATCAGCTAGGCGAAGTCTAGCTAAAGAAGTCACATTAAGGTTAAAGCAACCTTATCAAAGATGGGTTCTGAAATAACATGGTCAACATAAGGTTTCATATGTTGTCTGTTGACCTTAAAAGAATCACCCGTCTTTGGGTCAGAGAACTCAACGGCTCCGTTGGGAAATATTCTATCGATGATGAATGGGCCATCCCACTTTGACCTAAGCTTGCCAGAAAAGAGTTTAAGTTGAGAATCAAAGAGCCAAACCTTCTAATTTGGCTCAAAGCTCTTGCGGGAAATCAGTTGGTCATGAAGAGCTTTGGTCCGAGCCTTATAGATCTTGGCATTCTCGTACGCATCATTTCTAAGCTCCTCCAACTCAAATAGTTGGAGCTTCCTAGTCTTTCCAGCTAAACTTAAATCAAAGTTGCATTTCCTGATTGCCTAGAATGCCTGATGTTCAATCTCTACAGGTAAATGGCATTCCTTTCCATACACCAGATGAAATGGTGACCTGCTGATAGGCGTTTTGTACGCCGTACGGTAGGCCCAAAGAGCGTCCTCAAGCTTTTAAGTCCAATCTTTTCGATCAGGCCTAACTATCTTCTGTAGGATATTTTGATCTCACGATTGGAGATCTTGGCCTGTCCATTCGTTTGAGGGTGGTAAGGTGTGGAGATTCTGTGATTTACCCTGTATTTTGCCAATAAACTACGAAACTGGACATTTGTGAAGTGAGTACCACCATCGCTGATGATGGCTCTTGGAATCCCAAACTAACTGAAGATGTTCTTTTTGATGAAATCGATGACCACATTGTGACCATTGGTTCAGGTAGGGATAGCCTCGATCCACTTGGACATGTAATCAACAGCAACAAGGATGTACTGGTGTCCAAATGAAGGGAGGAAGGGTCTCATGAAATCGATGCCCCAAATGTCGAAGATTTCGATAGGAAGGATTGGGTTTAGAGGCATCATATCTCTCTTGGTTATGCTCCCAAGTACCTGGCATCAAGAACACGACCTCGAGAATTCCTAGGCATCCTTGAATAAAGACGGCCAATAGAATCCAAATTGAAGTATTTTTGCAGCCGTCTTTTTCTCGGAGAAACGTCCACCACAAGCAGATGCATGGAAGAACTCAAGTATGCTTTGAAATTCATTCTCTGGTACACATCGGCAAATAATCTAATCACAACTGATGCGATACAGTTCAGGGTCATCCCAGAGTTGAGTTTATCCCGTTGTTGCTTGGTCCAATCCTGAGGGATTTAACCAACAGCCAAATAATTTACTATGTCTGCAAACCAAGGGGTTTGGACACCTGAAACTGCTAGAATAGTCTCGTCCGAAAAAGTATCGGTAATTGGAATATCTGGATGAGAAGAATCACTTAGAAGCCTCGAAAGATGATTCGCCACCACATTCTGTGCCCCAGATTTATCTTTGATTTCAATATCAAATTCTTGAAGCAAAAGAATCCATCAAATGAGCTGGGGTTTAGCATCCTTTTTGGCCAAGAGATATCTCAAGGCTTAGTGGTCAATGAAAATTATAACGTAAGACCCTAAGAGATAAGCCCTGAATTTTTCTAAAGCAAATACTATAGTTAGCAACTCCTTCTCTGTAACAGTGTAATTCCTCTGGGCCTCGTCCAGAGTTTTACTAGCGTAGTAGATGACAGTGGGCTTTTTGTCATTCTTTTGACCAAAAATAGCCCCAACCGCATAATCAGAAGCATCGGTCATGACCTCAAATGAGGCCGTCAAGACTGGTGGTTGCAACACCAGAGCACAAGTGACTACCGTTTTAAGAAAATCGAATGCCTTGCGGCATGATTCATTGAAATCAAATGGCATATCTTTGGCAAGAAGGTTGCTTTAAAGGTCGAGCAACTATGGAAAATCCTTAATGAACCTCCTATAGAATCCCACATGACCGAGAAATGATCGAATTTGTTTGACAGATGTGGGAAGAGGAAGTTTGGAAATAGCATCAACCTTAGCTTTGTCGACTTCAATTCCCCACTCAGAGATTACATGATCCAAGACGATACCTTCTTGTGTCATGAAATGACTATTTTCCCAACTAAGGTCCAATCTTATTTTGATGCATCTTTTAAGGATCAATTCAAGATTAGCCAGGCAAGTTTCAAATGAATATCTGAAAATGGAGAAATCATCCATGAAAACTTCTATAAATTCTCCCACCATGTCAGAAAAAATGGTTAATACCTTTGAAAAGTCGCAGGTGCATTGCAAAGCCCGAATGGCATTCTACTGAAAGCAAAGATTTCGTAGGGACATGTGAAAGTCATCTTTTCCTGATCCTCAAGATGGATAGGGACTTGATTGTATCCCAAGTAACCGTCCAGGAAGCTGAAGTACTTTTGCCCAGCTAATCTTTTAAGGATCTGATCAATGAAGGACAGAGGCAAATGATCCTTTTTGGTGGCTATGTTCAACTTCCTATAATCGATACAGATCTCCAAAAGGAAGTTAAATGAGTTGTGATAGATTCTCTTTTCTCGTTAGTCACAACGGTAATCCTGGCTTTCTTGGGAACAATTTGCACGGGACTTACCCATGGACTATCTGAGATCGGATATATGATTCTTGCGTTGAGCCACTTAATTATTTCTTTCTTGAGAAGGGTGGGATCCATCTTCCATGAAAATTTTGTGATTGCAGTAAGATGGCTCAAACCCCTAAGGTTAGAGATGGTCCAACCAATTGCCTCTTTATGTTCTTTTAAGACCTTGATCAATTTTATCTCTTGCTCCATAGTCAATATAGAACTGGTAATCACAGGGAGCATCTTCTTAGGTCCTAAAAATTGATATTTCAAACTCTCAGGTAATGGTTTCAGTTCGAGCTGGGGCGAGTCTAAGATGAAAGGTAAGGAGGATGTTGATGAAGATTCATCAGGATGATCGAGAGGAAGAGGTTGAAAGTGAACAAAATCAGCAACCTCTTCAAAATGTGGCAGGTTTACCACGGAGGGTTGTGGGTTGGGTTCATTGGTGCAGGAAGAACTCTCAATAGCAGATACAACCATACATGCCTCAATATTCAAATGATCTTCCTCGAGTTTCTCTATAAATCCACAATCCTCAAATTTATTAATCACCTTGAAAATATCCAATTTCAGTTTCCGATCCCCAAAGGCGATTTCCATGCTACACTCTCACAGTTGATATTGGCCTTAGTGGTAGCTAGGAACAGACGCCCCAGAATGATGGGTGTGTTCCTTAAATTCACAAGTACATCCATGTCAAGGACAAGGAAATCTACAGGAAAATAAAAGTCCTTAACCTTGACAATAACATCCTCAATAACGCCTCTCGGATTTGTGACCGAATGGTCCACTAATTGTAGAAATACTAAGGTCAGCTACAGTTCACCTAATCCGAACTTCTCGTAAAGAGAAGTTGGAATTAAGTTAATGGATGCACCTAGATCCAAGAGTGCCTGGTCAAAAGTGTAATCTTCGATAACACATGAAATCAAAGGGGCACCTGGATCTCTGCTTTTCGGAGGAAGGTGATGCAGGATAACAGAACTAGCCTGCTCAGAGAGTATCACCTTCCTCGGAATAGATTCTCTCAGCTTATGCTTCTGGGTGCATAAATCCATTAAGAATTTAGAATAAGCCGGTATGTGTTTGATAGCATCCAGGAGGGGGATATTGATTTCATCATTCTTGAATATATTCAAGAGCTCCATGTTACTATCAACAGGCTTCTTCTTCATGGGTTTAATTAAGGTCTCAGGAAAAGGAACATGAGTCAAATCTTCGGAATCAATTTCCTGAGCCTTGATTTCTTCTTCAGAGTTCTCCTTTCTTTCCTCAGGCTCACCAGGATTTTCTTGAATAGAGTAGGGTAGGTGTTGGTCCTAGGTTTGTCTTCCACTCCTCAAAGTAACAGAGTTGGCAGATGCGTATGGGTTTGGGTCTTGGGGAGGGTTAGGAAAGATCGGAAGGGCTTAATTAACCAAAAACCCTGGATTTGATGAAGAAGTAGAAAAGGAAGGACCTTGCTCAACCATCTAAGCATGTGCGTGTAGGTCCCTCTAATTCCCGTACCCTTGGGCTTAATTGCCTAGATTTTGAATGTTGCGCGAGTTGGGTACGAGTAGAGATGGCAGAGATTCGAGCTGACGAGTATTAGCAATGAGCTCAGTTTGCAAGTTGTCCAGCAAGGTTTTCATTTGTTGCATAAGCTGGAGCATAGATCCTTGCATCTCTACCATCTAACAATTCAAATCAGCCTATCCTACGAGTTGACAAGCATTCCAAACTGGCTGATTGACCTGATTTGGGGGTAGCTGAGTATAAACATGACCCTGACCCATTGGTCTTTGTGAAGCATAGTTGCTCGGTCGGAATTGGGTCTGCTGCCCCAGATTCTTCCAGGAGAAGTTAGGGTGGTTCCTCTAACCCGGATTATAAACATTGGAATATGGGTTGGACCTAACATTCTCTTGTACAGCACGAAATTAGGAAGGTAGTAAGTGCAGGCGCTATTAGCCGTGGGATTTGCATCGGCGCACGCAAATGCAGCTGTGTGGCGCAATCAAGATGCTCCATGGCTGCAAACAAACGGCGCATTTTGGCGAGGCGCGTGCGCATGAGAGCCGTCCGATCTCACGATCGGACGACTAATGATTAGGTGCTGAAAAGAGGCTTGTGGGTGATGCGCAGAGAGAGATTCTTGCTAAGCATCTAGTGAAACGAGTGAAAGACTCACTAAGCAGCCGTTAGGACGGACTTTGGGTTTCTACGACCCTAGGTGACGTTGCCTAAAGGTTTATCTTTTCGATTGGTAGCTTTCTCCCTACTTCTTTTATTTATGGGGTCAACACAAGGGCGAACCCAGTGGACACCCATTTGAGTGGACACCCAGGCTAATTAAGCCCGAAGACCTGAAGAGTCTAAGATTCAGGTCCTATCGTATCATTTCCTAAAGTTAATAACTTCCAAATGCCTAAGTTCACTTTTCCTAATTTCTTTCTCTTTTATCTTTTTCAAATTTTCATTTTTTTTTACTTTATAAGAAACTAAAAGAAATTCTACGGAGTTAACAAAATGATTTCAGGAATTGATTATCCACCCCCCATGCCTAAATGATGCAATGTCCTCATTATAAAAACAAAGACATGAAAAGGGTGGAGTAAATAGAATATTACTTGAACATCATGAGAAATCCGATCAGCTCCATAGAGAACGTGAAATATAAACGCGTGCTAAATTTAATGCCTTCAGCTAGGCATAATATACATACAAGGAAGAAATTGAGAATTCACAAGTGCGGGTCAGAATCAAAATCAAAAGGTTGATCCTGAAACCCGTCAACAGAAAATGTCCACAGACGTGGACCAGATTATGATGCAGACCCTTGCCCCAGGGTCGAGTGGTTCTCAGGTTCTGGATGAAAATCATCCAGAATCGAAGATTGTTGAACTTGTAGGGCCAGGCCTGCGGTTTAGTGGTGTGCAACCCAAGACCAAAGTGTCGGACAATGTGTAAAGATGGTTCATTAGGTGCGGAAGTCCACTTAACGTTCAGCTTAGAAAAATAATCAGTTATTTTGAGCTTGGGTTGCACGTGAAAGATATCGTAAGGGTCCTAGTAGAAAGTAGGTGGTTTCAGGTCAATAGGTACCCTTAAATCAAAAATCAAAGTTCCCTCAGAATTAGCCTCCCAAATTTTTATTTCAACAATTCTATCCTCCAACATCAAGAGCTCAGGCTCTGGGACCTCTAGCATACGGCTCACCCCATAAGGTTTACCTAAGTCCAAAAATCATGGCTAACTCAAAATTGACTTGGGTACAATGATTTCCAAATCAAAATCAATCCCTTCGGGGTGTGGATGAGGAATGGGGCTACTGATTGAATCTTCTAGTAAATAAGGATTCGAATCCTTCAAGTTAGCCCCAATCGAATCCAAATCTTCAATGAATGGGCTATCAAATGGTTCATAAGATTCCTCAAGTCCGTTTGTCTCACTAAAATCTTCTTCCTTACACTCAAGTGAGACTTCACTAAGAGATTCTTCAGCCTCAGAGTCAAAGAATTCATGATCCTCATTTATATATGTCTCAAAATCAATTGTCATTTCATGGTTCAAAGAGACAAATTTTCCTCGCTCCCTGGCTCGAGAATCTCGGGTGAATCAATTGGTTCATCCTCAATGGGTTGCTCTGGCCCAACTTAGTCATCCTCGGTCTCAGAAAATGTATCCCCCCCGACAGGCACCTGAGTGGGTTTAGATATTGGCTCTCCTGAAGGGGGTTCATCTTGAGAATCATCCCAAGATTTGACTAGGGCAACCACAAATTTCATCCTCAACCTTGACAACTTCCCAAGTAGAAACTCACCCAAGCCCCTATCCTTAACATTTTGGAGCAAATCCAATAAAGAGCTATTCAGCTCATCAATCATTTTCATCATAGGCTCCAATGCTTCAGTGTATGGTGTTGGCTAGGCTTTTAAAGATTGTACGGTGTTCCTCAAGTTAGCAAACACCCTATCTTGGATCTGGTTCACCTGAACCGAATGGTTCAGTTTAGGTTTGGGTGGGTTTGGGTTCATTCTAGGAGAGTCAAGATATTGAGGTTCTCAGGTTCCTCCCTGATAGTAGGTTGTCTCGGGTTGTTCAAAGAATGGTGGTGACCTATATTCAGTGGAGTACTGGGGAGGGTATGTGTTAATTTCATCATATCCTTCCTGCTTGTAGATCGGGTTGGTTTGGTCATCAAAGGATGGAGATCTATAATCATTGTAGCTCTGGGAAGGATAGTAATCATAGTTTTGTTGTCCAGGGTTAGGCCCTGGACACTGAGGTCCGGATTCATATCCCTAATCAAAGTTATCCCGGCTATTGGATGGGTAATTACAAGTTAAGTCGAGATAGTAATCATCTTGGATATAAGTGGTGGTAGGAGGATAGGATGTGAAATGAGTGTAGGATGTGGAAGGATACATGGCAGACTAGGAGGAAAATCAGAAGAGAGAAAGGAGCCCTGCAATACAAGCAATCAATCATGTCCTTAGGTGGGTTAGCCTAAAGACCTACAGACTCCCAGGACCCATCTTGAGATTATAAACAATTTGGTCTATTTTATCCGGTCAATCCAACCAGTTAGAAGGAGGGACTGGGGAGAAGGTTCTTCCGTTGGCTTACACCTCCGGTTCTTAGGGTACCCCTCAGTAGCAGTCGTTTGACACTACTCCCCTAGCTAGACATTAGATGGACGAGCAGAAGTAGATTAATCAAAAAAAATCTCAGTCTGAGCCCCGAAGAGCAAATCAATCCTTAAGGCCAACGTCTACTTAGTTTTAGTTAGGCTTGGGATGATCGTGCTCTTGGAATGTGATGGGCCCTTAAGATGAGTTGTGCCCTTAATGATCAGTTAAAATGTATGTGTGTGCACAACAATGGTTTGCAAACAAGGTTATTTGTTGATGTGTCTTTTAGGGTTTAACCTTGTTTAGTAGCTTTTAGGGTTTAATTATTAGGTTGGTTCAATCAAGGTTTAGTAGAACACTCCAAGTTTTGAAAACACGGGTGATGATATGTTCCTTTAAAAATCAAAAATAATGTGGAGTACCTAGTTCAGCCCTAAGAATCAACCCTAAGTGGCAAGCTACTTGATGAATCAATTTTAATCTTAAGTGGTGCGGCCCAAACAGATCAACCAATTGGCCTGTTACAATACTTAGTTAATGCACACAAGAATGTTTATCATATTCAAATTTCTACTCACTTATGTGTATTGAGTTGATGTGTACCGGGTCCACAGGTTAGATCCCGGTTAAGTGGTAGAATTAAAGTGATTGTACGCCTTAGGATAAGAAGTTGTGGGTGTTAAGTGTTAAGTATGTAGCTTGATTTACACAGTGCTTCCACCCCCATGAGGCTTCGGCTGCATGTCTTTTGCACATGGGTTGAGGCGCTCTCCACCACGCTACGGGTGTGGATGGTCATGCGGAGGTTTTTGCTGCAGAGGGCACGGAGACATCTCGGTTGTTGGATGGAGAATGGATGGCTAAGATTGCTTGATGAAGGCATGCTAGAGAGAGGGCAGTGGCTGCGGGTGCGCGATCGTGCAACACGTGGCACGGTTGTGGCCGTTGATCCGGATCACCTTTGGTTGCATTATTTTCCACCTATATTCTACCCTATAGCCTATGGCCAAGAGAAGAAGAAGAAGATTAAGGGGACACTCTGTCCCCTTGGTGCCTTCCCCTCTTCTCTTCTCTCTTGTGCCTAAGCCAGCCAGAGGAGAAGCCAGGCAAGGAAGGCCTTTGGAGGAGGTCTTGAGGGTGGTGCACGCCCACCCTTGGAGGAGCTTTTGAGGTGGAAACCATCCACCTGTGGAGGAGCTAAGGCATGCCCCCTACTTTAGGGCTTGCAGGAGGAGGATACACCTTGAAGGAGCAATTCAAGGAGAAGGAGGAGGAATCCTTTTCAACTACTGGAGCAGCTGTAGTTGGAGCAAGGACCCTTCCATCTTATCATCATCATCCAGAGGATATTGAGTTATTATTTTGTTGTTTTCAATTTAGTAGAAGCATTCCTCTACTTGTAAAATGATATCTTCCTTTAGTTAAAAAGTTGCCTTCCTTAATTTTTTATTACAATTCTTTTGCCTTAATTTGCTTTATCTTTAGTGTATTTTTTCACTCCCTCTTTCTAATTACCTTAGGCCTCCACGTGCCTAGGGTGAGCTTAGAAAGAGATCATTTTTGTCACTTAGATTTTAAGCCTATTAGGTGTAGATCGCTTTTTTGTCAACAATTTTGCATATTTCCCCGTTATTTCAAAACCACAAAAAAATTATATATTGAAAAATACCAAAAAGAAAGTTGATTTCGATTTCCAAGTAAGAGACTCGATTTTGCAAACATATTGGCTCCTTGAACGATCCTAGATACTCTCCTTATCTAGGATTACAAATTTAAAAGCGACTCAATTTTTGTTCGTTACAATGATAAAACCTTAGTTTACAAACTGCGTAAAAACCCGATCAGTAGACAAAGCTAAGGTTGATCTGATCAGTAACTTTCCACCTCCCACTTCAGTTTAAGATGTTCAATCTTTCCTAGGACACGTAGGATTTTATAGGCGTTTCATTAAAGACTTCTCTAAGAAAGCTAGACCTTTGAGTGCTCTTTTGGCTAAAGAAGTTAGATTTGAATTTGATGATTCTTGTTTAACGGCCTTTAACACTCTTAGAGGGTCATTGACTAGAGTGCCTATCTTACAACCTCCAGAGTGGACACTCCCGTTTGAGATAATGTGTGATGCTTCAGATTTTGCAGTAGGAGCAGTTTTAGGATAGAGAATTGATAGAAAACCTGTTGTAATCTTTTATGCAAGTAGAACTTTAGATGAAGCTCAAAAGAATTACACTACAATTGAAAAAGAATTGCTTGCAGTTGTTTTTGCTCTTGAAAAGTTTCGATCATAGTTGTTAGGTTCCCATGTGGTAATTTATAGTGATCATTCAGCCCATAGACATCTTCTATTTAAAAAGGATGCTAAACCAAGATTGATTCAATGGATACTTTTATTGTAAGAATTTGATTTAGAAATAAAGGATAAAGCTGGATTAGAAAATGTAGTGACTGATCATCTATCTCGGATCTTAATAAGTAGCAAACATTCTCCACCAATTTGTGATTTATTCCCTGATGAACATCTGTTGGTTATAAATGGAATTAAGTCTCCTTGGTTTGTAGATATAGTTAATTACTTAGCAATAGGTCGAACCCCTTCCGATTGGACAAAACATAAGAGTGATAAAATTTTCTTTGATATTAAGTATTACTTTTGGGAAGATCTAGAACTCTTTAGGCTTTGCAATGATCAAATAATAAGAAGGTGCGTTCTGGAAAGTGAGTTCCACAGCATATTATCCTTTTTCCATAGTAGTGCATGTGGAGGTCATTTTTCTGGAAAGAAAACAGCTGCTAAGGTCCTCCAAAGTGATTTTTTATTGGCCCACTTTGTTCAAGGATTCACATTTGTTTACTAAGTCTTGTACTAGATGCCAAGCTTTAGGAAATATGACTTAAAAGAGATATGATGCCTTGGAATCCGATTTTAATTATTGATGTTTTCGATGTTTAGGGCATCGATTTTATGGGACCGTTTACCCTTTCATCTGGATATCTTTATATTGTAGTAGCTATAGATTATGTATCCAAATGGATAGAGGTAATCCTAACAAAGAATAATGATCATAGTGTAGTCACTTGCTTTGTTCGGAAGAATAATTTTGCAAGATTTGGGATGTCGCGAGTAATCAACAACGATGGAGGTTCCCATTTTAATAATTTTCAATTTAGAAGTCTTCTTAGGAAGTATGGAATCAATCATAGAATTGAAACTCCATATCATCCTCTGACAAATGGTTAAGTTGAAACATCTAATAGGGAGATTAAGGCAATCCTTCAAAAGATGGTAAGAGCTGATAGAAAAGATTAGGCTGAAAAATTAGATGATGCATTATGGGCTTACCGTACAGCTTACAAGACCCCTATTGGAGTGTCTCCCTATCGGTTGGTGTACGGAAAGGCATGCTATTTGCCTGTAGAACTTGAGCACAGATCTTTTTGGGCAATAAAGAAATGCAATTTGAATCTTGAACAAGCTGGGGATAATAGAAAATTACAAATGAGTGAATTGGTGGAATTAAGAAATGATGCATATGACCATTCTCGGATTTATAAGGAGCGAATGAAAGCTTTCCACGATCGTCATATTTTTCGAAAGTTATTTGAACCAAACCAACGTGTTTGGCTTTGTGATGCTAGACTTCAGTTCTTTCGAGGAAAGCTTCATTCTAAATGGATAGGACTTTATATTGTTGTGTGCACCTTACCAGGTGGAGCTGTAGAAATAGCAAACATCAATACTAGGCACACTTTTATGGTTAATGGCCAGAGGCTTAAACCCTATATAGAGCATCAGGAGTTTATCAAAGGTGTTGATAAGCTTGCTCTTCTAAATCCTATCCCTAGTTGACTTTGTTCCTTTTTGCCTGGCTGAAGGTGTAAAACTTAGTGTACATTGGAGGCAGTCCAATACCTTCTCCTCCCCCTTCTTGCTTTCTAGAGCATTAGAGCACTTAAGCATAGTAGCTACTTGCACCATGACTTTCCACGATCCCAATTTCCTTACCTTCGCTTGTTCACTTCACCACGGCACGGATCTCCCTGCTGATGTACGATTGTTGATCCTGCTAAAATTGAGGGAAATGTGTCATGAAGAGATTTATGCACTTCAGAAATCTCCCTTCTGTGGGAGAAGTAACATGGCTAAATGGTGTAGGGTGCAACGTATGGGATTATGCGTCAAGTGTGGCATGTACAACCACGCCAATGATGGCATATGACGTTGGTATAAGAAATCCCACCAGGATTGGTACACTGATCACCTATATTTCCTCAAGTATGGATTGAGCACCAATTTCCCTTATTCTCTTGCTCGTCCATTTAAGAGAGCCATAGTAGAACTAGTGAACCAATACTTTGATAGATATAGCATCACCTTCATACCGCTCGGCTGAAGGCGTAAAACTTCGTGCTGGTTGAGAGACAACCTAATACTGTAAATAAATAATTTTAAAAAAAAGTGAAAAAAAATGAAAAATGAAAAATTGTGTATAATAAAAATATGCAAAAAGAAAAATTCAAAAAAGAAAAAAATCATCGGACAATGTGTACATAATAAAAAAAATTGTTATTTCTTTTAGGTAGTTAAGTTGATTCTTAAGATCTGAGACCAGCTTGGTGGGGATTGAAAGATAGCATTACGGGACACTAGTGACCTTGGACTCATGTAGGAAGAGTAGCACTGCGAGACTCCACTCCATATTTATTAGAAGTTTCGGGAGTTATCAAAACTGTAGGGCTTGCTAGCATTTTAGATAGGTATGGGAGGCATAGCACTGCGATGCTCCACATTCGGGTTATTTAGTTGACATCTTTTCTTTTGAGTTAACTTATTTGTATTTTAGTAGGATAGTGACTTCGAGCTTGATATGGGGATTAGTTACCTCTTGAGGATAGAGTGTAGCCTAGCAATGCCCTATTCCTTAAGATGTTAGCTATTACTCGTAAACAGACTGGAGTTAACATTACCTAAGTTAGCTCTAAGGTGTGTACCTTTGCGAGACCTAATAGGGTTATATCGGCTATACCAAGATTTCATCACGAGAGAAGAGTAGCTTTGCGAGGCTTCTCGTGATTTGTTACGTCTTGAGGATCTGACGTAAAAAGACTCAATCATGGTGAATCCATGGGCCGAGCTTTCTTATAGAGGCTTTCTTTTTCTCGATTTGTAAATAGCCAAAAGTCCTGCTTTTCTTAGGTTTAATTTTGTATATAAACAAGTTTATTTAACCATCCTTTTGATTTTATAAATAAATAAATTTTTATTTGTTTTTAATCTGTTTTTAGTTTTGTAGGTTAGGCAAGCAGGATGGCTCACCATCACAAGTGCTTCAATACATCAGGTCGTATCTATCTAAACTACTCCCTCTCTTTTATTTTTATGCCACTGTGGACAATATCATTTAAGTTGGGGGGTGGGGAAAACCTGTTTTATTTCTCGTTATCATTTGACCTGTTTTCGTTTTTTGATGTGTTGTGCAAGCCACAATTTTTAAGTTTTAGCTGAATTATTTTTTTTGAAAAAAAAATCATCAAAACTTGCATGCTTTATCTTGTATTTTCCATTTAAAAAAAAGTTTGTAAAGTTTGCAAGCATTTAGTTGTGTTTTTCCATTTGTTTTTGTTTTTGTTTTTGAAAGATGATGGAAATGCCCCTTTAACCAGGAGTTATTACCTTAGGAAGTATACTTAAGTTTACTCAATGGCTTTTCAGGTCTTAGACATAATTACCAAGGTGACTAATTAAGATTTAGGATTTTGACATATGTCAAACATTTTAGTCTTGTTATTTCCTGGTAATGAGTTGAAGAGTGAAGAGTAAACAGAATTTATTTTCAACCACCTACTTAGAAGAGTTTGAAATTTAAGTATTCCCTTATATTCACTATTCACAGTAATAAGTTGCCAGGCACAAATGTTCTTAAGAGTTTTGTTTTTCAAAGTCGCAAATCTTAATTACTATTCTCCACTTCACTTAGGAGGATTTCTGAACCACTTTTGGGAAGCTCTTATTAACCTTCTAGGAAAATGGAATAAATGTACCTAACTTGTTGAGTGTGATTTAGGAGAAGAATTAGGTTCTTTAGAAAAAATATATATACAAAAAAAATCAAAAAATCAAAAAATTTCATAAAGTCCTCTCCTTTATGTCATTTTTAGTGGGAGGTATTGTATATATCTTGTAAAGAAAAAAAAAAGGGAAAAAAAAGAGAGAGAACCTAAATGTAATCTTAGTCCAATACTCAACGCCATTAAATAAACTTAATACATGCCTTAGGATTCGTAAGCCTTCGTGACTTGAGCTAACAAGTCCTTTAGAGTGCTTTATCACTCAGTACCCTAAGGCCAACTGATCTGGGAGTTGTAGATATAAGGTTTGCTGCATGGGTCACGTAGAAAGCCCGATGAACCTAAGATATGCTGGGAGCTGATAAGTAGTAATAGAGGGTGTATGTACTAGGAAAGAATCTAAGGTAATTGTGGAGATTAATTGGACTAATAAATTCAGACTCTGGAGACTTGATTTCTTCCATCTTGTCTTGTAAACTTATTCAGTCCACATGCACGAATAATTGATTTATTTCCAGCTTTTTTCTAAATTTTGTTTGATTGTGAGTTCTTTAGAAATTCAATTGTGACACTTGAAGCCAGGAATAATGAGTCATTTACCTTGATTTGTCACTAAGGAGCTGTTGAGCCATTGTTTAAGCCTAATGTTGTACAACTTAAGTTACGGGTGATGATTGGTTAAGGTGGGTCCTAACTTCACATTTTCATTATTTTTCTTACTTTTATTTCTAAGCCTTTGCTAGAGACTAGTAAAATGTAAGTTGGGAGGTGCGATGAAATTACATTTGCATGTGATAATTAATTAATTTTAACGTAGTTTTATACCTTAATACAAATTATTAACATAATAATAGGATTAATAGCTTAATTAGCACCTCTTCATCCAGTAAATTTAAATAATGTTAAATTACACATATTTGTATATTATTATAAGATTATTTTACATATGCAGGAATGCATGTAATGTAGGTTTAAAAGAATCCTATTATTATAATAACGTGATTAATCTATTCCCATTTTGACCACATTCTAGATCCATTTTTATTCAAGACCTTATCACCTAATTTTAATTGATGTAACCCTTTTATCTATTTCCCAGAGATTTTTTTATTTCCCTTCATTCCTCGTACCAATTCCCTCAATTCAGTCAAGAAAAATAAAAAAAAAACAAATACATAGCACCCACATTCCCGTGACTTCTCCCATGGCTACGTAACCTCACCCACTCCCTCTACTCTCTCATAACTGTCTTTCGCTTTTTCCCCGACTCCCTCTCCCACGAAAACGAGTGGAACCCCGCTCCCTCCCCCTCCCCCTCCCCCTCCCTCGTAAACTCCTTTCTCCCTCTTACGAAAAATTTCCTCCCACCATCAACCCACAGCCGCCACCAAAAACCAACCCCAACTCCCTCTCTTTCTCCCCTGCTCTGACGCTCTCCCCTCTCCTCCACGAAAAAAAATCTCCCCCTCTATCCTCAACGTACACCCATCTCCCTCATCTCCCCCTCCCTCTCAAGCTCCTCCATCAGTTTTATTTTTCCCTATTTTTCCCCTTCTCCTTTCCCTCCTGTGAACCTCCACAGCCACCCAACTTCCTCCCTGCGTCCCAACCTCTCCTCCCCACGCCATCCTCGCCACAGCACCTCCAGCGCCGATGTCATCATCTCGACCTCCATTCTCCTCTCCGCAAAGCTCGGAAGCTGCGACGCTCCCTCGTCGGCGCCCCTCCACGCCGACCGCGCCGCTCCGCCCGCGACCGCCGCCGACCTCGCAGCACCTCCAGCGGCGGTGTCCCAGCGCCATTCCCTCCTCCTCGGCCTCGTCAACGCCCTTCAGCGCCAACCACTAGCCGCCATCCGCCGACAACACCACCAACGGCCATCACCACCTCCAACAGCAGCAGCCCTTCTCCTCCTTTCCCCTCCACGCCGACCGTGCCCCTCCGCCCGCGACCGCTGCCGACCTCGTAGCACCTCCAGCGTCGGCGTCTCAGCACCATTTCCTCCTCCTCTTTGACCTCGATCGCGCCATCCGCAATCCTCCATCGCGACCAGCAGCAACAGCAGCAGCCCTTCCCTCTCCACGACTTCAGCTACCACATGAGAATTCTCATCTTTCCTTTTTAAAATTCTGATGTTTAATTGTTTAAGTAGTATTAACAATATTATGTGATGAATGGAGTTTTCAGTTAAGTTTCCATGTTCTCTAGTTTTATTTTATCAAAGTTATTTAAAAAAAAAAAAAAATCTTTAATTATAATGTTATATTTTTTAATTTCCAATTAAAGTTTGTATAAGTTAATGCTTCATGGTGGTTAGGACTTTCACATTCTTATTTTGTACGGTTTGATATTTACACTTATTTTCCCATTATCATAGGATAAAATTACCTAAATTCTCTTTGTTAAAATATCCTTGTTGTTAATTGATTGCTGAATGCATTTTTATGATCATAGTTAATGAAATCATTTAGTATTAGTTAAGCAGCACCTTCATTATGTTTGAAAATGCTAAAATAGTTTTTAAATATTTTATTAAGTTTTGTTGTTAAGGATTGCTTTTTAAGATTCTTCGGATGTGAAGTAGGTTCGTATGTGAATCAAAGATTTTTGGGCTCGTAAAATAACTTTTATTTTCTCCGATAAAAATCTAAAAGAATAATTGTGGCATTTTTATTAAGTTAGATTAGTTAGGTTTAAGTTACTAGTAAATTATTAAGTGTTGTTTCAACTTATTCGTACTATCTCTGGATATCCTAATTAGGAATTATTTAGAAGCCTCCAAGCGAAACGACTCGGATTCACCAAATTACTAATAGTTCGATATAAATTTTAAATTTGACGCTTTTATTGTACTACAACGACGTGTTTTAACTAAAGCGATTTGAGTACGGCAATGGGCCAGGATCAGGTCGAGGCGGATCAACGACTTGTTTACCACTCCTCGTGGTAATCGCATTGGACATCGCAGGTCCAGTTGGATCATAAGGCGGAGGAGGGTTCAGAATGGGGACATATGGGTAATGTGTTGTTGTGGGATTAGCCTGAAATCCCGGTGGAGTACTCAGAGCTTGCAGAATTTGATGAACCTACCCCTAAGAAGGTCGTACTTGTGGTTACGATCCATGAGGTACAAAATTTTGTGGGTTTGGAACAGGTTGGATGGAAGAGTGCCTTGAGATCGAGTCATCATGCATAGTTAACTGATCTCAGCATTCTGCTGTGTCAATTGATATTGAAGTGAGGTCATGTTTTCTTCATGGCGCTTGGACATTTCCATTATCATTCGCATGAATTTTTCAAGAGGTTTTGATGCGTGATCCATTTGAGGTGTGCAAGGGCCTTGCGGTGGATTTGTCGAAAGATTATATTGGGCCCTTGTGATGACGAGAGCAGACGGTCACATTGGTCCACCAGCGAGGTTTTAGTGCTGAGGGTTGTTGGACCATGCGAAATTCGAATGGTTGCGCCACCCTGGGTTATAAGTAGCAGAATACGGGTTATTCCCGAGGGTGCACATGTCTTCAAATTCAAAAAACGAGTTCGCATATGGTACTGCATCCGAGTACATGGAGGCTTGGTCCTCCATGTCATAATACTGGCTAGCAGAAGCCAGATCCACATTACTCACTGAGTCGCTTGACGCGATACTCGGTAAGGATGGTGCAGCTCGTGCGGGATTCTTGGAAATCATCCAGACTTGGGAAGGATTGGGTTTGTGATGTGGTGAAGGAGTCGATGTGTGAGCCACAGGATGGGTACAGTTAGCCAAAAATTCATCCAGCTTCTTGTGAACGAGGGAGACTTCATCCAATTTTTGAGTGATTTAATTTAAGTTGGATAGAGCTTTTCTGTCAATGTTAAGGAAATGCATTATAGTATAACTGACAAATAGCTCTTCAACAAATAATATTTATAGCTCGAATACCTAAATGAAATCCGAGGTGAAACATCGGGAGCAAATATGGAATTCATGCGCTAATCTCAATTAAAAGTATAAATGAGCACAAGAAATAAGTCAAGAATAATGATATTCAATGAATGCTAATATGTCACATTAGATATTCAATGTATAACATGAGTATTTCAAGACTTTAAGAGACCAAGAATATATCTAAGACAAAATAATGGTGATTTAGATCACTAATTATTAGTCTAAGCACATATATATCAACTACTCAATGCATATGAAATAAATGAACAGTGATTAGACGTTTGATATCAAGTCAGATGACTTAAATGCCGTCGCCTTTCTTTTGATCTTCTTCTTTTGCTGCTCTCTTCTTCTTCTCTCCTTAGGCACGACTCTTCAGCCTTGTCTTTCTGCCTTAGTGATGTAAACACATTTATTAAGGGTAAAATGCCTATTCATGTATGTTCCTAGGCTTAGATTTGTATTTCATGTTATAAATATTGTATAGCATGCATCATTCTGCATTTAGAGTAGTTGTATATAATTTAGGTTAATTGCGTCTCTTTTGTGGTTAGGAGAGAAGGATATTTATTTTTGAGCCTCGGATTAACAATCCAACCGTACAGATCTGATCAAGACGACGATCGGAGTCCAACGCCTCTGAAATCACCTCGATCAGAGTTCCGTAGCACCATATGCAATCCGAGGAAAATCAACGGTCAAGGGACTAGGAGACATAATTCGGAGCTTCAAATGATAAATTTGACCGCGCGGATGGATTCGGGTCGACAATAGCAGCCTAACGGCGTGAAAATTGACTCAATCTGACCTCTGTAGTAGCCCCTACAACAAGAAGAAGATGGACAGCCCAGACTACGCCACGTGGCGCAGCCCAGGCCGCCAGCGCACGCACGCAGCACCGCACGCTGCAGCAGCGCGGGTGTGCGCACGGGCGCGCATGTGCGCAGCGCTAGCGCGTGGGCGCGCGCACGCACCGCAAGGCAGGAGCGGCGCCAGCATAGCATAAGGTGGACTACAGCGACGCTTACAGCCGTCGGTAATTTATCGCATGCCAGCAAAGTCAGCTGTAGGTGCCAGTGGGCATGAGCTGCCTACAGCGACGTTTCCAGCGACGGCCTAGATGTCACTAATGGTCACATACCGATTTTTGCCTCCATTATAAAAGGATCTACACCCCCTCCCTTCCAAGCCATCTCTACCTACTCTACTCCCACCTACTCCCAAGCTCTAGCAAGCCTACCAACGCTTCATTAGAGCTTGTTCTCAAGCTTTCAAGGTGCCTATTAGTGTAGCGAACCTCTGCCCCACCAAATACTTCTCCAACTTCCCATCTCCCTTCATAGGTCACCTTGGAGTTGTCCTCCCACCTCCATTCCGGAGCCACGCCGAAGCTTTCCTCAACACGACGTCCTCCAGCATCTCACCTCCGTCGTCCTGCTCCTCACCTCCTTCATCTGAGCTTTCGCCAGGCACCGTCGTCTCGCCAAACATCTGATTCGGGAGATTTCCTCTCACCTCCCTCCCTTTATATGCTTTCATAGTTCTTGTAATTGACATTAGAAGTAATATATATCATATTTGTTCTAGATCTCTATCTTGTGATACATTTGCTTGATTTCTTTTATTTCAAAAATACAAAAAATATCAAAACCCTAAAATACCAAAAAGAAACGAAACGAAGCGTGGTTTTCACGTAAAGTAAACGTCGCCTCCCTGTGTTCGACCCGGGACTCCCTTGGAGTTTCGGTATAAATTTTATCTGATCGACATGTTTTGCAACTACGACAATAGGTTACTTGTAACCTCAATTTCTAACACGCGAAACACGCTTGACCACTTAGCCTCTTCTTTTTTCTCAGCGACTAAGTGTTGCACAACTGCACCAAGGGGCAAAACCCACTCCTCCCTCCCCTCTCTCTCTCTCTTTCCTTCTTTCTATTCTCTCTCAGAAATTTGGATTAATCGGGTATTCAGGTATGCATAACCGGATCCAGGGCTGTGGGTAGAGTGTCGAAGTCGAGGAGTGAGTAGGCGAGTCGGGTCAAGTGCGTGGGTGAGCAGGAACCTCACCCCCAAGTGTTCCAAGGCGATAGATAAGCCTAGAGCACAAATTCAATTTATGTGCACACGATTGCTTTTGTGTTTCCGAGGTGGGACTAATCCCACGCCTCTTTCTCACGTGCTACTGCAGTGAAGGCGTCCTTATTCAATTGGCGTAGCTACTGTGAAGGCCCCTCCAATTGAGGCAGCAGGAGTGGATGATGCCTTCGAGTGAGGACCTGGAGAGGGTCCTGGGAGACTCCCGCATCACCTGGAGGTGCAGCCTGGGGCAAGCACCGCAAGAACACGGCATTAAGCTCTTCGAAGGAGCTTCAACAATGGTGGCAGCGACCTGTGACCTGAAAGCATGAATAAGGCCTCCCGGCCACATTAAAATAGTTCATAAGTATCGCCGGAGGGTGTGGACTGCGATGGTGGTGGTTGCGTGAAGAATCAGGGCGTGAGGTGGTTGGACGGAGACAGAAAAGGTCGTGCGAAGGTGGGTTGTTTGGTGGAGCTTTTGGGTGGGTAGAGTGGTGAATAGGTAGAGGGGTTTTATATAGATGGTCAAGGTAGAGGTTTTGGCGTAGGTGGCAAGGTGTTTGGAGCGGTGAAGTGTGCGGAAGACCTCACCGGAGGGCAGATGGAGATGGGGAAGATGAAGGGCGAACACCAGCGTCGAGGGGTTTTTGTTTGGGTATAGGGGAAACTAACCTAAGACTCTAAAGGGACCTAACTACACTAACCTAATTGGATGAAAGGGAAGGATGGCGTTAGTTGTGGTATGGCCGATGCGTCGTGGCAGGTGAAACCTCCGATGAGGGAGAACAGCGAGGAAGAGAGGGGAAGGCAGCCCTTGCTGGTATTATGAGCGGCGAAGGAACCGGCCAGCTATAGTCTGTGACGGCCGACGAAGAATGTAGATGGGGAAGCTCGCCGAAGCTCGCGGAGCATTTGATCGGAGAGAGGAGAAGAAGGTGGAGACACCAGCCAAAACGAGCTAAAGAAGTAACGCTTGCATCAAGGGGTCTTTTATAGGTCACAGAACATCCTTCCAAGCTTGGAAACCAAGCTTGAAAGCTTGGGGCTTATGCACATGTAGGATACCCAGACCTTTGAAAGGTTCGCATGAGGAATTGAGTAGGAATTAGAGCCCAAGATGCAGCTCAGATTGTAAGTAAGCTCTTCATGATTTTTCCTTCCAAATTTGGAAGAGTTTGGCCATCAAATCAGGGAGTAATCCCGGATTAAAGGTCGCTGGTGAGGTGGGTTTAGGAGTTTTGTAGGTATGGAGGTGGCGAAGACCTACTTGTGAAGAAGATGATGAAGTTAGGGGGGTTTTTGCAAAGATTTCAAAAGTTGAGGGGCTCTTTGTAAGAAAAAGAGTAAGAACGGGATTAAAATACAAACTAGGTCAAGATGACATTTGATTGGGCCCAAATTTTGGTACAAACCTAATTTTGACCTAAGGAATTTGATGGTGAAGTTGGATTTTGGTTTTGACCAAGTTTGACTAGGTAATTTGCGTAGAAATCCAAATTAGGGCAATTATCTGTTTGAGACTCTATTTTAGGTCAAAATGATTCCAATGGTCAAATTAAAAGTACCAAATCTTATAGAATATTTTTCTATGAAGTTTAGAAGGTTTAGGTGAATTTTATCCTAATCAGAACCTCAGTTATTTAAGCGGGTCTGTTTTCAGGGTTTCAGATGTCTAATAATTGTCAAAACACGTGAAAACTTGTTTCATTCTGCATGAACCCACTTATTAGACATTTATAACCATTTGACCTTTATTTAATCCCTGAAAAATCCCATGATTGCTCTGCATTTAGGATATTATGTTAAAACTGTAGTTTTACCCCTATTTTAATGCATTTCTCTCAGAATGAATATGTTGTGAATTATGGTCTTCTAGCGGTTATGTAGGAGCTTTTATCAATGGAATATGACTAATTAAAGCTAGATATGGCTGATGATGACGTTATCATCAGTGCATGAATGGAAAGGTCCTGTGTCAACCTTGTGAGCTCCACTACGAGGTTCGCTGGTCCAATTAAAGGCGATAATGGAAGCGTTATTTATAGAATTCTCACTCATATTTTCAAACAGTTTGAACGCTCCATCCTCGTCTTTATTTATGAAATTTCCTCCGTAGGAAGCATCCACAATCTGCCTCAAAGTTTCATATAGCCTAAAATAGAAGATCTAGGCTACATGCCACTTAGGTAGATCGTGGTGTGGACATTTCCTGAGGGGGTCATTATACCTTTCCCAGTCCTCATGAAATTGCTTACTGTTTTGTTGCGTGAAAGAAGTAATAGCACGACGAATGCACTGGTGCGCCCGATTGGGAAGAATTTCTTGATAAACGCTGCACGCATCTCTTCCCAAGAGCGGAGAGGTTTCCCAATGGTGTGCAACCATTGCACGGCTTTGTCCCGCAATGAAAACAGGAGCATTTTCATGAGGACGATATGCAACCCGATGTTTCTTGGTTTAATCGTTTCAACTAAACGTGCTAAGTCCTCCAAGTGAAGAAAAGGGTCTTCACTGGCCAATCCATGGTAATGGAAGTTAATTAGGCTGATTACGTTTGGTTTTAATTCAAAATCTTCCCCTCCCTCGGGTACACGAATCTACCTATGAGTCTCTGTAGTAGCGGGATTTTGTTATGAGCTAAGAGACCTGGTCTCCTCTCGTTCGGGAGGGTTCTGCATTTCCTCCAAGGTTTCCCTAATGGCTTCAATCTACTCAATATACAATTCCATTTGGGCCTGAAAACAGGTTAATGGGTCAACGATTCCTCCACCACCTGGTGGATTTGGAGGGGGCAATTTCCTCCCTCGAGATTTGGGGGTGGGCAAGCAGCCATGTTTACGGAGGAGGACGATTCACCAACTTCTACCCTTCCAGAGTTATCAAACAATTCAAAAAGTTTAGGGTTTTGTAACCTCCTCCCAAACATGTACTACGAACAGAAGATTTGGGGCTATGAGAAAAGAGAGGGGATAAGAGAAATGACGTCGAATAGGTGCACTTGATGATGAATTAAACAATCAAGGTCCTAATCTCTAAGTGTGTCCTTAAGACCTAAAGATCTAATTTAGCTACTATCGCGACTTACGGAATCGAATACGAGTACCGCGGAACCACCAGGCCAAATTGAAAGGCCGTTTGCCCCAGTCTTAGACACCCGATAGCACTCGGGAACCTATGTTAAGCTTTTGAGGAGATAAAATATGCGTTCATTGTAGTACCCTCTAAATCTCTTAATCAACAAATAATATTTACAACTCGAATATCTAAATGAAGTTCGAGGTCGAACACATGGAGCAAATATAGAATTCACACGCTAATCTTGATTAAAATATAAATGAGCACAGAAATAAACCAAGAATAGTGATATTTCAATAAATAATTACTACTCAAATCTGATATTCAATAAGAACATGAGTATATCAAGAGTTAACTATGACAAAAAGATACCTAGAATAAAATAATGGTAATTTAGATCATCAATTATTAGGCTAAGCAGATGTATTTCAATTACTCAATCATGTTAAATAAATGAACAGTAATCAGATGTTTGATTTGAGAATCAGACAACTTAACCAAGCCTTGCTACAGTGCTCTTCTTCTTTTGTTGTTCTTCTTAGCTTCTTTTTCTTCTCTCCTTCCTCTTCTGCCTTCCCTCTTTTCTTCTTCATGGCAACCTTCTCCTTCTTCTCAAGCCTTTTACTTTTCTTCTTCAGTTCTTCTTTCTTTCTTATGCACAAGGGGAGCAAACCCTTCTTAGCGGTTAAGTGTTGGAATGTCTGAAGAGCAAAACCCCCCTTCCCCCACTCTCTCTTTCTTTTCTTCCTTCCTTCTCTTTCTCTCAAACCAGGCTTATCAGGTATTCAGGTCGCGTACTCGGGTCCAGGGCTGTGGGCGTGGGGTCGCAGTCGAGGAGTGAACAATAGGTCGTGTTGGGTGTGCGGGTGTGAAGGGACCTCACCCCATGTTTGGAGGCAGTAAGCTGATATGAGAAAATTAACTTATGCATGCTCAACGGCTTATCTCCCACCGATGTGGGACTAAAGTCCCTCTTGTTTCTCGTGTGTGCATGTAGTGTGGCTTCCTCATTCAATTGGCATGTCCGCTGTGAAGGCGCCTCCAATTGAGGCAGCAGGAGTGGGTGATGCCTTCGAGTGAGGACCTGGAGAGGGTCCTGGGAGACTCCCGCGTCACCTAAAGTTGCAATCTGGGCCTCATGTGGCTAAGAACATGAAGAACGACGTCGGAGATAAGGCACAGCGGCGGAGCTCTGACTGGGAACCTAAAATAGAAAATAAGGCCTTTCGGCCGCGTCAAAACATCTCAAAAGGTTCGCCGAATGTTTGGGAATGTAATGGGAGTGGTCTCGTGGAGGATGGAGGTGTGTGGTGGTCGAACGGAGTCTGGAATGGAGGTGGGAAGGTGGGTTGTTCGGTGGCAGTTGTGAGTGCGTGGACGGTGAAAAGTATGGGGGTTTTGTTGGGCGTGAGCTGGCGGAGGTTGTGGAGCTATCGGCGAGGTGGATGGATGGGTGTAGCGAGCGGATGACCTCGCTGGAGAAGTGGCTAGAGCGGAGGAAGATGACGGGGTGCGTGTGCGTCGGGGGGTATTTTTGGGTTTTGAATAGGGGAAGCTAACCTAAGACTCTAAGGGAACTAATATAACCTAACTTAGTTGGACGAAAGGGGGGAATGGCCACGTCGGTGGTACGTCGGACGTGGGGAAGATGAAACCTCCGGTGAGAGGGGCGGCGATGACAAGGGGAGATAGGCGGCTACCGCTGTTATTGAGATGCGTGGAAGAAGTCAAGGAAGAGGAATCAGCTCGCTATAGCTTGTGAGAGTGGACAAGGAAGGTAGATGGAGGGGCTCGCTGGAGTTGGTGGAAATGGAGGTCTGGGAGAAGGGAAGAGAGGGTGTCCGGCTTCCAAACCAAGCTAAGGAGGTAAAGTTTGCTTTAGGGGGTCTTTTATAGGCCATAGGAGATCCTTCCAAACTTGGAAACCAAGCTTGAAAGCTTGGGGCTTACGCACATGTAGGATACCTGAACCTTTGAAAGGTTCGCATGATCTTTTGGAAAAGAATTAGAGCCCAAGACTAGGTTTAGATCATAAAGGATTCTCGCAGGAACCTCCCTTCCAAATTTGGAAGAGTTTAGCCGTGAAATCAGGGAGTAATCCCTGATTGAAGGTCTCTGGTGAAGTGGGTTTAGAAGTTGAAGGCGGCGGGGACCTATTAGTGAAGAAGATGATGAAGTTAGGGGAGCATTTGCACAGAATTTTGAAAGCTAGGGGTTTAAGTGAGAGAAGAAGAATTAAACTAGACCAAAATGCAAACTAAGTCAAGATAAACACTGATTGGGCCCAAATTTTGGTACAAATTTAATTTGGACCCAAAGAATCTGATGGTGAAGTTGGATTATGGTTTTGACCAAGTTTGACTAGGTAAATTGCGTACAAATCCAAATTAAGACAACTGTCTGTCTGAGACTTTATTTTAGGTTAAATTGGGTTCCATCAAATCGGGTTCCAATGGTCAAATCAAAGTTACCAAACCTTAGATAATATTTTTCTATGAGTTTTAGAAGTTTAGGTGAATTTTATTCTGACCAGAACCTCAGTTAATTAAGCGGGTCTATTTTTAGGATTTTAAATGTCCATTAATTCTCGAAACACTTGAAAACCCATTTTGTTCTACATGAACCTACTTATTAGACATTTATGACCATTTGACCTTAATTAACCAATGGGAAACTCAGTAATTATTCTGCAATTAAGATATTCTGTTAAAACTGTAGATTTACCACTGTTTTCATATTTATCTCTCAGAAAGGATGTACAGTGAATTACGGCTCTTTGGCGGTTATGTAAGGGCATTTATAAATGGATCATGACTAATTAAAGGTAGATATGGCTGATGATGACGTTATCATCAACCCGCAACAGCATGTGAGTGCTACATGCAAGTAGTTAGACCTCTAAACCTTAATAGGGTTAAGTTACTACCAATTTTAAATTAAGAGGCTTAGGATGCAAGTGCTTTAGAATGTGAAGTGCATTGTATATGGGTAATGCCCAAGTGCGTTAATTTTTTTAGTATGTAAAGCAAGATGCAATGGGGAACTCTCCCCGAATTGAAGTTTTAGATGGTGAATGTCTTTTAGAATTCAGCTATTAGATAGTATGGATTTTATGATTCCACGAATTACCAATTCAACCAATCTCCGGGTTTTCAAGAAATACAAGTTCTTTTTGCACCCAAACAACCCTCCTTCAATTTAATTTGGTGAATGCATGCTACAGTGCAAATTGGCTCCTAATTGGAAAATTCTAAGTGTGGATGCACGAATCAATTTTAATTCAATGTGAGAGAGAACCAAAGCACTTCAATTTAAGTGATCTCAATCACCCAAATGATTATCCACACAAGACTCAACCACTAAAAAGTATGAAAAATGAAAATGGATATATTGGGGTTGAGATTCGGGATCAAATCACAGCAAGTTTAAGGTCATGGTGGAGTTGGAGTTAGATCAACTCCAAGACTCCCCAACCAAAGTTTGGATCCCAAATGCGAAATAATGAGGCAAAAAAGTGTGGAAAACAATTGATTTTAATTCACCTCAAAGATAATTTCACGTCCTAAAATACCCGAGAATCGAGAATCGAGAATCGAGACTCTCGGATTTTTCATGCACGAAAAAGGGAAAATCAAGGCTGATGGTGGTGATAAAAAGAATCAAATAGTGGATTTTAATCCAAACGCCTAGAACTCCCAAGAAGATTTTTTTTTAAGATTTTTTATTTTTTAATTTTTTTATATTTTCAATGTGACAGAATGACCTAAATTGCTATGAAGAAGACTCCTACCTCCTCAGCAACATGGACGAAGCTCCAAGCAGTATCGACGACTTCACGCTCTTGCTCCCGCCTCAGAATGACCTAAATTGCATACATCTCCGACCTCCTCTGCGTGTCTCCTCCTCGCGACAGGTACACCTGCAAAAAAACAAATAAGAACACCCATGAAGAAATGGGTGGAAGAAGAGAATAGAAACTAACTCCAGATAGCGTCTCCCCGGCAACGGTGCCAGAAAATTTTTGATAGAACGCGAGTAGCATTATTTAATTAGGTGAAATTAGCATCAAATTGTATATAGATGAATTGGTTAACCTACAAGTGAATCCACACTTGTTTATCAAAAATTTATTAACTTGGCTAAATCATAGTTTTAGGTTGTCACTTTTAGGCCAAGGTCGAACTCAGGGAGGCGGGTTTGGAATTACTCAGTTTCTACGCGCTTCCTAGACTCGCATCAATTCCTTTCACATATTGTATTTTTGATTTTCTTGATTTTTAGATTTTTTTTGAGATAACCTTGTCATTGAGGCACACCCTCAAAATGGTTTTTGGCTACATGCCAAAATAATAAAATCTGATCTCGCCACACACGAGACCATGTGCCTTCAAGTCAAGAATTATCTTTTTTTTTTTTGTCTTTTCTTAAGCAATGAAATAAAATCAAATATAAAAGAAAATAAAAATGCGGAATTGAAATGTGAAAATTAAAATGAATTTAAATACTTAGCTTATATATATATACATATATAGATATATATATATATATACATATATATATATATATATATATATAATAGAATAGTGAACATTGAATCTAAGATTCAATAGTGATGTAGTATAATGCTAAGTTAACCTCCATCTAGAAAGACGGGATTAACCTAGCTACGTGCCGCGTGCGGTGTGGAGCGGACATGTATGAGTGTGGGTAGAAGGCTTGCTATGCGCGAATATCAGGAAATATATGCAACTGGTGCGAATATTCCCTCAATATGATGCGCGATAGATGGATAGGTGCGCGGTATTGTGAGTGGAGATATAGGTGAGTGTATGAAAAAAACATGGATATATATGTGTATTTATAAATATATATATAAGTATATATATCTATATATATGTATATAAATATAAATATATAAATATAAATATATAAATATATATATGTATGTATATAGATGGGGGAGGGTGAATATGTGTAAATATGAGTAGATATGTATGTGTGTAGGTGTGTGTGTATGGGTGTGTACATGTGAGTATGAATATATAATTATGTATGTGTGTATAGGTGTGTGTGTGTGAATGAGTATGCTTGTGTGTGGCTGTGCGCGTGTGAATGAGTGTGCTTGTGTGTGGCTTTGTGTGTCTGTGTGAGAGAGCATGAGAGTGTGCCACACGCCCATTGATGCAAGGGAGGCGATGTAGCAATGCGTGTAGGTCCGCAAGGGCAGGAGTGAGGCAGCGTGCACAGGCGCTTGGAGAGGAGTGGGCTGTGAGGCGTGCAGCGCAAAGGCACTGAGAGGAGGTGTGCCATGCGAGGGCATACCACATGTGAAGTCGCAAGGAGAGCGGTGACCAGGTGCAGCAGGTCACGCGGAGGAGAGAAAGCACCTGGGTCACTGGCCAAATGAGAAATGAGCCAGTTATGCACTGTAGGCACGCGAGGTCGCGACTATAGTGCTAGGGGAAAAAAGCAACTGGCTGTTTCGCGAGGCCACCAGCTAAGGCACGCACAGGCACGGGATGCAGGCAGGAGATGAAGGGCCTGGATTGGTAGGGAAACATGTGTAGAGCGCACGGAATGATCGGTAGATGCGCGCGGAGGCGCGCGGGAGTAGGGCTGGAGCGTACAGTGGCACGGGAAGGTGCTTTAGAGCTTCTTGCTTTGGCAATGGTGATGAATAGAAAACAAACAATAAAACAAAAAAATAATTAAAAGGAGAATACACCCTGCCCACCTGCTCGCGATGAAGTGGGTGGTGATGTTTATAATAAAAGGAGAATACATCTGTGTGGCTTGATCGTTCATCGAACACCTGTTTATAATATATGCTTTTATAACCAAGCCATTCAACGTTAGTTTCAAGTAGGACTTATACAAAAATTATATCAGATGCATGCATTTCCTCAAACCTGCTAGATTGTCCTATTTATGCACTGAGGCCTTCGAAATTGACTCTAAATGATATAATTAACATTGATAACGGTAGAGTCATCATATCCCCATGCCCACTTGATGATAACGTCATCATCATCCATATCTAGCTTTAATTAGTCATAATCAAATAATAAATGCTCTTACAGAATTGTCAAAGATACTTAATTCATTTTATAATCATTCTGAGAAAAAGATAAGAAAACAGGGGTAAAACTGCAGTTTTAACAACATATCTCAATTGCAAAACAATCACGGGATTTCTCAGGGGTTAAATAAAGGTCAAATGGTCTTAAATGTCTAACAAGTAGATCCGTGCAGACAGAAATGGAGTTTCACGCATTTTAGGAATTAAATGACATCTGAAATCCTAAAAATAGACTCGCTTAACCTACTGAGGTTCTAGTTAGGATAAATTTCACAGAAACCCTCTAAAATTCATAGAAAAAAATTTTATAGGGTTTGGTACCTTCAATTTGACCATCAGAACCCGTTTTGACAAAAAAGAGAGCCACAAACAGACTTTTGCCCTAATTTGGGTAATTGTGTAATTTTTCAGTCAAACGTGGTCAAAATCAAAATATAACTTCACCATTGGATTTCTTGGGTCGAAATTAGGTTTTTGCCAAAATTTGGGCCTAATTTGAGATCATTTTGACCTAGTTTGCAATTTAGTCCTGTCTGAGTTTTTTCTCTCACACACATGCCCCTAACTTTTGAATCCTTTACAAATAGGTCCCTAACTTCTTCATCATCTTCATGTTTAGGTCCTCGCCGCCATTAGTGTGAACGCTCCTTGCTTTGACGAGATTCGAACGGAGATTTCTCGCTCGATTCTCAATCAAAACTTCCCAAAATTGAACCGAAGATTCTTTGTGAAATTCCTTCCACATGAATCTGATATTGAGCCCAACAACCTTCACAATCTCTCATGCGAACGCATTAGAGATTTTGGTATCTCTTGAGTTTCCAACTCCGGCGGCCTTTCAAGCTTGGGAAGCTTGCTTCCCAAGCTCTAATTACCCTCTAGAGACCTATAAAGGGACCCCCAATGCACGTCGTCCATCCTAAGCTTGATTTTGGTCGGATCTACCCTC
Source organism: Thalassia testudinum (assembly GCA_037157565.1). Taxonomy (NCBI): domain Eukaryota; kingdom Viridiplantae; phylum Streptophyta; class Magnoliopsida; order Alismatales; family Hydrocharitaceae; genus Thalassia; species Thalassia testudinum. The sequence goes on from JAZHRO010000078.1 coordinate 48,588,539, forward strand.
ATTTCCTCCTTCCTATTTCAGTTGAAAGGCTCCTCATGCTCCGGCGACTCCCTCTGCCTATCCTCGTTGTTCGACCGCAATACTAGCGATGGATTCTTCTTCCTCATCTTCCACCGCATCATGCAATACCAGTCGTCGTCGCTCTCTCTCCGTCGTCATCGCTGGTACCAGCTACCAGAGTGCTTTCTTCCCTGACACCGGCCTACCAACACTAGTGCCATTGTCCCCCTTTCATCCATTAGATTAGGATTAGTTTAGCTTCTTTAGATCCTTAGGTTAGTTTCCTATCCAAAAGATCAAAAATATCCCCTCAACACCGTCAATCACCTTCATCTTCCTCGTCTTCGGCTGCTCCTCTAGTGAGGCATCCCTGCCGCTACACACCTCCATCCGCCTCGCCGAAACTTTCACAAGCTCCGCCGCACCACCCTCTATAAAACCCCTCTCCTATTTCGCTCCACCGTCCACCCGAACCCTCCACTGAACAAACCCATCATCTCCAACCTATTCTAACTTCGCCAGCCACCTACATGCATTCTCGCAGCACATCACGCACACCACCACGTTCGCCGTGCTACGGCGAAGCTGCTGAACCATCTGATGAGGCTGCAAGGCCGTGTTCTTCCTTTTCAGGTTCACCGCCACCACCGCAATTACCAGAGCTCCTTCGAGGAGCTTGAAGAAGGTCTCTTGCCATCGCGAGCCTGAGGCAACATCCCCAGGTGACGCGGAACACTTCCAAGCACATGCCTAGGTGGTCAATTGGGCACCACACCACTCGCTTCAGCTTCAATTGAAGAGACCTCCACCTGCTGCCAGCCACGCGAAGAAGGCGGTGGGATTTAGTCCCACCTCGGAAACACAGGAATCGCTAGAGTGCTATAAATTATTTTTCTGCATAGGGCTTATCGCCTCCTAACACATGAGGGTGAGGTCCTCCTTACCCACTCGCCTCGCCCGTGACACGCACCACGTGGGCCTGGCTTCGACCTGTTTACCCGCCTATGCCCGCGCACACCTTGGCTGCTACCCCACGTCGGCAGCCTTGGTCCTGGGTGTGCTCTAGACTGATTACCCGATAACCTAGTGCTGTGCATGGCCCTGTGAAGGCGCTAAAGAGGAGAAACCAGAGAGAAGGATAGAGAGCGAGCACCCAGGGTTAAGGGGGGTTTTGCTTCCCTGTGTATTGGGCTAACACTTAGCCGCATCTGAAGAAGAGCTACCCCTCTGTGCACGCAGAGAAAGAAGAGGAGGCTGAAGAAGAAGCATAGTGCCCTCTTAGCACTATAGCAAGGCTGACTTAAGTCGTCTGGTTAAAGAATCTGTCATCTGATGAAGTACACTGCGCACTTGGTTTGAATAGTGATATTATTTGAGTATTTGCTATATATGTTAGACTAATAATTGGTGATCCAAATCACCATTATTTTATCTAGATTTGTTTTGATCCTTCAGATACTCATGTTATACATTGAATATTAGTTTTGAGTAATTAATTGTGCTCATTTATATTATTTGTTGAGATTAGCGATTGAATTCTATATTTGCTTCCAGCGAATGACCTCGAACTTTCATTCGAGTATAAATATTATCTGTTTTTCGATTTATTGTAGATTTCAAACTATGACGATAATACATTGATTTAAATCCCCGATAGATTGCTTAAACACCACTCCTTTCCAGTCCCAAGAAAGGTTAACAAAAAGAATTTGGACCCGAGGATCGACTGTCGGGCCAAGGTTATTTACCATCCAGAGGAAATTTAATACCTAGGGTCTTAACTACTAAGACTCAATAGTGTAATGATGCCGACCAAGATAGGGACTGCCCTAGTCCTTGCCATATTCAAAACTATATATATATATATATATATATATATATATATTCTCCTTTTCGTGTTCAGGGTTTGGAGCAATGTTATGCGGCTACCCAACCCACCTAGGACTCAAAACGATTGAAAAGTGCTAAGCATCTTATTGTGTTTATGATTGACTCGCTATATGGGCAACTAAAGTGGACCTTAGGTATCCATAACCTCTAGGTGATCTCAAAATGAAGTTATTTCTACCTAAAAGTTTCTCTCTCCAACTGGTAGCTCTCTCCGTCCTATTTTTTGTGGGGTCAATCATGTACTATCTAGATCGCTAGCTAATTAGGATTAATTAATTGCATTATAGTGTAGTATTGCAATCTAGACGGATGTCATTTATTTATATATAATTCTTATTGGTTTTATTCCAAGTTATTCATTGGGAGGTAGTTATTGATATATATCACTCTCTATTATCCAAAAATCATCTTTTATTTCAAAAAAAAAAAAAAATTTAATTACATCAAAATGAATTATGAATGAAAAAATCAAAGAATGAACTAATATAAGTTAATTATGTAAAAAAATAAATGAATTAAAGTCAATAACAATGCCTCAAGAATATATACAAGTCTAAAGGCATCAAAAAATATTCTAAATTAATCTAGATTAATTATATACACGTTAGGTAAGTATCTCTATCTAATTAACCTATATATATACAACTATAGCACTAATTCTATGAATATACTACTAATATATAAACCTATCACTACTTTTATATATATATATAAGAATCTTAAAAATATGTATATACAAAAATAAGATAAAAAAACTCTAAATACTTATTTATAACATTAGATACATAACTCATATGAAATATATATATAACAAGCTAATGTATTAATAGTTAATATAAGCCTACTATGTTATTTTATATATACATATGTACTTAGCACACTCATATATATATATATATATATATATATATATGACAGAGACGTTTTTGCTTAAACAGTATGATCACAATAAAATGATAATGTCGTTATATATATTGCGTGGTGGAAAACTCTCAATCAACATAATTTAAATTAAATCACTCGCAAATGGAGCGAGTCGTGTTCACAGGGAGGCTCTAGCCTATTAAAATAGCAAAAGTCGAGAAACCAATGTTCATAATTAAATTCATGAAGAATCATGCCAAAACCTCTGTCAAATGAGTCTCATAGTGTTTATATATGTTGATAAAGCATTTAAAGAAGGGAGGGAGGTCATCTTCAAAAGATAACCAGCATTATAAAATTCACTAAATAAGAAAATTCCAGTTTGGCAATGGCATGGACCGTAATAACTAATGCACCCCAAAACAGGAGAAAACTTCCCCATGTGATCACGCACGGAGGTCGTGGCTGGTGGCGTGAAGCTTGCCGGAGGTCCGTTAGGCCGAGGGCAACGCAGCGGTGGTGGAAGCACGGTGGGAGGTGGCCGAAGCCAGCAGTGGCGAGGAGGAGACGGTGGTGGGTTTCTTCCTGCTGCTTGCTCTTGGAGGCGAGGGACAGGCGCACACGAGTTGCTTGCTGATGGATGAGTGCACAAAGGGGCGCGTGCGCGCAACTGGGGCTTCCACGTGCGCTGGTGGCGTGTGGGAGGCGATGGCCCGCTACTGGCTATTGCACACGAGTGTAAGGGCGCATGCGGTAAGGATGGGCACCAGGCGTGTGTACCTGGAGGCTTATGCATGAGGAGGTGAAGTAGCCTGTTGGAGGTGGCTGCACACAAGGTGGAGAAGCAGGTGGCAATGGTACTGTTGGGTGGTGATGGAAGTGGGTGGTAGTTTGGGTTGTTTTTGGTGGAGGAAAACAAAAAAGAGGAAGAAGAGATGAGGAAGAAGATGAATAGTGGTGCATGGAGTTGATGGTATTGTGGGAGGTGAAGATGGGGAGATGGTGTACACGGTGGTGGGATTGTAAGGCTCGCAGGTGGCAGTGTGGACTGTCACTCCACACGCCCACGGTGGTGAGGCTTTGCTATGGGAGAGGCCTACGGTGGTGGAATGGAGATGAGCTTCAAGCGCTACACAGTGGTGAATGGGGGTGGTGGCCTATTCGAGCATGGCAGACCCCCCACTCCCTTTGTAGCTACATTGCTTGGATTTGATATGGCAGAGGCAAGAGCAGATCCACTTCCCATGGCCATTAAGATGATTCATGGCTGGGGTCAATGGTCGTAGGAGGAGGAAGCGAAGCTGTTTCCTCGGAAGAAGAGAAATGAAATAAAATAAAATATTAGGGTTATTTATGCACAAACCCTTGACTTCTATGTTAAACCCAAAACAATGCATGTAATGCACCTAATTGGTTAACTAAATGAATTCTAAATGCATATGAATGCAATGCATGAATTATGCAATCAAGCTAAAAACATAAATTAATTTATTTACATCCAAATGCATGTTAACTAAATCTTAAAGATATCTTAATGTCTAGGCATTCACATACTTAAATAACCCACAAATATGGGCTAATCACTATACACAGTACATACTTAGTTTATTACACAGCATAGCACACTCAACACTTAACACATAAACACACACCCACTGCACACTAAGTCTATAACACTTAGCTTATTTTTAAGTTAGACCCACTCTTGACTTAGCCCAAAAATATAATGGACCTTTCAGACACCTCAACGACCCAAGTGGGTCGTGATGTAAACATGTTTACACTACTTAAGATGTCTATTTATGCATGTTCTTAAGCATAGGATTGCATTACATACTATAAATATTGCATAACATGCATCATCTTGCATTTAGATTAGTTTGAATAAAATGGAGGTTAATTGTCTCCTTTTATGTTCATGGACAGGGCAAACTTTTTATCGGACCCTCGGATCGAAGATCCAACCGTACAGATGTGATCAGGGCGACGATTGGAGTTCAACGACTCCAAGATCGCCCTACTCAGACACCTGCAGCATCAGATAAAGATCGAGGAACCCTAGAAGATCAAGGGCCAAGATGGTGTGAATCCGCATTTCAAACGACAAATCCGACTGCATGGATGGATTCGGATCAACGATCGCAGCCTAACGGCGCGAAAATTGACTCAATCCCACACCCGTGGCACCATCTACATCATCCAGAAGATGGACGGCCAAGATGGCGCCACGTGGCACCATCTCGGCTGCCTAACCAGCCGCCCTCAACCGCTGAAGATTCTAGCGCCCACGCATCTCCGAGATAGGAGCTCAATTGGCGCGCCCATCCTCTGAGTTGCACCTGAAGAAGATCCAACGGTTCTGATCGTGTGTTCAGATGATTAGCTGCTCGCCCATCCACGCACATAGCGTAGTGGATAAGGTGCTCAATCGCCTTCAGACGTGGGTTCGAATCCGCATGCGCAGGCGAGCGGGCGCGGGTGAGCGGGCGCATGCTGCCATGCGATGAGAATCGAGTGGCTGCGGGCGCTTGATAGCGCCCACGCGCTATTGCATGCCACGCCTCATGCTAGATCAGACGCGGGCGAGTGCACAGAGGAGGCGGGCGCAGGAGCGAGATATGCTGCGCGTTATGCGCGAGCAGGCAAGCGAGCGTGCGCGCTTCGCCACACGTCGCCCACGATGGGGCTTTAGCGACGGTTTTATCCATCGCTAAAGACCCCTTATTTAATGTTTTGAGATTTAAAAGACCAATTTGCCCTCATTCCTTGCAACTATAAAAGGAGACCCCCTCATCTTGCTCCGTCCTCTTTCGTCCAGGCATCGTCCCGTCCAGCTCGTCCTCCAAGCGGCCGTCAAGGAGGATATCTCTCACGATTGAACTAAAGCAACCACAAATTTCATCCTCAATTTCGCTAACTTCCCAAGTAGAAACTCACCCGGGTTCTTATCCTTAACATCCTGAAGCCAATCCAACAAATACTTATTCAAATCATCAATCATTTCAATCAGAAGCTCCAATCTCTCAATACAAGGTATTGGTTGAACTTCTAACTATTGTATGATATTCCTCAAGTTAACCAGAACCTTCTCTTGAACCTGGTTACCTTGAACCAAATGAGTTGGTTCAGGGTTGGGCGAGTTTGGGATCAAAGCAGGGGAATTAACGAATTGAGATTCGTTATACCCTTCCTGATAATAAGTCAAAAGGTGGTGATGACCTAAAGGCAATTAATCAGAGGATAGGTAAGGATCAGTGTATCCTTCTTGATTGTAGATCGTATTAGGTTGTCCATGAAAAGTTGATGATCTATAATCTATGTGGCTCTGAGAAGGATAGAAATCACAATTATAGTGTTCAGGGTTAGACCCTAAACATGGAGGTCCGGAACTGTATCCCCAATCCGAGTTATCCCAACTAACTGATGGTTGATTCCAGTACGAGTCGGGATAATCGTTATGTTGAAGATAATTCAAAACAGAAGGGAAAGAGCGAGAATGCATATAATATGTGAAAGGATTCATGATAAACGGGAGGAAGAAAGGCACCCTGCAATACAAACAATCAAACCAGTCCTTAACTGGGCTAGCCTAAAGATCTACAGACTCCCACAACCCGTCTTGAGATAAAGGAACGATTTGATCTACTTTTGTTTGTTCAATCCAACCAGTTAGAAGGAAGGACTGGGGAGAAGGTTCTTCCTTCGGCTTGCGCCTCCGGTTCCTAGTGTATCCTCCAGCCGCAATCGTTTGATTCTGCTCCCCTACCTAGACATCAGATTGAACAGTAGAAATAGACTAATCGAAAATAATCTCGTTCTGGGCTCTGAAGAACGAGTCGAATCCTTAAGGCCAACGTCTACTTTGTTTTATTTAGGGCTAGGTTTGAATGTGCTTTGGAATGTGATGGGCCCTTTATCTAGGTTGTGCCCTTAATGATTGATTGATTTGTGTGTGCGTGCACAACTAGTGGTTTTCAAGCAAGATTATTTTTGATGCGATGAATTTTAAGGTTCAAATCTTGCTTAGTAGCTTTTAGGATTCAACTTTAGGTGTTTTCAAAGAAGTTTTGTTGTCACACAAGGTTTTCAAAGTACAGGTGAAGATGTTTTCCTTTGAAGCTTAAAAAAATGTGGAGTGCCTGGTAAATCCCTAAGAGTTGAACCTAATCGGCAGCTACTTGATGAGTTGATTTTAATTGAAGTGGTGTGGTCCAATCAACTCAAACAATTGACCTGTTGCACCACTTAATTAGGCACACAAGTGATTACCTATTCTGATTTCTACTCAATTATGTGTTTGGATGTGTATACCGGCTCTAAAGGTTGGTTTACCGGTTGAGTTTGAAAATCAGATGAGGTTGTGTACCTCTGTGAGATTTTTTTTATTTTTCTTTTTAAATGTGGAGGTTGGGGCGGGTGTAGGTGTCAAACAACAAACAATCTAACCTTAGAGTTTATAAGAATACCTAGGTTGATTGATGTTTGTGTTATTATGTGGTGAAATGAAAACTAATGGGTAGGAGGTGGGGGATAACTGACAGAACCTCCACTCGTCTCAAAAGAGTACCTGGAATCATAATAAGAAAGGAGAGAAGTGAGGTAAATGATTTGTAAGTCATAAAAACGTGAAGAAAAATCAAAGAGTGTCGCCTCCCCGGCAACGGCGCCAAAATGTTAAACCTACGAGTTGCTATGCTAATGTGTTTGGTTTTGAAAACCTGTCGTTGTAGTTTGAAAGCAAAGAACTTGTGTTCAATAAATAAAATTTATATTGGAATGGAAATCCCAGGTCGAACACAGGGAGGCGGACGTTTGATTTAAAAATACGTGTTTGTTTTATTTGTCATGAAGCAGAATAATTGATTAGAAACTATTTAACTATTTACAATAAATAGAAGAGAGAGGGAGAATGAGAGAGAGAGAGAGAATATTACAAAAACCAAAAAGAGATGTAGAATGAACATAGAATTCAACATCAAAAAGATTGTTCATTAAACATTACAACTAGAAAGCGGGAAAATAATTACACTAGAAAGTAGTAAATCTACTCTAGAAAGCAGTAAAAGGAATGGGGAGAGAGATATCCTCCTTGACGGTCACTTGGAGGGCGAGCCGGACGGGACGATGCCTAGACGAAGGAGGACGGAGCAAGACGAAGGAGAAAGAAGCAGGAAGAACGGGAACGGGGCAGCACGTCGTCGTCGTCGCGGGATCCGCTTCCGAAAGGGAGACGAAAAATTGACTTTATCTCACGACAAGCATCCCGAGTGTGGGACAAGCTTCTCTTGAGCTTTGGAGAGGGAGAGAAGGAAGGGATGAGCTTTTCGTGTGGAGGATGTCTCCTTTTATAGTTGCAAGGAATGAGGGCAAATTGGTCTTTTAAATCTCAAAACATTAAATAAGGGGTCTTTAGTGACGAATAAAACCGTCGCTAAAGCCCCATCGTGGGCAACATGTGGCGGAGCGCGCGCGCCCGCTCGCCTTCTCGCGCGTAACGTGCGCTCCACGTCCAGCTAATCTCAGTCGTCCGATCGTGAGATCGGACGGCTTATCTCACATCTCCGCCTGGCTCCTCTACGCACTCGCCTGCATCTAATCTCGGGTGAGGCGCGGCGTGCAATAGCGCGTGGGCGCTATCAAGCGCCCGCAGCCGCTCGATTCTCGTCGCACATGCCCGCTCGCCTGTGCATGCAGATTCGAACCCTCATCTGAAGGCGATCGAGCGCCTTATCCACTACGCTACGTGCGTGGATGGGCGAGCAGCTAATCATCTGAACATGCGATCAGGACCGTTGGATCTTCTTCAGGTGCAACTCAGAGGATGGGCGCGCCGGTTGAGCTCCTCTCTCAGCCGTTGGATCTTGATCCAACGGCAGAGATGCGTGGGCGCTAGAATCTTCAATGGTTGAGGGCAGCTGGTTGGGCGGCCGAGATGGCACCACATGGCGCCATCTTGGCCGTCCATCTTCTAGATGATGTAGATGGTGCCACGGGTGTCGGATTGAGTCGATTTTCACGCTGTTAGGCTGCGATCGTCGATCCAAATCCATCCGTGCGGTTGGATTTGTCGTTTGAAATGAGGATTCACACCATCTTGGCCCTTGATCTTCGAGGGTTCCTTAGTCTTTATCTGATGCTACATATGTCTGATTAGGGCGATCTTGGAGTCGTTGAACTCCAATCGTCGCCCTGATCACATCTGTACAGTTGGATCTTCAATCTGATGCTCCGATAAAAAGTTTTCCCTGTCCATGAACATAAAAGGAGACAATTAACCTTCATTTTATTCAAACTAATCTAAATGCAAGATGATGCATGTTATGCAATATTTATAGTATGCAATGCAATCCTATGCTTAAGAACATGCATAAATAGACATCTTAAGTAGTGTAAACATGTTTACATCAGGCTGGGGCAAGTCCTACTAGGCCCACTCTATGGGGATCGCAAAGTCAAGTTAGGCCTAAGACCAAGAGACTACCTACGTACACACATGCACACAGGCCCATGTTCATATGCATGCACAGGCCCATGCAGGCCCAATAACCCTCTCTCTTCTCTCTCTCAAGAGCAGGGATAAATCCTCATTATGGTCAAACCCCCATACTGGACAAGAGGTCAACCCACACATTTACTTAAGTAGCGCTGAAGGCGCTCATCCACACATGATATGGCACCAAATTGGAGCGCTAATTCACGCGCATTTAATGACTTTGTGTTGATTTTAAGGCTTAATTTAGGTGTTAAATAAATAATTATTTTACAATTAAATTATGTGTGCATGTAGCTAATATATAAGGATTTCATATGGTATAGTTTATTTACATTAATTAACTATATAAATATATTTAAAATTTTATTAAAGTTGATAAATACATGTATAATTCAGCCTTAATTACTTAATTAAAATATAAATTAATAAATTGATAATGCAAATGACTCTTAATTTAGTTAATTTACCTTATTACCTAATTAATGCATGTTTTTCATTGATTTTTACTAATTTATTTTTATATTTACACATTTAATGTACACGATATATATATATACATACATATATATACAATATAAATATCATTCTACAGTATAAACAAATTTATAAACATATTGAAAATACTATAAACTATAATATTAAAAAAAATATAATTTATTTTATTATTTAACTAATTTAGATTACATTAACTTAATAATTTACTTAATTAATTTATAAATATAAATATGTATAATATCTAAGTAAATAAATATATGGATATATTGTTGTACATAATAATTCGTTTAAGTTATATATACAGTTATAATACTAAGTGTATATATAGCTACTTATATTTATATATAGATTATATGCATATAATATAAATAAACATATAAATAATTATATTATTATAATATATACTATCTAACTTAATATAAATATCTATCTAAATAAATAAAACTAATATATATAAGTTATAAACAAGCTTTACATATATATAAGTTACTATATACAATTAAGTTAGGATTATATACAAGTATGTACACTATTTACATAGGAATTTTTATAGGATTTCTTGAGTTCTTTTAGATTTTATTTTTTTTATGTTTTATAGGAATAAATTAAGGAAGAGGAGAGAAAGTTGAGATGAGAAGAAGAATGTTCCTTTTGTTTGTTTTTATTTTGTTTCTTTTATTTCAAAACATGAGAAGGCTCAAACTTATGTAGGTATGTTCTCTTAACTAGGGTATTCGAAACCTAAATCTAATGACTCACACACCTAAAACTAATCCTAATCTCACTTAAGATAGTTTTATTTTATTTAGTTACATTATTTTTATATTTGCAAATAGGCTTTATAATGATTAGACATTGATTCTAAAGACATAAAAGTCATATAAAAATGCTAATAGGTAAAGCTTGAACATCAGAAGCATCCAACCATCAATTTAATCTGATTCAAATATAAACGTATGAATTTCTCATTGAATTTCATCATTTTAGCTCATTTGGACAGTAAATCTTTTCACAATAGTTACTGACAACAAAAGTTCACAAGCTTCTAAACAGGATTTACAATTCTTGTATTCAAAAGAAACTCAAATACCAATACATGAATGCTTGTTACAATATTAGGCTCCTTCAAAACCTATTTGGACTTAAAATACATTAAAATCTTCATCAAATACTCAAATCAAATATCTAACAATCCATGACAATTCCTTGTGAAGTTGATAGCATTCATTCTGATTTAGATCAAGTCAAGTAGTATAATCTATACACCTTTGTGTTGGTGCAAGGGCACCACGATCGTTAATTTTGATGATAACAAAATATTTGTTATTTAACATTTGCATTTGAGTTTATGAGTTTTAGGATAATTGCAAATGGATACAAGTGTGAAGAAGCTCAAGCTTGTGTCCATGGTAGATTGGAGGAGCTCATTGGAGGAGAAGGAGCTTCGGTGGAGCGAGAGCTTGAAGAAGATAAAGAATAGGATATAAGTTCCTTCTGTTCTTTTTTCTATGTTTCTCTTTTTGTTCTTTGCTCTTTATTTCCTTAGATCATTTGTTAAAGGGCCTCAAAGTAACAACAGTAGTCTTAGGATCACATACTCAACCCTACGATACTTAGACAAACTCTTAGAAAATTTAGAAAATTAAAGTAGGCATCAAACAACCTGATCAAGCGTCCAATCTGGACATCAGACGTCTGATCTTAGACTTCAAGACGACTGATTGTTTGATCAGACATCCAAAACACTTAGGCTGGAAACCCACTCTCTACTAACCAGTTTCAGCCATCCAACCCTTAGTCCAAACATCTTAGAACACGTCGAGGACCTTGCTAGACGTCCAACTAGAGGACCGTTGGCCTAACAAAACTAATCGTTAAGGATTAACCCTTAATATCATTCACATTCACTTTCAGACGTCCGTAGTTCATCCCAGACGTCTGATAAATAGACGTTAGGCTAAGATCTGACCCTAATTACTTTTTATCACACCTTATAGTCGTTTGAGCCTCGAGAATCCATTCCCGTAGTGATTTTTGTTTCCAGACGTTCAGATCTATTGACAGACGTCCAATTTGTCATTGGTGCATCTTAACACTAGAACCCTATTTCGATCTTGACGAAACAGGAAAGAAACCATCTTAGTATTAGATGTCTAATTAGATTCCCAAACGTCTTAGAACACTTCTTTAGACGTCCGTCTTGATCTAAACTAGTCCAGATCTTCTACCCATCTAGATCTGATGACCGATCCCTAGATTAGACGATGACCCAAACGTCTGATAATAGATTCAGACATCTGATAACCCTATCAAAATCATTAATGACCTTGATTTTGACCTAATTTACCTTGGGATTATTCCCAACAGCTATAGAAGCTTTCCAACGGCTAGAAGAGGCTTTTAAACCCTTCTTAGGGCCTCTATAAATAGAGGAGGACCTTTACTTTATCATACACATCTAAGAAACACTACTTCCACTTATATTGTGTCCAAGAGAAGAAAGGAATCACTTAGAAGTGCTGTTGCTCTCCAAGATCCTCTAGCCTACATAAGAGAGCACCATATTTGTTGTGCACCCACTCTCCCCGTTGCATACGAGAGCACCGTTGTGCCTTGCATGGATCACGCACCTGTGTTGCTAAGCCAACACGCCTCCATCAAAGGGAAGTCTTCTCTGCCTATAGTAGTTAGTTTTACTGACTTTGTAGCTCTATAGGATATTGTTATATTGTCTTTGTTGGGTATTTGCCTTGTGAATTCTCATCTCCCTCACGAGACAAAATACTCCTCGTGAAGAGTAAGGATTTTGAGGAATGCTATCCTTGTTCAAAGTAGCGTGGTTGTAAGAGGTTGTACTGCCCTCGTTTAAGTAGTACGTTAGCGGATTTGATCAACTAGGTCGATTGGGAAAAACTAAGTCGAGAGGCTTAGGTGGTGATTTTTACCTGGGTTTGGGTTTCCACCTAAAAATTCCTGTATACTTGTGTGTTTGCTTTATTTGTGAGATTCATTATATTATTTTTGCATTATTTATTTATCAGGTAAATCTTACCCCTCTTCATCAGAACCTACACTTTGAACTTTTACAACCATCTGACTACAGTTCTAAATAAGGTCTATTCCAGAAAGACCATTACCCCTTTGGGTTACTCAAAATCCATTCAGAATCTTTGATTAAAACCTATTTCAAAATCCATCCAGATTTAGCAGTTACTACTATATTGAAAAAAAAATCGTCTCTCAGAGTAAAATCTTATCTCCAAATAACAAAGAAATCACTTAATCAGATGCTATGAATATGAAAAAAATCCTCTAGAACCCTTGCAAAGAATCAAAGATCAAATTAAAGCTCTTTTTGCTTCCAATTGAACCTGGAGTCAGAGATACGAAACCCAAAACATCAAATTGAATTTAAATCCATAAAAGTCCTATCTCAACTATCACAACTGGTCTATGAAAGGTCTGAAACCCCTTGAAAAATGAATCAACAATCATAACATATTAAAACCCTAGTTTGATCCCATCTTCCTGCTATAGACAACGTAAAAGAGGGAATCCAATCCAAGCATTCAAATATTTTGCAAACAAATTCCAGACTTTCCTTTAACTCTATCAAACAACATCCAACCCCAATTAACAGATTGAAATTAATGCAAAAGTAGCAAGTTGTTGGCCCAGGTGGGCAGTTAATATGTGATCACCTTAATGATACAATCATCTAGGATCCCTGCACACCATTGATTGGTGTTCAAGGATCCATTGCGATTGTCTAAAACACAATAGGTCATGGCAAATGCCTCCACTTAATGCATCGAGTTTTATAGGTCATTGCTAATGCCTCAACGATGGATAGAAACCAGTAATGATGCATAAAATTGGCTGCGAAGGATCTAATTGATAAAAGCTCACTTAAATCAACTAAATCCAATTACAATCAATTCAATTAGATTACTAGAAGATTAATTCACTTAATCAAAATCGATCTTTGATCCTCCAATCAGACATGAAAAGCAATTCTATATAAATCTAGTGAATCGCAATCAATTCACAACATAGGGAGGGATCTTGTGATTGTACGAGGGGTATGAGAGAACCCTCAGGTGGATCTATCACGTGAGGAGATCTACTAGCTACTGAGCTTCAGGTCTCCTCACTGTTATGATAAAGGGAGTGATCAGGTGATCAAATCGTCGATGGAATCAGGTGGAAGTGACCGTGGAGTGAGGGGAAAGGTGTGTGGAGTGATGTGAGTGAGTGAATTGGCCCCTCTGATTAAGATTGATCAAAGAGGACAGATTGAGGTAGAGAGGACATCAAACATTAATCTAAACTACACTATACTAAACTAACACAATTAAATGACTAATTGTAATCTAAATGATCTAATCTATCCTAATCTAAGCAACGAAAGCATTAAAAATCGATATGAAGGGATGAAGGGGGCCTTGACAATCTGCAATTGGGGATTGCAACAACGAATAGAAGGAGGTGTTCCGACGACGAAGAGCTCAGCTAAAGGAGCTCCAAAGCTAGCTCTTAGGTGTTGCGTGATCCTCGGCAATGAGGTACGAAGAAGAATTGGGAGTCGCCATCGCTGTCACCAACGATGGATGAAATAGGGAAGGGAACTACAAGGGGATGAATGACCAACTGAAGGAAGTAGGAGAGGAGTTGGCACCCGAGCTTAGGGAGCTTTAAGGGTCCTTAAAAATAGGCTCTGGAGTGCGAGAGTGACCGGCAAGTAAGGGTTTGAGCCGTTTAGGATCTACGGTTGGAGGGGGTGCTGAGTAGTGCAAGAAGTATTTAGACTAAATCTCTATTGTTGGATGAGATCTCAGGATTGGCGCGAGGCTGTATGCACCGACGCTAGCCAGTAGGTAAAGGAACCACCGTTGGGTCAACGGTAAAGAGGATGGACGATTAGGAGTGATAAGTCGATTTTCGCTTTCGAATAATGTGATTAAGATGATCTGTCGTTTAACAAAGTGGTGGAAAATCGCTTAACAAAATAATTACAATAAAAATTACCACTCACAGAAGAGCGGGTCGTGTCCACAGGGAGGCAATGATGCAATAGAATCTTGATTATTTCGTATTCTTTCAATCAAGTGCGAAATCCATAATCAAATCCAACATGAAATGCGATGAAAAGAAGATGCACCATAACTAAAAAATATAAGGGTATATGTGCAATTTTTCCTCACTGAAATATTCAATAAATATGTGATGATTTTATGTAATTTCCAACTGACATGTCTTAGATAAAATTTGCGCACATTTTAATCCCAAAATCAATGTTAAACATGTGAATATCAATAACCACGCAATTATCAAAAAGTATGAGTATGCAGTCACAATTTCACCACAATAAAATAATCATAAATTAAAATTGATTTTGGTGGCAATGGCATTCAAATATAAATTTTAATTAACTTAAAAACAGGGGATTTTACCTCTCTCCTCCTTGCGCATGGGAGAGAGGTTCAATCGAGGAGATACTCCTACAGGAGGTTGGCTGAAGCGAGGCCGTCGCGGTGGTGGCAGTGGTGCGTCGTGAGTTGGCCGGAGCCGGCCTGCCAGAGGAGAGGAGTAGAGGCGGTGGAGAAGTTGCAGCCGGCCACGCTTGCTGGTGAAGGTGCGCGCGGGTGCAGAGGGCGCTGCAGGGCGCGCAGAGGAGTGGGCGCTGGGTGCTCTGCAGAGCACGTAGGCACGCACAGGCGTGGTGGTGGCATCGGCTGTGGGTGCTGGACAGGGTGATGGCGCGGTGAGGGCGCGGGAGTGGGTGCTAGACAGGCACTGAAGAGCGCTGTAGGGAGCGGTGCAGCGCTTGCGGTGAAGGAAGGTTGTCCTGCAGCGCCTGCAGAGCATGCGCAAGGCGCTAGAGGTGGAAGGCGACGATGCGGGCGCTGGCAGTAGCAGTGGAGAGCGCTGAAGGGGTGCACCTGCAGCGGTGATAGCACTAGAGGGTGTGCACCTGTAGCAGTGTGCCTGTAGCGGTGAGGGCTGGATGGGGTGCGCCTGTAGTGGAGAGGGCGCGGTGCCTGTGGGCATGCAAGGGTAGGTGGAGGTGCGGGTGCACGATGATGGAGGTGTAGGAGCAGAGATGGCGCTGGAGGGGGCGCGCCTGTAGCGGTGCAGCGCTTGCAGTGGTGATAGCGCTAGGGGGTGCGCGGTGAGGGTAGGCGGCCGGGTGCGAAGGGCGCGGGTGCGCGGTGGGCAGTAGGGCGTTGGAAGGTGCAACGTGGCTGGAAGGTTTTGGTTGTTGTCTACGTCTGCAGAGGGCGTGGGTGCGCAGTGCAGGTTGGAAGGGCATTTGCGGTGGGAGGCTTGGTGCACAGTGCAGGCACGGTTGCCCCATTCCTGGATCCCTTCCAATCCCCTCTGCCTCTTCTCTATATCTCTTCTCTTCCGCCTCCCAAGGGATTTTCAAAATCCTTTTTCTAATTTTGGCCGGCGACGGTTTGCATTTGTTGAGGGATGTGTTGAGCCTGGCTGGACGATGAGGAAGAGATTGAACCGAATGTTTGTTGGGGAAATTTACCCCCCCTCCTTGTTCTTTTCCAATATCATTCCTGCAACAAAATATAAAATAATTACATACTATGAAATGCAATAAAATAGATAAAAACTCAAGTAATGATGCATGCACTTATTTAATGACTTAATTCAATTATTAACAAACATACTATGTTAGAATTGAAGTACTTAGGCGTAATAATAGTCCATTAAAATGGACTCATCAAGGAGCAGCTGAGTTCTTCACTCAAGAGCTGAGAAGAAGAGCATAGTATCAGGTCTTTTGGGTTATTTGCAATGAAAGCTCTTGGCACGAAGCGGTGAAAAAATAGCAAGAAAATCCATAAGTGGTGGGTTTCATTAAATCCACCGACATAACCTTAGAGTTGGCCGACCAGTCTATTACAAAACCCAAGGGTCTTCTGGAAGATGTTTTAGTCAAGGTCAATGATTTGCATTATCTTGTTGATTTCATGGTCGTTAACATGGAAGCACCAAAACAACTCAACCACACCCCGATCATTTTAGGAAGGCCATTCCTAGCCACTACAATGGCTAAGATTAATTGTGCATCGAGAGAAATAGAGATTGCCTCTAGGAATAAAATAGATCATTTTAATATCCGTGAGGCATCAAAGAAGAGTAAAATTAACTGTGGTTTGATTGAGGAGCTTGGCAGAATAGAGGAATTGATGGCTATACATACAATAGAGAACCCCCTAATGGCCAGGTCAGCCCAAACTCAGGAAGAAATTCGCAAGGTTGCAAGCATGAGTGTAGATAATAACAATTTACAACTAACTTTGAATTTTCAGGATGAGGATTTTACTTATAAAGAAGATATTTATGAACCCAAGAACTTATTGGAGGATTTACTTGATCAATCAAAAATGCAACAAAACCCTTGTCCAGAATTCTCAGAGCTTGAGGTTCAGGTATTGAGTGAACAAGAACATGTTAAAGATTAAAATGGTTGATCCAGAACCCCAAATTTGAGGAGGGAATTGAAAAGAAAAGTTTGCTTCATGGAGAAACTCTTAGGAAGACTGACCTGATTTATAGAACTAGCTTAAGCATCCTAGAGTTTACACTTGTAAGAACCCCCAACACCTTACAAAAGCTTCAAACCCTCTTCCTCCCAACCATCACACAAGTCCTACACCTATCCAAACCTCCTATTTGTATATTCAACAAAACACCTATTGGAGACCATTCAGGCTCTCCCTGCACCACCAGCTTGCCACTTTCATTGATCATCTCTTTGGCAAGCCTACTCTCACCCTCTAGGACCCATATCTTGGAGCCCAGAGACTCAATTTTTGTAGCCTCATTGTTTATAAATAATATATGAAGACCATGCCTAGCTAAGGACACTCGGTACTGTGTACAGTTTACTTTGATTCAGAGCTAACCAGTTTATCACAAAATTCAGGTGCTATCTTTATCTTGCTCCTTTTCATGCTTTTATTTTTACAATGAGGACATTGCATTCACTAGGCATAGAGGGTGGACATTCCTATTTTTAAAGTATTTTTTCAACTCTGTAGAATTTCTTTCATTTATTTTCTCTTTATTTAAAAAAATAAAAAAAAATTGACAACTAGGAAAAAAGAAATTAGGCATTAAGAATTTGTCAACTTTAGGAAATAATATAGTAGGACCTGAATACTTAGACTCTTCATGTCTACATGCTTAATTAACCTAGGTGTCCACTAAAATGTGGACTAGTTTCTTGAGTCCTTACCAACTTTAACTTTATCTTAATTGGTTGAATTAGTTGGGGTGATAGTATACGACTTATCAACCCACTCTCTAATTTGAGGGGACTTACAGTCTAAGCATCTACACACTTTTTACACTGACTCACTTTACAGGAGATCTTAACGGAAATTAATTAGGTAGCTAATAAACATACTAAGGTGGTATAGCTGGCATGTTGCTATGAGTAACTGCTCATAGTCGGGTGTCTAGAGCCTAGCCATGCGACTCAATCTCTTTGGCTATTGCCTTTAGGTAAATCTTAAATCAGGGAAGCCACCTGCCTAAAAAAAATTAAAAAAAAAACATCCAAAAAGAAAAGAAAAAAAAATGAAAAATAGAAAAAAGAAGAAAAAAATAAATAAACCACACTTCACCACACGAGTATAGCTGGAAGTTGCCGTAGGCAATCCCCTAGTGCCGTTTGTCTAGAGCCTAACTCACAAAAATGCACAAATAATCCCTAAACTTATGGAAAAGCAAGGAAATAGACTAAACCCGAGGAGATACACACTGGGTTCGCCCTTGTATTGACCCCATAAAAATAAAAGTCGGAAGAAAGCTACCGGTCGGATAAATAAACCTTTAGGGAGAAACTTCCTTTAAGGTCATCTAGGGTTTGTAGAAACCTAAGGTCCATTTTGCTTACCGTTTAGTGAGTCAATCACATTCACACATAAAAATGCTTGGCAGTTAGAGTCTCCTTGAGTCTTGGGTGAGTTGAATAGCCGTAGAAAGAAACCCCAAAACTCTAAACAAAAATTCCAAAAAGAATTAGAAAAGAACCAAAAAAGAAAAAAATATTTCTTCTCTTTCTATACGGAATAAGGCGAGGACTTGGGAGGTCTGAATTTTGGCAGGCACCCAAGTGTTGTTGAGTCTTTGATAGTTTAGGTCCTTAGTATAATTTTCTATTGTTGATAAACAACTTATGCCTAAGTAATCATTTCTTAATTCTATTTATAAATAGCATCTAGTTTAGTTTTGCTAGGGACTAGCAAAAGATAGGCATGGGGGTGTGATGTAGACAAATTTATTTAGCATAAAATGCCTATTTATGTGTATTCCTAGGCTTGTAGATGCATTCAGCACTATCAATATCGCATAACATGCATCATCGTGCATTTAGAATAGATTATACAATTTGTATACTAATTCTCTTAATTTAATGGCAAGGGGACAAGGCGACACATTTTAGGGCCTCAGATGGAAGATCTAATCGTATGGATGTGATCAGGGCAATAATTGGAGTTCAACAACTCTGTAATCGCCCCAATCAGACCTCCATAGCATCCTTCATAGGCCAGAGAAGAGCAACAGCTAGGGCACATGGTGACGTGAATCAGAGCTTCAAATGACAAATCCGACCTTACAGATGGACTCAGAGTGATGATCGCAATCCATCAATGTGGAAATCGCCTCGACCGGAGCTCTGTAGCATCCACTATGAACAATAAAAGATGGATGGCCATGATGGTGCCATGTGGCGCCATCACAGCCACCCAAGGACTCTCGCTAAACTCCTCTTATGCCCTCTAATTTCAACCTTTGGATTTGCATCCAATGATCGAAACCAAGCAACGTCACCCTACACGCACCTCAGGCACTTACGACCATCTGATCCCAAATGGATAGCGTAGATCGCACCACGTCATCAACCTCAAGGCCTTCTCAAATTCAACAAGCAGCCCTTAAATGATCAGAACCGTTGGATCCATGATCTAACAGTCCAGATTCATCCTCTCCTGATGTAGCGCAGTGGTAAAGGAGGGCACTCTCACACAAGGGACGCACGATCAAATCCCCATTGAGCACATTCCCCCCAACACGTGCCAATTGAAATTGGATTGCAACTTCTTGATCATGTGGTCCTGATGAAACCATGTAGCCTCCAGTGGATAGCTAATCGTGCAGTCCTGATGAAGCCATGTAGCTTCCAGTGGATAGCTCAGAGCTACATGTACAACCAACTCGCGCTATCGACCGTATGATCGCGATCACACAAAGCAGATGGTGTTGCGTGGCGCGACGAATCTATGAGAGTGCAATAACACACAATCAAATGCGCGTAGCGTACGCTCTCTTAGCCATCCATCAGAGATCCAACAACCCTCGCCTCTCTGTGCCTCGCCAATGCATGTGCGTGCACTATGCGTAGCAGACATGCCTTGCATCATGCCACGCCTAAATGTGCTACCTTGCATGCCAAATGATTTGGCATGACCCTTCTTCACCATATAAATACCCCCATAACCCCCCTCCTTCCCCTTCATCCCTTCCTAGCTCACTCCCACCCTCTCTATAGCTCAAGAACCCTCCTAAGCTTGTGTCCTACGACCCAAGATGCTCTACTAGATAAAAATTAAAATAATTTTCCACCTTCTCACCCCCATTCATGAAGCACCTGTATTCATCCTCTCACCTCCATTCAAGAAGCAGATCCCGCGACAATGACCAGTTAGGGGATTGTAGGATTGGTGCTCAGGTAACTCAATCACGCAAGATTTCAAATGCATGAATGCACTCACTTGTCATCTCGAAAGGTGTATCCTTTGAGAGAAGATTCATTAAGGGGTGCGCGATCTTGGAAAATACAAATATGAATCGGCGATAGAATTCGACGTGCCCCAAAAATGATCTGATGTCTTTGACTGAGGAAGGCACAAGTAATTTGGAAATCATATTCACCTTAGCTCAGTCAACTTGGATACCTCTCTCAAAGACAAGGTGTCCAAGCACGATGCCCTCGGAACCATGAAGTGGCTCTTTTCCTAGGAGAGATCCAGGTTCACCTAGATGCATCTTCGGAGGATCTGGACCAAGTGCAGGAGGCAATCATCGAAAGATTTACCAAATACCGAGAAGTCATCCATGAAGACTTCAAGGTATTTACCTACCATATTGGAGAATATGGCTAGCATGCACCGTTGAAAGGTGGCAAGTGCATTGCAAAGCCCAAATGGCATCTTGCGGAACACATACGTACCATAAGGGCAAGTAAAGGTGGTCTTTTCTTGATCTTCAGGATGGATTACCACCTGATTATATCTAGAGTACCCATCCAAGAAATAGAAAAATCAATTTCCCACCAATTTTTCGAGAATCTAATCAATGAATGGGAGCGGGAAATGATCATTTTTCGTGGAGGCATTTAGTTTCCGATAGTCTATGCAGAGTCTCCACAAGTTCACAATTTGAGTCAGGATGGTTTCTCCATATTCGGTCGTAATCACGGTGAGCCCTACCTTCTTAGACACAACTTGGATGGGACTCACCCAGCGGTTGTCAAAGATCGGGTAGATGATTCCAGCATCAAGCCGCTTGATGATCTCCTTTTTCACAACCTCTTGTAGATTCAAATTTAGTCGTCTCTGCATTTCTCGAGATGGTTGTGAGCCTTCTTTGGTATAGATACGATGTGTGCAATACAAGGGATTTATCCCAATCAGGTCATTTAGGGTCCATCCAATGGCTCTTCAATGCTGCTGGAGGACAGAAATCAGCTTTGTTTCCTAATCAGGAATGAGTTGGGAATTGATAATCACAGGAAACGTTTGCTTGGAACCCAAAAAGACGTACTTCAAATGATCTAGGAGGGGCTTCAAGTCAAGTACCGGGATATTAGCAGTGGGTAGGGGGTTTGGGATGGGCCTTAGAAGATAGGGTGGAAGCTAAGGATAGATCTGGATCAGCTCCATGCTTCCCGATCAGCGGGTCAAGTTCATCTTGTGGTTGAGGCTCTGCGAGAATCAGGTTTTCCTCTGTAATTTGGTCCTCAACCAAGGAACTAATGTCGCAAAATTCTTTTATTGCCCCACAGTTTATTCCTTTCTGGGCCTTAAAGATATCAATCCTCAATGTTTTATTCTCGAATTTCAACTCTATCTGGCCCTCTTCGCAATTGACATTTGCCCTAGCTGTGGCTAGGAACGATCTCCCTAAGATGATCGGTGTGTCTCGCAAATTTTCAGGAGTATCCATGTCTAATATAATGAAGTTCACTGGGAAGTAGAAATCTCGTACCCTAACTAGAACATCCTCAAGAACTCCTCTTGGTGACTTAATTGATCTATCAGCTAACTGTAGGGTCACCTCAGTCGGTTTGAGCTTGGTTTCCTCAAAGTGATCTAGTAGGGATGTAGGGATCAGATTTATGGAGGCTCCTAAATCCAATAAAGCTCGATCAAATTCTAGGTCGTTGATCTTACAGGAGATTAGAGAGGTGCTAGAATCTTTCACTTTTTGAGGGAGTTTGCTCAGGATGATTGAGCTGGCTTGCAAAGACAATACAATCGGACTACTGTCTTTGTTTCACAGCTTACGCTTTGGTGTACATAAGTCCCTTGTTCAAGGAGCTTGACCAAGTCTTTCTCAAGTGCCACGGGTTTGGGTTTCCTCTTTCCTTTAGTCAAGGCCTCAGGAAATGGAACCTCTATAGGTTCCTCTAGGATTGGTTCAAGCTCTGGATCTGGGAAAGGTGTGTCCTTGATGACCATCCTAGGGGTGGGCTCTGAACTACCAGGGCTGGAGTGGTTAGGATAAGGTGGATCCTGAGTTGATTTACCACTATGTGTAGTAACAGCATTTAAGCCAGCCTGATTTGAGGTCAGAGTCGGCAAAAGTGGTGGTTGCTGCTGATATCCCACATATGATGTGGAAGCCTCCATCTTGTAGGGTGATGAAGTAGAAGGGGCCTAATAAATGTAGTGAGCTTAGCCTTGATTCAGGTTCATAACGTGCCTTTGGTTCAATACGTTATTCAGATTTAGCAGAGGTTGGGAAGGGAGTACACCAGGTTGGCCAATCTTAGCCATCTGTGCGAGTTGATTTCGAACATCTATGATCTCTTCTTTTTGTTATTTCTACATAGCCACATTGGTATTCTAGATGTCGGCCAAGGCTTGCAAAATAAAGTTCATCTAATCCTCCCTAGTAGGCCCAGATTGGTAATTTGGGTTGGGCCTAGGCTGAGTAGGCTAATATGGTCGCGAAGCTTGTGGTCAGGGTTGGAATTAAGGTCTTGAGTTCTGATCATTTCTCGACCACGCGAAATTCGGATGATTATGCCATCCAGAGTTATTGTGTTGGAGAATGGATCATTCTGGATGGCATGGAGATCCTCACAAGTTTGAGGAACTCTAGAATAATCAGAGTGTGAGGGTTCAGAGTTTCCCCTACTATAGAATAACCATGGGATATTTTAGGGGTTTATTAAAGGTCATATGGTCATTAATGTGTAATAAGTGGGTCCATACAGAACAAAATGGATTTTCACGCGTTTCAAAAATTAATGGACATCTCAAGCCCTAAAAACAAACCCGCTTAATTAAATGAGATTTTGATCAGGATAAAATTCACCTAAACCTTCTAAAAATCATAGAAAAATATTCTTTAAGGTTTGGTACCCTTGATTTTACCATTGGAACCCAATTTGACCTAAAATAGAGTCTTAGATAGATATTTGCCCTAATTTAGATTTCTATATAATTTACTCAGTCAAACTTGGTCAAAACCTAAATCTGACCTCACCATCAGATTCCTTGGGTCTAAATTAGGTTGGTACGAAAATTTGGGCCCAATCAGAAATCACCTTGACCAAGTTTGCAATTTGGTCCTATCTTATTCTTTTCTCTCACACACATACTCCTAACTTTTGAAATCCTTGCAGGGACCCCCCTAACTTCTTCATCTTCCTCACATCCAGGTCCTTGTCGCCATTAGTAATAGGTACACCTCACTGGCGAGATTCGAGCAAGATTTTCTCGCTCGTTTCTTAATATATCAGTCTTAGATTTGAACTAGAGATTCCTTGAGGAATTCTCTTTCAATAAAACCCGGCCTTGGACTCTAAGTCTTTCCCAATCTCCCATGCGAACGCATGGGAGATGTGGGTATCCCACATGTGCAAATTCGACAAAGCTTGAAAGCTTCCTTCCATGCTTGGAACCCCTCTCTAAGGCCTATTTAAGGACCCAGGTCACAAGGTCGTTCTCCTTAGCAAGTTTTGGTGAGCCAAATACCCTTCTTTTTCCTCCTCCGGCCACCGAAACCTTTGCTCTGGTGACCACCCTCGATCCCCCTCTTCTAGTCGTCCAACCATCAAATTGGACGGCCTATCTTCTTCCCTTCGTCTTCACGATCCTCTCCGATCAAAGGGAGGTTGTTCCTCTGCCTCGTTCGCTGTCACCACTCATTGCCTCCATCTCCTTCTCCGACTCTAGTCAAACCACGACCAGAGCTCTCCGGACTTCTCCCTCTCCTCTAAGACTCTCTATCTACTCCTCTACATCATTTCCCCTCACATACACTCCCAATCGACCACGCAACACACCCCGACGCCATTACCTTCTTCCGCTCCAGCAGAGCTTCGATGACACCTTCCGTCCGCTCCACTGCTCAAAATGTTGCCGCTCCGTGCCCATTAGCTCCGCCATATCCCAGAGAGCAAAAGCCCTCTGGTTATTGAGGCTATTGCTCTCTCCTCAGTGCCACCGGTCACCACACCTCTGCAGTGTCTTCTCCGTCACTGAAGGTTGCTCTCCAACCACCATATGCCCTCTGACCGTCACCATTGAGTTCGCCTTGCCACAGCGAAGCTTTTGAACCTTTTAACTGGGGCACTTAGCCCGTATTCTTGATTTCAGGCATCCACCGGAACTCCGCCGCCGTGCCCTCCTCCGACCTCAACTGCTATGTTCTAACCACATTCTTCATCGATAATGCCTCCATGTGGTGCGATTTTGCTCCAGGTGTCCACCCAGGCTGCCAATTGGAAGCTTCAACTGTGTTCACTGCCTCAATTGGACATGCCTTGCTCCTGCTACTTCATGTGAAGAGAACCGTGGGACTTAGTCCCACATCGTAGATTGAAGATGTAGTCGCAGCAAATAAAGGGATTTTGTGCCCTTAGCCGGTTGCCTCCGAGAGCATTGGCGTGAGGTCCCGCTCGCACGCTCCAACGCACGTGCCCTCGCCTATGCTCAGGTCACGCGGGTCTGGGCATGGGTCCGATTACCTGGATCTGTTTGGGTTTCTAATAGAGAGGAAAAGAAAGATAGAGAGGGGGGGTTTTGCCCTTAGTTGTGCCCTCTCTACACTTGTTGGGTGGCCTTCGTGCCTCTGTGCTATGCCTCTCCTTGAGGCTTGAAGAGAAGAGAGGACCTTGAGCATCTACTGGTTAAGGCATTTGACTGCCTATTCTGTCGTTTGCTACATTTGTTCTGTGATTCTTAATTTGACAAATGCTTTATTCTAATATTTGAAAAACTTGTGACTTAACATTGTAGGGTAATTTGGTGATTTAAATCACCATTTTACCCTCTACTTTTTGCATATTGTTTCTTGATTCTACTGATACATCATTTTTTAATGCAATTACTTATATTTGTGATTCTATTGTGATATTTGAGATTAATTGCAACACTAGCTTCTTGTGTTTGACCTCGGATACTCTTTTGAATTCGAGTTATAAATATTATTTATTTTCACGCTATTTTGGTTTTACTACAACGAAGTGATTTTAAAGCCCCGATTTAGCCCATCAACATTTTGGCACCGTTGGCGGGGAGCAACGCGCAATTTAATCTCTTGATTACAATTCCTAGCTTGATACTAACTTGCTCTATCTCTTTGGTTGTGATTTGTGTGTGTAAGTATTCAGTCAAGGATAAAGATCAACCGCACGACAGCCACTCTAGGGGCAGGTATTCTTATTTTCCATCTTCATTAAGCCCCTGATTATGAAAAAGCTAAAAAAAGGAAAGAAATCAATTAGGACCAACTTGCATTCTATATTTAGATTCAATCATCACAAGTTGCCTGCTTTGGTTCATTTCTAGAAACATCCCAAACCTGATTTCTGTACCTATTTAGGGATTTAAGACACTTCTTGATTAAGCCTTAGGTGCTAGATTTGGAAGAAATTAATTGGACCAAGTAGAGCCACATTAGGGTTTCCATTTCATGATTTTAGAGATACACTTGCTTAAACAAGAATATATTCTCCCAAATTGTGTGTTTCCTAAGCTTTGATTGAATTTATTTAATCAAGCAAACCCTAAAATCAAGCTCTAAACATCAACTTGAATCTTAAAATTGGGACCTAATAAATCATAACAAATTAGGTGAAGTTAACCCACCTTATGGGGTCAACCAAATCTTCAAATTAGGTCACCACTCACAAAAACATCTTAAAGTTCAAGTGAAATCATAGGCACCTTCTCTCTAAAGTAAAAATTGGGGTCAAGTCATCCACTCTGGTCTACCTGGATCTGCGGTGACAAGGAAGGTCGGGTGGGGGAAATCCTGTAACTCGTGGGGACGCTCTACCGTGTAGGGGTCTTTACGGGACTCTCCCTTCTTGGCTGCCCAGGTAATGCTCAGGTGGATGACTTTGTGATCTAGAGGTATCATCCACCTCGAACCTTTATAGTCATCCAAAGATATTTGAGTGTCTTGATTGGGTCCATTACACCTTCTATCCCTCGTCTTCTCCATCGTGCATGTTTGGGAGGAGGTCCTTAAGACCACCCTTGAGGCCTCCATTAGCTATTCGCTCTCGTTGAGGCTAATCCTCAACCTCCCTATTTGTGTAACATCCCGACCATATCGATATCTCTTTTGACTCATCTGAGTCTAGATCTCCTTCATCCATAATCATGGAACACCCAGCAGAAGAAGAAAACAATCTCCAGAATCAGCTTCAGCGCCTCAACGATCTATTCCAGGCCTTTATGAATCCACCGCAGCGTCCTATGATGTGAGATCATTACAATCCCACTACAGTAACAATTGAACCTAGAGTTCAAATCCTGACTAGAGGTCCTGATACTGAACTCAAGCCCAACATGATTCATGCTATCCCTAAATTTCATGGGCTTAATTCCGAAGATGCCTTCCAGCATATCAAGCAACTCAAGTATCTGGCCCAGACCTTTGGGTCAGAAGCTCAAAATCAGGATATCTTGCTCATGAAGATATTCTCTTTCTCTCTCATGGACAAGGCTGCTCACTGGTACCAAACCCTAACTCATCTGATCAACACATGGGCTATACTACAATCCGAATTTCTGAAAAAGTTCTTTCCCATTGGTCGGACAAATGTTTTGAGGCACCAGATCACACATTTCACGCAAAATGCAGAACCGCTTCATGAGGCATGGGTTCACTTTCTGAATCTCATGCGAAAGTGCCCTCATCACGGAGTTCTTAGGAACAAGTCCAGTCTTTTTACCAAGGACTCCATGAGAACATTAGATTATTCGT
Source organism: Thalassia testudinum (assembly GCA_037157565.1). NCBI lineage: Eukaryota > Viridiplantae > Streptophyta > Magnoliopsida > Alismatales > Hydrocharitaceae > Thalassia > Thalassia testudinum. The sequence goes on from JAZHRO010000078.1 coordinate 48,615,819, forward strand.
CAATGCGACCTGCGGAGGAAACATCATAGGTCAACACGAAGACACCGTGTGGGAGATTCTCGAGAATATGTGTGAGAACTCTATCAATAATAAATCCATGGGCATGTTCAACCGAACGACTGCTTGTGCATTGACGAATACAGGAGGAGCACACGAGACTCAGAGCTTGTCCTCATTTGTCGATCTGGAATTACTGGCCAGTCACTTGGACAAGGTCTCGATCATCGAAAAGAAGGTGGACGAACTGACTCGGCATCTACAGCGAGCCACTTTCACACAAAACCTGTTTGCGCAACCACCCTTTGGGAGGGATGTTGTGCATGACATCTACCACCGATGTTCTCAGGGGATGGATCCGTATTCACCCCTGTCTGATCTAGAGTTCGGAGGAAATGTTAGATCTTCTTGCTCTAGTTGGGGGAACACTGAACCCTTGTCTTCTGATTTCTCCGAGGTTCCTCAGACCTGCGAGGACCTCAACGCTGTCCAGAATGATCCATTCTCGAACACCTATAACTTTGGATGGCGTAATCATCCGAATTTCACGTGGTCAGGGAACAATCAAAATCAGAGACCACAATATCAGCCCCGACCACAAGCTTCTCATACATATCAACTACCTCAACCTCGACCCAACCCAAATTATCAATCTGGGCCAACTCGGGAAGATCAAATGTCCCTTATCCTTCAGACCCTGGCTGACATTCAGAAGAAGAATGCGGCTATGCAAAAACAGCACAAAGACGAGATAATAGAGGTTTGCAATCAACTCGCCCAGACGGCGAAGTCTCGCCAACCTGGTGCACTCCCTTCACAACCACTGCCTAATCCAAATAACGTGTCGAACCAGAGGCGCGTTATAAACCCGACTCAAGGCCAGGCTCACTACGTCTATCAGGCGCCTTCTACTCCATCACCTGACGGGATGGAGGCTTCGACATCATATTCAGGTTATTAGCAGCAACCACCTCTTTTTCCAACCCCAACTCAGAACTAGGCAGGACTGAATTCCATTACTACCTTAGTGGCAAAACAACTCAGGACCTACCTTATCCGAGCCACTCTCAGCCTGGTAGTTCAAACCAAAACCTTAAGTTGGTTATGCAGGATACCCCTTTCCCAGATCAAGAACCTAGACCAATTCTAGAGGAACCCGCAGAGGTTCCATTTTCGAAGGCCTAAACCAAAGGAAAGAAGAAACCCAAACCTGTGGCTCTCGAGGAGGACCTGGTCAAGCTCTTTGATCAGGTCCAAATAAACATCCTGTTGATGGATGCGATTCATCACGTACCGGCTTATGCGAGATTTTTGAAGGACGTATGTACACCTAAGTATAAGCTGCGAACCAAAGGTGGGAATCCAATCGTACTGTCGGAGCAAGCTATCTCCATCATCTTGAGCAAACTCCCGCCTAAGGCAAAGGACCCTGGTACCCCTATGATCTCTTGTAGAATTGATGATTTGGAATTAAACAAAGCCCTCTTAGACTCAGGAGCTTCCATCAATTTAATTCCTACGTCCCTACTAGATCATTTCGAGGAAACTAAGCTAAAACCGATTAAGGTGGCCTTGCAGTTAGTTGATCGATCGATCAAGTCACCTAAAGGAGTTCTCGAGGATGTTCTAGTTCAAATCCACGACTTCTACTTTCCTGTGGACTTCATTGTCTTGGATATGGAGACTCCTGAGAATTTGAAGAAAACACCAATTATACTAGGAAGACCATTCTTAGCAACAGCTAAGGCGAACATTAACTGTGAATAAGGCCAGATTGAGTTGAAGTTCGGGAATAAGACTCTGAAAATTGATATCTTCAAGGCTCAGAAAGGAATTAACTGCGGGGCAGTAGAACAAGTGTGCGACATTAGTTATGTGGTTGAGGATTCGTTTCTCGAGGACAACCTAAATACCCCTGATCCTCAACCCCAAGCAGATCATACCTCGTAGATAGAGGAGCCTAGCACCGATCCAGACCCACCCACAGCTCCCACCTTTTCTTCTGATGCCCATCCCAAACAACCTTATGCTGTTGATAATCCCATCATGGAACTGAAACCTCTTCTCAATCATCTGAAGTACATCTTTTTGGATTCCAATCAGACACTTCCTGTGATTATCAATTCCCGACTCACATTTGATCAGGAGACGAAGCTGATTTCTATCCTCCAGCAGCATCGGAGAGCCATTGGATGGACTCTCAATGATCTGACTGGTATTAGCCCTTCGTATTGCACACATTGCATTTATACCGAAGAGGTCTCATGACCATCTCATGAAATGTAGAGACATTTGAATCCAAACCTGCAGGATGTCGTGAAAAAGGAGATCATTAAGTGGTTAGATGCTAGGATCATCTACCTGATCTCCGACAGTTGTTGGGTGAGTCTGATCCAGGTTGTGCCTAAGAAGGCAGGTCTCACCGTAATTACGATGGAAATCGGAGAGGCCATACCAACCCGTATAGCAAACTCATGGAGAGTCTGCATTGATTACAGAAGATTGAATGCCTCCACGAAGAAAGATCATTTCCCACTACCGTTCATTGATCAGATCCTCAAGAAACTAGCAGGAAATTGATTCTTCTGCTTTTTGGATGAGTCCTCCAGTTACGATCAGGTGGCAATCCATCCTGAGGACCAAGAGAAAATCACCTTCACCTGCCCCTATGGGACGTACGCATTCCGCAGAATGCTGTTTGGGCTCTGCAATGCACATGCCACCTTTCAGCGGTGCATTCTCACCATATTCTCTGATATTGTAGGTGAGTACCTTGAAATCTTCATGGATGACTTCTTGGTATTTGGTGTATCTTTCGATGATTGCCTCCATCGAGTCCAAATCCTTAGGTGATGTATTAACGTGAATCTGGTTCTTTCCTGGGAAAAGAGCCATTTTATGGTTCCTGAGGGTATTGTCCTGGGACACCTCATCTCTGAAAAAGGTATTGATGTAAATACATTTACACTACTTAAAATGTCTATTTATGCATGTTCTTAAGCATAGGATTGCATTTCATGATATAAATATTGCATAACATGCATCATCTTGCATTTAGGGTAGTTTGAATAAAATGGAGGTTAATTGTCTCCTTTTATGTGCTTGGACAAGGCAAACATTTTATCGGGGCCTCGAATCAAAGATCCAACCATATGGATGTACTCAGGGCGACGATTGGAGTTCAAAGACTCTAAGATCGCCCTAATCAGACATCTGTAGCATCAGATAGTGACCGGGGAACCCTAGAAGATCAAGGGCCAAGATGGTGAAAATCCGCACTTCAGATGACAAATCTGACCGCACGGGTGAATTTGGATCGACGATCGCAGCCCAACGACGTAAAAATCGAGTCAATCCGACATCCGTGGCACCATCTACAACTTCCAGAAGATGGACGGCCAAGATGGTGCCACGTGGCGCCATCTCGGCCGCCCAAACGGCCGCACACATTCTACGAAGGTCCCGCACCTGCTCGTTCTCCGCCGTTGGATCAAGATCCAACGGTTGTGGATGCGGCTTGCTGATTCGTCCGAGTGACCATTTCGTCCGCGTAGCGCAGCGGAGACGAAGCGACGGGCGAAGGAGAGGTCGCGGGATCGAGTCTGCGAGCCTCAAATCAGGTGCAAGCGAGCAACGCGTGGAGTGTCAGATTGCAATCCAACGGCTGCGCGCGCCCAATAGTGCCGACGCGCGATTGGACGCGCAGCGTGGACGCGTGATCACACGCCAGCCGGCGCGCAGCGTAGCGGGCGAAGATGCGTTTTAAGCCGTCCGATCTCGCAATCGGACGGCTGAGACTCAGCGTGCGTGCGATGGCGTTGAGCACGCGGGCAGCTGAAGCGGCGGGCATGGGCGCGGAAGCTACGCCCACGTTTGGGCTTTAGTGACGGATTTATCCGTCACTAAAGACCCCTCATTTATTGTTTTGAAGTTGTAATGTCCATTTTGCCCCCACTCCTTGCAACTATAAAAGGAGACCCCCTCCATACGAAATTTTCATCCCTTCCTTCTCCTCTCTACCCCTCCAAAGCTCAAGAGAAGCTTGTCCCACACCCGGGATGCTTCTCGCGAGATAAAGTCCAATTTTCGTTCCCCTTCGAAAGTGGATCCCGCGACGACGACGGCGTGCTGCTCCGTTCCCGTTCTTCTGCTTCGTCCTCCTTCGTCCTGCTTCGTTCTCCTTCGTCTAGACGTCGTCCCGTCCGACTCGTCCTCCAAGCAATCGTCGAGGAGGATAACTTCTCTCTCCCATTCTTATTTACAGCTTTTCTAGTGTAGAATTTTCCTGCTTTATAGTGTAATTCATTTCCCGCTTTCTAGTGTAACTTTTATTTAGTTTGATTGTATAAAAAGTTGAAACATTCAATGCATGTTCTCTTTCTCTCTCTCTCTCTCTCTCTCTCTCTCTTTCTTTTACTCTGATAGCTCCATTGTAATTATATCTCCTTACTTATCAAAAATCCTAAAAAAATATAATTGCGAATATAGATCAACGTAGCCTCCCTGTGTTCGATCCGAAATTCATTTCGGTATAAATTTTATTTGTTGAACACGAATTCTTCTCTCTCGAACTACAACGACAGGTTTTCCAAAACCGAATACGTTAGCGTAGCGTTCGTAAACTTTCAACAGGCATCCAGGTTGACTGGGCTAAGGTGAATCTGATTTCCAAACTACCTGTGCCTAGCTTTGTCAAGGACATCAGATCTTTTCTAGGGCACGTTGGTTTTTACCATCAATTCATTCCTGATTTCTCGAAAATTGTACGCCCCCTGACTAATCTCCTATCAAAAGATGTCCCTTTTGAGATCACGAATGAGTGCATTCACTCATTTGAAAGCCTACGTGACCGAGTTACCCAAGCACCAATCCTGTAATCCCCTGACTGGTCTCTACCCTTTGAGATCATGTGCGATGTGTCTAACTACGCAATGGGTGCAGTGCTTGGGCAGAAAATTGATGGAAAACCTGTGGTCATCTACTACGCTAGCAAGACACTTGACGAAGCTCAGTGTAACTACACGGCTACTCTGCTGGCTGTACTATTTGGCGTGGAAAAATTTAGATCATACCTTCTGGGTTCCCATGTCATTATCTCTACTCGGATCACACAGCAATGAGGCACTTACTCGCGAAGAAGGACGTGAAACCTCGACTAATCCGTTGGATCTTGCTATTGCAAGAATTCGACCTCGAGATTCACGACAAGGCGTGGAAACAAAACGTGGTAGCTGATCACTTATCCCACCTTCCTTCTGTCATTGACTCATCTGGTCCAATTACGGAACATTTCCAGATGAGCATCTATTGGCTATTCACGGTCTCCCCTGGTTTGCTAATATGGTAAACTACTTGGTTACAGGGAAAGTCCCGCCAAATTGGGCGACTTCCAGGCGGGACAAGTTGATTTCCGAGGCCAAGTAGTATATTTGGGAGGAACCGTATCTCTTCCACATTGTCAATGATCAAGTAATCCGGAGATGCATTCCTGACAACGAGGTCAACAACGTGATTTCATTCTGCCATGACAAGGCTTGCAGTAGCCATTTCTCTAGGCGAAAAACCACAGCAAAAATCCTCTAGTGTGGGTTCTTTGGCCCATGATGTTTAAAGATGCACAAACGTATTGTAGGGCATGTGCTTGTTGTCAGACCCTTGGCAACATGGGTCCACGGGATATGATGCCCTTGAACCTAATTATTGTGTGTGAAATCTTTGACATATGGGGAATTGATTTCATGGGACCCTTTCCATGATCTAACGGCTTCGAATACATCTTACTCGCTATTGATTATGTCTCAAAATGGATTGAAGCCATCCCCACCAGAACTAGTGATCACAAAGTTGTTCTCCGATTCATTCAAGAGAACATCTTTTCCAGATTTGGGGTTCCTAAGGCCATCATCAGTGATGGCGGGTAGTACGGGGTGACGCATCGTATCTCGACTCCTTACCACCCCCAGACTAATGGACTGGCTGAACTATCAAATCGAGAGATCAAGAAGATCCTTCAGGTCATTGTTCGGCCTGATAGGAAAGACTAGTCTGCTCGCCTTCCGAAAGCTCTGTCGGCTTATAAGACCGCCCACAAGACCCAATTAGGCATGTCTCCCTTCAAATTAGTGTACGGCAAGGCATGTCACCTTCCCGTAAAGATGGAGCATAAAGCCTATTGGGTAGTACGGAAGTGCAATCTGGATTTTATGAAGGCTGGATTACACCGTCGATTGCAAATGAGCGAGATTGAAGAACTACGCAACGATGCGTACGAGAACTCGCGAATCTACAAATAGCGGGTCACAGCCTTCCATGATAGGCACATTATGTGAAAATCCTTTCATCCTGATTAAAAAGTCCTACTCTTCGATGCCAAACTCAAACTCTTTCCAGGTAAACTCAGATCTAAATGGATTGGACCATTCTTGGTGAGATGAGTATTTGGAAATGGATCTGTTGAAATTAGTGAACTCAGCCTTGATCGTGAATGGTCAGAGACTCAAACCGTTCATCAAATTCACTGACCCGAACTTGGCTGCTATCTCTTTTGATCTCCATTCTCCCTGAGCTTATTGCGTGCCCAGCTGATGGCATTAAACTTAGCGCTTTTGAAAACCCGAAACCCTTTTTGACATATCTCCTTGCTAAACTCATATTACACTTTAGGGTTCGTCCATTAGAACAGTCGACTCCACTTCTGGTATTCATACTAGAGCTTGAAATCATCCACAACAGTCATCCCAACTCGTTCACCCACCCTTTTACCATGTTCTAATGTACGATCTGAGCTGAACTCAAACCCGCCTAATTTACAATAAGGACATTGCAATCGTAGACATGGGGGGGTATTAAAGTGCAAAACGCTATGAAAATCAAATCACAAAAGGGTTTCATAAAAAAATACATATATAAAAAAAATGGAGAAAAGGGGAGGAAATTTTGAGATATCACATTATTCTTGAGGAGGAAATGAGGAGATGATTTGAGCTAAATGAAGAAAAATGAGGAAACAAAATGAAAAGAAAGGAGCAAAAAGATTAAAAGAAAAAAGGGAAAAGAAAAAAATTGAGTCCCTTCAAAATAATATGAAACTTACCTAACTTCTAAGTTGGATCGAATGATGAATTAAGACTTGGAAGGCTAAAACTTAAGGGACTAGTAGCGAATACTGATCTTAGGCCTCTTGGATCTGTTCTGAGATTTAAACACTCACGTACTTGTCAAGATCCAGATTAATCCTCAAGAGGTTGAGGAAAATGTAAAGCTTGTGTATTAGGTCTAAGACTCAGGGATTATTCGGCCTCGTTAACTGACTTCTGATTTACGGAACTCGGTAACTTAAGCACTCTAAATCACACACAGCTGGTTCAGTGCACTTAAATATGAAATGATGCCAAAAAAAAAAGCATTTATGCTATTCTGAAAATGGTCCTAAGATCTAGATTAGGAGCGGCTCGAAAACACAAGTTTATTTGGATGAGTTCCCGACGTGGAAGATGCACAATAACATATTGTCTCCTCGGTGCTTGTCTCCTAGGATATCTAAATATCCTGCAGGGGGCACGTAAGCACCTTGTACTGGTTCAGATGCCATGGGCGGCATTATCACGAAATGTCGATTGCCAGGGTCTGGACTTAGCTACAAAACACCATGGGCAGCACTATCCTGAAGTGTCGAAAGCCAGGGTTCTGGGTGTTGCCATGGGCGGTAATATCTCGAAGCATCAATTGCTAGGGACCCTACGAGAATTGATGATGGGGATAAGGAATTTGATACAGAACGTGTTTAGGGTTGGATCTAAGGAAAAACATAATGAAAAAAATAGAGAGAGAAAACTCTCCACAAATGAAAGTCTTCTTCTATCCTTCTCTCTCTTACAAAAAATGTACTGGCAAACTGAACCTGGGCTAACCATGTTACAAGCATGGGTGCTTTAACCACTGGGTACAACGAACCTTAGGATAGTTCCTGCGAGCCTTAGAAATCTTCACGATAGACTAAGGTGAGAGCTAGTCAGATCTGGATCTGGGCTGGTACTTGAGTGCCTCTGGGCCTATTGTTGGTATTAAGATCTGATTCCTAGAGATGCAGCTTAGTAGGGCATCCAAACGGTTACATCCAACCAAGATAACTAGTTTGATCCATAAGGTTTTGCTAAGGGACTAGCAAAAGCTAGTCATAAGAGTATGATGGGAATGGCATCATAAGCTTTATCTAGCCTGTTTTGGTCTTAAAATGGTAATAAAAGCTCCTACAAACCCATCAGAGGGTCCTAAATGCTTGATATTCTGTTTTGAGAAAAAAAGATGAATACAATGTTACTTCTGCACCATTAACAGCATTCCACAAATACAAATAACCAAGGGGTATTTTAGGGATTATTAAAGGTCATATGGTCATTAATGTGTAATAAGTGGGTCCATACAGAATAAAATGGGTTTTCACGCGTTTCAAGAATTAATGGACATCTGAAGTCCTAAAAACAGATCCGCTTAATTAATTGAGGTTCTGGTCAGGATAAAATTCACCTAAACCTTTTAAAAATCATAGAAAAATATTATCTAATGTTTGGTACCCTTGATTTGACCATTGGAATCCAATTTGACCTAAAACAGTCTCAGACAAATAATTGCCCTAATTTGAGTTTTTGTGCAATTTACCCAATCAAACTTTGTCAAAACTTAAATCTGACTTCACCATCAGATTTCTTGAGTCCAAATTAGGTTGGTACCAAAATTTGGGTCTAATCAGATATCACCTTGACCAAGTTTGCAATTTTGTCCTGTCTTATTCTTTTCTCTCACACACCTACCCCTAACTTTTGAAATCCTTGCAGGGACCCCCCTAACTTCATCTTCTTCACATCCAGGTCCCTTCTGCCGTTAGGAATAGTTGCACCTCACTAACAAGATTCAGACGAGATTTTCTCGCTCGTTTCTCAATCAATCAGTCCTAGGTTTGAATGCAATTGCTTATATTTGTGATTCTATTGTGATCTTTGAGATTAATTGCAACACTAGCTTCTTGTGTTCGACCTCGAATACTCTTTTGAATTTGAGTTATAAATATTATTTGTTTTCGCACTATTTCAACTTTACTACAACGAAGTGATTTTAAAACCTCGATTTAGCCTGTCAACAGTAAAGGAGAAGAGGAGGAGCTGAAGAGAAAAGAAACCTTAAGGAAGTGCAAGGAGGCTCTGAAGAAGGAAAAGCCTTTGAGAAGGCTATGTTCACTTAAGTCTTCTAATTTGCATAGGCGACATCTGATTTGGGTTTGATGCTGGTACTGTTGGAACATTTAAGTACCTAGGTTGCATGGTTAAAAATACTGTAGCATTATTTGAGTAATTGATATACATGTGTCTAAACTAATAATTGGTAATTCAAATCACCATTATTTTGTCTTAAATATCTTTTTGCATCGTCAAACTCTTGATATACCCATGTTTTACATTGAAAATCAGTTTTAAGTAGATATTATTCATTGCATATCATTATTGGCTTAATTTCCTAGGCTCATTTATATTTTGATTAAGATTAGCGCGTAAATTGTAATACTTGCTCCCTGTGTTTGACCTTGGACTCTTTTTTTAGGTTTCGAGTTATAAATTGTATCTGTTATCGAACGATCGAGGCTTTACTACAACGAATGCATATTTAACACCCCTCAATAGCCTGTTAACATTTTGACACCGTTGCCGGGGCGTAACGTGCAATTCACCACTATTCTTGTTTTACTTGATTATATTTGAGCACTAACTTGCCCTATCTGTTTTCTTGTGATTTTGCAAGGTACATCACACAGAGAGCTTCCACACAAAACAGTCACTCCTGAGGCAGGTAATTTCTATTCTTCCCTAATCAATCTTCTAATCTTGGGAAGATAAAAAAGGAAACAAATCAATTAGAAACTACCTGCCTTATTTTCATAGTAATTATCATTAAAGAAGCAGGTTTCCTGATTTGCAAAAAAAATTTTCATATCTGATAGAAGCTTGAGGCGATTCTATTTAGAAATCCCTACCTTGATTGCCTGTATCTATTAGGGACTACTCTTAATTTCTAAATTACTTTAGGCTAACACACTTCTTGCTTGAAGCCCAAGGTGAACAGGTTTTTCAACATTAGGGTTTGAAGTGCTAGTTCACATTTGCCTGAAGTAAATTAACCCTCCCGCATTTGTGTGCTACCCAAGCCCCTGTTTGAAAAGATCTAATAAAAAAGAACCCTAAAATCAGGCTCTAAGATTCACTTGAACCTTAAAAATCTTGGACCTAATAACCTGAGAGTCAAATCAGGATGGTCTTTGGGTCTTAACCCAGAGTTCATTCTCTATCTTTTAGGACAGGTCAAGTGAAGTTAGTCTACTTTGTGGGCCAACCAACCTCCAAATTAGTTCACAAGTCAAATCAACTTCTAATCAAGTGAAATTCAAGACACAAACTAGGTTAAAATTGGTAGACTTAAGGTCTTAAGCTCGTACATTCCGATATACATGGAACCGCAGTGACAAGGAAGGATGGGTGGGTGAATCCCTGTAACCCGTGCGGATGTTCTACCGTATAGGAGTCTTTGTAGGGTCTCCCTTCTTGGCTGCCCAAGTAATTCTCAGGTGTGCGAATTTCTAATTCAAAGGTATCATTCACCTCAAAACAACCTCAGTCATCCAAAAATCTTTAGGTGCCTTGATTGAGTCCAATTCATATCCAGTCCCTTATCTTTTCTCTAAAGCACACACACAGGAAGGTCTTTAGGTTTTTAACCTAAGGGGCCTCATTAGATCTTCTTGGGAATTTCTTTCAGATTTGATCAGTTTCAATTTAAACCTGAGTTTGATTCGTGATTCTGTTCCATTACTTGATTTGAAAATGCGACCTGACATGTTAGGGAAAGTGATTAGAAAACCTATGTCCCCAATGACTCTCAAAGATAAGATAATTGAGGATGCTTACAGACATCATGAAGAATGTTATAGACCCTCAAATCCATTTAGGGGTATTCAGGTTAATGCACCAGAGGATATTCAGTTTAATGTGTCAAATAGAACAACTTTTATTGCAAAACGGGCTCAACTGATTTTGACACAAATAGAGAATGATTCGACCTAGGATGTTCTCATGATAGGATACCGGAAAATTGAGAGATTACATAATGGTGAGTATATCCTGTGTAGATTTGATCCATCACTTTGGAAAATACACCAAGATGACCTTGAAAGAAGAGATAAGATGATACAGATGATGAAACGCGTTATCAATCAAAAATACATGTACATATCTTATGATGAGACATCTTGGAGTAACATTAAAAATCAATCTAATTTCCCAAATCCTGAGGCCAAGAATCAAGGTTATTGTGGACCCCCAACCCAAATGGAATTTGATTCAAATCACAAACAAATTAATACACCTGATCCTAAGATGGGTTGGGAGGATCAAATTGCAGGTGATCACAATTTCGAACTAGTCCTAGGAAACCAGGAAGCTGGTCCATCGAGCCTAAATTTCCCAGACACCTGTGATGAAGAAATTGAAACGAAACCTCTCGAGGGTGTAAATTCTACCCCTTACTCTGATAAGGTGACTCTCGAGAGCAATTCTAACATCCCTATAGAGCCCAGGCTAGATCCTAGTGACCCAATGCCTACCTTTGACCTAGAATCTTGATTTGAGCCTAATTGGGATGATTATGAGGCCCCATATGATGAGACACAGATTTTGAATATGAAATATGATACAGGGCCTGTATTTGATGAGTACACCTCTTCAAACTCCTCAGAGATACAGATCAATCTTTTGAAAATCACGCCAATTTATGATACAGAAATCGAGGAGCTGGAAGAGTTGGGATTCAATTGGATCTACCCTAGGAGCCAGGAACCAAAGCCTATGCCTAATAGGGACACCTTTTTGAGCTCGGAATCCGAAAATAGGTTAGATCCAAGTCAGGTTGTTGCTTCTACAAATCTTAATCCTTTTTGTGGTGGAACCTCTGATCTAGAATTGAGATCAGAACATGATCTTCGCAAGTTCTCCGACGATTTCGAATCTTACTCTGATTTCGGAGAACCTTTGTTTCCTAATGACACCAAGCCAGTTTACGACCTCAGCAACCACGATCCGTCCTTTGATTCTGACACTGAGGTCAATGATTTGAATCTCAAAGATGACACTCTTCTACGCACATACAGAACCTTCTTGAATCCGATTCCAACCTTGACCTGCCACCGGAATCAATTTCTATTCTGATTCTCCTCTTTATGATTCGGTCGCACATGATTCTTCTCCACATTTTGATCGGGTTTTGGACATCGATCAGACTGATAATCACGTCCCATCTTTCTCTGATCACTTTCATAGGGATCTCACATCCTCCACAGATCCATTTTCTTTCGAGGATCCCTACTCTCACCAAACTGATTGACTCAGCCAAACTTTAGATACGTACTGCCACATCTTTCTGAGCCTCAAAATATCTAGTGGGCACCACATCTCATGATCCACACCCATCAACCCACCAGACTGATTGGGTTTAGGCTGCATCATCAGCCTGTAGATCTGAACAAACACCTAGTTGGACCAACCAGGCTTTTGATCAAGGTGCTTGTTTTACAAAATTCTACTGATTTGACCACTCTTTCTCGATGACCACTTTCTTCTTGGCTGAAGGCATTGAATTTAGCACTTATCGGGAGGCAACCCGTCATTCCAAAAATCCGAGACCCTTCTGATTATCTTTTTTAACTTCATGTCTACTGCACTTTGAGCTCAGAGTTAGAACAGTAGATCCCACCTCTGGTACACGTACCAGGGCTTGAAATCGTCTGCAACAGTCCTCCAGACCCATTCACCCACCCTTTTGAACCTGTTCTAACCCATGAACCAAGATGATTTCATACCCTCCAGTTTACTATGAGGACATTGCAAAACTTAGGCATGGGGGGTATTAAAGTGCAAACACATAAAAATTCAAGTTTCTGAGGGGTTCTCACAAAAAATACATATTCAAAAAATCAAAAAAATTAAAACATAACAAAAAAATGGAAAGGGGAGGAAAATTTGAGAGATTAATTACATATCAATCTTGAGGAGGAAAAGGGGAGAAGATTCAAAACGCCAAAAAGGAGCAACATTCAAGAATAAAAATGATAGTCATTAGCACTTGATCATGGAAATTACTTAAGTTCTAGAGCAAATCAAAAGAAAAAAATTAAGTCCTGAAATAACAGAGACATGAAGATTAGTATTAGTGCTGATCTTAGGCCTCTTGGGCTTGTTTCAGGGCTTAAACATTCAAGTATTTGTTAAGATCCGAATAATCCTCAAGAGGTTGAAGAAAATGTAAAGCTTATGTATTAAGTCTAAGGCTTAGGGATTATTCAGCCTTGTTACCTAACCTTTGGTTTGCGAGATTTGGTAACCTAAGCACCATAATCCACACATAGTTTGTTTCAATGCGCTTAATTATAAAAATCATGCACGTGTTTATTCTGTTCTGAAAAAGCTACCTAGATTAGGAGCGACTTAAAAACACAAGTTGATTTGGACGAGTTCCTGACGTTGTAAGGTGGCAAATTCCCCTCAAAGATGTGCAATAACATATCGTCTCCTAGGTACTTGTCTCCTAAGATATCTAAATATCCTACTGAGGACATGTAAGCACCTTGTGCTGATTCAGGTGCTACCACCTCCCACCTCATTTTGGTGCCACCTTAGACACACCTCTTCATCCCATCACCACCAACGAGGGCCACCTTAAAAGTAGCTCCAAACCACCCTAACCACCTCCTTATTTTGGCGCCAAAACAAGGAGCCATCTCCACGATACAACTCACCATCAAACACAATCTCCACCCTTCATTTTTCCCTCCAAAACCTTACTTCTAGAACCCTCTCTTTTGGTGCTAACATGGTAGTGTCTCTCCACCATGGACGTGCACCAAAAAGCACAACCAACCCCCCCACACAACCCTTCTTTTGGCGCCAATAATCTCCACACTTAAATCCCATAACCACCACCTTGATCCAATCCTAGACCTCCACTAAATGCCACACCAACCCTCCCTCTCCCATCCTATTTATACCCCATGTAACCACCACATTCCACCATCCTTAGTTTACATAATTATCTACCTATACCTACCCTAAATTCAGCTAAGGAAGGAGAGGAGGGAAGAAGATTAAGGAGGCAAACCTTGCCTCCTTGGTGCCTTCTTCTTCTTCTTCCCTTCTTTCTTATGCCAAAGCCAAGGAGCAAGCTTCACCAAAAGGGGCGGCCAGGTAGAGGAGAAGAGCTAGGGTGGATGTCCACCTTTGGAGGAGACAGATGTAGGTTCTGACGGAGGGGGTGAGATTTGCGTGATAAATAAATAATGCAGAATAAACAATCTCACAAAAATGCAATCACAAGTTCACAACGGATTTTTAGGTGGAAACCCAAACTCAAGTAAAAATCACCACCTAAGACTCTTGACTTATGATTTTTTGATCGACCTAGTCGATCAAACCTACTATCCGAACTACTTAACACGAGGGTAGTTTAACCTCTTCCAACCGACACTACTTTGAACCTATGGGTAGTGTATCTCAAACCCCTCCTTTTCATGAGGAGTATTTTGTCTCGTGAGTAAGACGGGAATTCGCAAAGCAACTACCTAAATAATGACAATAACAAAGGTCCTATAGACTCACAAAGTAAATAAGTAAATCTAGCTACTATAGGTTAAGGAAAATTCCCTTTAATGAAAGTGCATCGGCTATTGACACGAAGTGCGTGAACCACACAAGGGCACGAACGGCGCTCTCGTATGCGAAGACAGGAGGGCAGGCGTGCAGCGAAGATGGTGCTCTCAAGTGTGTGGACAAAGGCTTGGAGATCAATAGCACTTCTAGGTGATACCTTTCTTCTTTTGAACATAATATGAGTAGAAGAAGTGTTTCTTGGTGTATCTAACAAAGGAACGGTCCTCCTTTATTTATAGATGGCTTAAGAACCCTTAGAAAGGTCTTGGAAGGCTTCTATAGCAATTGGACACAAATCCAAGGCAAAATAGGTCAAAATCAGGGTCATTTATGATTCTAACAGGGTTATTAGACATCTGGATCTATTATCAGACGTCTGGGTCATCGTGTGATTTAGGGATTGGTCGTCTGATCTAGAAGGGTGGAAGATCTGGACTGAGTTGGATTGAGACGTACGTCTAAGATTCAATTATAAGACGTTTGGGATAAAGGTCAGATGTCTAATCCTAAGATGGTTTCTTTCCTGTTTTCACAATATCAAAACAAGGTTCTAGTGATAAGTTACACAGATGACAAGTTAGACATCTGGCAAGATGTCTGGACGTTTGGAAATAGGATTTTCTATGGGAATTGATTTCCTAAGGCTAAACGGCTATTAAGTCCAACAAGAAGTGATTTGGGTCAGATCCTAGCATAATGTCTACTTATCAGACGTCTGGGATACTCTATGGACGTCTAAAAGTAGATGTAAATCATATTAAGGGTTAATCCTGAACGATTAAGTCTGACAAGCCAATGATCCTCTAGTTGGACGTTTGGCAAAGTCATCGAACGTCTGGACTAAGGGCTGGACGTTTAAAAGTGGTAAACAGAGAGTGGTTACCAGCGTAAGTATTTTGGACATCTAATCAAACAATCAGACGTCTGATGTCCAGATTAGATGTCCGATCAGGTTGTCTGATGCCATGGATGCGAGGTTGAGCTCCTTCACACTTGTATCATTTCCATTTTCAAGAAACTCACAAACTCAAATGTAAATGGTAAATAGCAAGTATTTTGTTATCATCAAAATTTACAATCGTGGTACCCTTGCACAAACAACAGAGAGGAGGAGCATCCAAAGAAAGGAGCTAAGAGGAAGCCCTTTTCAAGTGCGGAAAAATTTGCATTTGGAGCCAGGACCATCCAAAGCTTCAATTAGAGCATTATCTATCTTCTACTTCATTTTTTTGTATTAGCTATTTTTGTTTTCAAGAAGCTTTCCTCTGCAAGCATTCCTTTACTTCTGACATTTTAAATAGCAATACAAATTCAAGTGCCTTTCTTATTTGCTTTTTCATTTCATGTGCTTTCATAGTAGCTAGATTCCTGTTACACCCACTTCTACCCTCTAATTACCCTAGGTACACCTTCCTAAGGTGAGCTTAGAGGTGTAGATTTCATTATTTCACTTAAGCATATTTTTACTTCATATCGTTACCTCGATTATTTTTGAGACCCTAAAAACAACAAAACAAAATTATAAAAAAGCGAAGATTCAAATTTTACAAGAGGGAAGCATTCTTAAAACACCAATTGCGACCTTGGATGAACCTAGATACTTCACCCTATTTAGGTTTATAAATTTAAGAGTTGGTCGATTTTACGCATTGCAAAGATATTAATTTACATCAATTACAAAATTGCATATTTTTGTATCACGTTTTGGCGCCGTTGCCAGGGAGGTACAGCTTAGTTTTTTATTATCTCTCTCTTGCTTAATTAGATCTTCACTATTTTTGTTTTAATTTTGATACAAGTGAGAATCAAGAGCACGACCGGGATTAGGAGTTAGTTGGAGCAGAAGCTCCAAGTTTTCTTTCCTTCCCGCGTACTCCATGTAAGTACCCCAAGCCAAACCTTTCAAAAAATATATATGATGGTAACATCATCGTTTGTCATAACTAACTTAATTTAGTTGGAATCAAGAGATAACTGCTCCTAAATGATCGCCTGAGGACCGTAATTCACTCTAATATGTTTTGAGAAGAGGACAATAAAATAAGGTTAACTCTCCTGTTTTAACATCACATAAGTGTAGATTAACCACGGGGTTATTCAGGGGTTAATTGAAGGTCAATTGGGGATAAAACACCAAGAAGTGGATTTACACTGACTGAATCAGGGTTTTACACATTTCGACGACTAAAATAGTACCTAAAATGTTAATTATCATCCTCGCTTAAATTCGAAAGGTTCTAGTCAGGATAAAATCAATTTAAACCTTCTAAAATTCATAGAAAAATATTCTAAAATGATTGGTACCTTTGGTTTGACCATCTGAACTCATTTTATCCTAGAATAGAGATTCAGATGGGAATTTACTCTAATTTGGGCTTTTGTGCAATTTGCCCAGTCAAACGTAGTCAAACTCAAATCCAATCTCATTATTAGATTCTTTGGATCCAAATTAGGTTAACACCAAAATTTGAGCCCAATCAAAATCCATCTTAACCTAGTTTGCAATTTAGTCCCTAAAATCTCTATTTCTCACATTCAAGCCCCTAAGTTTCAAGTTTCCTTTCATTTACCCCCCTATATTTCTCTTCATCTTCACATTTATACCCCTGCCTCCACTGACAAGTCAAAACCTACACCTTCACCTTTGATCGACCTAAAACCCCAGCAAATCACACCAAGTTTGGAGAACCATTTAATCAAGATCTTAGACCCTGATTTGGAGAAAAAAGATCATGCGAAATCAAAGAAAACATGGGTTCTCTGTTGATTTCAAATCCTACTCCCATGGCTCAATTCTTCCAATTTGAGCTCATATTCGAGTTCTATAAAAGCTCCCTGAACTCCCCATGATCATTTGAGCCTGCTGAAGGTTTTCCCTTCGAAGAGGGGGTGACGTAATAAAATGCGGAAATAAATATAAACAATATCACAGAATAGAAAACCACACAAATACACAAAGATTTTTAGGTGGAAACCCAAACCGGGTGAAAACCACCACCTAACCCTCTCGAGTTAGGATTTTCCGATCAACCTAGTTGATCAAATCCACTAACTGAATCACTTTAAAACGAGAGTGATTCAACCTCAGTACAACCACGCTACAAGTACGAGGGTAGTGTTCCTCAACCCCTTCTCTCCACGAGAAGGATTTTGTCCCACGAAGGAGACGGGAATTCGCAAAGCGAATACCTAACTAAATAACAAAGATAAAATAAACAACAAGTCCTATAGAGCCAACAAAGTAATTATGAACCTAGCTTCTATAGGAATTAGGAAACTCCCCTTTGCAAGGAGTGCGTCGAGTTGATGACGCGGTGCGTGAGCCACGCGACGGCGCAACTTCGCTCTCGTGAACAACGGCGGGAGAGCGGGTGCGCAAAGCTTGATGCTCTCTAGAGAATGGAACTAGAGCTTGGAGAGCAAGGGCTTCTCTTGGACACAAAAAAGTGGAACTAAGTTGCTTAGGTGTGTCTCTTGTTTCTCTTAGTGTGTATCTTGTGTCTCTAAGTGTGTATCTTGTGTCTCTAAGTGTTTGTTGGTGTGTCAAAGGCTCCCCTCTATTTATAGAGGCCTTAGGAAGGCTTTGGAAGGCTTAGAAAAGCTTCCATAGCCGTTGGGAACAAAGCCCAAGAGAATCAGCCCGAAATCAGGAACAATCATCGTTCTGACAGGCTTATCAGACGTCTAATTATGGAATCAGACGTCTGGAAGACCACTTTAAGAAGTCTGATTTCAAGGTCAGACGTCTGATTTTGGGCGAGTCTCTTCCTGACTTGAATCAGATCTAAACAGGGTTCTTGTTCAAGTCTATCAGACGACATATAGGACGTCGGCACTATGTCTGGACGTCTGGAAACCTACTTTTACTGTGGGAATGGATTTTCCAAACGTTGCAACGGCTAGAAAATCTCTGAGAAGAGATTTTGGGTCAGCTGAGGCAAAACGGTCATTTATCAAACGTCTAGTAAGTCCTATGGACGTCTGATAAGGCTCTAACGGTCATAATCTGCAGTGCCTGCTAAGCTAGCCAACGGTCCACTATCTGGACGTCTGGCAAGTCCATCAGGCGTCTTCTAAGACGTCTGGACTAAGGTCTGGACGTCTGATTTCATCAGACAGAATACTAACTCCAGCCTAATAGTTATCAGACGTCTGAAACAACAGTCAGACGTCTTAAAATACTTTATCAGACGTCTGATTTGGGAATTGGACGTCTGGAAATGCTGTTTGAACCCTATATTGGTTTTCTAAGTATTCTACAGAAAACCTAAGTATCCTAGGGTTGTGCCGGTGTTCCTAGGACTACTGTTAGGGTACTTTGAGGCTCTTTAACATGAATTATCTAAGGAAATAAAGAGCAACAAAAGAAACAAAAAATACAACAAGTATAAAATAAGGAAATCTATCCTATTCTTCCTTTCCTTCCATCTTCAATATATCGCTCCTCGCGAATCTCTTCTGCTCTCCATCGAGCTCCTCCAATCCGTCTTGGATGCGAGCTCGAACTTCGTCTAATCACGTATCCATTTGCGATTGACCTAAAATCTAGGACTCAAAGCGCAAATATTAAATGACACGTGTTTTGTTATCATCAAAACAAATGATCATGGTGCTCTAGCACCAACACCTGCTTCTAGTCCAAAACACCGACTTCTTCCCTTCTCCGGCCACCTCCTCCATGGCTCCGATGACCATTGTAAGCACCTTTATTTTGATGCACCAAAATTATGCTTATTGCTTGTTGAATGCTCCGAGTTGCTACGCTAACGTATTTGTTTTTGAAAAACTTGTCGTCGTAGTATGAAAGTGAAGAACTCGTGTTCAACAAATAAAATTTATATCAGAATAGAAATCCCGGGTCGAATTTAGGGAGGCGGACATTTGATTTAAAAAATATGCATTTGTTTTATTTGTCACGAAGTAGAATAATTGATTAAAAACTATCTAACTATTTATAATAAATAGAAGAGAGAGAGAGAATATTACAAACAAAAACAAAAAAGAGATGTAGAATGAACATGGAATTCATTATCAGAAAGATTATTCATTACACTAAACATTACGACTAGAAAGTGGGAAAATGATTATACTAGAAAGTAGTAAAAAGAATGGGGAGAGAGATATCCTCCTCGACGGTCGCTTGGAGGAGGAGCCGGACGGGACGACGCCTGGAAGACGGGGAACGAAGCAGGACGAAGGAGGACGAAGCAGGAAGAACGGGAATGGGGTAGCACGTCGTCGTCGTCACCGGATCCGCTTCCGAATGGGGGATGAAAAATTGACTTTATCTCGCGAGAAGCATCTCGGGTGTGGGACAAGCTTCTCTTGAGATTTGGAGAGGGAGAAAAGAGAAGGAAGGGATGAGAATTTCGTGTGGAGGGGGTCTCCTTTTATAGTTGCAAGGAGTTAGGGCAATTTGGTCATTTTAATTTGAAAAACATTAAATCAGGGGTCTTTAGTGACGGATAAAACCGTCGCCAAAGCCCCATCATGGGCATAGTGGGGCGCCGCTCGCGTGGTCGCTCGCCTCATCGCGCTCAACACGTGCTCCACAATCTGCGAATCTTAGTTGTCCGATCGTGAGATCGGACGGCTTAACTCGCCTCTCCACCTGCTCCTTAGCACGCGCTCACGTGTGTGATGGCGCGTCACGCGCGGCGTGCGATACAGCATGAGCACAATTGCGCGCTCATGACCGCTCGATCACGATCGAGGGTCATTCGCGCCCGCTCGCCCACCTCTCCGTTTCGAACCCACTCCTGCTTGCTCGCAATAAGGCCTCCACCTGCTACGCTACGGAGGGGAAATAGGCGCGCGGGTGTTTTGAGGTGCGGTTGCCCACAGCCGTCAGATCGCGATCGTGCGGTCCAGATCTAACGCGTGTTAGAAGGTGTGGTGGTCTTCAAGATCAGCTGGGCCGGTTTGGGCGGCCGAGATGGCACCACCTGGCACCATCTTGGCCGTCCATCTTCTGGATGATGTAGATGGTGCCACGGTTGTCGGATTGAATCGATTTTCACGTCGTTAGGCTGCGATCGTCGATCCGAATCCATCCATGTGGCCGGATTTATCATTTGAAGTGCGGATTCACACCATCTTGGCCTTTGATCTTCTAGGGTTCCCTGGTCTCTATCTGATGCTACAGATGTCTGATTAGGGGGATCTTGGAGTCATTGAACTCCAATCGTTGCCCTGATCACATCTGTACGGTTGGATCTTCAATCCGAGGCCCTGATAAAAATTTTACCCTGTCCATGAACATAAAAGGAGATAATTAACCTCCATTTTATTCAAACTAATCTAAATGCAAGATGATGCATGTTATGCAATATTTATAGTATGCAATGCAATTCTATACTTAAGAACATGCATAAATAGACATCTTATGCATTGTAAACATGTTTACATCATTGCTAAACTAACATTTCAGGACTATCTTGGATTAAGGCATCTTTCAAGCCAAGTGCAAATAGTTGCTGATATGCGTCTTTGTATCTTTATTTGAGTCTTGGACATTATTGTAAGGAACCTCAAATAAAACTCAAAAATGGATTTTCGCGTTTCTTTTCAAAACCAAGTTTTTAGGGATATTGATCAACCAAATTAGTTATTTGATCCACAAACCAACTTCATTAACCGATCAAATCATCCCATTTTAGGAAGTTAATAAATATCCTTTTGATCGACCAACCAGGTAAATTGACTAATCAATTAGTGATCGACCAACCACCTTAATTGATCGACCAATTAACTTTAATTAATCGACCAATTTAATTCCTATTCAGGCAAGACTTTTAGTATAAAGAGAGGTCATACGTAGCCCATTTACACAAAACTTTCAAGAGAAATACCTTTCAAAAAGTAGAGCTTCTCGTGTTTATTCCAAAGGCCTCTATGCCCCGTTCTTCATGTTCTTCAAAAGCACGATGCCTCGAACCTCTGGGAAAAATTTGATTTGATCTTTTATTAAGGTTCCATAGAAGTTATTTCTGTTATTCTATCTTGTTGCTTTGATTTACAGATCCTAAGATTGTTAGGAAGATCCGTGGTTATTGTTTTTGCTTCTCTTCAGGACAAAAAGAGAAGTGGTTGTAAGATGTTGTACCACCTTCGTTCAAGTGGTACGATTAGTGAATTGACTAGCTTAGACTAGTCGGAAAAATCCTAAACTGGAGGCTTAGGTAGTGGTTTTCACCCGATTTGGGTTTCCACTATAAATTAGGTGTACTTTGTACTTGAATTTCTTGTGATTTATTTTTAATCTGTGTATAAATATTTTTTAAGGCGATACTATTCACCCCTCCCCTTTAGTATACGTTGCGATCCACAGGATATCCTCCTACTCTCAACAGTCCTCCCCTATCCTCCTAGGGCCTCCCAATGGACAAATTGGGGGCGCCTCCTTATCCTTCACTGTTGTCCGCCTCCTACTGGCCACAGCGAAGGCTCTCTACCTGTCTCCTCATCTCCCTTTCGCTCGTCGGAGGATTCATCTTCCTCACGACCGGCAAGACACGCCGGCGTAAGCTCTCTCCCCTTCGTCCAATAGATAGGATCTCTCACACTCTCTCTCTCCCTCAATTCAATTCAACCTCTTCTCCTCCTAATTTGACTGCTCACTCAACTCTCTTCCCCCTCATCTTCTCCGCCATGTAAAGGCTCCCGCGAGCCTGCGCCATAAACACACCACACCAATCACCAAACAGCCATCACCACTACCTTCGCCCTGACCAACAGAACAATAGCCCCAACTTTATTGGTCGAATCAACCACTCGAATGCACTCCCGACCTAACCCACTAATCATCTGTAGCTCCACATCCGACTGACCTCCACACACCTCGAAACACCTCAAGACCACCGCCATCACACTCGCCGTGCTCTGACGATGCTCATGGACCTTTTAATTAGGACTTAGGGCCCGTATTCCATGTTTCAGGTTCTCGCCATGGAGCTCTCCTTCTCCAATGCCATCCGACTAACTCCGGTCATCCTCCACCACCAATCCACCTCCATGTGACTTGGAATGCTTCCATAAAGCTTTCCAGGCTTTTAATCGAGCAAAAGCAGCATCCACAGCAGTCCAATTGAAAGAAGGATTGTTATAGTCCCACATTGTAGGCGTGCAATTAGGATTTTGACACTTAATGGATTATTGATCACAAAAATACACGGCTTGTTAATTAGTCAATTTAGTGTCGTTGTAACATGTAAATCCACTTTCGCTTTTAAATTTTTAAACCTAGATAGTGGGGTATCTAGGGTCATCCAAGGAGGTAATTTTGCAGTTATAAATCTCTTACTTGACTCTTTCAAAAGAAATAAATCTCTTACTTGAAATTGGAAATTACCTTTCTTTTTGTATTTTTGGAATATGAGATTTTTTGGCAACGGGGGCGATTGCAAAATTAAAGCGAGAAGGCGACTACACCTAAGTTGTTGAAACTAAAACCTAAGTGACAAGGAAGTTCTCTTTCTAAGCTCACTCTAGGTACATGAAGACTTAGAGTAATTAGAGAGAGAGTGGGTGCACACTAGGAAAAAGTAACAAGATGCAACTAGAAATGCAACAAAAATTAAAGAAGGCAAAATTTTACTAAAGGAAGATATTATTTTACAAGTAGAGAAATGCTTCTAGTAAATAAAAAAAACAACAAAATTAAAACTCAATGTCCTCCTGATGATGATGATGAAGATGGAAGGGTCCTTGCTCCAACTGCAGCTGCTCCCGTAGTTGAAAAGGATTCCTCCTCCTTCTCCTTGAATTGCTCCTTCAAGGTATGTCCTCCTCCTGGCAAGCCCTAGATGGGGAGTGCCTTAGCTCCTCCACAGGTGGATGGTTTCCACCTCAAAAGCTCCTTCAAGGGTGGGCATGTACCACCCTCAAGACCTCCTCCAAAGGTCCTCCTTTCCTGGCTTCTTCCTTTGGCTGGCGTGGACACAAGAGAGAAGAGAAGAGGGGAAGGCACCAAGGGGGCAGAGTGTCCCCTTAATCTTCTTCTTCTCCTCTCTTGGCCGTGGGCTATAGGGTGGAATATAGGTGGAAAATAATGCGACCAAAGGTACCTTAATGGTGGTGGGTGTTGGTCTTTTTATAGGAGTGGAAGGGGGTTAGGGGTAGTTAATGGATGGAGGGCTAGGATGGATTGTAGAGGGTGGTTATAGGATCCTAGGGTTGAGAGGGGTGGCACCAAAATGGATGGGTGCTTGATGGTTGGAGCCAACCCTAGGTTGAGCTTGGGTTAGGTTTAGGTTAGTGTGTTGTAGGGTTGAGATGGAGTTGTAGGTGGTGGTTGTTGGAATCTATGGTGGGTTTCATTTGCTGACATATGAGGAGGTGTTTAGGTGTAGGTTAGGTTGAGTTGGCGCCAAAATGGGTGTGGTTAAGGGTTGGTTAGGTGGCGCCAACTCAAGGGTTCTAGAAGGTGGGTAGGTGTAGGGTAGGGATGGCCTTATAAGGTGGTGGTTATGTGGTGGATGGTTGAGGGTAATTGGCACCAAGTGTAGGGATGCGTAGGGGGGTAGTTATGGTGGGTTAAGTGGACTTGGCGCCAAGTGTAAGAGGGTTAAAGATGGTGCCACTAGATGGATGGTGGAGATAGGTTAAGGGGGGATGTGTAGCGTGGATGATGGGGCTTCAAGTTGGCGCCCCATTGAAGGGATGTGGAGGCTCTTTTGGTGCCAACTTGAAGTGGGTTAAGGTGGTGGTTACGGGTGGTTTTGGAGGGAAAATTAGGTGGCCTTTAGTGGTGGTGGTGTGAAGAGTCATGAAGGTTGGTGGTGCCAACTAGGAGTGGGCTAGTTAGCTTGCTTAAGTGGTGGACTTGGAGTACTAGTAAGGGTGAAGTTAGGTTAGGGTTTAGATGGATGGCCATGGAGGTGGAGCTGGTTTTGAGCTTAGCTAAGCTTGCTAAGCTAGCTTAAATAGTAGAGTAGAGGTGGTGGAGCTAGGGTTTCATGAAGGAGGAGCTAGAAAAAATAATCTGGAGCTGGTGGCTGCTGTAATTGGAGTTGAATCTACTGAGGCAGCTTCATGGGGAGCTCAATTACTTATCTAAGCTACTTAGTTCTTATGCTAGTAGCTAGGCTTGGGTAGTTGAGCTAAGTTGAGCTGATCTCAACTTAGCTGTAGCTAAGTTGAGCTGGAACTACCTCTGATGAGAACTCCAGAGCTAGCTAAACTACTAGTTGACAAGTAGTAGCTCAGCTAGCATGGAGTTTAGCTGCCATGAGCTAGGTGGAGCTAGAATGAGCTGGGCCTGAGCTGAGATGAACTCTTGTCAACTCAGTTGAGCTAGCTAGAGCTCCCAGTGAATTGATGGGAGCTAAGATGAGCTAGATTCAACTAAGTTAACCTAGATCAGAGCTGGCTTGAGATGAGTTGAGATGAGCTACTCAGAGCTGGGTTGAGCTAAGATGAGCTACCCTAAGCTGCCATCCAGCTAAGATGAGCTGAATGGAGCTAACTCTAATCCAAAGGAGCTAGTATCCAGCCATGATGAGCTGGAATTAGCTGAGTCCTAACCTGATTGAGCTTCCTCTTCACCAGTTGCCTTCAAGGGTGCTAGGGTTTTAGCGATCTGTCAATCTATTTATCCCTAACACTCCAAGAAACACATTAAAAACACAATAAAAAATGCAATGCATGCCTAACCTAATTGATGCTTAAGTGCAACCTAAAAACCCATTTGCAGAGCAAAATCCTAAGAGTTAGGTTTGTTTTAATGCATAAGAATGATGATAAACTAACGTTTATCAATTATGCTTACAGGCAGTTTGCCTTCGAACACGAGATCAAGTCCCACTGAACCCACACCCATATGCACCTGATCTGCTCACCCACACCATGTGAGCTAGACTGGACCCTATGCTCTAGATCAGATTGACTTTGACCTTGGATTGAGGAGAGAGGAGAAAATTTTGAGGGTAGGGGGTGGTTTTGCACTCTCGTGCCTCGGGAAGTATGCACACGCATCCAACACTTAGGCATTTCTGAGTTGTCTAAAGTTGAGGGTTGTGCTTTGTGCTTGATGTCTGAGCCTCGTGCTTGATTATGGTTTGTTGAGATACTATTGGGCTGATGAGAATATTTGTGTTAAGTGGTTCAAGATAATTGTTGAGAAATTGATTTGATTTGAGACTTTGGGATACATGTTTGATTGAGAGAATTAATTGGTGATTCAAATCACCATTTTTAGGGTTTCATTATTCTTTTTATCTTAGTGATGTTTGAGACACGAATTGCTATTACTTAATATATTTTTGAGTAGATCATTCATTGAATATCTTGTTGTGATTAATTATTGTGCTCATTTGTTTATCATTATGATTAGTATGTGAATTCTGTATTTACTCCCTGCAAACAACCTTGGAACTCATGATTGTTTTTCGAGCTTATAAATTTAAATGTTGTCTATTTGCTTTTGTTGATTATACTACGATGTATATTTTAAACTCGACAAAAGTGCCCTAACAATATATATATTTAAAAATCTCAACATTATCAAAAAAAATTAAAAAATAAGAAAAATTTGGGGTGGTGGAACCCTAAAACACTTTTGTTTGCTTGTTTTCATTCATTCTCTACCACCCTTATCTTATTGGTGTTAGAATTTGGAAAATTCAGACTTCTGTCTTAATTTTCAAAATTCAGGTTCGAGCACTTAGATGCTTCCTAAAATCTTCAAATTTCACCCAAGGAAGTCCCTTTGAGTCAAGAACCTTGAGTCCAAATTTTAGAAAGATTTGATATATAGAAAAAATTAAAAATTTGTAGACTGAACAGAGGTCACACCATTTTTCCTTACTATTTTCTTACTGTCCGTGAATTTTATAAATTTTTCTTCTTATCATATTTGAATAAAATTATATTTCTAGAATCCTTGAAAAAATCTCTATCGCATATACAAATTTCAAAAATTTCAAAGATTGTTTGAGGTTTCTACAAAATTGATTTTCCAAATCATACTTTCTACCTTTTGACACCAGTACAGAAAAAAATTCCAAAAAAAATATCAAACAATTTTCAAAATTCTCAAAAAAATCATTTTTGAAATTCTTGTTTGATTTCCTGTCAGGTGGTGGTGTTGTTTGTCTTGTTTGAATCACCACCTAAAAATATTTTATAGAAAAAGATTCATTTAGAAGTTGCATAACTAGGATTTTCAACTTTAGGGTTTTATTTTCTCTCTTAGTCACACATACAATCAAAGGCATTGGCTTTCACCAACACAAAACTTAATTTCCTTATTGTGTGTACCACTCTCAAACTTTAAAAACTTAACAAGAGAGAATCTTAAAATTCACCAAAGCCTTTATCAAACCCTAAAATGCTTCAACTTCACCTTGTTTGCAAACCCTATCTGTTTTGGCTTGGGCATCACATTTTCCACCCAATTCGCACATACAAAAAAATTGAGTTGTTTTGGAAGTTTGTCCTACCAAAAGTAGGTAGGCACTTTCAACATCTTTATTAGAGAAATTTCCCCCACATGAAGCATCCACGAATCGTTTCAATTGATCTTCTAATCCATGATAGAAGATCTGCACTAGCTGCCATCGTGAGATTTCATGGTGAGGGAAACTCCTTAGCAATTCTTGAAATCTCTCCCAAGACTCATGGAGAGATTCGCCAGATTTTTATTGAGATGTCATAATTGATTGTCTTAAGGCATTCGTATGACATATCAGAAAAATTTTCTTAAGTACTTTTCAATTGGGGCCAGGTGGTGATAGGGTGCCCAACCATTCTGAACCAATGCAATGCTTTATCTTTCAATGAGAGAGGAAAAAGTCTCATAAGCCAACCTCTTCCTGCACATTACGGGAACGGGTGGTTTGAGCAAAGACAGCTAGCTCCTCGAGGTGGCAAAAGGGATCCTCTCTCGGAAACCATGAAAATGTTTAATAAGGTCCAAAATGGTGGGTTTAATTTCAAAATCCCCTCAGGGTATAACCACTCTAGGTCTCTCTTCATAATTGGAAGGATCATAGAAATCCTTAAGTGGTACAAGAGATTCCCTAAGTGGCTAACCTGTTGTTGGTTTTTTTGAAGTCGAACCAATTGGTCGACCATAAGAGAAAAGGGGTTTGCATTTTGATTTTGAGAGCCAGCTGGCGTCTCTTGGTATTATGGTTGCTCCAAGTGTGGAAAGTTAGGGATAGGAAAGTCAACTTGTGGGTCAGCTGACGAGTTTTGGAAGTTAAGTTCGGGTTGGGAGGTGGAAGCAAAATTTTTGGATCGGTTTTCCATGTCAATTTCAAAGGAATGATGAGAGAGAGAAGAAGAAAATAAAGATCTTTTGGTGCGTGGGGCAAAATCAAATGGTTCCTAGAGATGTAGGTTCTAGGACCTTCTCCCATGCATGCACTTGGAAAAGGGGGAGGGCATGAGAAGAGATAGATGAGAGAAAGTGTACAAAACAAGCAACCAAGCCTAATCTGCCTTAAGGTTGACTCCTTATAGAAACCTAAGACTTGGGAAGACTTGGAAACTCAATAAAAAGAAATCAACAAGTGAACCCACTTCCTAGCGATCACTCGGCTAGACTAAAGAGGTGGATTGGGTCCAAGCATGTCCTAGGAAAATCACCAGGGGCTTGTGTAAACCCGCACCCATCGTTTGACTTCCCTCCAAGTTTGTCGCCACATTTTCAAAAGGAATTATGAACGCTTAATGATTCTTAGATATCGGATATCAATCCTAGTTTTGGTGAAGTCCTTAAGTGGTCAAGTAACTACTTGTTTCAATTTAGGCTTAGGTATCTGATTGTGCACAAGAATGTGGAGGGCATTAATTGGGGTAATGCCTTATTATTTTAATTTTTTAGTGTGTGCAATTGGACAAAGTGGGTCCAATGCCAAATCAAGTTGTCACAATTTTTTTTATTATTTTTCTACTTTTAGGATTTTCTTTTTAAGAATTGAAACAAATTTGACTTCCACAATCAAAAAGAAATCAAGTTGTCTTGGTGAATGTAGGTTGCCTTTAGAATGTGGGCTAATAAAATGAAAATAAACTCTAATTGATTTGAATCCTTAAGAAGAAATGTTACTATCAGTGAATCTTTTCAGGATTTTCTTATTAAGTAGTGGTCCAAATAGAGCAAACAACACTACTACTAGAAGGAAAATCAAACAAGGATTCCAAAAAATATTTTTGTATGATTTTAGGAATTCGTTTGGTATTTTTTTGAGATTTTCTTTGTGCTAGTGTCAAAGTTCAGAAATGATACCCATAGCTATTTTGGACTTTTCAGTAACAACATTAGCCACCAAAAATTTTAATGATTTTATATATTGTGTAGAATTTCACAAGAATTCCAAAAAGATAAATTTCATAGAAATTGGATAGGTATAAAAATTTCTAAAATTCACAGATATTAACAAAATAATGAAATCAGAAGAGATGACCTCCCTATGGTTTACGAATTTTTAAAACTTTTCTACAACTCCAAATGCGCTAAAATTTGGAACAAATGTTCCTGATTTGATTTGAAATGTTTGGGTGAAATTTCAAGATTTTAGAAGGTCTGTGGTGTTGGAAATTGATTTTTTAAATCCAAACAGAAGTCTGGATTCGAAAATTAGAACACCAACACCTTGAGTAGAGTGGTGGTAATTAATCAAACAAGCAAACAATGGCTTTTAAAAATCACTACTCTACCTAATTTTAATGTTCTTGATCCTAAAATTCTAATTTAATATTTTTTTGATAGTTTTTAAGAAAAATTATGTGACAAGAAGGATGGCACTAACCTTGAATCCGTGGGAAGACAAGGACTTTAAGCTTTCGCTTCCAAAAATCCTGCCTTCTTCCTGTAGTGCCTACACATATGAGAGAAACAAAGAGAAGGGGATGAGATCCGTGTATCAAGCAAGAGAGAAAAGTGAATGCAAAGTCATGCCTCCCCGGCAACGGCGCCAAAAAGTGATGGCTAAAAAGCGTGATTTGTAAATTAGGGTTTTTATCGTTGTAATGTGCAATTCCAATCGCTTTTAAAATTTATAAAAATCAAGTACTTGGAAAATATTCGGATTGCCCCAAGGGAGACAAGTTTGCAATTTTTAACACTCTTGCTTGAAATTGGGAAATCAACTTTCTTTTTGTGACTTTTTTATATAATATTTTTTTGGAATTTTGAAATAGGGGGCAATTGAATGATGAAATACGAAAGAAGACTACACCAAAAATACTAAAGCTACAACCTAAGTGACAATAAGATCCTCTCCCTAAGCTCACCTTAGGTGCGTGAAGACCTAGGGTAATTAGAGAGAGGGTGTGAGTGCACTAAGGTAGAAAGAAATCAAATAAAATGCGATAAGAAATATGGAAAGGCAACTTTGATTATGGAGAAATTTGTTTTACAAAATCACTAGTAGAGAATGCTTCTACTACTAAAATAAAATAGAAAATGGTGAAACAAAGATCCTCCTGGTGATGGTGGTGAAGAGTAGAGAGTCCTTGCTCCAAGCTCAGCAGCTCCTGGACTTGAAAAGGATTCCTCCAATTCCTTCTTGAAGTGCTCCTCCAAAGGTGTGTCTTCCTTGGCAAGCAGCCCTTGGTGGGCATGCCCTAGCTCTTCCAAGAGTGGAAGGATTTCACTCCAAATCTCCTCCTAAGGTAGGCATGAACCACCCTCAAAAACTCCTCCTCTGGACATCCTCCTTGCCTGGCTTGACCTCTGGCTAGCGTGGGCACAAGAGAGAAGGGAAGAGGGGAAAGCACCAAGGGGACAGAGTGTCCCCTTAATCTTCTTCTCCTTCTCTTGGCCGTGGGGTATGGTGGATTATCAGTGGAAATATGAGTGAATAATGAAGCCAAAAGGTGGGTTTATGGTAGTGGTTATGGGTCCTTATATAGGCTAAGGGTGTTGGTGGTTGGCGCCAACCATGGTAATGGTAGGGTTAAGTGGAGTGGAAGGTGATGGAAGGCAAAGATTAGATCTTAGGATGGTGGTTAATGGATAGAAGGCTTAGACATGTTGGCGCCTTGGGAAAGGGTGTATGGAAGTATGGTTAAGTGGTGTTAAATGGGGTTGGCGCCAATTTTAGGTTGGGTTAAGGGTGGCGCCACATTTTTTGGAGGGTGGAGATTTGGTGGGTGTATGATGGATGATGGGATGTGTTGGTGCCATCTCAAGGGGTTCATAGGTGGTAGTTATGGGTGGTTGGTGGCCTTTGGTTTTGGCACCAAAATGGGTCTTCTAGAAGGGGTCCTAGGTGGCGCCAAGAATGGATGGTGGAGATGGTTTGTGTGATGTGGTGTAGGGTGGAGATGAGGCTAGAGTTGGCACCAATTAAGAGGGTTTCTAGATGGGTAGTTTGGCACCAACTATATGGTGTCTTTTGGTGGTTAGTGGGGTGAAAGGGTGCATTAGGGTTGGCGCCAAAAGGGTAGGACTAGGTAGTAGCTTAGGTTAGAGTTAAGGTGGAGCTACTTTATGGTGGAGTTTAGGGTTAGGTGGATGGCCATGAGTAGGGAGCTTAGGTGGAGCTAAGCTAAGCTAGCTTAGCTAGTGTAGCTAGTAGGGTAGTGGTGGAGGAAGCTAGGGTTTTAGGAAGAGGAGTTGAGGAAGAGCTATCTGAAATACAATTGGAGCTAAGGTAGAATTCCCGAAGTTGATTCTACTAAAGAGATCTTCAAAGGAGCTCAACTACTTAGCTTAACTAGCTTGTTCTTCTACTAGCAGCTAAGCTTGAGTAGTGGAGCTAAGTTGAGCTAGTTTCAACCTGTCTGAAGTTGGGTTGAGCTAGATCTGCTTCTGAGAGGAACTCCCGAGCTAGGTTAGCTACTAAGTTGACAAGTAGTAGCTAAGCTGGAGGGAGTTTAGCTGCTGTGAGCTGAGTGGAGCTAGGGAGTGCTAGACCTGAGCTGAGGTGGACTCTTGTCAACTAAGTTGAGCTAGCTAGAGCTCCGAGTGAACTAATTGTAGCTAAGATAAGCTAGACTCAGCTAAGATGAGCTAGACTCAATTAAGTTGAGCTAAGTTAATTAGGCTGGATCTAAGCTGACTTAAGCTAAGTTGAGCTACCATCCAGCTAAGATGAGCTGAATGAAGCTTAAGAGAGCTAAACCTAACCTAGGTAAGCTGGCATCAAGCTGTGATGAGCTGGATCTAGCTGAGTCCCAGCTAAATTGAG
This sequence comes from Thalassia testudinum, assembly GCA_037157565.1. Taxonomy (NCBI): domain Eukaryota; kingdom Viridiplantae; phylum Streptophyta; class Magnoliopsida; order Alismatales; family Hydrocharitaceae; genus Thalassia; species Thalassia testudinum. The sequence goes on from JAZHRO010000078.1 coordinate 48,647,698, forward strand.
CTTCCTCTTCACCTGTTGCCTTCTTGAATGTTAAGGCTTTAAGGATCTAGCTATCTGTTCATCCCTAACACTCAAATAAACGTGTCAAGAATACAAAAAATCGTGCAATGCATGACTAACCTAATTGATGCCTAGATGCAGCCCAGAAACCCGCTTCAGAGTTAAAATCTTAAGAGCTAGATCTATTTTAGGGCATAAGAGTGATGATAAATTGATGTTTTTCAACGACCCAAAAGTCGGCACTTGGAAGGACCACTTGATTCCGTTTCACTCACAAAAAGACCACTTTTTCCACATTTGCATTCTTCTTATCATAAAATGGAAAATATACAAAACAAGTCTTCTTCCACTTGCGCTTCCCATTCACAACCCACCTTTAACCTGTATCTAACCTGGTCGAATCTAATTTCCATGCTGATATCCCCATCCCTAACCTTCCTAATATTGAAATGTTGCCTAATGCTGAGATAACTAATCAACAAAATCAAGTCCCCCCACCTAATCCCTTATACATGACGATTGAGCAACTGGCTTAACTACAAGCTAATCAACAATAATTGGCTAGGACTATCACAAACCTAGTCAACCAAGGGCCCAATCAGCCACCCCCTCAACAGTCTGTCATTCTTCTTAAGGATTTCTATGATCGTTTCAACTATGATGATAAACCAGGGGCGATCATACCAGAAGGGTACTTCGAGATAAAGCCAGTGAGTTTGAACCTAATTAAGCATTTTCATGGCCTTCCGAAGGAAGACCCGTTTAGCCACCTTGAGGAACTCACTGTCCTCGCACAAACAACCCGTTCTTGTAATGTGCAAGAAGATTTATGGCTAATGTAGTGATAAACACCAGTTTATCATCATTCTTAAGCTTTAAAACAAACCTAGCTCTTACGAATTTTACTCCGCAAATGGGTTTTTGGGCTTCATTAGGCATAAATTAGGTTAGGCATGCATTACACATTTTATTGTCTTTTGTATATGTTTATTTGAGTGTTTGGGATAAATAGATAGTCAGATCCCCAGAACCCTAGCACTCAGGAAAGCAATTGGTGAAGAACAAGCTCAAACCAGCTGGGACTCAGCCTAATCCAGCTCATCATAGTTGGATACTAGCTTACTTGAACTAGGGTTAGCTCATCCTAACTCCATTCAGCTCATTTCAACTGAATGGTAGCTCAAGATAGCTCATCTTAGCTCACCCTAGCTCAAGTCAGCTCAGATCCAGCTCAACTTAGTTTAGTCTAGCTCATCTCAGCTCCCATCAGTTCACTAGGAGCTCTAGCTAGCTCAGCTAAGTTGACTAGAGTGCACCTCAGTTCAGGTCCAGCTACCTCCAGCTCTACTCAACTTAAGCCAGCTGAAGATGACTTCACCCTAGCTCAAGCAAGTCCAGCTCCTGAGGACTCCACTTAACTCAACTTAGTTGAGCTAAGCTACCTTAGCTACTTCAGCTAGCTAGGTCCTCCCTGGGAAGATCAGGCCTAGCTTACCTCAGCATCTTTCAGCAGAAGCCAGCTTACTTTAGCTTGCTTAGCAGATAACAAAGAACTATCAATCTAAGCCAGCTAAAGTAGCTCCTTACCATCTTCTTCAGTAGCTATTAGCTCCTATGCAGCTCCAGACAGCTCTCCTTCAGCTCTTCCTCAAACCCTAATTCCTCCTACTTCTCCTCTACTCATGTGCTAGCTATGCTAGCTTAGCTAAGTTCTCCACTCCTTGGTCATCCACCTTAGCTAACCCTAACTCCACCTACATAAGCCTCCTCTTTAACTCCACCTAAGCTCCACATGAGCTACCCTACTTGGCGCCAACTCAACCACAACCCTTCACACCACCACCACCTCCAAGAGAAACCATCATGTTGGCACCAAAATCCCCTTAACTACCCTTAAAATTGGCACCAACCTCCCCCTTCATCTCCACCATACAACTAACCTCCCAAGCCATCTCCACCATCCACCTATTCCCTTCTAGAAGCCCCCATGGTTGACGCCAAACTATGGTGCCTCTCCACCACCATAACCAACACCATCACACCCCTTAAGGTGGCGCCACCCATCCTACACCATAGGATCCCCATAACCACCACTAACCACCTACTAAACCTAATCCTAGACCTCCACATGTCCACGCCAACTACCCCCCTCTCCACCTCTATATATACCCACCATATACCACTAGAAAAAAACATCCTCCCTTAGTTTTAATTCTACCCTAAGCCCACCTACAACCCACGATCAAGAAGAAGGAGGAAGGAAGAAGATTAAGGAGGCTATCCCTTGCCTCCTTGGTGCCTCCTTCTGCTCCATTCTTCTCCTTATGCCACGACAAGAGGAGTAGCAAGCTCTTATCAAGGAGGATGGCCAGGCATTGGAGGAGAAACTAGGGTGGTGCAAGCCCACCCTTGGAGGAGAAATTAAGGTTGTAACATCCACCTTTTGAGGAGCTAAGGCACGCCCCCCCTAGGCTTGCCAAGAGGCTATACCTTGGATTCAAGAAGGAGAAGGAGGAGCTCTTTTCAACTACGGGAGCAGCCGCAATTGGAGCAAGGGCTTCATCCTCTTCACCATCATCATCCAGGATTTTTGTTTTAGTTCCTTTGTTTTTTTTTGAGACAGAAAGGAAAGCTATCTTCTTACGATAGCAGTCCGAAGCAGTATATTATATAAACATGTAAGAGAAATTACAAAAGAGATCCCTAAAAGCGTATGAGGGACCAGCACTCTCTTACAATACTTTCACAGTATACTGGCCTCTCCTGAAAAAGTCTCTCATTTCTTGCCTTCCAAATACACCACATAGTGGTAGCCATGTGAACATGTGGCTTCCCTCTTACACCAAACCCATGCCAGATAGAATCCCACTCTGGTAATGGCTCCTGACATGTCTTTCTCCAAATAGTATCAGTGACAAGGCAAGAAGAAAAGAGGTGATTTACATTGTCAGTATTCATCTCACACAAAAAATAGACATGGTGATCAGTTCCCAACCTTCTATGGCGCAAGTCACTTGTGATCAATCCATCTCTCCTACATAGCCAGAGAAATATCTGTACCTTGAGAGGAATTTTTAACAACCAGATCTTCTTGTCAATGGAATCACATCTCCAACCATCTTCAAGGCTCAACATTCTATTATAGCCAGATTGGACATTATAAATCCCCTCCCAAAGGTATTTGTCCTCCACTCCAGGCCTAGGTTTGAAGCTCTCAAGGTCTGAAGTTATCCTTCTCCTTTCTTCCCCCAGTCGAGTAGCTCTCCTGCTGGATTCCTCATCAGTTAGATTCCAGCTGCTGCTGCTGCAGGACCAGATTCTACTGACAGTGGCATCCTTGTCAGATGCTCCAGCATAAGCTCTTGGATAGAGCTCCTTCAAGACACCTAGTCCAGACCACCCCTCCTTCCAGAAACTGAAGGACCTGCCATCGCTAAGTGACAGCTGCAGCAGATGGAAATGATCAGCCAATGCCCTTGTCACTGACTTCCAGAAAGGAGAAGGACAGCTGGGCTGAAGTCTGGACAGCATGCTGTTGGATGCACCATATCTGTTTCTGATCAGGACAGTCCATGGCTTCAGATCTCCTTGCAAAAGTTTAACAACCCATTTAAGTAGCAAGGCATCATTAAAGTGTTTCAGGGATTTAATCCCAAGACCAACCCTCTCTTTTGGATAACAAATCTGATCCCAATTGAGTGGCTGCAAGAATCTGCCCTCATGTCTAGCTCCCTTCCAAAAGAACCTCTTCCTCATCACATTCTACCTTTTCCAAATGGAGTTAGGTGCTCTAAATATGGAAAAGTAGAAAACAGGGATGGAGGTCATCCTCAGTTTTAGTTCCTTTGTAGTTTTATTTTGTAGTAGAAGCTTTCCTCTACAACATAATTGTAAAGCAGAAATCCTTTTTTATATAAAGTTGTCGTTTCTAAGTTTCCGTGCATCTTTGTTCTTATCTTTATTTAGCACCTCTCTCCCTCTTTCCAATTATGCTAAGCTTTCACGTGCCTAGGGTGAGCTTGGGAAGAGGTCATTTTTGCCACCTAGTTGCTAAGTTAGGTTTATCCTTTTCCTCTCTCAACATTGTTGTTGCCTCGCTATTTCAAAAGCCCTAAAACTTTATATTGAAAAAATCAAAAAGAAAGGTGGTTTCCCATTTTCAAGCAAGAGATTTATATTTGAAAAAGTTGCCTCCTTGGATGACCCTAGATACTCCACTATCTAGGTATTACAAATTTAAAAGCGAATCAATTTTGCGCATTGCAACGACTTCTAAAATCCTAATTTTACAAACCGTGTAAAATTACGATCATTTGGCTATTCCCTCTATCTCTTAAAGATAAGGCCACCTATTGGTTCAGAACCGTCGACAGACCCATCAATACCTGGCCTCAGCTAAAAAGCATATTTTTGAAAAAGTTCTTTCCTATAGGTCGTACTGATGGGAACGCTATTGTGAGCCCTAACTAGCTCATTTTGACCCAATAAAGAGAATAAATGCTCCTACATAACCAACTGAAGATCCTAATTCACTACATAACTTTTCTGAGAGAAAAATAAGAAACAAGAGGTAAAACTGTAATTTTATCAATGCAATACAACCACGAGATTTCTCAAGGGCTAAACAAAGGTCAAATGGTCTTAATAAGATAACAAGTGGGTTAGATTTGACAGAAAAGGATTTGTGTGAGTTCTGTGAATTAAATGGCTTCTTGAAATCCTAAAACAGACCTACTTGATTAACCAAGATTCTGGTCAGGATAAAATTCATTTAAATCCTCTAAAAATCATAGAAAAATATTCTCTAGGGTTTATAACCTTCAATTTGGCTATTAAAACCCATCTTGACCTAGAACGGGGTCCCAGACAAATACTTACCCTAAATTGGGTTTTTACATAAATTTTCCAATCAAACATAGTCAAACCCAAACTCCAACTTCACCATTGGATTCCTTAGGTTCAAATTAGGTTTATAGCAAAATTTGGACTCAAGATGAATTAATCTTGACCTAGTTTGCAAAAAGGTCCAATCTGATTACATTTCCACCCTTATCTTTCAAAAATCCTTACAAATAGCCCCCTATCTTCTTCATCATTTTCTCAAATAGGTCCCTCCACCATTATAATGGAGGAATCGTATTCTGGCGAGCTTTGAAAGGAGAGTTCTCCCTGATTGCTCAAAGAATCTCCTCCAAAATTGGAAGGGAGATTCTCTGAGAAATTCTCCCTCGTCTGAACCCAACCTTGAGATCTGATTCCCTCCCAATCTCTCATGCAAATGCATGAGAGATATGAGTTTCCTAACAGCTTCCATCTCCGACGAGCCTTCCTTGCTTGGAAAGCTTGCTTCCCAAGCCCTAACCGACTTCCAGAGCTCTACTTAAAGGAGCCCAGACCTCTCCGATCTCGCCACGCTCGAATTCGGCCGCGAACACCCCTAATTCCTCACTTCCCTTCACGGCTGTAGGCTCCTCGACATCCGGCAACCCTTCCTGCTCCTCCTTGTCATTCGACCACCATACCTGCGGTAGATCCTTCTTCCCTGACTTTGTCCGCGTCTTGCCGTACTAGCAAGCGCTTCTCTCCCTTCGTCCTCGTTGATCCCACCTCACCAGAGCCACACCAAACCCAACGCCTCCTCTCACCCTCTTCGTCCCTTGACCTCCCAGATAAGCTCCCTCTCCCCTTTACTTTCTTCTCCACCCTTTATTCTCCAAAATCGACCATTACCGACCTCCATCACCTCCATCCCTTCCATCTCCAACCATCGACTCTGGCAAGGCCATCCCACCTCCACAAGCCACCCCAACCCTCGCCGACAAGCCATAAGCTTCCCCTCACTTCACTGATCCTTTCCCCTCACTCCATGCACCACGCCACTCACTCAAACCACCCCCCAAACACACCCACACATTCGCACACAGTGTGCCCTAGGCACGCATGCACAAGCACCCCCGAGCCATGCTAACATCCCCATCACATCCGCCGTGGTCCGGCGACCCTCTCTGAACGTTTTGACGTGGCCGAGAGGCCGTTCATGTGTTTTTAGGTTCGTCGCCTATCTACCATTAGCGAGCGAGCTTGAAAGCAAGTTTGCTATAGCTTCAGGTTCTGCCAAGCCCAGGCTGCTGCCTCAAGACACGCGAAAGCCCGTCACGTACGCACTCAGGCCCTCAATTGGAGTCAAAGGCCTTCGTACGCAGCTACAATTGGGAACTCAACCTCTACAGGCACACGCGAAAGGAAGGTGGGACATTTAGTCCCACCTCGGAAGTGAAAGACCGCCCGCACCTGCATAAAAGGAAAAAGTGAAGTAGCCTTATCGCCTCAAATCCACGGGGTGAGGTCCCACTCACCCGACCCAGTCTCGTCCGCAAACATGCCCCACAGACCTGGCCTGACCTGACCTGACTGCACTCCTCACCCACTACCGCACGTCGATGGACCTGGTCCCGGGTACGCACCCGACCCGATTACTCGACTATCTGTGTGGCACTGGGAGAGCGTATCCTAAGAGAGAAAGTAAAGAGAGCTGCGTGCCGGTAGGGGTAGGTTTTGCTACAGGGTTCTCCAGCCAACACTTAGCCGCAATCTAAAGAGGAAGTGGAAGCCAGAGACGGCAGAAGAAAGAAGAAGAAGAGAAGGCCAGAGAAGCTAAGGGTTAAGGTAGAAGAAAGACAAAGGCAGGAGCTGAAGAAGGAAGAAGAAGGAGAAGCCAAGGCAGAAGAGAGGTAAGGGAAAAGCAATCGCAGAAGCTGAAGAAGGAAGAAGAAGGAAGGAGAAGACAAAGAAAAGAAAAAGGAGGAAGAAGAAGGAAGCGAAAGTAGAGAGAGAAAGGCGGAGAAAGAGAAGAAGAAATCAGACACTTTAAGTCATCTGATTAAGAAATCAGACGACAGATTCTAATTTCCATTGCATATACATTGAATTATTTGGTGTATTGTAGGAGTAATTGGTGATCTAAATTACCATTTTACTCCCATATTTTTGCACTCTGACACTACTACTATTGCAATTTCTCTCAATTTAAATTATGATCTTAATTTCTAAATACCAATTTGCTCCCTGTATTCAACCTCGGAAATCTTTTCGAGTAATAAAATTATATCTGTTTTGAACGCTATTTCGGTTGTACTACAACACAATACTTTTAAAACCCGATTTAGCGCAACAAACACGTACTAATGCCTTGCACCGATCTATTACGACCTTCCAAGAAAAATCTGGTGAATCTCTTCATGAATCCTGGGAGAGATTTAGGAACTCCCGAGGAGTTGTCCACATCATGAGGTGCCACTATGGCAGCTAGTGCAGATCTTCTATCATGGATTAGAAGATCAATTGAGACGATTTGTGGATGCCTCATGCGGTGGCAACTTTTTAAATAAGGATGTCGAAAGTGCCTCTCAATTATTCGAAGAAATGAGTGAAAACTCATTCAACCACGCATCCATGAACACACAACAACAACAACAACAACCAAGCCTTTTCCCACACTAAGTGGGGTCAGCTATATGGATTCTTTGCCTCCACACAGATCGATTTTCAGTCATTTTAGGACTTAAATTAAAGTAATTGAGGTCATACTTAATAGTTTCCTTCCAACACTTGTTTGGTCTTCCTCGCCCCTCTTAGCAGGTTCAGCCTCCAACTTCTCACATCTCCTAACTGGAGCATCTAGTGGCCTTCTTTGTAAATGTCGAAACCATCTTAGACGGGCCTCTCTCATTTTATCCTCTATCGGTGCTACCCTAACCCTGTTTCTAATAAATTCATTTGAAATACGGTCCTTTCTTGTATGACCACACATCCATCTTAACATCTTCATTTCTGCCACAGACATCTTCTGTACATGCCTATAGTTTATAGCCCAGCATTCAGAACCGTACAACATGGCTGGTCTTACCACAGCTCGATAGTATTTTCCTTTTACTTTTAAAGGAACCTTCTTATCACAGAGAACACCAGAAGCACCCCTCCATTTCAACCACCCTGCATTAATTCTATGTGTAACATCACCATCAATTCCACCATCATGTTGGAAAATGGATCCCAAGTACTTAAAAATATCTTTCATTGGAATGCACTCTTCTCCAATTTTTACATCAATCCCTTCGTTGTTCTCTCTACTACTAAACTTACATTCCATATACTCAGTCTTCGTCCTACTTATGCGTAAACCTTTATCTTCCAGGGCTTCTCTCCAAAGCTCAAGTTTTCTGTTTACTCCATCTCTTGTCTCATCAACCAACACAATGTCATCAGCAAAAAGCATACACCAAGGCACCTCAACTTGGATATACTTCGTCAACTCATCCATAACCAAGGCAAAAAGATAAAGGCTTAAAGTCGAACCTTGATGCAGACCAATGGAGATATCAAAGTAGTCTGTCAAATCATCCTTAGTCTTTACACAAGCTATAGCTCCATAGTACATATCCTTAATGAGGTTGATATATATAATTGGCACTTGTCTCTTCTCCAAAATTCTCCACAAGATATCTCTTGGGACAGAATCCTAGGCCTTCTCCAAATTAATAAAAATCATATGTAAATCCTTTTTCTTCACTTTGTAAGTCTCCATCATACGTCTCAAGAGGTGTATTGCCTCAATAGTAGACCTGCCTGGCATAAAGCCAAATTGATTTTTAGTTACCATAGAGACTTGCCTCACCCTTCTTTCAATTATTCTTTCCCAAAGTTTCATCGTATGACTCATCAACTTAATACCTCTATAGTTGGAACAATCTTGTATATCACCTTTGTTCTTATATAAAGGTACCACAAAACTTTTCCTTCATTCCTCTGGCATCTTCTTGCCTCTCCATACAGTATTAAATAAATTTGTGAGCCAAGTTATACCCCATTCTCCCGTCATTCTCCAGACGTCTATAGGAATATCATCAGGTCCAACAACCCTCCCACTTTTTATCATCTTCAGAGCCTCCTCTACTTCTTTCTTTTGTATCCTTCGATAACAAGATCGATTCACATACTCTTCAGAGTTAACTAACTCCCCTAAGATGATATCATTCTTTTGTTTTTCATTAAAAAGCTTATGAAAATATCTTTTCCATTTTGTCTTTATATCCTCACTAGCTATAAGCACCCTTCTTTCTTCATCTTTGATGCATCTTACATGCGTAAGGTCCTTTGCTTTCCGCTCTCTTGCTTTAGCTAACTTGAAAATATCTTTTTCACCTTCTTTAGAATCAAATTTCTTATAAAAATGCTCCCAAGCTTTTGCTTTTGCTTCACTAACAATTTTCTTTGCATCTTTCTTTGCTCTTTTGTAGTTTTCCATATTTTCATCGGTCTTATCTCGATATAAGGCTTTAAAACAGGCTCTTTTAATTTTAAGCTTCTCCTACACTTCCTCACTCCACCACCAAGCCTCCTTTTGTTTTGGAACACCTCCTTTAGACATGCCTAACACCTCCTTTTCCACATTCCTAATACAGTTTTCCATATTTAACCACATTTCATCAACACTACCATCAAGATCTCAAGCCTTTTGTTGCATCATCTTCTCTTTAAATCTCACTTGCTCTTTCTTAAGATTCTACCATTTAATTCTCAAATTCTTAGACACTAATTTTCTCTTCTTTGCCTTCTTCAAATGAACATCCAACATCAAAAGACGATGTTGAGCAGTTAAACTCTCCCCTGGAATAATCTTGCAATCCTTACAAGATAAACGATCCCTTCTTCTCAAAGCAAAGTAATCGATCTGCGTTCTCATTAAGCCACTTTTATAGGTAATCAAATGCTCTTCCCGTTTTTTGAAGAAAGTATTTGCTATGAAAAGATCATAAGCCATAGCAAAATCAAGGAACGTCTTCCCTTCTTCATTCCTAACACCAAAACCATGATTTCCATGCACTCCTGCATACTTTAAAGCATCTTTTCCCACATGCCCATTTAAATCTCCACCCAAGCAAATCATTTCAGTCTGTGGGATTCCTTGAATTATCATATCAAGCTCTCCCCAAAATTTGTTCTTTATTCTTTCCTCTAGACCAACTTGAGGTGCATAAACTGAAATGACATTCAAGATCTCTTCTACTAAGATTAATTTTATCAAAATAATTCGATCACCCAATCTCTTAACCTCAACCACGCTCTCCTTCAAATCCTTATGAATTATAATACCCACGCCGTTTCTACCTTTGTCCTTTCCTGAATACCAAAGTTTGAAACCTGTTCTCTCGATTTCCTTTGCTTTTTCACCAACCCACTTAGTCACTTGAAGGTAAAGAATTTGAATCATTCTCCTTACCATTGTATCCACAATCTCCATGAGCATGCTGGTCAAGGTACCGATATTCCAACTACCGAATCTCAGCATACATTGTGACACACTTCGCTAACGAAGTGATGGAACTAGCTTCTTTACTCGCATGTGTTCCTCATGCGAGAACCCTTGCTCATTTTGGACTACATCCGGGCGGCGATGTAGCGGAACTAACTTCTTTACTCGCATGTGTTCCTCATGCAAGAACCCTTGCTCATTTTGGACTACATCCAGGCGACGATGTAGCGGAACTAACTTCTTTACTCGCATGCGTTCCTCATGCGAGAACCCTTGCTCATTTGTCACTACACCCGGGCGTCGATGCAGCGCGTCGCAAGTAGGGAACGCCCCAAAGAAATCAGAGTGTTTGCTAGCCTATGTTGAGGTTCGTGTGCCTTTTCATTGCCGGTCCCAAGCTCGAGTAAAGGAGGAGGGTTGCGTTAGGTAGCCGACAGCCAGCGTAAAATTTGTCGGATCTTTTAACATGGATTCTAGCATCCATGAACACACATTTGGAAGAAATCCTAACCCTTCCTTCGGTGTTATGAGATAGACACCTATGGCCAATCAGTTCCTATCACTCAAGATGACATCCAATTGACTGCCTAGAGACTAGACCAAATGTAGTTCAACTAGAAAAAAGTTGAGGAAAGAATGAACTTTCAAAAACTGACTCCACCCTCATCCACGCCTAACTTGTTGAGGAGAGAACACTTACATAATATTGGTGTTGTCTCAGTTGAGACTACTTATTTTTCTAAGGATATACAAGAAATGACCAGGACATATGATTTTCCCAATTCTTTTAGCCCTGCTACTAAGAATATCTCTGCTCTCCAGGATCATTTTAGAAATTCATCCAATTCCTACAATCCTAATTGGAGGAATAACCTAAACATTTCCTAAAGAGCTCCTACTCAAGTTCCCTTCTATCAACAAAACCATCATGGGTCTTATGGGAACAACCAGTATTCTTCTGGGCTGTCTTAAAGTGATATTAATGCTCAATTGATGAAATCCCTGCAAGACATGCAAAGCTAGATGTATGAGGTAACCCGCATGGTGACTACATTGAAAAACCAAATTGGGGTTACCCCAGACCAAAGACCTGCAAGTAATTTGCCTTCCCAACCCATGCCTAATCCAAATAATCAAAGGAACCACAACCAGTGTTCAATTCCCAATCATCATCAACATCCTATTCAACCAGCCCCATAGCACCCCCTGTGTTTGCATCAAAATCAGGCCCCTTGCCCTCCTCCTAACAACAATCATACTGCCAATGTAGTCACTCTGAGGAGCGGAACAACTGCACAAGATCCTGGGCCTTTCACAACTTCACCTGAAACCTACCCTAACCAAATGCAAGTTGACTCTTCTCCAACCCTTCAGGAAGAAACCCAAAAAGATCATATTGATTTTCAAGGCAAGACTTCCATTCCTTTCCCTCAAGTCCTACACTCCACCAACCCTAAAAGAAAGAAATCTGAGCCCACAACTGAGGAACTCATGGATTTATCCGAGCAAGTTCACATCAATATCCCTCTCCTAGTTGCCATTAAATACATCCCTGCCTATGCTAAATTTCTTAAAGATAAAAGTAGACTAAAAATATAGGAAGAGTTCATTTATCGGAGACAATAAGCTCTATCATTCAAAGCAAGATGCCTCTGAAAATGAAGGATCCAGGCACTCCCCTAATATTGATTGTCATCAATGACACTAATTTTGATCGCGCCCTGTTTGACTTAGGTGCCTCTATTAATATCATCCCATTGTTTTATTTGAGCAGTTGAAGATCAGTGAATTAAAACCCGTCGAGGTTGCCCTTCAATTAGCTGACTAATCTACAATCAAACCCAAGGGATAGTCGAGGATGTTCTTGTCAAGGTCTAGAATTGTATATTCCCTGTCGATTTCCTGGTCCTTGACATTGAGGTACCGGAATCATTAAAGAATGCCCCCATTATCCTTGGAAGACCATTTTTGGCCACTGCAAAAGCAAATAT